>CAJQUW010004013.1:0-1409140 GCA_907163375.1 Prostheceraeus crozeri
CCCAATTGTATTTGCGGAATGAGAAACAGTTTGCGGAATGAGAATGGCAGATTTGAATTTCATTTCTGTAATGTTGAAGCCAAACTTGATCACCCAAGGAGATGAATCTTAATGTTTCAAAATATTCCAAATCCCTCATTATATCATTGAGGTTGACAAATTGTCGCCATGTTATTGTAATACCTCTTGCAGTATGACCATGAGAATTTTTGAAATGTACGTTTCCATCACGATCAACTCTGATATATTGTAGAGAGTCCAAAATCCAAGTCTTCATGATGCTATGCAAAGTCGCAGATCAGCAATATAAAAATGTCGTTTTATCATATTTTGCTTGGCAATGCGGCCGAGAATAGATTTGCTAGTAATCGAGCCGCACTCTTCTCTACTCCCATTGATCATACACAACAGCTAAATGGAAATTGGGAAGTGGGTGTCACTCAACTTGTTTATAGCAACTGTGTCTATACTTTTGATCATGAGGTGATGACTATTAATATGAGACGCACAGCTGCTTACCAATGTGAAAAGGGCTGCCGAGTATACATTCCACAGTGGCCAAAGAAAGATCTCTTATCATGTAAAAAGTTTATCTATGATTTCTTGAATAAAGCGTGTAAACATATTGTCCAATTTACTCCGCACAATGATGATCATAATTATGTACATCATGTAGTTGAGAAAGATTGGATTGTTGGTTTAAGTCCAAGTTTAAGAAATGATTTAGGTTACCTGGCTATCGCCTTAACAAGCTATGATAATTTTAACGTTAATTACCACATAAGTGGTCATAAACAGTTAATATATCGAGAGGAAGCTTATTATGTAGATCTTATTCCAAAAACTGAGAAGACGTTGGTGAAGAAGATTGTGATTAAGCCAAGAAAGACAAACATGACTCCTGAAACATTATTGAAGAAATTTAATTATCTCCTTCGAGTTGATGGTAAACAAGTGGCAACATTGACTTATATCAAATCATCTAATCATATTGCAATAAGTAAATTAAATGATGATAATCTAGTATTAGTTTGTTCAAAAGATTTTCATCAGTTCTTACGACATCATTCTGCAGCTGTTCAAGGAAAATTTGATATGCAACATTTACCATGTGAAAGGTCAAATCAATTTGATACAGAATGGACCGTATCTTTATACAGAAAGTGTGTAGAGCCTTTAGGTGGTATCTTACATGAAACAAGAGTGTTGATGCCTCGCATTATTACTTCAGTTAAATTGGTTGTAGATTATTTAAATGAAGTGATTAAAGAGCAATATATTTCATTTTCTGAAAAAGAAGGTGCTTTGTCTCTCACTATAAGTGGAAAAGGTATTGAACTAATTATGGATAAAACTTTAATGGACATTTTGGGTTTTGATCAAAATATCTTTAAAAGTGGTACTGTAACCAAAGCTAGCGCAGACATGTCGCTATCGCGTCGTATTAACTATTTTCAGATATATTCCAATATTGGTGAAGATGTACGTGCGGGAGATGTTGAAGCTCCATTGCTAGCAATGATACCAGCCAAAAAGCTGCAGTATTTTATCTGAGCATACTTTCAAGAAAGTGCATTATACAAAGCTGAAATCAAACTACATCCCACAAATTGATATTGCCATTTATGACGATGCTGGTGCGTTGATTCCTTTTCATAAAGATGCTGTGACAAGTATCACACTCCATTTCCGAATGAAGAGTTAATGCAAAAGTATGCTAATATATTTTTCCAATGTGATTAGTATGGAAAGTGAAAATAAGGACTCGTTTCTAATTTACTTACCCAGTAATGCTTCTATGAATAAATTTCCTAATAATAAACCATCAGACTATCGAGTAGAATTAAATCGTCCACTACATTTAGAAGGTGAATGGGAGGTTGGCGTTTCTAGTATTTGCAATGATAGCAATATTCAGAATGTGAATGATTTGGAAGAAATGATATTGACTCCTCGCACCCATGATGGAATAACGATGAATAATGCATTTCAGTTCCCATACAATTTAACATCAGATGGAAAGTGGAACTATGAATGGATTCAGATAAAATCAGATTATTATGAACCATTTGGGAATGAGAAAATTATTAAGGCGTTCAATAGTGGTGATACTTCCATCATGAAGAATAAAAATCAGAAAGCTTATGAGTTTACTATCTATCATTGGAGTGGGAGACAGTTCCTTCGCGTTCATTCTTTTACTAAAGGTCTTACACTGAGGTTGGATAATGAATTCTATCCACATCTCGGTTTTGGTCATGGACTACATCTAACGTCAATTGCTACTGCAAATGTTAAAAAAGTTTATTCATATCGAATCAACAAATTTCATTATAGATTTAAAATGTTTGATGAAGATGTTGTAGAATGTGAAGAACGCATCATTTTGAAAAAGCGTGGTGTTCAACCTTTATCACTTATTGAGTTAGTAAAACGATGGAGTGAGACTGTGGGTAAGAAGTATGGAGAGAAATAATGGCGGACAAAAATAAGTTGGTCATTCAGAAATATAATGACAAACTTACAGTTTATTTCTTTCCAACCTTGCGCCATTTTGTAAGACATTATACAGCTATTATTGGAAGCGGTTTGGTGTATGCTTCTCATGAATATCACACTAAAGCTGATTCAGTTAATGATGAATGGTGGGTGGACATCTATGGTGATCGCATCAAGAAAATTTACCAGTCTTATGAAGAATCTAAAGTTGCTATCAATATAGTGCCGCGTCTATATCATACAGTTGAAAGCTTCATTCATGTAGTAAATCCTTATATACAACAGAAGTTGAAGCATGTGATGAAAAGTAAATATGATGTAAAGACACACCACATTTCGTTTTCAATTGAATATCAACTCGTTGTTCTGAAAATGGGTGATGACATTCAATGTCAATTGAGTAAAAATTTGAAAAAACTCTTTGGTTTTTCAATCCTACAAACTGTGTTTACTGCTGCGCATACGATTGGTATAGAAACACCAATGACACTTGATAAACATGAACAGCACCTTTACATTCAAAGTGATTTGATTCTACCTATTTCTGTTGGTGAGAAAAAAGAATACATTTTACGCGATTTCATTCATGATAAAGACGCTTCATATGGAATAGTCGAGAAGATGTTTGAATCTATTTTCTATCATCCCGTCGTCAAACAAACTATACCCTCTATTGCTATCAAAATTACCAATGGTTTACAAGAGTGCATCCATGTGAAAGATACTAAATCCCTCGTAACTTTAGTGTTTCGGTAAACAAAGTGAAGTCATTGTGATATGTTTATTGAAATAAAAATATGTATATGAAAAAGTCTTTTCACAGATATAGGGGGAATGAGCATGTAGCTGTAGGCATATATTCACAAGGAAGAAGCGATCTCATGCGATACATAAAACAACCATGTATATCTACAAAAAGCAACATCAAAATACTGAGTTAAAGTTGATTATGTCAATACATCTCCTGAATGTGGTAGCGTGAGTTTTATTCTTTTGGGTGGAGGTATGTTTGTGTCAGGATGTCCATGTGGAAGAGATGTGTTATGTCCTATCCAACACCTCTTATCCTCCCATGCTGAAAGTGCTCGTTTCTTGAACGTGTACGTTTTCACAGTATGAACTTGAGATTTTAAGATTGTCATATTGACAAACGTTATATTTTTATTTTTGTAGGCCTTCTTATAGGACCGATGTTTCATGTTAGAGACCAATGATCTTGATATACCTTTAGCACGCTTAATACTATCTGCACATTCTTTTAATTTCATGGAATACATTTTAGGACGGAGGAGAATCATTTCATCTACTTCCTTTCCTGCTGTTTCATCCTTAAAACAACCAAGTTTGGCTTTATTCTGTATGGAATAGAGTGGATGAGTGGGATTGTAGTTAGATGTGCCGAAATATTTTTTAATGACTTGCCTACTTCATTAAAATTTAAATCTTTTTGAGTGGTAATTCCTAAAAAGGAACTGTCTGTATCACCACCCAGCAAGCGAACCTCTTTTACGAGAGGGCATGGTTTTAATATTTTGTAGAAGAGTTGATACATTTCAAGCTTGGAATAATCTAAAACGGCTTGCCCAATATAGATGGGTTTGCACAACTCAACTTCTGATTTTATCATTTTAACACCTACAAGATCCTCATCGATGATGTCTCTATCAATGAAAACAGGTGATGAGGTCAATTTGTGATATTTTTGTTCATCAACGACTAGTTTGTAGTTCATACGTTTTCTAACATCCTCCATGGTCTTTCCGAAAAGACTGTTATTCTTATATTTATAAAAATCCTTTTCAAAATTATTTTGGGCGAGTGCACGTTTTTGACTGTTACTATCTATGTAGGGTTTGAG
The DNA here is from genome assembly GCA_907163375.1 of Prostheceraeus crozeri. Lineage (NCBI taxonomy): Eukaryota > Metazoa > Platyhelminthes > Polycladida > Euryleptidae > Prostheceraeus > Prostheceraeus crozeri. The sequence continues at coordinate 4,358 of CAJQUW010004013.1, forward strand.
GAAGGCTTTCTGTCTAAATTTGATAATGCGGTGAACTGACTTTAGAAGCATGCCCATTTCTAAATAGAATTTTAGTATGCAGAAGTGTACGAGATAATTTTTCTTATCATATTGGGTGAGTAAAAGTTTGCGGCATGGTTTGTACCTTGGCTGTCCACACTCTGTTAAGTTATCATGAAATTGTGACATGAATGGTGAAAACATGTCTTCAGTCACTTCACCAGATTCAGGTGCGAGTGGGAAATCAGCAGTTTTATTTTTAATGCTATTTGGATAAATCAAATCCTCCTCAAAATAATATCCCCAATCACCTTCATCTGGAATCTTCAGTATGTTTGAAGGGTTGGAGTAATACTCAAGCTCATCTTGATTTAACCAACTAAACTCGGAATGAGGTAGTGGTTTAGACAGTGAACTGCCATATAAATTACTTTGGTCATAGTACTTTAGGTGGATATGATCATCACCTACTGTTTCAGATTTTATATGATGTTTATTTACAAATGTGAGACCACCGCGTATTCCGCGCTCAAATATATTATACATCTCCGGGTCTTGTAAGAGATGAATGGTCTCACCAGTCATTTTAAAGGCTGATTTAAAGGACATGGCTGGTAGACTCACAAAGTGGACAGGATCTAATTTGTCTTCTTCTAATGCCACTCGTCGAAATTCCTGAAAGACATCAGCCAGCAAAATGACATCTAATTCTAAGTAAGCGATCATATAATCGCCAAACGTTTTACAATCAAATTTTAACCATGCCTCTTGAGCATGTTCATAATCTTCTACTGGACAATCTTCACCCGTCAAATCGTTTTGGAATTTGTCAATGGAAGGAAGGGTTGTTTCATTTAGTTTAGACATTGAGCTAAAATACGCATAGGGAAAGACTCCTTTGCGAGTGATTATTTCATCCGTTAAGTTTGGATAGTGTTTCTTCAAAGTTTGACTATGGGGAAGAAACTTGAGATTACGAACGAGAGAAGCTAGTGACGCTGACATGAATTGGAATGAATCTAAACATTTTATTTCGAAGAAAACTGTCTTATTTTCTTTAGTTTTATCTACTGGTACTTTTGCTGTCATTGCCATGAATTTTTCTCTCGTTTGCGCTATTACATTAAACTGCCACGATTTCATCTGGCTCAACCCTCCTTTTATGAGCATATGACTGTCATAGCCCTTAAAGTTATGAAAAATGACGGGTAGTACACGACGTCTCAACCTAAGTGAAAAGTTACATTTGGAGCAGAGTGCGTTTCTAAATTTACCAGTGATGTGATCATGATCACGCACTTTCTTAATTTTATCGTCATCAAACGTTTTATGACATTTAGGGCACGATGTGCAACTTTCAAATTTTTGTTTGTCTTCATCTGACATATGTAGTGACTTACGCTGCAATTGGGAATCATATGATTGCTGAAATTTGACAGCTTTATCAAGATATTCTAGAAATTTTGAAATGCAATCTTCACCTTGCCAAGTATGCATTTTGTTTTGTCTATTCCTAAAGTGGTCATGCCATACTTCATAGCAGGATATGGCTGCTGGCTTGTGGATGATATCATCAATGTAGCATTCTATGTCTGCGTAAATGACACGCAGGGGACTTAATTCGTCACCATTATCCCTATGTGAAAATATTTTATCTTTGGGCATGCGTTCCATTTGTAATTTACCTCGCTTGCACCATTCATAGTGAGTTTCAAATTTATCTTTACTCCAAAAGGAGCGGATGCAGCGGTCGCATACAAAATGTTCACCACTTTTAGAGTGCCCCAAGTGAGTGTACAAGCGAGAGATTTTGAGAATACCACAGTAGTGCCATTCCTCGCTATCATCTTGTTTTACTAATAAGAGGTTGACTACACGTTCATAACAAGTTGAACGTGAATTATAGCGGGCACCCTTCAGCCCCTTCTCCCACACGTGAACGACAATTTTAATCTTATTATGTTTTTCGAACGTTTCTACATCTTTGATTTTCATGTTGTCACTATCACAACCTTCAAAGTCTAGTTCATCCTCCCACTGTCTATAGCTATAGGTATGATTTCGATTCGCGTTGATATCATTATAGTGAAGGATGGATAGGACTGCATGTTTGAAACACTGTGATTTACAATCGACATTGATGACAGCTTTCTTATTATACAACGTTTTTGGTAGTTTAAATGTGCCTCGAGCTGCATGACTTTCTAATAGTGAAATTTTGAATATGGCTGAGTCCACACCATCAAAAATAAGAGCGCTGTCGCGTTGATTGAATTTATCTACATTTGATTTTAAACACTGAATGTGAAAATTTAGCCAAGACTCGCAGTCTACAACTTCAGTTGCGGAAGAGGAAGGAACATGAAACTGTATTCTCTCCGTCACTTGACCCGTTTGAAAATCTATCTTAATATATTTTAGTTTGAGGTAGATGAGCGCCTTCATTCTAAAATTGTCTAAATTGTTGAAGAGTGCTTCGATAATGCTAGAATTTTGAAGGAGCCACTCAGGAAAATCTACTATTTGAGTATTGGACTCCATGCAGTAGTCGCGTACTAAATTATTGTGTGAAACATTAATGAGGGAGATGATAGAGGTACCGTTGGTGTAGTGATCATTTCCATGCGTGTGTTGAAGTCTGTGCGAAGATCGCTGAAAGTGACTATCAAAAGAAAGAGGGCACAAATCGCAAGGAAAGGAGATGTCATCAACAGAATCAACTTCACCTCCGGAGATTGACGCCGCTTTGCGTTGACACACACGTTGTTTGATGTGTCGAAGGAGACTGTGCTTCCTTGTAAACATATGTCCGCAGTCGGCACATTCCCACTCGTTGCCTTGTCGCGAGAGTCCTGAGCTGGAACTCACATCACCTGAAAGAGAAATCATTCTATCATCTCTGTTCAAGTCTCAGTGTATTGTTACAACCTACTTTGACTCAACAACTCTAAACTTTCCTCGAGAAGGGAGGGCGTTGATGATGAAGTTGATGCCTGAAATTGAGGAAGATGCTATTAGCCACACGTTTGAGGGAGATGAGTGAAGAAATTTTCAACTTACCATTTCAACGAAATCAAGTTTAAGGTTGATACTTCAACAAGATAGAGACTTCACTCAAATTTGGAATTCACGAGAGAGCAGTTCACTTGTACGCCTCAAATATAGAATTCGCCAAAGAACACTTCACTTATATGTCACAAAGACAGAGTGAAATGACAGGAAATTCACTTTACATATATACTTTCATATTTATCATTCATTGGCTGTTCATTCTGATTGGTTGCTTGTTGATACTTAAGAATTAGAAAAAGTTTCAAAGTTATTATTCACAGTCAACATGACAAGCCCTCCGACAACACCAAACACAAAATTCTCTTCTCCATGCTCAACACCAAAGGCGCTCGTTGCACCAAACGCTCCAACGAAGGGGAAGGTAGAGAAGGTGTACCGACTGGACAATATCAGAAAGTTGTCATTACCAGCGGACGACGAAGAGAGTGTATGTGAGAAGGAGTGTCCCGACTTAACAGGCGTGAGGTGGAAGTATCTCCAGTACGATACTGACGATGTGATGGAGATCACCAGCACGAAATTCCTCCACCAATTATGGGAATGGTACACCCCTAACTCCCAGCCACGAACTATGGCGGAGTGGGAGTATATCGACAAAGTGAGGCTCGCAGTGGAAGAACGATTAAAGCAAGTGAACTGTTTTTGTGATCTATGTGAAGCCAGACTCTGGGACGATATTGACGATGAAGACCTTTTGAAATACATGCCATAATAAATTTTTATTTCGTATTATCTTTGCTTTCATACTGATTTACTTGAATGGGGCTTCAGTGGATGATTTAACCATGTATACTTTTTCATTTGGAAATAGTAGCACGCTTAGTCTAACTTGTAAATCTTATAACATTTCATATGGGCGATGATGGTAGATGAAATAGTGTTAAATAAAATTAAGATAGATTACACTTCTGATACAGGGATAGCAATCGACTGCGATCCATGTGTAAAGAGCTTGTTAGACTACGGATGGGCTTAAGTGGATGATTTAACCATGTATACTTTTTCATTTGGAAATAGTAGCACGCTTAGTCTAACTTGTAAATCTTAAAACATTTCATATGGACGATGATGGTAGATGAAATAGTGTCAAATAAAATTAAGATAGCTTACACTTCTGATACAGGGATAGCAATCAATTGCGATCCATGTGTAAAGAGCTTGTTAGACTACGGAAGAGAGAAGTGTGTTATGTTGCGTGTGGCGCGTGAGTGTCCTCCCATTTCATTCCATTCACCAATTCGTCTCATTGATAGAGACAGGTAGAACTCATGGTTCTCATAACGTATGCAATGGAAAGTTTTAGGCAACCTTCGACAGTTGGCTAAATGTCGCCCTGACGCGAATGCATACTACGTTGAGACAGAGGCAATCACTTGCAAGCATGACGCAGAGAGGTTTAACAAGATTGACCATTGCCGAATGTCCCTTGCGGTATACATAGCTACGGGTTTCACCGCCGCCCTTTACAGGAACGCCCGTCGAAAGGAAGTATTACACCGAACTTCATTTGCAACGTTCAAGTTGACTGATAGCAGATTCAACTTAATGATAGTATTCGCCAGTCCGAAGACTGCCCAGGGCAAACCGCGTGGAGGTTCTATCATGTCTTGCCCCATGGTGGCCCTTAAGAGAGCCGATGGTTCGTTCTCGGGGTGTGAATTTAAGTTGACTATTGGCTGGAATAGTCAATGGGTATGACGGTTCGGTTGTCATAGACCCTATACCGCCTTGCTCGTGCTGGTGCATCTGGCACCTTTCGGATGCGAGTGGTATTCGGAGTCCACACCTCATCCGTCCAAACGATCTTCTTGATCTTCCCCTTCTTCTCATCCTCTTCATACCACTCGTCGAGGATGATGAACTCGGGAATGGCGTTGTCTTCATCGATGAAGACGGGAATCGTGCTAGAAGATGTTGCTTCCATCATGACTTAAAATTGAATGAGAAGCGCTACAATCTCCTGGCTTATATAGGGTTTTCAACAATGAATTGCTCAACAGCGAATCAGAATGCTTCATGGATAGCAATCGACTGCATAACGTTCAAGTTGACTGATAGCAGATTCAACTTAATGATAGTATTCGCCAGTCTGAAGACTGCCCAGGGCAAACCGCGAGGAGGTTCTATCATGTCTTGCCCCTAGGTGGCCCTTATGAGAGCCGTTGGTTCGTTCTCGGGAGTGTTGTGATGGAGTGGTGAAGGCAGGGAAAAGATCTGCAATGAAAATGATATGTATTAGAATAGGATATACTATCTTATTTGCTTTTCACTTACCAAGTTAGTCATCCTTAGGCAGTCTCGCGGGCTTCCTGACTGAAAATTTTTGTAAATGACCGCGCATCCTGAGTGTGGCATGTAAGCACTTCTTAGTCGGATGACCATTATAGCAGATTATACTCTCGTCCAGGCTTTGGTTGACGAGGACTTGACCGTAAAGATGGTTATCCCGAATAGGGATGTGGAACTCAAACATTCTGTCCTCATTCACACGATTCCACTCATTCCTCATGCGCTCCAACTTCGCAAACGACTCTCTCTCATCACCCTGCCTACTCACACTCCTCTCCAACTCAGCATTCCTCGCTCTCAATACACTCATCTCCTTCATCAACTCCTCATACTTCGACTCTGCCTCTCCCATTCTCCTCTCTGCAGCACTCGTCTTTTTCTCTCGCTCATCATTCCTGTCTTCCAACACTCGCACATTCTCCTTCAACTCTTTCACAACACGCCTCATACGGATATTCTCATCTGCCACCTCCTTACATTTCACCTCCTTCATTTTCAGCTCACTCAACTCACTCAACGTTCTCTCATTCACTTTCTTCAAACTTTCGTACCGATCAACCAACAAAGCATGTGCCGCTTGCTGCGACACATGCTTCTTTTCCATGTCCTCATCCCACCGCGCCGACTGCTTCCGTACCCCACCACCCTTCACTATTGGGGAAGATGAGCTCTGCGGGGGGTCGCTAATAACAATATTGGATACCTCCGACGACGAAGAGCTCAACTTCCTCACACGCTTCCTCACTCGCTCCCTATCCAAATCCACATCATCCTCATCATCACTCTCAAACACTCTCTTCCGCCACTTGTCAGCCTTCAAACCGGCCACAGCATTCTCTACCTCATTCTCAACAACATTCCCACTAGCATTCTCAACAACATTCTTGGCCTCTTTCCCCAACATTCGCTCCTTCTCAGCATTCATCAACTCCACAAATCTCAAATCGGTCACCAACCCTCCTGTACACTCACCATGCCTCAAATAAAACTCGGCCTCCTGCCCAACAACCAACAGCACCCTGCACTTCACACAGGCAACCCTACTTAGGATAACCATGTGGTCGGCCCCTGCCTTCTTGATGTGGTCCTTGAGACCGTCTCGGCGGTTAATTCGGCCGCATACACACATTTTAATGTGGAATTTCTTATTCTTGTCATTATTGACCATGGCTGCGATTTTATCGTTAACTGTAAGATAATGAAATTTGTATAAGTTTGGAATCATGTAGTACAGTCATATTCCTAAAGCATTACACTTAGTGAGGTATGATAGATTTGAGTGTAGTGAGTGGCACTCGATCCCGTCGACAGCCCGAAGGCCTTGTACTGATCACTAGGGAAGTGAGAGATCTTCCCCGATACCCGCTAATTACAGCTGAAGACATCATTGTCACTGCCCCGAAGTGGTAACAGCAACGCCGAGTCAAAGGTAGTGATCAGTAGCTGGGATCTAACCCCTCAAAGCTGCCTTAGACTTAAATTTCAAATCTGATAGCAGAATTGAATTTAGCATACGGTATAAAACATAATGTCATCATTCAACACTTATTCAACATTCAACATAATGTCAACACTTAGTGAGGAATGATAGATTTGAGTGTAGTGAGTGGCACTCGATCCCGTCGACAGCCCGAAGGCCTTGTACTGATCACTAGGGAAGTGAGAGATCTTCCCCGATACCCGCTATTTACAGCTGAAGACATCATTGTCACTGCCCCGAAGTGGTAACAGCAACGCCGAGTCAAAGGTAGTGATCAGTAGCTGGGATCTAACCCCTCAAAGCTGCCTTAGACTTAGTTAAATTTCAAATCTAATAGCAGATTTGAACTCAGCATCTTGAAAACCTTAGTCTACATGTTAAAACTTTGAAAAAATTGAAAATTAAGAATTTTTAAAAAATTCCGCATTTTACTACTCATACTACTTTTAAAAAATTTTATCAGTAGTAAAGACACTATCAAACTCTATCATACAAACTTTGAAGTAAGAAGATAGCTTTCCTACTTCAAAAGATAGAGTCCTTTGAAACACCCGATATCGGGAGCTCAGAGCGACGACCGTCGCTTACCTCGTCTTTCGATGAAGTGATCAGACTTACGTTGTCGGGGGTTTATATATGCTAGGAAGAAAACTTAAAATGGCTCTATCTCCGAAAGTATTCATCGTAGCGACATGCGGTTTGTTGCAAACGATTTGTCTCATCATTCTCTATCATATGACACCTGAACCATTCTCATATGACCACGGGAAGATGGTCCGTCAGCACATGTCCATGTAACATGCCACAAGTGAAAAAATTCCTAAGTGTGAGAGCTCCAGTGTGGTGAAAATTTTGAAAAATTTAAAACTTCCGAATTTCAACCTGGGACCTTTACCAAAACATTTTTCATCAAATTTCACGGACCCCCCTCCCCCCCTCGTTCGGAGAAATTTGATGAAAAATGTTTTGGTGACGGTCCCAGGTCGAAATTCCACACTTTGGAAAATTTTCAAAATTTTGTCCATACAAAGTCACTCTGGCACTTAGGATTTTTTCAGGTGAGCTCCGACCTAAAATATTGTAACAGCTCTAACTTTTGAACGGCTGGTCCGATTGACTCGCAACAAAAAATGTCATCGAGCAGTTTTTTCTCCTCTTTCAAACGAGTAGCTGTAAGACAAAATCCGTCCACTAGAACCAAAGTTAGAAGATCGCTGTCGGTGGGGGGGTCAGTGAAATTTGATGAAAAATATTTTGGTGAAGGTCCCAGGTCGAAATTCCACACTTTGGAAAATTTTCAAAATTTTACCCATACAAAGCCACTCTGACACTTAGGATTTTTTCAGGTGAGCTACGACAGTCCACCCTCCAAACCTGGCCGGCACACCACGCCAACCTGGCCGGCACACCACGCCAACCTGGACAGCAAATCACCGCGCGATACGACGGCCGGCCAGAGGGGGGGGGACGTCAGACTCGAAGCAACACGGCGGCACACCACGACCGACTCGACGGACAGGAGGGGGGGACGTCAGACTCGAAGCAACACGACGCCACACCACGACCGACACGACGGACAGGAGGGGGGACGTCATCGACGGCGGCCATCTTGCGCGGTCCAGAAGTGGAGTTTTACTTACTACTAGTTAGTTCCTATGCAAATGTGGGTAAGGATAGGTTTTAGCAAAGACTAACACGGAAAATGGCGAAACGTAAAATGACGAAACGTAAAAGTCAAAAGTCTTCAAAGTTTTCTTCAGTCATTCAAGCTCTCCGACGAATGCTAACGATAAGACATGCTAACGATAAATTCATTCGTGAAATTATTTCTCATGTCAGAAAATTGAGGACGAAGAAATTAGCGCCAAAACAACGAAAGTTACTTAAGCGATATGCCACAAATTTGCGTTTCATCTCCAATCCTAAAGTCACCCTTCAAAGAAAGAGGAAAACTCTAACACAAAAGGGCGGTTTCCTTTCAGCAATACTTCCGATGTTAGCTCCTGTCGTGACTAACCTATTGGGTAATATCTTTGGCTCTAAGCGTTAATTATGCAAATGTTGAATCTCAAAGTAATAAAATGGATTTCAGACTTCAATGCGATAAAGTTCTGACTGTATCAGGTCCATCTCATGCAGGTAAAACTGTTTTCACGCTGAATTTATTGGATAAAAGAAGGGAGTTGTTCAAGGAACCTATCAATCGAGTGATTTGGTGTTATGGTATTTATCAACCGTCGCTGTTTCAGGAATTGCAAAGTCGCAACTTTATTCGACATGAAGGAATTATTGCAGTGGATAAACTTCAGTCTAATGATGTTGTTGTATTGGATGATCTATTAAAAGAAAGTAAGAATTCAAAAGATGTTACAGATATGTTCACTCGCGCAGCACATCATAAAAGGTGCTGTATAATCCATATCACGCAAAATTTGTTTCCTGATGGAAAAGAAGCTCGTACACGAAACCTGAATACACACTATTATGCTATTTTCAAGAATCCGCGAGATAAAAGTCAATTTGAAATTTTAGCGCGACAAGTTGCACCCAGAGGATCAAAAGCCTTAATTGAAATTTTTCAAGCAGCTACTGAAAAACCATACGGTTACTTATTCATTGACTTTACGCAAGAGTGTCCGGAAGAATTTAGATTTCGAAGTGATATTTTGAAAACTCCCATGATTATCTACAAACTATGAGTTCTTATTCTCGCATGATTGTTATTCCTCAGGATGAATATGTACAATTGACTGCCATGCAGCAAGTAAAGCAACCTCTTGCAAATCAAATGTATAGGAAAGAAATAGATTATCAGCAAAATGTTCACATCAAAGATCCACATCGTGTTGTATTATTACAATCGGAAACTGTTGAGCAATTGAAAAACTTGAAGAATAAGATGCGTGACTCTGTATCGACTGCTACACCTTTAGCATCTCGCGCACATGCCATATCTTTTTTCAATAGTATTGAACCCCATCTCAATGTAAATGATAGAGGAGAAATCATTACAGATGAAAATAAAGTGATTGATGCTTCACGTTATGAAGACTTGATTCCGTATGCGACACGTAGAAAGCGCCGTCAGGGCTATGTTCCACCTGGTTGGACATACTTTCTTAAACTATTGAAAAAGCATAATGTGCCAAAATTTGCTTTGAATAATGAGACGTTGAAAGAACTTGATTCAACAGTGGCTACTGCTCCAATGCTTCAGACGATGAAAATGCCAACAAATTGGTTTAAGACGTCACCTGCTACATCCCCTCCCACACTCACTAAGGGCCGTATGCACCAACAATAGCTTAGCCACAGATTTAACCTGTGGTTTGTTAACCAGATGGCTATATTTAAAACGCAGGCGATATGCATAGGGTTTACAATCCCGGGATCTCGGATCCCGGGATCCCGGGATCTCGCCCCTATTTCCGAGATTAAAAATCCCGGGATTACGTCTTCGAGATCTGGAGGTATTTCGAGATATTTGAAAGATTGGCCCTGAGTTCCTTCTAAGTGACATAGTTAAGAGAGTCAATGGCTTTTTGAAAATGCATCTAAATTTTCTATGTTCCAAGTTTGATAAATTTGCCAATGTGCTGTATTTGCCGAGCCAGCTGGTTAAGCCTCGTTCACACGATGACACTAGTGTCGTGACATTAGTGCCGAGGAGCAGCGCGAAATCTGGGCTAAATCAATGCCGTGACACAAACCGTTCAGACGCTTGATAAACAGTGTTGTGACACTGCTACTAGTATTGCTTCTGTAAACTGAAAATACTTCGTAAGTTGATAGCTGAAAGACAAATCACAACGATTTAAAATAACGACTAAAATTTTAAATGACGACTTTTGCGAGATACTTGCGAGAAGTCTGCTAGTATTGGAAAAGTCTCCTCCTGCAAGGAATGATTCTCTCGAATCGTTGGTTAGGATGGAACTGCAACAATTCAGTCTATCTCGAGACACAGGAATGATCCTCAAGCGGGTGAAACAAGTCCTGGAATCGATACCTCCAACATCGGTAGAATCCGAAAGGGCATTCTCGGCGGCCGGTTTGTTCTTAACGAAATTACGGTCGAGAATGAGTGATAACACAATTCAGTGTCGTACCTTACTTCGCCAATATTTTTTACGAGTTGACTAGTTTTACCTACTGTAGATATTTGTTTAGTTCACGTTGAAAGATGTACATTTTACAAGCACGTATCGTCTTTTGAAATATTTCTAGAAACTTAATGATTAAAAACATATACAGTATATATAAATCTCGATCGAGATCCCGGGATCCCGGGATTGCGATTAGCCAGTCTCGAAAATCCCGGGATTGAGAAAACGGCTCGAGATTGTAGACCCTAAGACCCATGGTTCTTAAGAAGAAAGAGTATTGGAAACAAATTTGGACCGAGTTTAATGCTCTGGGCTTTTGAAGTCGCACTTTAGTTCAGCTAAAGGAGTACTGGAGACTTAAGAAAAAGGCACTGAAGAAAGCGATCTGTGAAAATCGTCGAAAAATAAGGAAGACTGGAGGAGGATTGAGAAATTCAGTAATGGGACCAGAACTACAGAGAATGTCTCAAATTATTCCCCAAGAAACATTGAATCCTCCCTCTGAAATTACAGACACTTATGATTGAGATGCATTGGTACTCGCAGCGGATTTTCCGCATACATCCGGATTAGGATCAATGTTGGATAGTGCGCTATCCGATGATAGACATACTGATGGTAGCGATATTGATGATGAGACCCAGTCACAGCAACATTCACCGAACCCATCTGCTTCAGGAGACGAAGTACCGGTAACTATTGGTCCAACAACTGTGTCCGTGCACCAAGTGAATAAAGGTCAGCGCCAACGACCAAAGAGTGAATTTCAAAAGCGCCAACGACAAATGAGTGAATTTCAAAGTCGGCTGTTGGAAATGGCAGAGGAAGAACATCAAACAAGGATGGAGATTTTGAATTTGAAAGTGAAATATTGGAACGATAAAGCTAATAATGCTTCCTCTTCTTAAATGGACGTATTTCATGTTTCTATCTGACGTTTTGCTCTTTTATGGTTTATGAAATTAGATACTGTATTGTGCTGGTGCATTCTATAGTTTCGTATATAATTGATGTGTTGTAGCTGCATGAGTTTTTTTGTCAATTTAAGATCAATAAATTCAATTTTATTTTTGTTTTATTTTATTCAGTTTTATTGTTTTAACAATTTCTAGATGACTTTTAGAGTTATGTTATTTGAACTCATCATAACTTAATCTCATCAATATACGGGTATTTTGACAACGAAGTAAAGCCGTTCCTATTGAATAGTGATTAGATTATTCAGAAAAGATCACATCAGTAAATTATACTAATATAGCCTATAGCAGTATCAGAAAAATAATTTTCAATCAGATAATAACATTCTTGTTGTATAACACGATCGATTTGAGAGAAACATCCATATATATTTTTAACATACACGCTGAAATTTGTGGGTTATCATATCTGTTTATCATAAGGAATATATCCCTCATGGAGGAGGCTAGATTATCTGAATACTGGTGACACAGTAGCCTTAATGTGACATAAAAAAATGATAGAATCTTTTGATCATAACCATTAGCATAGTTGGTAATATGAAGGAATAGTGATGACTTGAGACTGATAGATGCTAGAATATTGCATTGAATTATTGACCCGACAAAACGTTTTATAATAGAATGACTATGCTAAGAAAAAAATTAGAATAATTATGTTTTCCGAGAATAATTAGACTAGTTCAAATAAAATGAAAAACAATCTATACTTCCGGATCGAAATGATTTTAATTAGTGAGAGCTGAAATAGTTCATAACAACAGCATTGCGGACTAGGCTACATTTCCTCTTCTCTCATCAGGATATTCAACAGATGACACATTGTTCTCCTGGTGTTCATCAGATGTTGATTGCTCATCTTCAAACTTACTCTCATTATGCATTGTTGCAATATTGTGCAATACCGCGGTGGCGACAATTATTCTTTGACAGTTTTCTGTTTTAACTCGAAGATGTTTCAATACAGAAAAGCGACGCTTCCACACTCCTATACATCGTTCGACAGTGCACCTTGCTCTTTTCTGACTCCTGTTATATGATTCTTGTCCAGCACCTGTTGGACAGATGAACGGTGTTAGCAGTCCACTTGAACAGCCATAACCAGAATCTCCAAGAATCCAGTAGCCTTCAGGTAAGGCCTCAGTGAAGTCACGTAGAATTGATTCGTTAAAAATACGCGAGTCATGAGCAGAATCATGCCAGCGACATACGATGTTTCTTATTTGCAAAGTATTATCGCATACAACCTGTACGTTGATCGAAAAATAGTCTTTTCTGCTGCGATAATTTCCGATACAGATGTTGTCTATTTTCACATGAGTGCCATCCACAACTCCGACAACTCCAGGAAATCTGTGTTTTTGGAAAAAATCGGCGGCAATTTCTTGGCGCTCTTGTACAGATGGGAGTTGAATAAACCGACGAGCAGCAAGACCAATAACATTAGACACACGATGAACTATTCTGCAAGCTGTATTTTGGTGCACACCAAAAGTGTCACCATCAACAATTTGAAATGTGTTGGCAGCAGAAAAATGTAGGGCAAGGAGCAATTGGATTTCAGGAAATACTGGATTATTTCGCTTGCTATCAACTCTTAATTCTGCCCCAAATAATTGAACCAGATAACAAAAAGTCGCTTTAGTAAAACGAAATCGTTGTCTAATTTCCTCTTCGCCAAACGAATCCAATATTCAATCGGGACGAGTTTTGCATGTTCTCTCTGAGCGCGTTCCAATTTGTGAAAGCTGGTTAAGATAATCATAATGCTCAAATGGATCCATTTTCATTTGTATGCATATAATGGTGAGTCTATAGCTTTATCGGTGAATGATCGAAACACTGCTGTCTGATTGAAGTTCCAAGGATATTTCGTTCCTTTCATGTCAACGTCAGACAATTATCATATTCTACTTCAGTGATTGGTCGATACAAACAATGTTCGTCTTATCCACAGCTTTAACCCACCCCCTCAGCGTGGTTATATTTCGCTGGTTAAGTTTGCAGTTAACTGCGCGGTTATCTTGATGGATAAGTTGGTGCATACGAAACATTAACCTGAAGGATGAAGTCAGAGTTAAGCATAGTTATTTGTTGGTGCATACCACCGTTGGTTAGATTAAAAGTTAACCGTGCGATTAGCGTATTAACCGCGAGGTTAACTGTTGGTGCATACGGCCCTAAGCAAACAAGAGGAAGAACTCGACGTAGATCTACGCCACCACTAAAACTAGTAAAAGGAAAACGTAAAACAGCTCCTCCCAGGAAATACATGTTCTCAGACTATTAATATGAAGCAGATGTGTTGCTTGCCATGTAATGAGCCGCCAGAGGTGAATGTCGTTGTCACTTGCACTTGCTGCGCCAGCTCTCATAATGAAACCCCTAAGCAATGTGAACACGATCGCAAAACCGCTAAAGCTAAATGCTGCAGTTGTTGTAAATGTAGAAAGGCAAGAAAACAAAGAGATGAGAAGGAGGAAAAAGAGTCAGTCGTCATCGACTGAACGTTTGAAGTCAATCTATTATGATGTAAAGCATCCGGCAGGATTTGCATCGATCAAGAAATTATCAAAAGCGAGTGGTCTTCCACAATCACAAGTGAAACGATGATTAAAGGGTCAGGCTACCTATACACTCCACAAACAAGCGAAAAAGAAGTACCGCACCCGCCATTATATTGTTCATGACATCGATGAACAGTGGCAAGCAGATTTGTGTGATGTTGCCTCCATTTCAAAACATAACTCGGGCAATAATTTTATTTTAACCGTCATTGATATTTTCTCGCGTTATGCGTGGGCTCGACCTTTAAAACTAAAGAAGGGAAAGGAGTAGCAAAAGCATTCCAAACAATTTTTCGAGAAGGTCGCATTCCAAAAGTAATTCAGAGTGATCAAGGAAAAGAGTTTGAAAATCAGCATGTGAGAAGATTATTTGAGAGGCATGACATTGAGTTGTTTACTGTAAAGAGTGCTTATAAAGCTGCACTCGTTGAACATTTTAATCGCACATTAAAAAATCGCTTGTGGCGACATTTTACTGCCAACTTGACACAAAATTGGACAAAGGTTCTACAAGATACACTCCATGCCTATAATCACTCTATCCATCGTTCTATTGGACTCAGACCAGTAGATGTAAATGCGGACAATGTAGATAAAGTGCGCGAATCATTCCAACGTAAACGCACTCATGTGAAAAGTGATGTGAAAATTGGTGATAAAGTTCGTATCTCAAAAGTGAAGAGTGTTTTTGCTAAAGGGTACCTTCCGAATTGGACAGAGGAGGTATTTACAGTATCAAGGATTGATCAAAAAGACTCTCCCACCACCTACAAGTTAAAAGATTACGATAATGAAGAAATTGAGGGTAGCTTTTACCGCGATGAGATTGAGGTAGTTACTGAAAGTGAAACATATTTGGTAGAGAAAATCATTCGATGTAAAAAACGACAAGGTGAAGAATGGTGTCTTGTTAAATGGAC
This sequence comes from Prostheceraeus crozeri, assembly GCA_907163375.1. Lineage (NCBI taxonomy): Eukaryota > Metazoa > Platyhelminthes > Polycladida > Euryleptidae > Prostheceraeus > Prostheceraeus crozeri. The sequence goes on from CAJQUW010004013.1 coordinate 19,769, forward strand.
TGGTTATCCTTCAAGTATGAACTTTTGGATGCGTCGTGCCGACAACTTCCATCTAAGTGATCGACAGTGATTCATGCAAAGTTGTAACTAACAATGTTTAGAGTTTGAGCTATGAATCCAACTGCCTCATTTTATTCACGACCCTCCTATGTAAGTGGTGGAGGACAAATTTACATCGGCGCTCGCCGCCAACGTGGAGGTAGCATACTTGGTGCACTGAAATCTATTGTAGCACCTCTCATATCCAATGTCGGTAGATCTTTAAAACGAAATGTCTTAAGTAATGCCGTTGGCTTTGCTGGTGATGTTGCTAGTGATCTTTCCAGAGGTAGAAGTTTTAAGAGCAGTTTGTTGATTCGTGGGAAGGAACGCGGTTTAAAAACATTGAAGCAGAACTTTGCTGGTGTTACTCAAGGAAAGAAATCGCCTAAACGAATGAATAAAGGAAGAAGGAAACATCGCGGAGCTGGTAAGGTGCGATCTTCAGTCAAAAGGCATTCACGCAAACGTCGCAGAGGCTCTAATCATTCATCAGGCGCTAAACGACGACGCTGCCATAACTTCTAATCATGGAGTGTAAAACTTCCGGGTTTTGTTTGTTTGATCAACAAGCCATACAGACAGATATTCTTAGTTCAAGTATTGTAGATTATCATCCTCGAACAGCTGAGAATGCTGGCCCCATTGAATTTGTTATTCCTGGTGGTAGTGATGACTACATAGATTTGAGTTATGCGATGGTTTATTTGAGGTCTAGAATTCAGCAAGCAGATGGAACTGCTATTGACGATACACATAAAGTTGGACTGAACAATTTACCATTGACTACATTACTTCGTGATGTTTCTCTAACGATTGGACAGCAGCAGGTGGAAGGTGGCCAAAGCGATTATCCCTATAAATCATATTTCAATCATGCATCACAGTTTCATCCAGCAGCACAAAAAAGTCATATGGAAGCCATGGGATGGTACAGAGATGAAGCAGGAAAATTTGATGTTGAAACAAACAGTGGCTTTGTAAAGCGATCTGCTATGATTAAAGATAGTAGAGTATGTCAGCTATATGGTCCGCTGAATTTAGACTTCCTTAGACAGTCAAAGTTTTTACTCTGTAATACCAGCATGCGACTCAAGCTGACATTGAATAAGCCTGAATTTGCGCTGAATGCATTTGCTAAAGTTGACAATTTTAGAATTCATGTGGAAGATATTGCACTTTACAGTCGTCGAGTAGTACCGAATCCAAGTGTCATTAGACGACATGCTGAAGGTCTTAACCGCCAAAATGCCATTTACCCCGTTCAGCATGCAAAGCTTCTTACCTTTACAATTCCGAAAGATCAAAAAAGTTTCATGAAAGATGGTCTTTTCCCATCGGAAGCACCGAAGCTCCTAATGGTGACAATGGTTGAAAATGATGCATTTAATGGTAATATAAAGAAGAATCCTTTCAATTTTAAACACAATCAGTTAAGTGAAATTGCTTTACGTGTAAATGGTGTGAGTCATCCTGGTCCACCCTACAAACCAGATTTTGCTTCGGATCAATTTATGCGCAGTTATGTTGATTTTATGGATGTCTTTGGCTTTTACAATACGGATGACACCAACGGACTCACTGTGAAAGAGTTTAAGAGTGGATATACTATTTATGCATTTGATTTGACTGCTGACAGCGATATTAGTGCACCCTATCGTCAAGCGAACGTGCCTCATAATATTCGTTTGGATTTGACGTTCAAAAGAACACTACCTGAGACGATCAATGTATTAATTTATGCAGTCTTCGATTCAAACATTGAAATTACAAAGTATCGTGACGTGATTCTTCAGTATAATCGTTAATGAGTTGGTTGACTGCTGACGATATTAAGACTAAAGTGCAGCGTAATGCAGACGAAGCGACGTTGAAAGCTTTCGATAATGTCTATTCGCTCGATATCTTACCACCTGCAGTAAATCACTATCCCATCTTTATTGTGCTAAACACTCATTCGCAGAATTTAGGCGGTGAGCATTGGAAAGCGATCTTTATTGGAGAAGACCGACGTGGTGAACTATTTGACTCTCTTGCTCAACCTCCAAATATACCAACACAGCAGTGGTTGAGAAAACATACGCGTCAATATCAGCGAAATGAACGCATACTACAACATCCACTTTCATCAACGTGTGGTGCTTTTGTACTGTACTTCATTTTAAAACGTTTACATGTATCTCGATTTGTATCTGTTATTCAAAACTTTTCATGTAATCCATCTTCTAATGAAAAAATGATTTGTAAGTTCTATCATGATTTGAAATAAAAACATCATGCTGGAAAAATTGTTTTCATTTTACAATCCGCTGGGTACGTACATACTCGATGAGATAGTCTAGGATCACATTTGCTTGTACATGAGATTTTAGTCCAGTAATGATCACTTTACTATTATGAAAGATTGCCACATGCACAGGTAACCAACAACTAATGAGAGCTGCAGGAAAAAGTTCGGGTTCATAACACAAATTGTAACTGCTGGTACGAATCTTCAAAAATGATGCACTTTCACTCAATTGAGTAGAGATCACCATATTGTCCACAGTCAGATTCGACATCACACACCTCTCCCTCTTCCATATCCGACGTAGTAGTCTTTGTAGCTCTAAGCTCATTGACTGCGCCGATGAATGAGAAAGGGGGCCGAGAATCTGTACAGTTCCATTTGGGAAGAGTTGAAGATTCCGTGAATTGTTCATCTTCACCACTAACATTTGAGGTCGGCCCGGGTAATACTTGCTGTTTGGAAAGTGTTGGTGTAATGTTGTGAGATCGATTTTGGTGTAGAGTCTGAAGCGACGGAGAATGTTGACGATGGTGTAGCGATGGCGCTTCATGATGAAACAATGAGTAAATTGAGCGATGTACCTTCCTTTTATACTTGTTCCAACTACCTTGATGAAATGTGAAGTTAGTATGAAGTTGGGAATGATAGAGTTGAATTCGCCGTTTGTTGACGCGCAACCATATGCGATTTCCAATACGTGAATGTCTTTTCATATAGAAGTATTTCAAATCCTCCATGATATGATGTAGAGATTGAAAATGACGATAAGATAAAGCAAACTCTCTTCTCACATTTCCAGTTGAATCTTTGAAATAGACGTTTCGATCATGATCCGTTTCAATACGTTGTAGGGAATCTAATTTCCAACTCATGGTGCGTGGTAGTCATGTCTGATTAAGATTTGCATAGTAGGGCGATGAACTCACGACGAATAAATGTCATGATGGAGCGATGTATGTATCTTCTATACTTCTCCCAATTGTATTTGCGGAATGAGAAACAGTTTGCGGAATGAGAATGGCAGATTTGAATTTCATTTCTGTAATGTTGAAGCCAAACTTGATCACCCAAGGAGATGAATCTTAATGTTTCAAAATATTCCAAATCCCTCATGATATCATTGAGGTTGACAAATTGTTGCCATGTTAATGTAATACCTCTTGATGTATGACCATGAGAATTTTTGAAATGTACGTTTCCATCACGATCAACTCTGATATATTGTAGAGAGTCCAAAATCCAAGTCTTCATGATGTTATGCAAAGCCGGAGATCAGCAATACAAAAATGTCGTTTTATCATATTTTGCTTAGCAATGCGGCTACAAAGAGATTTGCTAGTAATCGAGCCGCACTCTTTTCTACTCCCATTGATCATACACAACAGCTAAATGGAAAGTGGGAAGTGGGTGTCACTCAACTTGTTTATAGCAACTGTGTCTATACTTTTGATCATGAGGTGATGACTATTAATATGAGACGTACAGCTGCTTACCAATGTGAAAAGGGCTGCCGAGTATACATTCCACAGTGGCCAAAGAAAGATCTCTTATCATGTAAAAAGTTTATATATGATTTCCTGAATAAAGCGTGTAAACATATTGTCCAATTTACTCCGCACAATGATGATCATAATTATGTACATCATGTAGTTGAGAAAGATCGGATTGTTGGTTTAAGTCCAAGTTTAAGAAATGATTTAGGTTACCTGGCTAGCGCCTTAACAAGCTATGATAATTTTAACGTTAATTACCACATAAGTGGTTATAAACAGTTATTATATCGAGAGGAAGCTTATTATGTAGATCTTATTCCAAAAACTGAGAAGACGTTGGTGAAGAAGATTGTGATTAAGCCAAGAAAGACAAACATGACTTCTGAAACATTATTGAAGAAATTTAATTATCTCCTTCGAGTTGATGGTAAACAAGTGGCAACATTGACTAATATCAAATCATCTAATCATATTGCAATAAGTAAATTAAATGATGATGATCTAGTATTAGTTTGTTCAAAAGATTTTCATCAGTTCTTACGACATCGTTCTGCAGCTGTTCATGGAAAATCTGATATGCAACATTTACCATGTGAAAGGTCAAATCAATTTGATACAGAATGGACCGTATCTTTATACAGAAAGTGTGTAGAGCCTTTAGGTGGTATCTTACATGAAACAAGAGTGTTGATGCCTCGCATTATTACTTCGGTTAAATTGGTTGTAGATTATTTAAATGAAGTGATTAATGAGCAACATATTTCATTTTCTGAAAAACAAGGTGCTTTATCTCTCACTATAAGTGGAAAAGGTATTGAACTAATTATGGATAAAACTTTAATGGACATTTTGGGTTTTGGTACTCTTTAAATATCTTTAAAAGTGGTACTGTAACCAAAGCTAGCGCAGACATATCGCTATCGCGTCGTATTAACTATTTTCAGATATATTCCAATATTGGTGAAGATGTACGTGTGGGAGATGTTGAAGCTCCATTGCTAGCAATGATACCAGCCAAAAAGCTGCAGTATTTTATCTGAGCATACTTTCAAGAAAGTGCATTATACAAAATCTGAAATCAAACTACATCCCACAAATTGATATTGCCATTTATGACGATGCTGGTGCGTTGATTCCTTTTCATAAAGATGCTGTGAAAGGATCACACTCCATTTCCGAATGAAGAGTTAATGCAAAAGTATGCTAACATATTTTTCCAATGTGATTAGTATGGAAAGTGAAAATAAGGACTCGTTTCTAAATTACTTACCCAGTAATGCTTCTATGAATAAATTTCCTAATAATAAACCATCAGACTATCGAGTAGAATTAAATCGTCCACTACATTTAGAAGGTGAATGGGAGGTTGGCGTTTCTAGTATTTGCTATGATAGCAATATTCAGAATGTGAATGATGTGGAAGAAATGATATTTACTCCTCGCACCCATGATGGAATATCGATGAATAATGCATTCCAGTTCCCATACAATTTAACATCAGATGGAAAGTGGAACTATGAATGGATTCAGATAAAATCAGATTATTATGAACCATTTGGGAATGAGAAAATTATTAAGGCATTCAACAGTGGTAATACTTCCATCATGAAGAATAAAAATCAGAAAGCTTATGAGTTTACTATCTATCATTGGAGTGGGAGACAGTTCCTTCGCTTTCATTCTTTTACTAAAGGTCTTACACTGAGGTTGGATAATGAATTCTATCCACATCTCGGTTTTGGCCATGGACTACATCTAACGTCAATGCTACTGCAAATGTTAAAAAAGTTTATTCAAATCGAATCAACAAATTTCATTATAGATTTAAAATGTTTGATGAAGATGTTGTGGAATGTGAAGAACGCATCATTTTGAAAAAGCGTGGTGTTCAACCTTTATCACTTATTGAGTTAGTAAAACGATGGAATGAGACTGTGGGTAAGAAGTATGGAGAGAAAATTATGGCGGACAAAAATAAGTTGGTCATTCAGAAATATAATGACAAACTTACAGTTTATTTCTCTCCAACCTTTCGTCATTTTGTAAGACATTATACACCTATTATTGGAAGCGGTGTGGTGTATACTTCTCATGAATATCACACTAAAGCTGATTCAGTTAATGATGAATGGTGGGTGGACATCTATGGTGATCGCATCAAGAAAATTTACCAGTCTTATCAAGAATCTAAAGTTGCTATCAATATAATGCCGCGTCTATATCATACAGTTGAAAGCTTCATTCATGTAGTAAATCCTTATATACAACAGAAGTTGAAGCATGTGATGAAAAGTAAATATGATGTAAAGACACACCACATTTTGTTTTCAATTGAAAATCAACGCGTTGTTCTGAAAATGGGTGATGACATTCAATGTCAATTGAGTAAAAATTTGAAAAAACTCTTTGGTTTTTCAATCCTACAAACTGTGTTTACTGCTGCGCATACGATTGGTATAGAAACACCAATGACACTTGATAAACATGAACAGCACCTTTACATTCAAAGTGATTTGATTCTACCTATTTCTGTTGGTGAGAAAAAAGAATACATTTTACGTGATTTCATTCATGATAAAGACGTTTCATATGGAATAGTCGAGAAGATGTTTGAATCTATTTTCTATCATCCCGTCGTCAAACAAACTATACCCTCTATTGCTATCAAAATTACCAATGGTTTACAAGAGTGCATCCATGTGAAAGATACTAAATCCCTCGTAACTTTAGTGTTTCGGAAAACAAAGTGAAGTCATTGTGATATGTTTATTGAAATAAAAATATGTGTATGAAAAAAGTCTTTTCACAGATATAGGGGGAATGGGCTGACTGTAGGCATATATTCACAAGTAAGAAACGATCTCATGCGATACATGAAACAACCATGTATATCTACAAAAAGCAACATCAAAATACTGAGTTAAAGTTGATTATGTCAATACATCTCCTGAATGTGGTAGCGTGAGTTTTATTCTTTTGGGTGGAGGTATGTTTGTGTCAGGATGTCCATGTGGAAGAGATATGTTATGTCCTATCCAACACCTCTTATCCTCCCATGCTGAAAGCTCTCGTTTCTTGAACGTGTGCGTTTTCACAGTATGAACTTGAGATTTTAAGATTGTCATATTGACAAACGTTATAGTTTTATTTTTATAGGCCTTCTTATAGGACCGATGTTTCATTTTGTGAACAATGGATTTTGATATACCTTCAGCACGCTTAATACTATCTGCACATTCTTTTAATTTCATGGAATACATTTTAGGACGGAGGAGAATCATTTCATCTATTTCCTTTCCTGCTGTTTCATCCTTAAAACAACCAAGTTTGGCTTTATTCTGTATGGAATAGAGTGGATGAGTGGGATTGTAATTAGATGTGTCGAAATATTTTTCTAATGACTTGCCTACTTCATTAAAATTTAAATCTTTTTGAGTGGTAATTCCTAAAAAGGAACTGTCTGTATCACCACCCAGCAAGCGAACCTCTTTTACGAGAGGGCATGGTTTTAATATTTTGTAGAAGAGTTGATACATTTCAAGCTTGGAATCTAAAACGGCCTGCCCAATATAGGAGGGTTTGCACAACTCAACTTCTGATTTTATCATTTTAACACCTACAAGATCCTCATCGATAATGTCTCTATCAATGAAAAGAGGTGATGAGGTCAATTTGTGATATTTTTGATCATCAATGACTAGTTTGTAGTTCATACGTTTTCTAGCATCCTCCATGGTCTTTCCGAAAAGACTGTTATTCTTATATTTATAAAAATCCTTTTCAAAATTATTTTGGGCTAGTGCACGTTTTTGACTGTTACTATCTATGTAAGGTTTGAGGAAGGCTTTCTGTCAAAATTTGATGATGCGGTGAACTGACTTTAGAAGCATGCCCATTTCTAAATAGAATTTTAGTATGCAGAAGTGCACGAGATAATTTTTCTTATCATACTGGGTGAGTAAAATTTTGCGACATGGTTTATACCTAGGCTGTCCACACTCTGTTACGTTATCATGAAATTGTGACATGAATGGTGAAAACATATCTTCAGTCACTTCACCAGATTCAGGTGCGAGTGGGAAATCAGCAGTTTTATTTTTGATACTGTTTGGATAAATCAAATCCACTTCAAAATAATATCCCCAATCACCTTCATCTGGAATTGCTAGTATGTTTGAAGGGTTGGAGAGATGCTGAATTTCACTATCATCTAACCAGATAAACTCAGAGTGAGGGAGTGGTTTGAATAGTGAACTGCCATATAAATTATTTTGATCATAGTACTTTAGGTGGATATGATCATTACCTACTGTTTCAGATTTTATATGATGTTTATTTACAAATGTGAGACCACCGCGCATTCCGCGCTCAAATATGTTGTACATCTCGGGGTCTTGTAAGAGATGAATGGTCTCACCAGTCATTTTAAAGGCTGATTTAAAGGACATGGCTGGTTGACTGACAAAATGTACGGGATCTAACTTGTCTTCTTCTAATGCCACTCGTCGAAACTCCTGAAGGACATCAGCCAGCAAAATGACATCTACTTCTAAGTAAGCGATCATATAATCGCAAACGTTTTACAATCAAATGTTAACCATGCCTCTTGAGCATGCTCATAATCTTCTACTGGACAATCTTCACCCGTCAAATCGTTTTGGAATTTGTCAATGGAAGGAAGGGTTGTTTCATTTAGTTTAGACATTGAGCTAAAATACGCATAAAGAAAGACTCCTTTGCGAGTGATCATGTCATCCGTTAAGTTTGGATAGTGTTTCTTCAAAGTTTGACTATGGGGAAGAAACTTGAGATTACGAACGAGAGAAGCTAGTGACGCTGACATGAATTGAAATGAATCTAAACATTTTATTTCGAAGAAGACTGTCTTATTTTCTTTAGTTTTATCTACTGGTACTTTTGCTGTCATTGCCATGAATTTTTCTCTCGTTTGCGCTATTACATTAAACTGCCACGATTTCATCTGGCTCAACCCTCCTTTTATGAGCATATGACTGTCATAGCCCTTAAAGTTATGAAAAATGACGGGTAGTACACGACGTCTCAACCTATGTGAAAAGTTACATTTGGAGCAGAGCGCGTTATTAAATTTACCAGTGATGTGATCATGATCACGCACTTTCTTAATTTTATCGTCATCAAACGTTTTATGACATTTAGGGCACGATGTGCAACTTTCAAATTTTTGTTTGTCTTCATCTGACATATGTAGTGACTTACGCTGCAATTGGGAATCATATGATTGTTAAAATTCAGCAGCTTTATCGAGAAATTCTAGAAATTTTGAAATGCAATCTTCACCTTGCCAAGTATGCATTTTGTTTTGTCTATTCCTAAAGTGGTCATGCCATACTTCATAGCAGGATATGGCTGCTGGCTTGTGGATGATATCATCAATGTAGCATTCTATGTCTGCGTAAATGACACGCAGGGGACTTAATTCGTCACCATTATCCCTATGTGAAAATATTTTATCTTTGGGCATGCGTTCCATTTGTAATTTACCTCGCTTGCACCATTCATAGTGAGTTTCAAATTTATGTTTACTCCAAAAGGAGCGGATGCAGCGGTCGCATACAAAATGTTCACCACTTTTAGAGTGCCCTAAGTGTGTGTACAAGCGAGAGATTTTTGGAATACCACAGTAGTGCCATTCCTCGCTATCATCTTGTTTTACTAATAAGAGGTTGACTACACGTTCATAACAAGTTGAACGTGAATTATAGCGGGCACCCTTCAACCCCTTCTCCCACACGTGAACGACAATTTTAATCTTATTATGTTTCTCGAACGTTTCTACATCTTTGATTTTCATGTTGTCACTATCACAACCTTCAAAGTCTAGTTCATCCTCCCACTGTCTATATCTATAGGTGCGATCTCGATGCGCGTTGATATCATTATAGTGGAGAATGGATAGGACGGCATATTTGAAACACTGTGATTTACAATCGACATTGATGACAGCTTTCTTATTATACAACGTTTTTGGTAGTTTAAATGTGCCTCGAGCTGCATGACTTTCTAATAGGAAATTTTGAATATGGCTGAGTCCACACCATCAAAAATGAGAGCGCTGTCGCGCTGATTGAATTTATCTACATTTGATTTTAAACATTGAATGTGAAAATTTAGCCAAGACTCGCAGTCTGCAACTTCGGTTGCGGAAGAGGAAGGAACATGAAACTGTATTCTCTCCGTCACTTGACCCGTTTGAAAATCTATTTTAATATATTTTAGTTTGAGGTAGATGAGCGCCTTCATTCTAAAATTGTCTTAATTGTTGAAGAGCGCTTCGATAATGTTTTAATTTTGAAGGATCCACTCAAGAAAATCTACTATTTGAGTATTGGACTCCATGCAGTAGTCGCGTACTAAATTATTGTGTGAAACATTAATGAGGGAGATGGTAGAGGTATCCTTGGTGTAGTGATCATTTGCATGCGTGTGTTGAAGTCTGTGCGAAGATCGCTGAAAGTGACTATCGAAAGAAAGAGGGCACAAATCACAAGGAAAGGAGATATCATCGTCAGAATCAACTTCACCTCCGGAGATTGATGCCGCTTTGCGTTGACACACACGTTGTTTGATGTGTCGAAGGAGACTGTGCTTCCTTGTAAACATATGTCCGCAGTCAGCACATTCCCACTCGTTGCCTTGTCGCGAGAGTCCTGAGCTGGAACTAACATCACCTGAAAGAGAAATCATTCTATCATCTCTGTTCAAGTCTCAGTGTATTGTTACAACCTACCTTCACTCACCAACTCTAAACTTTCCTCGAGAAGGGAGGGCTTTGGTGATGAAGTAGATGCCTGAAATTGAGGAAGATGCTATTAGCCACACGTTTGATGGAGATGAGAGGAAATCTTCAACTTACCATTTCAAGGAAATTATGTTTAAGGTTGATTCTTCAACAAGATAGAGACTTCACTAGAGAACAGTTTACTTACACGTCTCAAAGACAGAGTGAAATGACATGGATGTCACTTTACATACATACTTTCATATTCATCATTCATTGGCTGTTCATTCTGATTGGTTGCTTGTTTATACTTAAGAATTAGAAAAAATTTCAAAGTTATTATTCACAGTCAACATGACAAGCCCTCCGACAACACCGAATACAAAATTCTCTTCTCCATGCTCATCACCAATGGCGCTCGTTGCACCAAACGCTCCAACGAAGGGGAAGTTGGAGAACATATACCGACTCGGCAATATCAGAAAGTTGTCATTACCAGCGGATGACGAAGAGAGTGTATGTGAGAAGGAGTGTCCCGACTTAACAGGCGTGAGGTGGAAGTATCTGCAGTACGATACTGATGATGTGATGGAGATCACCAGCACCAAATTCCTCCACCAATTATGGGAATGGTACACCCCTAACTCCTAGCCACGAACTATGGCGGAGTGGGAGTACATCGACAAAGTGAGGCTCGCGGTAGAAGAACGATTGAAGCAAGTAAACTGTTTTTGTGATCTATGTGAAGCCAGACTCTGGGACGATATTGACGATGAAGACCTGTTGAAGTACATGCCATAATAAAATTTTATTTCGTATTATCTTTGCTTTCATACTGACTTACTTGAATGGAGCTTCAGTGGATGATTTAACAATGTATACTTTTTCATTTGGAAATAGTAGCACGCTTAGTTTAACTTGTAAATCTTATAACATTTCATATGGATGATGATTGTAGATGAAATAGTGTTAAATAAAATTAAGATGGCTTGCACTTCTGATACAGGGATAGCAATCGACTGCGATCCATGTGTAAAGAGCTTGTTAGACTACGGATGGGCTTCAGTGGATGATTTAACCATGTATACTTTTTCATTTGGAAATAGTAGCACGCTTAGTCTAACTTGCAAATCTTATAACATTTCATATGGGCGATGATGGTAGATGAAATAGTGTTAGATAAAATTAAGATGGCTTACTCTTCTGATACAGGGATAGCAATCGACTGCGATCGATGTGTAAAGGGCTTGTTAGACTACGGAAGAGAGAAGTGTGTTATGTTGCGTGTGGCGCGTGAGTGTCCTCCCATTTCATTCCATTCATCAATTCGTCTCATTGATAGAGACAGGTAGAACTCATGGTTCTCATAACGTATGCAATGGAAAGTTTATAAGACAACCTTCGACAGTTGGCTAAATGTCGCCCTGGCGCGAATGCATACTACGTTGAGACAGAGGCAATCACTTGCAAGCATGACGCAGAGAGGTTTAACAAGATTGACCATTGCCGAATGTCCCTTGCGGTATACATAGCTACGGGTTTCACCGCCGCCCTTTACAGGAACGCCCGTCGAAAGGAAGTATTACACCGAACTTCATTTGCAACGTTCAAGTTGACTGATAGCAGATTCAACTTAATGATAGTATTCGCCAGTCCGAAGACTGCCCAGGGCAAACCGCGTGGAGGTTCTATCATGTCTTGCCCCATGGTGGCCCTTAAGAGAGCCGATGGTTCGTTCTCGGGGTGTGAATTTAAGTTGACTATTGGCTGGAATAGTCAATGGGTATGACGGTTAGGTTGTCATAGACCCTATACCGCCTTGCTCGTGCTGGTGCATCTGGCACCTTTCGGATGCGAGTGGTATTCGGAGTCCACACCTCATCCGTCCAAACGATCTTCTTGATCTTCCCCTTCTTCTCATCCTCTTCATACCACTCGTCGAGGATGATGAAGTTGGGAATGGTGTTGTCTTCATCCCACTCGTCGAGGACGATGAAGTCGGGAATGGTGTTGGTAGGAGACGTTGCTTCCATCGTGACTTAAAATTGAATGACAAGCGCTACAATCTTCTGGCTTATATAGGGTTTTCAACAATGAATTGCTCAACAGCGAATCAGAATGCTTCAGGGATGGCAATCGACTGCATAACGTTCAAGTTGACTGATAGCAGATTCAACTTAATGATAGTATTCGCCAGTCTGAAGACTGCCCAAGGCAAACCGCGAGGAGGTTCTAACAAATCTTGCCCCATGGTGGCCCTTATCAGGGACGGTGGTTCGTTCTCGGGGGTCGTCATCAGTCATCTTACAGCCTACCGATTCTGCTGAGAGAGTCTTTGACTCTCTCCATGGTAGCAATGTCGACTTCCACGCTAATTGGCATGTGAGTGGAGGGTGGAATGTAGCACCATTCCATTGGATTGGCAACACTTGCTGTCATCGGATTGCCAATCCGAGCAAGATTGCTGTGGACTCTGTCTTGCTCCTCTATTTTAAGAAATTCATTAAATAAATTTCGCGGTCTTAACTGCGGTCCGCGAGGAGAGCTGACTTGACTGTTCGGCGTCTGCATGATTGAAATGAAATGAAATGAGAGGTAGTGGTTTATATACCCCTCTAACGCGACGCAACGTTCAAGTTGACTGATAGCAGATTCAACTTAATGATAGTATTCGCCAGTCTGAAAACTGCCCAGGAAAACCGAGTGGAGGTTCTATCATGTCTTGCCCCTAGGTGGCCCTTATGAGAGCCGTTGGTTCGTTCTCGGGAGTGTTGTGATGGGGTGGTGAAGGCAGGGAAAAGATCTGCAATGAAAATGATATGTATTAGAATAGGATATACTATCTTATTTGCTTTTCACTTACCAAGTTAGCCATCCTTAGGCAGTCTCACGCGCTTACTAACAGAAAAGGCGGTTAAGTGGCCACGCATCCGGAGTGTGGCGTGGAGGCATTTCTTCTGTGGATGACCATTATAACAAATTATAGACTCACCTAAGTCTTTGTTCACTATGAACTGGCCGTCCAATTGATTATCCCGAATAGGGATGTGGAACTCAAACAAACGATCCTCATTCACACGATTCCACTCATCCCTCATGCGCTCCAACTTCTCAAACGCCTGTCTCTCATCACCCCGCCGAGCAACAGTCCTCTCCAACTCAACATTCCTCGCTCTCAACACACTCATCTCCTTCATCATCTCCTCAAACTTCGCTTCTGCATCTCTCATTCTTCTCTCTGCAGCACTCGCCCTCTTCTCACACTCATCATTCTTCTCTTCCAACTCTCGCGTCTTCTTCTTCAAATCAGTCACACTACTCCTCATTCTAATATTCTCATCCGCTACCTCCTTCGACTTCAGTTCCTTCTTTTTCAACTCATCCAACTCATTCACGACTTCGTCCTTCACCTTCTTCAAACTCTCATACTTATTTATCAACAAATCATGCGCCATCTGCTGCGACACATGCTTCTTCTTTTCATCCTTCAACCACCTCGCCGACTGCACACGAATCCCACCACTCTTCACTTTTGGGGAAGATGAGCTGTGCGGGGGTCTTCAACAGCGATGTTCGACACCTCCGAGGAAGAAGAGCTCAACTTCCTCACACGCTTCCTCACACGCTCCCTATCTAAATCCACATCATCCTCATCATCACTCACAAGCACTCTTTCGCTCAATCTCAACCTCGAACGAAGCAACTGCTTTCGCCAAATCATCATTCTCAACAACATTCTCCACCTTGGCGTCTCGCTCTATCGCCAACATTCGCTCCCTCTCTTCAACAATCAACTGTGTGAATCTCAGGTCATTCACCAAACCTCCACTACAATCTGCATGCACTTGGTAAAACTGTGCCTCATCCTCAACTCCCTTCAACACCCTACACTTCACACACGCAACCCTACTCAGGATAATCATGTGGTCAGTGCCCGCCTTCTTTACATGCGCCTTGGCGTTCGCACTGCGATTTATTCGTCCACATGTGCACATCTTGATGTGAACTTTTCGGTTCTTATCGTTTGCCATGGCTAACTGTAAGATAATGAAATTTGCATAAGTTTGGAATCATGTAGTACAGTCATATTCCTAAAGCATTACACTTAGTCAGGAATGATAGATTTGAGTGTAGTGAGTGGCACTCGATCCCGTCGACAGCCCGAAGGCCTTGTACTAATCACTAGGGAAGTGAGAGATCTTCCCCGATACCCGCTCTTTACAGCTGAAGCTCTTTACATCATTGTCACTGCCCCGAAGTGGTAACAGCAACGCCGAGTCAAAGGTAGTGATCAGTAGCTGGGATCTAGCCCCTCAAAGCTGCCTTAGACTTAGTTAAATTTCAAATCTAATAGCAGATTTGAACTCAGCATCTTGAAAACCTTGGACTACATGTTAAAACTTTGAAAAAACTGAAAATTAAGAATTTTTAAAAAATTCCGCATTTTACTACTCATACTACTTTTAAAAAATTTTATCAGTAGTAAAGACACTATCAAACTCTATCATACAAACTTTGAAGTAAGAATAGATAGATAGATAGATAGAAAGAATAGATAGAGTCCTTTGAAACACCCGATATCGGGAGCTCAGAGTGACGACCGTCGCTTACCTCGTCTTTCGATGAAGTGATCAGACTTACGTTGCCGGGGGTTTATATATGCTCGGAAGAAAACTTAAAATGGCTCTATCTCCTAAAGTATTCATCGTAGCGACATGCGGTTTGTTGCAAACGATTTGTCTCATCATTTTCTGTCATGTGACACCTGAACTATTCTCATGTGACCACGGGAAGTCGGTGAGTCAGCACATGGCCATGTAACATGCCACAAGCGAAAAAATTCCTAAGTGTGGGAGCTCCAGTGTGGTGAAAATTTTGAAATATCTAATACTTCCGAATTTCAATCTGGGACCCTTACCAAAACTTTTTTCATCACTTTTCACTGAGCCCCCCCTCCCCCCCGTTCGGAGAAATTTGATGAAACAAACTTAGGTCAGGGTCCCAGGTCGAAATGCGACACTTTGGAAAATTTTCAAAATTTTGTCCATACAAAGTCACTCTGACACTTAGGATTTTTTCAGGTGAGCTCCGACACCGACATTCCACCCTGCCAACCTGGCCGGCACACCACGCCAACCTGGAGAGCGCATCACAATCCACCTCTCGCTACGTCGTCGGGCCAGATGGGGGTACGTCAGACTCGAAGCAACACGGTGGCGGACCACGACCAACTCGTCTGACAGGAGGGGGGGACGTCAGACTCGAAGGAACACGGCGGCGGACCACGGCCGACTCGTCTGACAGGGGGGGACGTCAGCGACGGCGGCCATCTTGCGCGGTCCAGTGGTGTAGATTTACTTACTACTAAACTGTAATCAAAAAATAAATATTTGAGTTGAATAACACAAGGAATCAATATTAAAATTTGCAAGGCGCAAGACGGTAGTTGGCATGAAGCATCAGGATGTACTATAGAACAAAACCCACAAACATTCGTACTCTACTTGTGTACGACGTTGCAAGGTTCACTGAGAGAGCGGCTAAAATCCAATCACTTTGTATTTGTCTCGATGAGTCTAGCCTAGCCTACTGCGAGGCATGAAGAGAGGCGCAAGTTGCATTTTTAAAAAATCATTTGTCAGCTGGAGTTGCCTCACATTTTCAAAATCAGTAAGCTCTCCTAAGTTTCATTGGACATGATGGACCGAGCATCAGTTCGGGTCTTTCGAGCCATGTTGATGACTCGTTCTGCATCCGCGTTACTGTGAGGAATGGCTAAAATTCTCAGCAGAGGCTCTCGTAGTGGACATGTTGGCTGTACATAGTAGAGTCAACATGTCCATTGTGCAATTATTTACGACCATGTTAAGCAAACACTTAAGTAATATACACGTATGTGCAATCTTTGTGCATCGCAGTCTTCAATGTAAATCGAAATAACGTAGTACTTGCTGATTTTGATGTGCTGACAAAACGACTGCGATTATGCGTACCACCCTCTTCTGTAATTGTTAATAATTTTGAATGTGCCCTAAATCATTTGGGTAAGGGTACGTCCACATTACGAGCTTTGAGCTGCGCGGTAGCTGCAGCGCGGCCGAGCGACGATAAATATCCTGCATGTTGCAGTAACAATGTCAGCACTACACGCTCTCTCCGCCAGCCCACAGTTAGCTATGAGCGATGGTTTACTTCCCGATATTTATCACCGCTCAAAGCTTGAGCGATGCCCAATGTTTATTTTGAGACATGACGTAAAATGGGTGAACGGGAAACATGGACAGATACTGAGCCGTTCATTTTCGTTTAAACCTGAAAGCTGCTTGCGTGCACGAAGTGAGGATCGAAGTCATGTCAGATACAGATAAAGTCTTTGAATTTATTGCATTGGTACAGGAGAAACCCGAACTGTGGAAAAAAGAGCATCGACAATTTATGAATCGTGATTATCGATCAAATGCTTTTCAAGATATTGCGGAGAAAACCGGCATGACAGGTAAGTTCAAAATCATTTTATATTTCAGATGAAAATGCATTCAAATCCCACCGCTTCTAGCTTATCTCTATATAGGCCGAACTGTACTTTTGAAAAATAAAAATAATATCGCCATTCATTCTAGGGTTCGCAATCCCGGGATATTTTCCCGATCCCTGGATTTCAAGATTGCCGACGCTGCGATCCCGGGATCCCGTGAGTATCGCGGAGTTTTAAGTTACAGTGACCATCTAATAAAAATAGGTTGGATGCATCATGAATCAGCACGTGCAGGCAATGCAGACCAATGAACGCGACCGCTGCGCTTTTCGTAGCATGTGTTTGAAATGTCACATTTTGCCTTCATGCTTCGCCTAAAAGCCTATCGGTACCGAGCCGATAAACACCGGGATCCCGGGATTGCAATCCCTAAGCATTGTCGTGGGTAATTGAAATATATTTATCCCTTAATTTATGATCATTAATATCAAAATAAGCAGAACGTGTTTGGTTTCGTTTTTCTTGTCAGCCTTCTTTTAGCTGATTGACATGTCTGACAAAATGTGCATAAAATAGAAGTAGTAAGTAAAACTCCACTTCTGCATAGCGCAAGATGGCCGCCGTCGCTGACGTCCCCCCCCCTCTGGCCGGCCATCGTAGCGCGCGGTGATGTGCTGTCCAGGTTGGCGTGGTGTGCCGGCCAGGTTGGCGTGGTGTGCCGGCCAGGTTGGGAGGGTGGACTGTCGTAGCTCACCTGAAAAAATCCTAAGTGTCAGAGTGGCTTTGTATGGGTAAAATTTTGAAAATTTTCCAAAGTGTGGCATTTCGACCTGGGACCTTCACCAAAACACTTTTCATCAAATTTCACTGAGCCCCCCTCGGGAGAGCTAGCTTCGATCTTGGCTTCCAGTGGACGGATTTTGTCGTGCAATAGCTCGTTTGAAAGCTAAGAGTGAGACAAATTCACTGAAAGAATCGGCTTGTTCATATCTGTCTTCGTTTAGATGTGAGGCGGCATTTAAGATTTTAGGTCGGAGCTCACCTGAAAAAATCCTAAGTATCAGAGTGGCTTTGTATGGGTAAAATTTTGAAAATTTTCCAAAGTGTGTCATTTCGACCTGGGACCTTCACCAAAACACTTTTCATCAAATTTCACTGAGCCCCCCTCGGGAGAGCTAGCTTCGATCTTGGCTTCCAGTGGACGGATTTTGTCGTGCAATAGCTCGTTTGAAAGCTAAGAGTGAGACAAATTCACTGAAAGAATCGGCTTGTTCATATCTGTCTTCGTTTAGATGTGAGGCGGCATTTAAGATTTTAGGTCGGAGCTCACCTGAAAAAATCCTAAGTGTCAGAGTGGCTTTGTATGGGTAAAATTTTGAAAATTTTCCAAAGTGTGTCATTTCGACCTGGGACCTTCACCAAAACATTTTTCATCAAATTTCACTGACCCCCCCCCCTCGGGAGAGCTAGCTTCGATCTTGGCTTCTAGTGGACGGATTTTGTCGTGCAACAGCTCGTTTGAAAGCTAAGAGTGAGACAAATTCAGTGAAAGAAACGGCTTATTCATATCTGTCTTCGTTCAAAAGTTAGAGCTGTTACAAGATTTTAGGTCGGAGCTCACCTGAAAAAATCCTAAGTATCAGAGTGGCTTTGTATGGGTAAAATTTTGAAAATTTTCCAAAGTGTGTCATTTCGACCTGGGACCGTCACCAAAACATTTTTCATCAAATTTCTCTGAACGAGGGGGGGAGGTCAGTGAAATTTGATGAAAAATGTTTTGGTAAAGGTCCCAGGTCGAAATTCGGAAGTTTTAAATTTTTCAAAATTTTCACCACACTGGAGCTCTCACACTTAGGAATTTTTTCACTTGTGGCATGTTACATGGACATGTGCTGACGGACCATCTTCCCGTGGTCATATGAGAATGGTTCAGGTGTCATATGATAGAGAATGATGAGACAAATCGTTTGCAACAAACCGCATGTCGCTACGATGAATACTTTCGGAGATAGAGCCATTTTAAGTTTTCTTCCTAGCATATATAAACCCCCGACAACGTAAGTCTGATCACTTCATCGAAAGACGAGGTAAGCGACGGTCGTCGCTCTGAGCTCCCGATATCGGGTGTTTCAAAGGACTCTATCTTTTGAAGTAGGAAAGCTATCTTCTTACTTCAAAGTTTGTATGATAGAGTTTGATAGTGTCTTTACTACTGATAAAATTTTTTAAAAGTAGTATGAGTAGTAAAATGCGGAATTTTTTAAAAATTCTTAATTTTCAATTTTTTCAAAGTTTTAACATGTAGACTAAGGTTTTCAAGATGCTGAGTTCAAATCTGCTATTAGATTTGAAATTTAACTAAGTCTAAGGCAGCTTTGAGGGGTTAGATCCCAGCTACTGATCACTACCTTTGACTCGGCGTTCCTGTTACCACTTCGGGGCAGTGACAATGATGTAAAGAGCTTCAGCTGTAAAGAGCGGGTATCGGGGAAGATCTCTCACTTCCCTAGTGATCAGTACAAGGCCTTCGGGCTGTCGACGGGATCGAGTGCCCCTCACTACACTCAAATCTATCATTCCTGACTAAGTGTAATGCTTTAGGAATATGACTGTACTACATGATTCCAAACTTATACAAATTTCATTATCTTACAGTTAATGATACAATCAGGCATGGCTAATGACAAGAATAGAAAATATCATATCAAGATGTGCACATGTGGGCGAATTAATCGCAGTGCGGACGCCAAGGCGCATGTAAAGAAGGCGGGCACCGACTACATGATTATCCTGAATAGGGTTGCGTGTGTGAAGTGTAGAGTGCTGAAGGGTGATGAGGATGAGGCGCGTTTCTACAGAGTGCATGCAGACTGTAGTGGAGGTTTGGTGAGTGACTTGAGATTCACGCAGTTGATTGTGGAAGAGAGGGAGCGAATGTTGGCGATAGAGCGAGAGGGTAAGGTTGAGAATGTTGTTGAGAATGATGAGTTGGCGAGAGCGGTTGCGTCGTTGGAGGCTGAGATTGGGCGAAAGAGAGTGCTTGAGAATGATGATGAGGATGATGTGGATTTAGATAGGGAGCGTGTGAGGAAGCGTGTGAGGAAGTTGAGCTCTTCTTCCTCGGAGGTGTCGAACATCGCTGTTGAAGACCCCCGCACAGCTCATCTTCCCCAAAAGTGAAGAGTGGTGGGATTCGTGTGCAGTCGGCGAGGTGGTTGAAGGATGAAAAGAAGAAGCATGTGTCGCAGCAGATGGCGCATGATTTGTTGATAAATAAGTATGAGAGTTTGAAGAAGGTGAAGGACGAAGTCGTGAATGAGTTGGATGAGTTGAAAAAGAAGGAACTGATATCGAAGGAGGTAGCGGATGAGAATATTAGAATGAGGAGTAGTGTGACTGATTTGAAGAATAAGACGCGAGAGTTGGAAGAGAAGAATGATGAGTGTGAGAAGAGGGCGAGTGCTGCGGAGAGAAGAATGAGAGATGCAGAAGCGAAGTTTGAGGAGATGATGAAGGAGATGAGTGTGTTGAGAGCGAGGAATGTTGAGTTGGAGAGGACTGTTGCTCGGCGGGGTGATGAGAGGCAGGCGTATGAGAAGTTGGAGCGCATGAGGGATGAGTGGAATCGTGTGAATGAGGATCGTTTGTTTGAGTTCCACATCCCTATTCGGGATAATCATTTGGACGGCGAAGTACTCGTAAATCAAAGCTTCGACGAATCTATAATATGTTATAACGGCCATCCGACCAAGAAATGTCTGCATGCCAGCCTAAGAATGCGCGGCCATCTGTATAAATTCTCGATTCGGAAGCGCGCGAGACTGCCAAAGGATGGCTAACTTGGTAAGTGAAAAATAAATAAGATAGTATATCCTATTCTAATACATATCATTTTCATTGCAGATCTTTGCCCGCCTTCACCACCCCATCACGACACTCCCGAGAACGAACCATCGGCTCTCTTAAGGGCCACCATGGGGCAAGACATGATAGAACCTCCACGCGGTTTGCCCTGGGGAGTCTTCGGACTGGCGAATTCTATCATTAAGTTGAATCTGCTATCAGTCAACTTGAACGTTGCGTCGCGTTAGAGGGGTATATAAACCACTGCCTCTCATTTCATTTCATTTCAATCATGCAGACGCCGAACAGTCAAGTCAGCTCTCCTCGCGGACCGCAGTTAAGGCCGCGAAATTTATTTGAGGAGTTTTTCAGGCTAGAGGAGCAAGACAGAGTTTATAATAATCTTGCTCGGATTGGCAATCCGATGACAGCAACTGCTGTCAATCCAACGGAATGGCGCTACATTCCACTTTTTAGCCATGTACCAGTTAGTGTGGAAGTCGACAGCGCTACCAAAGAGAGAGTCAAAGACTCTCTCAGCAGAATTGGTAGGGTGTAAGATGACGTTACTCCCGAGAACGAACCACCGGCTCTCTTAAGGGCCACCATGGGGCAAGATTTGATAGAACCTCCTCGCGGTTTGCCCTGGGCAGTCTTCGGACTGGCGAATACTATCATTAAGTTGAATCTGCTATCAGTCAACTTGAACGTTATGCAGTCGATTGCTATCCCTGAAGCATTCTGATTCGCTGTTGAGCAATTCATTGTTGAAAACCCTATATAAGCCAGAAGATTGTAGCGCTTCTCATTCAATTTCAAGTCACGATGGAAGCGACATCTGCCAACAGCATTCCCGTCTTCATCGATGAAGACAACGCCATTCCCGAGTTCGTGATCCTCGACGAGTGGGATGAAGAGGATGAGAAGAAGGGGAAGATCGAGAAGATCGTTTGGACGGATGAGGTGTGGACTCCAAATACCACTCGCATCCGAAAGGTGCCAGATGCACCAGCACGAGCAAGGCGGTATAGGGTCTATGACAACCTAACTGTCATACCCATTGACTATTCCAGCCAATAGTCAACTTAAATTCACACCCCGAGAACGAACCATCGGCTCTCTTAAGGGCCACCATGGGGCAAGACATGATAGAACCTCCACGCGGTTTGCCCTGGGCAGTCTTCGGACTGGCGAATACTATCATTAAGTTGAATCTGCTATCAGTCAACTTGAACGTTGCAAATGAAGTTCGGTGTAATACTTCCTTTCGACGGGCGTTCCTGTAAAGGGCGGCGGTGAAACCCGTAGCTATGTATACCGCAAGGGACATTCGGCAATGGTCAATCTTGTTAAACCTCTCTGCGTCATGCTTGCAAGTGATTGCCTCTGTCTCAACGTAGTATGCATTCGCGCCAGGGCGACATTTAGCCAACTGTCGAAGGTTGTCTTATAAACTTTCCATTGCATACGTTATGAGAACCATCAGTTCTACCTGTCTCTATCAATGAGACGAATTGATGAATGGAATGAAATGGGAGGACACTCACGCGCCACACGCAACATAACACACTTCTCTCTTCCGTAGTCTAACAAGCTCTTCACACATCGATCGCAGTCGATTGCTATCCCTGTATCAGAAGAGTAAGCCATCTTAATTTTATCTAACACTATTTCATCTACCATCATCGCCCATATGAAATGTTATAAGATTTGCAAGTTAGACTAAGCGTGCTACTATTTCCAAATGAAAAAGTATACATGGTTAAATCATCCACTGAAGCCCCATCCGTAGTCTAACAAGCTCTTTACACATCGATCGCAGTCGATTGCTATCCCTGTATCAGAAGTGCAAGCCATCTTAATTTTATTTAACACTATTTCATCTACAATCATCATCCATATGAAATGTTTTAAGATTTACAAGTTAGACTAAGCGTGCTACTATTTCCAAATGAAAAAGTATACATGGTTAAATCATCCACTTAAGCCCATCGGTAGTCTAACAAGCTCTTTACACATGGATCGCAGTCGATTGCTATCCCTGTATCAGAAATGTAATCTATCTTAATTTTATTTGACACTATTTCATCTATCATCATCGCCCATATGAAATGTTTTAAGATTTACAAGTTAGACTAAGCGTGCTACTATTTCCAAATGAAAAAGTATACATGGTTAAATCATCCACTGAAGCCCCATTCAAGTAAGTCAGTATGAAAGCAAAGATAATACGAAATAAAAATTTATTATGGCATGTATTTCAAAAGGTCTTCATCGTCAATATCGTCCCAGAGTCTGGCTTCACATAGATAACAAAAACAGTTCACTTGCTTTAATCATTCTTCCACTGCGAGCCTCACTTTGTCAATATACTCCCACTCCGCCATAGTTCGTGGTTGGGAGTTAGGGGTGTACCACTCCCATAATTGGTGGAGGAATTTCGTGCTGGTGATCTCCATCACATCGTCAGTATCGTACTGGAGATACTTCCACCTCACGCCTGTTAAGTCGGGACACTCCTTCTCACATACACTCTCTTCGTCATCCGCTGGTAATGACAACTTTCTAATGTTGTCGAGTCGGTGTAATTTCTCCACCTTCCCCTTCGTTGGAGCGTTTGGTGCAACGAGCGCCTTTGGTGTTGAGGATGGAGAAGAGAATTTTGTGTTTGGTGTTGTCGGAGGGCTTGTCATGTGACTGTGAATAACAACTTTGAAATTTTTTCTAACTCTTAAGTATAAACAAGCAACCAATCAGAATGAACAGCCAATGAATGATGAATACGAAAGTATATATGTAAAGTGACATTCGTGTCATTTCACTCTGTCTTTGTGACATATAAGTGAAGTGTTCTCTGGCGTACAAGTGAACTGCTCTCTCGTGAAGTCTCTATCTTGTTGAAGTATCAACCTTAAACTCGATTTCGTTGAAATGGTAAGTTGAAAATTTCTTCACTCATCTCCCTCAAACGTGTGGCTAATAGCATCTTCCTCAATTTCAGGCATCAACTTCATCATCAACGCCCTCCCTTCTCGAGGAAAGTTTAGAGTTGTTGAGTCAAAGTAGGTTGTAAAAATACACTGAGACTTGAACAGAGATGATAGAATGATTTCTCTTTCAGGTGATGTGAGTTCCAGCTCAGGACTCTCGCGACAAGGCAACGAGTGGGAATGTGCCGACTGCGGACATATGTTTACAAGGAAGCACAGTCTCCTTCGACACATCAAACAACGTGTGTGTCAACGCAAAGCGGCGTCAATCTCAGGAGGTGAAGTTGATTCTGACGATGACATCTCCTTTCCTTGCGATTTGTGCCCTCTTTCTTTTGATAGTCACTTTCAGCGATCTTCGCGCAGACTTCAACACACGCATGCAAATGATCACTACACCAAGGGTACCTCTACAATCTCCCTCATTAATGTTTCACACAATAATTTAGTACGCGACTACTGCATGGAGTCCAATACTCAAATAGTAGATTTTCTTGAGTGGCTCCTTCAAAATTCTAACATTATCGAAGCGCTCTTCTACAATTTAGACAATTTTAGAATAAAGGCACTCATCTACCTCAAACTAAAATATATTAAAATAGATTTTCAAACGGGTCAAGTGACGGAGAGAATACAGTTTCATGTTCCTTCCTCTTCCGCAACTGAAGTTGTAGACTGCGAGTTTTGGCTAAATTTTCACATTCAATGTTTAAAATCAAATGTAGATAAATTCAATCAACGCGACAGCGCTCTCATTTTTGATGGTGTGGACTCAGCCATATTCAAAATTTCCTATTAGAAAGTCATGCAGCTCGAGGCACATTTAAACTACCAAAAACGTTGTATAATAAGAAAGCTGTCATCAATGTCGATTGTAAATCACAGTGTTTCAAATATGCAGTCCTATCCATCCTCCACTATAATGATATCAACGCGCATCGAGATCGCACCTATAGCTATAGACAGTGGGAGGATGAACTAGACTTTGAAGGTTGTGATAGTAACAACATGAAAATCAAAGATGTAGAAACGTTCGAAAAACATAATAAGATTAAAATTGTCGTTCACGTGTGGGAGAAGGGGTTGAAGGGTGCCCGCTATAATTCACGTTCAACTTGTTATGAACATGTAGTCAACCTCTTATTAGTAAAACAAGATGATAGCGAGGAATGGCACTACTGTGGTATTCCCAAAATCTCTCGCTTGTACACTCACTTGGGGCACTCTAAAAGTGGTGAACATTTTGTATGCGACCGCTGCATCCGCTCCTTTTGGAGTAAACATAAATTTGAAACTCACTATGAATGGTGCAAGCGAGGTAAATTACAAATGGAACGCATGCCCAAAGATAAAATATTTTCACATAGGGATAATGGTGACGAATTAAGTCCCCTGCGTGTCATTTACGCAGACATAGAATGCTACATTGATGATATCATCCACAAGCCAGCAGCCATATCCTGCTATGAAGTATGGCATGACCACTTTAGGAATAGACAAAACAAAATGCATACTTGGCAAGGTGAAGATTGCATTTCAAAATTTCTAGAATTTCTCGATAAAGCTGCTGAATTTCAACAATCATATGATTCCCAATTGCAGCGTAAGTCACTACATATGTCAGATGAAGACAAACAGAAATTCGAAAGTTGCACATCCTGTCCTAAATGTCATAAAACGTTTGATGACGATAAAATTAAGAAAGTACGTGATCATGATCACATCACTGGTAAATTTAGAAACGCACTCTGCTCCAAATGTAACTTTTCACTTAGGTTGAGACGTCGTGTACTACCCGTCATTTTTCATAACTTTAAGGGCTATGACAGTCATATGCTCATAAAAAAAGGGTTGAGCCAGATGAAATCGTGGCAGTTTAATGTAATAGCGCAAACGAGAGAAAAAGTCATGGCAATGACAGCGAAAGTACCAGTAGATAAAACTAAAGAAAATAAGACAGTCTTCTTCGAAATAAAATGTTTAGATTCATTCCAATTCATGTCAGCGTCACTAGCTTCTCTCGTTCGTAATCTCAAGTTTCTTCCCCATAGTCAAACTTTGAAGAAACACTATCCAAACTTAACGGATGAAATAATCACTCGCAAAGGAGTCTTTCTTTATGCGTATTTTAGCTCAATGTCTAAACTAAATGAAACAACCCTTCCTTCCATTGACAAATTCCAAAACGATTTGACGGGTGAAGATTGTCCAGTAGAAGATTATGAACATGCTCAAGAGGCATGGTTAAAATTTGATTGTAAAACGTTTGCGATTATATGATCGCTTACTTAGAATTAGATGTCATTTTGCTGGCTGATGTCTTTCAGGAATTTCGACGAGTGGCATTAGAAGAAGACAAATTAGATCCTGTCCACTTTGTCAGTCTACAAGCCATGTCCTTTAAATCAGCCTTTAACCCATTTATGCGCAAGATGTCAAAAAATTGTATTACCGTAGTGAAAATTTGTTTCCTAGGGTAATTCAGCGCGTAGATTTCATATTTGGCATTAGTTTACACAAATAAAGTGTTTTTCCCATAGATATCGGATGTTTAAAAATTTAAACATTGCGCAAATTCAATATCAAAACGTATAATTTCATCCTTAGACTTCATTTTTTATCAGGACAAAAAACACGTTTCAGCGTGTGTGATACATTTTGAAACACTTGGGATGTAAGTTTCGGCCACATTTTTCGCACTGAAAACTGGCGTTATTGCCACAGATACCGCAACGATTTAGTTTTGCGGGAACAACAAGATGGTTGAGCCCGTCATATCGCAATTCATCCATGACGGATCGTCTGACACTTCTAGAACTGGATCGTGCCGATATCGCTTCTGCTAGCAGAGATTCGGACAGCTGGATTCGGAATTGTAACAAATCCATTGGCCGTTCGTTGAGATTCGCACACAACATTCGATGAAGTAGCCATGCATTGACTACGGCAACATCAATCAAATGCAAAAATATTGGGTAATACCATTTTTTGCCGCGAATCGAAATGCGGTAATATCCGACGTCTTGATCATTTCTATCAACGCCGCCCATCGTCTTGTTATACAATTTTATAGATTCGGGACATGAGATTGTCTTCAAAGCGCGTTCCTTTCGAAAGAATCGGCGCGCTGTCCCCATGGGCTCGCTACCTGCGGCAGTCGATGCAACGTGCACGACCTTGTTGTCTTTCCAACTAGTCAGATGAACACCAGAACACTTGTCAAACCTGTGAATGAAATTTATGAATTCAGAAATGTTGTCAAACTTATATTTGATTTCACAAACATGCACTTACCACGAATCGCAACTTCCTCTTTCTTTGCCATCTAATTCACTCATGTTGGATGGAGCATTTGGAATTCTTGGACGCCGGATCGTTCCTGTCGCCTTGATGTTCAATTCATTGAGATAACGAAGAAGAGAAATGGATGTAAAATAATTGTCCATCGTGACATGAAGTTGAGTATCCATAAACCTTTTCTGGATAACTTTCATCAAATAGATGACAACGTTTGCTGATGGTCCCAAGTCGTGCTCTGGTGTAGGCTTTTCAGCAGCTCCAGGGTACGGAGAGAATTGATAGACGTAACCTCGTTGGCTCGCGATCACCCAGGCCTTGAATCCGAAACGAATCGGCTTTCCTCTGATAAATTGTTTTGACGAGTGTCGACCAAAATAAGGGACAATGCATTCATCCACACTGAAATATTCTGTTGCAGGGCCGTATTTCAAGAAATTTTCGTTTAATGATTTCAATAGAATATTTACTTTAAAGAATTTATCCTCAGGGTGATATTTTGCATCATCATTGTTACAAAAATGCAACCTAGAAAACAACTTTTCAAATTCTTTTTGTGACATGCTTTCAGATATAATCTTGTTTCTCAGCAAATCACTTTTTGACCAATACAATCTTCGTCGTGGATAACCCAAAACACCAGATATAATCAAAATGCCCAAAACCGCATATATTTGATCTGCTGTGAAACTCTCATTGGTATACCTTTCAGTTTCAATGAGAATGGATTCTATTAGCTTTGAATCAAAAAACAACCTGAAGAAATCCACTGGCTTTTCACATTCATTTAATTCGTTCTGATTCTCTTCTGTCATTTCGTTATTCACTACCATGCGATTGTTACTGTCTTTCTTTGTCCACTGACACGAGATTTTTCTTTTCTTACCACTTTGCGTATTCGCATCCGCCTTGTCTTGGTGATCTTCTGATGTAACCAGTTCAACCTCTGATAATAGCTGATTACGATGAAGATGATTGATATTTCCTTCATCCTCATCCCCACTTTCTTCCTCGGAATTTTGACCATCATTAGGTGGAAGCATAACCACCGCCTCGCAATCTTCTTCGTCATCGGAACCCAATACTCGGTCAAGTGCCTCTTGTGCTGTCATTTGTCTGAAAAAAATATAATTTTTTAACTCTTTTTATTATCTTTGTTTTTATTGAAATTACTCTTGAAATTAAGAAGTAGGTTGTCTGCTTATATTTAAACTTAAAAACAGAGTGCTTATCAATATGTGCAGTAGCCGACTTGCTAACGTGACTGCTTCAAAGCGTCTAGAGACGAGGGTTCGAACCCAGCTAGCAAAATTATTTTTTCCATCTATACGCCAAAAACTTGATAAAACAACTTAATGATTGTTTTGGACGGTGTCAGTGCACTAATAGATAACAAAATTCACTACAATTTGATCTCTAAGTTGACATACAGAATCATGTCATAATCAAAATGATATCGCATATGCGCGATGTTTAAATTTTTAAACATTACATAATTTTCCTTAAAAAAATCAGAGGTTTGTATTTCTTAATAGCTTTTGACTTGATAAAATCAAACTAACTAGCAGTTTTATTCTAAATATAGCAATATCATTCAGCAAAAATGTTCGTCAGATCAAAATATTACCTTGTTCTCTTCATATTGTTCAAATATTCCTTTGTACGAAAAGTGCGTTCAATTCACCTCGAAGATACGAATAGAAAAAGCGAAACATCAATTCAAAAAAGAATGAAACTTAAACAATAGCAGTATGAAATTGATGATTATGCAAAAAAATATGCGATATATTGCAAATTTAGGAACTTATTGTGAAAAAACTTCACTAGAATTTTTGTTTAAAATTTTAAACATTGCGCATAAATGGGTTAAAATGACTGGTGAGACCATTCATCTCTTACAAGACCCGGAGATGTATAATATATTTGAGCGCGGAATACGCGGTGGTCTCACATTTGTAAATAAACATCATATAAAATCTGAAACAGTAGGTGATGATCATATCCACCTAAAGTACTATGACCAAAGTAATTTATATGGCAGTTCACTGTCTAAACCACTACCTCATTCCGAGTTTAGTTGGTTAAATCAAGATGAGCTTGAGTATTACTCCAACCCTTCAAACATACTGAAGATTCCAGATGAAGGTGATTGGGGATATTATTTTGAAGAGGATTTGATTTATCCAAATAGCATTAAAAATAAAACTGCTGATTTCCCACTCGCACCTGAATCTGGTGAAGTGACTGAAGATATGTTTTCACCATTCATGTCACAATTTCATAATAACTTAACAGAGTGTGGACAGCCAAGGTACAAACCATGCCGCAAACTTTTACTCACCCAATATGATAAGAAAAATTATCTCGTACACTTCTGCATACTAAAATTCTATTTAGAAATGGGCATGCTTCTAAAGTCAGTTCACCGCATTATCAAATTTAGACAGAAAGCCTTCCTCAAACCCTACATAGATAGTAACAGTCAAAAACGTGCACTCGCCCAAAATAATTTTGAAAAGGATTTTTATAAATATAAGAATAACAGTCTTTTCGGAAAGACCATGGAGGATGTTAGAAAACGTATGAACTACAAACTAGTCGTTGATGAACAAAAATATCACAAATTGACCTCATCACCTGTTTTCATTGATAGAGACATCATCGATGAGGATCTTGTAGGTGTTAAAATGATAAAATCAGAAGTTGAGTTGTGCAAACCCATCTATATTGGGCAAGCCGTTTTAGATTATTCCAAACTTGAAATGTATCAACTCTTCTACAAAATATTAAAACCATGCCCTCTCGTAAAAGAGGTTCGCTTGCTGGGTGGTGATACAGACAGTTTCTTTTTAGGAATTACCACTCAAAAAGATTTAAATTTTAATGAAGTAGGCAAGTCATTAGAAAAATATTTCGACACATCTAACTACAATCCCACTCATCCACTCTATTCCATACAGAATAAAGCCAAACTTGGTTGTTTTAAGGATGAAACAGCAGGAAAGGAAATAGATGAAATGATTCTCCTCCGTCCTAAAATGTATTCCATGAAATTAAAAGAATGTGCAGATAGTATTAAGCGTGCTAAAGGTATATCAAGATCATTGGTCTCTAACATGAAACATCGGTCCTATAAGAAGGCCTACAAAAATAAAAATATAACGTTTGTCAATATGACAATCTTAAAATCTCAAGTTCATACTGTGAAAACGTACACGTTCAAGAAACGAGCACTTTCAGCATGGGAGGATAAGAGGTGTTGGATAGGACATAACACATCTCTTCCACATGGACATCCTGACACAAACATACCTCCACCCAAAAGAATAAAACTCACGCTACCACATTCAGGAGATGTATTGACATAATCAACTTTAACTCAGTATTTTGATGTTGCTTTTTGTAGATATACATGGTTGTTTTATGTATCGCATGAGATCGCTTCTTCCTTGTGAATATATGCCTACAGCTACATGCTCATTCCCCCTATATCTGTGAAAAGACTTTTTCATATACATATTTTTATTTCAATAAACATATCACAATGACTTCACTTTGTTTTCCGAAACACTAAAGTTACGAGGGATTTAGTATCTTTCACATGGATGCACTCTTGTAAACCATTGGTAATTTTGATAGCAATAGAGGGTATAGTTTGTTTGACGACGGGATGATAGAAAATAGATTCAAACATCTTCTCGACTATTCCATATGAAGCGTCTTTATCATGAATGAAATCGCGTAAAATGTATTCTTTTTTCTCACCAACAGAAATAGGTAGAATCAAATCACTTTGAATGTAAAGGTGCTGTTCATGTTTATCAAGTGTCATTGGTGTTTCTATACCAATCGTATGCGCAGCAGTAAACACAGTTTGTAGGATTGAAAAACCAAAGAGTTTTTTCAAATTTTTACTCAATTGACATTGAATGTCATCACCCATTTTCAGAACAACGCGTTGATTTTCAATTGAAAACGAAATGTGGTGTGTCTTTACATCATATTTACTTTTCATCACATGCTTCAACTTCTGTTGTATATAAGGATTTACTACATGAATGAAGCTTTCAACTGTATGATATAGACGCGGCACTATATTGATAGCAACTTTAGATTCTTCATAAGACTGGTAAATTTTCTTGATGCGATCACCATAGATGTCCACCCACCATTCATCATTAACTGAATCAGCTTTAGTGTGATATTCATGAGAAGCATACACCAAACCGCTTCCAATAATAGCTGTATAATGTCTTACAAAATGGCGCAAGGTTGGAAAGAAATAAACTGTAAGTTTGTCATTATATTTCTGAATGACCAACTTATTTTTGTCCGCCATTATTTCTCTCCATACTTCTTACCCACAGTCTCACTCCATCGTTTTACTAACTCAATAAGTGATAAAGGTTGAACACCACGCTTTTTCAAAATGATGCGTTCTTCACATTCTACAACATCTTCATCAAACATTTTAAATCTATAATGAAATTTGTTGATTCGATATGAATAAACTTTTTTAACATTTGCAGTAGCAATTGACGTTAGATGTAGTCCATGACCAAAACCGAGATGTGGATAGAATTCATTATCCAACCTCAGTGAAAGACCTTTAGTAAAAGAATGAAAGCGAAGGAACTGTCTCTCACTCCAATGATAGATAGTAAACTCATAAGCTTTCTGATTTTTATTCTTCATGATGGAAGTATCACCACTATTGAACGCCTTAATAATTTTCTCATTCCCAAATGGTTCATAATAATCTGATTTTATCTGAATCCATTCATAGTTCCACTTTCCATCTGATGTTAAATTGTATGGGAACTGAAATGCATTATTCATCGTTATTCCATCATGGGTGCGAGGAGTCAATATCATTTCTTCCAAATCATTCACATTCTGAATATTGCTATCATTGCAAATACTAGAAACGCCAACCTCCCATTCACCTTCTAAATGTAGTGGACGATTTAATTCTACTCGATAGTCTGATGGTTTATTTTTGGGAAATTTATTCATAGAAGCATTACTGGGTAAGTAAATTAGAAACGAGTCCTTATTTTCACTTTCCATACTAATCACATTAGAAAATATATTAGCATACTTTTGCATTAACTCTTCATTCGGAAATGGAGTGTGATACTTGTCACAGCATCTTTATGAAAAGGAATCAACGCACCAGCATCGTCATAAATGGCAATATCAATTTGTGGGATGTAGTTTGATTTCAGCTTTGTATAATGCACTTTCTTGAAAGTATGCTCAGATAAAATACTGCAGCTTTTTGGCTGGTATGGTATCATTGCTAGCAATGGAGCTTCAACATCTCCCACACGTACATCTTCACCAATATTGGAATATATCTGAAAATAGTTAATACGACGCGATAGCGACATGTCTGCGCTAGCTTTGGTTACAGTACCACTTTTAAAGATATTTTGATCAAAACCCAAAATGTCCATTAAAGTTTTATCCATAATTAGTTCAATACCTTTTCCACTTGTAGTGAGAGACAAAGCACTTTCTTTTTCAGAAAATGAAATATGTTGCTCATTAATCACTTCATTTAAATAATCTACAACCAATTTAACTGAAGTAATAATGCGAGGCATCAACACTCTTGTTTCATGTAAGATACCACCTAAAGGCTCTACACACTTTCTGTATAAAGATACGGTCCATTCTGTATCAAATTGATTTGACCTTTCACATGGTAAATGTTGCATATCAAATTTTCCTTGAACAGCTGCAGAATGATGTCGTAAGAACTGATGAAAATCTTTTGAACAAACTAATACTAGATTATCATCATTTAATTTACTTATTGCAATATGATTAGATGATTTGATATAAGTCAATGTTGCCACTTGTTTACCATCAACTCGAAGGAGATAATTAAATTTCTTCAATAATGTTTCAGGAGTCATGTTTGTCTTTCTTGGCTTAATCACAATCTTCTTCACCAACGTCTTCTCAGTTTTTGGAATAAGATCTACATAATAAGCTTCCTCTCGATATATTAACTGTTTATGACCACTTATGTGGTAATTAACGTTAAAATTATCATAGCTTGTTAAGGCGATAGCCAGGTAACCTAAATCATTTCTTAAACTTGGACTTAAACCAACAATCCAATCTTTCTCAACTACATGATGTACATAATTATGATCATCATTGTGCGGAGTAAATTGGACAATATGTTTACACGCTTTATTCAAGAAATCATATATAAACTTTTTACATGATAAGAGATCTTTCTTTGGCCACTGTGGAATGTATACTCGGCAGCCCTTTTCACATTGGTAAGCAGCTGTGCGTCTCATATTAATAGTCATCACCTCATGATCAAAAGTATAGACACAGTTGCTATAAACAAGTTGAGTGACACCCACTTCCCAATTTCCATTTAGCTGTTGTGTATGATCAATGGGAGTAGAGAAGAGTGCGGCTCGATTACTAGTAAATCTCTTTGTAGCCGCATTGCCAAGCAAAATATGATAAAACGACATTTTTATATTGCTGATCTGCGACTTTGCATAGCATCATGAAGACTTGGATTTTGGACTCTCTACAATATATCAGAGTTGATCGTGATGGAAACGTACATTTCAAAAATTCTCATGGTCATACTGCAAGAGGTATTACAATAACATGGCGACAATTTGTCAACCTCAATGATATAATGAGGGATTTGGAATATTTTGAAACATTAAGATTCATCTCCTTGGGTGATCAAGTTTGGCTTCAACATTACAGAAATGAAATTCAAATCTGCCATTCTCATTCCGCAAACTGTTTCTCATTCCGCAAATACAATTGGGAGAAGTATAGAAGATAAATACATCGCTCCATCATGACATTTATTCGTCGTGAGTTCATCGCCCTACTATGCAAATCTTAATCAGACATGACTACCACGCACCATGAGTTGGAAATTAGATTCCCTACAACGTATTGAAACGGATCATGATCGAAACGTCTATTTCAAAGATTCAACTGGAAATGTGAGAAGAGAGTTTGCTTTATCTTATCGTCATTTTCAATCTCTACATCATATCATGAAGGATTTGAAATACTTCTATATGAAAAGACATTCACGTATTGGAAATCGCATCTGGCTGCGCGTCAACAATCGGCGAATTCAACTCTATCATTCCCAACTTCATACTAACTTCACATTTCATCAAGGTAGTTGGAAAAAGTATAAAAGGAAGGTACATCGCTCAATTTACTCATTTTTTCATCATGAAGCGCCATCACTGCACCATCGTCAACATTCTCCGTCGCTTCAGACTCTACACCAAAATCGATCTCACAACATTACACCAACACCTTCCAAACAGCAAGTATTACCCGGGCCGTCCTCAAATGTTAGTGGTGAAGATGAACAATTCACGGAATCTTCAACTCTTCCCAAATGGAACTGTACAGATTCTCGGCGCCCTTTCTCATTCATCGGCGCAGTCAATGCGCTTAGAGCTACAAAGACTACTACGTCGGATATGGAAGAGGGAGAGGTGTGCGATGTCGAATCTGACTGTGGACAATATGGTGATCTCTACTCAATTGAGTGAAAGTGTATCATTTTTGAAGATTCGTACCAGCAGTTACAATTTGTGTTATGAACCCGAACTTTTTCCTGCAGCTCTCATTAGTTGTTGGTTACCTGTGCATGTTGCAATCTTTCATAATAGTAAAGTGATCATTACTGGACTAAAATCTCATGTACAAGCAAATGTGATCCTAGACTATCTCATCGAGTATGTACGTACCCAGCGGATTGTAAAATAAAAAACAATTTTTCCAACATGATGTTTTTATTTCAAATCATGATAGAACTTACAAATCATTTTTTCATTAGAGGATGGATTACATGAAAAGTTTTGAATAACAGATACAAATCGAGGTACATGTAAACGTTTTAAGATGAAGTACAGTACAAAAGCACCACACGTTGATGAAAGTGGATGTTGTAGTATGCGTTCATTTCGCTGATATTGACGCGTATGTTTTCTCAACCACTGCTGTGTTGGTATATTTGGAGGTTGAGCAAGAGAGTCAAATAGTTCACCACGTCGGTCTTCTCCAATAAAGATCGCTTTCCAATGCTCACCGCCTAAATTCTGCGAATGAGTGTTTAGCACAATAAAGATGGGATAGTGATTTACTGCAGGTGGTAAGGTATCGAACGAATAGACATTATCGAAATCTTTCAACGTCGCTTCGTCTGCATTACGCTGTACTTTAGTTTTAATATCGTCAGCAGTCAACCAACTCATTAACGATTATACTGAAGAATCACGTCACGATACTTTGTAATTTCAATATTTGAATCGAAGACTGCATAAATTAATACATTGATCGTCTCAGGTAGTGTTCTTTTGAACGTCAAATCCAAACGAATATTATGAGGCACGTTCGCTTGACGATAGGGTGCACTAATATCGCTGTCAGCAGTCAAATCAAATGCATAAATAGTATATCCACTCTTAAACTCTTTCATAGTGAGTCCGTTGGTGTCATCCGTATTGTAAAAGCCAAAGACATCCATAAAATCAACATAACTGCGCATAAATTGATCCGCAGCAAAATCTGGTTTGTAGGGTGGACCAGGATGACTCACACCATTTACACGTAAAGCAATTTCACTTAACTGATTGTGTTTAAAATTGAAAGGATTCTTCTTTATATTACCATTAAATGCATCATTTTCAACCATTGCCACCATGAGGAGCTTCGGTGCTTCCGATGGAAAGAGCCCATCTTTCATGAAACTCTTTTGATCTTTCAGAATCGTAAAGGTAAGAAGCTTTGTATGCTGAATGGGGTAAATGGCATTTTGGCGGTTAAGACCATCAGCATGCCCTCTAATGACACTTGGATTCGGTACTACTCGACGAATGTAAAGTGCAATATCTTCCACATGAATTCTAAAATTGTCAACTTTAGCAACTGCATTCAGCGCAAATTCAGGCTTATTCAATGTCAGCTTGAGTCGCATGCTGGTATTACAGAGTAAAAACTTTGACTGTCTAAAGAAGTCTAAATTCAGCGGACCATATAGCTGACATACTCTACTATCTTTAATCATAGCAGATCGCTTTACAAAGACACTGTTTGTTTCAGCATCAAATTTTCCTGCTTCATCTCTGTACCATCCCATGGCTTCCATATGACTTTTTTGTGCTGCTGGATGAAACTGTGATACATGATTGAAATATGATTTATAGGGATAATCGCTTTGACCACCTTCCACCTGCTGCTCTCCAATCGTTAGAGAAACATCGCGAAGTAATGTAGTCAATGGTAAATTGTTCAGTCCAACTTTATGTGCATCGTCAATAGCAGTTCCATCTGCTTGCTGAATTCTGAACCTCAAATCAACCATCGCATAACTCAAATCTATGTAGTCATCACTACCACCAGGAATAACAAATTCAATGGGGCCAGCATTCTCAGCTGTTCGAGGATGATAATCTACAATACTTGAACTAAGAATATCTGTCTGTATGGCTTGTTGATCAAACAAGCAAAACCCGGAAGTTTTACACTCCATGATTAGAAGTTATGGCAGCGTCGTCGTTTAGCGCCTGATGAATGATTAGAGCCTCTGCGACGTTTGCGTGAATGCCTTTTGACTGAAGATCGCACCTTACCAGCTCCGCGATGTTTCCTCCTTCCTTTTTTCATTCGTTTAGGTGATTTCCTTCCTTGAGTAACACCAGCAAAGGTCTGCTTCAATGTTTTTAAACCGCGTTCCTTCCCACGATTCAACAAACTGCTCTTAAAACTTCTACCTCTGGAAAGATCACTAGCAACATCACCAGCAAAGCCAACGGCATTACTTAAAACATTTCGTTTTAAAGATCTACCGACATTGGATATGAGAGGTGCTACAATAGATTTCAGTGCACCAAGTATGCTACCTCCACGTTGGCGGCGAGCGCCGATGTAAATTTGTCCTCCACCACTTACATAGGAGGGTCGTGAATAAAATGAGGCAGTTGGATTCATAGCTCAAACTCTAAACATTGTTAGTTACAACTTTGCATGAATCACTGTCGATCACTTAGATGAAAGATGTCGGCACGACGCATCCAAGAGTTCATACTTGAAGGATAACCAGTCCATTTAACAAGACACCATTCTTCACCTTGTCGTTTTTTACATCGAATGATTTTCTCTACCAAATATGTTTCACTTTCAGTGACTACCTCAATCTCATCGCGGTAAAAGCTACCCTCAATTTCTTCATTGTCGTAATCTTTCAACTTGTAGGTGGTGGGAGAGTCTTTTTGATTAATCCTTGATACTGTAAATACCTCCTCTGTCCAATTCGGAAGGTACCCTTTAGCAAAAACACTCTTCACTTTTGAGATACGAACTTTATCACCAATTTTCACATCACTTTTCACATGAGTGCGTTTACGTTGGAATGATTCGCGCACTTTATCTACATTGTCAGCATTTACATCTACTGGTCTGAGTCCAATAGAACGATGGATAGAGTGACTGTAGGCATGGAGTGTATCTTGTAGAACCTTTGTCCAATTTTGTGTCAAGTTGGCAGTAAAATGTCGCCACAGGCGATTTTTTAATGTGCGATTAAAACGTTCAACGAGTGCAGCTTTATAAGCACTCTTTACAGTAAACAACTCAATGTCATGCCTCTCAAATAATCTTCTCACATGCTGATTTTCAAACTCTTTTCCTTGATCACTCTGAATTCTTTTTGGAATGCGACCTTCTCGAAAAATTGTTTGGAATGCTTTTGCTACTCCTTTCCCTTCTTTAGTTTTTAAAGGTTGAGCCCACGCATAACGCGAGAAAATATCAATGACGGTTAAAATAAAATTATTGCCCGAGTTATGTTTTGAAATGGAGGCAACATCACACAAATCTGCTTGCCACTGTTCATCGATGTCATGAACAATATAATGGCGGGTGCGGTACTTCTTTTTCGCTTGTTTGTGGAGTGTATAGGTAGCCTGACCCTTTAATCATCGTTTCACTTGTGATTGTGGAAGACGACTCGCTTTTCATAATTTCTTGATAGATGCAAATCTTGCCGGATGTTTTACATCATAATAGACTGACTTCAAACGTTCAGCCGATGACGACTGACTCTTTTTCCTCCTTCTCATCTTTTTGTTTTCTTGCCTGTCTACATTTACAACAACTGCAGCATTTAGCTTTAGCGGTTTTGCGATCGTGTTCACATTGCTTAGGGGTTTCATTGTGAGAGCTGGCGCAGCAAGTGCAAGTGACAACGACATTCACCTCTGGCGGCTCATTACATTGCAAGCAACACATCTGCTTCATATTAATAGTCTGAGAACATGTATTTCCTGGGAGGAGCTGTTTTACGTTTTCCTTTCACTAGTTTTAGTGGTGATGTAGATCTACGTCGAGTTCTTCCTCTTGTTTGCTTAGTGAGTGTGGGAGGGGATGTAGCAGGTGACGTCTTAAACCAATTTGTTGGCATTTTCATCGTCTGAAGCATTGGAGCAGTAGCCACTGTTGAATCAAGTTCTTTCAATGTCTCATTATTCAAAGCAAATTTTGGTACATTATGCTTTTTCAATAGTTTAAGAAAGTATGACCAACCAGATGGAACATAGCCCTGACGGCGCTTTCTACGTGTCGCATACGGAATCAAGTCTTCATAACGTGAAGCATCAATCACTTTATTTTCATCTGTAATGATTTCTCCTCTATCATTTACATTGAGATGGGGTTCAATACTATTGAAAAAAGATATGGCATGTGCGCGAGATGCTAAAGGTGTAGCAGTCGATACAGAGTCACGCATCTTATTCTTCAAGTTTTTCAATTGCTCAACAGTTTCCGATTGTAATAATACAACACGATGTGGATCTTTGATGTGAACATTTTGCTGATAATCTATTTCTTTCCTATACATTTGATTTGCAAGAGGTTGCTTTACTTGCTGCATGGCAGTCAATTGTACATATTCATCCTGAGGAATAACAATCATGCGAGAATAAGAACTCATAGTTTGTAGATAATCATGGGAGTTTTAAAAATATCACTTCGAAATCTAAATTCTTCCGGACACTCTTGCGTATAGTCAATGAATAAGTAACCGTATGGTTTTTCAGTAGCTGCTTGAAAAATTTCAATTAAGGTTTTTGATCCTCTGGGTGCAACTTGTCGCGCTTAAATTTCAAATTGACTTTTATCTCGCGGATTCTTAAAAATAGCATAATAGTGTGTATTCAGGTTTCGTGTACGAGCTTCTTTTCCATCAGGAAACAAATTTTGTGTGATATAGATGATAAAGCACCTTTTATGATGTGCTGCGCAAGTGAACATATCTGTAACATCTTTTGAATTCTTACTTTCTTTAATAGATCATCCAATACAACAACATCATTAGACTGAAGTTTATCCACTGCAATAATTCCTTCATGTCGAATAAAGTTGCGACTTTGCAATTCCTGAAACAGCGACGGTTGATAAATACCATAACACCAAATCACTCGATTGATAGGTTCCTTAAACAACTCCCTTCTTTTATCCAATAAATTCAGCGTGAAAACAGTTTTACCTGCATGAGATGGACCTGATACAGTCCGAACTTTATCACATTGAAGTCTGAAATCCATTTTAATACTTTGAGATTCAACATTTGCATAATTAACGTCTAGAGCCAAAGATATTACCCAATAGGTTACTCACGACAGGAGCTAACATTGGAAGTATTGCTGAAAGGAAACCGCCCTTTTGTGTTAGAGTTTTCCTCTTTCTTTGAAGGGTGACTTTAGGATTGGAGATGAAACGCAATTTTGTGGCATATCGCTTAAGTAACTTTCGTTGTTTTGGCGCTAATTTCTTCGTCCTCAACTTCCTCACATGAGAAATAATTTCACGAATGAATTTATCGTTAGCACGTCGTATAGCATTGTATCGCTGATTTGCTTTCATTCGTCGGAGAGCTTGAATGGCTGAAGAAAACTTTGAAGACTTTTGACTTTTACGTTTCGCCATTTTCCGTGTTAGTCTTTTGCTAAAACCTATCTTTACCACATTTGCATAGGTACTAACTATTGCGACATAAGTGACACTCGAAATGAGCAATATCACAGTGGTTACATTTGCAAAGTTGAATGCAATTACGTATGAAACAGCGTTGACAAAAAGCGTGCTTACATCTCTTGAAGATGCGCTTTTCATTTCCATCCTTTCGCTTACATACATCACAACACATAGTTTCAGCGTTACTGATGTCTATAGCAAGTCTTTTTGAAGATATGAATTTGCTAGCCTTTTCTAAATAATAGACGCATGTACAGAAGGAATATATTTCGAGAGTGAGCAGACATAGCTCGAAAACCAGTTGTGCTACAATCAAGTACCACTGCATTTTCAATTTTTCTTTATAGAAAGTTGAATGTGAATATCTGAAATCGCTTCAATCACTAGACTACTGCCATGATGGTTAAATGCGTTAAGACGTTCAGCAATTTTTATCATATGTCTTTTAAAAAATTCTTCGGGGTGATCTACCACTTCCATTGAATAAGACGCAAAATGGAAAGAGCGACTTTCCACCTCTTCCTTTCCAAAATGACTAAACTTAATTTTCGCAACTAATCGCGCCATGACAATGCTATCAGAGAATGTATTCATTAACTCTAGAAATAGAGTGCTAGCATCATCGACCACTGCTTCGATGTCGGTCTCATCTTTATGAAAATTTATCACATAATCTTGAACAGCTCCTTTTAAACTTTGCCTATGAAAATGTAATGTTCCGCAGTCGTTTGAGAAAGACATGATCGCCCTTTATCTAACCCATCCATTGCATGAAAACAACAACTCTTCTCATAGTAGCATTTATTGAATAATAGTAACAAGCATGCATTATAAATCAATGGTTTGAAACAGATAAAATAGATACAGCTGGTAACTATCATACAGCGAGCAATGATAACCATACAGGACTTTGGCAGTGCTGAGGTAAGGAGGAAAGAAGCATTGGTTATGAACGTAGCTACTACAACGAACAGACAAAATAGGAACAGACAAATCCTTAAAACGTTTCGTGACTTCATGGTAGTGTTGATTCACTCTACTATCCCAAGGTGGGAGCAAAATATCATCAATGATTAGATTGGGAAATACTTTCCTCTCCTTACCAGGATTATTACAAAAGATGCGTATAACATTGAAAGCAGCTAACCATCGTTTAAAGTCAATAAGAAGAGCACTCTCACAAGAAAAGCCATAGTCTTGCAAATATTTCAGATTAAGTCCATGAATGTGTTTTCTCGCCCATTGATCAACATTGGGATTGCAGTTGGCATGTTGATGATAGACACTAACAATCTGATATGTCCAATTGTTCATAGCAATAGCACTGAGCTCCTATACAGGTTCACCCTCACAATCCATAAAAATGATGATAGAAGCCTGAAACGGAAATTTACACATCTAAGGAAACGTTCTGTAACATATTACAAAATGAAGAATTACATCGATGCTTTTCACGACAAAGTACACAAATGATATGATGGCAACGAAGAAGTAAAATGTATCTAATAAGACCACGTCTACGACACTCAAAGCACATAAGCGAATTGTCATAGGGTATAGTTAGGAAAGGACTAGTAATTCTCCTTCTTTGATTTGCGTTTTGATGCAGCATTCTTCTCCGACTTGCGCTTCGTACCACTGCTGTTAAGGATTTGATCAATTATGTCGTCCACGTTGGGTGGTTTTGGAATATATAGGATGGATTCCATATGCATGGAGAGAGAGGCTATTTTATTATCCTTGTGACGACCATAATATAGCCCATTCACTTTGAAAAGGATATCCCAAGTACCTTATCCGAGCTCGTCGCATGTGATGGATGTTGAATGATCTCCCTCCTTCTTATAGTAAGTGCACCAATGTGATACCGGTAGGCAAATTTGATTACCATCGCAAATCTTTCTATAGGGAGTATCCTTGTCATCTCTCGCCTTCCACTCTTGAGCAAGAGGAGTAGGAATGTCCATATTTAATGTCACGTACTCCTCAATAATATCAAGTTGGTGGCGAATGTACGGACTCACGGGGATCAGTATGTAGTCCCCATACTGATTGTGCATTATCTTGACATCCGTGAAAGGGAGCATTCCCGTTTGGAGTACTACGCCATGATCGTCATAACGCAAGACTTGTTTAAATTTACGCTGTAGCGGTGTAGGATTATGTACCTTGGTTGTTTCTTCCACTGGCCTCAGTTGTAGATGATCTGATCGTAGCGAACCTTGTAACGTTTGACCGCCATTTTGTCCTACTAGTGCAGCAGATGGAGTAGATGCCTGAAAATGAAAAAGATTGTATTAAGTTTACTTTCAAGGGAGGAGAGGGAGGAAAGTAGCGACTTACCATTTTAGTTGGATAGTAGAATAGAGAGAGAGAAAATGTGCGTCCGTCACTCGTGTGATTCAACGATGGAATGATTCTCACTGTGGAAGGCTCGCTATTTATATAGAAATGCTTGATTCTCATTGGATGATGATCCTCATTGGACAATAACAAAAAAGCTGATTCCAAATCTGGCCTCCGTTTACCAATCCGAGCCTTCGTTCGCCCGCTGGAGCTGTTTCTTGGGAAATTCTAACTCTGTCGTTTTTCTCCAATCTCCCAAAATCTTAAATGACGTCTCACATCTAAACGAAGACAGATATGAACAAGCCGTTTCTTTCACTGAATTTGTCTCACTCTTAGCTTTCAAACGAGCTATTGCACGACTTTCTACGATCACTAGAACCGAAATTGGAAGATCGGTGCCGGGGGGGGAGGTCGGTGAAATTTGATGGAAACTGTTTTGGTAAAGGTCCCAGGTCGAAATCGACACTTTGGAAAATTTTAAAAATTTTGTCCATGCAAAGTCACTCTGACACTTAGGATTTTTTCAGGTGAGCTCCGACGTGAAATCTTGTAACAGCTCTAACTTTTGAACGGCTGGTCCGATTGACTCGCAACAAAAATGTCACCGAGCAGTTTTTTCTCCTCTTTCAAACGAGTATCTATAAGACAAAATCCATCCACTAGAACCAACATTGGAAGATCGCTGTCGGGGGGGGGGTCAGTGAAATTTGATGAAACAAACTTTGGTGAAGGTCCCAGGTCGAAATGCGACACTTTGGAAAATTTTCAAAATTTTGTCCATACAAAGTCACTCTGACAGTTAGGATTTTTTCAGGTGAGCTCCGACACCGACATTCCACCCTCCCAACCTGGCCGGCACGCCACGCCAACCTGGAGAGCGCATCACAAACCACCTCTCGCTACGTCGTCGGGCCAGAGGGGGGGACGTCAGACTCGAAGCAACACGGTGGCGGACCACGACCAACTCGTCTGACAGGAGGGGGGGGACGTCAGACTCGAAGGAACACGGCGGCGGACCACGACCAACTCGTCTGACAAGGGGGACGTCAGCGACGGCGGCCATCTTGCGCGGTCCAGTGGTGTAGATTTGCTTACTACTCAGTCTCCCGTGATTTTCAGATTTAGAAACTTTTGATAAACGCTAATGTACCGTTAAGATGTCTAAGGCAGTCTATGAGACAACATTCCGTCTTAATGGGAATGTTCACCGACACAACTGTTTCCTGCATATCTGCACAAACATTCATTAGATTGACGAGAAGGCCATGTAGTCACCTCAGATATTTTCCTGGGTCAGTTTGTTATTTTGCGATGGAGCCTTTTTCTAAGTGATGGAGGAAACAGTCAATGCCCAATTCAACAATTACATCTTGTTGAACAAAGAAGTTCCACTTATGACACCGTGACAAAATCGAACTCGGTAGTAGCTCGGGGGCGCGGGACTGCTCTTGATGTACG
The DNA here is from genome assembly GCA_907163375.1 of Prostheceraeus crozeri. Lineage (NCBI taxonomy): Eukaryota > Metazoa > Platyhelminthes > Polycladida > Euryleptidae > Prostheceraeus > Prostheceraeus crozeri. The sequence continues at coordinate 63,819 of CAJQUW010004013.1, forward strand.
AGAATCCAATTCAAAATTGAATCTTTAGATTGGTCGGAGCAAGCCTATTGCCTGGCCTCTATGAAGCTGAAATTTGTCAACGTTGTAATTTTGGTTAATAGGGCCTGGTGAAAGTAAATATTATTTTTCAAAAACACTAAAGCACAACGTCCGAAAGCTCAAGACGAATCAAAACAAAGATCAACCTTTCTAGTGGACAACATAACCACATATGATAGGGTAGGTGCAGATGGGACACTTTACGAATATCTCCGAAAAAAGATACTTCCTGCAAATATTTTTGAATAATGAAGGTGGTTTTGCAAACACAGAAACTTTAAGCCAAATAGGCTGCATACTTGCGCTTGCGTGATTAAAATACAAGTGATATACGAATTTTTGTAGGTCAAAAATAGGGCTGATGTAAAATTTAGATTTCAGTAAAGCTATTACTATATCACTAATCAAGTTTTCTCATGAATTTATATGTATTGGATATGGAAGCTGTGGTCTTGTGCCATGCTTACAATATTTCACTTTTTCAATTTAAGAATTTTATCAAATATTTTTATAGCTTTTAAAATAAGGTATGTATGGCGGGTAAAATGGGACAGAGCGTTATGTCTCTCCAGGTTAGTAAACCTCATCGTGTGAGCAACAAGAATGAATGGGGAGCTGATCTGAGCCGCCTCTGTCGATCAGGCCAGCCACATGAATATTCCCTAATGCGTTTAGACGAGGGCACAAGCGTAAGCAAAGAAAAAAGAATCCACTCCCAGAAACAAAAGTAAAGAAAATAGGCCTATGAAGAAAACAAAAATTCAAAAAATCTCTACATGTAATCCAACTGAACCTGTGGTAATGGATACACAGCCTCAGACATCAACAAGTGACCCAAGTAGCTTCTGACAGTTCTGTGCTGGAGAGTATAGGGATGACCTAAGATTTGGTCTTCAGGTTGACTGGATACAATGCACTCAATGCGGATCGTGGGTACACGAGGATTGCGCTAGAGCAATCAGAAAAGTACATTACATTTGCTATGACTGTGAAGAAGACCAGTGAATTGATTTGATACTTTATGGACTCTCTGATCATTCGTTTCATTCGTTGTTCAAAATAAAACAAGAGTTTACCGGGAATGTTTTTATCTTATTGAAAGTGGGAATTTTTCAAAGTGCCCTAATTTTGAAATTCTAAAAGAGGGATATATTGAACATTCATTCTATTCATCTTGCTAAATATCAGAGAATTAAACAGTTAGAAGGTTATCTTATTATTCCTCGAGATTAGAATAACAAAAAAACATCTTCATTGATATCTGACATGATTAATTGAATAAATATGAACTGTCCCATATTACCCGCCATGTTGGGTAATATGGGGCATCTGTTACGTTTCACTTATTCAAATATTTAGTAATGAGGAAAATGTTTGTTTCGTTAGATATTTGAGATAAAGTGAGCTGAAGATATACTGATGGCGTGTGTACCGTATAAAAAGTTATAGAGTGTGCAGAAGTTGGCGAAACATAAGAAATCCCCTTGGGTGTCCCATATTACCCGCGCCTACCCTATTACTTTTGCTTATCACTCCTATAGCAAGCGCTATATCTTTGTAAACGGTGTGATGGGAGGTCATATGGAATACCCTTTGTCAATTTTGAAATGAAGGTTATCAGAGGAATACGACTTATGCTCCCTAGAATCTGAAACTTAGTACTTTTTGTTCAAATAAAAACACGTGAAAATCCACAAGAAGAACGCGAATACCCTGTACTATTTTGATTACTTGCTTTTCTTTCAACTTGATATGTATGTGTTTCAATTGATCTGGCCGATCCTTTTTAAACGTACTGTAATGAGTCATATATTCTACCAAAAACAATAGTTATGTCACAGCATGAATTGTTCTAGCAAGTAATATGTGACTGAATTCGTTGCGTGTGAATAGACTTCATAACAGTGATGCAGTCTGCTAGTGTGTGCGAGTTTCATCCAGTTTCAATCAGATTGAGTACAAAGATTTGACGAATATTGACACTGCCATAATCATAGCACATTCTATAACCTTCATGAGAGAAAGCTCGGCGGATGTTTCAAGAGGAAAATGATAAAGAACTCCAGGACACTGGAAGGTCCGCTTCATGGAAACTTCATCGACGCTCGTAATCAGGTCTAGTTGCCGCGTGTCTGATGAGAAAAAGAGGAAGTCCTCGCTGCGTTTGCTGATGAACCAACTACATCACAACGTGAAATTATACAACAAGATCGGGTGTCACCAGCCACCGTGAATCGGATATTAGAAGAAGACTGCCTCCGTCCTTGGAAATTCAAGACTGTGTAAGAACTCCAAATAGATGACTTTGTTATGGGCACATCTTTTTCTGAGACCATCTTGGAGCAATAACTTTAAATATTAGTCTGTGAGAGACATCACAGAGATCGTAACTTGGTAACGAACATAAATTTCAGTGATGAGAACACAATAAAATCCCCGTTAGTGACATGCTGGGCTATGGGTTCACCACAACACGGTATACTTTTCAAGCTCATCGATTCTACAGTCACCGCTCCGGTATATTTGGAGATTCTTTAAACAATTTTGACACCGCTATTGTCGAATTCAAGAAATCGCAATCAATGGCATGAACTCGATGGTGCTCATGCTCAATATGCAGTTGTTGTAGAGATCATTTGAATCGCAAACTATTCGGACGGTGGATAGTGTGAGGGGATCTACTGCCTGGCCACCAAGATCACCTTATCTGTCCGCGACTGATTCCTGGCTGTGGACGCCGTCTTTTCAGTGATCCCCAACAGCTTAAAAACGAAGCTGGTGGTCATTTTTAGCGAGATTGGCACTTTTGTGATCAGCGAGCTTGTGACTTATTCATTCGCCGTTGTTCTGTTTGTGTCGCACAAGAGGTAGATATATTGAACAACTCTTGTGATATGTGTATTCATTATCTATTTGCACACTTAAAATATATAGAATATACTTTGTTTTCATAGGAATATTGTATTTTGTACAAAATGCTCTAGAAAAATCGGTCAGGTCAACTGAAACACGCTGTACATGTACATTGTAGTTGATAGCATGAACATGTCGATGGTAACTATGCATATACATGTAGACCGAGAATTAGAAAACAACTGGATTTCGGCTTTCAAGTTTGCAAAGTTTTCTGATGGACTTGCAATTGAATAAGTTGCTTTTCCTGCGGTAATGAACGTCGCAATCAATGTCTGCTACCGCGCTCATTGAGGACAACCGTTTTGTTGAATGAAGCCACGTTCGATAATCAAAATTGCTGTAAATCGGCATCATTTGCCTGGTGTGCTTGCACATCACTGTGTAAATAAGCAAATCCATGCTTTTAAAAACGCCAAATGAAATACAATATCATCCTCATCTCCTATCCATGCTATGGTAGATTTCTGTCCAGGTGCTATGTTGTTGTAGAGGTCTATGCTATAAGTTATTCGTTTCGAATTTCTATCGATGATATCTATCTTCCCGTTTCACTGAAGCATGCTTTCTAAGGCATCCACGGTTGGAGTTTAACACAATCGCTCATCAGATAACACTGGCAGCGTTCTGCATGGGCATGGTATTCCAAAAGTCTATGGTATAAGGTATACGTTTAAGAGAGATGATTACATGACCATTGACTTCCAAATAAATAGCATGTTATTTCGCTTAACAGCATAGATTTTACGCGAAAGTGCAGTTCTATCAGGAAATGTCGTTAAGAATTACATCAAAAATGCGAATGCGTGAGATAAATACAACAGGGGTGAGAAATTTCTTGAATGCGTGAAAAATTTTGCCTCCAGTGTGAGAGCGTGAGAAGCGGTCTGAATGCGTGAGACTCATGCCCAATGCGTGAGAGTTGGCAACTCTGCATTCGATCATTTTCCAGAGATTTCAATAACCCCTCTATTCAACTACTGTGATGTGCTTCATGTTTTATAGCCTTGTTGAAGATATTAAGTCTTGAAGCTTGCAGAATGATATAGCCTTGCGTCAGCTTAATTTTCTTCTCTTACAAAATTCCATTTTACGTCATAAATGTGAAATTTAACTAATAGATTTTGATTCAGCGGAAAGCCAATATTGGCTCTTCTGAGAACCAAGATATGATGTGAAAGCTAAAAACCAATATTGCTTCTCTAGAAAACCAAATTTGGTTTCACCCCAGGGACAGCTTGAAGACCCAAAATTGGGTTTCCAGAAAATCGATCTTGTTGAGGGTGTAGGCAGAAATATAAAATTCCTCGTACCCGCTAGTTTTCCCAAATTGAAAGATGATGAAAACGGCATGACAGCCGATGTTATTGCTGCAGATAAAACAGACTGTCCTGATCACAAAATGATATTCGCACAATTTACTATAGGTTCAACACCTTTTATTTAATGAAGTCGTGAATTTAGCAGATGATTGTGAATTGAAATAGAAAAATTCTTATCTCTTCTTTAATTTGACTTCTTACTTCAATAGTATTCCGACAAGTAGTTTTGTGGTGAGAAAAACGGCGATCGTAAGACTGGCGCATGATACCCTGATAACCCTGGCCAATTACCCTGATAGAACACGTAAGATCATCTCACAATGTACAGAAAGACTAGCAACAGAGTCAAATCATGATGACATAGAAATGACAGTGACATTGATTGACAATAGAAATGTGGAAGTTAGCCTTTACAATGACGTCATGATACCAGAATTTGATCAGAAGCAATAGTGAATAAAGAATAGTCAGGCAGAAAATCATAATAGTTAAAAAAGGGAGCACATAGAAATAATAAGTGACATAGACCCGAATAAGAAAAAAGGATGACAGAATATGAAAGTAGAATAACAATTGCTATTACAAAAGTTAGCGTAATACTGAAAAAAGGTTGCGGTCTGTTTTATATGACAGCCTCACATTCAAATCCGTGGGGGTGCGGCAAATACTTTTTATAAAGCTGTTCAGCCTGCCAGTACAACCAGCAGGCCAAGTTAATAGATTGATCGTATTACTAAAAGGAGTGGTCGACTTGTTGACACCGCGTGGCATGAAAGAACGGAGAGACTTAATCCACTTTGATTCCTTACATACTCTTGCACTTTTAGAAAAACAACGATCGATTGCAAAAAAAGCAAGATCCGACACAGAATGAGCATCACAAAAATGTGGCACCAAACATGAATGAACATTGCGATCACGAATGTCTCTCAAATGCTCACCGACTCGTTGACGCAAAGGGTTACTAGTTTGGCCGACATAACGGACATAACAGCGTTGGCATTCAATTACATATGGGTCAAAACGCGTAAGAGTTAACATGACACTTTTTGATAAAGGTGTTCATACAACTTTTATGCAGTGAATCAATATATGCTGAAGCATCAAAATTCGATTCCGAAAACTTTCTGACTGTGTATTTTCTTAAATAGAGCATAGAAGTGCTAGATATAAATTTCGGTATTACAGTCTACGACATTTTAGTAGGACCACCCATTTTTTTCACTTTTTCATCTGTAGCCATCAGTAATCGTCATGATATGGAACGCCCTTCGCAATATATTAAGCCGACATATGTACCAACAACATAGTAGAATATTAGCGTATGTTGATAAATAATGCGATGACCAGACAATTTTATTTGAAAATTGACCGCGACATTTTATTCGGACCACATCTGGCTTTCATATTGACAACCTGCATTTTTGAATTGATTAGACTTCCTGATGCATACTCAATTGCCTGGCATTCATAAGAAACTTTGTAAAGCTCAAATATCTAATTCAATAGCAATATTTACGATGTATCCTACTGCCTGCTGATGATTTCTGATTTGCTTCTCGCCCTTCGGTAGTTTCTGGTTAACGGAGCAAACGTCGCGCATTATCTTTCACCACGCATGCGCTTCTAGCCATCAAGAAAGCTGCTATTGACAAATCGATTCTTGTTGTAGCCCAGCAGTCTGTGCAGTCCCAGATATCTATGGGTGTGACGTAGCCTCCAGTGTATCATTCCTTTATGTATGCATGCGGCTGGCATTGCTCGGTGTTTGCCCAACAAGCAGGCTGCTGTACGAACTGTTAACCGCGTCCTGACTTCGACTGTGACTTTATCATTGGTAAAAAGACCGATCTTACGAAAGAGAAAGTGGGTGAGATAGAAGTTCTTTCACGTGAAGAGTTCTCACAACGTGAAATTGCTACTCGCTGCAATGTTTCAAAATCGTCGGTACTTCGTGTTCAACGAGCTATGACTGCTGGAACATCCCACACATCAAATCGGCGAAGTGCGATTTGGCACGCGAAGTGCGCTGCGGTGCAAGACGAAAGTCCACACCACAGGATGACCGATTTCTTGTGCGCACTGTTCGGAAGGAGGGACTCATTACTTCGTCCCAGTTACGAAGCAGGTGGCAAGAGCGTGGTGTCGATGTTACGTCACGCACTATTCAACGACGTCTTCGTAAAATGGACTGTCATTCCGTTCACCCTCAGAGAGTTCCACGGTTGACACCTCAAATGAAAATGAAAAGACTTCGATTCGCCCGCCGCCATGCAGATTGGAGCGTCGAAAAGTGGCGGAAGGTTGCATTTAGTGACGAGTCCAGCTTCAAATGCCAACATGCTACTCGTCAGCATGTTTGGCAGACACCTGGATCGCCTGCTCCTGTATTTCAGCGAGTGAAGCACCCCACCAAAGTCATGATTTGGGGCATGTTTTCCTTCAATGGGACAGGAAGGCTACATATCTGCGAAGGATCAATGAACTCAGCTTCTTACTTGCATGTTCTGCAGACGTGGATGCTTCCGCAACTCAATGACTGGTTCCCGGAAAACGATGGAATATTTATGAAAGACGGGGCACCCTGCCACACAGCCAGTGTGGTGAAGCAATATCTGAGTGACAACAACATCACTTTATTGGAGTGGCCGGGCAATAGCCCTGACTTGAACCCTCTGGAAAATTTATGGGCTATTATAAAAAGACGCTTGGCAGCACAGACAATCACGACGAAACAGCAATTGATTACCGAAATCATTCAAGTTTGGCATAATGATCCAAACATTTGTGGCATGTTGCAAAATTTGGTGGATAGCATGCCACGACGAATTGCTAAGGTCATCGAAGCGAAGGGTGGCCACACCAATTATTGACATTTGTAATTTCTTGTTTGTTGTGAACGAACTCCATTCACACCTATTTCGTTCTTTTGCATTTTTACATTTGTGGACGTTGATGCGTGATAACAATTTTTTTCATAGTCTTCTCGGATCATTTGGTATTCTGAATGCATGAATCAATTATTGGCGAATATTTTTAAGTGCACGAAGCCTCTGGATCAATAGTAAATGTATGATTAAGCACTATTTCTTCAAATTATTCGAATGCAAGATGAATAGGAGAAAAATATCCCTTGTCATGAAAGGTTTCAATTTAGGTGAAACCTGGTCCTAATAAAATGTCGCGGTCAATTTTCAAATAAAATTGTCTGGTCATCGCATTATTTATCAACATACGCTAATATTCTACTATGTTGTTGGTACGTATGTCGGCTTAATATATTGCGAAGGGCGTTCCATATCATGACGATTACTGATGGCTACAGATGAAAAAGTGAAAAAAAAATGGGTGGTCCTAATAAGATGTCGTAGACTGTAAATATAAAAATTTTTATAGAAATATCAGGCGGTTTGAAAGCCATTACATTTCGCAGGATGTGTGAATGAATTGTATGATATCATTATCATGGATATTGTCATTGCGTATGTAGGTTAAATTAGATATGAAGTAATATCTTAGTACATTTAAATGACTAGGTTAAGGTCCGTTCTTATGTAACGTCCATTACCATAAAGGAACTAAATGTTTGTCCAGATAAGGCACTATAATCACAATTATCAGAGTTTACGGCTTCACTGTCATTTCGATCTGACTAATCCAACCCGACGTTATCCTACAGTGCTTGTACACTGTGTTATTCTGATTTCGTCGACATTCGTGTTTAATCTGATTTCTACACTATTCGAATTGCCTCTTGAGTGCTGCTCAAGAGCAAAAACGGTACCATGAACGTCTAAAAAGTAAGAACAATTATAGTAGTGATATCCTGGAAAAAGATCGGCAGCGAGCTGTAATATGGAGAAAAAAGGTCGGCCAAACAAACCACATAAGACATCTGACCCGAGAGAGAGTTAAGAAATTTCGTGCCACTTAAGCTCAAGCTCAAGTTGATCACGGTGAGTCACACAATTCGTCATTCACTAGTAATTCTAGTCTCAGTCGATCAGAAAATTGTGCGATAAGAGCACTTCCCGCTTCTCCTAGGAAAAAGAAAGAAGTTGTTAAGAAACTTTCGGTAAAACTTTTCCCGGAATATAAGATTTGGAAAGCAAAGTTGACGCGTTCATCTGCTATCTCGAATGTAATAAAAAATCGTATTTCGAAGTTTTATTTATCGGACGGAATTTCAAGATTATCTCCTAGAAAAAAGATAATAGAATGTCTTCTGTTGAAAACAAGCGTGTCAGATTACAATTGCGACACATGTATATTACTGTTCGTGAAGCCCATTCATTATATAATCAGCAATATGAGTGTGATAATGTTGGTCTTACCACATTTCAGAACCAGCGACCATGTCATGTACGTCTGTCCAGTGAAATTCCTCGAATGTATGTGTCTGCATTCACCATGAAAACATGCGTCTGAAATTATGCGCACTCAATGCTCTTTACTCCGATGTACCCAATTCAACATCTTAGTTAGTTAACAGTCTGGTGTGTTCTCGAGATAGAGAAGAATGCATGTGGAGAAAGTGCTCCGATTGCAAATCCAATGAGCTCAAATTAAGTGACTCCCAAAATCTTGCGACGATATATGTATACTTTGAATGGCAAACTACTCAAAAGGGTACAGAGAAAGTGAGTGTCACGATCTCATCTAATGATTTGCTCAGAAAAATCAATGCGGCTTTAGAGGTATTCTTATGGCACGTAAGAGTGAAGAACATTCAACAATTTTTGATTGATAATTTGAGAAATTCTGATAGTACAGTTTTACAAGTTGATTTTAGTGAAAACATTTTTCTTGCCAAAACCAAGATGAAGTTCAAGGAGCTCACTGGTCTCACAATCAGATTACTTGATTTACTGCAGTCGCATGGTCCGGTGGGAAAGTTTTCTCTTACTGTACTGTTTCTGATTATCTGTATCACGACAAATTTTCTACTTATGGATTTTTGATTCATGCAATTCGGGATTTATATTTCAAAGGTTTTCTGCCAAAAGGATAACAATTACATGTATTCAGTGACGGAGCGGCGTCCAATTTAAAAATCGATATACTTTATCTACAGTGGAAATTTTTAATGAAAAATTTGATATGGATGTTACGTGGTTATTCTTTGCATCATGCCACGGAAAAGGAGCAGTTGATAGAATCGGGGAACTATAAAGCAAATGGCTGAGCGAGAGTTGCTGAAAGGTGCTCATATTACAGATGCTTCTTCTTTATGTTATATATTAAAGGATAAAACGAGTAATATGATCGTGAAATTCGTTCCATCTGAATTAGTCACTGCGCGAAAGAGAGAGAGGTGGAAGACCGATTTGCGAGGGTCAAGCCAATTGTTGGAACTCAGAAACTCCATCGGGTTAAGGCTGGAGTATCGAAAGGCAATCTTGTACATAAGCCTCATAGTGCTTCTCTTTTTCTTTGACCCAGTTATATGGTTCCTGAACATTGTATCCACAACATGTCGATTCGGTAGCATGATTTTTTTGAAGCATTTACATGGATTTCATTGAATTTTGGTACAATGTTTATTTCTTTGATAGAATGATTTCTAAAAATTCGTCGCATAACGCAATTTTTTGGAATTCGTACGATATCATATTATTTTGATATGTACATGCATATTGTACATGTGACTTCCTCATTCATGACATTATCGAGGTGTTATGTCTGAATGTTATATGTGGCAATGTTATGTATGGATGCAATCTATGTCAGCGTCATGGAACTTGTAGTTTACATTTTTGGGACTGATAGAGATATGTAGCGTCCGTTACTTTAAATTATGTAACGTCCGTTACCCTAGAATGTCGGGATTATAGGGACTTTAATGGATGCAAAACGTATCATATTAGATAAATTTCTACCGTTATATTTGTGATTATATGAATGCCTAATGCCGTCTTCATATGATGATTATCTTAGACAATATCTGTATATTAATGATGAAAAGTTTTTCGAACTGACAAATCAATGTAACATCCGTTACCATAGACCCACTCTAAAATTTTAGCGTATATAGCCAGTAGTAGTGAGCAGGATTTTTATACAATGAACTTATGCGCATGAATGAAATATCATGATAGTTTGAAGCCCGATAGAAACTGAATAAATCACTTTTCTTTCCTCTCAAAAATGTGTAAATCTATTGTTTGTAACGTCCGTTACCGTGTTTTGAGCCATATATACAATGAGTGTTAGCACATGATAAATTAAATAAAATGGGATATAGTTCACAAGGTGAGACGCCTTTAAGGAAATTAAGAGGCCTAGCGAAATTACATGCGTGGCATCGACCTCCTTCACATCGGGAAAAACCAGAGGACCAGCGTAAGCTGAAGCCACTTAGGTTCAAGACCTTCTTTTTAGAATTTCGCAGTACAGTTCGAAAACACTGTGCTCACGCCAACAAGGAAACAAAATCTCCACATTATTTTTGAAGTCTTGTTTAGAAGACGAGCGGGTCGCCCATCTCAAGATTTGAGAATAAATTGTATTGCGATATACATTAGGTGCATGATGGGATGCCGTGCGATGCGAATGCTGCGTCGAATTCGTGGACTTGTATATGAGAAGGTCTAAATAGTGAATCGAGGTGTCGTGAAAATTCAAGTCTACTTGAATGCGTTGATCGATGGTATTGAGATGGAGGTGAAAATGTCTGAGAGAGTCCTCACCATGGAGCCAAATAGCGAATATATCGTCCTGATAACGTGCCCATAGAAAGGGTCTCAGCACAGCACTCGAAAGAAAGCTCTCCTCCCAAACACCCACATAGATATTGGCGAAGTAACCACCGTAGGGCTTACCTATGGCTACACCTGACACTTGTAGCCAACGTTGGTCACACTAGGTGAAATCATTTCGGTGAAGAGAGAGTCAGCAAATCCAACAGAAGCACATTATGACGATTGCTGTCCGGTACTTCTTCAAATGTTGTTGCCACTCTGCGGATACCTTCATCGATTGGGATATCTGTATGTAAAGAGCGGACATCGAGCGTACACAGAAGAATGTCACCCGTTGTCTGAGTTTGACGAAGAACGGCGATTAATTGTTGGGAGTCGCGCAAAAAGCTTGGCAAGCGCTTGGCCAGAGGAAATAAAAAGTATTTGATAAATTTCCCAACATTAGCACTGACAGACCGAAAATCAGCCACAATAGGTCTTCCAGGAGGCGTGTCAAGGGCAGACCAAGCTTGCTTGTGCACTTTTGGAAGAATGTAAAATCGACGATCACTTGGCGGGTCGACATGTGGTAGAAGTAAACGAAGTTCCTTACGGTTGATTGCTCCGGAGGAATAGATAGAGTTAAGAATATCCTCGAAAACATAAGAAGAGTCCGTTTGGGGTTGCGACAAACCTCTGTAAAAGACTTTTTTTGAGAGTTGAGCATTACACTCATTTTCATAGGAAACACGGTCCAGAATAACCCACTTGCCACCCTTATCTGCAGGGCGCATTACGATGTTCGGGTTTTCTGTTAAGGCAGATAGTCAAAGGCGCTCGGCAGGAAGCAGATTGTCATCAGAAAAGCAGTTATGCTCGCCGAATAGGATGGATTGTGCTGCTGAGAGAATACTGCGTGACAACTGTTGAATGTGCGTAGGAACGCTGCTGTAGGGAGGCCAATTTGAAAATTTAACATTACCAAAACGGCACAGGAGGCCACGATGAAAAGGAAGCACAGAATGCCACTGAAAATTTACGATAATTTCAACAAAGGCCAGGCGATAATTGCAGGACGACGGTGTAGGGATAAATTTTAGAGGACGAGACAATAATTCCAGCAGCGCAGAAGATTTGGGAACAGCAGAAGACAGGTTACACGTTGAAGAAGGCAAGTGGGGCGTAAGCCTCCCAAATGTTAATTTAAATGTGATAAGATTTTATCAAAAACACGACGACTGGTGGCATCATCCCATGAATTGCCTGTCGACACGAAGGGCGATGGGGCAGAAAGGATGATGCTGCTGGATGACTGCTTGTTACAAAGAGCAGCATAGAGTTCATGCGTTGATGCTCGGTCCGGCGGTGAAGCATTTGGTGGAATACCACACAGAATGACAAACAGGGTTGCTCCAGAGAATTACTCAAATCCCAGAGGCTGAGACAAATAAACATTTTGTTGATATCTTGATTTGGGTTGAAGGAGATTATAAGGCTTCTCAAAGCAGATAGACGTCCGTTGGATAGAGTAATCACCTGACATCGCGGATCATGGAAATGTGCCAAATTGGAATCACCAAGTACCAAACAGGATGGCGGTATTGTATCAATAGATGTAGCCGGAAGGGATAAGACTGACGTTGATGGCAAATTATGAGAGAAACGTTCATCATTTGATAATTCTTCAAATACTGGAGCGCTTGTTGGCTCGGCGATGGTGGCCTAAACGCGCTGTGCTGGAAGAGGTGGGTCAAAAATTGGAGTAGAACTAACCATAACAGACGGAATCGCATCATCGGTGTTGGGAGAAACCGTATGATCCTCGAGAGCAGCAGAAGTCTCAATCGGCAAGCCCACCGCAGCTTCGCACAGGACAGGGACAGAATCTGGATGGAAAATGAGGTTGAGGGAAGAATCAGTCGGAGAACATATCACAGAGTCAAAAGAATCCAGAGGGGTTAGATGAACAGGCTCCAGTGGCGAAGATGCCGGAGTCTGAACTCAGACTCAGTCGACTCAGACGTCGCTGCGGGCAACGCACTCTGCCCCATCTCCACCCATGCAAATACCAGAACGATCAGAGTGCACCAGATCCGGATTTCGTTTATTCACTTTGTCAATGGCGATATGAAGATGAGAGAACAAGAAGTAGTATGGCGATAGGAATGGCGTCGACGAAATTGTCGCCGCATGTCACACACTCTGCCCCGGAACCAAAACCTTCTGCGTTTGATGAAGAAGACTATATTGTACCAAATATTTCGGTCTGTGTAAGACCTTCTGGTCGACATGAAAATGACAGAACAAGAAGTAGCAGTAGTAGTAGTATTGTAATATGAGAAGCCGCGACGATGAAGTCGCGGCGGGCCTCGCGCTCTATTCCCCGATCTAACCCTACTCGAAGGAAAACAAGATTTATGAGCCAGATCGCGATTTCGTCTTGAAAACTTTATCAATGGAAATCATACAGACATCTAGCATTTTCATATGTGAACATTTTCGAGATATGCATTTAGATGAAGACAAAAGTAAGCATAAAAGTAACTAATCTCACAAAGAATTTGCTTAGCGAATCATGCATGGGATGAAAGACATGTATCTCACAGAAATACGTGTTAACTCGGAGTAGAATTTAGAGGTCCTCGGCATGCGGTTAGGTATCAAACCATGTAGGAGATGGTCTGGAGTAGTAAGTAAAACTCCACTTCTGGATAGCGCAAGATGGCCGCCGTCGCTGACGTCCCCCCCCTCTGGAACGGCAGAGTTTCGTGGTCGGCCGCCGTGGTGCTTTGAGTCTGACGCCCCCCCCTCTGGATGGAACGACAGAGTGTCGTGGTGTGCCGGCCAAGTGCGTCCGAAAGGTTCGCTGACGTCCGCCCCCCTCTGGTCGACCGTCGTATAGCGCGCGGTGATGTGGTGTCTAGGTTGGCGTGGTGTGCCGGCCAGGTTGGCGTGGTGTGCCGGCCAGGTTGGGAGGGTGGACTGTCGTAGCTCACCTGAAAAAATCCTAAGTGTCAGAGTGGCTTTGTATGGGTAAAATTTTGAAAATTTTCCAAAGTGTGGAATTTCGACCTGGGACCTTCACCAAAACATTTTTCATCAAATTTCACGGACCTCCCCCCCCGACAGCAATCTTCTAACTTTGGTTCTAGTGGACGGATTTTGTCTTACAGCTACTCGTTTGAAAGAGGAGAAAAAACTGCTCGACGCCATTTTTGCCGCGAGTCAATCGGACCAGCCGTTCAAAAGTTAGAGCTGTTATAATATTTTAGGTCGGAGCTCACCTGAAAAAATCCTAAGTGTCAGAGTGGCTTTGTATGGGTAAAATTTTGAAAATTTTCCAAAGTGTGGAATTTCGACCTGGGACCTTCACCAAAACATTTTTCATCAAATTTCACTGACCTCCCCCCCCCCTCGGGAGAGCTCGCTTCGATCTTGGCTTCTAGTGGACGGATTTTGTCGTGCAATAGCTCGTTTGAAAGCTAAGAGTGAGACAAATTCAGTGAAAGAAACGGCTTGTTCATATCTGTCTTCGTTTAGATGTGAGACGCCATTTAAGATTTTAGGTCGGAGCTCACCTGAAAAAATCCTAAGTGTCAGAGTGGCTTTGTATGGGTAAAATTTTGAAAATTTTCCAAAGTGTGGCATTTCGACCTGGGACCTTCACCAAAACATTTTTCATCAAATTTCACTGACCTCCCCCCCCCCTCGGGTGAGCTCGCTTCGATCTTGGCTTCTAGTGGACGGATTTTGTCGTGCAATAGCTCGTTTGAAAGCTAAGAGTGAGACAAATTCAGTGAAAGAAACGGCTTATTCATATCTGTCTTCGCTCAAAAGTTAGAGCTGTTACAAGATTTTAGGTCGGAGCTCACCTGAAAAAATCCTAAGTGTCAGAGTGGCTCTGTATGGGTAAAATTTTGAAAATTTTCCAAAGTGTGGCATTTCGACCTGGGACCTTCACCAAAACATTTTTCATCAAATTTCACTGACCTCCCCCCCCCTCGGGTGAGCTCGCTTCGATCTTGGCTTCTAGTGGACGGATTTTGTCGTGCAATAGCTCGTTTGAAAGCTAAGAGTGAGACAAATTCAGTGAAAGAAACGGCTTGTTCATATCTGTCTTCGTTTAGATGTGAGACGTCATTTAAGATTTGGGAGATTGGCGAAAAACGACAGAGTTAGAATTTCCCAAGAAACAGCTCCAGCGAGCGAACGAAGGCTCGGATTGGTAAACTGAGGCCAGATTTGGAATCAGCTTTTTTGTTATTGTCCAATGAGGATCATCATCCAATGAGAATCAAGCATTTCTATATAAATAGCGAGCCTTCCACAGTGAGAATCATTCCATCGTTGAATCACACGAGTGACGGACGCATATTTTCTCTCTCTCTCTAGTTCCCTATTCTATTATCCAACTAAAATGGTAAGTCGCTACTTTCCTCCCTCTCCTCCCTTGAACGTAAACTTAATACAATCTTTTTCATTTTCAGGCATCTACTCCATCTGCTGCACTAGTAGGACAAAATGGCGGTCAAACGTTACAAGGTTCGCTACGATCAGATCATCTACAACTGAGGCCAGTGGAAGAAACAACCAAGGTACATAATCCTACACCGCTACAGCGTAAATTTAAACAAGTCTTGCGTTATGACGATCATGGCGTAGTACTCCAAACGGGAATGCTCCCTTCCATGGATGTCAAGATAATGCACAATCAGTATGGGGACTACATACTGATCCCCGGGAGTCCGTACATTCGCCACCAACTTGATATTATTGAGGAGTACGTGACATTAAATATGGACATTCCTACTCCTCTTGCTCAAGAGTGGAAGGCGAGAGATGACAAGGATACTCCCTATAGAAAGATTTGCGATGGTAATCAAATTTGCCTACCGGTATCACATTGGTGCACTTACTATAAGAAGGAGGGAGATCATTCAACATCCATCACATGCGACGAGCTCGGATAAGGTACTTGGGATATCCTTTTCAAAGTGAATGGGCTATATTATGGTCGTCACAAGGATAATAAAATAGCCTCTCTCTCCATGCATATGGACTCCATCCTATATATTCCAAAACCACCCAACGTGGACGACATAATTGATCAAATCCTTAACAGCAGTGGTACGAAGCGCAAGTCGGACAAGAATGCTGCATCAAAACATAAATCAAAGAAGGAGAATTACTAGTCCTTTCCTAACTCTACCCTATGACAATTCGCTTATGTGCTTTGAGTGTCGTAGACGTGGTCTTATTAGATACATTTTACTTCTTCGTTGCCATCATATCATTAGTGTATTTTGTCGTGAAAAGCATCGATGTAATTCTTCATTTTGTAATATGTTATAGAACGTTTCCTTAGATGTGTAATTTCCGTTTTAGGCTTCTATCATCATTTTTATGGATTGTGAGGGTGAACCTGTACAGGAGCTCAGTGCTATTGCTATGAACAATTGGACATATCAGATTGTTAGTGTCTATCATCAACATGCCAACTGCAATCCCAATGTTGATCAATGGGCGAGAAAACACATTCATGGACTTAATCTGAAATATTTGCAAGACTATGGCTTTTCTTGTGAGAGTGCTCTTCTTATTGACTTTAAACGATGGTTAGCTGCTTTCAATGTTATACGCATCTTTTGTAATAATCCTGGTAAGGAGAGGAAAGTATTTCCCAATCTAATCATTGATGACATTTTGCTCCCGCCTTGGGATAGTAGAGTGAATCAACACTACCATGAAGTCACGAAACGTTTTAAGGATTTGTCTGTTCCTATTTTGTCTGTTCGTTGTAGTAGCTACGTTCATAACCAATGCTTCTTTCCTCCTTACCTCAACACTGCCAAAGTCCTGTATGGTTATCATTGCTCGCTGTATGATAGTTACCAGCTGTATCTATTTTATCTCTTTCAAACCATTGATTTATAATGCATGCTTGTTACTATTATTCAATAAATGTTACTATGAGAAGAGTTGTTGTTTTCATGCAATGGATGGGTTAGATAAAGGGCGATCATGTCTTTCTCAAACGACTGCGGAACATTACATTTTCATAGGAAAAGTTTAAAAGGAGCTGTTCAAGATTATGTGATAAATTTTCATAAAGATGAGACCGACATCGAAGCAGTGGTCGATGATGCTAGCGCTCTATTTCTAGAGTTAATGAATACATTCTCTGATAGCATTGTCATGGCGCGATTAGTTGCGAAAATTAAGTTTAGTCATTTTGGAAAGGAAGAGGTGGAAAGTCGCTCTTTCCATTTTGCGTCTTATTCAATGGAAGTGGTAGATCACCCCGAAGAATTTTTTAAAAGACATATGATAAAAATTGCTGAACGTCTTAACGCATTTAACCATCATGGTAGCAGTCTAGTGATTGAAGCGATTTCAGATATTCACATTCAACTTTCTATAAAGAAAAATTGAAAATGCAGTGGTACTTGATTGTAGCACAACTGGTTTTCGAGCTATGTATGCTCACTCTCGAAGTATATTCCTTCTGTACATGCGTCTATTATTTAGAAAAGGCTAGCAAATTCATATCTTCAAAAAGACTTGCTATAGACGTTACCAGTAACGGTGAAACTATGTGTTGTGATGTATGTAAGCGAAAGGATGGAAATGAAAAGCGCATCTTCAAGAGATGTAAGCACGCTTTTTGTCAACGCTGTTTCATACGTAATTGCATTCAACTGTGCAAATGTGACCACTGTGATATTGCTCATTTCGAGTGTCACTTATGTCGCAATAGTTAGTACCTATGCAAATGTGGTAAAGATAGGTTTTAGCAAAGACTAACACGGAAAATGGCGAAACGTAAAATGGCAAAACGTATAAGTCAAAAGTCTTCAAAGTTTTCTTCAGCCAGTCAAGCTCTCCGACGAATGAAAGCAAATCAGCGATACAATGCTATACGACATGCCAACGATAAATTCATTCATGAAATTATTTCTCATGTGAGAAAGTTGAGGACGAAGAAATTAGCGCCAAAACAACGAAAGTTACTTAAGCGATATGCCACAAATTTGCGTTTCATCTCCAATCCTAAAGTCACCCTTCAAAGAAAGAGGAAAACTCTAACACAAAAGGGCGGTTTCCTTTCAGCAATACTTCCAATGATAGCTCCTGCCGTGGGCAACCTATTGGGTAATATCTTTGGCTCTAAGCGTTAATTATGCAAATGTTGAATCTCAAAGTAATAAAATGGATTTCAGACTTCAATGTGATAAAGTTCGGACTGTATCAGGTCCATCTCATGCAGGTAAAACTGTTTTCACGCTGAATTTATTGGATAAAAGAAGGGAGTTGTTCAAGGAACCTATCAATCGAGTGATTTGGTGTTATGGTATTTATCAACCGTCGCTGTTTCAGGAATTACAAAGTCGCAACTTTATTCGACATGAAGGAATTATTGCAGTGGATAAACTTCAGTCTAATGATGTTGTTGTATTGGATGATTTATTAAAAGAAAGTAAGAATTCAAAAGATGTTACAGATATGTTCACTCGTGCAGCACATCGTAAAAGGTGCTTTATCATCTATATCACACAAAATTTGTTTCCTAATGGAAAAGAAGCTCGTACACGAAACCTGAATACACACTATTATGCTATTTTCAAGAATCCGCGAGATAAAAGTCAATTTGAAATTTTAGCGCGACAAGTTGCACCCAGAGGATCAAAAGCCTTAATTGAAATTTTTCAAGCAGCTACTAAAAAACCATACGGTTACTTATTCATTGACTTTACGCAAGAGTGTCCGGAAGAATTTAGATTTCGAAGTGATATTTTGAAAACTCCCATGATTATCTACAAACTATGAGTTCTTATTCTCGCATGATTGTTATTCCTCAGGATGAATATGTACAATTGACTGCCATGCAGCAAGTAAAGCAACCTCTTGCAAATCAAATGTATAGGAAAGAAATAGATTATCAGCAAAATGTTCACATCAAAGATCCACATCGTGCTGTATTATTACAATCGGAAACTGTTGAGCAATTGAAAAACTTGAAGAATAAGATGCGTGACTCTGTATCGACTGCTACACCTTTAGCATCTCGCGCACATGCCATATCTCTTTTCAATAGTATTGAACCCCATCTCAATGTAACTGATAGAGGAGAAATCATTACAGATGAAAATAAAGTGATTGATGCTTCACGTTATGAAGACTTGATTCAGTATGCGACACGTAGAAAGCGTCGTCAGGGCTATGTTCCACCTGGTTGGTCATACTTTCTCAAACTATTGAAAAAGCATAATGTACCAAAATTTGCTTTGAATAATGAGACATTGAAAGAACTTGATTCAACAGTGGCTACTGCTCCAATGCTTCAGACGATGAAAATGCCAACAAATTGGTTTAAGGCGTCACCTGCTACATCCCCTCCCACACTCACTAAGCAAACAAGAGGAAGAACTCGACGTAGATCTACATCACCACTAAAACTAGTAAAAGGAAAGCGTAAAACAGCTCCTCCCAAGAAATACATGTTCTCAGATTATTAATATGAAGCAGATGTGTTGCTTGCCATGTAATGAGCCGCCAGAGGTGAATGTCGTTGTCACTTGCACTTGCTGCGCCAGCTCTCATAATGAAACCCCTAAGCAATGTGAACACGATCGCAAAACCGCTAAAGCTAAATGCTGCAGTTGTTGTAAATGTAGAAAGGCAAGAAAACAAAAAGATGAGAAGGAGGAAAAAGAGTCAGTCGTCATCGACTAAACGTTTGAAGTCAATCTATTATGATGTAAAGCATCCGGCAGGATTTGCATCTATCAAGAAATTATCAAAAGCGAGTGGTCTTCCACAATCACAAGTGAAACGATGGTTAAAGGGTCAGGCTACCTATACACTCCACAAACAAGCGAAAAAGAAGTACCGCACCCGCCATTATATTGTTCATGACATCGATGAACAGTGGCAAGCAGATTTGTGTGATGTTGCCTCCATTTCAAAACATAACTCGGGCAATAATTTTGTTTCAACCGTCATTGATATTTTCTCGCGTTATGCGTGGGCTCAACCTTTAAAACTAAAGAAGGGAAAGGAGTAGCAAAAGCATTCCAAACAATTTTTCGAGAAGGTCGCATTCCAAAATTAATTCAGAGTGATCAAGGAAAAGAGTTTGAAAATCAGCATGTGAGAAGATTATATGAGAGGCATGACATTGAGTTGTTTACTGTAAAGAGTGTTTATAAAGCTGCACTCGTTGAACGTTTTAATCGCACATTAAAAAATCGCTTGTAGCGACATTTTACTGCCAACTTGACACAAAATTGGACAAAGGTTCTACAAGATACACTCCATGCCTACAATCACTCTATCCATCGTTCTATTGGACTCAGACCAGTAGATGTAAATGCTGACAATGTAGATAAAGTGCGCGAATCATTCCAACGTAAACGCACTCATGTGAAAAGTGATGTGAAAATTGGTGATAAAGTTCGTATCTCAAAAGTGAAGAGTGTTTTTGCTAAAGGGTACCTTCCGAATTGGACAGAGGAGGTATTTACAGTATTAAGGATTAATCAAAAAGACTCTCCCACCGCCTACAAGTTGAAAGATTACGATAATGAAGAAATTGAGGGTAGCTTTTACCGCGATGAGATTGAGGCAGTCACTGAAAGTGAAACATATTTGGTAGAGAAAATCATTCGATGTAAAAAACGGCAAGGTGAAGAATGGTGTCTTGTTAAATGGACTGGTTATCCTTCAAGTATGAACTCTTGGATGCGTCGTGCCGACATCTTTCATCTAAGTGATCGACAGTGATTCATGCAAAGTTGTAACTAACAATGTTTAGAGTTTGAGCTATGAATCCAACTGCCTCATTTTATTCACGACCCTCCTATGTAAGTGGTGGAGGACAAATTTACATCGGCGCTCGCCGCCAACGTGGAGGTAGCATACTTGGTGCACTGAAATCTGTTGTAGCACCTCTCATATCCAATGTCCGTAGATCTTTAAAACGAAATGTTTTAAGTAATGCCGTTGGCTTTGCTGGTGATGTTGCTAGTGATCTTTCCAGAGGTAGAAGTTTTAAGAGCAGTTTGTTGAATCGTGGGAAGGAACGCGGTTTAAAAACATTGAAGCAGACCTTTGCTGTTGTTACTCAAGGAAAGAAATCACCTAAACGAATGAAAAAAGGAAGGAGGAAACATCGCGGAGCTGGTAAGGTGCGATCTTCAGTCAAATGGCATTCACGCAAACGTCGCAGAGGCTCTAATCATTCATCAGGCGCTAAACGACGACGCTGCCATAACTTCTAATCATGGAGTGTAAAACTTCCGGTTTTTGTTTGTTTGATCAACAAGCCATACAGACAGATATTCTTAGTTCAAGTATTGTAGATTATCATCCTCGAACAGCTGAGAATGCTGGCCCCATTGAATTTGTTATTCCTGGTGGTAGTGATGACTACATAGATTTGAGTTATGCGATGGTTGATTTGAGGTTTAGAATTCAGCAAGCAGATGGAACTGCTATTGACGATACACATAAAGTTGGACTGAACAATTTACCATTGACTACATTACTTCGTGATGTTTCTCTAACGATTGGAGAGCAGCAGGTGGAAGGTGGTCAAAGCGATTATCCCTATAAATCATATTTCAATCATGTATCACAGTTTCATCCAGCAGCACAAAAAAGTCATATGGAAGCCATGGGATGGTACAGAGATAAAGCAGGAAAATTTGATGTTGAAACAAACAGTGGCTTTGTAAAGCGATCTGCTATGATTAAAGATAGTAGAGTATGTCAGCTATATGGTCCGCTGAATTTAGACTTCTTTAGACAGTCAAAATTTTTACTCTGTAATACCAGCATGCGACTCAAGCTGACATTGAATAAGCCTGAATTTCCGCTGAATGCATTTGCTAAAGTTGACAATTTTAGAATTCATGTGGAAGATATTGCACTTTACATTCGTCGAGTAGTACCGAATCCAAGTGTCATTAGAGGACATGCTGAAGGTTTTAACCGCCAAAATGCCATTTACCCCGTTCAGCATACAAAGCTTCTCACCTTTACAATTCCTAAAGATCAAAAGAGTTTCATGAAAGATGGCCTCTTTCCATCGGAAGCACCGAAGCTCCTCATGGTGGCAATGGTTGAAAATGATGCATTTAATGGTAATATAAAGAAGAATCCTTTCAATTTTAAACACAATCAGCTAAGTGAAATTGCTTTACGTGTAAATAGTGTGAGTCATCCTGGTCCACCCTACAAACCAGATTTTGCTACGGATCAATTTATGCGCAGTTATGTTGATTTTATGGATGTCTTTGGCTTTTACAATACGGATGACAACAACGGACTCACTATGAAAGAGTTTAAGAGTGGATATACTATTTATGCATTTGATTTGACTGCTGACAGCGATATTAGTGCACCCTATCGTCAAGCGAACGTGCCTCATAATATTCGTTTGGATTTGACGTTCAAAAGAACACTACCTGAGACGATCAATGTATTAATTTATGCAGTCTTCGATTCAAATATTGAAATTACAAAGTATCGTGACGTGATTCTTCAGTATAATCGTTAATGAGTTGGTTGACTGCTGACGATATTAAGACTAAAGTGCAGCGTAATGCAGACGAAGCGAGAAGACCGACGTGGTGAACTATTTGACTCTCTTGCTCAACCTCCAAATATACCAACACAGCAGTGGTTGAGAAAACATACGCGTCAATATCAGCGAAATGAACGCATACTACAACATCCACTTTCATCAACGTGTGGTGCTTTTGTACTGTACTTCATCTTAAAACGTTTACATGTATCTCGATTTGTATCTGTTATTCAAAACTTTTCATGTAATCCATCCTCCAATGAAAAAATGATTTGTAAGTTCTATCATGATTTGAAATAAAAACATCATGTTGGAAAAATTGTTTTTTATTTTACAATCCGCTGGGTACGTACATACTCGATGAGATAGTCTAGGATCACATTTGCTTGTACATGAGATTTTAGTCCAGTAATGATCACTTTACTATTATGAAAGATTGCAACATGCACAGGTAACCAACAACTAATGAGAGCTGCAGGAAAAAGTTCGGATTCATAACACAAATTGTAACTGCTGGTACGAATCTTCAAAAATGATACACTTTCACTCAATTGAGTAGAGATCACCATATTGTCCACAGTCAGATTCGACATCACACACCTCTCCCTCTTCCATATCCGACGTAGTAGTCTTTGTAGCTCTAAGCGCATTGACTGCGCCGATGAATGAGAAAGGGCGCCGAGAATCTGTACAGTCCCATTTGGGAAGAGTTGAAGATTCCGTGAATTGTTCATCTTCACCACTAACATTTGAGGTCGGCCCGGGTAATACTTGCTGTTTGGAAGGTGTTGGTGTAATGTTGTGAGATCGATTTTGGTGTAGAGTCTGAAGCGACGGAGAATGTTGACGATGGTGTAGCGATGGCGCTTCATGATGAAACAATGAGTAAATTGAGCGATGTACCTTCCTTTTATACTTGTTCCAACTACCTTGATGAAATGTGAAGTTAGTATGAAGTTGGGAATGATAGAGTTGAATTCGCCGATTGTTGACGCGCAGCCAGATGCGATTTCCAATACGTGAATGTCTTTTCATATAGAAGTATTTCAAATCCTTCATGATATGATGTAGAGATTGAAAATGACGATAAGATAAAGCAAACTCTCTTCTCACATTTCCAGTTGAATCTTTGAAATAGACGTTTCGATCATGATCCGTTTCAATACGTTGTAGGGAATCTAATTTCCAACTCATGGTGCGTGGTAGTCATGTCTGATTAAGATTTGCATAGTAGGGCGATGAACTCACGACGAATAAATGTCATGATGGAGCGATGTATGTATCTTCTATACTTCTCCCAATTGTATTTGCGAAATGAGAAACAGTTTGCGGAATGAGAATGGCAGATTTGAATTTTATTGTTGCGACGTTGAAGCCAAACTTGATCACCCAAGGAGATGAATCTTAATGATTCAAAATATTCCAAATCCCTCATGATATCATTGAGGTTGACAAATTGTCGCCATGTTAATGTAATACCTCTTGATGAATGACCATGAGAATTTTTGAAATGTACGTTTCCATCACGATCAACTCTGATATATTGTAGAGAGTCCAAAATCCAAGTCTTCATGATGTTATGCAAAGCCGGAGATCAGCAATATAAAAATGTCGTTTTATCATATTTTGCTTAGCAATGCGGCTACAAAGAGATTTGCTAGTAATCGAGCCGCACTCTTTTCTACTCCCATTGATCATACACAACAGCTAAATGGAAATTGGGAAGTGGGTGTCACTCAACTTGTTTATAGCAACTGTGTCTATACTTTTGATCATGAGGTGATGACCATTAATATGAGACGCACAGCTGCTTACCAATGTGAAAAGGGCGACCGAGTATACATTCCACAGTGGCCAAAGAAAGATCTCTTATCATGTAAAAAGTTTATATATGATTTCTTGAATAAAGCGTGTAAACATATTGTCCAATTTACTCCGCACAATGATGATTATAATTATGTACATCATGTAGTTGATAAAGATTGGATTGTTGGTTTAAGTCCAAGTTTAAGAAGTGATTTAGGTTACCTCGCTAGCGCCTTAACAAGCTATGATAATTTTCATGTTAATTACCACATAAGTGGTCATAAACAGTTAATATATCGAGAGGAAGCTTATTATGTAGATCTTATTCCAAGAAATGAGAAGACGTTGGTGAAGAAGATTGTGATTAAGCCAAGAAAGACAAACATGACTCCTGAAACATTATTGAAGAAATTTAATTATCTCCTTCGAGTTGATGGTAAACAAGTGGCAACATTGACTTATATCAAACCATCTAATCATATTGCAATAAGCAAATTAAACGATGATGATCTAGTATTAGTTTGTTCAAAAGATTTTCATCAGTTCTTACGACATCATTCTGCAGATGTTCATAGAAAATTTAATATGCAACATTTACCATGTGAAAGGTCAAATCAATTTGATACAGAATGGAGCGTATCTTTATACAGAAAGTGTGTAGAGCCTTTCGGTGGTATCTTACATGAAACAAGAGTGTTGATGCCTCGCATTATTACTTCGGTTAAATTGGTTGTATATTATTTAGATGAAGTGATTAATGAACAGCATATTTCATTTTCTGAAAAAGAAGGTGTTTTGTCTCTCACTGTAAGTGGAAAAGGTATTGAACTAATTATGGATAAAACTCTAATGGACATTTTGGGTTTTGATCAAAATATCTTTAGAAGTGGTACTGTAACCAAAGCTAGCGCAGACATGTCGCTATCGCGTCGTATTAACTATTTTCAGATATATATAAAATAACTATAATATATCATATTAAAATATATATTAAATAGTTCCTATTTATACAGAATATAAAAAGATACTAAATGATATATCTATATACATTTATATTAGATTTATAGATACTAATTATTACCACTTAGTATTTATATATATATGAATTCATAATATAACTAATTGGTAATTTTGATAATATTATCATTATCTGAATTATGTGATAGATATAGCGTCAACATGAATTGATAAAATATACTAAACTCTACCAAACTCCCAAACACCCAAGTTCACAGTTAACAGTCTATTCTCTCAACTATGGTGCCCCGAAAGCAGACGCCACTAGCATCACTAAAACACCATAACCAAGGTCAACTCAGCCCCCAGGCCATCCAGACAGCACGCACAGCACAGTAAACCTAAGCACCCATCTATCACTATCCTAATCCGACTCTAACATACCACAAACTACACATAACACCTCGCAGACACATAATAATACGAGACCATACACGATACCATTGAAATAAGTCCCGACCTCATCACTACGACCGAGCCATCACAGACAAACCTATACCCTTACCCAGCTGCATCTCATCACACACCACCACAACTACCCCTGCTGTTCGGACACACCACACAGAAAAAGCCGTTTAGCACTCATACACACACACAGTACACTAGCCCGGAATAGGTG
The DNA here is from genome assembly GCA_907163375.1 of Prostheceraeus crozeri. Taxonomy (NCBI): domain Eukaryota; kingdom Metazoa; phylum Platyhelminthes; order Polycladida; family Euryleptidae; genus Prostheceraeus; species Prostheceraeus crozeri. The sequence continues at coordinate 89,802 of CAJQUW010004013.1, forward strand.
TACAGTCCAAATACATAAGAAGCCCGAACCCAACACACGATTCGCTTATCCACATATCCAACTCAACTATTGCCACATACGATGCGGCCATCCTTGACGGAGAGAGAGGCTAATATCGATTTCGGTGAGCTGGCGAGTCCACGGAACACAACGACCATCGACAACCCATCACCCGCACAACCATGGCACACATACACCAGCACTTACAACCTCACTCACACCATCCTGAGCCACACCAACGCACCATTGCAGCACGCCAAGCAGCACACGTCATCATCACAACCACACCCGCACTCAGAACCCTCTCTCATCATACTTATCTCAACAACACAACCTCCACATCCAGCGCACCGACACAAAACTTCCAACATTCCCCACACGAACTGCACAACACACGCCACAAAGCCCCCCCCACCAACGACTAATATTCAGAGACAACAAATCCGCTATATCCATCTATACAACCCACACACAAACACACTCTCACACCCAAACCCCAAACACCCCACCACCAACAAAAAACACAAACACACACATACATCCACACCACACCATGTCAACAATCTCACTACAACCCAACTAACATAAATCCCAACAGAACACCATTCAAACAACACACCAACACACCCAACCACATAACCCACCACGACCCACACCATTAACACCCACACACACTAACACAACTACCTCTCCACTTAATTAACCTACCATCACATACCACAACCACACATCCTACACACCACACATCCCACACACCTCTAGCTCACTCAATGCAACCTCACACTAACACCAAAACAAAACACACTCTTCACTCACAGATCACTTAACAAACACTACCACAAACTCACCATCCCCTATACCACAAACACACACCCCAACATGCCCAACACACCACTGCCAAGAACTCCTCAACACCCACCAACCCCTACCACACACACACCACCCAACCACCAAACCACCTACAATAAACACCAACAAACACACCAACACCCTACCACACTCACCACACACCATAACAACCCAACCCACACCCCACCAACCAACACCAGATACCATAAACTCCCCCCACACATCACCACAACACCCTACCTACACCCACCACCCCCCAACCAACCCCACCCAACACCAACTAAAAAAACACCCACCACACACAACACACACCCACACCTCAAACACCACCACAAAAAAACCCTCCACCAACTACCCAAACCCACCCCTAGTTTAACACACCTACCCAACCCAACTGCCAACCGATCTAACGGTGTAAAACCCCAACCACCCACACCACACAACCACCCCACAACAAAACACGTTTTTACCAACCACACCCTACAACAACACAACACCACACCACCAACAACCAACCAACCACAACCCACAACACACACAAACCTACCACACACAACACCCCCACCCAACACCAACACCAACACACCACAAAACATAACACCCAACACCCACCCACCACACCCACCCCCAAACCACATACACCACACCCACTAAACCACCACCCCAACACCCAACACACAAACCCACCATACACACCCACCACCCCCACAACAACAAACACACCACACAACCACAAAACCCCCCACCCCAAAACAACACCACAACCCAAACACCCACACACAACCACAACACACCACACCAAAAACCACCATACAACACCAACCCCACCAAACACCCCACACAACCAAACACCCCAAAACCACACAACACCACAACAACCACACCCAAAACCAACACATACCCACAACCACCAACACAACACACCACCACCAAAACCACCACACCCAACACACACCACCAAACCCACAACACAACCCCACCAACACACCCAACAAACAACACACACCACACCCAACCACAAACCACCAACACCAACACACAACACCACCCAACCACAAACACCACCAAACCACCCCCACCACCACAACCACACCACGAAACCACACCAAAAACACAACACCAACAACACCACACCACAACAAGGGACCCCACAAACCACAACACCCACAAACCAACACAAAACCACAAACCACACAAACCAACACCCCAAAACAACCACCACAACCACACCCCAACCCCACCCAAACACACCCAACCACCACAACACCCACAACCCACACACCACCACAACAAGACACACACCAAACCACCAAACAAACCACACACCCCCACACAACACCACCCAAACACCACAAACACCCCACCACCAACAAAAGACACACAACCACCCACCACCACACAACCACAACACCACACCACCCCACCATACAACCCACCACCCAACAACAACACACCCAACCATCACACACCAACACACCACAAACAAAACACCCACACACAACCACCCACACCCACCCAAAACAAACAACCACCCAACCACCACACACACCCCCACACACCACAAACCCACACCACTCTCACCAAAAACCACACCACACCAAACCACAACAACACCCCAACCACACCAAAACCACCCACAAAACCCCACAACACCACACCCCCCCACAACCAACACCCACACCCACCACCCACACCACCACCACAAAAACCACACACAACACACCCCCACCACCACACACAACCACACCACACCACCCACACAACCACACAACCCCCCCAAAAAACCACCCACCCAAACCCCCAACACCAACAAACCCACAAACACACCACACACCCAACACCCCCCAACAACCCCACACCAACCACACACACACACCACAACACCAACACAAAACACCACCAACCACACCACAACCACACAACCCACACCCACACCACCAAACCCAACCCCAACCAACACAACCACCACCAACAACAACCCACCCACAACACCCAAACCACCCCCACACACACAACCACCCACCCAACCACCCACACACACAACACAAACAACCCACCACCAAACCAACAACACCCAACCACAACAACCCACCACCACCCCAACAACCACACCACAACACCCCCCACCACCCCACCCCCAACAAACCCCACAACACACCCACAACAACACAAACCACCCCCAAACACAACCAACCCACCAAACCCACAAACACACCACAACAACCCACCCACACCACCCAACACCCACAACCAACACACCACAACACAAACCCCACACAAACCCACACCACCACCCACCACCACACCACCACCAACCCACACAACAAACACCACAACCCAACACCACAACACACCAACCACACCCAACACACAACCAACCAAACAAAACCCCCACACACAACCCCACAACCACACACCACCCAACACCAAACACACACCAACAACAACACCAACCCAAGGCCACACACCAACCCCAAACCCACCAAACAACCACCACAACCACCCACAACACCCACAAACCACCCACAACACCACACCAACACACCACACCCACCCACCAACCCCACACAACACACACCACCAACCACAACACACAACCCACCAACACCACACACACCAACACCCAACCCCCCAACAACACCCCACAACCACCCCCAAACAACAAACCCCACAACACCAACAACTCAAGAACACACCACCAACCCCAAACAACACCACCAACCCCACACCAACACCCCCCACACCCACACCACACCACCCAACACAACCACAACACCACAAACACCAATACACAACCACACCCACCACCACCCCCACAACAACACACAACCCCCGCAACCCCACACACCACTCACCACAAACCACCTTCCCACCAATAATCTACCCCAAAACACACACAACACAAGCAAGCAACACACAACTCCCACAACCACACAAACACAACAACACCAACCCCAACCCCCACAACACCCCACAACCACCCAACAATATCAGACCACACCAAACACCCACACACACAACCCCCTCAAACCTACCAATATATACACCAAAACACAAACTCAACCAACAACTCCCAACCAACACCCACAACAACCCAACCACCACACCCCACAACAAACAAACCCAAACACATTCAAATCCAATTACAATCTACACCCACACAACACTCACGACAACCCAACCCCTCAATAAAACCAAACCACAAAACCACCATCTACAAAGCATCACTTTAACGATCCAAACCAACACACACAATAACACAACCCAATCCTAAAACCCCTAACAACACTACAACCACCACCAACACCCACCACAAAAACACCAAAACCAACACCCCCCGCACCCCCAACCCAACACCCCCCCACTCACAACAAGCCAAACTCCCCCCAACCCCCCAGTGCCACACCCCTTGATTTCCTACATTCCCCCACCACCCACACACACACAACTAACACAGTACACAACCCGTCACCCCCACCCCACCCCTCCACCAAACCCATAACACCACACACTTGAAGGTCCTTTACCGAAAACACACTTACGAGGCAACCATAGGCTCGCAACACCGCACCGGCCGAGTCCACTACACTAGTCACACAACGACAACCTTAACACCATCCAATGTGTTAAATCCCAAATCCATCACACCACCTAACCACCAAACCTACCACACCGTGCCATCACAAAACACAACACCACCCAAAAACCACACCCAAACTAAGACCCACGACCCCACCACACGGGAACGCACTACACTGTAACCCCACACACCTCACAGTACACAATCACCGTAAGGCTAGCACCAAGCAACCGGCGAACAGCTATACACGAAGGACGCACTTACCACACCAACTCACAACTACAATCTCAGACCACACACACCCTCCATCACAAAACAAAACTACGCCAACAGCCCAACTACGACCAAGGCAGCAACAGCACAGCATCCACAGTAACCACCACATCCAACACACACCAACTCCACCTGCATACTCCCAACACACCAAAAACGAAGCGACACATCACCACACACGGCACAGCACCACACCAAGCCACAACAGCACCAAAAACGACACGACGCGCACGACCGGTGTAGCAAGCCAATACCGCCACACACTCCAAAGCAACAAACCACACCACCCACCCACACAACCCAACAATCACCCACGAGACACAACTCACACCAGATATCCTACACATCCATCCCAATAAAACAACACCCACCCACCAAACGACCGGAAGACACGCACAAATTACACCACTCACACACACCCACCATACCACCCCAACGCAACCGCACAAACCACACACACCACAACAACAAGAAAGCAGCTCAACCACACACCAGCTATAAATTGCGCTACCCCTCAAGGTGGCCGTCTAGACCAGTGGGCGCTGTATGCAGCAGCCAATGCTACGCACTGATACCCTCCCAGCCAACACCGTGCAGTAATTTGCCTGAGCATACTTTCAAGAAAGTGCCCTTATACAAGCTGAAACAAACTACCGTCCCACCAATTGAGATATTAGCCATTTAATGACATGCTGTGCGTTGAGATCCTTTTCAAAAAAGTATGCAGTGACAAGTATCACACTCCATTTCCGAATGAAGAGTTAATGCAAAAGTATGCTAAAAAATTTTCCAATGTGAATAATATGGAAAGTGAAAATAAGGACTCGTTTCTAATCTACTTACCCAGTAATGCTTCTTATGAATAACTTTCCCAAAACTAATCATCAGAACTATCGAGTAGAATTAAATCGTCCACTACAATTAGAAGGTGAATGGGAGTTTGGCGATTCTAGTATTTGCTATGATACAGTATTCAGAAATGCGAATGATATTGGAAAGAAATGATATTGACTCTCGGCACTCCCTATGGAAAACGATGAAGTAATGCCTTCCAGTTCCCATACCATTTTACATCAGATGGAAAGTGGAACTATGAATGGATTCAGAAAAATCAGATTCTTATGAACCATTTGGGAATGAGAAAATTATTAAGGCATTTCATAGTGTAATACTTCCATCATGAAGACTAAAAATCAGAAAGCTTATGAGTGTTCCCATCTATCAATTGGAGTGGGAGACAGTATCCTTTCGCTTTCCTTTCTTTTACTAAAGGTCTTACACTGAGGTTAGATAATGAATTCTATCCACATCTCGGTTTTGGCCATGGACTACATCTAACGTCAATTGCTACTGCAAATGTTAAAAAAGTTTATTCAAATCGAATCAACAAATTTCATTATAGATTTTAAAATATTTTGATGAAGATGTTGAAGAATGCGAAGAACGCATCATTTTGAAAAAGGCGCGGTGCTGTGTTCAACCTTTATCACTTATTGAGTTATAAAACGATGGGATGAAGACTGTGGGGTTAAGAATATGGAGAGAAAATGTATGGCGGACAAAAAAGAGTTGGGTGTATTCAGAAATATTAATGACTAAACTTACATTTTATTCTCTCCCATCCTTGTGCGCCATTTGTAAGACATATATAACACCTATTATGGAAGCGTTCCAGGTGCATCTTCTCATGAATATCACACTACTGGCGGGGCCGCCCACGACACTCTGCCGTTTCCAGAGGGGGGGGGACGTCAGCGACGGCGCCATCTTGCGCTATCCATGAAGTGGAAGTTTTTACTTACTACTGTCTGGTTTTTCAGCAATTTCCAGACAGTTGGCAAGCGCCGTGTCCTGACGACGACGGTAAACAATAATCTAAGGACAATTGCAGGATGCTTGACTTGTCACACATGATCAGATTTGCGCTCGCTTATTAACAGCAGATTGAAACATCGGCCAAGGCGGTCACTAAATGCCAACCAGGAGGGCGAAGCATATTCGGAAAAGAGGATCGAATATAAGCGGAATATACAGAGGGTGTAGTTCGTGAGAGAACAAGCGTGCTTGAGAGTCCGCAATACATGAAGCCGGGAAATTGGCCGCCAGTCGCCCGCGACCGTTTCTTTTTTTTTCTTCTTTAAAGTAAACCCATGCGTTGTGTGGAAGGACGAGATCGTCATCTAATGTTCACACCAAGTATAACATAAATTTCGCTAATGCGTAGTCAGTGGAAGTAACGAGATGAGAAAGATACGAACGACGTCGTGGGCTTAACATAATCTTGGGACTTGCTGTTGTTAAATAAATAAATAATATTTAATAGAAATTTTAATAAAAATTTTTCAGAAATCAATCGAAATCTGATATTTATTTTTGCACAAAATTATTAATATTACAACTGAATAGTAAAAAATGTAATAAAAATAATAAGTCAATGACCAAAATGAAAGTTGTAATGGGGGAGTGGAGAAAACACCATCAATAATTACTACATAGTACATGCAAAGGCCATAGTTGTCCCAAATACTTAATCTTAATACAGCTCCCCCAGCCACTCAATAGGACCAAACAAATGCAGCCAAAGCCTCGCCCCATGCATGCCGCACCTTGCTAAACCCCATCCAAAAAAACACAGCCACCAAACTACAAACCAAAGGGCATACCCACCACAATAACCGCCTATGACAGCGCCCCAGTCCCGAGAAGGCTCAGGACACCCACACCACCACCGACCCACTCTCCGAAGGTTGAAATCCCCCCCGCCCCCCTTTCCGCCCAACTTCCCATACCATTGACTAGATACACCATATAATAACACTATTCTAGCCCCACCAACCAGCCCCCACAACATAACACCACATAAACCTACGCCCCCTTCAACCAAAACCATCATCATCTCCATATCCCATAGACCACCCTACCTATCCACTCCCAGCTTTCCCTCCCCCATCCCCCCACCGCCCACTTCACTCATCAAGAACCACCTCTCGCAGCTACCCCCATTCAATACAAGCCCTCAAAACAATGCCCCCACTAACACCCTATAAAGGTAACCTCCTCCAACACCCCCGCACTCACCCAAGCCTCAGCCAAGACACCCTCTCCCACCGATCAGCCCAACCACTTCTCCGACCACCCCCCTCCCCTGCATTCCGTACACATTCTTGACCCACCACCCCACTATAGCTACACCCCCCAATATTCTTCGCTGCTAAACCGTACCTAGCAAACCTCACCAACCCAACAATATTCTACAACAACCCGACCCCCCAATACAAGACGCACCCCCGCCCAATCGATATCCATTATACCAAGCCCATTCCCCCCAGTCAGCCCCCCCTGCCACTGGACCAAAACCATAACCTCACAACAGAACCCATACCAGTAAGCTCAACCATAAACTTCAACCCCACAATTAGGTCCAAAGATCTTGTCTTACGAACCCACGTTTTAGTGAAAAAAAAGCAACTATACGAGCCCCCATCTCCCACCCATGAACCCTACACCCACAGAAAGGTCCATAACGCGCCCCCACCACGCCAAACCATCACTCCTACTAGCCTCCCCACAACCACATCAACCCAAAACTTCACTACCCCACCCGCCACAAATCCCCCTCCCACGCAACCCAACCACCTCATACTATCAAAGACTGGCCCCAAATATCCACGCCCAAGAATACCGTATCACTTCACCGCCCCACCTCAACATTTTGCGCATCCACCCCTCTAATCCCAGGACGACTCTAACAACCCAATCACACCCCCTAACCACAAACCAGACACACAGTTATAATCCCCATAACCCCCGAATCCACCGACCCCACCCCACGACCCACACCAACCAAGGCAATGAACCTAACCGAACCCCCCAAACCAAGGAGGACAACCCCAGCACCCCCAAGAGCGCACCCGACACTTGGGCTCTATCCCTCCCACCCGCATTCAGACCATTCCCCCAGCCCCCCCCCTATTACACCATACCACCCCACCCCCCCCCGAACCCCAAACCTACAGCACCTAACTGCGAACCAACCTCCACCAAAAAACAGCGAAAAAAAAAATCGCATCTGCCCCCAAATTACACAACATCCATACCCACTCGCACCTCTCCTCCCCACCCTCGCTAACACCATACGCCGCCACCCCACCCGAAGTGCCCAATCACCAGACCATCTTCTGCTACATTACAGACACCCGCGCCCCATCCGAGCATCACTCCCTAGTCAATGGAACCAAAAAACCAAACTAGGCCACAAAGACAAACAACCACCAATCACCTCACTCCGAACACCACCAAAGTAACATCCGAGCCAAACGAAGCCCCCCAGTGGTCCTTAGGTAAATACGCTAAAACTCCAATCACCAGACATCCTCAACCCCATCCATCAGCCGAATCCCCACCAGACCAACCCCTCAGCCCACCCCCCCCAACCACCAACACTAAAATCATGTACAGGAGCCAAACCATATGTCCCCAACCGAACACCAACAGCCATCCAATGGCCAATTGTAAAAAAGACCAGACGGTAACCAGCTTAATAACCCCCACTAACAATTTCCACAACGCGAATCCCCAAACCACCATGACACTACCACGAACAGCAAGCCCCCCACACCCTATTTGAATCCGCCCTCAAACAACCCCATACCAACCTGCCCCCCAACCACCGACTGCCCGGCCCCACAATGACCACACCCCACAAACGACAATCACCCCCATACCCACATTATTTAAACCCACCCCAGAAGAATAAATTTATGTTTCCGAACCACCCACACCATACCCCAGCACACCCCATACCCCACACCCAATAAAAAAATAGCATACATCCCAATGCCCCCCCCATACGTAACCATAGTTACCATATATACCGCAGCAGAAACCACCTTCCAACCACCACCCACTCGGCAATCACGATGACCCACACACCATAATTTACAATCAAATAACCATACAATTACATAAAATTTCAACCATCCAAGGATAAGCTCACACCAACCCTTCCACAACCCACCATGCCACTATCGGACCCCCACCCCCCCGAAACCTATCACCAACACCACACCACCCCCTATTTGGTGAGCCAACCGCAACTCTCTGACTAAAACTACGTGAACACAAACACGCCACCTCCGCGAAATATCCCACCACCCCAAAGCCGGCCTCTCCATCCCACAGCCACGCCACCGCACCCACATGCACACGAGCACACCCCCCCGACGCACTAGCAAAAATACCACCCCCGCAGTCCCCTGTTTTCAACTGCACCACTCATAAAAGTGATGCTAGTTCATAGCCTCCCTTACCCGGGGAACCGTTCCGGATCACTGCCGTAAACCCTTATCACTCACGTGCCGTGTCCCTGTGCCCTCGAAGCATCGTCAATCCACGCCTTCTCCTCCGCAAGGGATCTCGTTACCCCCTCCAAGTCCTCGCGCCCAGCGGAGGAGTCCACACTCACGGGTTCTCCCAATCACCCCTTCACTTCTGTCTTCCGGGGTATCCTCCTCTCTCTCGTCCTTCCACTTCGCCTTACATCGTCACCAGCACTTAGGCTGTCGGTTCTCCGCTTCCAATGCGCGTACTTTGCCCATTTCCTCCGCTTGATAGTCTCCAGCAGTCCATTGTTTTCTGAATCTTCTACTTTGTTTCGCACCCATTTGTTTGTTTTCCGATGACACCAGCTGATCCTTTGGAATCTCCGCCAGGACCGCATCTCGAATGCATTGATTCTCCTTTCGTCATTGATTCTCCTTTCGTTTTTGATTCTCAATGTCCAACTCTCTGCTCCATACGACGCGATACAAGGGGGATGTACCTCTCAAAATCAGTATAATCAAAAACACGTCATCAGCTTACTTAACAATGGATGTTTCATGACATGAGAGTTACATGATCTCCAGCGAACGAATTAAAAATAAAGGGACTCAACTTAGAGCCTTAAATAACACCAGAGGTGACGGCGTATGGCTTGCTGAGAACACCATTTATCCGAACCATGTTGCATCGACTCACAAGGTAGCTGTGAAGCCACGTGATGAAGTTGGGAGGATACTTTAGCTGACTGAATTTCTTGATCAGAGTCTCATGGCAAACAGATTCGAATGCCTTTGAAATGTCGACATTGACGGTAGCTATAGTGCCAATGTCCGAAGATCGTCAAAGACAAGAGTTGCGGAATTATGGATACTGATGATAGCAGTGGTTGTAGAAGAACCCTCACGGAAGCCATGGTGCGATGTAAACAGTTTTTGGGATCATATCTAGACATTTAGCTGTACCGGGTTTTAACCCTCTTAAGAAATTGAAGATACGATTTTCAGAGACATGGAAGAGCTAACTACAATCATTAGATTCACTAGAACACGATGGCAAATCTTCCTTTACACATTTCGGAGATGAATGGCAATCCATAAATTTGGTGCGAATGTCGTCGAGTAACGAGGAGATATCATCATATTTATCAATCAACCTTTGGAGCCCACGCCTCTGCTCAAGCTTCCCATTAACATGACTTAGTAGCCAGGCACGCGGGATCGCGAGGGGGTAGCCCGGATATAGGGTGGCTGTAGCATTGGGTCACCTTGGAGTCAAGATGGATGAGGGTACGAGGGGGGGGTCGGATAGGGAGTACATAGCGGTCTTAGGAGCGTTATGCATTAGATAGGAGTGGGACTTGCTAGACTTCGGGAACACTTAGTCTAAAGGACTTCTAACCGCACTCTCTAATAGCGAGACTATAAGTTTAACAACTGTGTTTCCGCAAGTCAGACAACTCAAGCTAACGAGATTGGGGATCTGACACAGACAACGCACGAGATGCTGCACAGACCCAAAGGTGTCTATGCACGCAGCATGACCATGATCATCTATAACAGTAGTAGGTAGAATATCTGTACGAGAGCATCACGGGCGGCTTAGGTGGCCGGGGAATAGGGTTGGGGATTTTGAGTTTAGTGTGAGAAATGGTACTTTCATCCTGCATTGTTACTTTTTTTGTCTTTTTGAGTAGGTCTTCAAGAGGAGATAAAATGAAGATCTTCTAGTATGTTATAGTTACATTCAGCCAAAAGTTATACCAATCATGGTCATTCCTGCCAGTTCAATCATCATCTGAACATACTCTGAACACGACAGTAAGTAACTATTGCCATAGCTAGAGACGTATCTAGTGATAGACCTAATGCGATGTCACTGTATCAGCTCATCTTAACCTCAAGTGCTCAGCGAATAATTCTGTTAATCTCTCAATTTATACATTGAGAGACGCGTATAGCGAACAGCCGTATACACAGCGTGTAACTGTCTAGACACTATCGACTCACCATCATCATCTTGACTTATTCTATCGAACACCTATGTTGCTTGCTCGAGATAGAGATCGGTTCTAGTCTAGCATGGGCCTTGGGTATAGTCTACGACAACCTAGCTGCCTATGCATTGCAGTAATCGCATAAAGTAGGACCGTACACGAGCCTCTTATACTTTGACGAGAATCTTCCAGAGCACCCCTCTCTAGATAACTATCTACATACGTCTACCGCGAATCAAGGCGAGCTACTTTAGTCTAAAGGCATTCGACACAGCTGATTATTGCCATCGAGACATCAGTCTGATACAAATCAACAATCACACATAGTCAGATCCTTAACATACTTTCACGTAACGATTTCTTTTTACCATCCAACTCAGCTAAGTCCTACCTCGCGTGTCATCAATGACTTCACGCAATTCTCCTGTGCTGAGATCGACACGTCGAAGGACAAATTGCTACAGCGAATTTAACATGAGAGAGTGCGGAAGAGATGTCGCCTGCGACTCCACTGTTCTCATCAGCCAAGCCATAGCGACCTCCACTACTTCTAGTACGCGACTTGTAATATTTAGTCTGTTAGCATCTCACCTAAAGTTATGAGTCTCCGGATGCTATTATTAATGATCGAGAGTAGCGCGAGTAGAACACGCGAGTATAGAACTAACTCAGATGGTCACACATGTACAACACAGAGCACAGAGAGTTTAAGTGCGCGCGCGTGATGAGATCTGTGTCTGTTTGAATTCTATACTTGACTTTGATTGGGAAGGTATCAGACGAGAATAATCTCACTGTATCGTTGACAAGTACGTATGCGGAGCAGAGACGCTGTAACATCTACGTACTCGAGATCAATATCTATTAGAGATCATGACATAATCTTCAGAATAGTTAAAATTGTCCGCGCGATTCCGAAACATGACGAACACACACAAGAGTCTTGCGTAAGAAAAACATCATTCGGCATTCGAGATGTCGGCAGACTCGCTATATCTATGTGGGGTGGCGCGTGGGGGGATGCCGTGGATAGGCCAGATGAGCCTATCTTAGGTATCTTATCTGCGATGCGTATGTTCATTTGAGCGTTGTCTAAAGTTGGGGGCGGGGGGGGGGGGGGGGGCAGGTAGAATACAGACTGCAACCACTAATTGATTGGCCTGCGAAAACAAGCGCGAGAAGAAGATTCCAGAAACACATAAGGACTGCATGTGGAGACACATCAGTCCGCAGAGACAATCGAGTCGCTAATGTCGTGACGGGTTCCAGAGATACATCGCTATTGCGCTGAGCGGTTAGGCAGATACTCCGACAATATGACCCTACAGTATGCTGGTGACAAGACTGAGATATAAGGCTCGTATCAGTGTGAATGGTAACGAACAGAAAGACAGAGAGATTATAGCGTGAGCCCACAGGCGTGGATTGACGATTCTCAACGGCGTGAACGACAACCACGGCCACGCAGTGCGACTCGACGAGGAGCACTCGGTCACTCGCGCGCACATACATACATGAACCAGATCCCCATATGTAGATTGAGCGTGCTGTGAGCTTCCTGCCAGCTACACACCATAAAATGAGATTCTTAGGTGCATATTAGACCTATACTGTGATAGACATAATAAACAACAAAAAACAACAGGAATTTGGATCTGAGGAGTTGATATTGGGGGAGAGAGGGCTTTTGTCTATATCTTCTCTCTTCATGTCGTATTGGGGGAAAAATATATCTATATCTTTGTCTCTAAGATCAGGCAGCGCATTAGCAGCGCAATTGCTGCAAGCACAATATCTAGAGAGTATGTCTCCAAGACTTCGTAAGTAAACTTGCGTACATAACGTCTGATAACATTACATAATCAGAAAGTAGCGACTCTTAGCGCGAGCCTTGATCGATACCCGATCAGAGGTCATTAATGTAGGCTCCAACCGAGAGGTCTATGACGCATATCAGTATAGACGATCCAGTTCCACTACTAAATACGCGCTTGTGCTTATAGTAATTAAAAGACTTAATGCTTAGAGCGGTCTGATTGAGGGCTTGCTAATTCCTTCGCCTGGCGTGTCATGTCAGTTGCGCGACTCTCAAGCCATTCAGCGTTTCATCGACACAGCAATCTTCAATCGCTGATTTATTCCGAGAGCTGAGAAGATCAGAATGACTCTATCTAATCCCGTTTAACACTTAGTCTATGAATTTTTATATCATTGGTCGATCAATCCTCACCCCTGACTTCTGCAACATCCCCGCCTCCTCCCCCCCACTATTGTTCCACCCCACGGCAATACACATTTTCGACGATATAGTACTTACGCTACACACTAACCTTCTGGACATGGACTATAGCTGGATCCTTACGCTCTTGCCGAAATAGTTTACTACTCATGCTGTATAATACGGCGAGACATAGCGATAACTGATGCGGGCAAATAAAAGTGCGACCAATGCAGAATGCATACTGTCAACTCATGAGAGCTACGCTTACATAGGAATATTGTTAACCGGAGTCGTGCGGGTGCAAGAGAAGCGAGCAGGCGGGCTGAGCAGACTGTGCTGAAAAACCTGCGCTGAAAAACACCAAGCGAACAAAGTAGTAACTAAATATCCCACTTCTGTGGTATAGCGTGCAACGCTGTGTGCGCACTAATTACGTTCTCGTACGACAACTGACGTCACACCACTCACACACCTCACTGGATTACGAGCGCAGAGCTTCAGACAGTAGTCCAAGCTGAGTCACGAGGCCCGTTCTCTGCAACAACTCGTAAATGTGTGAATGCGGTACTCATGCAGAGTCACATCGCAGGCCAGTAGCCAAGTACTAAATCCCAATATATACAGGTGTTCAACTAGATGCGTCTCTACAGGAAAATGCGCAGACAGTGAGAGTGGAGTAGACAATATGACACACAAGAGTCATAAGAATATTATGCATAGCCATAGTTATAGTATTGCTGAACTAACTCAATGTTAATTTTGGAGTCCCGCACATACAATCTTGAGCAATCCCGGTCTCGTATAAAAGACATCTATATACCTTCTTGTAAAACGGTCAATAGAAACAAACAGTAGCGTCCATCCCATCGTCTTTACTACTACGTCATTCTAGTGGTGGAAGAGAGGCGCGAGACTGCACGCGGGGGGTTTTTTCTTTTCTGTGAATAACTAATGAGTAGTTGCAACGTCGGACCCACGCCTTTTATTCAAAATGAGCGTTCTTTCCGCATTTCTATCTAACATCTTCTCTACTTTCATAATATTTTAAAGCTATAATGAAATTTGTTTGATTCGATTTGAATAAACTTTTTTCTCAATCTTGCATTTATTCAATTTTCATGTAATTTGTAGCAATTGTTCTACGTTAGCTTGTCATCCATTAGACCAAAACCAAGATGTGTGATAGAATTCATTATCTAACCTCGCGTAAGACCTTTATAAAAGAATGAAAGCTAAGGAACTTAGTCTCCGTACTATCAAATATAGATGGTATCTTTAATCTTCTATATCTGCTTATCTTGACACTTTTCTATACTTCATAGATGAAGTATACCACTATTTGAGAATTGCCTGCTAATATCTTTTCTACATTCCCAAATATTGTTTTGTTCTTACAAGACAATCTTGTATTTTACTTCTGAATCCATCTTCTATAGTCTACCACTTTTTCATACTGTCTTTTTAATATTTTGTATAGATGTGTACTACTGAGAATTGCAAATATTCATCGTTATTTCCATCATGGGTCGATTATGAGTCAATTATCATTTTACTTCTCAAAATCATTCGCATTCTGAATCTACTGCTTTCTATACAAATACTAGATAACGCCAACCTCCCATTCTTACCTTTCTAAATGTAATGGACGAGATTTACTTCATTCTACTTCGTCTAGTCGTTATGAGGGGGAATTTAGTGTTTGGGAATAGGAAGGTTATCTTGAGGCATAGGTGTAGGGAGAAAGGCAGTTACTGGCGAAAGGTAGGATTGAGGGGGGGAAACGATTCCTTATTTTTTTTCAAAAAATTTTCAAAATATTGATTCACATGGGGGGGGAAGATCTATTTTTAGTTTCAATACTTTCATTAACTCTTCATTCGGAAATGGAGTGTGATACTTTGTCACAGCATCTTTATGAAAAGGAATTCAACGCACCAGCATCGTCACTAAAATGGCAATTATCAATTCTTGTGGGATGTAGTTGATTTCAGCTTTGTATAATGCACTTCTCTTGAAAAGTATGCTCAGATGTACTAAAATATTTTCTGCAGCTTTTGCTGGTATGGTATCATTGCTAGCAATGGAGCTTCAACATCTCCCACACGACCAGCATTCTGACTCACTACTATTCCTATTGGTAGCATATCTCTGCACAGTATAATGCAGTTAATGAATCGGCCATCGCCGGCATATTGCGAACAGATATGCTCTGCGTCAATAGCATGTCTGCGGTTCTACTAGTATCGCCAATCTTAATAATAACACATACAACAGGCAGTTTAGAGTTGTGATGAATCAAATGCTACACCAAAATATACTCATATCTAAGAGATTCATATTATACCTCTAATTAGACTCGATCTACACGCTATGCCTTTAATACTACTCGTAGTACTACGTGAGGAAGTACCAAAACAGCCTTCACATTTCTATGTATACTTTTCATAATTTGTATGTATCATCCGGAGGATATATACACAGATCTGTTCACTATTAATGCACATCTCTATTCTAAATAGTACTAACTACATCACTCTTAACATTTTCTAACATACTTCAGAAGAGGAGAAGCATAATGCCTGCAGCTATACAACACATCACGATAGATATTTCAGTGTAAGCATACGCGTAACGCTCGCTATGGTTCTCGGCTACATACCAGCCACTTGTACACTGCTCATAAAGATACGCTCTCATATATCTGTAATTCGACAATTCGATGGGCTTGACCACTTCAGCAGAAACAAGTGAGACTAACATTTCGAGTGAAAAAATGCAATATGCAAGCTCTTACATTAAAGTTTTCTCTAGCTCAACTACTTCTGAACAAGAATCTGCTAAGTAGTTCGTACTAGAGTATACTCTATGAAGAAAGTCTCTTTTATGAATGACTTATGGTCTTAAACCTAACTACTCTGCTGGTCATCACACATACGGAATACGATGTTAATAGAATGTTGCTTGCAATTACGCAATATATAGTTATTAGTAGTGATCTCGATCATAGCATGTCATATGTTTCGGCACTATCTACTCGTTATTAGCCATGCAGCTACGATGGAGGAGCATAAATAATATTCCTGTTTCTCCTCAGACGCTCACTCACGAGTTAACCAGTTCGAAAAAACCACTACCCCTATCACACATAAAGCGATTTGTCATTCTTCTTGACATTCATTGATCCAACTTTACAGTCACTCCTTTCACCAATGTCGGGGGGGGCAGAGGGCGCTCTCTTATATGTCGTCCTAGGGAATAAGCATCTGACATTATAGAGCTCTCCGTCTCCGCTAGACACCTATTAACATTAATTACAACATCTGACACAACTTCTATAGTGGATCTATTACAACATCACATCGACTATATCATAGACATTTTGATCTCTAAGGCGCTAAGCGAGAGTAACCTAAATCAACTTCTTAAACTTGGACATTAAACAACAATTCAATCTTTAAGCAACTACATGATTAGCACTATTCTTATTACAAGTCGTTATTCATATGATGCGAGATATAATTGCAGCGACTCAGATATGTTTACAGCGCTCTTATTCAAGAAAACTCATATCTTATTCCACAAACATTGGTTTCACTATGGTATATACAAGCCGACACAAGATCTTTCTTTGCTACCAAACTGAGAGTGGCAATGCTATACTCGACCGTTCCCTATTCATGTATCACTGCTACAGATTCCTAGAACTAGCTACAGGTGATTTCTGGGCGTGTTCTCTCATAATACTAACTACACTCTAGCGTTTTTACACAACACATACACTATATACATCAATATCACATCACTCACAAATCACACATAAATTCTTATGACAATCCGAGTATCATATTATACAATCTCTGAGTCCACATCGCCACAACATTCACTCCATATTCATGACTCATATCTGATTGTGTTCCGCGATACATATCCTACGCGGAGCGCGATAAAGAGTGCAGGACAATCGATTACTAAGCAAATCTCTCTCTATGCGAAGCTCTTTATGCTTGCGCTCATTATGTTCCAGGTATTCTTTATTAGATAATAAGACATACTGACATAAATTAATATTTGAAGGATATATGACGCATGATCTCCTGCACAATAGGAGTGTTAGGTGGCGCTGTTTACCAAGCTTGAGTCATTAACATATCTAGTTAGAAGACTTGAGCATTCTGGGGGGGGGGGGGGGGGGGGGCGGTGTCTCGGGCTATTTTAAGAATAGAAATGATCAATGTTCAGGTGTGAAGGAAATGTGAGACTGGCTGCTCCAACTATACCAAAGCTCAGAACTGAATCGAGTGGACTAGAAAGCAAAACAAGTAATCATATAATACGAAAAATTCTCAACAGCTGTCTACTCTATCTATCATAGTGAGAGAATCTCTACTAGATAAATTCATGGCGATCTAATATTAGTCAACGCTTCTAGAACATTGTTTTCAAGATATCATTGATTGAGAATGTGTAAGTGGGGGGGTGGGGGGAATCAGTACTGTCAGGGGGAGGAGACACTATACATCATCGCTTGTTAAGATATCAAGCCTTCTGGCGCTTCACAACGTCGCAACTAATAACCTTCAACATCATCCTATATTTCCCCAAGGGGGGGGGGTGGGGGTGGTGGGGGGGGGGGGGGGGGTCCGCTTGATACACTGTTCTCTACATTTTCATCAGCGAGCAATACTGATTGCTGAGGCAATTAGTAATGCAAGTATGTACATGACCTCGCACCATGCATGTCTACGTTGTAGTTCGCACCGTGCGAGATTCTAACGAGGAACTCCTAACATCACTTCATAATCTTCATCATCAGACTTACTGCTCTCACTACATCGTATCCGCTACAATTAATACGTTATTCTTACACATGATATGAAACAATTCAGTGAATTCCCTAGTACAACGTATATTGATAACCACCGTCTAATACATGCGAGGTCAAGGCAGTCGTTGAACAACAAGCCAGATCATGAAACACACAGATCTACTACGCTACTATTTCCAGTACTTCCGATTCAAATCAGGTCTTCAGGGGGCAAAAGAGATTGCGGGGGAGGAGAGAGTGAGGTCGAGGTGGTGGGGGGGGGGGGGGGGGGGGTGGGGGGGGGGGAGGGGGGGGGGGGGGGTCCATATACAGAAGATAGATCGAGAAGCGAAGGATCTCCCGATTCTTATACTTATCCGTCATTTTCTCATCCTCTGTCATCATCAAAATCCAGCTAGAAAGGATGTTGAAGATCTACTCGCACTCTACTATCGATTACAATGTCACTGACGTCAACTAGTATATGGAAATCGTTCATTGAGCTTGCGCTAAAGCACGCATATCAAAGGATGCAGATACATACAAATCGGCGCGACCATTCAACGAGTCAATACATCAATGAAGTCCCCAAGCATCATACAACTTCACATTCAGTAACTACGGGTGGAATAGTCTGGATATATACACACACACATACACGACAGCACAACATACACACTATAAACAAACACATCATAGTACTAACACATCGAGGACGGCGTCATAGCAAACATCGCTCGAATTTACAATCATTGTTTCTCGACATCATGAAGTCGCTTTCAGCAAGCAACTCACACGCGACTGGGCGGCGTCACCATTCTCCGACTCGACTAGCTAGAACTTCTCATTTCAGACCACAAAACACACACACACACACACGACACACCACACACACACAAAGCCCATCACATTTTTGGAGTGTCCACATGTGTAGAGAGAGAGAGAGTTTATTGAAAAAGCCGAGAGCTCACAACATTACACTAATAAAAAACAACAAATCATATATTATACACTACTGTGATGAAATAATAACAGCAGAATTCTTACACTTATCACATCTACAGTCAATATATCATCACCAGTAGATAGACTCTAGATACATCGACACACTGGTTAGTAGGTTGAAGATTTCAGAACAGCAATGATTCACGTTGTGCAAAACTTGCAGAAAAACATAACTAACAACTCTTTGTAAAGAATCTCGCACTTACACTAATAACAGACTGTAAACAACAACATAAATACTTTCAACTTGGACGCACAGGAATGAATCATGTACACACTTCGACACATCGAGTTACGCACTTTTAAGAGGTGCGAGACTTGTACATCCAAGCATCTCAACGGCGCACCTTCTCTCATTTACATACATGGCGCAATCGATTATGAGCTACCTCTATGACTACAAAGTACAACTACGACAATAGAGACTGGTTGTGCGAGTCCAATGAAGAGCGCGATGTGCGGCGTCGCGTGACTGAGGAACAGAAACCGCGTGTGGTGAGTTTTAGAAAATTGTGATCTGGTTGGAGAATTCATGCAAGAGATCGAGCTGATATTGTGAGATGTTCGATCTGTCTGTTACAATGCAATGGTATATTCATCACTCTCTTATGGTGCACAACATGAAGACTCTACCTCATATGCGAGTGTTTATCATAGCTATCACATATTGAACAGATTCGTACTCTTCACGCTACGAGTACGTGAGATCAGAATCTGAGTGTTACAGACATCCGAACATGTTCTCACGGCGCGATTGTGTACACACAGTCACAGTAGTCATCTCACAAATACGTCTAAGATTGATTCCCTTGCTACTAGTGTTATCTAAATCTCTTTGCATAATGTATATGTTACACTCGAGTGATCATTACCCTGGAGAACTAAACAATCTCAAGAGTAGCACTTCAAGAGCCAATGAATCGAACCCCTACTGATCCCTCATCGCTATGGACAGCGCCGAGTATGCGTCCGATATCTGCGGCTCTAGTCGGAGTTGAACTAAAATTGTAACCACTCATATAGCAATTATTATATTTCCCAATTTCTATACACTGACATGATTGTTTATTTCAAATCCTGAGCTTAGTGCAAACTTCACATATTCCACACTTATTCACATGTTGAGGTCTAGTAGGTGACTTAACCTTTTCTTATTTTACCAACTAGTTTTAGAATAATCGCTATGTTTATTGTCCGTATTTTATAATAGCATATCGTAGATACATTCCTAAAGGAGGAGTTTACGCGAGATGTCATATGGTTAAGGTATATGACCGTCACAGTGTATCATATAAATGCAAACTATATCACTATCTACTCACGTTGTATGACAATCTGGATTGTTCGAGCTGTATATGTATAGAGCGATTCATATTCTGACGTGCATTTTTATTCGGCGACTCAGTAAATGAGGATTTTGTTTTCGGGGGGGGGGGGGAGACGGGAGGGGGGGGTGGGGGGGGGGGGGGGGGTGGGGGGGGGAGGGGTTTGCCTGATGAGACAGTGTTTTGGAGATACACCTTTCCTGGGGGTCGGCTTGAGACAAATAGAAGTCAAATTACTTCACTCGATATGCTCAATCAGAGGCTCTTCTCAGAACTTGAAGCGTACTGCATCATGTGCAGTCGTCTGTAACCCACATAATTGAAAGTCTTATCCATTAGTCGTTCGATTTTTTATAATTAATCATCATTCACAGACTCTGATACTATTAAACGTATATAGTACTACACACTTAGATATCTTCACTAGTACACAGAATTATCGTTAGTGTAAACTTATTAAGAGTTGAGATCGAAGACTCGCATAAATTTAATTATCACACAGATCGTTCTCAGTTGTCTCGTATAGCGTTATCACCATTACCACTCAAAGTTCAACAAAACGCAACTATTATGAGATTGTCGCTAATGTCTTTAACGCTGATGACATTAGGGTTGTGCATTTAAATATTAATTACATTAATTCTAAGACAATTGGGACTAAATACAAAGAAATCGCTGTTCGACATGATTGACTGAATGTAATGACAATATGACTAAAAATGAAGACATAATCCAACGATCGTATACAAAGACTCTTTCGACTAGTAGTCAGCCCTTCAGGTGGCTCGTACTTGCTAACTCCGGTATGTACGTAACAACCACTACGGAATGGCGTCGTATGCTGGGGTTTGAGATGTACACAGAAACCCTAATAAATCATTCAAATCAACAATTGAGGTAGATACAGTAGTACAGTAGAAAAGCTACATCATTAGAGACGGCAGTTCAGCTAAATCACATACTGGTCTCTCCGTCCCAGTGGACCAGGAATGACTCACACCATTTACACGTAAAGCAATTTCACTTAACTGATTGTGTTTAAAATTGAAAGGATTCTTCTTTATATTACCATTAAATGCATCATTTTCAACCATTGCCACCATGAGGAGCTTCGGTGCTTCCGATGGAAAGAGGCCATCTTTCATGAAACTCTTTTGATCTTTCGGAATTGTAAAGGTGAGAAGCTTTGTATGCTGAACGGGGTAAATGGCATTTTGGCGGTTAAGACCTTCAGCATGCCCTCTAATGACACTTGGATTCGGTACTACTCGACGAATGTAAAGTGCAATATCTTCCACATGAATTCTAAAATTGTCAACTTTAGCAAATGCATTCAGCGCAAATTCAGGCTTATTCAATGTCAGCTTGAGTCGCATGCTGGTATTACAGAGTAAAAACTTTGACTGTCTAAAGAAGTCTAAATTCAGCGGACCATATAGCTGACATACTCTACTATCTTTAATCATAGCAGATCGCTTTACAAAGCCACTGTTTGTTTCAACATCAAATTTTCCTGCTTCATCTCTGTACCATCCCATGGCTTCCATATGACTTTTTTGTGCTGCTGGATGAAACTGTGATACATGATTGAAATATGATTTATAGGGATAATCGCTTTGACCACCTTCCACCTGCTGCTCTCCAATCGTTAGAGAAACATCACGAAGTAATGTAGTCAATGGTAAATTGTTCAGTCCAACTTTATGTGCATCGTCAATAGCAGTTCCATCTGCTTGCTGAATTCTAAACCTCAAATCAAGCATCGCATAACTCAAATCTATGTAGTCATCACTACCACCAGGAATAACAAATTCAATGGGGCCAGCATTCTCAGCTGTTCGAGGATGATAATCTACAATACTTGAACTAAGAATATCTGTCTGTATGGCTTGTTGATCGAACAAACAAAAACCGGAAGTTTTACACTCCATGATTAGAAGTTATAGCAGCGTCGTCGTTTAGCGCCTGATGAATGATTAGAGCCTCTGCGACGTTTGCGTGAATGCCTTTTGACTGAAGATCGCACCTTACCAGCTCCGCGATGGTTCCTCCTTCCTTTTTTCATTCGGATTTAGAGGTACTGATTTCAATCCACCCACACCAACCCCCCCCACCACCCGCTACACCCACCACAAGACCACCAACCACCCGACCCACCCACAGCTAAAGAAACCCCCCCCAATAAAGCTATCAACACACAACACCACCACCAAACAAACAAACCACGAAACAACAATACCCAACAACACAACAGCCACACCTAACCATATCCAACACACACCACAAGAACACCCACCGAACAACACCCACCCACCACACCCCACCCCCTACACACTCGCCGCACACACCACCCACTCCCCACAACGCCAAAACCAGAGAAAAACCACACACCCAACTCACGCCCAACCCACAATCCCACGAACCCCAAACACCATCCAATCCACGATCCCCTCATACAAACCCCCCATTATCCACACCCACCCCAACCCCCACCACAGACTACCCCAACCAACCGACCCCCCAACCCGCCCTACCACACACACCCTCCTACCAAGAACCAACCTACCCACAACCCCAAACCAAAAACCCAAAAAAACTACCACACACAAACCCACAACCCACTCCCTACCCAACAAAGCCCCATCCTAAAACAACCCCAACCAGACCAAACACCACCCCCCAGTAAACAAACCCCAACTTAAGCCCCAAACCAAGTAGTAAGAAAGTCATCATTATAAAAATGTTTTAAATCAATACCCCCTTCTGACTAAGTAGTAAGGAAAGACATCATTAGAGACCAGTTTTAAATCAATACCCCCCTCTGACTTCTAGGGGTCCCTTAAGAAATTTTTTTATTATAAAATGAGCAACATAAATGAGTTTTTGAAATTATATGGAACACAGACAACAACGAATTTCGATTTAAATAAGATTGCTAATCGATTAGTAATAAAGAATTTTCACATATTGATGAGGGATGAATTACAATTCCTAAAAAATAGGCCATCAATAACTGTAAATTTCATAACAAATCTTCATACGTCAAATGAAAAAGGTGTACATTGGTCAGCAGGCGTTAAAAATCATCAGCAGAACTATTATTTTGACCGCCCGGAGGCTGAGAACTATTATTTTGATTCATACGGTTTGCCCCCTACAAATGAAGTAAAAGAATTACTTGGAACGGGAACATACAATACGTTTCAAATTCAAACACCAGGCACTACCTATTGTGGACAATTATGTTTATACGTTTTGTACAAATTACAAAAAGGAGTACCATTTCTAGATATTATGTTAGAGTTAAACAATCTATAACTCAAGCGAAGCTAGCTAAAGCGCCACCTAGAGGTTAAAGCTCTGTTTTCTGTAATTCATTTTGATAAAAACGGCCTCTGATATCCTCATTATCTAAATCTTTAATTTCATAAGTAATCGGATAACTTTGATTTATTTTAGAAACTTCAAATATTTCTTTAGTCCAATAGCCAACAAAGCCTTTTTCAAATTTATTCTTATATTTAGATATTCTAACTCTATCTCCAATTTTAAATTTCGGCTTAAGTTTCTGCAAATTCGGATTACTCTCATTCGAATAATTATTCTCGAATATTTTCTTTCGTATTAAATCAGGGTCGTCAGAAGCATTCTTTGGGGTTTCTTCAATACCTGAATGAACTTTATTATTGTACTGCTCTACAATTCCTGGTAATATTTTTAACCATTTCTGATTTCCTTGCTGAGTAAATTTCTTGAAAATTTTATTTTTTAACGTCCGATTGAATCTTTCTATCACTATAGCTTTTCCTGCGTTTTCAGTTGAATAAACAGTTTCAAATAGTGGCTGAACGTTTCGGTTATAAAATTCCGACCCTTTATCAACAAACAATTTCCTTGGCTTTCTATTACTTTCTTTAAAGATTTCTTCAAACGCATATTTAACTGATAGACCACTTTTATTTTTTAAAGGTTTTACCCAAGCGTATCGTGTATATAAATCTATAACTGTCAATGCGTATTTGTAGTCCCTTTCATTCGGCATATGAATAAGATCAGCACTCCAAATATCATCTTTATTAAATACTTTTACTTTTAATAAATATTTAGGCTTTCTATATTCTTTATGAATTTCAGATGCATAAACGTCTGAATTATGATTTTCATTTAAACCCTGACCGAATAATATTTTAGCTTGTAAAGCTTTCTTAACAAACATTCTTTCAATTCTTTCTCTAAAGGAAGGATTTTGAATACTATCTAATTCTTGAATCATTTTCTTATCAGCTGCATGTCGAGAACTTAGATCATGATTTCGATAAGCTAAATCATGCCTGTAAGCTGCGGCATCTACTCTATTTATTGGTTCTTCACCTGGTTTCGGATTATTATTCTCATCTAGTCTTATATCTAATCGAGTTCCTGGACCGGTATATGAATGACCAGGAAGATGTTTTTCTTTCGAATATTTACTCCAAATAAATCCAGGAAAGTTTTCTAATGTTTTTTGTATATCAC
Organism: Prostheceraeus crozeri; assembly: GCA_907163375.1. NCBI lineage: Eukaryota > Metazoa > Platyhelminthes > Polycladida > Euryleptidae > Prostheceraeus > Prostheceraeus crozeri. The sequence continues at coordinate 115,689 of CAJQUW010004013.1, forward strand.
CACCGAAGTGGTGTGGAACTTTGTTCTTGTCACCTCCAATATGCTGACAGTTTGAGTTTTTATTTTTGTTTAATAGATAATTCAATAAATCTAAATTAGAAATTTTTAATTTAATTAAATTTTCGGAATTTTTAGAATTCATTTTAAAAGATAAAAAAAATTTAAAAGATAAAATAAAATATTTGTTTTACCGAAAAGAACCAAAGGTTCTGAGGTTATTACCTTATCATACTAGGACTTAGATATATTCCAGAACCATCTTTAGTTTCTTTAATTTCAATTAAATCATCAACATTGTGGAGAATATTTTTAAGAACTCGTTTTCCTTCATCAACTAATTTTAATTTACTAATAAAATTAACTACTACTCCTTCACCCCTAGCAACTTTCTCTAACTCTCTGTTATGACGTTTTTGTTCTTCTAATGCTGCCTTCTCTGATTTATTTTTATTTACTGCTTGGACAATACCAGCTGTCCCACCTGCAACACTTCCTGCTGCAGCTATGCCTCCTATTATTAGTGGAATTAATGGGAGAATACCGCCATTCTTTTCTTCTTGTAATTGAATATTCTCTATCATTGGTTTACTTATGTAATATTTCTTTTTGTCAATCGTAATAGTTTTAGGGGCATTTTTGTCAACAATATTACGTAATTTTAATTCAACAGTTTTATTATTAATATTACTTTTCGCTTGCGACATTTTTAATAAAAAAATTTTAAGTTATCAAAAATTTAAATCTATTAGAGTTATGAAAAAATTTTAAGTTAAGAATTTTTTTAATCTATTCTAGTTATGAAAAAATTTTTAAGTTAAGAATTTTTAAGTTAACAAAAATTTTAATCTATTCTTGTTATGAAAAAAATTAATTAATCGACTAAGTCTTGGGCTTTAACCTATCCTAACCATCTTCCCATTAAGAACTTCAATAGAATATTTTACATCTTCTAGCAATAAACCATAAGCCATCAATGAAGTTGTGGAATCTTTCTTTTCAATATTAATTGTTACATCACAACCATTTTTAATAATATCTTCAGATTGTGCACTTAAATCGAAACAGAAAATTGGATATAAATGTCTCCAATCTCCAGGAGTTAATTGTGGTTCAACTACAAATTCTATACAAAGATTTCTATAAGAATCATATCCTTCCATAAATTGATTATTGGTATCATCGAATCTTAATGGATCAATTGGATATCGAGTTTGATTTAATGAAACTTGTAAACTTCGAATTGTAATAATATGAAAAATATTTTTGTTCTTATCAAAACTTGGAGAATTATTTCTTTGAAATGTTAGTAATAAATATCTTGGGGTATTCGCAGTTCTAGTAAAATGCCAGTTAAATCTTTGTTCGGAAAAAGTTACTGAACTAGCAGTTCTCTTTAGAAAATTAACTGGAATTGGTTTGTTAGTATTTAATCTTTTTGCAATAGCTGATTCAATTTCTAAACTAGGAGTAATATGCTTAATCCACCATTCAAGTCTATCAATTTTTAAATATGCTTTTTTTCCAGTTTTGCCAAAAAAGATTAATTCATTATTTGCCGTACGATGAATTATTAATTTAAATTTAAATTGATATGATATTTTGTCATAATCTAAATATCCGAATAATGGAGACAATGACCAATTTACTGTCTGTTTACTTTTCTTGTTAAATTCACGTCTTTCTTTATATGCATCATTATTTGTTTTATTTAAATGTTTTGCAATATTTTCTACATCTTTCGCAATTCCTGCTGCATCTGTTCCAGCGTGAGTTAAATCATCAACAATTATACCATCATTAGTATCAGGAAACCAACCTTCGATTTCATACTTTTTATTATTTTCACCAATTGTTACAAATCTAAGCATTGTATCAATTACACCTGGGGAATCACTTATTGTTTCTATATTTTGAGTTGCAACATCTAAACGCATTTGTGTAAATAATCTTGGAAAAAAATTATTTTCTAGTGTAATATTATCGGTATCTGGTAATGGTGTTGTAAAATTAGCATCACTATATAAAGAATATTCACAGTGTAAAAATGAATCAGGTAAATATAAATAACTCTGCTGATTATCAACTTCAAAAATTAAATCACCTCCAGTGTTTACTCTACTGGAAGATCCGGGATTCATAGCAATTCTTATATAGTCATTCTTTTTTTGATTATAACTGACGAACGGAGGATCGTCTAATCTAAATTTATTTTCGATAAGCGAAGACATTTTTATAAAAAATAATTTGACTTTTTGTTTTTTCTCACAGACAGAAAAAATTCTGCTAAAATAATTTTACTTAAATAATTTTACTAAAAAAAATTTTACTAAAAAATTTTACTAAAAAAATTTTACTAAAAAAATTTTACTAAAAAATATATTTTATAATTTTGCTAGACCAGCTCCGCTACAGCTTTGCTGGTTAAACCGAAGGTTGCTACTCACGCCATTTCCTCTTATTTCTTCAATTGTTTTTTCATTATGTTTACTATCACCCTCTACAGCTATGTTAGCAATTTTATTTTTTGTTTCATCTGAAAGTTTTTTTAATTTTTTTAGTTCTTCAGAATCATTCCTAAGTTTACGAATAGCTTCTAGTTGTTTTAATTCGTTTTGAGACTTAACAGCATTTGATATTGCACTAGCTGTACTACCTATAGCAGCTGCTCCTTTTGCAGCAGATGTAATCAAATCTTTATTATTTTTAATTAAGTTAACGATACTACCAATACCAGAAAAGATGCCATCTCCTTCTTTTATTGACGGCACCTGCGGTGCCTAGGAACTTTTGTGTTCCGACAGTTTCTACACTATCATAATGGTACACAGGTTTCATAGATGGTTCATGAGCAATTTTATTATTTGATGCAAAATGTTTAAGATTGTGTTTATAAATTATAGGCATTTTTTAGGATTAAATTTGACTTTTGGGAAAAATATCTACGTGTTAAGATTTACGTTTGTGAATGGACAACAACTTCGAGATAACTTTATTAATTGCCTGTTGCACTTTATCTATTGCGTCAAGCAGTGTGTGATGTACTTTAATTTCTTTTCTATTAACTTGCATTTTCTGCTGATTAATCTTCAATGCCGTTTTAAGTGCATTTAACTTAATTTTAAGAACATCTAATTGTCTTTTAACAGAATCTAACTGTTCTTTATTTTCTTTAGAGTTTTCTTGTAAATTTTTCTTTAATTCATTTTCTAAATTGATTTTCAGATTTTTCATTTTATCAACTTTTTCATTAAGTGAGTTTACTTCATTTATTATTCTATTCATCTTTTTCATTTGTTGAGTAATTTTAGAACTTAATTCATCAACACTTTTTTGGAATGTAGTTTGTAACTGCTTTAAATTTTTTTTAATTCTTTCAGGAAGTTTTTCTATTTCATCTTCTAATTGTTCTTCTAACATTTTGATCTGATGTTTATTTTTAATGACTGCAGATTTTAACTTTATAGAAAGTAATATTAAAATTTTTGATTGTTCAGAAATCTTTTTAAAAAGTTTTGCTATATCTGCTTCTAGCTCTCTATCCTTTTTATCAAGTTTTAATAATTTTTCGTTTAATGATTTGTCATTAAGTTTTAGCAACTTCAATTCATTCATCAGTGGAACCAAAACATCGTTTATATATTTTTCCTTTAAATCATTGATTTGTGTATCAACATATTGTTTATTTGTTAACTCTGTATTTTGTTGCGGAAGAATAGAAAGATGCAATGGTCCAGATATAACGTCTCCAGTTTTCATGATATAATTTTCTATCTCTATTTCTAATTCACGATTATTCGGGATATATGCACCTCCACCAACATTTGGTAACATCATTTTTTAACAATAAAAAAATAAAATTTTTTCTAATAAAAATAAAAAAATGGAAAATCCAAATTTAAAAAAATTATATTCGCCCGCATCATCCTGTTCTTCTTATTCGACGAGATCAACGGGATTTGAAAATAAATGTTTTGATAATAATAATAATAATAATCCATGTATAGATGTTAATATTTTATTTCAATTACAAGCCGAAATATTTAGAGAACAGACTAAAGGTTTACCTTCTATAGAAACTAATTATTGTTTATTTCCGGGGGATCCATTTATTAAATTTATGGAGATTGTAAGTAAATATAATGATGTAGCTTATGTTGAATTAAATAAAGAAAATATGGTTATAATAGGTCATAATAATGTTTATGGATTTATTAGAGCAGTGTTACCAATTAGTAATACTGATTGGATAGAAACTAAAATTATTAATTATATCAATATTAAAGAATTAGTTAAAAAATTAAAATCTTTTTCGAAAGAAAAAATTAGATTATTTGTTGACGATCAAAATCAATATAACATTCACATAGAGAGTAAAAAACATAATGAAGAATTATTATGTCAAGTTTATTATAGAGACACAATTTATAAACAAGAAACATTAGAAATGCCGCAAAGATATGATGATGATACGTACATAGGATTATATTCCAACTTAAATATTAATTTATTAAAATCTTATATAAATGGTTTATCTCAACAAGAGAAAATTTATATGTGGTCAACACCTTATACTATTAACAATGACCATAATCATAATCATAATAAACGAACCGAAGATTCTAGGGCTTTGCCCGATCTTAAAGAATCTTATGATAATAATGATGATTCTGTAACATCTGAAAAAGGTGTAAATGGTAAAAAAGATTATAAAAATATTAGTAATTATAAAAATTTATCTAAATTTCATTTTCTTACAATTGAAAATAATAATGATGGTATAGTTGAAGATACTGTTAGACAACTATGTGTCGGGTCTACAAAATTTAAATTAGGATTTACATCTAATCAATTTAAAATTTTATCATCTTTAACAAAAACTAAAAGTGATTCAGATTATGGTGGTGTTATTAAATTTTCCAAAAGAGATCAAAGACCAATATTTTTCTCTATTATATTATTAACAGATAAAAGATGTAATTTAGAATTAGATATTCCAATAAGAGAATGGTATCCTATCATGGAAGGGCATCCTATACCAAAAAGTGTAATTTATGATGATGAAGAAACAATTTATGATGATGATGATGAATCAATAGTTAGTGAAAAAAAATTTAAATTATCTTTTGATAAAACATTATATGATGAAACTTAATAAGATAAAACTTAATATGATAAAACTTAATATGATAAAACTTAATGTGATAAAGAAAAAAATAACTAAAGAACGTGAAATATATAATAATATAAAATAACACTCAAGTCCTTGATATTAGAATGTTTATATCTAAAATTAAAACACAAATTTTTTTCTTAAATTTTCTCTAAAAAAATAAAAATAAATGGAAAATACCAAGTTTTATTGTGTCTTATGTAAAAAAAAGTTGCAAACAAAAAGAAGTTATCAATCTCATTTAAATAGTAAATTGCATTTACAAAATGTAGAACGAGTTGATGAAGGAAATATATTAAAATTAAATAGTTATAAAAACTATCTAGAAACATTGCCTACTGATATAAAAGTTAAAAAAATGTTTGATGATTATTCACATTCGGAATATAAAAAAGTTTTTAATAGTGAAGATGAGACCATACAAACCGAAGGTTCTAGGGCTTCGCCCGTACCAGATGGAAGATATTTATTTAGCGATACTGATGAATTTGACGAAATAGATGAATTTGATGAAGCCTTAGCAAATATAAAATATTTATTTAATGAATCTGTTCGCACCGCAGGTTCCAGGGCTTCGCCCGTTGAACATAATGAAACCGATGAAACTTTTTATAATGTATTAACAAACTTTTATAATATATTTAAGAAATCTTTCAAATGTTATATGAATGTAGAAGTACTTTATACAAAAAATGGACCTGATGGAATTCCTGAAGAAATAATACAAGGACATTTTACAAATTCACAAGAAATTCATAATGTAAATGATATACAACCCATATTTGAATCGATGATACTTAAATTAGAAAATTGTATAATTGAAGCCCAGTTACGTGAATCTGGTTGGAGATTTGTTAAAATACTATCTAAGAAAATAGTAATTGATAAATATAAAAATAATACTGGTGGTAGTTATGTTCCTTTGCCTTTCAGTTCACCACAAATAATCAACATAAAAAATGAAGATGATTATTGTTTTCTGTGGAGTATTATAGCACATTTACATCCTGCAGAATATCATAAAGAAAGACTAAGTCATTATAATAAAGAAGAATGCATAAATGAATTTGATCTCTCTGATGGCTTAGATGAATTTCCATATGATTATAATAGATTAATAAAGTTTCATAAAAAGAATAAAAATTTAATAGAAGTAAATGTTTTTGAATTAAATGTGAATTATGTTTCTATTGGTAAAATTACTCCACTTTACTCAGATTCAAAAAAATTTTATTTGAATAATAAAAATTTATGTCAATCAGAAATAGTATATAATGATAGAGGAAATTACATGCATCATAATATTTTTTACCAAGGAAATATAATATGTACTGAAAAATTTGAACTTGTTAAAACATTATCACCAATAATGATTAATCATAATAATTATAAAGGACGTACTGATGATTATAATTACAAATATTCATCTTTATCTTCAGAATATCAACAAAAATTAGAAAATTTAAATAAAAGTTTACAAAAATGTAAAACAGATTATCAACAACAAACAAAAATATTAGTACAAGAATATGGCCATAAATATGAAAATAAGATAGAAACGATTCAAAAATTAAATGAAGAAAATAATGAATTAAATAATGAAGAAAATAAAGAATTAAATGAATGTTTAAAAAAATGTCTACAACAATATAAAGAACAATATGATAAAGAATATATTTATCAGCTACAAATATTAAATCAAAATTATCATCAAAATACATTTAATATTACAAAAGAAATTAATGAAACACATGAAATATATCAAGATAAATTTGTAAAATTAGAACAGTCAAAACAACCAGCACAAGCGAATATATTATATTATCAGGGTCATTTTATATTGTGTAAAGATGTTTCTATATTCACAAAAACTTCAGATAATAAAAATTTTCCTTGTCTTCAATGTATGACAAGTTTTAGAACTAAAGAAGAAATGAATAGACATTTGGAGAATTGTCAACAAAACGAAGCAGTTCAAAATACTTTTCCTAAAGATGATTATTTAGAATATAATAAATGGTATTTTAAAAATAAAGTACCCTTTACTATTTATTGTGATTTTGAAGCATATAATGTTAATATGACACAAAATCGAACGGAAAGTTCCAGGGCTTCACCCGATTCTGAAAATTATAATTCTGAAAATTATAATTCTGAAAAAAGTGCACCTGGAAAAAGTTCAGCTGAACAAAGTAAAGAAAAATATTTATTTGAACAAAAACCATTATGTTGGGGAATGTACATTCATTCAAATTATCCTGAATTATTTAAATCAGAATATTTTCAATACTATGGTGAAGATAGTTCAGAAATGTTTACAAAGAAAGTAGAAGAATTACAAGGACGTTTTTCACAATTGCTTGAAACAAATATACCGATGATGCCATTAACAGAAAAAGAAAAATTAAATTTTATTAATGAAACAAAATGTTATTACTGTGGAAGAGAATTTACAAAAAATTATAAAAATGGCAAAGGTAGATATCTTGATAGGCGCAGCGACGGCTCTGCCGTCAAGGTAAAAGATCATGATCATCTAAATGGATTATATAGAGGTGCAGCACATAATTCTTGTAATCTTAATGCTAATAAATTTAAATATAACTTTGTTCCTTTATATTTCTATAATGGTTCTAAATATGATTTCCATCTAGTAATGAAAGATTTATTTTCATCTGAAAAATTACAACAACAACAAATAAATGTACTATGTAAAACAGAGGAAGAATATTTTTCAATGCAATTAGGTTGTATTAGAATTTTAGATGCATTTAGATTTTTTACTCCTTATTCATTAGATGTTATGGGAAAAACTTTGAAATCTGAACAATGTAAAATATTAAATAAATATAATTTAAAACCTTTAAAAGGAATATTTCCGTATGAGTATATAGCCTGCGGCTCACAGTCGAAGATTGATATAACTGGAGATTTTAATTCTGTGAATAAAATTATGGAAGAAAAACAACTTCCTCCAATAAATGAATTTAAATCAACATTAAAACAATCAAAATTATCTGACGAAGACTATGCAGAAGCTGAAAAGAATTGGAGAGAGTTAAATTGTAAAACAATGTATGATTATACAATGAAATATCTTCAGATAGATGTATTAATACTAGCTGATCTTTTCGAAAACTTTCGTGATATGTGTTTAGAATATTACGGAATAGATCCATGTTATTGTTATTCTACACCAGGTTTAACATGGCTAGCAGGATTAAAACATACTGGTGTTAAACTTAAACATTATAAAGAAAATACATATGATAAATTATTATTTTTTGAATCTTGAATTAGAGGTGGAGTTTCATCAGTTTTAGGTAATAGATATGTTAAATGTTATAATAAGAAAGTAAATCCACAAGAATATGGAATAATGAAACCTTTATCTCAAGAAGAAAAAGAAAAAATATTAGAAATTTTTCGAACGAAACGAGAAGGAGTAGAACGTGAAAATGCAATTGATGAATTCATGAGAGAAAACTATTTGTTATATTATGATTTTAATAGCTTATATTCTTCTTGCATGATACAAGAATTACCAACAGGTGAAATGTCATGGTGTAATATTCTAGATTATCAAAAAACATATGATGGAAATTATAATCATGGTTATATATATGAAGTTGATTTAGTATACCCTGATGAAATAAAAGATAAAACAAAATATTTTCCTTTCTGTCCCGAAAACAAAATTCCTAATATAGAAGATTTTTCAGATTATCAAAAATCTTTAATTCCTAAGAAATACAGACCAACAAAAAAACTTATGTTAACACAAAGCAATAAAGGAAAGTATGTTGTTGAAGGAAGAATGCTAGATTGGTATTTAGATCATGGAATGATTCTCACCAAAATACATCGAAAACTATTTTATCAAAAATCTAGGTGGTTAAAAAATTATATAGAGTTCAATATTGAAAAACGTAAAATAGCTAAAAGAAATAAAGATGATTTTGGAAACGTGTTCTTCAAATTAATGAATAATGCATTTTATGGTAAGACTTTAGAAAATGTGCGTAATAGACAAAATATTGAAATAGTTTATGATAAAGATAGGTTTCAAAATTTAACAAGGAAACCTACATATAAAAGAACTACTAGATTTAGTGATGAACTATGTGCTGTACATTTACGTCGAATTAGCGTAAAACATGATAAGTTTAATTTTATTGGTTTCACTATATTAGAATTAGCTAAACTATTTATGTATAGATTTATATATGATTATTTAGCACCTGCTTATGGCAAAAACTATAAATTACACTTTACAGATACCGATTCTGTTTTCTTAGAATTAACAATACCGTATAATTCTTCACATGATGAAGAAATAGATAAAATAAAAGATTTTATTAATCCTTCAGAATTATGTAAAGCAAAAGATGAGTTAGGAAATGAAGATTTCATAACAGAAGCTATATTTTTAAAATCTAAATGTTACTGTTATGATACAACTAATAATATTAAAACACATAAAACATTAAAATGAATTTCAAAGGCATCAGTGGCTAATCAAATAACATTTCAAGATCATAAAAATGTATTATTTAATAATGAAATAAAAACAGCATGTAATTATAGACTTAATTCAAAAAAACATAACATGTATTTAAAAGAAGAACATAAATTAGCATTAGATCCATTTGATGATAAAAGAAAAATTTTACCTGATGGAATAACTACTGAACCTTTTTAATTTTCTAATTTCTAAGATAGACAAATTTGATATATATATAAAATAAAAAAAATATTGTAACACTATATTTGTATATTTTTATCACTCCGCGAAAATATTTTCGATAACTCTTTCATGAATTTTTTTATCAATATTAATTGTAATGAAGCCATAATCTTTTGACCAAGCATTATTACACGATTGTTTAAATTCATCTTTATTTCTTATACATAAATCTCTTAACAAATCACTTAAGTTTCTTGCATTTATTTCAAATAGTATAAATATATTTGCATTCTTTCTAATAACACTTCCGTCTAATGAATACATACTTTGTGCTAAATAAAATACACTACAGTTATTATGTCTACCTCTTGTGAAATAATTTCTCTGAACTGACTGATTTCTATCATTAACACAATCATCAAAAATTACACAATGTTTCATTGTTTTATCTAGTTTACTAGGATTTTGCATATTACCACTATCATCTATTAATTGTATCTTTATATGGTTATTTTTATTAGATTCTACTAACTGATTATTTTTTGCTGCTTCTTCACACCACGAACTTATTTCTTCTTCATCTTCAGATTTTCATATTCTTTGAATAATGAAGCAATTGCTGTTTTTTAAGATTATTTTCAAATCCATATTTTAAAAATTGATAGACGGGTTGTTCTGCCGTTGTTGTATAAATTATAAGATTGTTATAATCCAAAAAATTTGGAGTCGTTAAAATTTTAAATAATAGATACGTTTTTCCGCAACCTGATCTTCCACAAATAACTGACAAAACTTTATTAGATAAATTTGGATGATGATTAAATTTAAGTTTTTTTTTTATTTAATGGTAGCACTTCACTCATTTTTTAATAAAAAAAATTATTTTTATTTTATTTTTGTTTTTAAAGAAGAAGAAGAAAATTAAACTTCTCTAGCTTCGCGTGGGAGTTTATACCTCCCGAACCAAAAGATCTATCATAATCTCTTCACCTCCAAAATTTATTTCTTGTCCTTTCTCATCAGTGATTCTAATGCCAATGTTGTTAATAGTTTTTCTTGTAATAGGAAAATATATTAATGTTTGTGGAATTACATTTAATCTATAACCAATGGGTACAGTAAAAGCTGGAAAACTGAATATTAAATTTGATAATTTACCATTTATATATCCTCCTTCAATAATGTCACAATGTACAACAATTGAATTTATTTCAGTTATTTTTGGAATCTTCTCACCTAAATGATAACCTTGACTATAGGTTTGTTTATTAAATCCTAATAGCTTTGACAATGATCTATCATGATTAAAATCAACTTGATGATTTTCGTCTAAAGTAAGAGAAAATTTATTAACTGCCGGTTCAACTGCAAAATGTAATTGTTTCTTATCTTTAAATGATATACCTAAATGTCTCTTAATTTCATTTGATATTGTTTCAACTTCGTAAGAACCAGGAAGAAAAGTTAGTATTTTCCATGTTTTGCCTTTATCAGTAGAATATCTAAATTGATCATTCACATCTTTTATAACATTTTGAATAGTGTTAAATGTAGAGAAACTAGTCAATGCAATTTGATAATTTTTATTTTGTTCCAAATGTAGAATGGGTTCTAAATTACAAGTGTGTGATGAAGTAGTTGTTATAATTTTTAACGTCGTACTAAATTTTGATGAACCCAAAATCTCTGTCAAATTTTCTAAATGATTATTAATTTTGTCTAAATCTGCTGAACACATTTTTTAGTTAAAATTTTAAATAAATATTTTTTTATGAAATATTTTTTTTATAAAAAATTAAAAACAACAACATATTTCAGCTACGGGCGAAGCCCTTAAAGACATCAGAGATGACCGGTTATACTTTTATAATCCTCTTCATTTAGAATCTTCTTTTCTAACAGTCTTTTCAATATAGCATGAATTTCATTGAAACTAGAATTATGTCCTTCTTTTATTGCAGATATTAAAATATTTAATCTATTTAGTAATTCTTGTGGATCATCTGGTAAAAATACAGTTGTTTCAGTTTTCTGTTTTTCAGATAAACCTTTCCCTACTTTAACTCCCGTTGATAATAAATTTTCTAATTGTTTATAACGTCTAAGAGATTTTACTGCACCAACTCTGTCTAACATAGCTTTATATTTTATGAGATCTTCTACAGCATAATTATTTAAATCTGCTCCTCTTAAAAGATTAACAAAATTTCTATCTAAATTAAAAGGAGATTTATCTGGTGAAAAAATTATACCTCGAAAAGGTTGTGGAAATATTTCTTTTTGTCCGAGATAAAATCTAGGTATTGTTTTTCCATCTATAAATGAGATAGAATGTTCAAATTGCATAGATTTTGGTAATTTCTTATTAATGTTTGATTCTAGTAATCCATAGTCATCTAATACAGTTTTGTGCTCTGGATCTGTTATATCAATTTGTTTATCATTATTTACAAGTTTTTTTTCAAGAGTTTTAAATGGTTTCATAGTTTTCTCAAAATCAGTTTTTACTTGCTCGGTTTGCTGCATTTTTTCAAACATATCAGATTGAATACCAGCTTTTATCATTCTATGTTGAAGATGATTTTCTTTCATAATATTTCTTTGTTTTATTAACTCTTCTAATTGTTTTATTCTTTTAAAATTATCAGCTCTAATTTTATCCATTTTTAAAATATAATATTTGAATTTTGTGGTAACATTGGAATACAGCAAAAACATTTTACTGAACAAATTATTTTTTTATTGCTTTGTTGTTTGACATCTTTTCGTTTAAAGTTTTCTCGGTTAAAGTTTTCTCGTTTTAAGTTTTGTTTAATAAAGTTTTGTTTAATAAAGTTTTGCTTAAATTTTCGCTTAAAGTTTTTAGCTCTTCTAAAAAAAATTTGTCATTTTCTTCATTAGAAATTTTAGCATCACTAGAAATTTTGCCATCCTTTTTATTTTTATCATCAACTTTTTCTGTCTGTGATTGAAATGATATTTGATTTACTTCATTAGCTATTTGATCAAATTCTTCAATCTCATCTAACGTAATAACATTATCATCACATACTCTTTGAAAGTAGTAATGTAGTTTATCATAGACTTCTTTAATATGTAAATGCTTAGTTTTTAATGATTTTCGTTTCTTAGTTATTAAAGATTTATCTAACATTGTAACAAGTGAAGTTGCAAAAACACCCGTACCTGTTAAAGCTGTAGCAACTACTGGAATTACTAAAACACCTGAAGATATAACAATTGTCAAAGCACCTAAACTTATTGTTAAGAATATGCCAATTCCTTGTGTTACATTCTTAACTTTAGTCCATCTCTTTCTTAATTTTTTATAGTGCTCTAATCTTAATAATAATTGAGATTCCTTATCTTTCATATACCTAACTCTATCTTTGTGTTTTTCTTTATTCATTTTTTCAATGTTAATTTTTTCAATGTCCATTAAAGTAGAACTACGTTCATATGATAACGAAGGATATATTCTTGAGGTTCCTTCCATTTCTGAAGTTCCTTCCACTTTTGTTTCATCCACTTTTGTTTCTTCCATTTTTAAAGAAATATTATTAGTCACATGATATATTTTAAAAACCTGAAAGATGGATAAAATTCATGAATTTGAAATTCTCAACTTTTATGATTTTCGGTGTCCTGGAACGGACATGATTTTGGCGAGGGTGAAAATTGTAATTCTCAAATTTTGAGATTTTGAAAAATTTGAAAAATTGGGTATTTTTAAAAACGCCCAAATTTGTGAATTTAGGTCTTCATAACCTGAAAAAGGGTTCAAATTCATGAATTTATGTCGTTTTTAAAAAGTACCATTTTTGAAAAATGGTACTTTTTGAATGGACTAAATTCATGTATTTAGGTCTTAAAAACCTGAAAAAGGGTTCAAATTCATGAATTTATGTCGTTTTTAAAGATACTATTTTTTTGAATTTTGTGGTGGCCTGGAACGGTCTTTTGCCCATTACTATCAAGCATAATATCCAAGCTATTAATTTTCATCAATGTTGATGTGCGGGAATCTATTTATCTGTGGATGTATAATCAATTGGTGATGCTTAGTAATTAAACGACAGGTGATATAGTCACAAAATCTTCGAACCCCATTTTTCTAGGCGAATTAAATTTATGCAGTTGAAATTCCGTTATCAAATTTTCCATGTTTTTGTTGTCACTCAAAATCACTCTCGTGTGAGTAGCTGAATTTCATCAGAAAGAAAGCATTTTGGTGCATATTAACACGTTGCATATTCAGCTATCGAAATTTTGATATTTTTCATTGTTAAATGGGGCAACATTTTCATGAAATTCCGTTACTGGTAACGGAATTTCAAATGTTCATCAAGTCATAAGATCACATAAAAGCTTCTCTTACACTGGCTTCTACCCAGGTACAATACCCATTTGACATGCCATCTTTCTACGAGTATTTTCGTTTATTATCAGAAGTAATAACTTCATTCTTGGTTGAGATTGCAAAACAATAGCCATCACCTAGATGTAGGCCTACTGAGTCAATACTTTTGTTGATTTAAAAAGCAAAATTATTAAATTATTTGAGGTAAAAATAGAACAAATAAATATAAATGATACAACTCTATGATTAAGGATGCATTGCTGTCTGTGCGACCATGCGTAACGTAGGTACACAGCCTACTACTGAATAATTTCTGACGCTAGTCCTCGGTGGAAATATATGATTTTCAGATTGTCAAGATTAAAATAATTGTGCAGGGTGAGTTGGGAATCTTCAGGTCTCTCTCACATTTCTCAAGAATGTTAATTAATCCCATCAAATCAACTACTAGCTCATTGTTATACTTAGCTTGGCAAATATTGATGATTGTGTAGGCACACATACTCTTTAGTTCAACATTAAATGCACAAAACGGTGAATATCGAGGTAGCATTTGTGTTTAAGTCAAGTTCAAATTTTCAGCTGCTGTCTCTATTTCTACTGCCTACAGTACATTCGCTTCGCATCTGCACCCTTAATATGAGGACCAATGTCCACTTTCACAGAAACGTCTACTGTGAAGAATACCACGTTTTTGCATGACCACGCTAACACTGCATCCTGTAGTCATGTTGAATGTTATCGATATTCATGTTAGCAAACTTAGGTACGATTGCGATTCATTCATCAAGCCGTTTAAATCTCAAATGTTTCAAACATGCACTCCCACATCAAAGTGCTTGCTCCCTTCAATGTCATCATATCTGTAATGAATAAAGTTCTAAAATGAACAGAGATGGTTGCCTTTCAAATATGAAAAAATGTGAAAGGGGATCCAAAAGAGCTGTAAGTGGTGGGGAGTACTAATAGAGATGCATTTTTACCACCCATTAAATCAGTTTGTGCAAATGTCCAGTAGTAGTAATAAAACGGCGAACACCCGACCGGCGCGTCCCCCTCCCCCTCCCCTCCCCCCTCTGGAACGAAAGAGGTTGTAGTCTGTCGTGGTGTGCCGGCCAGGTTGGTTCACGTTCACAAAATGTTCGCTTACTCCCCCCCCTCTGGAACGACAGAGTGTCGTGGTGGACTTGGGCGACCGCCAGGATTAGTCTTGAGGCTATAGTGTGTGATGTTTTTCGCGCAATCTGCTGAATGTTGGGTTGTAAAATGGGCTGTTTCGAGTGGAAGGAGTGCTCGGATGAGAAATCGGAGACCAGATTCGGATTCAGCGTGAAATTCTGCATCGGTATGGTGAGTTTCAAGTCAATCGGAGAGAAAAATTTTC
Organism: Prostheceraeus crozeri; assembly: GCA_907163375.1. Lineage (NCBI taxonomy): Eukaryota > Metazoa > Platyhelminthes > Polycladida > Euryleptidae > Prostheceraeus > Prostheceraeus crozeri. The sequence continues at coordinate 131,290 of CAJQUW010004013.1, forward strand.
GCTGACGCCCCCCCCCTCTGGACAGCTCGCTTCGATTTTGGCTTCCAGTGGACGGATGTAGTCGTGCCATAGCTCGTTTGAAAGCTAAGAGTGAGACAAATTCAGTGAAACAAACGGCTTGTTCCTATCTGTCTTCGTTTAGATGTGAGACGCCATTTAAGATTTTGGGACATTGACGAAAAACGACAGAGTTAGAATTTGGGACGTTTTGGGCTGTAGCTTCAAAACGAAGCATCGGATGGGAAAACGGATTTCAGATTTGGAATCAGCGTGAAATTCTCTATCTGTATGATGAGTTTCAAGGCAATCGGCGAGAAAAAATTTTCAACATTTTTCGAAAAAACGACAGAGTTAGAATTTGGGACGTTTTGGTGTGTAGCTTGAAAACGAAGCATCGGATGGGAAAACAGATTTCAGATTTGGAATCAGCTTGAAATTCTGCATCGGTATGGTGAATTTGAAAGCAATCGGAGAAAATTTTTCGCTGACGTCCCCCCCCCTCTGCACCGACCTTCCAACTTTGCTTCCAGTGGACGGATTTTGTCGTGCCATAGCTCGTTTGAAAGCTAAGAGTGAGACAAATTCAGTGAAACAAACGGCTTGTTCCTATCTGTCTTCGTTTAGATGTGAGACGCCATTTAAGATTTTGGGACATTGGCGAAAAACGACAGAGTTAGAATTTGGGACGTTTTGGTGTGTAGCGCCCAAACGAAGCATCGGATCGGAAAACGGATTTCAGATTTGGAATCAGCGTGAAATTCTCTATCTGTATGGTGAGTTTCAAGTCAATCGGAGAGAAAAAATTTTCGCTGACGTCCCCCCCTCTGGACAGCTCGCTTCGATTTTGGCTTCCAGTGGACGGATTTTGTCGTGCCATATCTCGTTTGAAAGCTAAGAGTGAGACAAATTCACTGAAAGAATCGGCTTGTTCCTATCTGTCTTCGTTTATATGTGAGACGCCATTTAAGATTTTGGGACATTGGCGAAAAACGACAGAGTTAGAATTTGGGACGTTTTGGGCTGTAGCTTCAAAACGAAGCATCGGATTGGAAAACGGATTTCAGATTTGGAATCAGCGTGAAATTCTCTATCTGTATGGTGAGTTTCAAGTCAATCGGAGAGAAAAAATTTTCGCTGACGTCCCCCCCTCTGGACAGCTCGCTTCGATTTTGGCTTCCAGTGGACGGATTTAGTCGTGCCATAGCTCGTTTGAAAGCTAAGAGTGAGACAAATTCACTGAAAGAATCGGCTTGTTCGTAGCTGTCTTCGTTTAGATGTGAGACGCCATTTAAGATTTTGGGACATTGGCGAAAAACGACAGAGTTAGAATTTGGGACGTTTTGGGCTGTAGCTTCAAAACGAAGCATCGGATTGGAAAACGGATTTCAGATTTGGAATCAGCTTGATGTTATTGTCCAATGAGGATCATCATCCAATGAGAATCAAGCATTTCTATATAAATAGCAAGCCTTCCACAGTGAGAATCATTCCATCGTTGAATCACACGAGTGACGGACGCATATTTTCTCTCTCTATTCTATTATCCAACTAAAATGGTAAGTCGCTACTTTCTTCCCTCTCCTCCCTTGAACGTAAACTTAATACAATCTTTTTCATTTTCAGGCATCTACTCCATCTGCTGCACTAGTAGGACAAAATGGCGGTCAAACGTTACAAGGTTCGCTACGATCAGATCATCTACAACTGAGGCCAGTGGAAGAAACAACCAAGGTACATAATCCTACACCGCTACAGCGTAAAGTTAAACAAGTCTTGCGTTATGACGATCATAGCGTAGTACTCCAAACGGGAATGCTCCCTTCCACGGATGTCAAGATAATGCGCAATCAGTATGGGGACTACATACTGATCCCCGTGAGTCCGTACATTCGCCACCAACTTGATATTATTGAGGAGTACGTGACATTAAATATGGACATTCCTACTCCTCTTGCTAAAGAGTGGAAGGTGAGAGATGACAAGGATACTCCCTATAGAAAGATTTGGGATGGTAATCACATTTGCCTACCGGTATCACATTGGTGTACTTACTATAAGAAGGATGGAGATCATTCAATACCCATCAGATGTGATGAGCTCGGAGAAGGTACTTGGGATATCCTTTTCAAAGTGAATGGGCTATATTATGGTCGACACAAGGATAATAAAATAGTCTCTCTCTCCATGCATATGGACTCCATCCTATATATTCCAAAACCAGCCAACGTGGATGACATAATTGATCAAATCCTTAACAGCAGTGGTACGAAGCGCAAGTCGGAGAAGAATGCTGCATCAAAACGCAAATCAAAGAAGGAGAATTACTAGTCCTTTCCTAACTCTACCCTATGACAATTCGCTTATGTGCTTTGAGTGTCGTAGACGTGGTCTTATTAGATACATTTCACTTCTTCGTTGCCATCATATCATTTGTGTATTTTGTCGTGAAAAGCATCGATGTAATTCTTCATTTTGTAATATGTTATAGAACGTTTCCTTAGATGTGTAATTTCCGTTTTAGGCTTCTATCATCATTTTTATGGATTGTGAGGGTGAACCTGTACTATCAGTGCTATTGCTATGAACAATTGGACATATCAGATTGTTAGTGTCTATCATCAACATGCCAACTGCGATCCCAATGTTGATCAATGGGCGAGAAAACACATTCATGGACTTAATCTGAAATATTTGCAAGACTATGGCTTTTCTTGTGAGAGTGCTCTTCTTATTGACTTTAAACGATGGTTAGCTGCTTTCAATGTTATACGCATCTTTTGTAATAATCCTGGTAAGGAGAGGAAAGTATTTCCCAATCTAATCATTGATGATATTTTGCTCCCGCCTTGGGATAGTAGAGTGAATCAACACTACCATGAAGTCACGAAACGTTTTAAGGATTTGTCTGTTCCTATTTTGTCTGTTCGTTGTAGTAGCTACGTTCATAACCAATGCTTCTTTCCTCCTTACCTCAACACTGCCAAAGTCCTGTATGGTTATCATTGCTCGCTGTATGATAGTTACCAGCTGTATCTATTTTATCTCTTTCAAACCATTGATTTATAATGCATGCTTGTTACCGTTATTCAATAAATGTTCCTATGAGAAGAGTTGTTATTTTCATGCAACGGGTGGGATAGATGAAGGATGACCATATCTTTCTCAAACGACTGCGGAACAGTACGTTTTCATAGGCAAAGTTTAAAAGGAGCTGTTCAAGATTATGTGATAAAATTTCATAAAGATGAGACCGACATCGAAGCAGTGGTCGATGATGCTAGCACTCTATTTCTAGAGTTAATGAATACATTCTCTGATAGCATTATCATGGCGCGATTAGTTGCGAAAATTAAGTTTAGTCATTTTGGAAAGGAAGAGGTGGAAAGTCGCTCTTTCCATTTTGCTTCTTATTCAATGGAAGTGGTAGATCACCCCGAAGAATTTTTTAAAAGACATATGATAAAAATTGCTGAACGTCTTAACGCATTTAACCATCATGGTAGCAGTCTAGTGATTGAAGCGATTTCAGATATTCACATTCAACTTTCCATAAAGAAAAATTGAAAATGCAGTGGTACTTGATTGTAGCACAACTGGTTTTCGAGCTATGTCTGCTCACTCTCGAAGTATATTCCTTCTGTACATGCGTCTATTATTTAGAAAAGGCTAGCAAATTCATATCTTCAAAAAGACTTGCTATAGACATCAGTAACGGTGAAACTATGTGTTGTGATGTATGTAAGCGAAAGGATGGAAATGAAAAGCGCATCTTCAAGAGATGTAAGCACGCTTTTTGTCAACGCTGTTTCATACATAATTGCATTCAACTTTGCAAATGTAACCACTGTGATATTGCTCATTTCGAGTGTCACTTATGCCGCAATAGTTCGTACCTATGCAAATGTGGTAAAGATAGGTTTTAGCAAAGACTAACACGGAAAATGGCGAAACGTAAAAGTCAAAAGTCTTCAAAGTTTTCTTCAGCCATTCAAGCTCTCCGACGAATGAAAGCAAATCAGCGATACAATGCTATACGACATGCTAACGATAAATTCATTTGTGAAATTATTTCTCATGTGAGGAAGTTGAGGACGAAGAAATTAGCGCCAAAACAACGAAAGTTACTTAAGCGATATGCTACGAAATTGCGTTTCATCTCCAATCCTAAAGTCACCCTTCAAAGAAAGAGGAAAACTCTAACACAAAAGGGCGGTTTCCTTTCAGCAATACTTCCAATGATAGCTCCTGCCGTGGGCAACCTATTGGGTAATATCTTTGGCTCTAAGCGTTAATTATGCAAATGTTGAATCTCAAAGTAATAAAATGGATTTCAGACTTCAATGTGATAAAGTTCGGACTGTATCAGGTCCATCTCATGCAGGTAAAACTGTTTTCACGCTGAATTTATTGGATAAAAGAAGGGAGTTGTTTAAGGAACCTATCAATCGAGTGATTTGGTGTTATGGTATTTATCAACCGTCGCTGTTTCAGGAATTGCAAAGTCGCAACTTTATTCGACATGAAGGAATTATTGCAGTGGATAAACTTCAGTCTAATGATGTTGTTGTATTGGATGATTTATTAAAAGAAAGTAAGAATTCAAAAGATGTTACAGATATGTTCACTCGCGCAGCACATCATAAAAGGTGCTTTATCATCTATATCACACAAAATTTGTTTCCTAATGGAAAAGAAGCTCGTACACGAAACCTGAATACACACTATTATGCTATTTTCAAGAATCCGCGAGATAAAAGTCAATTTGAAATTTTAGCGCGACAAGTTGCACCCAGAGGATCAAAAGCCTTAATTGAAATTTTTCAAGCAGCTACTGAAAAACCATACGGTTACTTATTCATTGACTTTACGCAAGAGTGTCCGGAAGAATTTAGATTTCGAAGTGATATTTTGAAAACTCCCATGATTATCTACAAACTATGAGTTCTTATTCTCGCATGATTGTTATTCCTCAGGATGAATATGTACAATTGACTGACATGCAGCAAGTAAAGCAACCTCTTGCAAATCAAATGTATAGGAAAGAAATAGATTATCAGCAAAATGTTCACATCAAAGATCCACATCGTGCTGTATTATTACAATCGGAAACTGTTGAGCAATTGAAAAACTTGAAGAATAAGATGCGTGACTCTGTATCGACTGCTACACCTTTAGCATCTAGCGCACATGCCATATCTCTTTTCAATAGTATTGAGCCCCATCTCAATGTAACTGATAGAGGAGAAATCATTACAGATGAAAATAAAGTGATTGATGCTTAACGTTATGAAGACTTGATTCAGTATGCGACACGTAGAAAGCGCCGTCAGGGCTATGTTCCACCTGGTTGGTCATACTTTCTTAAACTATTGAAAAAGCATAATGTGCCAAAATTTGCTTTGAATAATGAGACATTGAAAGAACTTGATTCAACAGTGGCTACTGCTCCAATGCTTCAGACGATGAAAATGCCAACAAATTGGTTTAAGGCGTCACCTGCTACATCCCCTCCCACACTCACTAAGCAAACAAGAGGAAGAACTCGACGTAGATCTACATCGCCGCTAAAACTAGTAAAAGGAAAACGTAAAACAGCTCCTCCCAGGAAATACATGTTCTCAGACTATTAATATGAAGCAGATGTGTTGCTTGCCATGCAATGAGCCGCCAGAGGTGAATGTCGTTGTCACTTGCACTTGCTGCGCCAGCTCTCATAATGAAACCCCTAAGCAATGTGAACACGATCGCAAAACCGCTAAAGCTAAATGCTGCAGTTGTTGTAAATGTAGAAAGGCAAGAAAACAAAAAGATGAGAAGGAGGAAAAAGAGTCAGTCGTCATCGACTGAACGTTTGAAGTCAATCTATTATGATGTAAAACATCCGGCAGGATTTGCATCTATCAAGAAATTATCAAAAGCGAGTGGTCTTCCACAATCACAAGTGAAACGATGGTTAAAGGGTCAGGCTACCTATACACTCCACAAACAAGCGAAAAAGAAGTACCGCACCCGCCATTATATTGTTCATGACATCGATGAACAGTGGCAAGCAGATTTGTGCGATGTCGCCTCCATTTCAAAACATAACTCGGGCAATAATTTTATTTTAACCGTCATTGATATTTTCTCGCGTTATGCGTGGGCTCAACCTTTAAAACTAAAGAAGGGAAAGAAGTAGCAAAAGCATTCCAAACAATTTTTCGAGAAGGTCGCATTCCAAAAAGAATTCAGAGTGATCAAGGAAAAGAGTTTGAAAATCAGCATGTGAGAAGATTATTTGAGAGGCATGACATTGAGTTGTTTAGTGTAAAAAGTGCCTATAAGGCTGATCTTAGGTGTTACTTGGCCACATGATTTGAAATGGGATAAAAATTTTGAACTCGTAACTGATACCTTCTCCCATCGACTACATTGTCTCCGTATTTTGAAATATTTCTTATCAAGAAGTTAACTCTTCTGAGTGTACAATCGCCTGTTGATATCTATCTTAGAATATTGCTCACGCTTATTTGCTGACATGACCTGTCTATTTGAAGAATCGTTTAAATACATGTAAGTTACAGGGTAGATCACATCGTATTATTTGTGGTGTTGATGCAGATTGGTCATGAATGGAGTTTTTTGGACGAAAGGAGACTACAACGATCTCTGAAACTTTTTGAAAATGTTCAATCCAAACCCATTGCCTCTACACCATTTTCCCGGGGAAAAGTCTACGCAGTGGACGCCTCATTTTTCCGATTTCAAAAAGCGTACGCAGATCCGCATCATTTATGGTACATATGACATATCACACTCTCGGTTTGATTGGTGTCATCATAATAAGGCTCATAATAAGTTGAGCTTTCGAAATGTTCAAATGATCGTGCACATTCCAACTTGCATATGAATGATTTTCATTGAAAAAATTATTTTTTCATTCTTTCTTTCTTTGTCTAAGAAGAGAATCCGCTGTGGCGATCCCTAGCTCGCTGGAGAAGTTCCGAAGAACAAAGAAAAAGAAGATTCTAGCGTTTCTAATTGATTTTTACAATCTAATCAAGCACAATCCACGTTTATATTCATGCTTCTCAACAGAAAGAATTCCTAACTCAATCTTAAGCACGACTAGGATAAATAGAAAAAATGGGTGCTTTCCAAAAACCTTGTATTCAGTTAGCAGAAACTAAATTTAGATTCGTGTATTTCAGGATCAAATCGACCTGAAAGAATTTTTGCACAAGTTCATCAACTGCGCAATGTTTTTGTTATTTGATCATTGTAAGTATACAATTGAAATTGCTATTCGCCCTCCGTAGAAATGGACCGTTTTAAAGCTTCTAACATTTTCTTACATATCTTGTGGATCCCCTTCGGGCATGCGTATCCCGAGAAGTCGTACTCCTGGCTTCATGTATATCTGGTAAAGATAATGGATATTTCCTTGTAAAAAGAATGAATTGATGTTCACTATATTCTACTTTTACAGGTCAAATTTTGGCAACTAAACTGTCTCAATTACGTAAAGGGTAACAATTCACATCAGATAATGGATAATATAATATAGTGAAAATAACAATAAAATGTTTATTGAACTAATGCCCCAAGATAGATAATCTTGAGGCTTATTACATAATAGCATAAGTATTTATTTTGTTCAGCAAGGAATGGAGATGATTGAGAAAAAATGCAGTGCTTTCGGTGCTCGACTAATGGACAGAAAGATCGCTAGGGCCAAAACGACATGCGTTTAATGTGCATATCTAAAACAGAATAATTTAGAGGGAAAGTGCACGCATCATGGGACAAATGACTGCAAACTGCACAGTGGAATCACTCACCAGTCAATCCATTGGCTACCGCAGCCGATAGAAGCGCAATGAATAGAATCAAAAGCTTCCTCTTAGGAAACGATTCTTCAACGTGACTTGTTGTATGAAAACCGAGGCACAGTATATACTTTTCTGTGAAATCATCTACCCCATTGTGAGAGATTTGATTGGGGAAAAAATCAAGAAGTATTTGTGAAACCAAAGCATTCAATTGGAGATTTTAATTCCACGTGTGATTGTGCTGAAACACCCACGCCGTGCGTTTTGGGAGTTTTTCAAATTAGCCTTATGTGTTTAAATAAATATATGGAAAGTAGCGCCACGTAAAATATGACGAAGCTATTATTTGCTTTAATCAGAAGAGCTTTCAATAATTCAATAACTAGATCTGTCAAATTGTTGAATAGCTGATCGTAGATTTTTCACGGTAGTGGCCTTCTCAGTCAAGCATAAATTAAACGAGATATTTTTAAGCAATGAAGCATATTCTCAAATAATTTTAATTCTAAATATATAAGTGTGATATTCAGAACAGTTTTACCGCTCATTTGCATATGAATTGGACCCTCTGCCTGCATTAAGTTTAACAATGACATAAGAAAATGTTGCTTTGGAAAAAGCTTTTTCGGCGAATTATCAGCAAAACGTTCGTTGTACATGAACGTAGAATGACGTTCCTACCATATTCAAAATGTCACAGCCGAAGAGAAAGTGCTGTCATCTGACTAGCAAGTATTCGTGGGTCAATGCTACCCGTCTGATGAAACACAGACTGTAGGCTAATATATTTCTTTCATAATGCTTTTCGTATTTCAGTGAAACCTCTTTAAGGTGACCACATGAAGGACACACGCAGGTGGTCCACATAAAGACAGTCGTCAAAATATTTAGTTTTTTAATGCGCCCGTTCTTCAAATACGCACCTGGAACAAGGAAAACAACTTTTTATTGTAAGTAATGTAGGGCTTATGCTACAAATTCAATTCATATACCAGTGCCAACGTTTTGTGCAATTTTTGTCTTTTCAGCTTTGCAACTTCGTCTTCTTTGAAAATATACACATATAGTCAATTTTCCATGCTAAACTCGAAAATTATAGTGGCGACCACACCAGATGAGTATTTCTACAAGTTATTGTATTTCCACTATACATAACTGGTGTCTTCTGACCGATGATTTTGTGGTCTCGATCAGATGGACACTTTCGCCATTTTGAAGTTTTGAAAGTGATAATACAAATATGAATTCTCATGCATGATTACCGCATGGTTCTCGACAATTCCGTGACCTTTCATGAAATCCGGATAAAAAATGTGGTTTCAGCAATAAATTGAAATTTTCAGAAAAATCAAAAATGTCTGGTCGAAAGAATAAAGGACACTTTTTAACTTCAGAGTTGCTCAGTTGTGACGATCCATAGTTCCATAGATGATTTTCCATTTTGGTGCAGCAACTGGCCACACAGATGATGGATTTCGTGGTATAAAGAAAAAAGACATTATTTCTAAATTAAGAAAAGTGCATCGGTCAGAAGACAATGTTTTGGGACAAAGACTAATTGAAAAGAAAGTCCCAAATCACTGTAAATGCAATACTAAATTCGGGTTAAAAGTGCGGTTGATGCGCTTTCACATGATGTACAACTTTATTTGTATGTTTTGAGTAGATCACAACGAAATTTCTTCCCATAGATAACGTATTTAATTATGCTTGGGACAGGCTTTTTAGTATTCTTTTTTCTACCTTAAAGCAACATTTTTAATGAAGTAGACTTTGTTAGATTGATTTGAATTTATCATTACCGTAGAGCGAAAATCCTAGCGATCAAGATGAAAAATACTTTGAAAATCGGTACAGAACTTCAGATTTTACAGACGAAAAACGCGTGTTTTGAAAAATGTTGTCATATAAGATTGATTTACCCCTTATACTTTCAAACTAAACGAATACTATAGCAATGCATGGATCAAATTAATTATTTTTCAAAATTAATGTAGCAATTCATGCGTCATGTTATCGTAAATATAATCTAACAATGATCATTTTATAAAACTAAATATTCCACTAAATCTCATACAGTCATTTATATATTCAGTTTTGCTGATGTCTGACTTATCATTTACTCGATCCATTATTCAGTTCAAGTGAAGCCATTGCACAATTGAAGCGCTTAGGAGGATGAATGACAATTATGCTTCTCGACATATATCAATGCTAGTAGTAAGGAATATTCCACTTTAAACACAGCGACCCCCTTTCTCGTGAGCGTGAGTTGTTGTTCTGGATCGACCGTGCGGGTAGGTCGTGGTCGCCCGTCCTGGTCTGTCGTGGTCGGCCGTCCTGGTAGGGGGTGAAGGAAGGTTCGGAGGTTCAAATGGAGGCCAGATTCGGAATCCTCGTGCAATTTTACATCGGAATGGTTATTTTCAAGTCAATTGGCGAGAAAAAGTTCTGACTCCCCCTCTGGACAGTGACTTCAATCTTGGGTTGTATGGATCGTAGAAAGTCGTGCGATAGCTCGATTGAAAGCTAAGAGTGAGACAAATTCACTGGACGAAACGGCTTGTCATACCTTTCTTCGTTTAGTCTTGAGAGCGAAATGATGATCTTTCGAATCTCCAAAAAAAGACAGAGTTACAATTTGTGATTTTGGTCTGTAGCGGCAAACATAAGTCTCGGACGGTAAAATGGACCGCGGATTTTGGCTTTTTGGCCAATTTTAGGTCTAGTAACATTGTTCCCAAACGATTTTGAGAGAAAAAGTTCTGACCCCCCCCTCTGGACAGTGACTTTAATCTTGAGTTGTATGGATCGTAGAAAGTCGTGCAATAGCTCGTTTGAAAGCTAAGAGTGAGACAAATTCACTAGACGAAACGGATTGTCATACCTTTCTTAGTTTAGTCTTGAGAGCGGAAAAACGACTTTTTGAACATATCCGAAATAACTAGAGTTATAATTTTGTGGTTTTTGGACTCTAGCGGGTGAACGAAGCATCGTATGAGAAATCTGAGACCAGATTTGGAATCCTCGTGACATCTTACACCCGACTAGATGACTTATAGCAAAAGTTGAGACTCGTCGATTTTCATGATTTCTGACAGTTAGGATTTTTTCATAAAAACGGTGTTTTGGAGGAGGAAAACGTCTCTTGAGAACGAACGAAGCCTCGCATTGACCAATGAGAATCGTCGTCCAATGAGAATCCAACACTTCTCTGTAAATAATGAGGTTTACAGAGTGACAATCAATCTATCTTTGAGTCACACAAGTGACGGACACACGTTCTCCCTCTACATTCCTTTTGTATTATCCATCTGAAATGGCAAGTCGGAACTTTCCTCCCTCTCCTCCCTTGAGTGTTAGCTCAATAGCATCTCTTTTATTTTCAGGCATCTACAACACTTACAGGACATGGTTCGCTACAATCAGATCAACTAATGCTGAGACCAATGGAGGAGACAACAAAGCTACATAATCCTACCCCACTACAGCGGAAATTCAGACAAGCCATACGTTATTACGATCATAGTATAGTATTGCAAACGGGAATGATTCCTTCCACTGATGTGAAGATATTGAAGAATCAATATGGGGACTACGTAGTCATTCCTGTGAATCCATACATTCGCCAGCAACTCGATATTATTGAAGAATTTGAACATTAAATATAGACATTCCTATTCCACTTAGTGAAGGATGGAAAGCGAGAGATGACAATGATACTCCATATAGAAAGATATGGGATGGTGAACGACTTTCTCTATCACTATCCCATTGGTGTTCTTTCTATAAAAAGGATAGAGATCAAGTGATACCCATTAGATGTGAAGAACTTGCAGAAGGCACTTGGAATGTGAGTTTTTCAATAAGCGGGTTATATCATGGCTATCACAAAGATAATAAATTGGTCTCTATATCGATGCATACTCAATCCATCCTATATATACCAAAGCAACCTGACGTTCATGACATTATTGATCAAATCCTCAACGAGAGCGGTATGAAGCGCAAGTCAGGGAAGAATGCTGTTAGCAAACGCAAATCAAAGAAAGAGAATCGCTAATCCTTTCCTATCTCTACCTTATGACAATTCGCTCATGTGCTTTGAGTGTCGTAAACGTGGACTTATCAGATACATTTCACTTCTTCGCTGCCATCATGTTATTTGTATATTTTGTCGTGAACAGCATCGATGTACTCCATCATTTTGTAATATGTTATAGGGCTCTTCATCAGATGAGTAAAAATTTGTAATTTCCTTTTTAGTCATCTATCATCATTTCTATGGATTGTGAGGTTGAACCTGTACAGGATCTCAGTGCTATTGCTATGGACAATTGGTCGTATCAACTTGTTAGTGTCTACCATCAACATGCCAAGTGTGATCCCAACGCTAATAGCTGGGTGAGAAAACACATCCATGGACTTAATCAGCAATACTTGCAAGACTATGGCTTTTCTAATGAATGTGCTCTTCTTATTGACTTTAAAAGATGGTTAGCAGCTTTTAATGTTGTGTGTATCTTTTGCAATGATCCTACTAAGGAGAAGAAACTATTTCCATATCTAATCATCAATGATATTCTACTTCCACCTTGGGATAGTAGAGTGAATCAACACCATCCTGAAGTCACTAAACGTTTTAAGGAATTGAGTGCTCCTATTTTAAATGTTCGTTGTAGTCGCTACATTCATAATCAATGCTTTTTCCTCCATACCTCAACACTGCTAAAGTAATGTTTGGTCATCATTGCTCTTTATATGATAGTTGCCAACTGTATCTATTTTATCTGTTTCAAACCCAAAATTTGTAATGCATGCTTGTTAAAGTCGTTCAACAAATGCTTTATGAAAAGATTTGTTATTTTCATGCAACGGGTGGGATAGATGAAGGATGACCATATCTTTCTCAAATGATTGTGGAACATTAAGTTTTCATAGACAAAGCTTAAAGGGAGCTATTCAAGATTATGTGATAACTTTTCAGAAAGATGAGATCAACATCAAATCAGTTATTGGTGATACTAGCACTCTATTTTTGAAATTAATGGATACGTTTTCTAATAGAATTGTAATGGTGAGATTAGTTGCGAGAATTCATTTCAGCCATTTTGGGAAAGAAGAGGTAGAAGATCGTTTCTTCCACTTGGTTTCTTATTCGATGGAAGTTGTAGATAGTCCCGAAGAATTTTTTGACAGACATATGGGAAAAATTGCTCAACGTCTTGATGCATTTAACCATAATGGTAGCAGTTTAGTGATTGAAGCGATTTCACATATTTACATTCAACTTTGTATAAAATAAACTTGAAGATGCAATGGTACTTGATCGTAGCACAATTGGTTCGCACAATGTGTCCATTATTTAGAAAGGGCTAGCAAGTTCATATCTTCAAAAAGACTTGCTTTAGAAGTTGCTAGTAAGAGTGAAAATATGTGCGATGTATGTAAGCGAAAGGATGGAAGTGAAAAACGCAACTTTAAGAGATGTAAGCATACTTTCTGCCAGCGCTGTTTCATACGATACTGTATCCAACTTTGTCAATGTACCCACTGTGATGTAGCTCATTTTCAGTGTCAATTCTGTCATAAAAGTTAGCACATATGCAAATGTGGAAAAATCAAGTTGTAGCAATGGTAAAGAGAAAAATGGCGAGACGTAAAAGTCGAAAGTCTTCAAAACTTTCTACAGCCATTCGAGCTCTTCAACGAATGAAAGGAAATCAGCGATATAATGCTATACGACATGCTAATGATAAATTTATTCGAGAATTGTTTCTCATGTGAGAAGTTTGAGGACAAAGAAATTATCACCACAACAACGAAAGTTACTTAAGCGACATACTACAAAACTACGATTCATCTCCAATCCTAAAATCACCCTTCAAAGAAAGAGGAAAACTCTGTCACAAAAGGATGGTTTCCTTTCAGCAATACTTCCGATGTTAGCTCCTGTAGTGGGCAACGTATTGGGTAGGATCTTTGGTCCTAAGCGTTAATTATGCAAATATTGAATCCCAAAGTATTAACATGGATTTCAGACTTCAATGTGATAAGGTTTGGACTGCATCAGGTCCATCCCGTGCAGGTAAAACTGTTTTTACTCTGAATTTGCTAGATAAAAGAAAAGAGTTGTTTAGGGAACCTATCAATCGAGTGATTTGGTGTTATGGCATTTGTCAACCGTCACTCTTTCAGGAATTGCAACGTCGTAACTTTATTCGAAATGAAGGAATTATTCCAGTGGATAAGATTCAGTTCAATGATGTCGTTGTAATGGATGATATATTAAAAGAAAGCAAGAATTCTAAAGATGCTACAGATATGTTCACTTGCGCAGCACATCACAAAAGATGCTATGTAATCTATATCACGCAAAATTTGTTTCTTGATGGGAAAAAAGCACGCACACGAAACCTGAATACGCACTATTACGTTATCTTCAAGAGTCCACGAGATAGAAGTCAATTTGAAATTTTAGCGCGACAAGTTGCGCCAAGAGGTTCAAAAGCCTTAATTGAAATTTTTCAAGCAGCAACTGAAAAACCACACGGTCACTTATTTATTGATTTTACACAAGAGTGTCCGGAAGAATTTAGATTTCGAAGTGATATTTTGAAAGAGCCTATGATTATCTACAAACTATGAGCTCCTATTCTCGCATGGTTGTTATTCCTCCGGATGAATATGTGCAATTGGCTGCTATGCAACAAGTAAGACAACCTCTAGCAAATCAAATTTATAAGAATGAATTAAATTATCAGCAAAATGCGCATATCAAAGATCCACATCGTGCTGTATTATTACAATCGAAAACTGTCGAAGAATTGAAAAGTTTGAAGAATAATATTCGTGACTCTGTTTCGACCGCTACACCTTTAGCATCTCGCGCACATGCAATGTCCCTTTTCAACAGCATTGAACCATATCTCACTGTGAATGATAGAGGTGAAATCATTTCAGATGATAATGAAATTTTTAACGCTTCACGTTATGAAGACTTGATTCAGTATGCAACACGCAGAAAGCGCCGTCAAGGCTATGTCCCACCTGGTTGGTCTTACTTTCTTAAACTATTGAAAAAGCACAATGTTCCAAAATTTGCTTTGAATAATGAAACATTGAAAAAACTTGATTCTATTTCAGCAGTTGATGCTACTTCATCTACTTCACCGGTTAAGAGTAAAATTATAAAGCCAAGGAATTGGTTTAAGAGATCACCTTCTAAATCCCCTCCCACACCCATCAAGCAAACAAGGGGAAGATAACGACGTAGAAGAACTCCTCCTAAGAAATACATGTTCTCAGACTATTAGTATGAAGCAGATGTGCTGCTTACCATGTAATGAGCCGCCGGAAGTAAGTGTAACTGTAATTTGTACTTACTGTGCCAGCTCTCACAATGAGACTCCTAAGCAATGTAAACGTAAATCCCATAAATCCTGTGGTTGCTGTAAATGCAAAAAGGTAAGAAAGCAAAAACATGAGAAGAAGGAGAAAGAGTCAGTCGTCATCGGATGAACTTTTAACCTTTTCACTACGGCAAGAAGAGGTGATCTTTGCCGTTCAAAACGGAGGGAATACCAGGTATGACCAATGACTGATTTTCTATATAATACGGACGGCATACCGCGTATGCCCGAAACTATTTGACTGTATAATACGATAATGGCACACCGTGTATGCCATGAGTGGTAATATATGAAACGTATCAAATATAACGTTTTTGATGAGTATAACATTCATTTGAAGGCTCTACGATGACATAAAGTACCTGAATTGATACAGACGTCTGCTTCTTTTCAGCATGCATAACTGAAGATCTATGCTTCATATTATTTGTTATCGTAGCTTTTAAAAAACAACTTCATCTAGAAATTGTTATTTGTTGCTTCCAGTTTCATGTCTCTAAAATGTTCAAACAACAGTGTGTCTCATAATGTTAGATATGAATGACATAGTGCATTCAGCGAAGGTCAAAGTCTGGAAGATGTAAACAGACTGTAAAATCGAATAAAATTTGGAATCCTGACAAATCTATGATTAGCAGAATCTATCTGCGGGCAATATTCAAAAATGTCAGATTTCTTTCATTCAGTTCACTGAAGCTGCCACCCACAGTCTAAATAGTGGAAGTTTGTTTTTGAAAGGTTTATTGTCATTGGTGAAGACTATGAAATTTTTGCGCAATCAGCGAGGAATAGCAATCAAAATCAATACTATTATTGCGTTCAAATTTTAGGCTAGGCTTCTACTTAATGCGCACATAGTAATGCAAAGATAAAATTGATTTCATGATGAGTCGACGCGCTGCAAATACCGCTGCTATCAACAGCCTATTTAACGTGAACCCAATCAACTCCGACGAAAGTGAATGTGAGAACTTTAGTACCGATTCGTCATCAGACAGCAATGATGATAACACCGGCACACTGATGGATACTTTCACAGATGGTTTGTGATTTGTGAGTGACACAGAGGACCAAAGACAGGAAGACAAGCCGGATTTTCTGGGGACTCCAGGTGTATCTCCTAGCTTGAACTTACCGGAAAATCCAGAAGAACACATCGGATATTTCATTGACCTATTTTTAACACCAAGACTATTTAGGTCAATTGCAGAATGGACTAACACTCGCTATGAAGTCTACTACGACTCGATAGTACATGAAAAGACTGACAGTGAATGCTCAAAAATTCGAAACTCTTGGTCCAGTGTCACAGAGAATGATATTCGGAAGTATTTTGGAATATCTCTCTTGATGGGCATAAATCGAAAGCCCGAGATGCACCTCTACTGGAGTCGCGACGAACTGCATTACAATCCTTCTTTTCGAATGCGTGCTGTCTCACACGTGATCGATGTTTCGCTATCACTAAATTCATTCGTTTATGTGATTATCGATCGTTGCCTGAGAACCCTCAAAGTGAACACAAGGTCCAACTGTTCTGTGATTTAGTGAAAGACATTATGATGAACACGTACGTACCAGAACGATGTATTTCCATCGACGAAACAGTGCTACCATACAAAGAGCGATTGCATTTTAGACAATATTTGCCTAATAAGCATGCGATGTATGGATTCCACGAGTAACCACGAGACGGGTTACTCGTGGAATTTCGATCTGTATAGTGGCAAGGATACATGGCTTCAGTTCTCGCATGTTGATGAATGGGAGCGTTTGTCAATTTCCGAAAGATCTGTGGTGTCTCATTTATATCCCATATTTGGATTGGGGTATCATGTCTTCATTGACAATTGGTTTTCATCGCTAAAACTGGCCCAGTTTCTTTTGGAAAATAATACCTTTCTGACTGGAACCATACTTATGTGGCGTGTAGTACCTGCGCAGATGCGGAATGCAAGATTTTCTGAACATCAACCTTTGTTCATACGGCATGACAACATTCTCATAATCCGTTTTGATGACAAAAAAGCTAGTGGAAAAAAATTTATCTTGTCGACTCTGCAAATCATGCTATGTGACCGTTGATACCCACAGTCGGAGAAAGGGAAACGCCACTGACAGCATGATTGGAAAGTCAAGATCAATTGTCATGTATAACCGACACATGGGAGGAGTCGATTTGACAGATAGATGCCTGGAACCTTTCGCGTCGACACGTAGGACATACAAATGGTTTGTTAAATACGGACTCCATCTCGTTCAAGTCCTCCTTAGAAACGCATTTATCATTTATCAAAAATCTGGTAGAATGAAACCATGCCTACAGTTTCATGAAGAAACTATCAGGTGCTTGGTTCTTGCGACTGGTCAGGTACGCCAGCGACAGTCCATTTGTGCGAGCATCAAGACCAATGTTGATTTCACTTCGAAATTATCACAACATGTGATGAGAAAAATTCCGCATACGCAAAGAAGCAGTAGACCACGAAAGCGCTGCAGAGTCTGGATGAAAAGGAGAACTCGTAAGATGTCGAGATACGAGTGCTCCAAGTGCCCTGGCAATCCAGTTCTGTGTGCAACCGGCAATTGTTTTGCCTCCTATCACAGTTCATAAATTAGATCCTACGCGTACTGTTTGCTGCTAAACACTTTTAATGTTGAAATGTTTGACATTACTTTTATAGAGTTGCACTTTTAATATTGCACGGCCCGTGTAGTATAACACAGTTGGTTTGGTCTTTTGAAAGAAGTTTTCTGGGAAATGTAGTCAACGTGCTTATATTTTTTCATAAGTAAATTACATATAACAAGAATTCACTCCGGAGACATATATGCATACAAATCAGACAGTCTGGCGAATGCCATCAAAGTCTTCGTTATGTTTACAACCAATCGATCTATGTTTAGTATGATAATTGATTTAGTGTATTGTAGGCATTATGAACCGGGCATATGTTTGGTTTACCGGGATATTGATATCTAGATCTTGATATAGGCTAACAGTTAACTGTAAACATATAGGCTATCTCCTTGACAGGTTTGATCACCAAATTCACCATTCTCATAAATCAGGGCATACATGGTACGCCATATCACTATCGTAATATAGAGACATATAATATTCAAATGTCTCGTATTCAAGGGTGATTGAATACCTACATTTTTGAGATTCTACCGTGTCATAGCATGATGATTAGTAAGGCATACACGGTATGCCTTCCGTAGTGAAAAGGTTAAAGTCGATCTATTATGATGTAAAACATCAGGCAGGATTTGCATCCATAAAGAAATTGTCAAAAGCGAGCGGTCTTCCACACTCACAAGTTAAACAATGTTCAAAGGGTCAAGCTACATATACACTCCACAAACAAGCGAAAAAAAGTACCGGACCCGTCATTATATTGCTCATGACATTGATGAACAGTGGCAAGCAGATTTGTGTGACGTTGCCTCCATTTCAAAACATAACTCGGGACACAATTTTATCTTAACCGTAATTGATATTTTCTCGCGTTATGTGTGGGCTCAACCTTGAAAAACTAAAGAAGGTAAACGAGTAGCAAAGGCATTCCAGTCAATTTTCCGAGAGGGTCGTATTCCAACGAGAATTCAGAGTGATCAAGGAAGAGTTCAAAAATCAGAATTTGGGAAGAATATTTGAGAGATATGATATTGGGCTGTCTAGTGTAAAGAGTGCTTATAAGGCTGCACTAGTTGAAAGTTTTAATCGCACATTAAAAATCGCTTGTGGCGACATTTCACTGCCAACTTAACACATAATTTGACAAAGGTTCTACTAGATACGCTACATGCCTACAATCACTCTATTCATTTGTTCTATTGGACTCAGACCCAGCGGATGTGAATGCTGACAACGTAGATAGAGTGCGTGAAAACATTCGAACGCAAGCGTAATAATGTAAAAGGTGATGTGAAAATAGGCGATAAAGTTCGCATATCAAAAGTAAACAGGGTTTTTGCCAACGGTTATCTCCCGAATTGCACAGAAGAAATTTTCACAGTTTCAAGTATCAATAAAAAAAGACTCCCCAACAACTTACAAGTTGAAAGATTACGATAATGAAGAAATTGATGGTAGCTTTTATCGTGATGAGATTGAGTTGGTCAATCAAAGTGAAACATATTTAGTAGAGAAAATCATTCGATGTAGAAAACGACAGGGCGAAGAATGGTGTCCTGTTAAATGGGTCGGTTTTCCTTCAAGTATGAACTTTTGGATGCGTCGTACAGACATCTTTCATCTACGCGATCGTCAGTGATTTATGCAAAGACATAACTTGTAATTCCAAGGTCTACGTTATGAATCCGACTGCATCGTTTTATTCACGTCCCTCCTATCTAAGTGGCGTGGGTGCAATTTACACCGATACTCGCCGTCAACGTGGAGGTGGCATATTTGGTGCGCTGATTTCTGTTGTAGCACCTCTCTTATCTACTGTCGGAAGACCTTTAGAACGAACTGTTTTCAATAATGCTGTTGGCTTTGCTGGTGATGTTGCTAATGATATTACCGGTGGTAAAAACGTAAAGAGTAGTTTACTAAATCGTGGGAGGGAACGCGGTTTAAGAACATTACAGCAAACTTTTGATGCTTCTCAACAAAAGAAAGCACCTAAACGAATGAATGTTAGAAGAAAAAGAAAACAGCGCGGAGCTGGTAAGAACCGAACTTCAAACAAAATTAAGAAAAGGCATTCACGCAAACGTCACGCGCGCTGTAATCTTTCATCAAGTGCTAAACGACGACGCTGCCATATCTTCTAATCATGGAGTGTAAAACTTCCGGGTTTTGTTTGTTTGATCAACAAGCAATAAACACAGATATTCTTAGTTCAAGTATTGTAGATTATCATCCTCGAACAGCTGAGAATGCTGGCCCCATTGAATTTGCTATTCCTGGTGGTAGTGATGACTACATTGATTTGAGTCATGCGATGGTTGATGTGAGGTTTAGAATTCAACAAGAAGATGGAACTAACATTGAAGATGCACATAAAGTTGGTCTGAACAATTTACCGCTGGCTACATTATTTCGCGATGTTTCTCTTACTATTGTAGAGCAACAGGTGGAAGATGGTCAAAGCGATTATCCCTATATAGCATATTTGAATACTCTATCACGTTTCACCCAGCAGCTCAAAACAGTCATATGGAAGCAATGGGATGGTATAGGGATCAAGCAGCACTATTTGATAGTGAGACAAACACTGGTTTTGTAAAGCGATCTGCTTTGATTAAAGATAGTAAAGTATGTCAGCTATATGGTCCACTTAATTTAGACTTCTTCAGACAATCAAAATTTTTACTCGGTAATACCAGTATGCGACTCAAACTTACATTGAATAATTAAAAATTCATGTTGAAGATATTACAGTATACATTCGTCGAGTGGCGGCTAATCGAAGTGTAATTAGAGGGCATGCTGAGGGTCTTAACCGTGGCAATGCCATTTATCCCATTCGACATACAAAGCTTCTCACATTTACTATTCCTAAAGATCAAAAGAGTTTTATGAAAGATGGTCTTTTTCCATCGGAAGCGCCAAAGCTCCTAATGGTAGCAATGGTTGAAAAAGATGCATTCAATGGTAATGTCAAGAAGAATCCTTTCAACTTCAAACACAACAATTTAAGTGAAGTTGCTTTGCGTGTAAATGGTGTTAGTCATCCTGGTCCACCCTATAAACCAGATTTTACTTATCAATTTCTGCATAGTTATGTTGATTACATGAATGTCTTTGGCTTTTACAACACAGACGACATCAACGGACTCACAATGAAAGAGTTTAAGAATGGATATACTATTTATGCATTTGAGTTCCTCATATTATTCGCTTGGATCTGGAGTTCAAAACAACGCTAACGGAGACGATCAATGTACTAATTTATGCAGTCTTTGATTCAAGTATTGAAATAAGTAAGTATCGTGACGTGATTCTTCACTATAATCGCTAATGAGATGGTTAAATGCTGACGATATCAAGACTTAAGTGCAGCGTAATGCAGATGAAGCTACGTTGAAAGCTTTTGATAATGTCTATTCGCTAGATACTTTGCCGACTACAGTAAAGCATTATCCCATCATTATTGTATTGAACACTGACTCACAGAAATTAGAATGTGAGCATTGGAAAGCTATCTTTATTGGAAAAGACAGACGTGGTGAACTATTTGACTCTCTTGCTCAACCTCCGAATATATCAACACAGCAGTGGTTGAGAAAGCATACTCGTCAATATCAACGAAATGAGCGCATACTGCAACATCCACTTTCATCAGCTTGTGGTGCTTTCGTATTGTACTTCATTTTGAAACGTTTACATGTACACCAATTTAAATCTGTTATTCAAAAGTTTTCATGTAATCCATCTTCTAATGAAAAGATGATTTGTATGTTCTATAATGATTCGAAATAAAAAACATCATGTTGGAATAAAAATTGTTTTCATTTTACAATCAGTTGGTTATGTACATACTCGATTAGATAGTCTAGGATCGTATCTGCTTGCATTTCAGATTTCAGTCCATTAATGATAACTTTACTATTATGAAAGATTGCAACATGTACAGGTAACCAGCAGCTAATGAGAGCCGCGGGAAAAAGTTCTGGTTCATAACACAAATTGAAACTGCTGGTATGAATCTTCAAAACGATACATCTTCACTCAAATGAGTAGAGATCACCATATTGTCCACTGTCAGATTCGACATCACACACTTCTCCCTCTTCCATATCCGTCGTAGTAGTTTCTGCAGCTTTAAGCGCATTAACCTCGCTGATGAATGGGAAAGGGCGCCGATAATCTGTACAGTTCCATTTGGGAAGAGTTGAAGATTCCAGTAAATTCCTCATCTTCACCACTAACATTTGCGGTCGACCCGGATAATACTTGCTGTTTGGAATTTATTGATGTAATGTTGCGAGATCGATTTTCGTGTAAAGTCTGATGCGTCGGAGAATGTTGACGATGGTGTAGCGATGACGTTTCATGATGAAGAAATGAGTAAATTGAGCGATGTATCTTCCTTTTATACTTTTCCCAACTGCCTTGATGAAATGTGAAGTAGATAGAAAGTTGTGAATAATAGATTTGAATTCGCTTTTTGTTGAGTCGCAACCATATGCGATTTCCTATACGTGAATGTTTTTTCAAATAGAAGTATTTCAAGTCCTTCATTATATGATTTAGAGACTGAAAATGTCGATATGGTAAGGCAAATACTCTTCTTACATTTCCAGTATAATCTTTGAAAAATACGTTTCGTTCACGATCAATCTCAATATATTGTAGGAAATCCAATTTCCAAGTCTTCATGATGGAGTGTGACACTGTGTTGAAGATGGTGTCTGATTAAGATTTGCGTAGCAAAGCGATGAACTCTCGACGAATAAATGACATAATGGAGCGATGTATCCGTCATTTATATTTTTCCCAATTGCATTTGCGAAATGAGAAATAGATGGAGAGATGAGAATGATAGATTTAAATTTCATTTCTGTGATGTTGAAGCCAAACTTGATTATCCAAGGAGATGAATTTCAACGTTTTAATGTATTCCAAGTCCCTCATGATATCATTAAGATTGAAAAATTGTCGCCATGTTAATGTAATTCTTTTCGATGTACTTCCACAAGAATTCTTGAAATGAACG
This sequence comes from Prostheceraeus crozeri, assembly GCA_907163375.1. Classification (NCBI taxonomy): domain Eukaryota; kingdom Metazoa; phylum Platyhelminthes; order Polycladida; family Euryleptidae; genus Prostheceraeus; species Prostheceraeus crozeri. The sequence goes on from CAJQUW010004013.1 coordinate 154,186, forward strand.
TTTCCATCGCGATCAACTTTAATATATTGTAGAGAGTCCAAAATCCAAGTCTTCATGATGTTATGCAAATTGGTAATGTATAGATCACCGAAATGAAAATGTCATTCTATCATGTTTTGCTTAGCAATGTGGCAGCAAATAGATTTGTTGGTAATCGAGCTGCTATCTTTTCTACTCCCACTGATAATAACAGCTGAATGGAAAGTGGGAAGTAGGCGGCACCCACATTGTTCACAGTAACTATGTTTATACTTTTGATCATGAAGTGATGACTATTAATATGAGACGTACAGATGCCTATCAGTGTGAGGAGGGATGTCGAGTTTACATTCCGAAATGGACGAAGAAAGATTTCTCAACATGTAAAAAATTCGTATTTGATTTCTTGAATAAAGCATGTAGACACATTGTCGAGTTTACTCCCCACAATGGTGAACATCATTATATTTATCATACAGTTGATAAAGATTGGATTGTTGCTTTGAGTCCGAGTTTAAGAAATGATTTAGGTTACTTTGCTAGCGCCTTGACAAGCTACATGTATGTTAATTTAAAGCCAATTACTATCCAAGAGGTTGTAAAAATTTAATTTATAAAGAGAAAGCCTATTATGTGGATCTTATTCCGAAAAATGAAAAGTCGTTGGTGAAGAAGATTGTGATTAAGGCAAGAAAGACGAACATGACTCCTGAAGCATTATTGAAGAAATTTGATTATCTCCTTTTAGTAGATGGTGAACAAGTGGCAACATTAACTTACAACAAATTGTCTAATCATATCGTAATCAATAAACTAAATGATGATGACCTAGTATTGGTTTGTTCAGAAGATTTTCATCAGTTCTTGCGACATCGTTCTGCAGCTCTTCATAGAAAATTTAATATGCGCTATCTGGGATATAATAGTTCAAATCAATTTGATGCAGAATGGTCCGTATCTTTATACAGAAAGTGTATAGATCCTTTAGGTGGTATCTTACATAAAACAAGAGTGTTGACACCTCACATTATCACTTCAGTGAAATTGGCTATTGACTATCTGAATGAAGTGATTAATGAACAGCATATTTCTTTTTCTGAAAAAGAAGGTGTTCTGTCTCTTAGTGTAAGTGGGAAAAATATTGAGCTGATTATGGACAATACCTTAATGGACATTTTTGGATTTGATCAAAATACTTTTAAAAGTGGTACTGTAACAAAAGCTAGCATATCGTTATCGCGTTGTATTAACTATTTTCAGATATATTCCAATATTGGTGAAGATGTACGTGAGGGAGATGTTGAAGCTCCACTTCTAGCAATGATACCCTACCAACCAAAAAGCTGTAGTATTCTATCTGAGCATACTTTTAAGAAAGTGCATTATACAAACTTGAAATCAAACTATATACCACAAATTGATATTGCAATTTATGACGATGCTGGTGCCTTTTCATAAAGATGCTGTGACAAGTATCACACTCCATTTTCGAATGAAGAGTTAATGCAAAAGTGTGGAGATATATGTTTCCAATGTGAATGATATGGAAAGTGAAAATAAGGATTCGTTTCTAATTTATTTCCCCAGTAATGCTTCTATGAACAAATTTCCCAATAACAAACCATCAGACTATCGAGTAGAATTAAATCGTCCATTACTTCTAGAAGGTGAATGGGAGGTTGGCGTTTCTAGTATTTGCTATGATAGCAATATTCAGAATGTGAATAAATTGGAAGAAATGGTATTGACTCATCGCACCCATGATGGAATAACGATGAATAATGCATTCAAGTTTCCATGCAATTTAGCATCAGATGGAAAGTGGAATTATGAATGGAATCAGTTAGAATCAGATTATTATGGATCATCAGATGGAGATAAAATCATTAAGGCATTCAATAGTGGCAATGCTTCTATTATGAAAAATAAGGGTCAGAAAGTTTATGAGTTTACTATCTATGAATGGCACGGGAGACATTTCTATCGTTTTCACTCTTTTACTAGAGGTCTTACCTTGAGGTTGGATAATGAATTATATCCACATCTCGGTTTTGGACACAGTCTGCATCTTACATCAATGGCTATTTGCAAATGTTACAAAAATCTATTCAAACCGAATAAACAAATTTAAAATATTTGATGAAGATGTTGTAGAATGTGAAGAACGCATCATTTTGAAAAAGTGTGGTGTCAAGCCTTTGTCACTTATTGAGTTAGTGAAACGATGGAATGAGACTGTGGGTAAGAAGTATGGAGAGAAAGTCATGGCTAGGAAGAATAAGCTGGTTATTAAGAAATATAATGACAAACTTACAGTGTTTTTCTCTCCAAACTTACGTCATTTTGTAAGACGTGTATTGCATATTATTGGAAGCGGTATGGTTTATGCTTCTCATGAATATCACACTAAGGCTGATTCAATTAATGATGAATGGTGGGTGGACATCTATGGTGATCGCATCAAGAAAATTAACAATCTTATCAAGAAACTAGAGTTAGTATCAATACAATGCCGCGTCTATACAATACAGTTGAAAACTTTATTCGTGTAGTAAATCCACATATACAACATAAGTTGAAGCAAGTGTTGAAAAGTAAATATGATGCAAAGACACATCGCATTTCGTTTTCAAATGAAAATCAAAGTGCTGTTTTGAAGTTTAGTGTTGACATTCAATGTCAATTGAGTAAAAATTTGAAAAGACTCTTCGGTTTTTCACTGCTACAAGATAAGTTTGCTACTTCATACACGATTGGTGTAGGAACACCAATGACACTTGATAAACATGAATAACATCTCTACATTCAAAGTGATCTGATTTCAGCTATTTCTGTTAGTGAGAAAAATAATACATTTTACGTGATTTCATTCATGATGAAGACGCTTCATATAGAATTGTTGAAAAGATGTTTCAACCTATTTTCTACCATCCTGTTATCAAACAAACTATCCTGTCTATTTCTTTCAAAAATTCAAGTGGTTTACATGAGTGCATCCATGTGAAAGATACTAAATCCCTCATAACTTTAGTGTTTCGGAAAACAAAGTAAAGTCATTGTAAAATTTTATTGAAATAAAAAGATATATATGAAGAAGTGTTTTTACAGTCTTTGTTGAAGATGGAAAATATATGTTGGGAACATTCAGCAGGGGAGACAATTTTAAATAGTACATAAAACAAGGCAATTATTTACAAAACCGACATCAAAATCTAAAATCTAAGTTGATGATGAGTATGTGAAAACGTTTCCTGATATGGGTAGTGCGAGTTTGATTCTTTTGTGTGGTGGTATGTTTGTAGCAGGGTGTCCATGTGGAAGAGATGTGTTGTGTCCTATCCAACACCCTTTATCCTCCCATGCTGAAAGCGCTCGTTTTCGAAATGTATGAGTTCTTGCCCCATGTGTCTTTGATTTTAAGATGGTCATAGTGACAAACGTTATGTTCTTATTTCTATACGCCATCTTGTAGAGCTTGTGCTTCATGTTCTTAATTATTGATCTTAAGATGCCTTTAGCACGCTTTATGCTCTCACTGGAGCTTGTTAGTTTCATCGAATACATTTTAGGACGTAGAAGAATCATTTCCTTAATTTCTTCTCCTGCAGTTTCATCCTTGAAGCATCCTAGTTTTGCTCGATTTTTGGTGGAATAGAGAGGATGATCAGGTCTATAGTTTGATATATCAAAATAGTTCTCTAGCAATTTTCCTACCTCATTAAAATCTACGTTTTTGTTAGTGGCAATATTTAAAAAGAATCTGTCGGTGTCACCACCCAGCAATTGAATCTCTTTTATTAGAGGGCATGGTTTTAATATTTTATAGAAAAGTTGATACATTTCAAGTTAAGAATAATCCAACACAGCTTGACCTATGTAGATGGGTTTGCACAATTCCACATCAGATTTTATCATTTTTGCACCAACAATTTCTTCATATATAATGTCTCCATCAAGAAACAGTGGTGATAGAAGTCATTTTTGATATTTGTTTGTGCCGCTAATCAGTTTATAGTCCATGCGCTTTCTGACATCCTCCATCGTCTTACCAAAAAGGCTATTATTTTCATACTTTTAAAAGTCCTTTTCAAATTTAATTTTAGCGAGAGCATGCTTTTGGCTGTTGCTATCTATATACGGCTTGAGCAAACTTTTCTGTCGGAATGTGATGATGCGGTGGACTTTCTTGAGAACCATTTCCATCTCCAGATAGAATTTTAAAATTGTAAAATGAACTAGATAGGTTTCTTTATCAAATTGCGTAAGTATAAATTTGCGACAAGGCTTACATGTTGGTTGACCACAACTTTCTAAATCTTTATGAAATTGTTTCATAAAGTCCGAAAAGATGTCCTCCGTCACTTCACCTGATTCAGGCGCAAGTGGAAGATCTACACTTTGGTTTTTTATGTTATCTGGATAGATGAGATCTATCTCAAAATAATGTCCCCAATCACCTTCATCTGGAATAGCCAGTATGCTAGAAGGGTTGGAGAAATGCAGAATTTCGCTATCATCTAACCAGCTAAATTCAGAGTGAGGTAAAGGTTTTGAGAGTGAACTCCCATAAAGGTTGTTTTGGTCATAGTACTTCAGGTAATTGTGATTATCACCAACGGTCTTTGATTTTGTCATATGCTTATTTACAAATGTGAGACCGCCGCGAATTCCTCGCTCAAATAAATTGTACATCTCCGGGTCTTGCAAGAGATGGATGGTCTCTCTAGTCATTTTAAAAGCAGACTTGAATGACATGGCTGATAAACTAGCAAAGTGAACAGGATCCAATTTATCCTCTTCCAATGCCACTCGTGTAAACTCTTTGAATACATCAGCCTGCAAAAGCACATCTAGTTTCAGATAGGCGATCATATAAACGCAAAAAGTTTGACAGTTTAATTTTGACCACGCGACTTGAGCATGATCGTAATCTTCAGTCTGACATTCCTGACCAGACCAATCATTTTTAAATTTGTCTATTGATGGAAGAGAAGTCTCACTAAGTTTAGAAATGTTAACAAAACATGCATATGGGTCATTCCACGCCACTTCAACAAATCGGTGTGGCTGACTTTTTCAAATTCCGCTGAAACTCACATATTATCTTTACCTGGGTATAACTAGAGGATCCCTAAAGTATTTCCGTCCAATTTTGTCTAAAAGTGCATTTAAATGACCTTTAAAGATGAGGTACCGCGCTAATTTTGACAAATTTTGAAAAAACTATGTGAATTTCAAATTGCTCTAATTATGGTCTCTTTGTGAAACGGGTGCTGAAATTTTCACTGTCCATCCTTCAAGACACATATATTATGGAGAAACAATCACAAGTTTCAAAATGATATAGAGAAAAATTCTAAGTGACCTTGAAAATTCGATTTTTTTGAATTTTTTTTTTGAAAAAGTGCATTTTTTGAAATTCTCTAGAAAAATATATGAACAATATAGAATTTAATCAGTATTGCAGGTCAACTATACTGGTCTTGGAGATACTGAGAAAAATTGTCAAAAAAATCCCACCATTCTGGAAATGACTTTTGCATCCCATTTAAGTTGCTCAAATTTTCAAATTTGTACATCTTTGACCATGTCCTGCCAATTTCTCTATGGTCGAAATTTTAATTTTTTTGATGGATCAGTAGCAGCTGGGAATGAAGAACAAGTATCCAAAGTTTCATAACCCGTTTTTGATCAGAAGAGTGAGATATATGAATTTGAAATTTACTAAAATAGTATGTTGCTACTTATAAGTAGATAATAAGTAGTAGTACACTACTACCCAAATTCTGTCATTCTTTTGCATATACTCACACACAAAACTTCAAGTAAGTGATGCCGATTACTTTAACATCAAAAACACGATGATCCTGTACAAAAATCTGTTTAATCGGGATGAATAGGCTACAATATGAAAAACTTGACCAGAACACACAGAGTGGTTACAAAAAAATCAAACATTCAGCTGCGTTTAACTATGTACAGTGAAAACAGTGAAAAATGATCTGAACTTCAATTGCTAGGCCTACATGATTACTTGAGAATTACATCTATCTAATTATTACAGTTATTGAATACAGGCTATGAATCATTACAGTTTACAAATTAGTATTGACTATTCAGCTCTCATCAGTACCGTACCTGTGCATGTACATATCTTATGTACAGTCTCTCTACAATGTATGCCTTCGTCTATATACAAATACAATCGCTCTGTTGATATAAGTAATCTTGTACATTCCTCTTGAATTTATCAATGTTGGTTCCTGGATTTTCCGAAGTATGTCAACAAGGGGGTATTGATGAATGTCAGGGGAATCGGGATAGCGGAAGTACTGGGGTCCAGCTTTGGATAAAGTCTGAATGGTGGCAATATTGTCTCCGATTTGTAGAATTTGACCAGGGAATTCCGCTCCAAAGTAAGAGACGATCACCCAGTCGTTTGGTTGCCAGTTGACATCGTCGAATTCACGTTGTTCATTATCACTAAAAGAGAAGCATACGGGCGATTTGTATAACTCATTGATGCAACAAGAACTTTGTGCTTAAAAATTTGCGCCGCTTCAGATTCTTCCGCCCGGCTCATGCGATGAAGATAAGACGAATGATTCATTGAAACTTTGCCCGAGGCTTTGGTAGAAGATTGCGCAATCCTTTGTCTGTGGATAATGTCTTTCTCCCACAGGATGAGTCATCCTGGGAGTGGGTTTCCCATAGGAAGAATGAAAGGAGATGATTGCGCAAATAGTGTCCAAATCTCACGAATGATACATCAGAATCGCCACAATTGGTATTAAACCTTATTCCACGAGAAGGGAATAAGTGACCGCACCGTGCGATAACTTAACTCTAGATTAGTTATCCTTTCAGCGACGTAAATTCATAGCGTTGGATGAAAAGCTGTATGAATAGTATGAAAATCCAGATTTTCCTTTTCATGTTGCGCAATGTCACATTTCAGACTGCATTACGTCTCCGATTGACCAGAGTGCAGATTTCTCTTACCTAATAATTTCCTCATCTACAATCAAACAGGTTGGCCCTCTCACAAGTTTCATGACGCAATTTCTACAGAGTTATCTGTCTCTCTCATTCAAGTTATATGCCTTGATTTCTGGCCTGTGTTTCTGGCAGACAATGCGTGTATTAAAAGCATCCATTTCCAGCTCGATTCACAAGACATTACGCAATTATTGATTTTCTGTGGTTCTAATGATCTTTTATTGTCAGTTTGTGACCACATCAGGGATGCCCTAACCTAACCGAGAATTTCTATCTTCCATCTATCGCCGCATTACGCAATTTTAAAATGTGAGAGTGAGAAGAGACCATTGATTGAAAGGCAGCACCGCCGCTAGTATTTCCCCAGCTCTAACAATTTAGTATGTATGAAAGTATGAGTATGCGTGCGCATCTCGTGGAATAAGTTAGTTATTGCACAGTACGCTAAGTCGAGCGCGAAGCTCGAGATAACTAATAAATATGACCAATCACAATAACTCATTCACCGACATAGCCTACTAGCTTCCTTGTTAATATGTTCGATGGACCCGAAACGAGATGTTTATGTAAACAGCCCAATGCAACGCTTGATGAGCCATTTTCAGGACTAAATCGTTGTTCAATGTAATTGAAGATAAGTCATGTATATGATTGTTTGTGTCTGTAGATTATGTCTCACGTAAAAAGGTTCGCCTAATGTGTTTTCGAGAATAAATAAAGTCTCTCTCTCTCTCACGTAGTGGACTTGAGTTACAATAGTATTGTTAAATATAGTGTGTGAGTATATGCAAAAGAATGACAGAAGTTGGGTAGTAGTGTACTACTACTTATTATCTACTTATAAGTAGCAACATACTATTTTAGTAAATTTCAAATTCATATTTCTCACTCTTCTGATCAAAAACGGGTTATGAAACTTTGGATACTTGTTCTTCATTCCCAGCTGCTACTGATCCATCAAAAAAATTAAAATTTCGACCATAGAGAAATTGGCAGGACATGGTCAAAGATGTACAAATTTGAAAATTTGAGCAACTTAAATGGGATGCAAAAGTCATTTCCAGAATGGTGGGATTTTTTTGACAATTTTTCTCAGTATCTCCAAGACCAGTATAGTTGACCTGCAATACTGATTAAATTCTATATTGTTCATATATTTTTCTAGAGAATTTCAAAAAATGCACTTTTTCAAAAAAAAAATTCAAAAAAATCGAATTTTCAAGGTCACTTAGAATTTTTCTCTATATCATTTTGAAACTTGTGATTGTTTCTCCATAATATATGTGTCTTGAAGGATGGACAGTGAAAATTTCAGCACCCGTTTCACAAAGAGACCATAATTAGAGCAATTTGAAATTCACATAGTTTTTTCAAAATTTGTCAAAATTAGCGCGGTACCTCATCTTTAAAGGTCATTTAAATGCACTTTTAGACAAAATTGGACGGAAATACTTTAGGGATCCTCTAGTTATACCCAGGTAAAGATAATATGTGAGTTTCAGCGGAATTTGAAAAAGTCAGCCACACCGATTTGTTGAAGTGGCGTGGAATGACCCATATGGAAACACTCCTTTGCGTGTGATGACTTCATCTGTCAAGCTAGGATATTGTTTCTTCAAATTTTGAGTTAGTGGAAGAGACTCAAGATTTTGAACGAGAGATGCTAGTGATGAGGACATGAATTGAAACGAATCTAAAACATTTACATCAAAATAGACTGTCTTATTTTCCATAGTCTTATCAACTGGCACTGTTGCTGTCATGGCCATGAAATTTTCTCTCGTTTGAGCTATCACACTTAACTTCCGCCTTTTATTATCATGTGACAATCATAACCTTTAAAGTTATGAAAAATAGCGAGTAGAGTACGCCGTTTCAGCCTACGCGAAAACTTTAATTTGGAATACAGTGCGCCTCTAAATTTACCAGTGATGTGATCATGGTCGCGCACCTGTTTCATTTTATCATCATCAAATTTTTTACTACATTTTAGGCGGACTTTACAACTGTCAAATTTTGCAACATCCTCCACTGACATTTTCAGTGACTTGCGTTGGACTTCACTATTGTATTTTTGTTGGAATTGACAGCGCTTTCGAGGAATTGCAGGAATCTATGAATGCAATCCTCCCCTTCCCACACATCTAATTTATTCATATTATTTAAGTGAGAGTGCCATACCTCATAGCAGGCGATGGCTATTGGCATATGTATGCTGTCATCTATATAACATTCAATGTCTGCATAGATGACGCGAAGGGGCTAAGTTCTTCACCATTATCCTTTGAAGAAAAATGTTTATCCTTGGGCATCCTTTCTATTTGAATTTTACCTCGTCTGCACCATTCATAATGCGTCTCAAATTTATTTTTTGACCAGAAGGATCGTATACAGCGATCGCAATAAAAATGCTCCCCCCTTTTGTATGTTAAGTGGGAATATAGACGAGTCACTGCAGGAATACTGCAGTAATGCCATTTTTCACTATCACTTTTGTGTACTAGTAGGAGATTGACTACCCGATCATAGCAGGAAGCACGAGAATTGTATCGAACTCCTTTCAACCCATTTTCACATACATGTACAACAACCTTGATTTCATTTAGTTTCTCAAATTTTTCAATGTTTTTGAAGCTCATATTATTACTATTGCAACCATCAAAGTTCAATTCGTCTTCCCATTGTTAACACTGAGATGTGCGGAAGCGATTTGCGCCTATATCCTTGTAATGGATGATGCTGAAAACAGCATATTTGAAGCATTGTGAATCACAATCTATATTGATGAATGCCTTCTGATCAACTAATGTCTTTGGTAATTTAAAGGATCCTTGTCCGCTGAAATGTTCTAATAAACTTATTTTGAGCATTGCACTATCCATACAATCAAAAACCAAGCCACTATCTCTTTGAATTAATTTATATACACTAAGTTTCAGTCCCTGAACATGGAAGTCAAGCCAGGACTCAGCATCTATAACCTCTGTAGCAGAGGAGGATGGGTATTGAATATGAATCTATCCACTATTTCACCAGTAAGGTTGTCAATTTTGATATATTTTAGTTTAAGGTAAATGAGCGCTTTCATCTTAAATTGATCGAAATTATTGAAGAGTGCCTGTATTAAACTACGATTCTGATGGAACCACTCACCAAAATCTACAACAAGTTCAGAGGATTCCATGCAGTAGTCTCGCACCAAATTACTTAGTGAGATATCAACTAGAGTAATGGAGGAGGTGCTGCTGATGTAACTGTCGTTTGAATGTGTGTGATGAAGTCTATGAGAAAACTGTTCCAATCGTGTATTAAATGATAAAAGACAGAAGTCGCAAGAAAGGGAGACTGAGTTAATGGAATCATCCCCACCTTCGGATATTGATGGTCAATTTGGTATGCAATCACCTTGCTCGATGTGCTGAGTAAAATGGTGTTGCTTGCTGAATGTTCGCAAGCAGAGATGGCACTCATGATTCTCCTCATCTGGAATAAATGAAAATATGCTATCATTCAAATCTCACCATCAAAATATCATTTTATATACTTTCAAGTATTGGTGAGGTACATATACCTCTTTTGATGTGGCGGATGAGATCGCGCATCCTCGAAAAGATGTGCCCACAATCAGCACATGTTTTGGATGCTTCCCGTGACTGCACACTTGAGTTGGAACTGTCATCATCTGGAGGAGAAATCATTCTATCATCTCCATGAGAATTCACAAAGTTGGTGAAGCATAAGACACTTGACAATATTCCAAAGTTGGAATTACCGACGGATGAAAAGCAAGAAGAATTGTCGTCGACGGATGAAGAGGACGCGGAGGTGTGGCTAAATGTACGGTGAAGATACCTACAATACAATACAAGGGATGTGAAAAATGAAACAGACATTAACCTTCTCCATGATATACGGAGATGGTACAGTCCATCATCCCAACCCCGAATGAAATGAAATGGAACTGCATCTTTGGTTTGTTGCACGCAGCAGAACGATTGAGGCAGTTGAAATGCAACTGCAGTGGTTGTGAAAATTATGGGACAACGTGACTGTCGAGGAACTTTTGAATTATTTGTAAATTTCTTAATAAATGATTCATTTGTTGTATCTGTCTGTTTTCACTTATTTCTGGCAATTGTAAAAAAACCTACATATTACATGTCTTTGTTTTGCATTGTATTCATCTAGAAATGGAAATAAATGGAAGAATTTAGATATGGGGTTATTTGCATATATGGTTGTGAATATCATCACATTTATTATCGGTCTACTTTTCTATCAAAAGAAATCGTACCATCAGAGAAGATAGAAAGTGATTTTGTATACGTGTGGCGTAAGAGTGGCCTCCCATTTCATCCCTTCATCATTTAACCTTAGTGATAGAGGCAGTTCTTAAAAGAACTCATGGATCATTCTCAAATAGCGTATGCAATGGAGAATCTATAAGGAAACCTTTGACAGATGGCTAAGTGTCATCCATGACGGTCAGAATGCCACATTGAGAGCAATGGTAAATGCTACTTAACATGAGCACAGAGGAATAAGCAGACTGAGGTATACCATAGTCCCGTGCGACACCCCTTCCTGCGAACTTCACCGCCGTCTCAAAAGAGAACGCCTGTCAGAAGGAAGTATTATGCTGAAATTCTCCTTAACATGCACCGTTTAAGTTGACTGATAGCAGATACAACTTTGTGATTCTATTTGTATGATAGATTCAGTCAGACCGAAGTCTGTCCAGGGCAAGCCACGTGGAGGTACTATCATATTTTGCCCCATGGTGGTCTCTTAGAGACCATTGGCTCGTTCACGTTGTATCTGAAAAATAGAAAGAAAATAGATGAAATTATATTCAAGTAATAACAGATAAAACTTTGTGACTACCTCAGTGATAGAGGTAGTTCTTAAAAGAACTCATGGCTCATTCTCAGATAACATATGCAATGGAGAATTGATAACGAGACCTGTGGCAGATGGCTAAATGTCGCCCTGGCGGTCAGAGTACAACGTTGAGATGAAAGGCTACCACTTGGAAACATGACGCAGAGAGGTTTCACTAGGATTACAATTGCCAACGTTCGTGCCGTATTCATCGTTACGGACTTCACCGCTGTCTCGAAAGAGCGCCCATCAACAGGAGGTATTACACCGAAAATCTCCTTAACATGCAACGTTTTAGTTGACTGATAGCGGATACAACTTTGTGATTCTATTTGTATGATAGATTCAGTCAGACCGAAGAAAAATTATTTTAAAATCCAACTATGATGTCATTCAGTGCTTGAGGATAGACAAGTTAAGCTGATGAATCCGCTACAGGCATTACTCACAGATAGTGATGAAAGTCTTCCGGAAAATTTTGAATCAAAATTTTCCATGGAAAAATATGGAAAAAATTGGAAAATTTTGGAAAATATTGATAAAGTATGGAAAATTTTGAAAGTTTTGATTTTTTTATATGCCTTATAATTTGAGCGCGTCCACTGCCGAGACAGCTGCGTACCAATAAATTGGGTCCAAAACTCTTGATTTCATCATTATTTCGATTAAAGCCATCGTATCAATACGATATCCGTCCACGGATTTTTGAACATTCCTTTGCCACCAGTGGCTTACTAAATTGTTGGCATTTTTAATTATCACATAGGCACGGTTTGGGATAACGTGAATCTTGCTTTACAATAGGGGTATAATCTCATGCAAAGATCTGGAGCAAGAATAATGTATTTCATTTTGGAGTTTGCTAATTGTTAACTTGAAAGTTAAGCTTTATTATGCAGCGTTGATCATAGTGATGCAAATTCTCCATGTGTTGATGAACATGTGTTAAAGTATAAGCACACAGTCCACGCAGCATTCATGAGCGACCATATTGGAAGATATAAAGACTGTAGACTCTTGAGTTATTTGGAAACTAAAGATATCTGTGATGAGTAAAATAATATCTATGATGGCTTCAAACTTCTGGCTCATTGTCCGATATCTTCGTTGAGGATACACATTATCCTCCATTTCTAGTTCAGATGGTTCAGATAGCTCCAAATCGATTTCAGATCTGCCCAAATGAATTATCAGATATGATCCACATGAATTGGAGATCTCCAGTTAAATTAAAGATCTCTTCAAAGTTCAGCTTGTGAAAGATATCTGCAATTCAGCTAGAGAAATCTGAAGTCCATCTATTGTCTGAAATTCATTTGGAAAGATCTGAAATAGAAATGGAAAGGTGCAGCTGGCACCAAAAGTTAACATACATGGATGACAGAGAAGTTTTCGGACTTTGAATATTACATAATCTTTTCAAACGACTATAATAAGTCTCCAAAACAAAGGAGAAAAGATCGATCACCGAAAAATAAATTTCAAAATTTTCCAAAGGAAAATTTCCTATTTGTATCACTACTCAGAGGGGATCTTATTCCGACTGCAAGGCCTCGGCCATCAAATCCAACCTCCCGCGGACAGAGCGTGCGTCATATCACTGTGATGGTATTCGGACCCCGATTTTGACATGAAAATCGGTGGAGTTATTTACATCAGGAAACAAGTCTCGAGCCGAAGCTCGCCTCTGACAACTTTATAAAGGTCTTTATTGAAATCAGAAGGTTTGAAAATCTTATAAAACATCAAAAAATAGCCTATATAAATTTTTCGGCATTTAGCACTACTTATGAAATTTTATAAGTAGTCTGTAAATATAACTCTGATCAATAGCTATCAAACTTTTTTTTTAATCAACTCAATCGGTACACTATAACCGAAGATACACCGTTAATAAGTATTGGACCTATTTGATCAAAGTGATCACAAGCCATACACTGGCTAACCTATAAGTGTCACAGCTTAGCTGATATCAGCAATGAAATTTTCTAAGTCGAATTTCCGATATCGGAGCTCGAGACAAACGATCTACCTCTGTCAGTCTGTCAACTTAATGAAAGTTCTCATTCGGTTCTCAGCTTATGTAGCTCTTGTTCATCAGCTGATGTGTTCTTTGTTCTCTTTTCCAAACTTTAAACGCTTCTATCTCCGGTTCTAGTGCTGGGATTGGCTTCCATTTTAATAGTCATGCATTCTCGCTCTCAGGTTTCATTTGAGCCCTCACTCAACCTTCTCTGATCACCAGAAACTGAGTTGAAAAAACTCTTGTCGTTTTTTCAAAATAGCCAAAATCGTGTAAAAATTCATGAAAATCGATTTTGAAGAAGCTCTCATTTGGAAACGAAGCCTTCCGCAGGTTTTAAACTGTAGGATCCTAGAGAACAAGGTGCGGTTTTTCCACTAAAAGAAACCCGACGTCTTCACTTACTTCCAATCCTCCGTTATTGATCGAAATAATTCGATAAATAAAAAATTCGAAAATTATATTTCACTCCCACGACCCTCATATAAATGCTAAATTCCCATCATGTAGATGCTAAACATCACGTTGATTCCGAATCTGATTTTTCATGCGATGCTTCGTTCGACCGCTAGAGCCCAAAAACACAAAATTCTAACTCTGTCGTTTTTTCGGATATGTTCAAGGAACCTTTTTTGCTATCAAACCTAAACGATGGAGCGTAGAGACAAGCCGTTTCGTTCAGTGAATTTGTCTCACTCTTAGCTTTCAAACGAGGTATTGCACGACTTTCTACGATCCCTACAACCCAAGATTGAAGTCACTGTCCAAAGGGGGGAGGTCAGCACGTTTTCTCGCCGATTGACTTGAAAATAACCGTACCGATGCAAAATTGCATGAGGATTCCGAATCTGGCTTCCATTTCAACCTCCGAACCTTCCTTCAGTCCCTACCAGGACGGCCGACCACGACCTACCCGGACGGTCGATCCAGAATACCAACTCGCATTCACGAGGGGGCGCTGTGTTTAAAGTGGAGTATTCCTTACTACTAATGCTTCTTTCGTAATGACAGTTATGCATGAAGCCGACGCGTTTACCGGTACACTACAAATAGCTTCAAGGAGTTCTTTTGATGTTTCGAAGCTGCTATTCATGTTCGGATTCAATAAGGCCTTAAAGCGATGCTAATTCGTCATAAGTCTGCTTTATTATGACTTGCTTTCATAACAGCATCATAAATTAAACATAGCATGACAGTGTAGCTGTAATCCAAGATATAGGACATGTACAACTGCATGTGCAACTGCATCTGCATCCGCAGGATAGAAAATCCTTGATCCGCAACTGCAACCGCATCCGCAAGGGGGACAAGTTTTGATCCGCAACCGCATCCGCAGGGAAAAACTTGATCCGCAATTGCATCCACATCCATATTTAGCATAAGCTTATCTGCGTGATGTGTCAATAAATGACCAATAGTGCCAATATATAACAGCCAAGTGCGCATATGGGGCCTTGTTTTAGGTTTTAGGTTTATAACTTCAGGAATATTGATTCAATAGACCTATACCTGTATATATTTAGTTTCAGTCGTTGGAGATGCGAGTATTTACCCAATATTTCTTATTTATAATAATGACCAGTCTGCTAGAAATAAGGCCTAGATTTAGTTTATAATTTGAATATCATTGGAATTCTAGGATGCATGATGAGCTATAGCATCTATGGTAGCTTATCGGTCGGTAGCCTACACTAAAAGTATAGTAAAACAATAAAGCCTACAGCACATTTATTTTCCTTAGCTTTCTAATTTCTATATACCGTACCGATACCGAATAGGCCTACATTTATATTTTATAATGCATTAAAGATATGGCTTATTATATTAAACGATTTTATAGATATTTATCTTTATATTACGGTATATCCATGGCTCTCAGAAAACTACACGATTTGAAATTTAGAAATGACAATTTTCAGAAATATCTAAATGTAGTTTAGTGTAAGTAGTAAGGAAGTGACAAACACCAGATAGCGCAAGATGGCCGCCATCGCTGACGTCCCCCCCCCTCTGGAACGACAGAGTGTCGTGGTGTGCCGGCCAGGTTGGCGTTCACACAATGTTCGCTGACTCCCCCCCCCCCTCTGGAACGATAGTGTCGTGGTGGACTTGGGCGACCGCCAGGATTAGTCTTGAGGCTATAGTGTGTGATGTTTTTCGTGCTGAATGTTGGGTTGTAAAATGGGCTGTTTCGAGTGGAAGGAGTTGTCGGATGAGAAAACGGAGGCCGGATTCGGATTCAGCGTGAAATTCTGCATCGGTATGGTGAGTTTCAAGTCAATCGGCGAGAAAGAATTTTCAACATTTTTCGAAAAAACGACAGAGTTAGAATTTGGGACGTTTTGGTGTGTAGCGCCCAAACGAAGCATCGGATGAGAAAACGGAGGCCAGATTCGGATTCAGCGTGAAATTCTGCATCAGTATGGTGAATTTGAACGCCATCGGAGAGAAAAAATTTTCGCTGACGTTCCCCCCCTCTGGACAGCTCGCTTCGATTTTGGCTTCCAGTGGACGGATTTTGTCGTGCAATAGCTCGTTTGAAAGCTAAGAGTGAGACAAATTCACTGACAGAATCGGCTTGTTCCTATCTGTCTTCGTTTAGATGTGAGACGCCATTTAAGATTTTGGGACATTGGCGAAAAACGACAGAGTTAGAATTTGGGACGTTTTGGGCTGTAGCTTCAAAACGAAGCATCGAATTGGAAAACGGATTTCAGATTTGGAATCAGCGTGAAATTCTCTATCTGTATGGTGAGTTTCAAGGCAATCGGCGAGAAAAAATTTTCAACATTTTTCGAAAAAACGACAGAGTTAGAATTTGGGACGTTTTGGTGCGTAGCGCCCAAACGAAGCATCGGATGAGAAAACGGAGGCCAGATTCGGATTCAGCGTGAAATTCTGCATCGGTATGGTGAATTTGAACGCCATCGGAGAGAAAAAATTTTCGCTGACGTTCCCCCCCTCTGGACAGCTCGCTTCGATTTTGGCTTCCAGTGGACGGATTTTGTCGTGCCATAGCTCGTTTGAAAGCTAAGAGTGAGACAAATTCACTGAAACAAACGGCTTGTTCCTATCTGTCTTCGTTTAGATGTGAGACGCCATTTAAGATTTTGGGACATTGGCGAAAAACGACAGAGTTAGAATTTGGGACGTTTTGGGCTGTAGCTTCAAAACGAAGCATCGTATTGGAAAACGGATTTCAGATTTGGAATCAGCTTGATGTTATTGTCCAATGAGGATCATCATCCAATGAGAATCAAGCATTTCTTTATAAATAGCGAGCCTTCCACAGTGAGAATCATTCCATCGTTGAATCATACGAGTGACGCCATTTAAGATTTTGGGACATTGGCGAAAAACGACAGAGTTAGAATTTGGGACGTTTTGGGCTGTAGCTTCAAAACGAAGCATCGGATTGGAAAACGGATTTCAGATTTGGAATCAGCGTGAAATTCTCTATCTGTATGGTGAGTTTCAAGGCAATCGGCGAGAAAAAATTTTCAACATTTTTCGAAAAAACGAGTTAGAATTTTTGCGATGGCTGCCTACTGTAGAGCCAAAACGAAGCATCGGATGGTAAAACGGAGGCCAGATTCGGATTCAGCGTCAAATTCTACATGGAAATGGTGTATTACGTTTGGATGATGTGTATTACGTCATCAGCTGATCGCCACACACTATATAAGCTGGGAACCGACACAGACTTGTCATTTAGAGGAGAACGATTGTCAGAGGTAGGTCGTTTCTCTGAGCTCCGATGATAGCTTCGGACATTCCAAATTCCGAGTTTCTGTAAGAAACCGACTTAGAAAATTTCATTGCTGATATCAGCTAAGCCGTCAGACTTAGAGGTTAGCCAGCAGATGGCCTTCGTCTCCAGGCCATAAAAGACTCCAAAACTTTAAAGGCTTGTAACTTTGCTTCTACAAGTCCGTTTGACTTGATTCAAAAAAGGTTCGGTCGCTATTGACCTGTCCTAAGTGATAGACTACTTATAAAATGTCGTAAGTAGTGCTAAAAAGTTGAAAAATTTAAATTCACTATTTTTGGCGATTTTCGGGGTTTTCAAACCTTCTGATTTCAATAAAGACCTTTATAAAGTTGTCAGAGGTGAGCTTCGGCTCGAGACTTGCTTCCTGATGTAAATAACTCCATTGGTTTTCATGTCAAAATCGGGGTCCGAATACCAACACAGTGATATGACGCACGCTCTGTCCGCGGGAGGTTGGATTTGAGGGCCGAGGCTTTGTAGTCGGGATAAAATCCCCTCTGAGTAATGCCTGTAACGGATTCATCAGCCTAGCTTGTCTATCCTCAAGTATTGAATGACATATTAGTTGTATTTTTAAAATGATTGTCAATGTTACTTGTCAGTAATTCTATTTTATCTTTCCTTCTACAGAATATGGGAGGCAACTCAAAATTTCTGTTTAAAAAGTGCTCTTGTGGTGAAGTGAAGAGAGGTGGTGAGTTTAAACGCCACTTGAATAAATATAAGAACACGCCTCACATTCATGTTGAGAAAGGTGTTGTTTCCGGCTGTACACATTGCCAAAAGTTTTTAAGAGGCAAGCAGCACGAAAAATTTTATGAGAGGCATCAGAACTGTCCAGTTGTGAAGTTCGCAAATTATACAACTTCGGACATAGGCAAAATCATAGCCCCCTGTTTTGAATTGGTCGATTTGGATCAAGAACTGCAGAATGCAATTGCAGATATCATAAATCCTCCTGTTCCGACTACAGGAAATGAAGAATTGCAGAATGCAATAATAGCCGATCCTCCTGTTCCGACTACAGGAAATGAAGAATTGCAGAATGCAATGACAGCCGATCCTGCTGTTCCGACTACAGGAAATGATCTAAGCAGTGATTCAGACACCTCAGACGAGTCCGACTCTGAGGAGGTTGTAGTGCCCGTTAGAGGAATAGCGAAGCCAATCAGCCAATCTTTCCCGAAAAAATTGAAGGGGATTAAAGCCCAAACTTTAGCCTGGAATAAGGACGATCAGGCTGCCAAAGTTAGCCAGGAGTTTGCGCTCAATAAATTGAAAGATGAGCTGAGTCGCTTTAGAAACAAATGCGAGACTTTGAGAGGTGAAAATTTTAACCTGAAAGCTCAAGTCCAGGAAATCAAGAACCTCAAAATGCAGGTCATAAATTTGGAGGCTTTTCGGGATAGGGCACTGCAAAGTGAAAAGCGAGTTGAAGAGCAGGCAGCAAATATTAAAAATTTAAAATCACAAGAAGGGGTGCTTAAGCTCAAGATTGAGCAACTAAAAATGAAAATGGTTGAGAACGAGCAGCACAAGGAGAGAAGAACAACACTCCACCTACCAATTATCAACAGCAGGATTGTTGATGACATTCTGCTGCAAAGTGAGGATGTCGACAGCACGTTCGAATGCTACGAGGGAGCAATGGCGGAGATGCGCTGTATCCATGTCTCCATCAAGCATGATGGCGACATCAAAGAATTGCGCCACCGGAAGCGAAAACTGCCGGCCAAGTACTTGCCTCAGCCACCACCATCGAAGGGGTCACGAACCGGCTAAATTTCTCTTATGGTAAGTTAATATCATCTCTATCACTTGAATATAATTTCATCTATTTTTCCTTCTATTTTCAGATACGACGAGAACGAACCAACGGCTCTCTTAATGGCCACCATGGGGCAAGACATGATAGAACCTCCACGCGGTTTGCCCTGGGCAGTCTTCGGACTGGCGAATACTATCATTAAGTTGAATCTTCTATCAGTCAACTTGAACGTTGCAAATGAAGTTCGGTGTAATACTTCCTTTCGACGGGCGTTCCTGTAAAGGGCGGCGGTGAAACCCGTAGCTATGTATACCGCAAGGGACATTCGGCAATGGTCAATCTTGTTAAACCTCTCTGCGTCATGTTTGCAAGTGATTGCTTCTGTCTCAACGTAGTATGCATTCGCGCCAGGGCGACATTTAGCCAACTGTCGAAGGTTGCCTAAAACTTTCCATTGCATACGTTATGAGAACCATGAGTTCTACCTGTCTCTATCAATGAGACGAATTGATGAATGGAATGAAATGGGAGGACACTCACGCGCCACACGCAACATAACACACTTCTCTCTTCCGCAATCTAACAAGCTCTTTACACATGGATCGCAGTCGATTGCTATCCCTGTATCAGAAGTGTAAGCTATCTTAATTTTATTTAACACTATTTCATCTACCATCATCGCCCATATGAAATGTTATAAGATTTGCAAGTTAGACTAAGCGTGCTACTATTTCCAAATGAAAAAGTATACATGATTAAATCATCCACTGAAGTCCCATTCAAGTAAGTCAGTATGAAAGCAAAGATAATACGAAATAAAAATTTATTATGGCATGTATTTCAAAAGGTCTTCATCGTCAATATCGTCCCAGAGTCTGGCTTCACATAGATAACAAAAACAGTTCAGTTGCTTTAATCGTTCTTCCACTGAGAGCCTCACTTTGTCAATATACTCCCACTCCGCCATAGTTCGTGGCTGGGAGTTAGGGGTGTACCACTCCCATAATTGGTGGAGGAATTTCGTGCTGGTGATCTCCATCACATCGTCATTATCGTACTGGAGATACTTCCACCTCACGCCTGTTAAGTCGGGACACTCCTTCTCACATACACTCTCCTCTTCCTCATCCGCTGGTAATGATAACTTTCTGATATTGTCCAGTCGGTACACCTTCTCTACCTTCCCCTTCGTTGGAGCGTTTGGTGCAACTAGCGCCTTTGGTGTTGAGCATGGAGAAGAGAATTTTGTATTTGGTGTTGTCGGAGGGCTTGTCATGTTGACTGTGAATAATGACTTTGAAATGTTTTCTAATTCTTAAGTATCAACAAGCAACCAATCAGAATGAACAGCCAATGAATGATGAATATGAAAGTATATATGTAAAGTGACATCCGTATCATTTCGCTCTGTCTTTGAGACGTATAAGTGAAGTGTTCTCTAGCGAATTCTGTTATTATTTGAGGTGTACAAGTGAACTGCTATCTCGTGAATTCCAAATTTGAGTGAAGTCTCTATCTTGTTGAAGTATCAACCTTAAACTTGATTTCGTTGAAATGGTAAGTTGAAGATTTCCTCTCTGATCTCCCTCAAACGTGTGGCTAATAGCATCTTCCTCAATTTCAGGCATCAACTTCATCACCAACGCCCTCCTTTCTCGAGGAAAGTTTAGAGTTATTGAGTCAAGGTAGGTTGTAACAATACACTGAGGCTTGAACAGAGATGATAGAATGATTTCTCTTTCAGGTGATGTGAGTTCCACCTCAGAATTGTCGCGATATGGCAACGAGTGGGAATGTGCTGACTGTGGGCACATCTTCACGAGGAAATGGGATCTCACCCGACACATCAAGCGAGGTGTTTGTCGACCTAAGCCGGCATCAATCTCCGAAGGTGGGGATGATTCTGTTAACGTCGTCTCCTTTTCTTGCGACTTGTGCGCTCAGTCTTTCGAGACACGTTTTGAACTATCTTCGCACAGACTTCAACATACACACACGAACGATACCTACACCAACGGTACCTCCGATATCCGACTCACTGAAGTGTCCATCAATAATTTAGTGAGGAACTACCAGATGGACTCCTCAGAAACCATTGCTAACTTTGAGGAATGGTTTCATCAAAATTCATCATTGATAGAAGCGCTCTTCAACAATTTAGACAATTTTAGGATGAAGGCGCTCATCTATCTTAAAATAAAATATGTAAAAATCGACCACCATACTGGACAAATAATAGAGAGGTTGGAGTTTCACATACCCTCCTCTCCTGCAACCGAGGTTGTAGACTATGAGTCTTGGATAAATTTTTACATCCAAGGATTAAAATTAAATATTGATAAATTTAACGAACGCGATAGTGGTCTCATTTTTGACGGCATTGAGTCCGCCTTATTTAAAATCAGTTTATTAGGAAATCATAGTGGTCGAGGCTCCTTTAAACTTCCAAAAAATTTAAAAAACAAAACAGCAGTCATCAATGTCGATTGCGAATCGCAATGTTTTAAATATGCTGTCCTCTCCATTCTCCACTATAATGACATCAATGCGAATCGAAATCGTACATATAGCTATAGGCAGTGGGAGAATGAATTAAACTTCGATGACTGTAATAGTGACGATATGAAAATTAAAGATATAGAAAAATTTGAAAAATTGAACAACATTAAAATAGTTCTCCATGTTTGGGAAAAAGGATTGAAGGGTGTGCGCTACAACTCGCGTTCGAGCTGTTATGAACGTACAGTAAACCTGTTATTAGTAAAACAGGATGATAGTGAGGAATGGCACTACTGCGGTATTCCCAAAATCTCTCGCTTATACCACCACTTAGAAAACTCTAGTAGAGAGTTATATTACTGCGACAGATGTATTCGCCACTTTAGGAGGAAAACTAAATTTGAAACTCATTACGAATGGTGTAAGCGAGGTAAACTACAAATGGAGCGCATGCCCAAAGATAAGGAGTTTTCATATAGAGAGAATGGCGATGAACTAAGTCCTCTTCATGTCATCTATGCTGACATCGAATGCTATATCGATGATATCATCCACAAGCCAGCAGCCATTTCCTGCTATGAAGTATGGCATGACCATTTCCAAAATAGAAAAAATAAAATGCACGTCTGGCAAGGTGAGGATTGTATTTACCAATTCCTGCAATTCCTCGAACAGGCTGTAAAATTTCAACAAAAGTATGATGGTGAACTCTATCGCAGATCATTGCATATGACAGCAGATGATCAAGCAAAATTTGATAGTTGCAACGTTTGCCCCAAATGTAGGAAAACATTTGATGATGATAAGATTAAGAAAGTGCGCGACCATGATCACATCACTGGTAAATTTAGAAACGCACTCTGTTCAAAATGCAATTTTTCACTTAGGATGAAACGGCGTACATTACCCGTCATTTTCCATAATTTCAAGGGCTACGACAGCCATATGATAATAAAAGGAGGTTTAGGTCAAATGAAAGAGTGGAAGCTTGATGTAATAGCACAAACGAGAGAGAAGTTTATGGCCATGACAGCAAAAGTGCCTGTCGATAAAACTAAAGAAAATAAGACGGTCTATTTTGATATAAAATTTTTAGATTCCTACCAATTTATGACTGCATCACTGGCCTCTCTCGTACAAAATCTAAAGTCTCTTCCACTAACACAAAATCTTAAGAAACAATATCCAAATCTAACCGATGAAGTCATCACACGGAAAGGAGTCTTCCCATATGCATATTTTGATGCGATTAGTAAACTCGGCGAGACTTCTCTTCCGCCCATAGATAAATTTAAAAATGATTTGACCGGCGCAGAATGTAAGACCGAAGATTATGATCATGCACAAGATGCATGGATAAAATTTGACTGCCATACATTTGGCGAATATATGATTGCCTACCTTAAGTTAGATGTATTTTTGCTGGCTGATGTATTTCAGGAGTTTCGACGAGTGGCATTAGAAGAAGATAAGTTAGATCCCGTCCACTTTGTCAGTCTACCAGCCATGTCATTTAAGTCTGCTTTTAAAATGACTGGTGAGACCATTCATCTCTTACAAGATCCAAAGATGTATAATTTATTTGAGCGAGGAATTCGCGGTGGTCTCACATTTGTAAATAAACATCATATAAAATCTGAAACAGTAGGTAATGATCATACCCATCTTAAGTATTATGATCAAAATAATTTGTATGGTAGTTCATTATCCAAACCACTCCCTCACTCTGAGTTTAGCTGGTTAGATGATAGTGAAATTCAGCATCTCTCCAACCCTTCTAACATACTAGCAATTCCAGATGAAGGTGATTGGGGATATTATTTTGAGATAGATCTAATCTATCCAAATAATATTAAACATAAAACCGTAGATTTTCCACTCGCACCCGAATCAGGTGAAGTGAGTAAAGATGTTTTCCGACTTTATGAAACAATTTCATAAAGATTTAGAATCATGCGGTCAACCCGACTATAAGCCTTGCCGCAAACTTTTACTCACCCAGTATGATAAGGAAAACTATCTAGTCCACTTCAGCATCTTAAAATTTTATTTAGAAATGGGCATGATTTTAAAAAGAGTTCACCGCATTATTAAATTTAGACAGAAAGCCTTCCTCAAACCCTACATAGATAGCAACAGCCAGAAACGTGCACTAGCCCAAAATAATTTTGAAAAAGATTTTTATAAGTATAAGAATAATAGTCTATTTGGTAAGACGATGGAGGATGTTAGAAAACGTGTAAACTATAAACTAGTTAATGATGATCAAAAGTATCACAAATTGGTCTCATCACCTCTATTCATCGATAGAGACATTATCGATGAGGACCTTGTAGGTGTTAAAATGATAAAATCTGAAGTTGAGTGGTGCAAGCCCATCTATATTGGTCAAGCTGTACTAGATTACTCCAAGCTTGAAATGTACCAACTCTTTTATAAAATACTAAAACCATGTCCTCCCGTAAAAGAGGTTCGTTTGTTGGGTGGCGATGCAGATAGTTTCTTCTTAGGTATTACCACTCAAAAAGATTTAAATTTCAATGAAGTAGGAAAATCTTTAGAAAGATATTTTGATACATCAAATTATCCTACTGATCACCCACTATACTCCATCAAAAATAAGGCCAAACTTGGTTGTTTTAAGGATGAGACAGCAGGGAAGGAGATAGCTGAAATGATTCTCCTCCGCCCTAAAATGTATTCTATGAAATTAAAGGATAGTGATGATAGCATTAAGCGCGCTAAAGGCATATCAAAATCGATTGTGCAAAACATGAAACATAAGAATTTCAAGAGAGCCTATAGAAATAAAAATATAACATTTGTCAATATGACAATCTTAAAATCTAAGTCGCATGAGATCAAAACTTATACTTTTAGGAAACGGCGCTTTCAGCATGGGAGGATAAGAGGTGCTGGTTAGAACACAACATATCTCTTCCACATGGACATCCTGATACAGGCATACCACCACCCAAAAGAATTAAACCCACACTACCACATTCAGGAGACGTCTTAGCATAATCATCCTTAACTTAGTATTTTGATGTTGATTTCTGTAGATAAACATTGTTGTTTTATGTATCGCATGAGATTGTTTTTTCCTTGTGAATATGTGTCCACATCTGTACATTCCCCATGTGATGACTTTTCCACTGAAAGACATTTTTCCTATCCCTGTATATTTCCACCCTTCACGAAGTAAAAAGACTTTTTGTATATAGCAATGTTTATTGAAGTGCGCTCATGTATATATTTTCAGTGGATGTTGTATAAAGTCTATTGGTTCACATTCATGCACATATTTCAATAAATGTTGTATAAAGACTTCACTTTGTTTTCCGAAACACTAAAGTTACGAGGGATTTAGTATCTTTCACATGGATGCACTCTTGTAAACCATTGGTAATTTTGATAGTAATAGAGGGTATAGTTTGTTTGACGACGGGATGATAGAAAATAGATTCAAACATCTTCTCGACTATTCCATATGAAGCGTCTTTATCATGAATGAAATCACGTAAAATGTATCCTTTTTTCTCGCCAACAGAAATAGGTAGAATCAAATCACTTTGAATGTAAAGGTTCTGTTCATGTTTATCAAGTGTCATTGGTGTTTCTATACCAATCGTATGCGCAGCAGCAAACACAGTTTGTAGCATTGAAAAACCAAAGAGTTTTTTCAAATTTTTACTCAATTGACATTGAATGTCATCACCCAGTTTCAGAACAACGCGTTGATTTTCAATTGAAAACGAAATGTGGTGTGTCTTTACATCATATTTACTTTTCATCACATGCTTCAACTTCTGTTGTATATAAGGATTTACTACATGAATGAAGCTTTCATCTGTATGATATAGACGCGGCATTATATTGATAGCAACTTTAGATTCTTCATAAGACTGGTAAATTTTCTTGATGCGATCGCCATAGATGTCCACCCACCATTCATCATTAACTGAATCAGCTTTAGTGTGATATTCATGAGAACCATACACCACACCGCTTCCAATAATAGGTGTATAATGTCTTACAAAATGACGCAAGGTTGGAGAGAAATAAACTGAATGTTTGTCATTATATTTCTGAATAACCAACTTATTTTTGTCCGCCATAATTTTCTCTCCATACTTCTTACCCTCAGTCTCATTCCATCGTTTTACTAACTCAATAAGTGATAAAGGTTGAACACCACGCTTTTTCAAAATGATGCGTTCTTCGCATTCTACAACATCTTCATCAAATATTTTAAATCTATAATGAAATTTGTTGATTTGATTTGAATAAACTTTCTTAACATTTGCAGTAGCAATTGACGTTAGATGTAGTCCATGACCAAAACCAAGATGTGGATAGAATTCACTATCCAACCTCAGCGTAAGACCTTTAGTAAAAGAATGAAAGCGGAGGAACTGTCTCCCACTCCAATGATAGATAGTAAACTCATAAGCTTTCTGATTTTTATTCTTCATGATGGAAGTATTACCACTGTTGAATGCCTTAATAATTTTCTCATTCCCAAATGGTTCATAAGAATCTGATTTTATCTGAATCCATTCATAGTTCCACTTTCCATCTGATGTTAAATTGTATGGGAACTGGAATGCATTATTTATCGTTATTCCATCATGGGTGCGAGGAGTCAATATCATTTCTTCCAAATCATTCACATTCTGAATATTGCTATCATAGCAAATACTAGAAACGCCAACCTCCCATTCACCTTCTAAATGCAGTGGGCGATTTAATTCTACTCGATAGTCTGATGGTTTATTTTTGGGAAATTTATTCATAGAAGCATTACTGGGCAAGTAGATTAGAAACGATTCCTTATTTTCACTTTCCATATTAATCACATTGGAAAAATATATTAGCATACTTTTGCATTAACTCTTCATTCGGAAATGGAGTGTGATACTTGTCACAGCATCTTTATGAAAAGGAATCAACGCACCAGCATCGTCATAAATTGCAACATCAATTTGTGGGATGTAGTTTGATTTCAGCTTTGTATAATGCACTTTCTTGAAAGTATGCTCAGATAAAATACTGCAGCTTTTTGGCTGGTATGGTATCATTGCTAGCAATGGAGCTTCAACATCTCCCACACGTACATCTTCACCAATATTGGAATATATCTGAAAATAGTTAATACGACGCGATAGCGACATGTCTGCGCTAGCTTTGGTTACAGTACCACTTTTAAAGATATTTTGATCAAAACCCAAAATTTCCATTAGAGTTTTATCCATAATTAGTTCAATACCTTTTCCACTTATAGTGAGAGGCAAAGTACCTTCTTTTTCAGAAAATGAAATATGTTGCTCATTAATCACTTCATTTAAATAATCTACAACCAATTTAACCGAAGTAATAATGCGAGGCATCAACACTCTTGTTTCATGTAAGATACCACCTAAAGGCTCTACACACTTTCTGTATAAAGATACGCTCCATTCTGTATCAAATTGATTTGACCTTTCACATGGTAAATGTTGCATATTAAATTTTCTATGAACAGCTGCAGAATGATGTCGTAAGAACTGATGAAAATCTTTTGAACAAACTAATACTAGATCATCATCATTTAATTTGCTTATTGCAATATGATTAGATGATTTGATATAAGTCAATGTTGCCACTTGTTTACCATCAACTCGAAGGAGATAATTAAATTTCTTCAATAATGTTTCAGGAGTCATGTTTGTCTTTCTTGGCTTAATCACAATCTTCTTCACCAACGTCTTCTCATTTCTTGGAATAAGATCTACATAATAAGCTTCCTCTCGATATATTAACTGTTTATAACCACTTATGTGGTAATTAACGTTAAAATTATCATAGCTTGTTAAGGCGCTAGCGAGGTAACCTAAATCATTTCTTAAACTTGGACTTAAACCAACAATCCAATCTTTATCAACTACATGATGTACATAAGTATAATCATCATTGTGCGGAGTAAATTGGACAATATGTTTACACGCTTTATTCAGGAAATCATATATAAACTTTTTACATAATAAGAGATCTTTCTTTGGCCACTGTGGAATGTATACTCGGCAGCCCTTTTCACATTGATAAGCAGCTGTACGTCTCATATTAATAGTCATCACCTCATGATCAAAAGTATAGATACAATTGCTATAAACAAGTTGAGTGACACCCACTTCCCAATTTCCATTTAGCTGTTGTGTATGATCAATGGGAGTAGAAAAGAGTGCGGCTCGATTACTAGCAAATCTATTTGCAGCCACATTGCTAAGCAAAATATGATAAAACGACATTTTTATATTGCTGATCTGCGACTTTGCATAACATCATGAAGACTTGGATTTTGGACTCTCTACAATATATCAGAGTTGATCGTGATGGAAACGTACATTTCAAAAATTCTCATGGTCATACATCAAGAGGTATATTACATTAACATGGCGACAATTTGTCAACCTCAATGATATCATGAGGGATTTGGAATATTTTGAAACATTAAGATTCATCTCCTTGGGTGATCAAGTTTGGCTTCAACATTACAGAAATGAAATTCAAATCTACCATTCTCATTCCGCAAACTGTTTCTCATTCCGCAAATACAATTGGGAGAAGTATAGAAGATACATACATCGCTCCATCATGACATTTATTCGTCGTGAGTTCATCGCTCTACTATGCAAATCTTAATCAGACATGACTACCACGCACCATGAGTTGGAAATTAGATTCCCTACAACGTATTGAAACGGATCATGATCGAAACGTCTATTTCAAAGATTCAACTGGAAATGTGAGAAGAAAGTTTGCTTTATCTTATCGTCATTTTCAATCTCTACATCATATCATGAAGGACTTGAAATACTTCTATATGAAAAGACATTCACGTATTGGAAATCGCATCTGGTTGCGCGTCAACAATCGGCGAATTCAACTCTATCATTCCCAACTTCATACTAACTTCACATTTCATCAAGGTAGTTGGAAAAAGTATAAAAGGAAGGTACATCGCTCAATTTACTCATTCTTTCATCATGAAGCGCCATCGCTACACCATCGTCAACATTCTCTGTCGCTTCAGACTCTACAACAAAATCGATCTCACAACATTACACCAACACCTTCCAAACAGCAAGTATTACCCGGGCCGACCTCAAATGTTAGTGGTGAAGATGAACAATTCACGGAATCTTCAACTCTTCCCAAATGGGACTGTACAGATTCTCGGCGCCCTTTCTCATTCATCGGCGCAGTCAATGCGCTTAGAGCTACAAAGACTACTACGTCGGATATGGAAGAGGGAGAGGTGTGTGATGTCGAATCTGACTGTGGACAATATGGTGATCTCTACTCAATTGAGTGACAGTCTATCATTTTTAAAGATTCGTACCAGCAGTTACAATTTGTGTTATGAACCAGAACTTTTTCCTGCAGCTCTCATTAGTTGTTGGTTACCTGTGCATGTGGCAATCTTTCATAATAGTAAAGTGATCATTACTGGACTAAAATCTCATGTACAAGCAAATGTGATCCTAGACTATCTCATTGAGTATGTACGTACCCAGCGGATTGTAAAATAAAAAACAATTTTTCTAACATGATGTTTTTATTTCAAATCATGATAGAACTTACAAATCATTTTTTCATTAGAGGATGGATTACATGAAAAGTTTTGAATAATAGATGCAAATCGAGATACATGTAAACGTTTTAAGATGAAGTACAGTACAAAAGCACCACACGTTGATGAAAGTGGATGTTGTAGTATGCGTTCATTTCGCTGATATTGACGCGTATGTTTTCTCAACCACTGCTGTGTTGGTATATTTGGAGGTTGAGCAAGAGAGTCAAATAGTTCACCACGTCGGTCTTCTCCAATAAAGATCGCTTTCCAATGCTCACCGCCTAAATTCTGCGAATGAGTGTTTAGCACAATAAAGATGGGATAGTGATTTACTGCAGGTGGTAAGGTATCGAGTGAATAGACATTATCGAAAGCTTTCAACGTCGCTTCGTCTGCATTACGCTGCACTTTAGTCTTAATATCGTCAGCAGTCAACCAACTCATTAACGATTATACTGAAGAATCACGTCACGATACTTTGTAATTTCAATATTTGAATCGAAGACTGCATAAATTAATACATTGATCGTCTCAGGTAGTGTTCTTTTGAACGTCAAATCCAAACGAATATTATGAGGCACGTTCGCTTGACGATGGGGGGCACTAATATCGCTGTCAGCAGTCAAATCAAATGCATAAATAGTATATCCACTCTTAAACTCTTTCATAGTCAGTCCGTTGGTGTCATCCGTATTGTAAAAGCCAAAAACATCCATAAAATCAACATAACTGCGCATAAATTGATCCGCAGCAAAATCTGGTTTGTAGGGTGGACCAGGATGACTCACACCATTTACACGTAAAGCAATTTCACTTAACTGATTGTGTTTAAAATTGAAAGGATTCTTCTTTATATTACCATTAAATGCATCATTTTCAACCATTGCCACCATGAGGAGCTTCGGTGCTTCCGATGGAAAGAGGCCATCTTTCATGAAACTCTTTTGATCTTTAGGAATTGTAAAGGTGAGAAGCTTTGTATGCTGAACGGGGTAAATGGCATTTTGGCGGTTAAGACCTTCAGCATGTCCTCTAATGACACTTGGATTCGGTACTACTCGACGAATGTAAAGTGCAATATCTTCCACATGAATTCTAAAATTGTCAACTTTAGCAAATGCATTCAGCGCAAATTCAGGCTTATTCAATGTCAGCTTGAGTCGCATGCTGGTATTACAGAGTAAAAATTTTGACTGTCTAAAGAAGTCTAAATTCAGCGGACCATATAGCTGACATACTTTACTATCTTTAATCATAGCAGATCGCTTTACAAAGCCACTGTTTGTTTCAACATCAAATTTTCCTGCTTCATCTCTGTACCATCCCATGGCTTCCATATGACTTTTTTGTGCTGCTGGATGAAACTGTGATACATGATTGAAATATGATTTATAGGGATAATCGCTTTGACCACCTTCCACCTGCTGCTCTCCAATCGTTAGAGAAACATCACGAAGTAATGTAGTCAATGGTAAATTGTTCAGTCCAACTTTATGTGTATCGTCAATAGCAGTTCCATCTGCTTGCTGAATTCTAAACCTCAAATCAAGCATCGCATAACTCAAATCTATGTAGTCATCACTACCACCAGGAATAACAAATTCAATGGGGCCAGCATTCTCAGCTGTTCGAGGATGATAATCTACAATACTTGAACTAAGAATATCTGTCTGTATGGCTTGTTGATCAAACAAACAAAACCCGGAAGTTTTACACTCCATGATTAGAAGTTATAGCAGCGTCGTCGTTTAGCGCCTGATGAATGATTAGAGCCTCTGCGACGTTTGCGTGAATGCCATTTGACTGAAGATCGCACCTTACCAGCTCCGCAATGTTTCCTCCTTCCTTTTTTCATTCGTTTAGGTGATTTCTTTCCTTGAGTAACACCAGCAAAGGTCTGCTTCAATGTTTTTAAACCGCGTTCCTTCCCACGATTCAACAAACTGCTCTTAAAACTTCTACCTCTGGAAAGATCACTAGCAACATCACCAGCAAAGCCAACGGCATTACTTAAAACATTTCGTTTTAAAGATCTACCGACATTGGATATGAGAGGTGCTACAACAGATTTCAGTGCACCAAGTATGCTACCTCCACGTTGGCGGCGAGCGCCGATGTAAATTTGTCCTCCACCACTTACATAGGAGGGTCGTGAATAAAATGAGGCAGTTGGATTCATAGCTCAAACCCTAAACATTGTTAGTTACAACTTTGCATGAATCACAGTCGATCACTTAGATGAAAGATGTTGGCACGACGCATCCAAGAGTTCATACTTGAAGGATAACCAGTCCATTTAACAAGACACCATTCTTCACCTTGCCGTTTTTTACATCGAATGATTTTCTCTACCAAATATGTTTCACTTTCAGTGACTACCTCAATCTCATCGCGGTAAAAGCTACCCTCAATTTCTTCATTATCGTAATCTTTCAACTTGTAGGTGGTTGGAGAGTCTTTTTGATTAATCCTTGATACTGTAAATACCTCCTCTGTCCAATTCGGAAGGTACCCTTTAGCAAAAACACTTTTCACTTTTGAGATACGAACTTTATCACCAATTTTCACATCACTTTTCACATGAGTGCGTTTACGTTGGAATGATTCGCGCACTTTATCTACATTGTCAGCATTTACATCTACTGGTCTGAGTCCAATAGAACGATGGATAGAGTGATTGTAGGCATGGAGTGTATCTTGTAGAACCTTTGTCCAATTTTGTGTCAAGTTGGCAGTAAAATGTCGCCACAAGCGATTTTTTAATGTGCGATTAAAACGTTCAACGAGTGCAGCTTTATAAGCACTCTTTACACTAAACAACTCAATGTCATGCCTCTCAAATAATCTTCTCACATGCTGATTTTCAAACTCTTTTCCTTGATCACTCTGAATTCTTTTTGGAATGCGACCTTCTCGAAAAATTGTTTGGAATGCTTTTGCTACTTCTTTCCCTTCTTTAGTTTTTAAAGGTTGAGCCCACGCATAACGCGAGAAAATATCAATGACGGTTAAAATAAAATTATTGCCCGAGTTATGTTTTGAAATGGAGGCAACATCGCACAAATCTGCTTGCCACTGTTCATCGATGTCATGAACAATATAATGGCGGGTGCGGTACTTCTTTTTCGCTTGTTTGTGGAGTGTATAGGTAGCATGACCCTTTAACCATCGTTTCACTTGTGATTGTGGAAGACCACTCGCTTTTGATAATTTCTTGATAGATGCAAATCCTGCCGGATGTTTTACATCATAATAGATTGACTTCAAACGTTCAGTCGATGACGGCTGACTCTTTTTCCTCCTTCTCATCTTTTTGTTTTCTTGCCTGTCTACATTTACAACAACTGCAGCATTTAGCTTTAGCGGTTTTGCGATCGTGTTCACATTGCTTAGGGGTTTCATTATGAGAGCTGGCGCAGCAAGTGCAAGTGACAACGACATTCACCTCTGGCGGCTCATTACATGGCAAGCAACACATCTGCTTCATATTAATAGTCTGAGAACATGTATTTCCTAGGAGGAGCTGTTTTACGTTTTCCTTTTACTAGTTTTAGTGGTGATGTAGATCTACGTCGAGTTCTTCCTCTTGTTTGCTTAGTGAGTGTGGGAGGGGATGTAGCAGGTGACGACTTAAACCAATTTGTTGGCATTTTCATCGCCTGAAGCATTGGAGTAGTAGCCACTGTTGAATCAAGTTCTTTCAATGTCTCATTATTCAAAGCAAATTTTGGTACATTATGCTTTTTCAATAGTTTAAGAAAGTATGACCAACCAGGTGGAACATAGCCCTGACGGCGCTTTCTACGTGTCGCATACTGAATCAAGTCTTCATAACGTGAAGCATCAATCACTTTATTTTCATCTGTAATGATTTCTCCTCTATCATTTACATTGAGATGGGGTTCAATACTGTTGAAAAGAGATATGGCATGTGCGCGAGATGCTAAAGGTGTAGCAGTCGATACAGAGTCACGCATCTTATTCTTCAAGTTTTTCAATTGCTCAACAGTTTCCGATTGTAATAATACAGCACGATGTGGATCTTTGATGTGAACATTTTGCTGATAATCTATTTCTTTCCTATACATTTGATTTGCAAGAGGTTGCTTTACTTGCTGCATGGCAGTCAATTGTACATATTCATCCTGAGGAATAACAATCATGCGAGAATAAGAACTCATAGTTTGTAGATAATCATGGGAGTTTTCAAAATATCACTTCGAAATCTAAATTCTTCCGGACACTCTTGCGTTAAGTCAATGAATAAGTAACCGTATGGTTTTTCAGTAGCTGCTTGAAAAATTTCAATTAAGGCTTTTGATCCTCTGGGTGCAACTTGTCGCGCTAAAATTTCAAATTGACTTTTATCTCGCGGATTCTTGAAAATAGCATAATAGTGTGTATTCAGGTTTCGTGTACGAGCTTCTTTTCCATCAGGAAACAAATTTTGTGTAATATAGATGATAAAACACCTTTTATGATGTGCTGCGCGAGTGAACATATCTGTAACATCTTTTGAATTCTTACTTTCTTTTAATAAATCATCCAATACAACAACATCATTAGACTGAAGTTTATCCACTGCAATAATTCCTTCATGTCGAATAAAGTTGCGACTTTGCAATTCCTGAAACAGCGACGGTTGATAAATACCATAACACCAAATCACTCGATTGATAGGTTCCTTAAACAACTCCCTTCTTTTATCCAATAAATTCAGCGTGAAAACAGTTTTACCTGCATGAGATGGACCTGATACAGTCAGAACTTTATCACATTGAAGTCTGAAATCCATTTTATTACTTTGAGACTCAACATTTGCATAATTAACGCTTAGAGCCAAAGATATTACCCAATAGGTTGCCCACGGCAGGAGCTATCATTGGAAGTATTGCTGAAAGGAAACCGCCCTTTTGTGTTAGAGTTTTCCTCTTTCTTTGAAGGGCGAATTTAGGATTGGAGATGAAACGCAATTTCGTAGCATATCGCTTAAGTAACTTTCGTTGTTTTGGCGCTAATTTCTTCGTCCTCAACTTCCTCACATGAGAAATAATTTCACAAAT
This sequence comes from Prostheceraeus crozeri, assembly GCA_907163375.1. Lineage (NCBI taxonomy): Eukaryota > Metazoa > Platyhelminthes > Polycladida > Euryleptidae > Prostheceraeus > Prostheceraeus crozeri. Next base: position 188,785 of record CAJQUW010004013.1, read on the forward strand.
GAATTTATCGTTAGCATGTCGTATAGCATTGTATCGCTGATTTGCTTTCATTCGTCGGAGAGCTTGAATGGCTGAAGAAAACTTTTGACTTTTACGTTTCGTCATTTTACGTTTCGCCATTTTCCGTGTTAGTCTTTGTTAAAAACCTGCCTTTACCACATTTGCATAGGTACTAACTATTGCGGCATAAGTGACACTCGAAATGAGCAATGTCACAGTGGTTACATTGGCAAAGTTGAATGCAATTACGTATGAAACAGCGTTGACAAAAAGCATGCTTACATCTCTTGAAGATGCGCTTTTCATTTCCATCCTTTCGCTTACATACATCGCAACACATAGTTTCACCGTTACTGATGTCTATAGCAAGTCTTTTTGAAGATATGAATTTGCTAGCCTTTTCTAAATAATAGACGCATGTACAGAAGGAATATACTTCGAGAGTGAGCAGACATAGCTCGAAAACCAGTTGTGCTACAATCAAGTACCACTGCATTTTCAATTTTTCTTTATGGAAAGTTGAATGTGAATATCTGAAATCGCTTCAATCACTAGCCTGCTACCATGATGGTTAAATGCGTTAAGACGTTCAGCAATTTTTATCATATGTCTTTTAAAAAATTCTTCGGGGTGATCTACCACTTCCATTGAATAAGAAGCAAAATGGAAAGAGCGACTTTCCACCTCTTCCTTTCCAAAATGACTAAACTTAATTTTCGCAACTAATCGCGCCATGACAATGCTATCAGAGAATGTATTCATTAACTCTAGATATAGAGTGCTAGCATCATCGACCACTGCTTCGATGTCGGTCTCATCTTTATGAAAATTTATCACATAATCTTGAACAGCTCCTTTTAAACTTTGCCTATGAAAACGTAATGTTCCGCAGTCGTTTGAGAAAGACATGATCGCCCTTTAACTAACCCATCCATTGCATGAAAACAACAACTCTTCTCATAGTAACATTTATTGAATAACGGTAACAAGCATGCATTATGAATCAATGGTTTGAAACAGATAAAATAGATACAGCTGGTAGCTATCATACAGCGAGCAATGATGACCATACAGGACTTTGGCAGTGTTGAGGTAAGGAGGAAAGAAGCATTGGTTATGAACGTAGCTACTACAACGAACAGACAAAATAGGAACACACAAATCCTTAAAACGTTTCGTGACTTCATGATAATGTTGATTCACTCTACTATCCCAAGGTGGGAGCAAAATGTCATCAGTGATTAGATTGGGAAATACTTTCCTCTCCTTACCAGGATTATTACAAAAGATGCGTATAACATTGAAAGCAGCTAGCCATCGTTTAAAGTCAATAAGAAGAGCACTTTCACAAGAAAAGCCATAGTCTTGCAAATATTTCAGATTAAGTCCATGAATGTGTTTTCTCGCCCATTGATCAACATTGGGATCGCAGTTGGCATGTTGATGATAGACACTAACAATGTGATATGTCCAATTGTTCATAGCAATAGCACTGAGCTCCTGTACAGGTTCACCCTCACAATCCATAAAAATGATGATAGAAGCCTAAAACGGAAATTTACACATCTAAGGAAACGTTCTATAACATATTACAAAATGAAGAATTACATCGATGCTTTTCACGACAAAATACACAAATGATATGATGGCAACGAAGAAGTAAAATGTATCTAATAAGACCACGTCTACGACACTCAAAGCACATAAGCGAATTGTCATAGGGTAGAGTTAGGAAAGGACTAGTAATTCTCCTTCTTTGATTTGCGTTTTGATGTAGCATTCTTCTCCGACTTGCGCTTCGTACCACTGCTGTTAAGGATTTGATCAATTATGTCGTCCACGTTGGGTGGTTTCGGAATATATAGGATGGATTCCATATGCATGGAGAGAGAGGCTGTTTTATTATCCTTGTGTCGACCATAATATAGCCCATTCACTTTGAAAAGGATATCCCAAGTACCTTCTCCGAGCTCATCACATCTGATGGGTATTGAATGATCTCCATCCTTCTTATAGTAAGTACACCAATGTGATACCGGTAGGCAAATGTGATTACCATCCCAAATCTTTCTATAGGGAGTATCCTTGTCATCTCTCGCCTTCCACTCTTGAGCAAGAGGAGTAGGAATGTCCATATTTAATGTCACGTACTCCTCAATAATATCAAGTTGGTGGCGAATGTACGGACTCACGGGGATCAGTATGTAGTCCCCATACTGATTGTGCATTATCTTGACATCCGTGGAAGGGAGCATTCCCGTTTGGAGTACTACGCTATGATCATCATAACGCAAGGCTTGTTTAAATTTACGCTGTAGCGGTGTAGGATTATGTACCTTGGATGTTTCTTCCACTGGCCTCAGTTGTAGATGATCTGACCGTAGCGAACCTTGTAACGTTTGACCGCCATTTTGTCCTACTAGTGCAGCAGATGGAGTAGATGCCTAAAAATGAAAAAAGATTGTATTAAGTTTACGTTCAAGGGAGGAGAGGGAGGGAAGTAGCGACTTACCATTTTAGTTGGATAATAGAACAGGGAACTAGAGAGAGAGAGAAAATGTGCGTCCGTCACTCGTGTGATTCAACGATGGAATGATTCTCACTGTGGAAGGCTCGCTATTTATAAAGAAATGCTTGATTCTCATTGGATGATGATCCTCATTGGACAATAACATCAAGCTGATTCGAAATCTGGCCTCCGTTTACCCATCCGAGCCTTCGTTTTGGTGCTACAACCCAAAACGTCCCAAATTCTAACTCTGTCGTTTTTCGCCAATGTCCCAAAATCTTAAATGGTGTCTCACATCTAAACGAAGACAGATAGGAACAAGCCGTTTCTTTCAGTGAATTTGTCTCACTCTTAGCTTTCAAACGAGCTATCGCACGACAAAATCCGTCCACTGGAAGCCAAAATCGAAGCAAGCTGTCCAGAGGGGGGGAGAGACGTCAGTGAAATTTCAAAATTTGATGAAAAATGTTTTGGTGACGGTCCCAGGTCGAAATTCCACACTTTGGAAAATTTTCAAATTTTTACCCATACAAAGCCACTCTGACACTTAGGATTTTTTCAGGTGAGCGAGCTCCGACCTAAAATCTTGTAACCGCTCTAACTTTTGAACGAAGACAGATAGGAACAAGCCGATTCTTTCACTGAATTTGTCTCACTCTTAGCTTTCAAACGAGCTATCGCACGACAAAATCCGTCCACTGGAAGCCAAAATCGAAGCAAGCTGTCCAGAGGGGGGGAGACGTCAGTGAAATTTCAAAATTTGATGAAAAATGTTTTGGTGACGGTCCCAGGTCGAAATTCCACACTTTGGAAAATTTTCAAATTTTTACCCATACAAAGCCACTCTGACACTTAGGATTTTTTCAGGTGAGCGAGCTCCGACCTAAAATCTTGTAACCGCTCTAACTTTTGAACGAAGACAGATAGGAACAAGCCGATTCTTTCACTGAATTTGTCTCACTCTTAGCTTTCAAACGAGCTATCGCACGACAAAATCCGTCCACTGGAAGCCAAAATCGAAGCAAGCTGTCCAGAGGGGGGGGGACGTCAGCGAAAATTTTTTTTTTCTCTCCGATTGACTTGAAACTCACCATACCGATGCAGAATTTCACGCTGAATCCGAATCTGGCCTCCGTTTTCTCATCCGATGCTTCGTTTTGGCTCTACAGTAGGCAGCCATCGCAAAAATTCTAACTCTGTCGTTTTTTCGAAAAATGTTGAAAATTTTTTCTCTCCGATTGACTTGAAACTCACCATACAGATAGAGAATTTCACGCTGATTCCAAATCTGGCCTCCGTTTACCCATCCGAGCCTTCGTTTTGGTGCTACAGCCCAAAACGTCCCAAATTCTAACTCTGTCGTTTTTCGCCAATGTCCCAAAATCTTAAATGGCGTCTCACATCTAAACGAAGACAGATAGGAACAAGCCGATTCTTTCACTGAATTTGTCTCACTCTTAGCTTTCAAACGAGTTATCGCACGACAAAATCCGTCCACTAGAAGCCAAAATCGAAGCAAGCTGTCCAGAGGGGGGGGGACATCAGCGAAAATTTTTTTCTCTCCGATTGACTTGAAACTCACCATACCGATGCAGAATTTCACGCTGAATCCGAATCTGGCCTCCGTTTTCTCATCCGATGCTTCGTTTGGGCGCTACACACCAAAACGTCCCAAATTTTAACTCTGTTAAAATTTTGAAGAAAAATTTTTTCTCGTCGATTGCCTTGAAACTCACCCTACCGATGCAGAATTTTACGCTGAATCCGAATCTGGCAGCCATTTCTTCATCCACGACAACCTAGACGGTCGCCCACGTCAACTTGGACGGTCGCCCACGTCAACCTAGACGGTCGCCCGCGTCAACCTGGACGGTCGGCCACGTCAATCAGGCGGTCGGACCAACTCACCCGAGTCTCACACTCTGTCGTTGCAGAGGGGGGGGAGTCAGCGAACATGTTGTGAACGGGAACCCACCTGGCCGGCACACCACGACAGACCACAACCTCTGTCGTTCCAGAGGGGGGGGGACTCAGACCCGAAGCACCACGGCGGCCGACCACGACACTCTACCGTTCCAGAGGGGGGGGGCGCCGGTCGAGTGTTTGTCACTTGCTTACTACTGCCTTGGAGAGGTAATGTTTGTTAAATTAGCAATTCGATAGGTTGTTACTTTCATGTTCAACCTAAAGAGTGTATTTTCTTAAGCCTGATCATATCACAAGTAACCTGCCACTGGTAGAGCAAAATAACGTACATGTAATCAAAGACAGTGATCATAATTAACTTTATGTCCGATGATGTCCAAGATGCAATGCTTGGTTCAACATTGCTGTTTAGATTCATGAAGTGAAACGTAAATCTAGTGAATTATATAATCATGCCGATGAAGATGGAATTAAAAACTTGAAATTTTAGCCAACAAAGCACAATAAGATCGCGACTTTTTCATGAAGACTTCCATTATAATGCGGTTGATGAAATTCAGTAGTAAGTAAAACTCCACCACTGGACCGCGCAAGATGGCCGCCGTCGCTGACGTCCCCCCCTGTCAGCCGAGTCGGTCGTGGTGAGCCGCCGTGTTGCTTCGAGTCTGACGTCCCCCCTCCTGTCAGCCGAGTCGGTCGTGCTGAGCCGCCGTGTTGCTTCGAGTCTGACGTCCCCCCCCCTCCTGTCAGCCGAGTCGGTCGTGGTGAGCCGCCGTGTTGCTTCGAGTCTGACGTCCCCCCCTCCTGTCAGCCGAGTCGGTCGTGGTGAGCCGCCGAGTTGCTTCGAGTCTGACGTCCCCCCCTCTGGCCGGCCGACGTAGCGAGCGGTGGTTTGTGATGCGCTCTCCAGGTTGGCGTGGTGTGCTCTCCAGGTTGGCGTGGTGTGCCGGCCAGGTTGGCGTGGTGTGCCGGCCAGGTTGGGAGGGTGGAATGTCGTAGCTCACCTGAAAAAATCCTAAGTGTCAGAGTGGCTTTGTATGGTCAAAAATTTGAAAATTTTCCAAAGTGTGGCATTTCGACCTGGGACCCTGACCAAAGTTTGTTTCATCAAATTTCTCCGAACGAGGGGGGGGGTCAGCGAAATTTGATGAAAAATGTTTTGGTAAAGGTCCCAGGTCGAAATTCGGAAGTTTTAAATTTTTCAAAATTTTCACCACACTGGAGCTCCCACACTTAGGAATTTTTTCACTTGTGGCATGTTACATGGACATGTGCTGACCCACCCAATTCCCGTGGTCACATGAAAATGGTTGAGGTGTCATATGATAGAGAATGATGAGACGAATCGTTTGCAACAAACCGCATGTCGCTACGATGAATACTTTCGAAGATAGAGCATCACCGACCCCCCGCAGAGCTCACCTTCCCCAAAAGTGAAGAGTGGTGGGATTCGTAAGCAGTCGGCGAGGTGGTTGAAGGATGAAGAGAAGAAGCATGTATCGCAGCAGATGGCGCATGATTTGTTGGTGAATAAGTATGAGAGTTTGAAGAAGGTGAAGGATGAAGTCGTGAATGAGTTCGATGAGTTGAAAAAGAAGGAACTGAAGTCGAAGGAGATAGCGGATGAGAATATTCGAATGAGGCGTAGTGTGACTGATTTGAAGAAGAAGACGCGAGAGTTGGAAGAGAAGAATGATGACTGTGAGAAGAGGGCGTGCTGCAGAGAGAGAACGAGAGATGCAAAAGCGAAGTTTGAGGAGATGATGAAGGAGATCAGTGTGTTGAGAGCGAGGAATGTTGAGTTGGAGAGGACTGTGGCTCGGCGGGGTGATGAGAGACAGTCGTTTGAGAAGTTGGAGCGCATGAGGGATGAGTGGAATCGTTTGAATGAGGATAGGTTGTTTGTGTTTCACATCCCTATTCGGGATAATCATTTGGACGGCCAGGTGATAGTGAACAAAGACTTAGATGACTCGATCATCTGTTATAACGGCCATCCAGAGAAGAAGTGTCTCCACGCCACACTCCGGATGTGTGGCCACTTAACCTCCTTTATTGTTAGGAAGCGCGCGAGACTGCCTAAGGATGGCTAACTTGGTAAGTGAAAAGCAAATAAGATAGTATATCCTATTCTAATACATATCATTTTCATTACAGATCTTTTCCCGCCTTCACCACCCCATCACGTCACTCCCGAGAACGAACCACCGGCTCTCTTAAGGGCCACCATGGGGCAAGATTTGATAGAACCTCCTCGCGGTTTGCCCTGGGCAGTCTTCAGACTGGCGAATACTATCATTAAGTTGAATCTGCTATCAGTCAACTTGAACGTTATGCAGTCGATTGCCATCCTTTAAGCATTCTGATTCGCTGTTGAGCAATTCATTGTTGAAAACCCTATATAAGCCAGAAGATTGTAGCGCTTCTCATTCAATTTTAAGTCACGATGGAAGCAACGTCTCCTACCAACAGCATTCCCGACTTCATCATCCTCGACGAGTGGGATGAAGACAACACCATTCCCGACTTCATCATCCTCGACGAGTGGGATGAAGAAGATGAGAAGAAGGGGAAGATCAAGAAGATCGTTTGGACGGATGAGGTGTGGACTCCGAATACCACCCGCATCCGAAAGGTGCCAGATGCACCAGCACGGCTTAGGCGCTTTAGGGTATACGAGAACCTAGCCGTCATACCTATTGACTATTCAAGCCAATAGTCAACTTGTCACTCCCGAGAACAAACCACCGGCTCTCTTAAGGGCCACCATGGGGCAAGACATGATAGAACCTCCTCGCGGTTTGCCCTGGGCAGTCTTCGGACTGGCGAATACTATCATTAAGTTGAATCTGCTATCAGTCAACTTGAACGTTGCAAATGAAGTTCGGTGTAATACTTCCTTTCGACGGGCGTTCCTGTAAAGGGCGGCGGTGAAACCCGTAGCTATGTATACCGCAAGGGACATTCGTCAATGGTCAATCTTGTTAAACCTCTCTGCGTCATGTTTGCAAGTGATTGCCTTTGTCTCAACGTAGTATGCATTCGCGCCAGGGCGACATTTAGCCAACTGTCGAAGGTTGCCTTATAAACTTTCCATTGCATACGTTATGAGAACCATGAGTTCTACCTGTCTCTATCAATGAGACGAATTGATGAATGGAATGAAATGGGAGGACACTCACGCGCCACACGCAACATAACACACTTCTCTCTTCCGTAGTCTAACAAACTCTTTACACATGGATCGCAGTCGATTGCTATCCCTGTATCAGAAGTGTAAGCTATCTAAATTTTATTTAACACTATTTCAACTACCATCATCGCCCATATGAAATGTTATAAGATTTACAAGTTAGACTAAGCGTGCTTCTATTTCCAAATGAAAAAGTATACATGGTTAAATCATCCACTTAAGCCCATCCGTAGTCTAACAAGCTCTTTACACATGGATCGCAGTCGATTGCTATCCCTGTATCAGAAGTGTAAGCTATCTAAATTTTATTTAACACTATTTCATCTACCATCATCGCCCATATGAAATGTTATAAGATTTACAAGTTAAACTAAGCGTGCTACTATTTCCAAATGAAAAAGTATACATGGTTAAATCATCCACTTAATCCCCATTCAAGTAAGTCAGTATGAAAGCAAAGATAATACGAAATAAAAATTTATTATGGCATGTATTTCAAAAGGTCTTCATCGTCAATATCGTCCCAGAGTCTGACTTCACATAGATCGCAAAAACAGTTCACTTGCTTTAATCGTTCTTCCACTGCGAGCCTCACTTTGTCGATATACTCCCACTCCGCCATAGTTCGTGGCTGGGAGTTAGGGGTGTACCATTCCCATAGTTGGTAGAGGAATTTGGTGCTGGTGATCTCCATCACATCATCAGTATCGTACTGGAGATACTTCCACCTCACGCCTGTTAAGTCGGGACACTCCTTCTCACATACACTCTCTTCGTCGTCCGCTGGTAATGACAACTTTCTGATATTGTCGAGTCGGTATATTTTCTCCACCTTCCCCTTCGTTGGAGCGTTTGGTGCAACGAGCGCCTTTGGTGTTGAGCATGGAGAAGAGAATTTTGTAATCGGTGTTGCCGGAGGGCTTGTCATGTTGACTGTGAATAATAACTTTGAAATGTTTTCTAATTCTTAAGTATAAACAAGCAACCAATCGGAATGAACAGCCAATGAATGATGAATATGAAAGTATATATGTAAAGTGACATCCGTGTCATTTCACTCTGTCTTTGAGACGTGTAAGTAAACTGTTCTCTAGTGAAGTCTCTATCTTGTTGAAGAATCAACCTTAAACATAATTTCTTTGAAATGGTAAGTTGAAGATTTCCTCTCTCATCTCCTTCAAACGTGTGGCTAATAGCATCTTCCTCAATTTCAGGCATCTACTTCATCACCAACACCCTCCCTTCTCGAGGAAAGTTTAGAGTTGTTGAGTGAAGGTAGGTTGTAACAATACACTGAGACTTAAACAGAGATGATAGAATGATTTCTCTTTCAGGTGATGTTAGTTCCAGCTCAGGACTCTCGCGACAAGGCTACGAGTGGGAATGTGCTGACTGCGGACATATTTTTACAAGGAAGCACAGTCTCCTTCGACACATCAAACAACGTGTGTGTCAACGCAAAGGGGCATCAATCTCCGGGGGTGAAGTTGATTCTGACGATGACATCTCCTTTCCTTGCGATTTGTGCCCTCTTTCTTTTGATAGTCATTTTCAGCGATCTTCGCACAGACTTCAACACACGCATGCAAATGATCACTACACCAACGGTACCTCTACCATCTCCCTCATTGATGTTTCACATAATAATTTAGTACGCGACTACTGCATGGAGTCCAATACTCAAATAGTAGATTTTCCTGAGTGGCTCCTTCAAAATTTTAACATTATCGAAGCGCTCTTCAACAATTTAGACAATTTTAGAATGAAGGCGCTCATCTACCTTAAACTAAAATATATTAAAATAGATTTTCAAACGGGTCAAGTGACGGAGAGAATACAGTTTGATGTTCCTTCCTCTTCCGCAACCGAAGTTGTAGACTGCGAGTCTTGGCTAAATTTTCACATTCAATGTTTAAAATCAAATGTAGATAAATTCAATCAACGCGACAGCGCTCTCATTTTTGATGGTGTGGACTCAGCCATATTCAAAATTTCCCTATTAGAAAGTCATGCAGCTCGAGGCACATTTAAACTACCAAAAACGTTGTATAATAAGAAAGCTGTCATCAATGTCGATTGTAGATCACAGTGTTTCAAATATGCAGTCCTATCCATCCTTCACTATAATGATATCAACGCGCATCGAGATCGCACCTATAGCTATAGACAGTGGGAGGATGAACTAGACTTTGAAGGTTGTGATAGTAACAACATGAAAATCAAAGATGTAGAAACGTTCGAAAAACATAATCAGATTAAAATTGTAGTTCACGTGTGGGAGAAGGGGTTGAAGGGTGCCCGCTATAATTCACGTTCAACTTGTTATGAACGTGTAGTCAACCTCTTATTAGTAAAACAAGACGATAGCGAGGAATGGCACTACTGTGGTATTCCCAAAATCTCTCGCTTGTACACTCACTTGGGGCACTCTAAAAGAGGTGAACATTTTGTATGCGACCGCTGCACACGACCATTTTGGTCGAAAAATAAATTTGAAACTCACTATGAATGGTGCAAGCGAGGTAAATTACAAATGGAACGCATGCCCAAAGATAAAATATTTTCACATAGGGATAATGTTGACGAATTAAGTCCCCTGAGTGTCATTTACGCAGACATAGAATGCTACATTGATGATATCATCCACAAGCCAGCAGTCATATCCTGCTATGAAGTATGGCATGACCACTTTAGGAATAGACAAAACAAAATGCATACTTGGCAAGGTGAAGACTGCATTTCAAAAGTTCTAGAATTTCTCGATAAAGCTGCTAAATTTCAACAATCACATGATTCCCAATTGCAGCGTAAGTCACTACATATGTCAGATGAAGACAAACAAAAATTTGAAAGTTGCACATCCTGTCCTAAATGTCATAAAACGTTTGATGACGATAAAATTAAGAAAGTGCGTGATCATAATCACATCACTGGTAAATTTAGAAACACTCTGCTCCAAATGTAACTTTTCACTTAGGTTGAGACGTCGTGTACTACCCGTCATTTTTCATAACTTTAAGGGCTATGACAGTCATATGCTCATAAAAGGAGGGTTGAGCCAGATGAAATCGTGGCAGTTTAATGTAATAGCGCAAACGAGAGAAAAATTCATGGCAATGACAGCAAAAGTACCAGTAGATAAAACTAAAGAAAATAAGACAGTCTTCTTCGAAACAAAATTTTTAGATTCATTTCAATTCATGTCAGCGTCACTAGCTTCTCTCGTTCGTAATCTCAAGTTTCTTCCCCATAGTCAAACTTTGAAGAAACACTATCCAAACTTAACGGATGAAGTAATCACTCGCAAAGGAGTCTTTCCCTATGCGTATTTTAGCTCAATGTTTAAACTAAATGAAACAACCCTTCCTTCCATTGACAAATTCCAAAACGATTTGACGGGTCAAGATTGTCCAGTAGAGGACTATGAACATGCTCAAGAGACATGGTTAAAATTTGATTGTAAAACGTTTGGCGATTATATGATCGCTTACTTAGAATTAGATGTCATTTTGCTGGCTGATGTCTTTCAGGAGTTTCGACGAGTGGCATTAGAAGAAGACAAATTAGATCCTGTCCACTTTGTCAGTCTACCAGCCATGTCCTTTAAATCAGCCTTTAAAATGACTGGTGAGACTATCCATCTCTTACAACACCCCGAGATGTATAACATATTTGAGCGCGGAATACGCGGTGGTCTCACATTTGTGAATAAACATCACATAAAATCTAAAACAGTAGGTAATGATAATATCCACCTAAAGTACTTTGACCAAAATAATTTATATGGCATTTCACTGTCTAAACCACTACCTCATTCCGAGTTTAGTTGGTTAAATCAAGATGAGCTTGCGTATTACTCCAACCCTTCAAACATTCTGAAGATTCCAGATGAAGGTGATTGGGGATATTATTTTGAAGTGGATTTGATTTATCCAAATAGTATTAAAAATAAAACTGCTGATTTCCCACTCGCACCTGAATCTGGTGAAGTGACTGAAGATATGTTTTCACCATTCATGTCACAATTTCATAATAACTTAAGAGAGTGTGGACAGCCAAGGTATAGACCATATCGCAAACTTTTACTCACCCAATATGATAAGAAAAATTATCTCGTACACTTCTGCATACTAAAATTCTATTAAGAAATGGGCATGCTTCTAAAGTCAGTTCACTGCATTATCAAATTTAGACAGAAAGCCTTCCTCAAACCCTACATAGATAGTAACAGTCAAAAACGTGCACTCGCCCAAAATGATTTTTAAAAGGATTTTTATAAATATAAGAATAACAGTCTTTTCGGAAAGACCATGGAGGATGTTAGAAAACGTATGAACTACAAACTAGTCGTTGATGAACAAAAATATCACAAATTGACCTCATCACCTCTTTTCATTGATAGAGACATCATCGATGAGGATCTTGTAGGTGTTAAAATGATAAAATCTGAAGTTGAGTTGTGCAAACCCATCTATATTGGGCAAGCCGTTTTGGATTATTCCAAGCTTGAAATGTATCAACTCTTCTACAAAATATTAAAACCATGCCCTCTCGTAAAAGAGGTTCGCTTGCTGGGTGGTGATACAGATAGTTTCTTTTTAGGAATTACCACTCAAAAAGATTTAAATTTTAATGAAGTAGGTAAGTCATTAGAAAAATATTTCGACACATCTAACTACAATCCCACTCATCCACTCTATTCCATACAGAATAAAGCCAAACTTGGTTGTTTTATGGATGAAACAGCAGGAAAGGAAATAGATGAAATGATTCTCCTCCGTCCTAAAATGTATTCCATGAAATTAAAAGAATGTGCAGATAGTATTAAGCGTGCTAAAGGTATATCAAAATCCATTGTTCACAAAATAAAAACATCGGTCCTATAAGAAGGCCTATAAAAATAAAACTATAACGTTTGTCAATATGACAATCTTAAAATCTCAAGTTCATACTGTGAAAACGCACACGTTCAAGAAACGAGCGCTTTCAGCATGGGAGGATAAGAGGTGTTGGATAGGACATAACACATCTCTTCCACATGAACATCCTGACACAAACATACCTCCACCCAAAAGAATAAAACTCACGCCACCACATTCAGGAGATGTATTGACATAATCAACTTTAACTCAGTATTTTGATGTTGCTTTTTGTAGATATACATGGTTGTTTTATGTATCGCATGAGATCGTTTCTTCCTTGTGAATATATGCCTACCGTCAGCCCATTCCTCCTTTATCTGTTAAAAGACTTTTTCATATATATATTTTTATTTCAATAAACATATCACAATGACTTCACTTTGTTTTCTAAAACACTAAAGTTACGAGGGATTTAGTATCTTTCACATGGATGCACTCTTGTAAACCATTGGTAATTTGATAGTAATAGAGGGTATAGTTTGTTTGACGACGGGATGATAGAAAATAGATTCAAACATCTTCTCGACTATTCCATATGAAGCGTCTTTATCATGAATGAAATCACGTAAAATGTATTCTTTTTTCTCACCAACAGAAATAGGTAGAATCCAATCACTTTGAATGTAAAGGTGCTGTTCATGTTTATCAAGTGTCATTGGTGTTTCTATAACAATCGTATGCGCAGCAGTAAACACAGTTTGTAACATTGAAAAACCAAAGAGTTTTTTCAAATTTTTACTCAATTGACATTGAATGTCATCACCCAGTTTCAGAACAACGCGTTGATTTTCAATTGAAAACGAAATGTGGTGTGTCTTTACATCATATTTACTTTTCATCACATGCTTCAACTTCTGTTGTGTATAAGGATTTACTATATGAATGAAGCTTTCAACTGTATGATATAGACGCGGCATTATATTGATAGCAACTTTAGATTCTTGATAAGACTGGTAAATTTTCTTGATGCGATCACCATAGATGTCCACCCACCATTCATCATTAACTGAATCAGCTTTAGTGTGATATTCATGAGAAGCATACACCAGACCGCTTCCAATAATAGGGGTTGGATGTCTTACAAAATGACGCAAGGTTGGAGAGAAATAAACTGTAAGTTTGTCATTATATTTCTGAATAACCAACTTATTTTTGTCCGCCATAATTTTTTCTCCATACTTCTTACCCACAGTCTCATTCCATCGTTTTACTAACTCAATAAGTGATAAAGGTTGAACACCACGCTTTTTCAAAATGATGCGTTCTTCACATTCTACAACATCTTCATCAAATATTTTAAATTTCTAATGAAATTTGTTGATTCGATTTGAATAAACTTTTTTAACATTTGCAGTAGCAATTGACGTTAGATGTAGTCCATGGCCAAAACCGAGATGGGGATAGAATTCATTATCCAAACTCAGTGTAAGACCTCTAGTAAAAGAATGAAAGCGGAGGAACTGTCTCCCACTCCAATGATAGATAGTAAACTCATAAACTTTCTGATCCTTATTCTTCATGGTGGAAGTATTACCACTGTTGAATGCCTTAATAATTTTCTCATTCCCAAATGGCTCATAAGAATCTGATTTTATCTGAATCCATTCATAGTTCCACTTTCCATCTGACGTTAAATTGTATGGGAACTGGAATGCATTATTCATCGTTATTCCATCATGGGTGCGAGGAGTCAATATCATTTCTTCCAAATCATTCACATTCTGAATATTGCTATCATAGCAAATACTAGAAACACCAACCTCCCATTCAACTTCTAAATGTAGTGGGCGATTTAATTCTACTCGATAGTCTGATGGTTTATTTTTGGGAAATTTATTCATAGAAGCATTACTGGGCAAGTAGATTAGAAACGAGTCCTTATTTTCACTTTCCATATTATTAACATTGGAAAAATATATTAGCATACTTTTGCATTGACTCTTCATTCGGAAATGGAGTGTGATACTTGTCACAGCATCTTTATGAAAAGGAATCAACGCACCAGCATCGTCATAAATTGCAATATCAATTTGTGGGATGTAGTTTGATTTCAGCTTTGTATAATGCACTTTCTTGAAAGTATGCTCAGATAAAATACTGCAGCTTTTTGGCTGGTATGGTATCATTGCTAGCAATGGAGCTTCAACATCTCCCACACGTACATCTTCACCAATATTGGAATATATCTGAAAATAGTCAATACGACGCGATAGTGACATGTCTGCGCTAGCTTTGGTTACAGTACCACTTTTAAAGATATTTTGATCAAAACCCAAAATGTCCATTAGAGTTTTATCCATAATTAGTTCAATACTTTTTCCACTTATAGTGAGAGACAAAGTACCTTCTTTTTCAGAAAATGAAATATGTTGCTCATTAATCACTTCATTTAAATAAACTACAACCAATTTAGCTGAAGTAATAATGCGAGGCATCAACACTCTTGTTTCATGTAAGATACCACCTAAAGGCTCTACACACTTTCTGTATAAAGATACGGTCCATTCTGTATCAAATTGATTTGACCTTTCACATGGTAAATGTTGCATATCAAATTTTCCATGAACAGCTGCAGAACGATGTCGTAAGAACTGATGAAAATCTTTTGAACAAACTAATACTAGATCATCATCATTTAATTTACTTATTGCAATATGATTAGATGATTTGATATAAGTCAATGTTGCCACTTGTTTACCATCAACTCGAAGGAGATAATTAAATTTCTTCAATAATGTTTCAGGAGTCATGTTTGTCTTTCTTGGCTTAATCACAATCTTCTTCACCAACGTCTTCTCATTTCTTGGAATAAGATCTACATAATAAGCTTCCTCTCGATATATTAACTGTTTTTGACCACTTGGGTGTTAATTAACGTTATAATTATCATAGCTTGTTAAGGCGCTAGCGAAGTAACCTAAATCATTTCTTAAACTTGGACTTAAACCAACAATCCAATCTTTCTCAACTACATGATGTACATAATTATGATCATCATTGTGCGGAGTAAATTGGACAATATGTTTACACGCTTTATTCAGGAAATCATATATAAACTTTTTACATGATAAGAGATCTTTCTTTGGCCACTGTGGAATGTATACTCGGCAGCCCTTTTCACATTGGTAAGCAGCTGTGCGTCTCATATTAATAGTCATCACCTCATGATCAAAAGTATAGACACAGTTGCTATGAACAAGTTGAGTGACACCCACTTCCCACTTTCCACTTAGCTGTTGTGTATGGTCAATGGGAGTAGAAAAGAGTGCGGCTCGATTACTAGCAAATCTATTTGCGGCCGCATTGCTAAGCAAAATATGATAAAACGACATTTTGATATTCCTGATCTCCGGCTTTGCATAACATCATGAAGACTTGGATTTTGGACTTTCTACAATATATCAGAGTTGATCGTAATGGAAACGTACATTTCAAAAATTCTCATGGTCATACATCAAGAGGTATTACATTAACATGGCGACAATTTGTCAACCTCAATGATATCATGAGGGATTTGGAATATTTTGAAACATTAAGATTCATCTCCTTGGGTGATCAAGTTTGGCTTCAATATTACAGAAATGAAATTCAAATCTGCCATTCTCATTCCGCAAACTGTTTCTCATTTCGCAAATACAATTGGGAGAAGTATAGAATATACATACATCGCTCCATCATGACATTTATTCGTCGTGAGTTCATCGCCCTACTATGCAAATCTTAATCAGACATGACTACCACGCACCATGAGTTGGAAATTAGATTCCCTACAACGTATTGAAACGGACCATGATCGAAACGTCTATTTCAAAGATTCAACTGGAAATGTGAGAAGAGAGTTTGCTTTATCTTATCGTCATTTTCAATCTCTACATCACATCATGTAGGATTTGAAATACTTCTATATGAAAAGACATTCACGTATTGGAAATCGCATCTGGTTGCGCGTCAACAAACGGCGAATTCAACTCTATCATTCCCAACTCTATACTAACTTACCATATCATCAAGGTAGTTGGGAAAAGTATAAAAGAAAGTTACATCGCTCAATTTACTCATTTTTTTATCATGAAGCGCCATCGCTACACCATCGTCAACATTCTCCGTCGCTTCAGACTCTACACCAAAATCGATCTCACAACATTACGCCAACACCTTCCAAACAGCAAGTATTACCCGGGCCGTCCTCAAATGTTAGTGGTGAATATGAACAATTCACGGAATCTTCAACTCTTCCCAAATGGGACTGTACAGATTCTCGGCGCCCTTTCTCATTCATCGGCGCAGTCAATGCGCTTAGAGCTACAGAGACTACTACGTCGGATATGGAAGAGGGAGAGGTGTGTGATGTCGAATCTGAGTGTGGACAATATGGTGATCTCTACTCAATTGAGTGAAAGTGTATCATCTTTGAAGATTCGTACCAGCAGTTACAATTTGTGTTATGAACCCGAACTTTTTCCTGCAGCTCTCATTAGTTGTTGGTTACCTGTGCATGTTGCAATCTTTCATAATAGTAAAGTGATCATTACTGGACTAAAATCTCATGTACAAGCAAATGTGATCCTAGACTATCTCATCGAGTATGTACGTGCCCAGCGGATTGTAAAATAAAAAACAATTTTTCCAACATGATGTTTTTATTTCAAATCATGATAGAACTTACAAATCATTTTTTCATTAGAGGATGGATTACATGAAAAGTTTTGAATAACAGATACAAATCGAGATACATGTAAACGTTTTAAGATGAAGTACAGTACAAAAGCACCACACGTTGATGAAAGTGGATGTTGTAGTATGCGTTCATTTCGCTGATATTGACGCGTATGTTTTCTCAACCACTGCTGTGTTGGTATATTTGGAGGTTGAGCAAGAGAGTCAAATAGTTCACCACGTCGGTCTTCTCCAATAAAGATCGCTTTCCAATGCTCACCGCCCAAATTCTGCGAATGAGTGTTTAGCACAATAAAGATGGGATAGTGATTTACTGCAGGTGGTAAGGTATCGAGCGAATAGACATTATCGAAAGCTTTGAACGTCGCTTCGTCTGCATTACGCTGTACTTTAGTTTTAATATCGTCAGCAGTCAACCAACTCATTAACGATTATACTGAAGAATCACGTCACGATACTTTGTAATTTCAATATTTGAATCGAAGACTGCATAAATTAATACATTGATCGTCTCAGGCAGTGTTCTTTTGAACGTCAAATCTAAACGAATATTATGAGGCACGTTCGCTTGACGATAGGGTGCACTAATATCGCTGTCAGCAGTCAAATCAAATGCATAAATAGTATATCCACTCTTAAACTCTTTCATAGTGAGTCCGTTGGTGTCATCCGTATTGTAAAAGCCAAAGACATCCATAAAATCAACATAACTGCGCATAAATTGATCCGCAGCAAAATCTGGTTTGTAGGGTGGACCAGGATGACTCACACCATTTACACGTAAAGCAATTTCACTTAACTGATTGTGTTTAAAATTGAAAGGATTCTTCTTTATATTACCATTAAATGCATCATTTTTAACCATTGCCACCATGAGGAGCTTCGCTGCTTCCGATGGAAAGAGGCCATCTTTCATGAAACTCTTTTGATCTTTCGGAATTGTAAAGGTGAGAAGCTTTGTATGCTGAATGGGGTAAATGGCATTTTGGCGGTTAAGACCTCCAGCATGTCCTCTAATGACACTTGGATTCGGTACTACTCGACGAATGTAAAGTGCAATATCTTCCACATTAATTCTAAAATTGTCAACTTTAGCAAATGCATTCAGCGCAAATTCAGGCTTTTTCAATGTCAGCTTGAGTCGCATGCTGGTATTACAGAGTAAAATCTTTGACTGTCTAAAGAAGTCTAAATTAAGCGGACCATATAGGTGACATACTTTACTATCTTTAATCATAGCAGATCGCTTTACAAAGCCACTGTTTGTTTCAACATCAAATTTTCCTGCTTCATCTCTGTACCATCCCATGGCTTCCATATGACTTTTTTGTGCTGCTGGATGAAACTGTGATACATGATTGAAATATGCTTTATAGGGATAATCGCTTTGGCCACCTTCCACCTGCTGCTCTCCAATCGTTAGAGAAACATCGCGAAGTAATGTAGTCAATTGTAAATTGTTCAGTCCAACTTTATGTGTATCGTCAATAGCAGTTCCATCTGCTTGCTGAATTCTAAACCTCAAATCAACCATCGCATAACTCAAATCTATGTAGTCATCACTACCACCAGGAATAACAAATTCAATGGGGCCAGCATTCTCAGCTGTTCGAGGATGATAATCTACAATACTTGAACTAAGAATATCTGTCTGTATGGCTTGTTGATCAAACAAACAAAACCCGGAAGTTTTACACTCCATGATTAGAAGTTATAGCAGCGTCGTCGTTTAGCGCCTGATGAATGATTAGAGCCTCTGCGACGTTTGCGTGAATGCCTTTTGACTGAAGATCGCACCTTACCAGCTCCGCGATGTTTCCTCCTTCCTTTATTCATTCGTTTAGGTGATTTCTTTCCTTGAGTAACACCAGCAAAGGTCTGCTTCAATGTTTTTAAACCGCGTTCCTTCCCACAATTCAACAAACTGCTCTTAAAACTTCTACCTCTGGAAAGATCACTAGCAACATCACCAGCAAAGCCAACGGCATTACTTAAAACATTTCGTTTTAAAGATCTACCGACATTGGATATGAGAGGTGCTACAACAGATTTCAGTGCACCAAGTATGCTACCTCCACGTTGGCGGCGAGCGCCGATGTAAATTTGTCCTCCACCACTTACATAGGAGGGTCGTGAATAAAATGAGGCAGTTGGATTCATAGCTCAAACCCTAAACATTGTTAGTTACAACTTTGCATGAATCACTGTCGATCACTTAGATGAAAGATGTCGGCACGACGCATCCAAGAGTTCATACTTGAAGGATAACCAGTCCATTTAACAAGACACCATTCTTCACCTTGTCGTTTTTTACATCGAATGATTTTCTCTACCAAATATGTTTCACTTTCAGTGACTACCTCAATCTCATCGCGGTAAAAGCTACCCTCAATTTCTTCATTATCGTAATCTTTCAACTTGTAGGTGGTCGGAGAGTCTTTTTGATTAATCCTTGATACTGTAAATACCTCTTCTGTCCAATTCGGAAGGTACCCTTTAGCAAAAACACTTTTCACTTTTGAGATACGAACTTTATCACCAATTTTCATATCACTTTTCACATGAGTTCGTTTACGTTGGAATGATTCGCGCACTTTATCTACATTGTCAGCATTTACATCTACTGGTCTGAGTCCAATAGAACGATGGATAGAGTGATTGTAGGCATTGAGTGTATCTTGTAGAACCTTTGTCCAATTTTGTGTCAAGTTGGCAGTAAAATGTCGCCACAAGCGATTTTTTAATGTGCGATTAAAACGTTCAACGAGTGCAGCTTTATAAGCACTCTTTACACTAAACAACTCAATGTCATGCCTCTCAAATAATCTTCTCACATGCTGATTTTCAAACTCTTTTCCTTGATCACTCTGAATTCCTTTTGGAATGCGACCTTCTCGAAAAATTGTTTAGAATGCTTTTGCTACTCCTTTCCCTTCTTTAGTTTTTAAAGGTTGAGCCCACGCATAACGCGAGAAAATATCAATGACGGTTAAAATAAAATTATTACCCGAGTTATGTTTTGAAATGGAGGCAACATCGCACAAATCTGCTTGCCACTGTTCATCGATGTCATGAACAATATAATGGCGGGTGCGGTACTTCTTTTTCGCTTGTTTATGGAGTGTATAGGTAGCCTGACCCTTTAACCATCGTTTCACTTGTGATTGTGGAAGACCACTCGCTTTTGATAATTTCTTGATAGAGGCAAATCCTGCCGGATGTTTTACATCATAATAGATTGACTTCAAACGCTCAGTCGATGACGACTGACTCTTTTTTCTCCTTCTCATCTTTTTGCTTTCTTGCCTTTCTACATTTACAACAACTGCAGCATTTAGCTTTAGCGGTTTTGCGATCGTGTTCACATTGCTTAGGGGTTTCATTTTGAGAGCTAGCGCAGCAAGTGCAAGTGACAACGACATTCACCTCTGGCGGCTCATTACATGGCAAGCAACACATCTGCTTCATATTAATAGTCTGAGAACATGTATTTCTTGGGAGGGGCTGTTTTACGTTTTCCTTTTACTAGTTTTAGTGGTGGCGTAGATCTACGTCGAGTTCTTCCACTTGTTTGCTTAGTGAGTGTGGGAGGGGATGTAGCAGGTGACGTCTTAAACCAATTTGTTGGCATTTTCATCGTCTGAAGCATTGGAGCAGTAGCCACTGTTGAATCAAGTTCTTTCAATGTCTCATTATTCAAAGCAAATTTTGGCACATTATGCTTTTTCAATAGTTTAAGAAAGTATGACCAACCAGGTGGAACATAGCCCTGACGGCGCTTTCTACGTGTCGCATACTGAATCAAGTCTTCATAACCTGAAGCATCAATCACTTTATTTTCATCTGTAATGATTTCTCCTCTATCATTTACATTGAGATGGGGTTCAATACTGTTGAAAAGAGATATGGCATGTGCGCGGGATGCTAAAGGTGTAGCAGTCGATACAGAGAGACGCATCTTATTCTTCAAATTTTTTAGTTGCTCAACAGTTTCCGATTGTAATAATACAGCACGATGTGGATCTTTGATGTAAACATTTTGCTGATAATCTATTTCTTTCCTATACATTTGATTTGCAAGAGGTTGCTTTACTTGCTGCGTGGCAGTCAATTGTACATATTCATCCTGAGGAATAACAATCATGCGAGAATAAGAACTCATAGTTTGTAGATAATCAGGGGAGTTTTCAAAATATCACTTCGAAATCTAAATTCTTCCGGACACTCTTGCGTTAAGTCAATGAATAAGTAACCGTGTGGTTTTTCAGTAGCTGCTTGAAAAATTTCAATTAAGGCTTTTGATCCTCTGGGTGCAACTTGTCGCGCTAAAATTTCAAATTGACTTTTATCTCGCGGATTCTTGAAAATAGCATAATAGTGTGTATTCAGGTTTCGTGTGCGAGCTTCTTTTCTATCAGGAAACAAATTTTGTGTGATATAGATGATAAAGCACCTTTTATGATGTGCTGCGCGAGTGAACTTATCTGTAACATCTTTTGAATTCTTACTTTCTTTTAATAAATCATCCAATACAACAACATCATTAGACTGAAGTTTATCCACTACAATAATTCCTTCATGTCGAATAAAGTTGCGACTTTGCAATTCCTGAAACAGCGACGGTTGATAAATACCATAACACCAAATCACTCGATTGATAGGTTCCTTAAACAACTCCCTTCTTTTATCCAATAAATTCAGCGTGAAAACAGTTTTACCTGCATGAGATGGACCTGATACAGTCAGAACTTTATCACATTGAAGTCTGAAATCCATTTTATTACTTTGAGACTCAACATTTGCATAATTAACGCTTAGAGCCAAAGATATTTCCCAATAGGTTGCCCACGGCAGGAGCTATCATTGGAAGTATTGCTGAAAGGAAACCGCCCTTTTGTGTTAGAGTTTCCCTCTTTCTTTGAAGGGTGACTTTAGGATTGGAGATGAAACGCAACTTGGTAGCATATCGCTTAAGTAACTTTCGTTGTTTTGGTGCTAATTTCTTCGTCCTCAACTTCCTCACATGAGAAATAATTTCACGAATGAATTTATCGTTAGCATGTCGTATAGCATTGTATCGCTGATTTGCTTTCATTCGTCGGAGAGCTTGAATGGCTGAAGAAAACTTTTGACTTTTACGTTTCGTCATTTTACGTTTCGCCATTTTCCGTGTTAGTCTTTGTTAAAAACCTGCCTTTACCACATTTGCATAGGTACTAACTATTGCGGCATAAGTGACACTCGAAATGAGCAATATCACAGTGGTTACATTTGCAAAGTTGAATGCAATTACGTATGAAACAGCGTTGACAAAAAGCATGCTTACATCTCTTGAAGATGCGCTTTTCATTTCCATCCTTTCGCTTACATACATCGCAACACATAGTTTCACCGTTACTGATGTCTATAGCAAGTCTTTTTGAAGATATGAATTTGCTAGCCTTTTCTAAATAATAGACGCATGTACAGAAGGAATATACTTCGAGAGTGAGCAGACATAGCTCGAAAACCAGTTGTGCTACAATCAAGTACCACTGCATTTTCAATTTTTCTTTATAGAAAGTTGAATGTGAATATCTGAAATCGCTTCAATCATTAGACTGCTGCCATGATGGTTAAATGCGTTAAGACGTTCAGCAATTTTTATCATATGTCTTTTAAAAATTCTTCGGGGTGATCTACCACTTCCATTGAATAAGAAGCAAAATGGAAAGAGCGACTTTCCACCTCTTCCTTTCCAAAATGACTAAACTTAATTTTCGCAACTAATCGCGCCATGACAATGCTATCAGAGAATGTATTCATTAACTCTAGAAATAGAGTGCTAGCATCATCGACCACTGCTTCGATGTCGGTCTCATCTTTATGAAAATTTATCACATAATCTTGAACAGTTCCTTTTAAACTTTGCCTATGAAAATGTAATGTTCCGCAGTCGTTT
The DNA here is from genome assembly GCA_907163375.1 of Prostheceraeus crozeri. Classification (NCBI taxonomy): domain Eukaryota; kingdom Metazoa; phylum Platyhelminthes; order Polycladida; family Euryleptidae; genus Prostheceraeus; species Prostheceraeus crozeri. Next base: position 211,953 of record CAJQUW010004013.1, read on the forward strand.
GAGAAAGACATGATCGCCCTTTATCTAACCCATCCATTGCATGAAAACAACAACTCTTCTCATAGTAACATTTATTGAATAACGGTAACAAGCATGCATTATAAATCAATGGTTTGAAACAGATAAAATAGATACAGCTGGTAGCTATCATACAGCGAGCAATGATGACCATACAGGACTTTGGCAGTGTTGAGGTAAGGAGGAAAGAAGCATTGGTTATGAACGTAGCTACTACAACGAACAGACAAAATAGGAACACACAAATCCTTAAAACTTTTCGTGACTTCATGATAATGTTGATTCACTCTACTATCCCAAGGTGGGAGCAAAATGTCATCAGTGATTAGATTGGGAAATACTTTCCTCTCCTTACCAGGATTATTACAAAAGATGCGTATAACATTGAAAGCAGCTAGCCATCGTTTAAAGTCAATAAGAAGAGCACTCTCACAAGAAAAGCCATAGTCTTGCAAATATTTCAGATTAAGTCCATGAATGTGTTTTCTCGCCCATTGATCAACATTGGGATCGCAGTTGGCATGTTGATGATAGACACTAACAATCTGATATGTCCAATTGTTCATAGCAATAGCACTGAGCTCCTGTACAGGTTCACCCTCACAATCCATAAAAATGATGATAGAAGCCTAAAACGGAAATTTACACATCTAAGGAAACGTTCTATAACATATTACAAAATGAAGAATTACATCGATGCTTTTCACGACAAAATACACAAATGATATGATGGCAACGAAGAAGTAAAAATGTATCTAATAAGACCACGTCTACGACACTCAAAGCACATAAGCGAATTGTCATAGGGTAGAGTTAGGAAAGGACTAGTAATTCTCCTTCTTTGATTTGCGTTTTGATGCAGCATTCTTCTCCGACTTGCGCTTCGTACCACTGCTGTTAAGGATTTGATCAATGATGTCATCCACGTTGGGTGGTTTTGGAATATATAGGATGGATTCCATATGCATGGAGAGCGAGGCTATTTTATTATCCTTGTGCCGACCATAATATAGCCCATTCACTTTGAAAAGGATATCCCAAGTACCTTCCCTGAGCTCGTCGCATGTGATGGGTGTTGAATGATCTCCCTCCTTCTTATAGTAAGTGCACCAATGTGATACCGGTAGGCAAATTTGATTACCATCCCAAATCTTTCTATAGGGAGTATCCTTGTCATCTCTCGCCTTCCACTCTTGAGCAAGAGGAGTAGGAATGTCCATATTTAATGTCACGTACTCCTCAATAATATCAAGTTGGTGGCGAATGTACGGACTCACGGGGATCAGTATGTAGTCCCCATACTGATTGTGCATTATCTTGACATCCGTGGAAGGGAGCATTCACGTTTGGAGTACTACGCTATGATCGTCATAAGGCAAGACTTGTTTAAATTTACGCTGTAGCGGTGTAGGATTATGTACCTTGGATGTTTCTTCCACTGCCCTCAGTTGTAGATGATCTGATCGTAGCGAACCTTGTAACGTTTGACCGCCATTTTGTCCTACTAGTGCAGCAGATGGAGTAGATGCCTGAAAATGAAAAAGATCGTATTAAGTTTACGTTCAAGGGAGGAGAGGGAGGGAAGTAGCGACTTACCATTTTAGTTGGATAATAGAACAGGGAACTAGAGAGAGAGAGAGAAAATGTGCGTACGTCACTCGTGTGATTCAACGATGGAATGATTCTCACTGTGGAAGGCTCGCTATTTATATAGAAATGCTTGATTCTCATTGGATGATGATCCTCATTGGACAAAAACATCAAGCTGATTCCAAATCTGGCCTCCGTTTACGAATCCGAGCCTTCGTTCTCCCGCTGGAGCTGTTTCTTGGGAAATTCAAACTCTGTCGTTTTTTCGCCAATCTCCCAAATCTTGAATGGCGTCTCATATCTAAACAAAGACAGATATGAACAAGCCGTTTCTTTCAGTGAATTTGTCTCACTCTTAGCTTTCAAACGAGCTATTGCACGACTTTCTACGATCACTAGAAGCAAAATTGGAAGTTTGGTGCCGGGGGGGGGAGGTCAGTGAAATTTGATGAAACAAACTTTGGTCAGGGTCCCAGGTCGAAATGCCACACTTTGGAAAATTTTCAAAATTTTTGACCATACAAAGTCACTCTGACACTTAGGATTTTTTCAGGTGAGCTCCGACCTAAAATCTTGTAACAGCTCTAACTTTTGAACGGCTGGTCCGATTGACTCGCAACAAAAAATGTCACCTAGCAGTTTTTTCTCCTCTTTCAAACGAGTAGCTGTAAGACAAAATCCGTCCACTAGAACCAAAGTTAGAAGATCGCTGTCGGGGGGGGGGTCAGTGAAATTTGATGAAACAAACTTTGGTCAGGGTCCCAGGTCGAAATGCCACACTTTGGAAAATTTTCAAATTTTTGACCATACAAAGCCACTCTGACACTTAGGATTTTTTCAGGTGAGCTACGACATTCCACCCTCCCAACCTGGCCGGCACACCACGCCAACCTGGAGAGCGCATCACAAACCACCGCTCGCTACGTCGGCCGGCCAGAGGAGGGGACGTCAGACTCGAAGCAACTCGGTGGCTCACCACGACCGACTCGGCTGACAGGAGGGGGGGGGACGTCAGACTCGAAGCAACACGGCGGCTCAACACGACCGACTCGGCTGACAGGAGGGGGGGGACGTCAGCGACGGCGGCCATCTTGCGCGGTCCAGTGGTGGAGTTTTACTTACTACTAAATTCCTTAATCAGCTTAATTTCCGCTTATTTAAGATGCTTGTTGGCAAAAATTCATTCTTTTTGAAATCTAACTTGTTTCATACTTCGTATAAAGAGGCGTCATGTCGGTAATATATAAATTTGAAAAATTTTAGCTTTTTAAAAATTGCCCAAATATTTTTTTTGGACCGCAGGAACGTGATCTCCGCAAAAAACTGAATCTTTTCATATAAAAATTTCGACTGCATGCAGATACGTTTTTGAGTCGACACTCTACCTACTATACTCGTATACTTGCTCTATGAGCGAACCGATGCATGTGAAATATGTCATTATTGTCTTTATTGTTATCATCGCCATTATTAATTGCATCTGCATTTGTTATCAATCTACGATTAATGTTGACTTGATTGCAATTGAATCTTACTATTCGAATTACAGGTGCTAGTCTACTTGTACACTTCAGAAAGGCTGAAGCCCATATATTGGAAAATGCATTCTCCACGGTCACAGGATTTTTTTTAAATCAAGGCTGGTAGCAGAAATGTGTCTTGCTTATCTTTACCAACTATTCATATCAAAGACAGCTATCTCTGATGTGTTAATCGTCTTCAAAATTTCCCACAAGCTGACAACGGTGTTAGTGGTGAATTGTAATAACAATCATCCTGCCTAAATGGATAGAGAGAGAGAGAAATGTTTATATTGTATCGTCGAATAGAAATCAGAAATAAAATACACAGATAAAAGTAGCAGAATGACAGTTTTGTTTAGTCGAAACTAAGAACACATTCGTATACGCGAACAAAAGCAAGTATAAAACTAATAGTCACGTGCATTTAGTGTCTCGTAGATGACCTTGAAAGGGTGCTACAAATGCGTGGAAAAAAAGAATTTTGACGACGCAAAGTTCTACAGAATGGTACGGCGAGACGCCCACTTGGTAAATAGCTGGGGAACAATTCTCTGATGGAAGTCTCTAATCTTTCCAGGCTGTTGAAGGTGTTGATAGCTTGCGACCATCTTCTAGCTTCAATGTCATCCAGCTTCAGATCACGCGATTTGATTTTCAGACAGCGCTTCTGAATCTTCTCCAGTCGGTTTGAGTCTGTTGAGGAGATTCCCACAAACGCTGGGCAGCAGTACTCTATCAGCGACCGAACCAATGCTTGATAAATGGTAGTGAAGTCATCAATACTAGTGACAGATCTGACCCGCCTTAGAATGTACATGCGTTGAGCACACTTTTTCTCGATGAACTTTACATGGCCTCTCCATCCAAGGTTCGCATCCAAATGAACCCCAAGAAACCGAATGCTGTCTTGGAACTTGACAGTTGGGATGGCACCCTCGATACTGCAAATGCTCTTGAATCCACCGCGGTAATTCACTAGACCAGTGGCTTTCTCCGTATTCAAGGTCAATTCATTTGACGCAACCCAATCTGAAATATTGTCAAGATCACTTTCGATCTCAGCAAGATCCTTTGGAATGCTGGACTTTCGGACTCTTGATAAGAAACAAATGTCGTCAACATACTTGATTATGTGGTTCGAGGGGAAAATATTCTGAAGCGATGAAATATAAATGCCGAACAAATAAGGTCCTAGGAGGGACCCCTGTGGCACTCCTCCTGTGACCTTCATCAATTCACTCTTCTGTCCATCAATGCGTACTCTCTGTTGCCTGTCCAATAAGTAGCTCTTCAATAACAACAGAAATCCCGCAGGAAGATTCATCTGACTGGCCTTGGAAAGCAGCTTTGAGTGACAAACTCTGTCAAAGGCCTTGGAGAGGTCAAAGCTGATCAGAATAGCGGCTCCCGTATGTGGGTCATCGGCAAATCTGGATAGGGCATCGTGAGCATAGATGACAGCGTGAGTTGTTGATGATTTCTTCCTAATCCCGTATTGATTAGCACCAAGGTGAGCTGTTAGCTGGGGACGGATGCTTGATAGGATGACACGCTCGGTAATCTTGGCTGGAATTGGCAAGAGGCTAATCGGTCTGGATTTTTCTATTACATTCTCCGAGGTTTTGGGGATCGGGATTATGTCACCAATTTTCCAGATCAGTGGAAAACGTCTTTGGCGCAGGCATTCACTGATGAGGTGATGGATCGGCTCAGCGAGGACCAGAGAGCACTTCTTGTAAACTGCAGTAGGCACAGAATCACTTCCAGTTGCCTTTGGTGGGAGTCGTGAAAGAATGCTCCAGATGCCCTCAACACTTAACTCAGGTAACCAGCAGTCGTCTGGAGACCCGTCGACGAAGTCAAAACTGGAGTTGTTGGCAATGCTACAGTAATAGTCATTGATCGTATTGAGCACCTCGGATGGATTACTGGAGTTTCTGAGCCAATCACTGGGATCTCTTCCAGATTTTCCCCTCTCCATGTTGACGAATGACCATAGACCCCTTGCGGAATCCGAGCATTTAGAGCGAAAGTAGTACTGCTTGGCCTTCAGAATTTCTTGTTTTACCTTGACTTTCAAACCATTGAACAACGGCCAGTTTCGAGCACGATAAGCCTCCCATCGGCGGTTTATCAGGATCTTTAAAAGAGGTGAGATCCATGGAGCATCATTGTCAGTCAAATAGACTGTTGTTTGCGGAATTAACTTCAGTGCATCATACATGAATCCATAAAAAATATCACATTTGGTGTCGATATCATTCGGAGCATACAAGCGTGAAAAGTCATTGTCAAGGAAAGATCTTTCAAATGCAAGAATGTTCGACAAGCGTAAGTCATAGAAGATATGTTTCTTCACCACACGCTGCTTCACCAATACTTTTGTCTTAGCAAGAACAGTAGCATGATCTGAGCCGGCTATTGGAGCACCAATTGAGACGTTTTCGGGAAGATAGTCATTTGACAAGCTCTTGTCCACGAAAATGAGGTCGAGGTTGGCAGTCTGTCGAGTCGCACCATGTACAATATTAATCAAGGAGAATCCAGATTCAAGGAAGGAGCGATTGTATCGGTTAAAGTCACCAGCCGCGATTAGTCGATGAAGAGGAAGATTACTGAGATGATGATCAAGACAGTCACTGAGGGTGTCACAAATCCTCTTGAAATTTGAATTGACGATCCCAGGCGGAATACACATTCCCGTGAATACTATTTTGGAAGTAGGGATTTGGATGCAACAAACCTCAACCTCATCAAAAGTGGGTGTGGATATCTGGGTAGCGCGCAAAAACTTCTTTGTCCAGATTGCCACTCCTCCTCGTCCAGAATCATTCTTTCGATCGGTGCGATGACACTCATATCCTGCCATTTGAATGCTCTGCGTTGGATTCTTGGGAGAGAGCCATGTTTCAGTGCAGATAACAATGTCGGGGTTAAGTGCGATGACTTGGCTGTGAAGATCATCAAACTTATTAGTGATCGAACACAGATTGCTTAAAAGGAAAGAAGGTAGTCTCTCACTCTTGGAATGTTGAGATATAAAATCCGTTTCTAAAAATCCTGTTTGATCTCATCAACAACATCTCCATTTATGTATAATTTCTTATTACGGACATACGCATCTTCCTCAGGGAAATTCGTGCGGTGATCATGGGCTCTTTTGCGAAATTCTGCCAATCTCTTGTTTACTTCAGCAGGAAGATCTTCATGTAAGAAGACTTTGCATAAAGGAGAGGCTTTCTTCTTCAATTGACGAGCTTTACTGAGGAAAAGCCTAACTGTTCTTTCAGTTGATTTGACCATTATAAGCCTGGGTTTTCCATCGTCTCGTGTTTTGCCGAGTCTCCGAATGTCTTTGAAACTCTTGACTTCATCTTCTAGGTCAAGTGTCTCAGCAATCAAGTGGGCAGCTTCCGAACAATTTGAGATGGATTTGCCATTGATTGTGCACGCTTTCTCTGGAAAATTCCTGATCGCTGTCGAGTTAAAATGCTCATAATGCTTAAAATAGTTAAAATGCTCATGCTATATCTTACAGTTATATGCACAGTTGGCCAAAAATATGGCCGCGTATTTTCTGTCTCATTTCTTTCTTGAATTTAGAGACACTTCCCGTTCCAGTATTGTCAAGAAATCTTGACTGCCAATCTTGACGAGTCCAAATTAATGAAACTCTATCCATTCTTTTAGCGTACTACCGTCACTTAACTGTGTTTACACTAAGAATGACTTTATTATGTGAGGAAAAGAAATTTCCGGCTGTGTCATAACATGTAAAAGTCACTCTGATGCGATGACTATCCGAAGAACGTTTTCATCTTGAATACAGGTAATTTTATTGAGTTCGACTTGTAGCTGTAAAATTTGATGGAAATTAGAAGATTTTGAAGTAAACATGTTATAGAGAGTAAACATGTTATAGTTTCATCGCTATTTTTATTCATTCTCTTTCGATTACATACGTATGCTTGTGTTAATATGCAGCTTCAATAAAGTTTCTTCATTCATACTTTAAAAAAACCAATCTGATATCAGCATTATGATAGATATAGCAGGTTTTATCGTTCATTTATACAATTATTTATTTTTTCATGAATGACCTCTAATAATATAATAATAATAATCGTTTATTGAACATAGAAAGCTGGACAGAGCAAATTGACATACGAGGCATATATAGGATGAAAGGAATTTTCCTTCAGAAAAAAATTGTCGGTCAAAACATAACTAGAAAGTAATTTCAATGTAAGTGAGAAAGACAAAAGTCATCAATTTTGTTTGTAGAACTTCAGTCTACACATTGGAATGAACGATGATTTTCGACGCAATGTATCACAGAATTAGATTGTTTATCTGTGTCACTTTGCTAGAAGTGCAAACTGATTCAAACAAATGGCACATGCAGGAACTTAATAAGTGGGCAAAAAGAAATTTTTAATACCTTGCAGAGATAGGAAAAATAGTCGTGCGTTGCTTGCGGATTGCTCTAAATTCCTTCAAAATGCTCCGATCGCCATGATTCCTTCAGATTCGAAGAATTCAGATCATTGCGCAAAAGTTTTCTCGATAATGTTGGGCCCTCCGATCATTTTAAAAAAAGTTAGCAGGCGCATGAAAAAACGTTCACAAACTTCTCTGTAGAACTTGACATCGACTGTGTCTCTTTGCTGTGTGATCCGGTTGATAACAGTCACAGAAACTTTGTACAATTTGTCGTTTTTAATGCTGAACTGGCTTCTCATTGTTCGATTGCTATGGTATTTAGTCAGCAGATTGTGCCATTTCAATAACGTTGCACGTTCCAATGCTTCCCTTCTAGTCAAACGGAAGAAGAGACGACCTGTCTAATTCTGTGCAATGTATTGCATAAAGGTAAAGAAGGATGTTGGAAGTAGATCACATGAACACCCTATGCCGCAGATGATGCGATGACAACGCCTTTAAAGTTTATAGTCCGGGAGCTAGCGTGAAGTTGTGCAGGGAACGAGGTAGTACATAAAACTTTCACATAGCATAGTACACCTCTAACCTTCTGCAAAACTTCGCGTCTGCCGGATCAGATCATTTGCTTTTCAGAAATAGAGAGGATAACACAATCCTATGTATTTCCAGTGGTAAAATTGTGACATTTAAGGTGTTGACTCCATTTTTTCGAATTTTTGCTCATAAAAGTTACACAAATTGGTATTTTGTTGAACTGGTTATTATAGAAATCATCTACAGATCATGATCTTTCAAATGAGTTGGGTAAATCCAATTTAATCCACAACATTTGACGAAAATGTGTCTTTGATTTGTAAAATCCATATTTCTGAACCGATTTCAATAGTTTTTTTTCAATCGAACCGTGAAGATCTCATCTATTATGGCATGGTTTTTAAAAAGTCACAAAGCCAAGACCTTCTTCACAAGTTGCCGTTTTTTGCCAAAAAAAGACCAAAAAAGCATGTCCAAAGTTGCAGTACTCTCACTTCAACACGGATTTTCGATTAGATACATTCAAATACACCCACTAATATTTATATCATCTGAAAGAAGAAGATCAGCTCTTTAAGACAGTCTCATTTTAAATACTGTAATTAATATTAATCATTGAATTTTCGCTGGGTTTCCATTGTCCAATGAAAAAAATGTCCTCTGACCGAGACGTTTTCTGTCCTCTGACCGAGGTACCTTTTCTCGAAGAATATTGATTCTTCCATTAAACGTTTTGCACCAAACGAATCCTCTAGTATGCTAGTTTATAAATCCGTAAAGAAAATTCAGTTTGATGCCGTTACAAGTGTGCAATATTGATTTAAAAATATTTTTATCCGTTTTTTCGACCAGAGAATTTGAATATTCCCAAAAATTTCATATGGATGCTGAAACCAGAAATTTTGTCAGGAATCGATGAAATTTCACAGCATAGGAGGGATCCATGCTCTTAACATCCATGCAAAAGAAATTTTTCATTTATATCAATTAAACCTCTCAAAATCTCCAAAAACCACGAAAATGTCCTCTGACCGAGACCCTAAAAAATCTCGGTCAGAGGACAACGTTGAAATTGAAGATCTCGGTCAGAGTACAAGGGTCTCGGTCTAAAGACATGATAATGTATGCAATTACATTTAGATCACTTCGTTTTACGCGTTCAAGTATTCGTCCAAAGTTCTCGCAGTCTCATGAACCCAAATGCACAAACCGAAGAGTTTCCTGTTCGACATCAATTTGTCCTCTGACCGAGACCTTAAAAATCTCGGTCAGAAGACAAGGTGGGTCACGGTCAACGGACATTATATGCAATACATTACATTTTGGTCACTTCGCTTTGCGCATGCAAGCATTCATCCTAAGTTCCCAGTTTCATCAGCAACCCAAATGGAGAAGCCGAAGAGTTTACTATTAGACATCTATCTGACCGAGATCAATTTTTCCTCTGACCGAGATGTAGAAAAAATGGTTTTTTAAAAGTGCTAGATTTCTATGGAAAGTTTTTATTTGGTGTGGTCGCCGCTACGATTTTCGTGTTCAGCGTAAAAAATGAGTATATATACAAATTTTCACGGAAATCTGAGACCCAAAGTTGAAAAGACAGAAATGTTGTGGAATAAGTTGGATTTACCCAGTTATCATTCACTGACGGAGGATGAAGTAAAGTGTACAAACAGACACTTTTCGTTAAAGTATATCAACAATTTTCCTGAAATTTCTATGTTAAAATTTGCAGTTACACCAACGAAAAGTGTCTGTTTGTACACTTTACTTCATCCTCTGTCAGTGAATGATAACTCATTTGAAAGATCATGATCTAGATGATTTCTATAATAACCAGTTCAACAAAATACCAATTTGTGTAACTTTTATGAGCAAAAATTCGAAAAAATGGAGTCAACACCTTAAATGTCACAATTTTACCACTGGAAATACATAGGATTGTGTTATCCTCTCTATTTTTGAAAAGCAAATGATCTGATCCGGCAGACGCGAAGTTTTGCAGTAGGTTAGAGGTGTACTATGCTATGTGAAAGTTTTATGTACTACCTCGTTCCCTGCACAACTTCACGCTAGCTCCCGGACTATTATTCAATTTACCTTTGTTTCGCATGTTTAATCCAACAAAGACAGTGTTGTTTTCAATTAGGCCCATGATCCTGATTTGTGAGAAGTATATATGGATAAGATCGTGTTTGGTGATATTTTGTATTATCTTCATTTCTTTTAGTATGAATACTCGCTTTGATGCATTTCTCATGACACAGTCTATGTGCATGTCCCACTGTAAATTTTCTTGAAAAACACACTAAGAAGTCTTAATTCTATCTCTTAGTGGAGCGGTGCTTCAAATGCAGGGTCAGTCTTTTGTCGTCTGCAAATCATAGCTTCCGTCTTCTTGTCATTTAAAATAAGACCGTTGTTGCTGCAACATAATTCTACGTTTTAGTTTCTACCTTCACCGTCGCCATTCGGTCTTTCTCATCCTTGAATGGACTGACAATTATGATACTTATTCTTATAATCTTATATACCTATACTTGTTCATCTTTCAGGGCAACTGAGGCCATGTGTCACTTGCCCTGAAAGATGACTGACGTTCTGTCTGTCGAAAGTTTGGCAATGACAATAAAGTACAGCATCGAAGCAGCAATAGTTTTTCCGATATATCACCGATGCACAACAAATCAATTTTCAAGCGCTTACTTACTTGCTTACTTACTCAACGTGAGCACGTTGTCTTTACATCACTATCCTCTAAAGAAAATCGAGAAAGATAAGGGTTCTATACGTACCAGCATCTATGTATTCAAGGAGAAATATAGATAAAATGAAAATAATACTGCGATGCGAACATGACAGCAGTATCATACAACAATTTTTTTTGTACAATTAGCATGTAATGTGCAACAAAGACGAAATGCTGCTCATAAAATCAATGCAATTAAAATGTCGATCTCAAAACATTGCATTGTCAAGCAATAATACACACAAGAAATTTAACTGAGACAGCTATGATATCATTTTGCAAAAATGAATTTGTACAGCCAATTTTACAGCTATAATTCGTCATGCAAGATTTGTTCAGGCTACATTCGGGGTTTCTTCCTCCCTTTTAATCTTGTTTTTGCTCCATGGCGATTATTTACAGCAGCAAAAAATCTGTTTAACCTCACAAGGATTATCCTTTGTTTAACTGATCTCGCAATATTCGCCGCAGCAGTTTTCCGCTTGGTGATCTCGGCACACTGTCAACAAATTTAATTCCACCGTGAAGATGCTTATGAGGAGCTAATCGACTCTGCAAAAATTTGTTGATAGAATTTTCAGAGAGACTTTCAGAATTACGAACAATAAATGCGACCGCTTCTTCTCCAACGTTTAGTTCATTTCGTCCTACTACAGCACAATCGGTGATTTGAGGATGAGACAGAAGTACAGACTCCACTTCAGCTGGAGCAACCTGAAAGAAGAATATGAATTATTGAATGATGTTCAATTTTCTGTTAAGCAAGTAAAAACGGACAGTGGAACATCTGAGTGTGCTTCCATATGTGACTCAAACATCGATACAAGCATTTGGGCGGTCCACAAATATTCGAAATAACATCGATGGATCGAACACTTTTTGACCTGGTCTGAGGGAGCCCAAATACGCAAATCAACAGCTCGAGTTCTTGCGCAACACACTATGGGATGTCTTTGAGATATTTCCTAACATTTGTGTGTTACCATCATGCTCTTAATCGGTGATATCATTGCATGCCAAAATGTGACTGCGGTTGTGACACTTGCTTGTGACACTACTTTCATTGAATCATTTATTAAACTTAGATGAGTGGATAGGTCTCATTAGCCTCAACACTACAGGATTTGCATCAAAATATTCCTCGAAACATCCCATGATTTACTTTTGCATCTTAACAGACCAGTAGTGTAGGCGTGAATTACATGCCACCTTCGCTCGACCAGTCAAGCACTTCGTCAATCTTGAAATTTGATCAACAAAAAAAATTTTAAAATAAATATTCATATAATAGAATATCGATTTTGAAATCTCATACTGACAAGACGTATCATTTGCTTACCTGGAATCCTTTATACTTAATTAATTCCTTTACACGATCCGTTATGAATAAGTAGCCATTTTTGTCGAAATATCCTACATCACCAGTGTAGAACCATCCATCGCCATCCAAACATTCGGCTGTAGCCTCTTCATTCTTTAAGTAGCCTTTCATTACATGAGGACCTCGCACGACAATCTCTCCTATTTTTCCGATTGGTAAAGTCATCTTAGAATTGGTATCAATAACTTTGATCTCCTGATTAGGAGCACAAACTCCAACGCTTCCTATCGTGCTTCCATCCTTTGGTCGAAGGTATTTTCTGGGACAAAAGGAAACAACAGGAGATGTTTCAGTAAGCCCATAACCTTGTGCTATATCACAATGCGGAAATTTTTTCACAGCTTCACGTTCAACCTCTGCACCTAAAGGGGCTCCACCTGATACCAATCGCTTTACATGTGAAAGATCAAATTCATCTACCATTGGATGTTGTAGAAGAAAAAGAACTATTGGAGGGGCAATAATCAATTCATCTATGCTGTAGTTTACAATTGATGCCAAGAACTTTGCTGGATCAAATGAAGGCATTGCAACAATAGTGCCACCACATAGAAGTACGCTGCCAATGGTGACCGTCAATCCATATATATGAAAAAATGGCAGTATGCCACACACAACCTCACCTGCATTTTGGAAATCAAGCAATGCTTTTGTCATTAACACATTGGAAATTACATTACGATGCGTCAACATCACACCCTTGGGCAGACCTGACGTGCCGCTGGAGTATGGCAAAAATGCTAAGTCATTTTCAGAGTCCACATCAGCGTATGAACTTCCAATCGCTGACCCGTCATCCTTCAACAGATGATCGAATGGAAGACATCCAAGCTTCCGACTTTTTGTCTCAGTCTCACCTATCAAATACACTTGTCGAACACTTGAGACGTTGCGCATAGCTTCCCTGACCACTGGAAGTCGATCATTATCCGTAACAATAGCTGATGCATCGGCGTTTCTTAGAGAGTGTTCCAGTTCTCTCGCTGTATTGTTGAAGTTGATGGGGGAAGCTACGCAGCCTCCGGCGACTGCTCCATGTAACGCAAAAACAAACTCAGGACGGTTGTTTGTAAATATGGTGACACGGCTTCCATGTCCAAGGCCATCCTTCTTCAATCCACTTGCTACAGCAAGAGTAGCCTGACGTAGTTGAGTGTATGAGAATGCCTCTCCAGACTGATCACTGATAATTGCGGTGTTATTTGAATAGCGGTCAAAGTCTTTGTGAAGAAGAGAAACATAATTTCCTTGGGGAATAGGAATGCCTGGTAATGAACTAGTGATGACATGAAAGCGGCATGGGATTGAAATCAGTCTCTTTGCAACGATGGGAGTACGTTGGAAATACCTTAGAGATTGCATGTTTTTGGGATCTCCTGAAGCTTATACAGCTGACCGTCAAACATTTATCATGCGTGTTATCAAAGCGCAACATGCCTACTATCTCAAGTAGATGCTTACATAAATGCGATGTATGAAAACATTGCAGCAATTGAATGGATTGAGTATTCCTGGAGCTGGCAATGCTTGTTATGAAAATCTTCGTTTTTGAACGATATACATGTAACCATAGAAATTAACAATACCATAGAAAGTCCTAGAATGGAAATTGCATGAAAATTATGGCACACGCCGAGGGAACTTAGTTGGGGCAAAATCCAAATTGTATGAGTTGGTTTCCAAGTTTTCTGATTGACATTTATATTTATCAAGCCAATTTGTGATCTGGATTGTTGCTCCTAGTCCAAAGATCATGTACACAAAAGCAATAATGAATTCACAAAGCACTGCGGCGACAGGATGACAAAGAAGGAAATCCTCTAAAACGCACTGTACGTTTGTCATTTGAAATATCGCTCCTATATTCTATCAAGAGTATAATCAGACACATATGCAACTTGTAATGTCGATTTACAGAGCATACATTGCTCCAGCTTGAAATCAGAGGCCAAGAAATGCTAGAGCATTTATTTTACTTTAAAGGGCCCCTGTTCATTATATTTGAGCAATTTTCAAAATCTTTGCATGCTTTCGAATATCAGCTGCCAAAATATCATCAAATTATATCACATAAGTCTTTCAATGATTAATTGAAGATTTCCAGCGACATTCTATTTATCTGAGAAATGATTGTAGGTAAAGAAGCTTTCAGTGTGCTTATTCCGCTAAGTTTCTTAACCGCTTGATCGAGAAATTATCCAATAATTATAAATTTTATCTGTGACTTATTGAGGTGTTCTTCCAACTAGTACAGCAACCACCTTCAATATGACTCTGTGGACCAAATTTTAATTCGTATTCCAGTGTTGAAAAATTGTATAATAGTTGTCAATGATTGGCACAAATAGACACAGTATATTAATCCATGGAATAGTAGGCTATTTCACATGATACAATACCACCATCTCACTAAAATTCTCTTCATGAAGATCCTGTGATCTGCTGTCCACAATTTCGACAACCAACTTGGCAAATGGTTTGACTATGATATAATGTTTTAGATCGAATCTGATCTACAAACCATAGATTTTTCCATGTGCCATCATTGTACATGGGCAAGATATCAAACTTCCATTCTAGTGTACTATTATCCACTTCTATGCATGTAACTGTTCCATAGAGATGGATCAGGTCCACACTCTATAGTGAAGATCATGGGTGAAGATATGCATTATTTATATATATTAATTATAGGTGAAGATTCACAGACATTTAGAAGTCTTTCAAACATGCAGTTGCCTGCGGCCAATGAACGTGGCAGTAGACAAAAATGTTAAATTCGAGGATTATTGAATTGTTGCAATGTAATGCTTTAGCCTGAAGCCTGAGCAGTGACATCATCATGAGCAATCATTTGTGTGAAATTATAGACTCGGTAATCGAAGAGTCAAGAATCTGGTTCGAACAAACGCAGCCTGAAAACAAAAACGATGAAGAAAATACAAGGTCAAAACATGATTACAAATGTGAAGAAAATGAAAATAATGAGAGAGAAATGCAAAATGTTACCGATCGAATTGAATGCAATAACAACACAGCGAAAGAGACATGTAGGGATAGCATACCACCTGATAAGATAAGCAGGGCAAAATGGGGAGACCGACAAGGTACTGAACTGCAAGAATATATACATGCGGTTTACAACGAAGTTGTAAGATGGAGAAGAAATTTATTTTATTTGCCAAGTGGTAAATCAGGGGAAGAATTCATTGAAGAGTTGACTAAAGTTATTACTATATTTAATTCCAACTCAGTGTTTGAACCAATTGCTCGTACGATGGCTTCGATCATCTTTCCCCTCTTATTACAAAAGCCATCAAAAGAGTCAAAAACGAAAGGTCACATAAAATATCTGGAAAAAACGATTGATATTATGGAAGGCAGGAGATTTGAACGAGCTTGTGGAGGAAGGAAGAGCAGTTCAAAGTCGATTTACAAAACGGAAAAAAGCATCACTCAAAGATAAAGAGAGAGGATTCAAGCAATTCATGGAACAAGGCAAAATTTCTGCAGCTACAAGATGCATTGGAAGTCAAGAAACGACTGTAATGGACGTTACTCCAGACATTCTAGATGAACTAAATTGAAGCATCCGCAACCTCAACCTGCCATGGACGGAAGTTTAATTGAGGGTCCCCTTCAAAAGAAGCTTTTTGAAAATGTTATCTTTGAAGAGATTAGCGCCACCGCCATTCAAACTGCGGGTAAGAAAGTGAATGGAGCTGCTGGACCATCGGGAGCGGATGCTGACATGTGGAAACGATTGCTGTGCTCAAAGCAATTTAAGAAGAAACCTTTGAATCTATGCATTGCACTTGCTGAGCTTACCAAGAAGTTGTGTACAAATAAAGTTGAGCCATCATATCTTCGAGCATTTGTTGCTAGTCGCCTAATACCATTAGACAAGAAGCGTGGTGTTAGGCCAATAGGCATCGGCGAAGTTTTGCGACGAATAATAAGCAGTGCCACAATTTCGTTTCTAAAACCAGAGCTTATTTCAGCAACAGCTCCAACTCAAACATGTGCTGGTTTGAAAGGTGGCATTGAAGCTTCCATTCATGCAATGAGAAAAATGTATAATGATCCACGGACGGAAGGACTTCTTTTCATTGACGCAAGCAATGCATTCAATGCTTTGAATAGGAAGGCTGCTCTGCATAATGTTAAATTCGTCTGCCCAGGAATGTCAATCTCCGTCGGAAATGTATACAGTGCTAATGCAGAACTATTTTTAACAAACTCTGATGAAATGATTCTTTCGAAAGAAGGAACGACACAGGGAGGACCCGAATCTATGGGTTTCTAGGCTGTCAGTTCCACGGTTTTGTCCAATTTCAAGCCAAATGGATGCAGTAGCCTTAAAACGATATTCTATGCTGATGACGGCGCTGGCTCAGGTAGGCCTACCCTTGAAGATTTACGCACATGGTGGGAAGAAATAAGGAATTATGGTCCTCTAATTGGCTACTACCCGAATGCTTCAAAAACATGGCTGGTGGTAAAACCTGAATACTATGATGAATCTACGAAGGTATTTTCGGACATAAATATTACGATCGACGGACAAAAGTATCTTGGATCCTTCATTGGAAATAGCAGATCAACTAATAAATTCATACAAGCTCAAGTAAAAAAATGGAAACAAGATATTGACGCTTTGTCAAATATGGCCAAAACTGAACCACAGCTGGCTTACGCTGCGTATACATATGGGACATCACATCGATGGAAATTTGCTTGTCGGACAACACCAGGTATATCTGAAGGTTTGTTCGATCTAGAAAGAGACATCACAGAAAATCTGATACCATCAATCATGGGAGGAAGACAAATAACATCAACCTTGAGAGACATACTTAGTCTTCCTGCTCGTTTGGGAGGTTTGGGTATTCTCAATCCATTAGAGGAAACAGGCACTGAATATCAAAATTCTATTGAAATAAATTACCAACTTTCAAAGGCAATTTTCAATCAATCAGATTACCATATTGACCAGGATGAACAGCGGAACAAAATCAACATGGTAAAGCAACAGAAAGTAAGAAAATGTGCAAGAAAAAAGAATGATCTGAAATCGAATTCATTATACAGACATTTGCTGCTGTCTTCAGAAAAGGGTGCATCCAGTTGGCTTACTTCGCTGCCTATGAAAGAATGCGGATTTAGACTGAATAAACAAGAATTTGATGACGCACTCTGAATTCGTTACGACCTGACATTGAAAGATGTACCGAAGAAGTGTGGATGTGGCCAGGAATACTCCATTTCTCATTGTTTGTCATGCAAAAGTGGTGGATATGTCAGCCTACGACATAACTCCGTGAGAGACACAACTCATGAACTGTTAAGTGAAATATGCAAAGACGTACGGTCAGAACCTCCCCTCCTACCTCTATCCGGAGAAAAACTACCAAATGGATCCAATCTTCGCGACGGCGCTCGTGCTGATATCAGTTGTTTAGGATTTTGGTTGCCAATGAGCAGGGCATTCTTTGATGTAAGGGTGGCAAACCCTATGGCCCAGTCAAACAGGCAAAAGCAAATTCCACAACTATATCTACACCATGAGAATTTAAAGAAGAAGGATAACAACAATCGTATCATAGAAGTTGACCAAGGTTCCTTTTCCCCTTTGATATTTTCATGTACAGGTGGGATGGGAACAGAAGCAAAGAATTTCTATAAAAGAATGGAAGCGAAGATCAGCGCAAAGAAGGGGGAGAAGTATAGCCAAGTGATAAGATTCATAAGAACGAGATTGAGATTTGAAATTTTAAGAACATGCGTTATTTCATTGAGAGGAGAGAGAAGTGGAAGCAGACATGACGAGTTAAGAACATTTCATGATTTGGATCTCGATTACCAAACATTTAGTTTTGAATGAGTCGTTCATTTAATATAGAGCAGTATTTATGTTATAATAGGATAGCTTTAAGTATAGGATATCAACTTTTTCTAACTTACCTTCACTTTCTATACTTACCTTGCATATAACCGATTTTTGTATATTTGTTATTATTGTAAATAAACATGGATGAGATATGCACTCCTAGAAATATAGTACATGGATCGGACTGAAAGCTATGTTACATTAAATTTACATTCATCAGATTCTACATCCACTGAAGAAAGCGTTTTAGGATAATTATTGACATTTACGATGAGACTATTCTTGATGAATTCTTCTTCAACTTTTTACCGGTGCGGCTCCTGGGACTGAATGGAATATGACCGCCGTTCCCCTGCGTGTCGTAAGAGGCGCCTTAAGGGCTTTTTGCCACTGCAGCTCTGGTATTGGCAGTTTTATGTCTTATTCTCATTGCCTTTTCTCAGTGGCGATACTAAGTTGATGTTGCGGGGGATCCTGATAGCCGAATCTTGGCTGTTGGGATTTGCAGCAAAGGTCTTTGAACTTTTGCATATCTGGCGATGCCATGTCTAAAGACCCCTCAGCGATAGCCGCCGCTCCCATCTTCGGAGGTAAGGTGTGGGTCAACGGAAAACAGGCCACAATCGGTTACGATTTTTTTAATAGGCACGACCTTTCGGAAGACACTGCTTCCCTTGTCAAGTGAAGTAAAATGGAAAGAAGAAATCATTGCGCACACAATCATCGACGAACACTATTTACAACACGCTTTGCTGTCAGCAAATCCGGCTGGTGGAAACCCATATTTAGATTCATGACATCAGACTGACTGACTCTGATAAAAGAAGATTCAATGATGCGTCTAACTCGAAAATCGTCACACCGTGACAGGATATCTTGGTTATCAAAATCAATAGCGTGATCAGAAACTATAAAATGTTGAGCTATGACATAAATTGGATCAAAATTTTGAACAACTCTTTTTATGTTCTTTACACCGAACATCAAACGTACGACCTGTCTCACCTGTATAAAATTTAAGTCCACTTATACAATTAATACGATAAACACCGCCTGTGGGTTTCATACAATTATTGTAGACAAGGTGAGACCTAATGCTGCTAGGAAATCGGAACACGATTTTGAAATCGCAGTGCCTAGCCAGATAGTGGTTACTAGGACGATCCAGACAAGATACATATGGCACAGACAAAAATTTCACGCTTTCCGAATCACAGGAGCGGGCCACAGACTTGAAATAGGAAGACTTTGCCCTAGACATGGCCTTATATAAAACATGGTGAGGATAAGCAAGCTTCATAAGCGATTGATACTCGGGACTGCTTATGCGAAGCGCACGGAGAATCAATCCACGGGCGACATTAACTTTAGTAATCATAGGATGAAATGAAAAAAAGTGGAGATAAGCGTCAGAAGGAATGCTTTTCCTAAAAACGGAAAACGCAAAGATTGACCGACTTTCGGAATGGAAACAGCTAAGAGCGCAATAGAGTGAGTATTCCAACTCATATGAAAAATTAAGTGAATGATAAAATGAATTAATGAAAGATGAAAAAGAATTGATGTCAAAGTACAGGAAACTAAGGCCAACAAATCATCAACATAACGAAGCCACAATGCAGGAAGAACACCGGAATAAGAGGGGATCATTTCAGACTCAATATGATCAAGAAATATATTGGCTAACACTGGAGAAAGAGGGTTTCCCATGGCCAAGCCAAATATTTGCTCATAAAAATCATTTTCAAAAACAATATAATTGCAGCGATGACATAGATCATTAACTCCAACAAGCAACCAATGCTCACAGGAAAATCATGAACTGTAGACGAAAGACGATGAGATGAAAAATCAATCGTAGGCTGTTGGGGAACATTGGCGAATAAAGAAATAGCGTCAAAAGAAACAAAAGTATCCCAAGGATTCAAAAAAACTCCAGAAATTCTACTTAGTAGATCAGAAGAATTTCTGAAATGACTAGGAGAGAAAGACCCTAGTAAAGAAGATAGCAAGTTAGCTAAAGCCTTGAAAAGTTTGTATGAAGGCGAATTGCAACTAGCAACATTGAGACGCAAAGGACACTCGTCCTTGTGGATCTTGGGCAACCCATAAACGCAAGGTAAAGATGGAAGAAAAGATCTCTGCGATTCAGGATTACAATTTTACCACCCTTATCAACTTGACAAATACGGATCGATTTATTTTTACGTAAAGAGTCTATTGCTACTTGAATCGTCTAGGTCAGGGGCGCGCAACCTGCGGCCATAGCGGCCGTAGCAGAGGCAGAGTGCGGCCGTGACAATGAGAAGTAAGCCTAAATGAAAAAGAATATTGTACATGTATATTGCAAATATTTCTAGAGTTCAAGGCAATTGAAAAGCAATCGTCACTATAGCAGCATGCTAGTCACCTTGTAACTGTCGAGCACCTTTATGCCCATGATGCTTGGAAAAATGCGCGCCCGCAGGCGCGATGAAGGCGTTCAAGCAGTTCGATAACTCATGAATAGAATATTTTAGGGAAGTTACATTCATGTGCATTCATGGCTAGAGTCATCAGCTAAAAGAAACAAAAGAGACAATTGTATTTAGCTCGAATTGTTCGCGCGCGTAAGCTTCATGTCCATGGCCTGAATAAGGATGCCTGCTAGATCACCGGCCCTGTGATGAATGAATGAATGAATTTTGTATGGCTCGTGATCCCTTATTACAGTAGCTTAGTAAATTTTTTTCTTCTTCGGTTGCCCTTACAAAAACATGCTTTCAACTTTTCAAATGCTATTAGCACCTTAAGCTTAAAATCTTTTCGGGTCAAAAATGACCGTCGGTCGTATGTGGGTTAACTTGCTAAATCATTCTTTACGAAGTAGGCCTTTATGCGATTTCAACTGCGTCATTCATCAGGGAAAGCTAATTTGAGTGGTGGAATATAAAAAGGATTGGCGATTGACCTAGTTTGCACACATATTAAGTGCGGCCGTGATTCTTTCGGCCTTCGAAATGGCGGCCGAAAAATGTAAAAGGTTGCGCACCCCTGGTCTAGGTAGTCCTTTATCAGACGTATTAAGACAATTAAAAATATCCCTTAACTGACTAGAAATGAAATTCTTGTGAAATGCAGTAGAATCAAACATCTTGGCGACGAAGTGGGGGAACTGAGGTTTAGAATTCGGAAGAGCAAAGTTCAGTCCAAAGCCAAGAATTTCCATTTCGAATTTCGATAACACAAAATCAGAGAGATGAGGTGTGGGGTGGGACCATTGGGTTTGCTGCAACCCCCGGTCAATACTGTTCAACGTGTGTGAGCAGCTTTGTCTTGGGTATGGTTGCACCCCGGTGGTATCGGAATGACCATCTCCTTCCCGGGCACTTCTATCCAACAGTAGGCATATATCTGCTTCCTGGGTGTCACTTCGTACTGTCTTGATACGAAACTTTCTATCCGCAGGACGGAGCCGCGTAAAACAACCACAGCAACAAAAACAGCTTCAATGTTTGAATGGAACTTATTATTGCCTGCAGATCCGTTTTGAAATAATTTACTTAAGTGAGATGCAAGTTCAGATATTGTCAAATTCGATGACATATGTCAGACTGGTTACCTTAGAATTTTTTCCAAAATTTTCGTGAGTATCCACAGAATAAAAATCCATTCATCGTATGATATTTGCTTTTTACGTGATGATACGACAATCTCCTCGTCGCTCTCCTCGTTCTTGCAGTCTGGAGAAAAGAGATTGTTGCAAGCATGAAAATGTTTCGAAGTTAATATGCGTTTCATTCTTCTATTTAGCAAGAATTTCAGACTTAATTTAGTTGACTATGAATAACTTTAATTTTTTCCAATTAACAGTTAAAAGATCCTTTTTAGTGTCGCCACTTATGTTATCCAGTTTGCTCATATCCGTCTCCAGAGAAGTACATGTAGAATCTTTCCAAGAAAAAGCGATGGAAAAAAGACGAATTTCATTTGAATTCAATTGCATCATTTGATATAGTCTTGACATAGAAACTGAATACGGAAAAATCTAGATTTCTGATGGTCACTCGCCAGCCTCTTTGCTTCTTAGTCATGTTGAAGGCTGATTGTGCTTCCTGTTTAAGGTGCTCATGGCACTTTCATTTCACTTTCTTTGCAAATGAATATGCCTCAATTCTGAAGAGTCATTACAAAAAAGTTATACAGCAACTATTCGTTCGCTAATAGATTATGCTCGTCCCTTGCTTATCAGGTTGAATTAAAGGCAGGCTAGCATCTTAAAACGCATCGATAATCGAAGTCATCGCATCATGGCCTCATTATCGTATCTTGGCGTTCATGCGGCTTAGACAAATATTTATTTTATTTTAGACGGTTACAGGTAGCTTTTGAGGTTTATACTGCTTTTCATTGATATAAACCGAGTCGGAGGCGAGTTTATATCTGCTATAGCTTGTAAATACATAATCAAGTTCTTTTTACAGGCAGAGTAAATTTAATGGTAGCTCTTTTTTCCTTACATGGACAGATTTTATATTAACAGCTATCATTATCAGCTTCGTGCATTCGCTTTATCGTCTTATTTTATTATGATTTTAGCATGCGAGATGTACATATCGCATTGTATGTCGCTGAATGATAAATAATTTTTATTCTTATCACGAACATGATTTGTGCTTGGTACAACAAATATAACCACAGTTCTTACGTAAATAGTCCCATGTACAAAGTCTAAGAATCACTGCTCAACTCAAGAGACAAGAAAATGACTAAAAAGTGAAATAAAACACTTCAAGGAGTTATGCACGCCAGGAGAGCTCTGGTAACTGACTTTGCTAGCGTTACGCTCACGAAGTCAAGTACTTTTTTGCGAATCAATGAGTGCCGTTCGTTTCTACACATTGACAGCGATCTGGAAATCCGATTAAAATAATTTAAATATAAATAATAATATAAATCCGCATTGGCTTGCATTTTGAAGAACATATTTGCTGAACATACCTTTTTCAGTGAAGTGATCGGCTTAGGACAGCATTAAAATGATCGGCGATCCGAGTGCACAATCAAAATTAACGAACGATCGAGAAGCAAAGTGAGATGAAAGATTGTCGTTGTTAGAAGGCACTGCTTTGAATTCTCATCACTCTTTGAAAGAATAGTCTAAACCATAGATTAGGGACATACAGACCGTTTCACAAATCGTTGCACAAAAAATTCTTATATCTTTTGTATATTCTCGTCAAATTTAATCGCACGCTGATAATCGATCAATAAACTTATTTACTTGGTAAGCTGAGACACTTGGTTCTGGAAATATAGTGGTGTGGTTTGCCTGATTAAATGAAGTAATTAGTGATTGTCTGCTTTGTTACTTTCACGATGCTATATGAGATATCAATATCATGTTGGCCCATGTGTCACTCATTCTCCTTTTCATCATTGATGAGCTGCTCCATTAATCGGACGCAACGCAAGTGTTAGCATTCCTACGGCGTGAAGGAAATGCTATTGTTTGCTGTGAACAGATGCACAGACGAGACAAGCCCTTGTCTGATCCGAGATTCGAATTTCTTCTGACCTCAAGTGAGGGAAGTGATGACTCACGCAATGTCTGACTATGGGAATAATACAAATTTGAAGTTTGTCAGTGAACGGATGGGCCGATTTTGATAAAACTTACATATTCTTATACATATATATTATATTATATATTCTTATACACATATTCTTACATAAAACTTATCAGCATTGTATCTTTTTGTACATACAGCAAATCCTAAAAACCGTGTATCATGATGAAGCTGACTGATAGTTCATGCTGTCTGCCAACTTTCATAAAAAAATTCTGTCGTCTTCATGTTGAAACTCTGCATCAAAGAAAACGCTCAATTTTTTTCATAAGGCCTACTGACCACAGCTGACCACACATGAAAACGAAATATATGTCAAAACAATCTATGGAGCATAAGGTTTTATATGGTATATCGTTCATCAAAATTGATCCAGGACTTCAACACGAAAATTTCATTTGAAAATGGCCTAGCTTTTTTGTGCAATTACTTTTGAAACGGTCTGTATAGGTAGAGTATCGACTCAAAAAAGTATCTGTATACAGTGAAAATTTTTATATCAAAAGATTCAATTTTTGCGGAGATTACGCTCCCGTGGTCCAAAAAATTATTTGAGCAGTTTCAAAAATGTCAAAATTTTGCATATTTAAATACTACCGAGATGACTCTCCTATATAAGTAGTATGAAACAAGTTGGATAGCAATAGGAATGACTATTTGCTAATAAGCATCCAAACTAAGCGGAAATTAAGCTGATTATCAAGGAAATCTAATGAGCGGAATTATAATGGAAGTCTTCATGAAAAAGTCGCGATATTATTCGTGCTTTCTTGGCTGAAATTTCAAGTTTTTAATTCAATTTTCACCGGCATGATTTCATGATTCACTATAAATTCATGTCTCATTTCTTTAATCTGCATAATGATGTGGACCCATATACATCTTTCAAAGTTAATTGAAATCATTGTCTTTGAATCTAAATTTTGCTCTACCAGTGGCAGGTTGCTTATGATCACGCTTAAGAAGATTCTCTTGAGGTTGAGCACGAAAGTAATAACAGGTCATCGAGTTGCTTATTTTAGAAACATTACCTCTCCAAGGCTGTCATGACACTGAGGATCTCTAAAATAATAGCATTTCCTTCTGCATTGCTACTATCATGATCAGTCAATTCCGTTGTAATTTCTTCAAAACTGCATAAATGTGCATGTCACATCTGGAACAAATTCCGACTCAGTTCCGACTGTATGTCTTTTAGTTCATTTAATAAATTCGAAAGTGTATACACATTGGGGATTTAATAAATGCGGAGTTACCACTCTACCTAACATATTTACTCTATGGTCTAAACTAGCTATCTACCAACGAAAGTGATACCCCGCTCTCTATCCGATAGAGCATGGAAATGATGGAAAAGTTTAAAGTTCTCATTAAAAGAGTAAGAAAGAAGCACATCAGCTGCTATCAAAAATGAATTGCAATTTAATTGGGACAATTGATGAATATAATTTAATTGTTGTAGAAATAAATAAATGAATTGCAATTAGTCAATCACAGCAATCCATCAATATTGCAGTCACTTGATCACGATAATCGATCAAAGAATTCCAGTTAAAACATTGCACCAAGCAATCGTTAATTTCAACTTTTTAACAGCAGCATTGTCACTTATCAGGTCAAAGTTTTCGGATGCCCTTTCTTGCCTTTTCTGTCTACATTTTGTTGCAATAAACGTCGCAAGGTACATTTAACGATGCAAATTTTCAAAATTTGACCGTTGATGAATGATTCATAATAACTGTTTTGTTTTTGGATCTGTAAATGATGGTCACTCAGGCATTCCCCAGGGCTCAGTTATCGGCCCAGTTTTATTCGCCGTATTTATCGGGTCACTGTGCATCAATTCTAGCTCTACCTCTGTTGTTCTATATGCTGACGATGTTACCTTGATCGATTCCTATTTTCGATCTTTTTCCATCAATATTGGAGTCATTTGATCACGACAATTGATCAAATAATTCCAGTTAAAACATTGCACCAAACAATCGTTAATTTCAACTTTTTAATAGCAGCATTGACACTTATCAAGTCAAAGTTTTCGGATGCCCTTTCTTGCTTTTTCTGTCTACATTTTGCTGCAATAAACGTCGCAAGGTACATTTAACGATGCAAATTTTCAAAATTTGACCGTTGGTGAATGATTCATAATAACTGTTTTGTTTTTGGATCTGTAAATGATGGTCACTCAGGCATTTCCCAGGGCTCAGTTATCGGCCCAGTTTTATTCGCCGTATTTATCGGGTCACTGTGCATCAATTCTAGCTCTACCTCTGTTGTTCTATATTCTGACGATGTTACCTTAATCGAGCCAATCTTCCAAGATGATGCTGAACCGTATGATGTGACAGACGTTCAACAATGGGTCGCGTCGAAGAAGATGGTCCTGAACATCAATAAATCTAAGCAATTTGTTTTTCATAAAGGCAGTAGTGACAGTATCCCTTCATAGAAGTCTCAATTGAAATAAGGATTCTTGGCGTTCTTTGGAACGATAGGATGACGTGGGAGACTCATTTCGATAATATGCTCAAGATTTCTTCGCAACGTCTATACGTTGTACGGGTGCTGAAACCTCTACTATCCTGTGAGCATTTAAAAGTGGTCTGCGAATCTATCATTGTGTCCTTTTTGCTCTCCGCGTCCTCCTTATTTGCCTGGTTGCCAAAAGGATTGGAACATTAATTGGAAAAGTTTCAATCAGCGAATGCACAAGATTATTTGTGGGAAGAATTGTGAGTGTGGGAAGTTCCCTCCGCTTTCAGCCGTGAGAGTAAGACGCGTTCGAAAGTACTTCACTTCGTGTGAGCGATATACAACCCATCCTCTCCATGCATTCCTGCCCCCTCGCATGCCTAGTTCAGGTCTTCTTCGGCTGCCACATATAAAAACATCTCGAAGACTGCATTCCTTTTTCCCTTAGGCTTCCTTTCTGCTAAGTTCTGATGGCCGTAAAATACATAATGTGATCTCAATATAGCTAATACAGGAGCGAGCATGTTTATAATTTTTTTCTCTTCACTGCTCGTAGGCAAGTTGATGTCTGTTACTCACTTGATTATCAGTGTATTTTCATAATCCATTTTTTTCACTTTTTGTCTTTTTATGAGTCTGGTCATGTTCCATTTGTCTCTATCGATTTTCAATGCAAACAAATATACGCTTACTTACTTACTTTAACTGAAAGCGCAGTATAGGCCATAGTATCAAAAGTCGACCAATTATTTTGATACCAGTGACTCTAATTCTGGCAATTTTGTCCGAATTCACTCTATTTTGTGTATTTCATGCAAAAATTTGTGGATATTAGTGTTGATACCAATGCCAATATTAATTTTAGCTAATTAAAGACACATCCGTGTTTATTATTAATGAACTCTATTGGACCCTGAAAATCTGTCTTGATTTATCAAATGCCTACCGGCAGAAGCCGCCGTTTAGCATCGATGATCTTGATCATTTTCCGTCTTGCTACAGCCGCGAATGTCCACCATCGACCGCATGAAAAATTGCAACGGACTCAATAGTGGATGACATAACAAAACGTATTGAAATAGTTTAGACTTTTTGAATGCCATATTACATGCAACTTAATAAACGACTTCATTTATTTACTTTTTAATTATTATTCAAGTCATGTGCTTGATGGTGTTGTGTTGAAAATTAGCGTTCTATTAATTTCGTTAACTCCAAGTCATCGTCTGGACAAGGAATAATGCATGACAAGTCAATCGGTGTACATCAAGTTTTGCAAACAAGATATTCAATATAAATTTTTTTCAGCGCAAATGCGATCAAATATTTGATTTAAATAAAGAATTTGAAAAAAGCATATTTTTTCAACTATTAAAAAAGGGGCATTTTCAGTTTGACCTACAATAATAATTGCATAAACATGCAATTAGTGTGGTTATGAAAATACTATGCGTCCACTAAAAGGCTTTCAGATGTCAAAATGCATTTCGAAATATCTTTTGCTGAGATTATAAAAATTACTTTCTACATTAATTAAATGCTGCGACCGTCTGCTACTATCTCGAAACCAGAAAACATTTTTATTTTGCGATTGCTATTTCGGATTCTAGAAATTTCATTGCGATTACTGATATATCAACATTTTCCAATAAATTGAGTCGATGGAATCCTTTGAAAGTGTTGGAGTAATGAACAAACATTGTCCGCACATTGCTGTCGATTTACTTCTTGCGCATTTTTGATGAGGATTGCTGTCTGTATGGCCATAAAAGCTGATGAAGAAGTTTATACGCGTAGCTTCCAGTCAAACTATATTATCTGATTGTCCATGAGACTTAAAACAAAATTGATTTTCAAAATGCACCATTTTATGTTGCATTTTTCTAATTCATCTCATTTACCATTTTAGTTTTCATATGAATAAATTTATGCGTGCGTTGATTTTACGGATTAAGATTTTCAATATGCATTTGAAACACTTTTTGATACATTTACACGTTGCCCAAAAAGCACGCAAATGCTTCAAGTAGTCTAAAGAAGCGCATCTGCCCTTACTAAAATCGTTCAATATCTATTCAACAAAAGTCTTATTGTTAAGTATTTATTTCAACTGACAGATTTATGTAAATAAAATAATTAAATATTGAGCTGCATCCTCAGTTGAAAAATGGGAACGGACCTGAATAGCTGCCATTTCATCCAATATCAGGAATCCTCAGCAGGTATAGTTCACATCTATTAACATCGACACATCTATCTATTAATGATAATCAGTGGCGTCGCGTGCTCCCAGACCGCAGGCTTGCGCTCGGCATTGGAATACTATTTCCATACCAGAGATTTTTTATGTTACAACATTAATTTTCATAAAAGATGAACTTTCAATAACAATTTCCCGAACACTTTTTAAGGCCAAGTGAATGTGCACATAGAAGTTGATTGCTCATGTTACTTAACCGCCTTACTCAAGTAGCTGAGATTACTATATCCCTCTCTGTCCAGACCACATTTTCTCGAGAAAAAAAGGAGGCAAGGCCAACAATTTCTTGCGTTTCCCACGGCCGGTCAGGCACTCACATGTTTGAAATTTTGTGTCTTGTGTATCTTTTACTTCTTTCTCGGTGAGCATCTTCATTTTTTTATCAAGTGTTGGCCTACCTTGCTTGACGACTGTCATCTTTTAAGTTTATTCCCTTCGGACGAAAGACGTGGTTATGAGCTCATCTACAGCACTAAACATAGTGTCACATCAATCACGTAAAAACAAATTATGGAATTCTACCGAATCTGGATGTTTGAGTCAGATGCATTACTCTGCACTCATTAGCGAACGCTCATCATCTGATCACAGTCTTGTGTGAACGTGCTATTGCTGACGTAGTGGCCTCTCTGAGAGGAAACGAAGACAGGAACAATTGGGTTGCGATTCCCTTACAATATTTAGGTACCGCCCCTCGATCCAGAATAGTGGAGAATTTCATTGCAAAAATTGAAGAAGACAAAGCATTATGTCTTTCGGTAAAGCCAATATTGGCGCGGGCGCGTGCGCTTACTGCCTCACACGCACACAACTCTCCTTCGCTGTGTCTGAACATCGATGCTCCGTCTGGACACACGACTAGCGTGTGTGTCTAATTGTTGAAAGAAAACAGATGTGATTCGAGCACGCGCTGCAAAACTGTTCACTCTGAGGTTGAGCGTCTGCACGTAGCTGAGCAAGTGAAAGCTGTGCTCAGCTATCACGCGAAGCTATCGAATTTAAATGAAATCTAATGAATGATGATACTTCTCAATTTGATAAATGCTGGTAAATTATTTTTGAAGATGCGCCGAAGGGTTCGCAGGTACGGAGAAGACGCCAGTGATGATAATTCTATAATAATATGCATTTATTCAAATACAGACAGATGTGGTTGATCATAACACATGCGAGAAGACAGAGGCATGCAAAACAGGACATTAATTAAGTCACACATCAGCGTCATCATCAAATTGTTCAAAATATCTTTTAATTGCTTTTTAAACTAATTTCACGTAGCATTTCCGGTATGCATGCTACGCGTGACTTGGATAGACAGAGAGACTCGTAGATATTAAAGACGGTAAATCTGAGTAGATCTGAGTACATCTAAGTGGCAATCTGAGTACATTGCCGATATCTTTGATGCTCTCCATCACCTCAATCAACAGATGCAAGGCGGTGGAGTCAACATCATCGATGCAGAAGAAAATTTGTGGGCTTTTCAAAAAGAAAACTGCCGTATGGAAACGACGAACAGATGTGATAACTTCGCAAACTTTCCCCTGCTGGATGACTGTGCAAGTAAGATCGAAGACGTGTCCGGTATCGGAGACATTTCTGTACCCGGGGAACTGAAGCAAGCAATTGCCAGGGACTTAGATGAGCCCGCAAAGTCTCTCGACGGATACTTCCCCACCAGAAAGTCATATCCAGCATATGGGTGAGACAACCGTTCACGTTTAGTGTTGCGACAGCAGATGTCAATGATGAATGCCTGAACGAAGTCATTGAACTGCAGCAGAGCCCTGTTCAGCAGAAACTCTTCAGAACAACAACGCTGTCAACGTCTTGATGTCACCAAATCTTAGCGTACCCTCTTATTGCTAAGAAAGCTCTCGAGCTGCTCATACCGTTTGCTACAATATATCTCTGTGAGCTACAATATCAATACTTTTCAATTATGTTAGATATAAAAACGAAGAAAGGGAACAGACTTTATTGTGAAAATAATATGAGAGTGGCACTTGCCAAGGTGAAGCCGAGCATTTCTGAAACGGTCTATAAACGGCAACAGCAACAGTCACATTGATTTGCAGTAAATATTCATTATTCTGCTGTTTTTTAGCGAAATTCATATTTTTTGTTTTCGTTCTTTGAACACAATGATTTTGTGTGCAAGTGATGCATGGTATAGTTTGTGCAATAATGCGGCATATAGTAATTTTAGTTAAATAAGCATATTTTGAATTTGAAGAAAAATACACATTTCATTTTTCCAACTACGAAGGGTTCAATGAATGCATGTATGGTACTTGTGGGGTTCAGTACTTCCAACAAGATTACGAACCACTGTTCTAGGAAAACTGAATGAAAGAGCAAATTAGAGATGAAATTAACAATAAATTCGCGAGTCGAACTTTAGATTTTTACCGATGAATTGGGTGCGCATTTTTACAGTTTCTATGTGATGCATGACTAGAAAAAGAAGGGAGCTAGGTAAGTCAACTCAGCTGCTCTATAGTTAGTCTAACTTTCGATTTTCCGAATAATCAAAAGACGCAATGTTCAAATGCAGCAACAAGCATCTTTCTTCTAGTTTTCTCATGTTTTTGATATTAGTAGCTTTACTTTTTAAAATCTGACAACTAATAAACAGCGAACTCAGGTCTCATCATAGAGTAAATATATTAGGTAGAGTGGTAACTCCGCATTTATTAAATCCCTAATATGTATACACTTTCGATTTTATTAAATGAACTCGAGGAGGATACAGTTGGTAATTGTTACCAAATGTGAGATATGCAAATGTTTGCAGTTTTGAAGAAATTTCCATGGAATTGAGTGATCATGATAGCAATGCAGAGGGAATGACGGCATTTTACAAATTCTCAGTGTCATGACAGCCTTGGAGAGGTAATATTTGTTAAAGTAGCAATTCGATGGGCTCCTATACTTTCATGCTGAACATGAGGAGTATTTTCTTAAACGTGATCACATCACAGGCAACCTGCCACTGCTTAATCAAAGCAACACAATCAAAGACAATGACTTCAGTTAACATTGAAAGATGTAAATGTGTCCACATCACTATTCAGATTCAAGAAATTAAACAATATATTGAATCATGAAGTCATGCCGGTGGAAATTGAATTAAAAACTTGAAATTTCAGCCAAGAAAGCACGAATAATATCGCGACTTTTTCATGAAGACTTCCATTATAACGCGGATCATGAAATTACCTGAATAATCTGCTTAATTTTCGCTTAGTTAGGATGCTTATTGCAAATATTTATTCCTTTTGATATCCAACTTGTTTCATACTACATATATAGGAACGTCATCTCGGTAGTATATAAATTGGCAAAATTTTGACTTCTTTAAAACTGCTCAAACAATTTTTTGGACCACGGGAGCGTAATCTCCGCAAAAACTGAAACTTTTGATGTAAAAATCTTCACTGTATACAGATACTTTTTTGAGTCGATACTCTACCTATATATCCCTACTCAATGGGTCTCATAGCTCAATACGTTGTCTTATTTTTCCTTCCGTTGGAGTAAACGTGTTGCATCCTGATTAACCGCACGTATTTCATTTCATTATCTTTCGACATTATATCAACATAAGTTGTCGTGTTTGCCTTCCGTATTTCATTTCATTATCATTCGACAAATATCTATTCTAGAAAAATCTAGTTGCTTATTGTACATTAAGACATGCACAGAGGGGTTCCCCTGCTAGCCAGCCACACTGCGAACCTCCTGGCTCATGAGCGGCGTCCACAGAATTAGACAGGTCCTTTCTTCTTCTGTTTGACTAGAAGGGAAGCATTGGAACATGTAACGCTAATGAAATGGCACAATCTCCTGACTAAATACCATAGCAATCGAACAATGAGCAGCCAGTTCAACATTAAACACCTGTCCGGCAGCCAGAACGAGTTTCTGCAGGGAATGAGGCCGAAAGTGAGACTTTCAGAGAATGATGTACACCCTATGCCTACCTCGAATCGGCACGTCTGCCGAGTTCTAGTGAGTTCCTCTTCTTGTCAGACAGGATCAAAGAAAAACACATGTAAATCCAATGGGACGCAGATTGCAGTTTTTGGCTAAAATGAAATTTTGTATGTTATCTCTAATTAAAGGAAAAGTACTAAGGCTAGTCATAATTTTTGACATGGAATGTCTTCAGATCATTTCCTTTCATTTTCATGCACCCCTTTCTATAAAGCTAGACATTTTTAGATTTGGCGAGCCTCTTAATTTTGGCAAACATAAACATTTTGAGCTACTTTTTCCACTTTCAACCACATTCTCACATACATCGCCGATCAGAAGCTTCATAATATCACGTGCACATCATATGAAATGACCTGAAGACATTCCATGTCAAAAATTATGACTGTAGCCTTAGTACTTTTCGTTTAATTAGAGATAACATACAAAATTTCATTTTAGCCAAAAACTGCAATCTGCGTCCCATTGGATTTACATGTGTTTTTCTTTGATCCTGTCTGACAAGAAGAGGAACTCACTAGAACTCGGCAGACGTGCCGATTCCAAGTAGGCATAGGGTGTACATCATTCTCTGAAAGTCTCACTTTCGGCCTCATTCCCTGCAGAAACTCGTTCTGGCTGCCGGACTACACGCCAAATTGTGCGAATTTTCAGTGACTGTTATCAACCGGATCACACAGCAAAGAGACACAGACGATGTCAAGTTCTATAGAGAAGTTTGTGAACGTTTTTTCATGTGCCTGCTAACTTTTTTAAAAATGATCGGAGGACCCAACATTATCGAGAAAACTTTTGCGCAATGATCTGAATTCTTCAAATCTGAAGGAGTCGTGGCGATCGGAGCATTTTGAAGGAATTCAGAGCAATCCGCAATTGACGCACGACTATTTTTCCTATCTCTGCAAGGTATTAAACATTTCTTTTTTGCCCACTTAATAAGTTCCTGCACGTGCCATTGTTTTGAATCAGTTTGTACTTCTAGCAAAGTGACACGATTAAACAATCTAATTCTGTGGCGGCGTCGTTTATCAGTTACATAGTAAGCGTGAATTGACAGCTGTGACGTCATCATGAATCTTTGATATAAATTTGCAGACAAACTAACGAGCAGATAAGTGGGAAAGTGACAGGAAATCGTCGTAAAGGATGAATACTGTGATTTTCAGTGATAAAATTCGTTTCTGAAATTGACCGAACTACACATTTAAGAATTGTCGTTGTACTGATGTTGGGTGATAATCATACAAATCAAAAATAAATAAGAAGCTCGTGCTTAAATGTGGGAAGAAAGCGTCTGAAGCTCTCGGACTAAAACAGAATGTGATGTACTCGCTAGCTGTGAAAGGAGCATTTGAGTTTCGTAGACTTGGACTAACTGTCTCTTATTGCAGAATTTTTGATCTGAGTTCGTCAGTATTTGGATGTTATTCACTTTAGAGGCCAACGTCACATGGCTAAGTGCTACTTGTCTCTTTGCCTAACAGTGCTCGCTGCCGCCGGTGACGTCGCACTACATTGCCGCGAACATCCAGCCACTCAAATAGCCCTTATTGGAATATGTAACTGTAACTTTACTAGAATATGGAAAGAGCTAGTCGGATTGAAGATGATCACCAAGAAGATTTAGGTGCCCCACATCGGATTCCCTTCAACCCCAGGGACTCTAGCTGACCACTGGCGAGAGGATTGCGGAATGCCAATAATTATGTTTCTCTGAAGTAGAGTCCTGACACCTGGAGCTACCACATCCGACCGAAAGTAACAAGTATGGCGCTCGTCCAACTCACTCAGACAGATTTTTAATTTCGATACGAGAGACGAATTGGAGGTGAGACTTTTGCGACCTCCTGTATGGAATCGCGGACCTTCAACTGCTTGAATAAAGTAAAAACCACACTAGTAGGGAAGAATGCTATTC
Source organism: Prostheceraeus crozeri (assembly GCA_907163375.1). Lineage (NCBI taxonomy): Eukaryota > Metazoa > Platyhelminthes > Polycladida > Euryleptidae > Prostheceraeus > Prostheceraeus crozeri. The sequence continues at coordinate 246,339 of CAJQUW010004013.1, forward strand.
GAGCTTTCGACCGTCCTTCAGGCGGTCATATTAATTATTAATATCATATAAATTTTACATAGGTGAATCCGGTCGTTCCTTGAACGTTCGGATTAAATAACACAAGAATGATATTTGTAATCATAACATGAACAATGCTTTATATGTGCATTCTGTAAATAATGTCCACTCGTTTGATTTAAACTGCGCCCGCTTGATTTATCCCTGCAATTATCTTTTGCTTATTCTGATGAAATTGAATCGTGAGCTCATAACTGATTGATTACTAAATTTATTCACCTGACCAGTCGAGACACTATGCTTAGGAACAATGTGGTTTGCCTAATTAAATGAAGTAATTAGTGATTGAAAGTTTGCTGCTTCATAGGTGATCATTTCATGCTGGCAGTCGGCATTCGTTTGTCCTCCTGCTATCATTGATTGAATTGTAAGAATCTGGTCGATCCCCTTATCGGATGCAAGCGTCAGCAACTAAGGCGTGAAAAATTGCTATTGTTTGTGAGCAGGTGCAGAGCAGATAGGCGGCCCAAGTGCAGATCAGAATTTCGAAATCTTCTGACATCAACCGAGGGAAATGATGCCTCACCAAATGACTGAGTATGGGAATTAGACAAATTTAAAGTTTGTCAGTGAACGGACAGTGATCTTGATAAAGCGTACATATTCTTGGAGCTGATAACACCAGTATTATTTTAAACCCAAACTCAAAATAACCAGCTTTAATGCAAAAAAGTTATTAAGTTGTGTGCATTTCATCGCTAAAATTATTGTTAACGCGACAGTAGGCCCAAAATCAGATACAAGTTTAAATTGAGTAAAACTGCACTAAATGTTGTCGAAATTCAGAAAAAATTATATCATTTGAAACTTAACACGAGCTTGATTCAATGTTGATAATCTAAATTTTCTGCATTCCGTAGTTTTGTCTGTAGGTATCGGTGAATGAATTGACCAAAAATTCATGCATTTTAGTCTGCTGACTACACTGACCAGACACAACTTAAATGCTCCGCCAATTTAAAGTGCATGATACAAAGTTTTTGAAATTGAGCAACTTCATCATCAGCATCTTCTCAAATCTCGTCAGATGTTCTTTGAGTAGCAATTCTTAGGTAAAACTTATTGGTGCTGTATCTGTTTGCACGTGTGCATTCAACAAAACTTAAAATCTTTGCATCATGATGAAGCTGAATAATAACACACTATCCGTCAAATTTCATTAAAAAATGTGTCGTCTTCATATTGAAATCCTGCATCAAAGAAAACGTCTAATTTTCTTTCGTAGGGCTACTGAACACAACTGACCTCTTGAGAAAGTAAGATGCATATCAAAAATAATATATGGAACAAGGTTTCATATGGTATATCGTTTATTAATTAACATTAAACCAAGATTTCCAAATGAAAATTACATTTGAAAATGGGTTAACCTTTTTGTGCAATTATTAATGAAACGATCACAAATTATACAAATGCTATAAGAACAATAAAACATGATGAAACACAAACGAACCTATGAAAAATTTGCCCCTATGCACGTACATATGAACAATTTTCTACATCATAATTTTTCCTTAAAAAGGACAGAATTAGAATTAGCAACACACTCACACATGCATCTGCGATATCTGTCACAGGTTAAGGCCGCATCACACAGTGCACTATTCATCTGATGAAATTTTGAACGCACAAGTTAGCAGTTAAACACGTTCATAAACAGGCAGTACGATAAAAGGGGTGAAATGGCTTAGACTATTATGAAATGTGAATGTAACTGTCAAATTCTTCATCACAATATTCATAGATATCTTCGTTATGACGTTGAAGTGCAATAACTCATTGCATGGTTAGCCAGCATGTACAATGTACATGTTTGCGTTTCACGCGACGTTCAAAAAGCAACACACAACACGTAGGTGATGTGATACGGCCTCCATTCAAGAATTATAAATGCAACGCAAACAGATGAACATTGCCATCCACTTTGTCTAGATCGCTAGCCTTTGCATCTGTGTGAAACCCATTGCTCGTGACTAACCTATGTTTCTTGAAGAGCTATTATCAATTGTAGCTATTCTTCGGTACACTTGAATAGAAAATGCATGAATGCTATCTACGAGTACTACACTTTTGTGACTGTCTAGTCAGTTCAATATTCATTCAATGAAATGATCACATCATTTTTAATACCATATTGCCTGCAGAAGAAATTAATTAACAACGATCACAATCATAATTTCACACTTAACTACAAGATAGTGGTGAAGTGAAGACTAACAGTTGACAATGTACATTCAGCGTATACTCACCGTCGCTCAGAGACTGATTTCAATTCCTTGCCGATTTCACACCATCACTAGTTCCTTACTTGATGTAGTCATTCCTAAAGGAAATTACATGTCTCTTCTTCACAAAGACATTGACCGCTTCGCAGATCGGTCCGCCATTGTCGATGATCAGTCTGGAGAGGCATTCTCATACACCCAACTCCGTCAGGCTACTCTTGCTGTGGCAAGTGGATTGAAGAAGAATGGTTTTGGGCATGGAAGCCGAGTCACCATATTTACACACAACCGTCCTGAGTTTGTTTTTGCGCTACACGGAGCAGTGGCCGGAGGCTGCGTAGCTTCCCCCATCAACTTCAACTACACGGCCAGAGAACTGGAACACTCTCTAAGAAACGCCGATACATCAGCTGTTGTTACGGACGTTGATCGACTTCCAGTGGTCAGGGAAGCTATGCGCAACGTGTCAAGTGTTCGACAAGTGTATTTGATCGGCGAAAGTGAGACAAAGAGTCGGGGGCTTGGATGTCTTCCATTCGATAATCTGCTGAAAGATAACGGGTCAGCAATAGGACATTCATACGCAGATGTGGACTCAAAACATGATATAGCGTATTTGCCATACTCCAGCGGCACGTCAGGTCTACCCAAGGGTGTGATGCTGACCCATCGCAATTTAATCAGTAACTGTTTAATGATGAAAGCCATTCTTGATAACAGAATTGCAAGTGAGGTTGTGTGCGGTGTACTGCCATTTTTTCATTCATTTGGAATATCTGTCACACTTGGAAATGCTCTTCACTGTGGTGGTACAGTTGTCGTGATGCCTTCATTTGATCCGATCAAGTTTCTGACATCAATTGTCAAATACAAGATTGACGAGCTGCATATCGCTCCTCCGATAGTGCTTACTCTTCTGCAGCATCCAATGGTAAATGAGTTTGATTTGTCTCATGTTAAGCGGCTGTGGTCAGGTGGTGCACCTTTAGGCATAGAAGTAGAACAAGAAGTTGTGCGAAAGTTTCCCAACTGTGATATAATACAAGGATATGGACTTACTGAAACTTCTCCTGTTGCTACTGTGTGTCCAAGAAAACACCTTCGACCAAAGGATGGAAGCACGATAGGAAGCGTCGGAGTTGCTGTTCCAAATCAGGAGATCAAAATCGTCGATTCCGATTCGAAAAGGACTATGCCATTTGGGGAAAAAGGAGAAATTGCTGTCCGCGGTCCGAACGTAATGAAAGGCTACTTAAAGAATGAAAAGGCCACAGCTGAGTGCATAGATGATGATGGATGGTTGTACACTGGCGATATAGGATATTTCGACAAAAATGGCTTTCTTTTCGTAACAGATCGGGTGAAGGAGTTATTAAAATACAAAGGATTTCAAGTAAGCAAATGTATATATTGCAAATTGAATCGTAACATCATTTGTGATAATACTTGTCTCCGCATGAATCCTCGAGGTTTTCGAAAACGCTTTCAATTAGGATATATGCAATGTATGACTTCTATGATTCATTGTGATATTAGTGATAAATGATAGAGATACGATATATATATATATATATATATATATATATATATATATATATATATATATATATATATATATATATATATATATATATATATGTATATATATATATATCAGCTGCAGGAATCGAAGCAGGGATGAGGACTCCGACTCCGGGTGGCAAGTATATAAAGCCTAGTTTTTTGAAAAATTAACCGGTAACCTACATTATACATCATTATAATAGTCTTACCTGAACCTATTTTTAGTGATCATTGCTGCATCAATTGTCAATCATTTTCGATAAACGTTTATCAAATGTCGCTTTCTGTTGGATGCATACAACTCGGCTCCTACCATCTTCTTGATGTGTGCTTCACATGGTTTTTCTCCAGTCTCTACCAGGCAGGAAAATCCCCATCTTTCTCCAAAAAATATGAGTACACTTTCGACTTTAATCTGCGCTTTACACAAGATTAACGTGAGGGTAAGAGGCAATGTTCTCAAACAAACTAGTCTTTCATTTTTATCTCTGATGTGACCTTTGGTGCGTAAGTGTGATCGAGGCTAAGAAGGCATGTCTTCTCTACTAAATCACCGAGTGGAAAGACGATCTTTTTTCACTATCACGGTTCATTCCCTCAACTACTACAAGCCTTGCATACAGCAGTGTCTCTGTACTTTTGTTTAACGGAGAAAGTTGACATCAAGACAGTGACAGCTATGCACGAGGATAAATAATTTGTTTGTATTATATTCGGGTCTAGTTATAGGCCGGAGTCCGGAGTCCTATCATTTGATAGGAGTCCGACTCCGACTCCAGGAAAAATGATAGGACTCCGGGACTCCGACTCTGCATCCCTGAATCGAAGCGAGGTAAATCAGTACATGGACAATGGATACATGTGACATGTGACATGGTAATTTACAATAGACATCAATTCCACTCAGGAGGCGCAATCTACTCCTGATAATAGTAGTAGGTACACGAAATGACATCAATGCTGTCCTTCTTGAATTACTATGTTCATACATGATTCTCTGTCTGTCCTTCTTAAAGTCCAAAACCTGTTGCTCAATTGTAATTGAATTCGGCAACGTTGGGTTATGAGGTTTCTGAAAGCATGGTGTCTCCAAGTTCACTTCTGAACTGACTGGCGTCTTTTTTGATTTCTTGCAAAATGACTGTTATTGAATTCCGTAAAAATCATTTAAAGTTACCAGTAGGAAAATTGCACTGACGGGATCTTTTGGAAGTGAGAGAGGTATAAACTGAAATTATCTGTCGATTTATTTCTTGTGCATTGCAACCATTCCACACGTAAAATTGTTGCGCACTCCAATGGTAATCAAGGTATGGTAGCAAGTAATAATTCGAAATATAAAAAGTAAACATTAAAAATAAAAATTTCTGTTTGTCGTCTCAAAATAGCATGAATATGAACTACAGTGAAGTTTCAAAGTGTGTTATATCCACTTTAGAATTTCTAGTAATAACATGATCAGCTTTGTGCATATGCGTTCCAGGGGAATATACAGCGATGCCAATGTAATGTCTACCAAATTTTCCAATGTTATTATTAGGGTTGGAAACGGCCGGGATTTTGGCGACCGGAACTCGGCGGACGGCCGTCGTTATCAAAACCGGCAAACCAGTTTTGGGGCAGCGGCTGGTGTCTCCATAACCGACTGTTTAAGGTTGGCAGCCGATCAACCTTGACCCCTGGACGTCATTCACTTTATTATCGCATGCATGAAATTCACTTGGAGGAACTACCACCCTGCAAAATAGGCGAGAGTACCCGATAATGCTTACCGATACTGATTTATATAAATTTCAATCCAGTCTGATCTGGCAAAGACTGAATAGCTAAACGCCTAAATACTTATTTATTATCTAATGCGTTAAAAGGCTAAGTTGCAGTTAACATGCAATAAATGCAATTTAGTAACTGTGCTTTTCAAAAGCCAGTCATGCACCAGAAAATTGGTAACATAGAATCAAAATCATGTTAACTGTTTTGACGGAAGGTACTTTTTCATGGCCATTTTTAAAACAAATTATACTGCTCCCTGTACTTTTATTGCAGGATGAGATAATGTAGTTAAAATAAAAACAAGTAAGTGACTGATAAAAAACCCGACGTTTCGTCTCACAGAGACATGCTCATGGGTAGCTGGTGAACATGAGCATAATAAATTTCAGTCTTTATATACAACGATTGATGTTCATCAGCTCATGTTTCCTATTCAATTCAGGCTTTAAGAAATCGATTCAGTTTGCTTCAGAAATTCTAGTGCGTACAGGATCGGTCAGACTGTCAAGAAAATCAATGGTAGAATCGGTGATGGCCATCAAAGAATTAGAATAATCAACAATTGGTGAGAGCACTCGAACCGTCGAGATTAGTAACAGATCTGGGATGCTCATGATAGCGCGTAGAGAAGGGGCGGTTAGCCGAACCAATATGCGTTTTGCTGCAAATGTTGTACGAAAACCTACGAGTATAAACAACATAACGCATGGTACAGTTCATGCTATCGGGTAGGCTTTTGCAAATATTGCAACTACATGCCTTGGAATTATTATAGTTCGAAAAATATTTGCCTAATTGCTTTCCTGGTTTATTGACAATCTTGATAGGTAGACTAAACTTCTTACTAAGGTGTTTCAGTTTACGAGAACAACGATCATTAACAAAATTTAATTTTAGGAAGACCGAATTATCTTTAGTTTTACTATCTGCATTTTTGGAGATTTCAGTTTTGCTAGTTGGCCTGCTAATGGATTTGAATTCGCTACTAATCAAAACGGTATTGAGTTTGCTATCACTTTCTTTAAGGTTAGCGTCATTCGAGTACCCATCGCTAACATACGCAAAACTATTCTTAACAAAATTTCTCTTAACAAAAGAAGTCACCCAACTGCTAGCCGTCAAACTAATGCTAATACTAAACTAAACCTTCAAACAGAGATGCTAATATCCATGAGGTTCAAAGTATTATTTGCTGGAGTTTCTAAAGTAAAGTAAATATGTTCATTGGCAGAGTTAAAAGTTATTAGTAAACGGACTTATAATAGCATCGTCAATGTACCGATAATAAACAGATGGTTTGATACCATACTCTAAATCAAGACGATTCAATGCCATAGTTTCAATATGATTCATGTAGATTATCGCAAAAGCTGGTGCAAAGTGTGCACTCATGGGACAACCATGATTTTGCAAGAAAGCTTTATTATTGTACTCAATTTTGTAATTAAAACAGACGAGATAAGTCGTTTGGTGTAAAACCATAGGAATTGATTTTACTCCAATTATCTTCAACACATTTGGTGACAACGTTGATGCCATCGTTCAGAGGGATGTTATTATATAAATTCTTAACGTTAAGAGAAATGAAAGTTAGTGGCTCACTACTATTGAAACTCAACGTTTTTAGCGACTCGATCAAAGTGAGAGTACTTTTTATATTAGCTGGGAGAAATTCCATCAATTTACCTAAAAGTTGACTTTGCAACCAATCAGCTTTTTCAGTAGGAGTTGAAATAGTAGAGACAGTAGGCCGCAGAGGATAACCTTCATCTTCCTGATCCTTGTGGCCTTGACAATACAATACAACAATTAAAGCTGGTCTACTGCCACAAATCAAAAATTCATTAATTTTGATATGGGGCTGTTATTGCATTTTTCCCTATCAATGAGTTGACTCCTTTTTCAATATTTTTGCATTTAGATGCTAATAAAGGCTTTTAAATGTCAATATTATTCAGTACGGTTTCTACTCTACTTTCAAATTTCTCTAGGTCGGTGATGACCAAACGGTTACTTTTATCCGAAGGAACGGCAGTAAGGTTATTGTTCCTCAAGAAAGTGCGAGTGTTTTACATCAAGTTGGAAGTATACTTGTATCTAGGATTATTATGCATATGCCTTACTTCAGTGTCAATGATTTTTTTAGCTTCGTATTGAAATAATTTCAAATTCGATTGAGTAGTACTTACTACCCATATTACTAGGAAAGCAAACAGAATTTCAAAAATAATGACCCAAACGGGCATTATAATGAATGATACGATGAACAATGTGATCGCTGAATAAGTGCTGATGTTGCGAGAGATTCCTTGTCTCCGAAAAGGGGAGGATGAGGCACATTGAACATGTTTTGAAGTTTTCGCGATAGGATGATGTGCTAAATCAAATGAGCAAAAATCAATGTGTGATGAAAACTGAAGGTATACAAAGTATAATCTCTAACTACGCTGCTAAACGATCCAGAGTCGCACGACGCGTAAAAGAGAATCAAATCGCGATGCAAGCAGCATATTTGGAAGAGGAAAATGAAGTTTTGAAGAAATCTCTATCTCGAACTCAACTAGAGAATTCTGAGTTACGTGAATAATTGAACTATGCGTTGCAAGTAAATAATTGAATTGCTGTCATTCCCGATTAATAGCGATGATCAGTTTGCACATGTGCTATTTGTTGTTTGAGAATTTCAAATTTTAGCAAAGCAGGAATTTTATGTCAGGAAATATCACAGATGGAACATAGTCACATATGGTTGGTGTGGTTATTTTATCGACCAAATGAATCGACACGAATGTTTGATAAGATTTTATCACGAATTAGATGTGCATAAATGCATACCACCATAAGGTTTGATAAGATGATAATGATCAAATTATAAGATTATTTTGATCTTATCTTTCTGTGACATTTCATCTCCTCAAAATTTGAATTTGAAATTTTTATCAAAGTGGTTCAATGTGCCCCACACATAAGGTACATGTACCAAAGGAGTAGATTCATCTGAGCGCGGTTTCGGTATTCTAGAATAGAAGGATAGTATCTAACATTAACATTGAAATGGCACATCACAGAATTAGATAAATTGCTCCTTCTTGAATGGATAATTCGTACATCGCTTACCATTTGAAATGGCAAACAATTATCTGTCAGCCATTTAATAAGAAACCAGAGCCAGTGAGTGAGTGGCGTGTGTGCTGTGATATCACTTCACACACACCAAAACACACATCGCTGTCTGGTGGACTTGGCACGTCATGGTCACGCTATGATGAACTTGGCATCACAAATCCCACTGCTTCATCGAACAGAGAATATTCGGCATCATCAAATATTGCAGACCATTACTTCGTATACTTAAACAACTTGTCAAGAAATTCAAGATATAAAGATAAGAATGAAAAATGACAACGAAAAGTTATATAAAAGAGAACTGAGTGATATAATGGATAATTGTGAGGAGAAAATGAGGATAGTACTGAAACTTGCAAGTGACAAAGGAGCAAATGTCTGACTTACGGCATTACCTATACGGTCTCTCGGATATTGTTTTAATAAAAATGAGTTTGAAGATGCCATCAGGCTTAGATACAATTGGAACATACCTGATATTCAAAGTCATTGTGCATGCGATGCCAAGAACGATGCTTGCCATTCAACTACTTGTAAAATAGGAGGATTCGTTTCTTTAAGCCACAATGTTCTTCGAGATACTGAAGCTGATTTCCTTTGTGAGGTATGCAAGAATGTGGTAACTGAGCCGAAACTGATTCCGATTGACGGAGACGAGTTTGTTCAATCCGGCAACCGTGAGGAAATGGCTCGATTAGACATATCTGCAGTAGCAATTCTTTGGTAAAACGTAATGGTGCTGTATATCTTTGTACGTGTGAGTTCAACAAAACTTAAAATCTTTAGATCATGATGAAGCTGAATAATAACACACTATCCGTCAATTTTCATCAAAAAATGTGGCGTTTTCATATTGAAATCTTGCATCAAAGAATACGTTTAATTTTCTTTCGTAGGGCTACTGACCACAACTGACCTCTTGAGAGAGTAAATACAAGGTTTCATATGGTATATCATATGGTACACGTATATAAAATTTTGTCTTGCTATTCTCTTTTGTTCTCACTTTTTATCGGACTCTAACGAGCCTGTAACTTCTGTCTCTGTAAAGTCTCAGCCACACTGAAGGCAAAGCATACACGAACGTTCCGAGCAAGCGCGAGCAAACGTATCTCTGCAAGCCATGAATCGCTCTGGTTTGCTTTGCTCGCAGTGTGGCAGTCTACAACTGCTGCAATGATGACTTTATATTTGCTGCAAAACGCTTTGCTCGGAAACGCTTGGAAAAGCTCGCAGTGTGGCTGAGGCCTTAGTGTCATGACCAGGCATTGTTCATGTCCATGTTTCACGCACCGACGACATAGACGCAGGAATCAAGTTGTGTGACCGCAACACTTAGCTGCATAGAAATTGACACCAATAAAATCTCTAGAATGGAAATTAAGCTTCATGCAATGCACAATAACGGCACATAAATCGCACGCATTTTCACTTAGATGCACCTGCCAACGTCTGTATTATTGGGTTAGAATCAGTCACATGTGTACATCGAAGCTTTTACCCTGTGGGAACGAATCTTGCGAAAAACTGGCGAATGTCAGCTGCAGAATATCATGCTAAAGTTCAGTCATATTTGCTGGATATCCGATGGCGAAGTTCGCCGGCGACAATTCGCGCTCTATATGTCAATATGTCACATTCTTACTATTTGACTTTTCTTTAGTTTTTTCGCCTCTAATTCGCCTCTACAGCCAATGCTCTATTCTCTCCCTCACCTCCTCACTATCCCCCACATATGGATAATCGTGATCAACTAAATAAGTGCCGACATCATGATAATATAATGATAATACTATAAGAAATCCTCATATATCACTTTACATAACATGCTCATGACATTCAAATAAATTACAAACAAAGATATCATATTTGAATAATATATCATAGTATTTACTGCGACATTATGGAAGATAAATACTTTTTTAGTTATGCCTTCGTGAATAAAAAAAGATCCCTTTTATCAGATCAACTGAGGTAATACAAAATATTTTCATTGAAGGTAATATACGAACATTACTACTTACTACTACTTAGTTGCTACAATATCCACGATTTCGCGATGGCGAAAAATCAGCTCGCATTATTACCAAAACCAATTAACCAAACCATTATAGCAACATTTTCGCCACCTTCGGTTTTTTTATTTTACACATGTTTTTGGATAAATTATGACCATTTTCACATGCGGAGATAGTTTTTACACGAAAATGAACCTTTAAAAAAATTATCCACAAAATCGCTACCTCGCCAGATAATCTGTTGATATTAGCAAGATGCGTTCCCACAGGGTAATTGGTGGTTCATGCCCCAACTTAGTTCCCCCGGATGTGCCGCGACCTTGAATCAATTTCCATTCTAGTCAACTTCAGATAAACAATCTATTTCTATGCTTTGCTGTGTACGCATCGAGAATGCTGTTGAAATCGAATCAACTGATGCCGTGTGTGTCGAAAAGGCTGATGAAATCGAATCGATCGATTGAAACAGCACTACATTATTTATTCGTGATACGCTACGAAGACAATCGATTCTTTATAAGCAAGAAAGAGTAAATGTGAATCATTGAAGTCTTTGGAATTATCTCGTCATGGACGCTCACAAAAGCAGAGATGTGTCATTGAATTCTTAAACGCAGAACACGTTTCGCCAATTGACATTCATCGGCGCCTCGTTAACGTTTACGGAACTGAGGTGGTTGACGTGAGCTCAGTGAGGTGATGGGTTCGTCGATTCCAAAGTGACGTGTGCGATAGACCTCGGTCTGGACGATCTTGCACAGCCAACAACGACGAAAACTCAAAACGCCTCGACCAGCTCATTCGCGAGGATCGAAGGATCACGGTCGCACAAATGCGAGCTGTTTTGGATGTTGGTGTTGGGGCAATAGAAATGATGCTGTCGAACTTGGGGTGCAGCAAAGTGTGCACCAGATGGGTTCCATGCATGCTTACACAGGTAAACAAGGATCAACGTGTGGCTGTCCGTCGAGAATTACTGAATCGATACGAGACCGAGGGCGAGTCTTTCTTGGACCAGATTATCACTGGTGACGAAACGTGGTGTCACCACTACGAGCCTGAGTCTAAACGACAGTCCATGGAGTTGCACCATACCGGTTCTCCATCAAAGATAAAGTTTAAAACGCAGCCATCTGCTGGCAAAGTGATGTGTACTGTTTTCTGGGACAGGCAGGGCGTCGTCTTATTGGACTTCTTGGAGCCTGGGACAACGGTCAACTCAGACCGTTACATCGAACCGTTATCGAAGCTGAAGGACCGCATCTCTCGTAGAGGCCGCAAAAGAAGAAAGCTTTCTGTTTGCAACAAGATAATGCCAGACCCCACACAAGTTTGAGAACAAGAGAGTGCGTGTCGAAGTTTGGCTGGACGGTGCTGCCACATCTACCGCATAGCCCTGATTTGGCTCCATCAGACTTTCACTTGTTCGGGCCTCTAAAGGATGGATTGCGAGGTCGGCATTTTGAAGACAAGGACGCCGTCATCAGAGCAGTAAAGCAGTGGACCGCCTCAGCAGGAGCTGCTTTTTACGAGCAAGGCATACAGGCCCTTGTTCATCGTTGGCGGAAGTGCATTGAAAGTGGTGGTGACTATGTCGAAAAGTGAATCTTCTGTGCGAAATTTTTTCGTCGTCTCTTTTATGTTGACTGTTTTCATTTGTCTCTGTGTTGGCTTATGTTGATGTTGACTCTCTGAAAAAATTAATTCTAGTATAAGAAACCACGCTTGTTTTGATGGTATTGGTCTCATCACTGGATCTCTTATACTTTTTAATAAAAATTGGGAGGCATTACTTTCGGAAAGACCCACGTATTATACAAATGTTTAATGGCAATAAAACATGATGAAACACAAACGAACATATGAAAAATTTGCCCCTATGCACGTACCTATGAACAATTTGCTGAACAGTGAAATGGCTTAGACTATTATGAAATGTGAATGTAACTGTCAAAACGCAGAAGTAGAAAAAATTTCAACTAAGGACAATCTGATTGGATGTGACAGTCATGAGCAGGATAATCTATGAAGAATTCTTCATCACAATATTAATAGGCATCTTCTTTATGACGTTGAAGTGCAATAACTCATTGCATGGTTGGCCAACATGCACAATGTACATGTTTGCGTTTCACGCGACGTTCAAAAAGCAACACACAACACGTAGGTGATGTGATACGGCCTCCATTCAAGAATTATAAATGCAACGCAAACAGATGAACATTGCCATCCACTTTGTCTAGATCGCTAGCCTTTGCATCTGTGTGAAACCCATTGCTCGTGACTAACCTATGTTTCTTGAAGAGCTATTATCAATTGTAGCTATTCTTCGGTACACTTGAATAGAAAATGCATGAATGCTATCTACGAGTACTACACTTTTGTGACTGTCTAGTCAGTTCAATATTCATTCAATGAAATGATCACATCATTTTTAATACCATATTGCCTGCAGAAGAAATTAATTAACAACGATCACAATCATAATTTCACACTTAACTACAAGATAGTGGTGAAGTGAAGACTAACAGTTGACAATGTACATTCAGCGTATACTCACCGTCGCTCAGAGACTGATTTCAATTCCTTGCCGATTTCACACCATCACTAGTTCCTTACTTGATGTAGTCATTCCTAAAGGAAATTACATGTCTCTTCTTCACAAAGACATTGACCGCTTCGCAGATCGGTCCGCCATTGTCGATGATCAGTCTGGAGAGGCATTCTCATACACCCAACTCCGTCAGGCTACTCTTGCTGTGGCAAGTGGATTGAAGAAGAATGGTTTTGGGCATGGAAGCCGAGTCACCATATTTACACACAACCGTCCTGAGTTTGTTTTTGCGCTACACGGAGCAGTGGCCGGAGGCTGCGTAGCTTCCCCCATCAACTTCAACTACACGGCCAGAGAACTGGAACACTCTCTAAGAAACGCCGATATATCAGCTGTTGTTACGGACGTTGATCGACTTCCAGTGGTCAGGGAAGCTATGCGCAACGTCTCAAGCGTTCAACAAGTGTATTTGATCGGCGAAAGTGAGACAAAGAGTCGGGGGCTTGGATGTCTTCCATTCGATAATCTGCTGAAAGATAACGGGTCAGCAATAGGACATTCATACGCAGATGTGGACTCAAAACATGATTTAGCGTATTTGCCATACTCCAGCGGCACGTCAGGTCTACCCAAGGGTGTGATGCTGACCCATCGCAATTTAATCAGTAACTGTTTAATGATGAAAGCCATTCTTGATAACAGAATTGCAAGTGAGGTTGTGTGCGGTGTACTGCCATTTTTTCATTCATTTGGAATATCTGTCACACTTGGAAATGCTCTTCACTGTGGTGGTACAGTTGTCGTGATGCCTTCATTTGATCCGATCAAGTTTCTGACATCAATTGTCAAATACAAGATTGACGAGCTGCATATCGCTCCTCCGATAGTGCTTACTCTTCTGCAGCATCCAATGGTAAATGAGTTTGATTTGTCTCATGTTAAGCGGCTGTGGTCAGGTGGTGCACCTTTAGGCATAGAAGTAGAACAAGAAGTTGTGCGAAAGTTTCCCAACTGTGATATAATACAAGGATATGGACTTACTGAAACTTCTCCTGTTGCTACTGTGTGTCCAAGAAAACACCTTCGACCAAAGGATGGAAGCACGATAGGAAGCGTCGGAGTTGCTGTTCCCAATCAGGAGATCAAAATCGTCGATTCCGATTCGAAAAGGACTATGCCATTTGGGGAAAAAGGAGAAATTGTTGTCCGCGGTCCGAACGTAATGAAAGGCTACTTAAAGAATGAAAAGGCCACAGCTGAGTGCATAGATGATGATGGATGGTTGTACACTGGCGATATAGGATATTTCGACAAAAATGGCTTTCTTTTCGTAACAGATCGGGTGAAGGAGTTAATAAAATACAATGGATTTCAAGTAAGCAAATGTATATATTGCAAATTGATACGTAGCATGTGATAATATTTGTCTCCGCATGAATACTCGAGGAACAGGTTCTCGAAAACGCTTTTATCTGTAATTGCTGTATCAATTATCAATCATTTTCTATGAAAGTTTATCAAATATCGCTTTAAGTTGGATGCATACGACCCGGCTCCTCCCATCTCCTTGATGTGTGCTTCACACGGTCTTTCTTCGGTCTCTAGCCTACCACGCAGGAAAAAACCCAATCCTTCTCCGAAAATATAAGTACACTTCCGATTTTAATATGCGCTTTGGAAGAGATATCACACAATATTAATTTTTGTTAATGTTCTCAAACAAAGTAGTATTTCATTTCTGTCTCTGATGTGACCTTTGGTGCGTAGGTGTGACCGAGGCTATAGGAAGGCTTGTCTTCTCCACTAAATCATCGAGTGAAAAGACAATCCTTTTTTTCAGTATTGCGGTTCATTCACTCAACTATTACACGCTTTGTATGCACTGCTGTCTCTGTACTTTTATTTGACAGATAATGTTGACATCAAGACAGTGACAGTTATGCACGAGGACAAATAATTTGTTTGTATTATATCTCGGGTCTAGTTATAGGCCGGAGTCCTATCATTTGATAGGACTCCGATTCCAGCAAAAATGATAGGACTCCGGGACTCCGACTCTGACTCCGACTCCGCATCCCTAATTTGAAGAATCTATTTTGCATGTTGAGAAGAGCTTATTCGTCCCATTGCTATTTGTTACTACAGGAGCGGTTGGACCGGCAACAACAATTTTTCATAAAAGGTTGGCGAGTTTCCTGTCTTGTAAATACAATGAGAGGTATGCGGACTTGATGGGACAGATCAGGAGAGAAATTGACTTTGCTTTGATCAAAAGTGTTTTGATTTCTTTGCATGGTTACAAAGGTGGAGAACATGTGGAAAGACCACTTTCTGAAATTTCTTTTAACCGTAAAACTACATTTCCTCACTATGGCCACTTTTAGTTAATTCATAAACATGTAATTGATGCGTGATGTTTATTGATCCTTTGTTGTAACTGTTGGTTTTCTGAATGTAATTTCTGCTGAGAAGAGGATGGTGAAATCCTCAGGTGAACTAATTTTCGTGCTCCTGTTATTTTCTATAAAAATGATCGGAGGGGCCAGCAAATGGAGAAAACTTGTGCGCAATGATCTGAACTCTTCGAATCTGAAGGAATCGTGGCAATCGAAGTACTTTGATAGAATTCAGAGCGATTCGCAAGCGACGCAAGACCTTTTTCCTATCTCCGCAAGGTATTACGAATTCCTTTTTGCCCACTTAGTAAGGTCTGCGATGTGCCATCCTTTTGAATATGTCTTAATTTCTAGCAAACTAAAAGAGCAAAACCATCTAATTCTGTGACATGTACATTGAATCATCCATTGGTGTACATTGAACCATCCTCATTTATTGCTACATGACCATTATACACTGTAAAACGCTGGATACGAAAATTATATACACCAAAATCACATACAATTTGAAACTAACATGTGATGCGAGATTCTCGCATTCTTACAGAGATCTGGTATGTTTTTCATACAAAATCTCACTTACTTTCGTATGTGATTGGTATGTAGCGATACGAACTATTCTGTCTGTGATTGGATGTTTTACACTGAAATACGAATTATTGGTATGTTTTATATACGAGACCCGATGCAAATTCATCCTCTAGTATGTACAGCTTTAAGTCACATTGCAAAAAATGTATGTAGCACATACTACTGTCAAATAACTTTTTTCAGTTTCTTTTTTTACCAGTCGTGAATATTTCTTTTTGATAGTGTGATATTTAACTAGATTAGATTTATTGTCAATTTTATACTCCTCGATTCATCGTTGCTACTTGTCTACCAACATTAACAGGACGCTTGGTTACATCTACTTCATGAACCAAGTTGATTAACATCAATTCATTCAAACGATATTTCTCCGTGCAATCAAGTTGACTTATAGATCTCAAACATAACTATTTTTGCGTTCATGAATTTAATGTGTTTTTATTTCGGATTGATAATATGTTTGATTTCAAAATTACATAATGCATAATTGTTGATGGTTGAATACTTATTAATTATTTATGAAATGCCTTAGTCTTACATACATGTATTAAAATCGAATTCAGTATTGTAAGCTTGACTATTAAATGCCATTATCTTACTACTTACAAAACAGTAGTAACATTAGTGTGATCTTTATTGACAAAAGGCCTTAAATGAACACACTTAAGACATAATTGATGCTTTCTTTTAACATTGTGCTGGTATGGCTTTAGTGTGCTAAGCATACCACACTTGAAATAACATACGAAAAGCATACAACCATACAGAAATATGCCAAAATTTTTTGCTATGCTTCCTTCGTGTGTGATTGGTACAGTGTAGGTTAGCGATTTACAGTGTACGCTAAAACTGCGTATGCCGTGCTTTAATGAAATGAGAGAAGTAGTGCATATTTGATAAATGTTATTGCACGACGCGCATTACTGTATGCAATGTATTCGTTGTGTGCAGACGTATATTTCAGGACATAAAAATAGGACAATTGATATTTGTAATGGTTCAGCATAGAGCTCTTCTGAAGTACTTGCCAAATATTTTGATAAGCAGAACTGTGATTACACTAAGGTAGCGTTCACTTCAAGAACACTGTAATGGAGCTGTTGGTTAGCCATTAAATTGCTATTTTGAGGGCTGCTTCACACATGCGACTTTTTGCAGCGCGGGTGTTTGTTTAACACTACAGCCTATGGAGCCTTTCACACATGTCGCGTGTTTTCATTTTGCCGCGAGTAAATCGCACGATTTTGGTTTTTGACCTACCAATGATCTTTAACATCATGTTATACGGAGAGCATTTCTGAGTTCAGCATGACATGGCGATAAATACGCATTCCGAATTGTTAATTTTCGTTAAGTAGAACCGATTTGATCTGGAATAATATCCTTGAAGTCCAAAGTGCTGATGTTCTCGAACTTCGTGTAAATCAGTCAATACTGTAGCCAATGCGTGCGCAAACGACAGTGACTGAGGTCAGTCATTATCAACAATTTACATTTTGACCTCCTTCTCAGCCGTCAGTGGTCAGATTTGGTGATCCACACACCAAACTAATTGTTGATACTGTTCTTATTGATATGATGAAAGTTGTCGCTATGTGAAAATTTGTTGACTTATGCTATGAATAGATGACGCAATCGGCCACTTTTATCGATGAACTTAACAAAAGGGTTGCTGAGTTTTCTATATCTATCAAATGAACTTGCATGCATATTACACAGAGCAGACGACGAGACAAATTTGCTAAAATATGAATATTATAGCGAGCTATATAATAAATTTTAGATATACTGATAGCAAATTTCCTACTGACTTCGATGAAAACAAGAACAAATACAACTGAAACCTGTCTTCAGAGTAACTTTGGTTCATGACCTTCCCCAATAGGCTAAGACACATCCAATTTCTATGTCTCATGAAATCGAGAGATCGAAATGGCTGGTCCGATGATTGACAGTCGCAGAAATCGAAGTCCAATGTGAACGGCCAATTCCAAATTTTAGCGACAATCGCGCTGCAAATGTCGCATTTGTGAAATAGCCCTTAAGCGTCTCGACCGCTTCGGGGTCTCGAAGCTGTCCTGCATTAGCTAATACTTCTAAGTTTCTTATTCAACTTTCCTAGACTTAATATATCAGATTTTTAGCTCCAGTGCATAAGTTAGCAAAATCAATCACAATGTTTATAAATTGAAGTTTTTAAGGGATGGCATATGTTTGACATAAGAAATGCATGCTAATTTTAGAAAGAAAAATGTTGACAGTCCATCAGAGTTCTCAGAAAAAACATTATTCAAGACAGAAGTGCCTTGGCATCTAGAGCTAATGCCAAATTGGTATGGAAATGGTATGTAAAAATAGGCACATTTTTCCTAAATTTCAAACAAAAAGGTCTATATGCAAACTGTTTGCATTTCCAGGTATTATAACACTTGTGAAGTCGTAAAATGCCAACATTATGACTATCTATCGAGGTATTTTGAAATAATTTGAACTTTAAACTCAGCATATAATAATTTTGAACAAGTATAGATTTTGGAATTCTTTGACTAAAAATATCTTCTGCCAAATAAAATTCATTTTCTGTTGTTGTGATTTCACTCTTCAAGTGTCGTCATATATTAGTGACGTCATATAAAGTAGAAAAATTATATGTGCATGCAACATGTAGCACATATAATTGAATTTGAAATTTGAAAATATAAATAGTAGATATTTTTGCCATACCATGCATCACCGGACAATTAATTTCAAGCAATTTTTATTCACTTTGGCTTTTCAGAAAATTTGAAAACAATCAAATTATAATTACAATTTATTGTCTCTTTCAAGTGCGAATTCTCAAAAGTAGTCTATGTAGTTAAAAAATTGATAAATATTGTTCTATTAAATTATAAACGAATATGATTATATTAAATTGAGATTACATTGAATTTCAAGAGCTGATTGCGATTACTGGTGTAACTTCTAAAATTTTGTTATACTGAAACTGAGTACTGAAGCATGCGATTTCATTCTACTTGAAATCTTCACCCGATGAAGAAATTGAATGGATGACTTCTATGAAAAATGCATTCAACTTCTATTTTTTTCAAAATCTGTACTGTTTCAAATACTGTAATTCATTGGATCAAATCTTTCAACAACCTCCCATGTCACTGAATATCACAACGGGTCTCATCTCCTGATTTACGACATTATTGATGTTGGTCTCGAAATCCATCTTAAAATGATCCAGTAATCAGTTGACTATTCCTCGTTGTCACATTTGATTTCAGATTACATGTTCTTTCTGTTCCTGCTAAGTATATTTAATGAAATGATTGCTCGTTTGGAATTGGAAAATGATATAATTTGTGAGAGTTGAATAATTGATAGATTTTAATGTTGATTGATAGTGCACGTAAAGTGATGTGGATCGTGATTTTTTAGATGTCTTGAAACTGACTTCTGTATTTCACCTATAGTCTATTAAGAGAAAAATAATGAATTGAGCTGTGAAACATGAAATTATGGAAAAGAAAATGAATCTACTGTCGACACTTGAAGAGTGAGGATGCACCACAACACCAGAAAATGAATTTCAGATATTTTCGCTGTAAAATTACTTACGCTAGAGACTCTGTACTTATTCACATTACTTACCGGCTTACGTGCACTAAGTTTAAAATTCAAATCATTTCAAAACAACTGAAGTGATAGTCACAATGCTGTGAGTTTACGACTTCACAAGCGTTAGAATACCTGGACATGCGAGCACTTTGCATCGAAAACTTTGTTTCACATTTATTATAAAATGTTCTATAATACTGCTTATAAAATTCAAAAAATTGAATTTTCTCAAAGAATCAGAGATTTGTTTAGTTTTACATTATCGAACTACCTCGACTTGGCATGATCAGAAAATGCATAAAGGTTTTTTGGAGATTTTCTTAGGACATAATCGAATTCAAACCCAATGTGTTAAGGTTTTAGTCATGTCAAAATAATTTTTTCTAAAAATTTGTTCTTTAATTGAAACTTTGGGAAATTCTGTGAATTTATGAAGACCATAAACAGCTGAAGCTATCAGAGTAATAATATTAGTTTGATACAAGAAACCATATCTTGAAGCATAAAGTTTCCACAGTTAATAGTTTTGCTGATTAGACTGGTGGTTCAATGGGCCACGGCAGTGGTGGGCGCAGTTAATCGATTGCGCTCGATTACTTGTGCGATGAAATCAATCACACGATTCCTGAATGACTGCTAAATGACTAGGAATCGCGGAATTTTTTTTGGTAAGTGACTGCTAGATGAAATTAGCTTGATGAGGAAAATTGGGCTGTTTTCCTATTCACTGTTTTAGCATTTGAGGAAATCGTACTGAACAGACGTGTGGCACCTACATGTAGCATCTATGCGCGGGTGCTCGTACATGAGATCGTGTATACCCAGGACAAGACAAAAGCTGCCGTGATATGACTTCTTCATTCGCGCACCACAGCAAATCTTTATGGGAATTCCCACACATCGCAGGAATACATCATTCTATGCACCAACATGCTCGCATAGTACTCGATTGATGTGATTATGCATTCTGTCAAGTATAAAGAGGACCCTTTGATATTACATCTTCGCATTGAAAGCATGTAAAGTTATTGACAAGAATATTAATATCTGATTTACATTTGATATGCAGGCTATGAGCCAACCCGTTAACTATTACACTCTCATACAAGATTTGCATACTTTTAAAGTCTGAAGTTTTGAAATGATTGATGCATAATGAGGCTTATTACAAATTTGATGGAATAAGGAGTAAATGCCTATTATTGTGTGATTGATAAAATATGGTTGAGAAAGACCATAAGAATCAAAATTTGGAAAATGCGAAATGTAGGTAACAGAAAGCGTCGACCAAGCGGAAGTCGACGCATGTCTCGTACTCTGTCAAATTCTCAATAACCTCCAACCCGAGTACACAAAAAGCGCATTGAAGGCACCACATATGTTGCTTCGATGAGGTTCCGATGAGGCTTCTTAAGTATTGTGATTTAAAGTGAGGTATATCAATCGAAGAGAAGTATGTACTTCATAGCAGATGTGCAGTAGATTCGTAATAAGAGATTTTTAAGACTCCTTATGACTTGTTTACGACTTTTTCAGTGTTCTATTTTTTGTGCCGTACTCTTGTGGTATTGTCTGATTTGACTATTGTGTTCCTGTCCGAACGAACTGATCAGTACTCCACTTGTAAGCTTCTGCATGCATGTGTTGATTCATAATAAAGCAAGTCTTGAACACGATCACACTGGTAGCAGAGCGTCAATTATGTCAACCTCAACATCTGTCACGCCAAGCATTGCAATTACTATGCCTATATTTGATTCGAAGAACTCGTTTAAAGCCTGGAGAATCAAGTTTGATGGATACTGCACAATCACAAAGTTGGATAGCAATGATAAACTTAAAATTCTTCCGATGTGTTTCATTGGATCAAGGTTTGATGCCATTTGTGATACTTTTGATGGTCGAACTACATATGAATCAGCCTGTCTTCAGATTGAAGCTTTTCTTCGTCAAGATAATCGTCCTGATGATCCTCTGATGTTCTTCATAGAACGACAATGGCAAAATCATGAGACCATTTTTGATTTTGTGCGAGACTTGAGATATCGAGCAAATTTTATTACAGAAAAGAAGTCCGCTATAGATGATCTTGTTCGATTGCAACTGATTCGGTGTATTCCAATATCTATCCGACCTGCGGTATCCACTATGACAGACGTGGATAGCATGACTGAGTGTTTATCGAAAATCCCAAGACCGAATTCAATGACAACTACTGTAGCAGCGGTACAAAGTCGACGTTCATCTTATATATGTTATAACTGCGATTCACCTGGTCATATCTCCTCAAGATGTAGAACAAAAAAGTCAATCTGTGAAAGCTGTCGTGGTTATGGGCATTTGTCGAAATATTGTCGATCTCAACCTTCGAAGCCAAACAACGGTATCAGTGGCGGATATACAGCGTAGATTCTGCCACATCATCGTCGAAACCAATAGTAACTTTGAGAGTAAATGACAACGGTGACACGAATCTATTGACTGCCCTGGTCGATACCGGAAGTGATGTTTGTACTGTTTGCAACAAAAGTGCAATTTGCTCTGATATTTTTCGAACTCCGATAAATGATATAATGACTTTGTCTGGTGATGGTATACAAATCATTGGCACGACTAATTTGAAATTCATGACAAATGGTCTTAACTATTCATGGGATTTCTTAGTAGCTAATTTGGCTGAATTTATTGGTTTTGATTGTCAACGACATCATCATCGACATGTGCAGAAGTTCCTCGACCGGTGTCATCAGTTGAATTTGACCCTAAATGGAGAAAAATGCGCTTTTGGTCTTCCTGGAATTGAAGTTTATGGACATAATATTGGAGTAAATGGAATCACAATGTCAGCGAATAAATTAGCATCACTCATTGAATGGCCTATTCCTAATAACAAGAAGAACTTGCAACGATTTCTCGGATTCTGCAACTATGATGCCCGCTTTATACATAATTACGCTGAGTAGCTCGTCCTCTATATGAGTTGACAAAGAGCTCCATTGAATTCTCATGGACTGATCTTCATACGAACTGTTTCCAAAAATTAAAGGAGGCGTTTGGAAAAGATGTGTGTTTAGCTATCCCTGATCCAGATTTGCCTTTTACGGTTTATACTGATGCCAGTAACCATGCAGTATCTGGTGTTTTGATACAGTCCGGCAATCCTCTTGAATTTGCAAGTCGAGTTTTGATGGCCAGTGAAAAAAATTACAGTACCATCCAACGTGAATGTTTGGCCATCATTTTTTCGCTAAAAAAGTGGCGGCATTACCTTCTCGGTAACGGTAACAAATTTACCTTGTTTACGGACCATAAACCCCTTACTTGGTGAAAAGAGCAAAGATTGGATGGGATGCTCGGCAGATAGGCCTTGGCCATACAAGAGTATGATATAGATATCAAACATGTCCCAGGACGAGAAAATGTTTTGGCAGATTCTTTATCGAGACAAATGACTAATGCCCTATCTTTCACGTCCTCAGTATCGTGATGAAATTCGTCGTTCTCAAGAGGAAGACTCTGTATTATGTCAACAGAAAAGGTCGGTCATTAATGAAGAAAGTTGCCCACGCTTATCCATAGATAACGTTTCTCTTCAACGGCGTTGGACGCAAGTGTTTCCACAATTGACAGTAGAAAATGGAATACTGATGCGCGAGTGTAAGTTGAGTCCATTTAGTTCTATCGTCCAACTTCCTGTTATACCTGAGCACCTGCAACAGAAAATAATAAAATCAGCTCATGAGCCTCCGCATTGTGGTCACTTAGGCAGCGATAAAACATTGGCTCGCGTAAGGAACTGCTCATACTGGCCAGGTATGCGACAATCTGTCTTGAAACTCGTAACTGAGTGCATGAGTTGTCAGGTGGTCAAAGCACATGCACAATCAAGTCCAAATCAAACATTCACCGCAGCAGCTTCATCTCCATGTCAACTAATAACCGCAGACGTCCTTAAATTACCAATGGATCAAGGATATTGTGGTATTCTCCTCATGGTGGATTCTTACTCAAAGTTTCCGGTCGCTTATAAACTTCGCAATGAAACGGCAAAGTCAATATCGAAGCATTTTCTCCATTACTTCACAACTTTTGGCATCCCAGATTGTGTTTTGACTGACCAAGGAGCAAATTTTGAGAGCGCACTCATAGATGAACTTCTCACCAAATTAAAAATAGAAAAACGGCGAACTACTCCGTATCATCCAGAATGTGATGGACAGACGGAGCGCATGAACCGTACATTGCTTGAGATGCTCCGACACTATTCGCGTGAAGGGAAATGGGTAGATAATTTGGATCTAGTCTTGATGGCCTACAGGACAAGCGCAAATGCAACAACAGGTCAAACTCCAGGATTATTGTTCTATGGTCATGAAATGGGCTCTATGCCAATTCTTGAGGGTCAGTTAACGGTCAATTTACCATCAGAGCAGGAGTGGACGAGAATACTGGACGATGTTGAGCTCAGTAAATCGTGTAAGAAGATTGTGGAAGATGTTCCGTATCATCTAGAACCAGGTGACAAGGTATTGGTAAGAAAACACGTCAGGAGCAAACTACAACCTACGTTTGATAGTGATTGGACTGTGCTTCATATGCAGGGCTCCGTAGTGACAGTACAAAATAACTCTGGGAAAATCGTACTGTTAATATTCGAGATGTAGTTCCTCTGAAGGGGATGTAGTGTGGTATTGTCTGATTTGACTATTGTATTCCTGTCCGAACGAACTGATCAGTACTCCACTTGTAAGCTTCTGCATGCATGTGTTGATTCATAATAAAGCAAGTCTTGAACACGATCACACTCTCAAACATCTGCAAAAAGAGCATCGCATCAATTAGTAAGGTAGACACAGTTTTTATGTTTAAATAGGCTTATGTTTGAAAGCCTATTTTTAATGGAAATTATAGAATTAATTGTGAAGTCAGTGGTTTAGAAAATAGAAAAAGCATATCAATCAGACAAACTGTAAACTTTGATAACTGAATCTGAAAAAATATCAAGCCAATCAGAATCGTGCACCGAGTCGCACGAAAATCGCATGAAAATCGAATCACGCCCGCTACAGCCCCACGGTTTAATGTGCTCCACTCAGCCCTAATCATCCAGCGTGATTTGAAATGATTCGCTGGAGTAAAATTTACTTCATTTGTCAGGGATTCTAGTTATATCCGACGTGAGTTGAGAATTTTCTACACCGAAATTTAAATTCAGGTTTTTAATGCAATGATGACCGCCAGTTGAAGCCATAGGAGGTTGGAAGAAATAGCAAAGAACTGTCCAAAGATGTGATCAATTCTTTTGCCATTTTAGTAAGTGTTCTAAGGCTTTTTGCGATTCCTCACAACGTCAATCAAGATTTATTGCATGCTGATGACTCATCACGCAATGCTAAACGATCCCTGTCAAATGTCCAAGTATATATACTACGGACGAGTATATATTTAAACCGACGAGTCACAGTGTTGCATGCTTTGAACATTTCAATGAAAAATAGAAAATCTAAAATGCACCATGCTGAAGTAGCAGTGCAAAATCAGACAGCTATTATTCTGGTGAGTAAAGAGGCTGTATCATGCCTGAAATGAGACCCAAATTGGATAAAATTTTCTTTCACAAAATGATATAGGAAATCTGAATGAAAGTTGGACCAAAGTAGAGATGGAACTGCCAACTAATTCGCGAATCGAACTACAGATTTTTATTGATGAATTGTGTGCGCTAGCATAGCAGATGGCAAATGTGAAATAGACAATTCGTATTTTAACTTCTATTCGACTTCTTGCTTCTATTGCATTCCGACGAGACAGCTTCCGTATCACCTGCGTGTGTGATGCACTTCGGTCATTCTTGGTTATTGTTTTGGTTTTTAGCACGCCATTACAGCTCTAATTGTCGCGATCTGCATTACGCTAATTACTAACTACTTATTACGCCATTACACGTCACAACAGGGCTAATTGCGATCTGCAATGAATCGGTTCAGTATCTATTCAACAAGAGTTCCATTTTTCAGTGTTAAGTCCGACAGACTTACCCATAGAAATCGACTTTACGTTTTGCGCAAGTTAGTGGGACTACAATAGACAATAGCTGTTTGTTGATGGCAATTTCAACTGCTCGGTCAGACACCGATCTGTGTAAATGTTGGTAGATCTTATGAAGAATCAAAACGTGTTACTCCTATACAGTTAATTCTGTGAATATCATTTTTGTGATCGGGAGAGACTGCTTGTTTATGTGCGACAATATCATCGGCTGTCATGACGTTTTCATTATTTTTATCAGCAAATCAAGATACCGGTAATGAGGATGTCGTATTTCTGCCTGATGATGGAAAATTCTGCCCTATAAGTGCAATCACAATCATAAAAATGACAAATCTCAATGTGAGTTTTCAAATGTATGCTGGATCATTACGTTATTGACTGTAGGAAACTGGGAAGTGCATGGATCTACATAAACAAATGGGATTTTGTGATGTTTCAGGCTCTCTAACTTGCAAGACGACTGGAGGTTCATACCTAGGAATTGTCGTTTTGCTGATGTCAGGTGACAATCTACATATCAAAAATAATACGAGTAAGAATCTCGTGCGCGAATTTAGGAAGAAAATGTCAGTATCTGTGTGGAACTACTAGGGTTCAACTGCAGTACCGGTACTTTTATTGTGGTTATCGCAGTTTCTGATACTTGTAAGAAATGTACACTTTAGAATCTGACAGCTATTCAACAGCAAACTCATGTCTCATGGTACAATCAGTTCTCGTATTATGCCTTCCGCTGCGCGGGTGTGTGTTGCATCGTGATCAGCCACAAGGGTACTTCTATTCTTCCATCCCCCACATTTTCCTATTTTTTCAAATTCATTAAATTTCGTCAAACTTAGTCACATTGGATTTAGAATAGACTTGATCAGTCACTGAGTGATAGTGCAATACCACTGAGAAGTCTCACCTGAACGCTGGGATGAATGATTGGTCCCTTGTATACCCAGTCAAAAGATGTAGAAGTTATACATGATCATCATGAACTTCGTGGGATTGCTGTCTACCTACAGTGAACGACAAAGCAAGTGCTGTAAATTGTCTACAAACCTGAGGAATTTTACACACTCTATGCTTTTGCGACGGTAGTGAGATTGCACTCAGGGGCAAGAGAAGATCGTTGCAACACTCACGGGTCTCAACAACAAAGATGTGGGGAGGAGGAATGAATAGAAGTACCGCCACAAGTATTTCATTTCATTAATTCGATATGTTTCATTCAAGAATAATCTTCGGTCATACTTTTGGTCCATTTAGAGAATTGTTTGCTGGCATGCACAGGGTTCTTCTATCAGCCAGCCACAGCGAACCTCCTGTTTCGAGAGCGGCGTTCTCTTTTTCAGTGACACGTTCTGTTTCTCAGTTTGCAGACAAGCTAAAGAGCAGATAAGTGGGACAGTGACAGGAAATCGTCGTAGTGGTTGAATACTTTAATTTTCAGAGATAGTATTCGTTTCTAAAATTGGCCGAACTAAGCTACGCCCTTAGTGAGGATCGGCGCAATCTTGTATGTATGCAAAGCTCTCACCGGCAGTTTTGTGCTCGTTGACTTGAAAGAAAATTCCAGTTTCGTCAATGCAGTATGGTATGGCACAAATGCCTCTTATTACAGAATTTCTGATCTGAATTCATCAGTGCTTGGATGATATTCACCTGACCTTAACGTCATAACATGAATAACTGCTGTTTCTTCCGACGCACGGCTCAGCAATGATAGATGTAGATAACAAATATCATTCGCCGTAGATGTAGAATACAATCTAATCTATGATAACAGGCCTCGGCCTCTTTCTTGCCCTTTTTTCATGAAATACATTTAATCAAATATATGTATACAAGTGTGTACCAAACCATACATATACATCAAAACAATAATACTCAAGTTCATTATATCACAAAAAATCCCTAAATGAGTAAGAAAAGGAATTGTCAACCCCCACCCAACACACTTATCTGCGGTCAAGTTATACATGGAAACGTTCAAATTTCCACTTTATTTAGATCGGTGATTTTTTCCAACTATGTAAAGCCCATTGATGACTAATGCTAGAATTTGCACGTTCTAACCTATGTTTCTTTAAGAGTAATGATTAATAGTAGCTATTCTTCGTTACACTTGAATAGAAGATATACTATCTACTCCACTTTTGTATCCACAAGTGTTGTTAGTCCATGGTCCATTAATCATTCAATAAAATGATCGCATCGTCTTTAATATCATATTGCGTGCAGAAGACATTGATTAACAGCAATCACAATCATAATTTCACACTTAACTACTAGATTATAGTCAACCGAAGCGGAAGAGTTCACAATGTACAGTACATTCAGCGTCCAATCACCGTCGCTCAGAGACTGTTTTCAATTCCTTGCCGCTTTCACACCATCACTAGTTCCTTACCTGATGTAGTCATTCCTAAAGAAAATTACATATCTCTCCTTCACAAAGACTGACCGCTTCGCAGATCGGTCCGCCATTATAGATGATCCATCGGGAGAGGCATTCTCATGCACTCAACTACATCTATGCTCATGCTAATGTGTCATTAATATTTCGAACTATATCTTAAACAGTTAGAAAATGATTACCGGCAACTTATGCATGTAGATTCAAACCTTGCTTTATCTCAAATAGAGTTTCCAGAATCCGATATTCTAGCCTGTATGAATTTCATAAGCATTGTGTATTCCCTTTCCTTTCTATTGTAAAATTATTTCATATCTTGAATGATTTTGCTGCATGCATGGAGATAAGAAATACAATTAAGGATGGGTTTCAATACAATCAATTGATACATCTGACATTTGACATATACATAAACATTTGACAGTAGATCGTGGAAAAATTTTGATAAGCTAACTGCACGCGATAAAATTTGATTAATGCTGTACAGGCACCGCAACATTCTCGGTCTTGGGACGCTTACTAAAATAAAAAACTGATGATATAATTTGGCGAGCTCTTTGTTCCAGAATCTTATACGACAGCTCACGCGGCTATCATTATAAGCTCAAGAGTTCCTAATTGACGTCGTACCGGTACACCACTGGAATTCGTTCACAAGCGAAGAATCTTACCGAAGCGACGACAGGCGTAAAGTGCTTTGAAATTAAACAGAATCTTATCTGTCGCTCTTCTAATGTTATTTACAAACTGTCTGGCGACTCTTAGGCACTGCATGACCCTCCGCAGACAACATGTAAAACATTTGAATATCAACATCTAAACGGCAATCGACTTGTACTCTCTGCGGTACATTTCTATCAATTACCGCATACAGCCAGCCACCCGCATAATCGCGAAACATAGCAGAAATTCTTCATTGAGACCATCATTAGGATCCATCGTTAAATGCCATGCGATACATAGAATTTTCTGCATATGACAATTCTATTAGTTCTAATTTTATTTGGAGCATATATCAGTTTGCCATTGAGAAACCGGAACACTCGGCTGAAATCGATCGGCAGTTTGATCAACTTGGGAGTCTTTGATTCTTGGCGGGTTATAATTTTCCTATTATTTGCAGCTTTCACTATATTTCTATTTGATGAAAAGGTCATTATTCGAAAATTACATTGCTGAAGATAGTGAGGCAGTAGGGAACAATGGACATTCCAATTAGCAAGTTGGTGAAATTTCGACTGACATTCATTGAATATCATTTTGAATACAGTACTGGAAAATCCCCCGTGAAAACGGAGGAATACCCGTCAACTTGCTGAGCAAATCTCAAATTTGCCCGGGCATGACTGCAGCTTTAAATGAGGAACTGTGATGAGGTTGACAGATGTGAACTAGGCCTGCTGATGATTCTTGATATTGGATGAAAAGGCAGCAATTCAGGTCTCTTCCTTTTTTCAACTGAGGATGCAACTCAATATCTAGTTATTCTATTTAAATGTACATTTTGTTTTCAAAAAGCAGCATTTATTGATTATTACCAGTAGTGTGTTCAAAGTGATATTTGATGAATGCCTTTTGAAATTTCACTAACTTGCGGCTACAAATCTCAACGGACATTACCTCATAATGTGGTGACAAGTCTGGAAAGTCTCTGCAACGGCAATTAGCAGAATTCCTAGTTCCTAGGGCAGAAAATCTTTCAGGGCGTTAGGCTCCCTGGTGTCGAGGAAGACGATGTCGAGGATAGTGACTTGGACATTCCGGAATGAATTCTCCCAAGTCCTGTGGCACTGCGAAGTCCGCTTTTGCGGGGCTCCCGACGAGATTCCTCAGTGGATGCCGAGAGTGAGGCTGGGTCAGATTTCGAGAGCAGTGAAGAATGTCGTGGAGCGGATGAGCGGGATTTTCATTATCTGAGCCACAGAATTAGATTCATCTACGCACGGCTTCGGTTTCCTAGAAAGGAAGGGTTATATGTAGCCTCAATATCGAAATGGCACATCACAGAATTAGGCAACTTGCTCCTTCTCGAATGGATAATTCGTGTATCGCTTGCTATTGGAAATGGCAAACAATAAGCTGTCAGCAGGGGACACCAGAGCCAGTGAGAGATGTGTGCGTGCTGTGATCACTCCGTACACACCAAAACACACATCGCTGTGTGGCTAACATTCGATTCAGTGTATGCACTATGCAGTAAGGAATAGTGAGAAGATGATGGTGAAATCATCAAGTGAGCTAATTTTCACACGTCTGCTACTTTTTTAAATAATGATCGGAAGGGCCAACATTATGGAGAAAACTTGTAAGTAAGTAAGGCGTATATTTCAGTGTGAATGACAATCAAAGATATATCACAAATCAATAAGGACATAAAGAAATTACAAGAAGCTTTTTGAGTTAGAGATCGGTTAGGTTACTCAGGAGGCAAGCGGTATATGATAGGAAAGATCTGCGGGTCTTCTCAGTTCTGCAACAGGGGATTGATGGTACACCAGATCGCGGAAGTCTTCTGGGAATTATAGGATTCAGGATATGATTTCTGTCAGTTTCAATTTGCTTGTAAACAGTGATACTCAGCTCATGCCGTCGCTTTTCCAGTTCACCTTTACAGCATCGACACTGGCGTGGTTTGTTTCCGTAAATAATTCGGTGAGCACGTTTATCGATAGATTTGGAAGAGAGCGTTTCACTCAGACCAACAAATATGGGATAAACATACTCGAGCGGTGAGCGTATATATGCAGAGTATAGCATGTGCAGTTCGTCAGTGCTTACATAAGGCCAAAGTTGTCGCAGTACATAAAAACGGCTGTTAGACTTTTTCAGCAAATTACCTATAGGAATTGATAGGATAGTTTTGGCAACCGATAGGAATTTCGAAACCAGAGAGTCAGACACCTCGAAGCTCCAATCATCATCAGTAATAGTAACAGCATCAGACATAGAGGAGCTAGAGACGTACATGTATGTCGAAGAAAAATGGTCTGCTATGAATGATAGGGTATTTTCTAATCCATTTTTCTTGTTTATAAA
Source organism: Prostheceraeus crozeri (assembly GCA_907163375.1). Classification (NCBI taxonomy): domain Eukaryota; kingdom Metazoa; phylum Platyhelminthes; order Polycladida; family Euryleptidae; genus Prostheceraeus; species Prostheceraeus crozeri. The sequence goes on from CAJQUW010004013.1 coordinate 277,745, forward strand.
ATTGTCAAACAAGTTTGTCGTGTTGCCATCTTCTTTCGTTACTGACAATAAATTCCATAATCCATTTCTTTTGTTTTTTAGTTTTTTAGCCCAGATAAGCTTGCATTTTTGTATCTCTGTTTTAACTTTTTGTTTCAAATGGTTATATTTTGTCCATTCCCGATTTCGGTAAGCTTCCCAACGTTGATTTATCAGGTGTTTCGTAAGCGGTGTTAACCATTCTTTGTCCTTAGGGGTCATCAAGACTGTGTGTTGAGGAATTGTTACGCACTTTGTGCGCAATGATCTGAATTCTTCAAATCTGAAGGAATTGTGGCAATCGAATATATTTGAGTGTTTGTTCATATAAACCACACCAAAACATTTAGACATATAACTCAGCGCAAGAAATCAATTTAACTTGTTGTGTGTGGTGACAGACAGGGGAAACATTGGCTCGATAGGCTATATTTTCATAAATCATTGCAATGCCTAAGTCCATCATAACTATGGTACGTCTCATTCTTGGTCACACACGGAATTGAGGTCACATAACTGTATTGCTAATAAACAATGTCCCAGTAAACAAAACTTCTGTGATCTGCAACACAGGTAATCAAAACTTAATTGCAATTTATTAACAAATTATAGATAATAGCAAATAATTAACAATATGTAAACAATTACTAAATTTTAGTCGCAGCAGATGGGAGCTATCAATTAATTGCAATTATTTGTTATCACCGTTTGAGTAGAAAATTTCTTTATTTAGAATTTTTCACCCTGTTATTTAATATTATCTAGCCACATGGTACGTACTATACACATACAAGTCGCATGACAGCTTTTTATCATTTTGGATAAGGACTTGAGTAGAACCATTACGTCATGTAACTGTATTCTCAATTGGATGTAAATATTGATAAATATTATTACAGACTTAAGTTCATGCATGCATCATAATTGTAGTGACAATCAATTTATTGATTATTGAATTTTAGAGTTTTAAAAGTAATTATACTAGCATTGTAATACAGAGATATTTTATACGATGCACCAAATTGTCCTTGATCAGAATCCTGAAAGCGATCAGGAGAAATGCTAATATAAGCTTAGTATAAAGAAATCATTTTGTGCGCGGTGCTTTTCCTACGATTGTGAGTGGTGATGGCATTGTAAGCATCAGTCAATTAAACACTTTATCCATCATAACCCGAATCAATAAATTCATTAATTGCAATCATTCCCTCATTTCAATCAATTAATTGCAAGATTTTGTAACCAGCAATCAATTCATTGCGACAAGTTAATAGCAATTAAAGGCAATGATTTTTGATAACAACTGATCTGCCAAGCTTTCGCGAGACCTATCGCATCTTCAAGTCTTGCCAAACGAGACATTAAATCATAAGAGTGGACCATTGTCCTATTTCATTCTTCATGTTGACGTCAGGTCGGTGAATTTCAATCATCTGAGCTTCTGTAGTTCTCTAGTGAACATACGCCAAAAGTTCAAAATCCCTTAGTGAACAGTATGAATCAAAGAGGACAGCAAAATAAGTACTTTTCGAAATTGATGGTCAATGCTTCTCAAATTAAGCACCATCTGTGACGACTCAATATTTTAAATAGCCCTATACAGTATACACTCCGGCTTAGTGGGACGGTTTGGGAGCGAGATTTCTCTCCCACTTAATCGCATTACCAAGTTTCGAACTCATTTTAGCCTGATAAATTACTACGTGAGCTAAATTTTCGTTCTTCTTTGTATGCTGCGTAGGCTTACATGCTCCCAATATCATCCAGGTTTAAGATAGAAAAGCATCTGTATTGTATTTATTCTGAATATGAAAAGCAATCTATCACATGCATTTGATAAAGAGTCGTAAAATCACAGAACAATAGTTGTAGTCTATTGTTGTCAACAGTGAAAAGAAATCAAACTTCTATTTAGATAAGAAAGGAATCTAATGTCAACTGTTTTTTTATCTCCCACTACTTGGGGCATTTCAAAAGCCCTGATGAGTTTAGTCTTCTATTCAAGTGAGATCGCATGTTGGCTCGCTGGCGCACAGTAAACTGATGCATAAATGAATTCTTAGGAATTCTGTATGATGAACAGCAATTCCTTTCAAAAAAAGTAGATGCATTAGACTGCTTCTTAGTAGCCAAAAGAAAAACTAAGTCTCAAATAAAAAATTACTTTCCTACCCATCGAATGCGACCGTGTCTTGGAGTAGGTGATGTTTTTTTGTTACTCTGAACTATCACAGTGCATTAGCACAAATCGCTGAAGTTAACAGCAACCTTTTTTTTTGAAAAACAATATTTCCAGCGACTTTTTTGAAAAAAATTGCTCAAAGTCTATAGCAAGCTCACTTATGCAAAAAATTGCCAAAACTCTGCCTCTGACACGAAAAACGCCGTTCGAGAGCCATAACATACGATAAAAGTAAATTTTATGTCAAAAGATGCAAAAAAGTTAACGCTAGGATTGCTGCTAGCTTCCTGAAAGCACAAAGTAATTTGCTCAACACCGCTTCCACCTAAGTCGATGTTCACTCATCTTAATCAAATTTGCTCAAAGCAATCTGGCCATCCAGGTATACGCATATAGCCCTCTCTACAGACCCAAAAAGTCGGAAAAATCGCGCCTCCTGATAGCACAAAACAATTTGCTGAAGGCCGCATCCGCCTAAAACGATGTTCACTCATCTTTTACTCAATGAATTTTTTACGTTTGTTCTGATTTTTCCGATCTTTCTGGGTCTGTAGAGAGGAAAATATGCGGAGATGGATGACAGATTGCTTTGAGCAAATTCAATTGATATGAGTAAAGCTCGATTTAAGTCGAATCGGCGTTGAGGAAATTCTTTGTGCTATCAGGAGGCTAGCAGCAACGTTAGCATCAACTCTTTTGATCTTTTGACATGCTATGGTTTCATGAACGGCGTTTTTCGTGTCAGAGGCAAATGTTTCGCAATTTTTTACATAAGTGAGCTTGTTATCGACTTTGAGCAAATTTTTTTAAAAAGTCGCTGGAAAAGTTGCTGCTAATTTCAGCGACTTGTGCTTAAGGACAACAAGTGGTGAGAACACAGATGCATTTTTGGTTAAAACTAAAAGTCACTCAATGTACAGTAGAATAGCTGCATTCTTAATAGTGCAAAACTTCTGCTTAAGCGGAGTGACTTCCGACAACTTTCCATCTTAACCGGAGGGCTTTACATGTGTTGAAAATGCTTCTTCATCTGATGAAACTGTAATTCATCTGAACGTTTGAGTGCATCTTTCATAGCTTTTCATTGTGAAGCAGTTTATCACGTGATTAATGTTGGAGTTTTAATTCGTGCATCATGAGTTTCGAAATTGGTAAATTGATATTCATGTTTTACAGAAAACTGTTCACAAAATCGAATGCTGATCATTCGCATTTTCCATTACATGAGAAATACTTCAAACAGCTTCTGACGTAGACTAATCAAAAGTCTTGAATTTGATCAATTTGACTTGCATTACGTAAATCAGGATTTCCGAAAAGCATATACGTCCGATTGCATTTTCCTTGTGTTTGCAGTATACTGATTTCTAATCACAACGTTGTGATTAAGGTTGAAAGTCATGTTTTGGAATGTTCTAAGGCAAAAAGTGATGTTTCCATGTTTTTCTATTTTGTACTTTTTAAATGATGGCATTTTATGACGTTTTGTTAAATGTCCAACCTATTGAATAAGCTGATCAAATGGTGCCTAGGCCTAAACGAATATTATTGGGCCATTGCAATTATCTAAAAGGGTGTTGGAGGCCCAAATTATCCGAGTTTCTGTGGGAATGGAAATGAATTTCAATCTAATGGGATTTCTGTGGGTGTGGGACACATATGAAACACAATATTAGATCCATTAGAAGCGTTGCATTATCACCACATCAAACAGTTAAATGCAATCGTTGACCTCGTCACAGTGCTGAGATTGCTGGGTGGTGTGGCATTGTGGGTGCACCACCCCAAGGTGCTTCCTTACAATATTAAAAATATATTTGGTTAGCGATGCATGGTTACGTGGATCTATACTGAAGGAAAAAGTAACTAACTGTAACAACGTGGTGAAGCTTTCTTTGCATCTATTGATTGCTTTCAATAGCTGCGTTTGCATAAATTGGCTGCAGAAATAATAGACCTACGTATTTCCCATTTTGGTTTTTCAAGCATTTATCAAACATATTTTAACAAAGATAGGGACATATTTTCACAAGCCTATTTTGGGCGGACACTGTGCGTCACAAGATGACTATAACTTCAATGATTCGCAAATCGTGACATCACGCTTTGTATACTACGAGTATTGCCTTGAGAAAGGGCCAGGATCCGAAGCATTGACAAATCTTGTAATTTATAATAGCTTGACATACCCTAGCTTTGGCATATCTATTTTGGGACATATTTTTCCATCTTAATTATTGATGCTTGCATGCTGCAGGTATTTACACTTTCTTCTCATCAATCTTGCAATAAGCATAATCATGCATCAATGAATTCGAATCATTATAACGCTTATGCGTTTAAACATAAGCAAATCTACGTTAGTACAGGCTGTATTCGAGGGTGCAATTGTTACCGAATTTGACTCATCAACAGTAAATGGTAATGTTCTTGCTAATTCACTTATATGCTAATACGTAGATCAATGAGCATAAAATATATGACAACTGTCATGTATAAGTCACATAAATCGATCTTCATATGCTATCCGAACATGTTTAATGCTATTGCATAACATTGAAAATCGTTATGTGACGAAAAGTGAACAGCTAGGGCGAAAAAATAGTATGTCGTTGAAGTTAGCACCAACTTCAACACCAACTTTTTGAATAGAGTTTGTACAGAATAGGAAACCACATGTTTAGGTACTACTGATGACGCACAGTTTGTACAGCCAAAAAGTTTTCCAAAATTCGAACTCCTTCACCTTCAAAATTCAAATTTAAATTCGAAAAATTGGTGCAAGTATTGGTGCTACCTGGTTAGCGAGTTTGTACAGCATTCCGATAGAAAAATTTAGATACAAGAGCAAAAACCTGAGTTTGTACAGCAACTTCCAGCACTTTCTTTACACGAACAACCGGAAAAAACCGCCAAAAACCGATTTTTTCAAAAAATGATAAGATTTTCCAGAAAAGTTGTTGGTGCTACATGGAAAATGAGTTTGTACAGTGCTCTAACCGGTGGAAGAGTGTTCTACTAATCCAGTCTGAGTTTGAACACACACTTCTCCGACACTCCATCACTCCTACGACCGGTAAATACCGGTTATTGTACAGTAACTACAAGAATACTGCCCATTTATGAACAAATCAATTGGTGCTACATGGAAAATGAGTTTGTACAGTGCTCTAACCGGTGGAAGAGTGATCTACTAATCCAGTCTGAGTTTGAACACACACTTCTCCGACACTCCAGCACTCCTACGACCGGTAAATACCGGTTATTGTACAGTAACTACAAGAATACTGCCCATTTATGAACAAATCAATTGGTGCTACATGGAAAATGAGTTTGTACAGTGCTCTAACCGGTGGAAGAGTGATCTACTAATCCAGTCTGAGTTTGAACACACACTTCTCCGACACTCCAGCACTCCTACGACCGGTAAATACCGGTTATTGTACAGTAACTACAAGAATACTGCCCATTTATGAACAAATCAATGGTGCTACATGGAAAATGAGTTTGTACAGTGCTCTAACCGGTGGAAGAGTGTTCCACTAATCCAGTCTGAGTTTGAACACACACTTCTCCGACACTCCAGCACTCCTACGACCGGTAAATACCGGTTATTGTACAGTAACTACAAGAATACTGCCCATTTATGAACAAATCAATTGGTGCTACATGGAAAATGAGTTTGTACAGTGCTCTAACCGGTGGAAGAGTGATCTACTAATCCAGTCTGAGTTTGAACACACACTTCTCCGACACTCCAGCACTCCTACGACCGGTGAATACCGGTTATTGTACAGTAACTACAAGAATACTGCCCATTTATGAACAAATCAATTGGTGCTACATGGAAAATGAGTTTGTACAGTGCTCTAACCGGTGGAAGAGTGATCTACTAATCCAGTCTGAGTTTGAACACACACTTCTCCGACACTCCAGCACTCCTACGACCGGTAAATACCGGTTATTGTACAGTAACTACAAGAATACTGCCCATTTATGAACAAATCAATTGGTGCTACATGGAAAATGAGTTTGTACAGTGCTCTAACCGGTGGAAGAGTGTTCTACTAATCCAGTCTGAGTTTGAACACACACTTCTCCGACACTCCAGCACTCCTACGACCGGTAAATACCGGTTATTGTACAGTAACTACAAGAATACTGCCCATTTATGAACAAATCAATTGGTGCTACATGGAAAATGAGTTTGTACAGTGCTCTAACCGGTGGAAGAGTGATCTACTAATCCAGTCTGAGTTTGAACACACATTTCTCCGACACTCCAGCACTCCTACGACCGGTAAATACCGGTTATTGTACAGTAACTACAAGAATACTGCCCATTTATGAACAAATCAATTGGTGCTACATGGAAAATGAGTTTGTACAGTGCTCTAACCGGTGGAAGAGTGATCTACTAATCCAGTCTGAGTTTGAACACACACTTCTCCGACACTCCAGCACTCCTACGACCGGTAAATACCGGTTATTGTACAGTAACTACATCATCGATGCGATGGTTTTGTTTCAAAATTCAATTGTCGGTTGAATCGCTATCTTCCACCAGTGAAACGAGTTCAAACAATATTTTGTTTCAAGAAATGTTATTGTCCATCAAAATATGAACTCTGCTGAGAATGGTGCACAAAACTCTGGAAAAATCCCGAGTACGTCATAAAGGTCACGGGTGGAAAGCTTGATGTAGGCGGTACTCCAAAAATCAATAGCTGCACCAAATTCAAATGTTGACATGGGAGAAGGACGACAGATGAATATCGAGTTCTCAATTTTTACATACTCTATTACAGTAGGAAGCACAGCATAGAAAGGTCAGATAGGATAAAAATGACTTGCGACATTTATGCAATGAAGACCGAATATCTTAGATACGATAATGATCGGACAGTCCGAAGCGCATATAGAAAAACAACTCCAAGGTATAGAAAAGAGGAACATCGCTGAAAATGCCTGTACTAAGTTGTGTCAACCAATTGTAGTCAAAACAATTACAAATGCACTTAAAAATCAACGCAAAAAACAGCAATCTTGATAATTAGTGTTGCTTGTAATTCATCACTAATATCTGGAAAACAATCGAAGGTATAATAAATGTAACAACTGGATATACTTGTCCATAGTCTAGCTGATAGGACGAAACAATGGAAACCGCAGAATACAAAGGGAAAAGGTTTGTCTGCATATGTGAATTTAAGGTACCGCGGTTAGGTATAAGTAAAATCCGGAAAACAATCAAAGGTATTGTTAAGAAGACCGATTGCAGACATAATGTTGTATATTTCATTAACACAGCATTACGTTAAAATCGAGACCATCACTCACCACACAAAGGTCTGAACAGCAGTCCGCGATCATGTGCATAGCTGAAACACAGTGAATCTCAAGTGTCATGGAAATCTCACGTCACAGGTATAAAAGTAAGAATTGTACAGGCTTGCGTATAGCCTATACGATGAACCTTAAATGACCAAAAATGTGACCAAGCGATAAAGTTTTAAAATACAAAAGGAAATGGTCGGGATAAGATCAATTACAACAAATTTCATGAATGCTCATGACAAGCGGAATAAAGTAGTGGTCAAAATATTTCAATTTCGTGTTCACACTTAAAAAATGTTGAAGACTTATCGCTCAAACATGAGAGCAGGGGAGTCATAATCGTAGTTGTTGAACAGACGCTCTCTGTAATCAGTCACGCATGTTCAGATACACTACATGCTCACTAAGTTGATAATTTGAATAATTTCAAATGAAAGAATGTGATCACCAGATGTCTTAACGAGCGGTGTAGAAGGCAACCTACTGATTTTCAAGTTATGTCGTACAACCCGAAGTATAGCTCCTTCAAATGAAATATGCGTTACATTGCAATAACCGCAATGTAGGTTATAAACCTTGTATGTAGGTTCAACCCAACTGATAGAAATAGGAACTTGATTTTCTGAACCTTAACTGATGATGTTAATCACCGGATGCATCAAAAATTGTATCACAGTCAGACAGGCTAGTTAGGCTCTCAGTTCAGTAGCCATAAAATGTTGACATATAAAACTTACGGGATATATTCATTGCTAATCTCATTTTTGTTGATTTGTTCATCGTCAAATATTTGAACAATTAGATCTTTTCATGTGCTAATACTAATTAAATGATGCTGTATAAATGAGCGTAAACCTAGCAAACTTACATATTACTTCATTTTCCTATGTGAAAGTTTGTAATTCTATGTGCCATTTAAACATAAACAGCCGCGAATAGATTAAGAAATACAAATACACGCAATTCGCTGCAAAAGATGGAATTTCGACCTTCAGTCATCCGCCAAATTTTAAAATCAACATGTGATAGTTAAGTGACCTTGATCGTTGATTGTAGATGAAAATATTGAACATGCAGTGTATAAAAATATTGCAGGATTATAATTCCGATAGGCTGGCTTGGGGAAATGCAACATTAGGTAAATGCGATTAGGTTGTAGCCCAAACCAATAGCTCATAGCCAAGAAACCGTTCAGTTTGCATCCATATGTGCCTGCATATAGCCAATCTCTTAGATTGGCAGATAGCCAATCTCTAAGGCATTTTACCTAAGGCTCGTGGTTAAGGACATTCTATTCTTCTACCCGCGTATATATGCGCTGCACTAAGAGTCAGAAATCACTTGATCTGATGCTGTTAAAACATGGGAGATGTTTAAGAATACGCGCGGGCGAGCGTTTATAGTTTGCGCGTCGTCCACGGTTGTCTGCGCTGCCACTTGAACCACTAAGATGAACCGCTAAGCATGTTCTGTCTTCCCTGAGCATGAAATTGAGGTCCTATCACATTGTTTAGCCTCTGATACAGGCAGACACATCAGACGCAAAGTCTATATAACAGGACTGCCAACTATACTTACTTATATAACTTATATTGCAGCAATATCCCGCATAGCCACGAATGTTTGGGGTCATGTGTAATTACACGTGATTGAGCGTGGCATGTCACCTATGTATCGAAATAATGATGTACATCAATTCTGCAATCAGAAATAAACCAAGATCCACTTCTATATGTGAAAATGTCTATTCTAGGTAGCGATAAGGTAGCACTTAGGATTTTCTTGTAAAGATCAGTTGCTCTATTACCAAGATAGGAGCGAAACACATCACCGTCATTTCATAATACATTCCCAACACATCATCGGAGTTTAATTCGCAAATCTATATGAAAACGTACTCAGATGCAAAAACACCCAGACCATGTCGTATTTACCCCAATCATGAGGTAAAAGAGACTTTGAAGTCACTTACTTTGACATCCAACATAGAGAAACTTATCATTCCATGATCATAAATGGGCAGTATTCTTGTAGTTACTGTACAATAACCGGTATTTACCGGTCGTAGGAGTGCTGGAGTGTCGGAGAAGTGTGTGTTCAAACTCAGACTGGATTAGTAGATCACTCTTCTACCGGTTAGAGCACTGTACAAACTCATTTTCCATGTAGCACCAATTGATTTGTTCATAAATGGGCAGTATTCTTGTAGTTACTGTACAATAACCGGTATTTACCGGTCGTAGGAGTGCTGGAGTGTCGGAGAAGTGTGTGTTCAAACTCAGACTGGATTAGTAGATCACTCTTCCACCGGTTAGAGCACTGTACAAACTCATTTTCCATGTAGCACCAATTGATTTGTTCATAAATGGGCAGTATTCTTGTAGTTACTGTACAATAACCGGTATTTACCGGTCGTAGGAGTGCTGGAGTGTCGGAGAAGTGTGTGTTCAAACTCAGACTGGATTAGTAGATCACTCTTCCACCGGTTAGAGCACTGTACAAACTCATTTTCCATGTAGCACCAATTGATTTGTTCATAAATGGGCAGTATTCTTGTAGTTACTGTACAATAACCGGTATTTACCGGTCGTAGGAGTGCTGGAGTGTCGGAGAAGTGTGTGTTCAAACTCAGACTGGATTAGTAGATCACTCTTCCACCGGTTAGAGCACTGTACAAACTCATTTTCCATGTAGCACCAATTGATTTGTTCATAAATGGGCAGTATTCTTGTAGTTACTGTACAATAACCGGTATTTACCGGTCGTAGGAGTGCTGGAGTGTCGGAGAAGTGTGTGTTCAAACTCAGACTGGATTAGTAGAACACTCTTCCACCGGTTAGAGCACTGTACAAACTCATTTTCCATGTAGCACCAATTGATTTGTTCATAAATGGGCAGTATTCTTGTAGTTACTGTACAATAACCGGTATTTACCGGTCGTAGGAGTGCTGGAGTGTCGGAGAAGTGTGTGTTCAAACTCAGACTGGATTAGTAGATCACTCTTCCACCGGTTAGAGCACTGTACAAACTCATTTTCCATGTAGCACCAATTGATTTGTTCATAAATGGGCAGTATTCTTGTAGTTACTGTACAATAACCGGTATTTACCGGTCGTAGGAGTGCTGGAGTGTCGGAGAAGTGTGTGTTCAAACTCAGACTGGATTAGTAGATCACTCTTCCACCGGTTAGAGCACTGTACAAACTCATTTTCCATGTAGCACCAATTGATTTGTTCATAAATGGGCAGTATTCTTGTAGTTACTGTACAATAACCGGTATTTACCGGTCGTAGGAGTGCTGGAGTGTCGGAGAAGTGTGTGTTCAAACTCAGACTGGATTAGTAGAACACTCTTCCACCGGTTAGAGCACTGTACAAACTCATTTTCCATGTAGCACCAATTGATTTGTTCATAAATGGGCAGTATTCTTGTAGTTACTGTACAATAACCGGTATTTACCGGTCGTAGGAGTGCTGGAGTGTCGGAGAAGTGTGTGTTCAAACTCAGACTGGATTAGTAGAACACTCTTCCACCGGTTAGAGCACTGTACAAACTCATTTTCCATGTAGCACCAATTGATTTGTTCATAAATGGGCAGTATTCTTGTAGTTACTGTACAATAACCGGTATTTACCGGTCGTAGGAGTGCTGGAGTGTCGGAGAAGTGTGTGTTCAAACTCAGACTGGATTAGTAGATCACTCTTCCACCGGTTAGAGCACTGTACAAACTCATTTTCCATGTAGCACCAATTGATTTGTTCATAAATGGGCAGTATTCTTGTAGTTACTGTACAATAACCGGTATTTACCGGTCGTAGGAGTGCTGGAGTGTCGGAGAAGTGTGTGTTCAAACTCAGACTGGATTAGTAGATCACTCTTCCACCGGTTAGAGCACTGTACAAACTCATTTTCCATGTAGCACCAATTGATTTGTTCATAAATGGGCAGTATTCTTGTAGTTACTGTACAATAACCGGTATTTACCGGTCGTAGGAGTGCTTGAGTGTCGGAGAAGTGTGTGTTCAAACTCAGACTGGATTAGTAGAACACTCTTCCACCGGTTAGAGCACTGTACAAACTCATTTTCCATGTAGCACCAATTGATTTGTTCATAAATGGGCAGTTTTCTTGTAGTTACTGTACAATAACCGGTATTTACCGGTCGTAGGAGTGCTGGAGTGTCGGAGAAGTGTGTGTTCAAACTCAGACTGGATTAGTAGAACACTCTTCCACCGATTAGAGCACTGTACAAACTCATTTTCCATGTAGCACCAATTGATTTGTTCATAAATGGGCAGTATTCTTGTAGTTACTGTACAATAACCGGTATTTACCGGTCGTAGGAGTGCTGGAGTGTCGGAGAAGTGTGTGTTCAAACTCAGACTGGATTAGTAGAACACTCTTCTACCGGTTAGAGCACTGTACAAACTCATTTTCCATGTAGCACCAATTGATTTGTTCATAAATGGGCAGTATTCTTGTAGTTACTGTACAATAACCGGTATTTACCGGTCGTAGGAGTGCTGGAGTGTCGGAGAAGTGTGTGTTCAAACTCAGACTGGATTAGTAGATCACTCTTCCACCGGTTAGAGCACTGTACAAACTCATTTTCCATGTAGCACCAACAACTTTTCTGGAAAATCTTATCATTTTTTGAAAAAATCGGTTTTTGGCGGTTTTTTCCGATTGTTCGTGTAAAGAAAGTGCTGGAAGTTGCTGTACAAACTCAGGTTTTTGCTCTTGTATCTAAATTTTTCTATCGGAATGCTGTACAAACTCGCTAACCAGGTAGCACCAATACTTGCACCAATTTTTCGAATTTAAATTTGAATTTTGAAGGTGAAGGAGTTCGAATTTTGGAAAACTTTTTGGCTGTACAAACTCTGCGTCATCAGTAGTACCTAAACATGTGGTTTCCTATTCTGTACAAACTCTATTCAAAAAGTTGGTGTTGAAGTTGGTGCTAACTTCAACGACATAAAAATAGTTATCTTTGGCTAATATTGGCAAGTTGAATGAAATAATTGAACCAAAAGTGTATTGTGTACAGCTACTAAAATAGTTAAAATGGTCTAGAAAAGATGAAAGAAAACATCATTGAATGTCAATTTTCACGTTTTCAGTGACAAATGGCTGGTAAATTTTTGCAAGTAGACTTTCACCTGATGATTTGCAATGAAAACGACGCATTCCTCTGGTGTTTGCAATCGTATAAAGATTTTCTGTAATGTGTCGGACAGCTGTGGGAATAAAAATCGCATCCCACGGCAACTCAGCCCATTAGTCAGTCAGGCATTTTATTAAAAAGGCGATTAAAGTAAATGTGTTATGATTTATCTTTCTATGCCAGTTAAGATTTCTATTATCTGTGACTTCATAGTTATATCTTTGCCTTATATATGTTGCTATGATACATTCAAATCTTCTGAAAAGACAGGTTGAATACTAGTGTGCCGCCAGGGATGTCTATGAATGATATAGAACTCGGGATACACAACTCCCAAAGAGTGAAGAATTGACTGTGGCATGGATATCCATGACTGTGGGCTGACGTTTTTTATGACAGTGGAAATTTCTATGTTTATTTGAAATTACATACATTGCTGCAATGTTATTTTAGTCATACCTCATAAATGCTTCCCAAATGTTAAGTGTTGTCAACCGTTGAGAAAATAAGGATTATATGTGTAGAAAATCAGAAAGTGGCTTGCATTGTTGCCAAATGATGTCGTTCGAAAATTGTGCTACTCAAATCTCGGAACTTTTATAAGTTTTGCGACGCTGGAACGCGGTTTAGTATGGACTGACAAGCTTTCAAGTGACAATACGAATTCTTGCCCGGCCTAACGCAAATTCAGTATAATTTACAGTATAAACATGGAGTTTCTAGATCTTCGATAAGATGTCGACAAGTTGAATTGACTGGTTTAATGAATGAAGATTCATTTCAATTTCTAAGCGAGGAGCTTGAGTGCAAAGTTTGTTATTTTGTTGTCGATTAACTCAACGTAACTGTCAATTAATAAACAACATTTCTTTGATTTTCACGGAATATTCCAATGCTGTCCAGCCATATATACTTGTAACAATATTCAGAAAATTATAATGATCATTTCAAGTGATTCAGATAGAATATAACGATGACAACAACTTCAACTTAATTTTGAAGAATCGAATGGACAAAGAGTGTTTGTGGCCCACTATCTAAATCAAAATCTATTACAGTGATTTTAAAAACATGCAAGCATGTTGCACCACTATGCAGAGGGCAGACTGGATTGATTTATGATGTGATTTTTGCACCGGTGACACATCCGGATATTTTTGAGGCGCTGCGGAGATCAGATATACATGCATATATTGGAGGCTTTGGTTTTGTGTTTTTCCGACTTCATTATTTGGTTTGATTTCGACAAGCTAACTGCCTACATGAAAGCTACATGTATACTGGGCTGCATGTAGTTCATCGCAATATGAGCGATCATCAAGGGAAAGCATGTGCAGAAATCGTCCTTGTTGTAGCCTTGCGGCAAAATTTGATAATACACTGACTACAATCATCATAAAAGTGCATAAAGGTATTAATAAGGAAGCACAATTATAGTGATCGTCTCAATCAATGAGAAACCAGAATTAGAAGATTTCAGTTGCGGTGCTGGGTGGTATAACGATGGCGTAACAATTCATATCGAAGTGCAAATGTGAGCGCAATCATTTACATGTATAAACACGTATCTGCATTTGCGTATCTAAACTCATAGAAATAATACTTTTTCGCGTGCAGCGATTGCGGTGCACCGTGGATACACCACTGCTGTGCGAAACCTTGAACAGCTACAGGACGAGTGGAATTTCTGTTGCTTCGGAGCCATTTTATACCTGATATTTAACAAATCTGAATGTTGTATCGTGCAATATATTCAGTGGTGTCTAACTCCTTGGAGAGAGTATTTCTTCGAAAAGATAGTGATGGTTCCAAATGGTTCGACGCCTGGAATAAGTCCACAACTGCATCCATCCATTCTGAAATCTCTGAAGCTATTTAAATTGTCGCAACTCCAAAATAAAGAAAGCACACCATATCAAGCGATCCACCATCTAATGATGACATGCACAGTGATATAGCTACTTGATATTATGAGCATAAAGCATTTGCGACATGGACATGAGCTTCTGATCCACACTATCTTAATCAGGCAGCGAATAATAAATGCACCATCAAAATATTAATCGTATTTTACGGAATTTCTTTAGAAATTTGATGATAAGCTTATCCAAAAACATCAAACAATGACAGCAAATCGGCATAATAATCATTATAAAATCAGCTGGATTTACACTAATCCTCTGTGTAATGCGTAAGTGTATGTTATACATCACATTGATGCCGACATTACTTAGCTGCATGTATTTCCATGAAGTCTTATAGTTTCAATTAGTCTGAAAACATGGATAAAACTGTCAACGTAAGCGTTGCGATTTGCAAAAATTCAGCCCACAGTCAATTGTCCACTCTTTGGGAGTTGTGTATCCCGAGTTCTATCATATTATTCATAGACATCCCTGGTGCCGCAGTAGATATGCTTGATCAGTTGATCAGAAGTAGTTGCTCATACTGGAACCGCAAATGGCGCGAACACTGCAAGAAGAAGATCATGGATTGGACGTATTGTGTTGATGTTTGGATTTAAACTGATTGACTATTCACATTGAAACCGTCAGTGCTTTCAACGCACTATGCAAGCATTATTGTCAATAGTGTGATGTCAGTTCACGTAAATTCACTATCGAGATCACTTCAGTTATCAGATTGGTTAAGCTATATGCTTGCTGACGCCGTGGGCAGTGGACATGCAGTTTGGTTGATATGGCCAGAAAGTTGTTACTGTCGTGTTAAATAGCATTTCATCAAGACAATGTTTGGTTCAGCGAGTATTCACCGTCCTTTCATCGTCGCTCAAAAATTGATTTCAATTCCTTGTCGCTTTAATATCATCAGCAGCCCCCTGCCTGATATTGTCATTCCTAAAGGAAATTACATATCTCTTCTTCACAAAGACATTGACCGCTTCGCAGATCGGTCCGCCATTGTCGATGATCAGTCTGGAGAGGCATTCTCATACACTCAACTGCGTCAGGCTACTCTTGCTGTGGCAAGCGGATTGAAGAAGAATGGCCTTGGGCATGGAAGCCGAGTCACCATATTTACAAACAACCGTCCTGAGTTCGTATTTGCGTTACATGGAGCAGTCGCCGGAGGCTGCGTAGCTTCCCCCATCAACTGTAACTACACGGCAGGAGAACTGGAGCATCCTTTACGAGACGCAGGGACTTCAGCTGTTGTTACGGACGTTGATCGACTTCCAGTGGTCAGGGAAGCTATGCACAATGTCTCAAGTGTTCGACAAGTGTATTTGATCGGTGAGACTGAGACAAAAAGTCGAGAGCTTGGATGTCTTCCATTCGATAATCTGCTGAATGATAACGGGTCAGCGAATGGAAATTCATACGCAGATGTGGACTCAGAAAATGATTTAGCGTATTTGCCATACTCCAGCGGCACGTCAGGTCTACCCAAAGGTGTGATGCTGACCCATCGCAATGTTATTTCCAATGTCTTAATGACGAAAGCAATGCTTGAGAATGAAATCGCGAGCGAAATTGTTGCTGGTGTATTGCCATTCTTTCATATTTATGCTTTAACTGTCATCATAGGAAACGTCATTCAAACTGGTGGAACTCTAATCACAATACCAAAATTTGATCCTGAAAAGTATCTTCAATTAATCATCAAATACAAAACTGATGAGTTATTTGTTGCGCCTCCAATCATACTTTATCTTCTACAACATCCTCTTGTTAAACAGAGCGATTTGAGTTTCGTGCGACGAATTATGTCTGGTGGTGCACCTTTGGGCAGAGAGGTTGAGCTCGAAGCTGTTGAAAGATTTCCGCATTGCGATGTGTTCCAGGGATATGGACTTACGGAGAGCTCTCCTATTGCCTTTATCTGCCCAAGGAAACATCGGAGACCGAAGGATGGCTCTGCTATTGGCAGTATAGGCATTTGCGCTCCAAGTCAAGAAGTAAAAATCGTTGATACGGAAAATAAGAAGATTCTCGGCACCAGAGAGGTTGGAGAAATAGCTATAAGAGGTCCACACATAATGAAAGGATATTTAGGATTGCCAGAAGCTACATCGGAGTGTATTGATGAAGATGGATGGTTCTACACGGGCGATGTGGGATATGTAGACGAAAATAAATATTTCTTTATTACTGATCGAGTAAAGGAATTAATCAAGTACAAAGGCTTCCAGGTAAACACCTAATTCCAGATCCATTATTTTTAGTTAAATGAAAAAATACATTGTGCATTCATTTAGAAGGTAGCTGCTGTGGCTGATTAAGTTCACATTAAGAGATAAAAATGCACAAAATCACAAGAAAGCACGAAAAATCTTCTTACGCATGTACGAATGCAATAAATGTATTGGAGTTCTTGAGACAATCTTAATGACAGTCTTAATTATTTCATCATTGAGATGTTAATTATTTTATGATTTAGAGTCAATTAATGGTTCTGTTCAGAAACTGTGGTGTATTAAATTAGAGTAGTATTTGCGAACAAATGCTATTAAAGCGACTTTTACTTAAGATTTATAAACATTATTTCAGATTTTAAGTACAAGAGGTACATTTTAGAAGAGGTACATTCTGCAGTTTTCAAATGAGTTCAGGCTTTAAAGGTGTCGCTGAAAATACACTTGCACCCTTGGACTTTATGAAGAAAATAGCAGGTAAAAATTTTAGAAAAAAGTATAGGTTATTTGTGCACTTAGAATGATCTGTGAAAGTATCTTCGCTCACTAAGGATAATTAAAAGGGTATTAGCTGCTTATCAAAATTCTTTCGTCATAAGTGCTGTCGATTGTGAGCGCAACATGAAAGCATCGACGTGTGTTGTTGCGTGCAGGCTTACTATGGGTTATTTAGTGACTCAATGCCGTTGACAGCACTTCCATGAATTTTCAAAAAAGCAATCAATTAAGTACCACAGCGCTTCGGAAAATCAGTTGTGTCCCTTGTCAAATGAGAAATGAGGCAAGTTGCAATGGTCGCATAGAAAGTCACTTGATGGAATCGACAACACGATCAGAAATCGATAAGGCCATCGGCATGCATATTTGTCCGTGATAATGTTGATAATAGCAGATTCCAACATACGACATTCTCTGAAATATACATTTAGCTAGACTGTCAAAATTAAGTAATTCTGCAGAATAAATTTTTATATTACAATAATTTCCATTGATTTTTAAATATATTATATGCTGTGTTTTGCATTACAGTGCATCGAGACATGATCGCGTAAAGTCTCTATGTGCATCAATGTGAATTTCCTCGGCTTTCTACATTTTCTTGCCCCTTCTGACTTCATAGAATACCTATTTTTCTATCTGTCTTGGGCGTGGGCCATTTAGCCTGCAATACTGGTCGGAGTGCATGGAGGCTCCTTTGAAACTATTTATTTTAGCTCAAATCATTCATCACACCAAAATTCACCGAACAAATACTGGTCATTGCAGTATGTGACAGCATGAGGATGAGGCAACATTACGCATTTTCTTGTTGCAGTACTCTCTTCAGTAAATGTACACTGTGCAATCACGATAGATTCAATCATGCATAATTGCAATCTGATTGTATAAGATCAGGGGCCGTATTAATAAGGCGTGCTAGATGGTAGAGCGTGCTAAGAACAGTCTACTAGAACAGTCTATGTAGCAAAGTCGTATTAATAAGCCAGTCTACCTCCTAGCACGTTCTATGAAAAGTAGACTAGTCTAGCATTTATTCCTAGACTGGTCTGGAGCTGTCTAGAAGCGTTCTAAGAATAAAACGAAAAATGATTTTAAGACGTTATAGTCTCGTAAAACAAATAAACTCAGACGTCACATATATCAATACACTGAGAAGGATAAACAATGGTCATGTAAAGTTCCTCTGAGCGAAAGCAGCACGAGACAAGGTTGCCGTAGTCAAATCACCGTGATATGGCGAAAGAGGAGGGTCTGTATCATCATGCAATGGAATCTCTGGTAGATTGCGATCCATCGCCATATTGTGCAAAATAAGACAGCAAATAATTACTTTCGGTGCCTTGCTTATGGGTAGCCTTATCTCACCATGTAGAATTGAAAAGCGCCTCTTCAACACACCAAACGTTTGCTCTATCAACACTCTAGTCTTTCGATGAGCAATATTGAAAGACTTTTTTACATTAGTATTTGGCTCGAGGAAAGGAGTATAAAGCCATTTTCTATTAGGATAGCCAGAATCTCCAAGGATGATGTACGGATTATTTTGGCTATGTTCTTCCATATATGGCCAAAGGGTGCTGTTTTTAAGGATGAAACTGTCATGAGTTCTCCCACGCCATTTTACAGAGAAACTTGTAAATTTCATATCAGCATCCACAGTAGCTTGCACATTCAGAGTTAAATGGCCTTTCCGATTAAGATAAGAATCTTCGTCATCGGCTGGCGGAATTACGCGAACATCTGTTCCGTCGATCAGAGAAATCATTTGCGGAAATCAAGCGATCTTAAAAAACTCACGGGCTTGTTTCGACATTTCTTGGGTAGAACTGGGGAACTTTATGTAATTATTGTGATGCTGGGATAAACCATCTAAAAAACTTGAGATAATAGTAGATACCGTCGATTGATGAATACCAAACGTATCTCCAACATCAACTTGGAAGGAATTCGAAGCAAGGTATCTTATACTGATCATAACTTGTATCTCTACAGGAATTGCTCGACCAAAGCTCGTTCTTCTTTGAAGCACTGGACCTAAGAGACTACACAATTCACGTATCCATTCAGAAGTAAATCGGTACCTTTTGTATAATTCTTCATCTGAAAATTCATTTAGGGGGTTGAATATATGACGATAAATTTTTTCTTTTCTTTCTTTCGTTCTCATTTAGGTCAATGTAATCAGCCATCTACAATGAAATAAGGTAACATTTCAATCTTATTAACATAGCATTTATATTGGTAACATGAAATTGATTTTGTAATCGGACACATAATTACTGGAAATTAATATTTCTACCGTAAATAATTCGAATGATCCATCAAAATCATGAAATAGAGGATTTATAAGAAAATGTACTGCTTCGAAATCGTTACTACAAATATTCCTAGTCCTCTCATATAATTGGCTGCTTATTTCCTATACACACATATACGCGAAATTTGTAATAATTCGTTTTACTTGATTAGATGATTTAAAAATCAACAACAATTTTTACATGAACACAAAGGAAGCACAATAATTTCATCCACCGAAATATATTTGAAGATTGATAGGCTATAAACAATTGAACGTGTGTCCATTTTCATCCATTAAAACGCTTGAATCTGCCATATTGAAGTTTTGTGAGGCAGTCACTGAAGTCACGATGGGCGACGTCTCTATAACGTCGAATAGTCTTTTTGCCTGTACTAATAAATCACTCAACTTCTTCTGGTTCGCAATCTGTAACTTACCTGCCTCCAATTGACTTTTTAAAACTTCCCTTTGTAGTTCTTTCAACTTTACATCATCGCGAAGTCGATGTGAAGCCATCGATTGCGTCGCTCTCACTTTCGAATGACTTCTTTCTGTATTTTCAATTGGAGAAACAGATGGGGAGAATGAGGTCGACGCAGGAGGAATGTTCTCATTGTCTCCACCGAAGCTGGTCTCCATCCCACCATCAATTCCTTCGAAAGTTGCGGAGTGATTTTCCATATTTACAATTGATTGATGCATCTCTGAGATACTCGGCTCATCTTCCGGAATTCCTCCACCAGTTCTCACTCGCACCGTCTTACTTTTGACGTAAGCATCTTTTGCTTCCAACTTCACATTTTGCCAGCGTTTTTTGACTTGTTTCACACTAAATCTCTTCCCACTCTCGGACTGAATGATATTTGATATATCATTCCAAGCTCTTATTCTCCGAGCTTCAGCTCCAGCCCTTTTATCTATTCCCTTTAGAATAAATTTTCGCTCCTCCACCAGCTCAATCAAACGCTTCGTTTCTTCCGCGTTAAATGAAACTTTGTCACTCTTCGTTAGCCAGTGGTTCAACTGAAAGAATTCTGTCATTTTATCACTCAACGGATTCGGCTGTTGCTTAGATACGTTGATCAATGTGGCTATATTTGCCCAACAAGTAGGTCAAATGCATAGATATCCAACGATACGTCAGCGTGTCAGTAGAATAGAATTTGCTAGTGATAGACTGCCTTATTAATACGATATCGTAGAACGTTCTAAGACCGTGCTAATGGTAGAACGCTCTACTAGCAAGAAAATCGTTCTACGTAGAACGGTCTACCTTCTTTCATATTAATACGGCCCTAGATGCCAACGGTGAACTTAAGAGGTGAATTAGTGGTGGAAGGTCGTCGGTAGACACGGCTACACAGTAATAGAAATAGATAGAGAACAAACAGAAAGATTGAAGCAGGACTAGAGTGCAATTTAATCACTAACTAGCTCTTGAGCGAAATTCATTAAAATATTCTAAAACGAATTTTGCATCAATAAAACTGTGCCCATATCAGAATGTCGTTCTTCCTTATTAAGGAAATGTCTGAATATTCTGCATTGAGCTTCTCTGTTTCTTTCAGGTTGCTCCTGCTGAAGTGGAGTCCGTACTTCTGTCTCATCCTCAAATCACCGATTGTGCTGTAGTAGGACGAAAAGACTTGAGAGCTGGAGAATTAGCTGTCGCATTTGTTGTTCGTCAGTCTGATGGTCTCTCTGAAGAAGAAATCAATGAATTTCTGAAGAGTCGATTAGCTCCTCATAAGCAGCTCCATGGTGGCATCATCTTTGTCGACAGTGTGCCAAAATCACCAAGTGGAAAACTTCTACGGCGATTATTGAGGGATCAGTTAAACAAGAAATGATTTTAGTGAGATTTCAGTAGTGGGTTTCCAATTCGGAATAGTGAATGCTGATTATTTGAGATATATGGAGAGATGACCAGCTTGTATGCTTCGAAGATGTACTGAAATTGATTGTATTTTTATCGGATACTAACTTGCTATACAAATTCTTATCATCTGATGCTTACAAGTACAAAGGATTAGCTATTTTTGTAATCATTGCTGACTCTAAATTGATGAATAGTAAATAGTACGAGGTTTTGAAGATATTAGACATATCTTATCTTTTGCAGGAAGTAAAAGCTCCTGGAGAAGCGTTAAATGGATTTATTTACAAAATATGCATTACTTATGCTTGTTTTATCAGTGCGATGCTTATATTGCATATGTGCTATTCACTCTGAAGGCATACAGATTCCAATTATCAAAGTCCTCTTCCTACCTTATCTTGATAACGGGATGCAGTTACATTTAATGCCAGGCATTTTTCAGATGTGCATAAATCAATCTGATTTGTAAATGTTGCAAAATGTTAGAAACACTAGCATTCATTATTCAAATCCAATGAATTATTTGTAGCATTCAGGAGGTAATTTTGTTTGTGAATGCAGGTTTGCCACTTGAATCGAAAATGACTGCTTAAGCAATGTGTACATTTGTAATTCGCTTGCACTTTCGTGATAGACCAATTAATAATTACAAGTATGGCAGTCAGTTAAGTCATCAATACCCAAAAATTATTGAATTAAAAATTCAAATGAAGCATTAATCGTAATCAACTATTGAACAAATTAGACAAGTCGAGTTTACAGAAATCAATCGAAATGCAGTTTTATTTACTCTTGAATCATTTGCAAAATTGTGTTATCGCTAGTACAATAAACTATCAACACTACTTTCTAGATTTCAGTGGATCGCAAGACTTAAAAAGACTATGCTTATTTGAATGTTTTAATACTAATTCTCGCACGTTCTAGGCCTATTCTTTAAAAAATTGACTAGTTTTCTTCCGTTGAAAAATAAAGGAGTATACAATCTCAAAAGCTGTTTTGATGTGGAAATAGAACACCTGCAACGTTGACAACATGCTATTAGAAAGCTATCTGTGTGGTATTTTCAATCATTCCAATCATGCTTGTCGGCATTGACTATTTTAATGGTAGCGTACGGGAGGCTCTTCATGCCAATTATTTTGCTAAACAAAACTGTAAAATAGCACTCCCGTTCTTTTAGCCGAAATCTTATTTGTCTCTAAAAGTATACAAACCAGTTTCAGCTTTTATCAAGACCCAACTAAAAGTAAAAATTTGCAATGGCTCAAGCATGGATGACGATCCATGGGCTCAAGCAATGCACTTACATGTAAATAAAGTAGCACGATG
Source organism: Prostheceraeus crozeri (assembly GCA_907163375.1). Classification (NCBI taxonomy): domain Eukaryota; kingdom Metazoa; phylum Platyhelminthes; order Polycladida; family Euryleptidae; genus Prostheceraeus; species Prostheceraeus crozeri. The sequence goes on from CAJQUW010004013.1 coordinate 300,616, forward strand.
ATCACTCACACCAGTTCATCTTTACGATTGCATTGTAAGCTTCAATTTTCTTATCCAGTCATTCTCAGTTAATCGAGTTTTTATTGGATTGTTCAGTAGGCCTAGGCCCTATATCAATTAAGGACAATATGAAGATCAATTTCCTCAATTGTGTCTTAAAAACAATAGTTTTAAAACAATTAACTTAGAATTTATGTGTCATATATCTTTAAAAATATTTTGATTGCTATTAGATTCGCATCTTACCTTCGGAGATCATAAAAATAACAATTCACATGCATAAGGTTGTCACAACATGTCCGCGCACAGAATGTGCAAACACTGCATTTTATAATATTGTTCAGCATGCCACACTCCATCTTAATCTTGCATGAAATGAAATACTTTTAATTGCTTGGAATAATTATAGAATTATAACAAATATCATATCGAGCACGTTTTTCTGTTTTTCTAATTGTGCTTTTCAAATCAATGTTTTGATTTTTTCAAGTAATTAGCTCAGTTCATATATAGCTTTCATATTGAAAATTCCTTTGCGGCTGCATCAGGTCAACCCTCAAACACGGGCGTGTGGTGCATGCGGTCAAGGGATCGATTGGTGCGGACCGTTTTCACGTTGAGATAAACTTTACTCTTGTATTTCAAAACACTACTTTTTCAATCAACCCACCATTGGCAGATTTGCAGCTCACATTATCAGCTGTTCGAAACATCAAGTCAATTCCGCTGACTGTGCAGATTTGATGTAGCCTACCTTCTTTTGTTCGGAACATTGGAGTGATAGATTTACTCGCTATGATTTCTTTTGGCTGTCATTGTATGAATAATTTCAATGAATAATTCAAAGTACTATGAATGTCATTTGCAAAATTAAAGAATGGATAGTGACACTTAAAAAACTGGTTGCGGTAAGATGTGACATTTTCTGACATACTACGGAGCGAGATATGCTGTTTTTATCTGCTTTTTTTATCAGTCAAAAAATAGTAAAAAAATATAATCACAATCATGGAGAAAACAACGCTCTGATTTTCATACATATTGCGATCAATTTTAGATGTTGTGAATTCCTCAGGTATCCCAAAACCAAATGCATGGTTATGAATGCAAAGGCTCATGCTTGTTGGTTTATATGTTCGGACGTGAAATTTTGTATAGATGATTACAGGTAATGAATCTTTGAGGGACTACGGATCGGACTTGTCAATATTTCGGCTCAAATGCAACTCCGAAAATATGTAGCCAAAGTGCTGATCAAGTAATTTTAATAGTTCTTTTTCAAACTTCTTTCAGCATTTCCCTCATGACCGTTAAATTCTATTCATTAAACATGTTTAGCGCATGTCAACATTTCTGCGCAGTCGGTGAGAACAAAGACAAGATCACGCCTTCGCTAATTACGCATCACCCTTCAGTTAGATGGATACAATGGCGTGTGCTACACGAAATATCGTGTGCATATTTTACAATATTCAGAAACTCCTTCTTAGGAATGCATTACTTTCAGACGTGAGTAATGCATGTGAATATAACACGCTGTGTTTATACATTATTCATTCATCCTGCCTTTTACATCTGCGTGTGTGATGGAGTCAAGTGAAAGCGCGACTGAAAACCCGAAGCTACATTGTCTGATGATTGCTGTTCAGTGTATTCAAAAAGCGAATGGACTAACAAAACGTCGACGACAGCGGCGTTGGTGGTTCAGGCCAGCATATGCGAACAGCAAAAAATTCAGTGAATTCAGCACATTCGTTATCTTCATTTTTGTCCATATTTGCTGTCTTGCCTCTGACTGAAATGAATGGGCTCAGCCAAGACATACTTCGCCAGACTGAATTTTCATCTTCCAACTTCTTCTGGGCGGCCTGATCACTTATTTTCCAGGCAACTTTTCTAATTCGTCCCAACTCTCTCCGCAGATATTATAAACGATATTGGACGTCCTCCGATGACCTCTCCTGTATCATTGCGAATGCTTTCCAAGCCTCATTACGCTTCGTAACATCTTTGTAATGCTTGCAGGATGGGTTGTACAAATGGTCATGCGGTTGTGCATCAGCAAGAAGTATCGTGTTCTGCCAATTGTTTCAATCTCTTTTCATTCTTCATGTTTTGCCTTGAAAATTGTGTGCGTGTGTTCAGAGAAAGAAACTAAATTTGTCTTGCGTGTATTGAGCAAATTTCAGCACACGCGATGGAAAAGAGAAATACATTTGACGCCAGTGTTTCACGCACGAGCGTGTAAAATACGCGAGGCAAATATAACATACGATAGTCGAACACACGCCATTGTAAATCCAGCTTTACAGAAGAGACTCTAGTTTTTTTATTCACGTTGAAGTCAATCCACATTAACTTCTTATCTCAAATCTATTAAAAGCTTTGCGTGCCTATTCATATAGGCGCATACTGCACATTGTTGAAACATGCACTGTGTGCTGACTAGACCATCTTACGTTTAAAGTTTCAACTACTAGATAGCTTCATTTTGTAATTTCGGTTTATCTCTAACATAACTATTAAATTGATGAAGGATCTGCACATATTCTACTCCATCACTCATTCTACTTGACTTATTGATTTTACATTGACATTACATATGTCAATAAAGCGATCTAACTTGTCAACAGCTTTTCTTTAAGGCATGCGGATGAAACGAGAGATAAAAAACAAAATTATGTAAAATAAGATATTTATCTATTTATAAATATTTTATTCTTTCGGTCATCTTTTGTTATAATGACCTCAAATCCATGCATTATCAAATAAGCAATCACTTTCATGTATTTTCCAAATAATTTGAATTCCTCGGGTATGTACAAGTCTTGCTCCTTCCATATAATCACATTTGAAGGCACTCAGAATTATAGAATGCCGTTTCATAAATACCTTGGAATGACTACGGCTACACGATTTGTGGATTTCTGTATAGCATCCACTGCGGTACTCCAGATAGACTATAGTTCCCGATGAATGGCACCGGTGCTGATTTGTGTTAGTTACTATTCAAATTAATCTTCAATCAGGCAATTAGATAATTATCATTCGTGCTTTGATGAGATACCTTTTCAGTACATGGGAAAAACCGGCTAGCGGAATGAGTAATGAATGACCGGCGGCCGGCGTTGCTAAAACCGTCCGGATGCCATTTGCAACCCTGATGCATAGTTTTAACTGACTCTTTCTTTCTTCCTAAAAACATATTATATTTTTGAAAACAATGCAACTTAAGTACAAGCTCAGAAACAATACCTCTTTCATCCGTAGAAAGCAAATTACTTAAAAGCACTGACCTTTTACAATGATTTATCTGACTTATTTTATTTGTTTAGTAGCGTGCATTAGGCTTCTTGTATTATTTTTCTGGACTTCACTTATCTAGCCTATGTGAATGACACACGAGCTTCTGTGTTTTGAACATGAACGCCACTCCACAATGCTCTCTTAGCCTGACAATGGTCGTCGATAACGCCCGAAAGGCCTCACTTTAGAATTAGACATATCACGTGAAGATCTTCGTTTTGGGTTTTAAATGAACTGATGGAAAGCACATTGGCGTTATAGGAAGATGTCCTCAGACTTGAACAATTTGTGCATAAAAATTCCTTGTCAGCTGTAGACGCTGCGTTCCGCCTATGGCTCGGAATGGCTCAAACAAGTTTTCTTCCGCAACTTTTTTGTTGCTTTGCTTTATGCTTAAAGCAATTAGAATGATTGAACAAACTGAAGGTCTGGACAACATTCTAAGCCCCACTAACGGGCGAAACTTGCTTGGTGAAGTTGCAACTGGTAACCCACTTGTGATACTGTCTGTTTAGTTACATCTGGTTCCTTTTCTTGTCAGAGACAATGAAAGAAAAAACCAATGTCAACCCAATGGAGCGCAGATTGCATTTTTTGCAAAAATGAAATTCTATGTTTTCTCTTATCAACTGAAACGCATTGGGTGAATTTCGTGATTTTATTGCGATTAAATGTCGGAAAATTGGGAGAGAATTGAATTTTTCTGTTTCATCATGACTGACCTCCCGTACCGACAACTCTGTCACAGAGGACCATATGTATTCAGGACGAGAGTTGTCATATCCTGAGGGAACTATGGAATCCGTGTGAAATCGTTGAATATACTTTAGATAAATTGCTGTATTTAAAAGAAAATAGCTTTCTTACGTCTACTATTGCAAAAACTTTCTCGACAGGAATTAACACCAGTGTTATGTAATTGTGACAACATAACAGAGCCTCATGAATTGTAATTTGAGCCTAAAATAAGCATGCATCGCTAAGTTTCTTCAGCAGGCTAACAACATGGGATTGATTTCTTACGAAAATAACTGACATGCATCCAAAATCAAGGGTTAATCAATTGTTCATTCCACTATCATTCCTTATTTGAATTGCTTTTCTTCGAATGGCCGCATGCACTCGCTTCCATTAATGTGTTCGTATGTTGTATAATAAATACATGTTGTTCTTTTTCAGTTAATTTGGAAACAAGCCTTTACTGAGCATTGACTCATTGACTGGTCTAGACAAATGCCGGTCGATGCTATAAAAAATACACGGCATTGAGGCATATATAGCTTTTCCCGCTCTTGTTACCAAAGCATTGAATCAAGTTGCCGGGACTGTGATTCAGCTTACCAGGTTCAGCAAAATATCATTTTAAGATACCGGGTTGTGCATTCAATTTACCAATTGACAGCATTCAACCTAACACAGGTGAGCGAAATATCTATGGATTAGAAATCAAAATCACACTGCAAGCAATCACGATACCACTTCATGCATTCATCTTGATTTGTGCTCTTCGATATTTAAAGCGGATATGGCCATTGAATGAGGTCATTCCGTTCATCATGCCGAACAATCGAGTTTCAAATGTGGATGAAGGCGTCTCGTTGACGCATATGAAAGGAATGAGGACTTCATTGCTCTCGCCGACACTCTCTCCATTAACCCTAGAATGCATGATCTTTTTTTCTCCGTTTCTGCATAGTGTGGGTCTCTGAGACCCATGCCCCATAAAGGTACTCCTGTGCGTTTAAATACATGTAGTAACAAGTTTTTATTATTGATGTAGCTTGATGATTTATTTAGTCAAATCGGCAATGTACAAAAATTGATCAATGGTGTAAATAAATGATCATCAGGCCTATAATGTCTCTGTACATACATGTATGTATACTTGATAAGTACGAAAAATTCAACGTTTAGCACGAATCACATTTGAATTGAGAATGTTGCAAACACAGGGGAGTCTGACAGATACAGCATAAGTATTTGGTCTTTCTGTCAACCTTTGACTTCCAATATTCAGAGCATCTGGCTCGCCTGGCTGAAGAGAGAGCTGGATGAGGATTTGACTCCACGCTGCTCTGTCTCTGCATTTGACGTCTGGAATTCCGGTAGTCAGCAGAAAGATTAGTTCCTAAAGAAATCAGAAATAGTCTCCGTCGATGATTTCTGCATCGATTCTCCTCTGGAAATACCTCGCTGTAAAGAACAAAGGCGTTAAGACAGGCAATGTCGAGCAAATTGCAGAAAACCGTGACGTGTCATCTTTTTGACTTGTATTTCACTGAGTAATTTCCAACCATTCCGTCCATCACACCAACTCCGCCCTTCGTTTGGTTATAATAGTGAATAACATTTGGTAATTTTCTCAGATGGGATTCCTGAATGGATGAACACTTGTAAGCTGATGACAAGACCATCACAACCTTGTTTTTCTTCGCCTTGTAGGAAACGAGTTGAATTGGATTGCGGTCACTTGTCGCAAACAGAAATTTGCTGGAATAGAGCTCTCTGCCTTGATGATTCCTCACTTCTTTTGGTATTTCTCTTCTCCATGTCTTTATAGTGCCCAGCAAAGTGAGATCACGCTTCTTTAGTTCTCTGGCTAAGGAGATGCTCGTGAAGAAATTATCTGTGGTGACATTTCTTCCTGATGGGACAGAATGAGTGGCCTGTAAAACAACATGTTCTCCCAAACCACGATCACCGCGATTGTTTACTGTGTCCTTTCCGGTATACATACTTGCATAAGAAACATAATAGGTTTCCGAATCAGCGAGAATCCAGAATTTCAGTCCATACTTAGCCGGTTTGCTTGTCATGTACTGGATGTATTGGCACCGGCCTTTGAAAGGATATAACTCTTCATCCACGGTAACGCATTCTCCATGGTTGTAACACTTTTGGCTGTTGGTGACTACGCCATCAATGAGTAAGCGAACAGCTGCAAGTCGATCATTTCGCAATCTTGTCATTCTTGTGGCCCTGTCGTCGAATCTCATCATTCTTCGAATTTCTTCAAACCGATTTATGGATTTCAAACCGATTTTTATCGAGTCACTTATTTTTGCGCGCTGACTAACTTTTTTAGTTTTGAGAATGTTAGGGTTGCATGAATAGAAGAAATGATGCTCTCGCCCTGAATCATCAGTATTTCAAATATGAAATCAATCGGGCCAGTGGTTCAAAAGATAGAGCCATTTATGTACAATACTTGCATTTTCTCCCGTTCATACAATGCATTTGCATGGCCTACAGACACAAGTCCTTCTCTTTCTAGTTGTCCATGGATATATATCTCTATCTATCAGGCAGTCAGCACATTGCTTGTTTGTTATCGAGGCACAGCAGGAAGTTGTAGCAATCGATGCCACACACTCACACAGTGCATACACGCACGCATTCAGCAAGATATTGCAGCAAAAACAGTTTATTTTGGGAAGAAGAATGCTTATAATAACGGTCATGTAGGTTTGGGTCTCAGGGACCCATTCATGCAGTAACGGAGACATGCCTGAAAAACAGCTTTCGGTTTAGACACATTAATTAACTCATGCACGTTTGGATAGGTATAGCTCAATGAGACAAAGTCATGAAATTAAAAGGCATTCGGTTAAATACAGATTGTTTCATAAAAAATGGATCACCCTTAAACATCGCCTTAACTTCAACTTTGTCTAACTCCGCCAAACTTGAACGAATTTCTCTGAAATTTGGAAGATATGTCAGTTGTGCTTACTAATATCATTGTTGGAAATTTCAAGCATGAATATTGAGTTGTTTCCCTGTTATAGATAAAAAAGTAGCAGATAATTTGATCTTCATTTAGCAATGTTACACAAAATCATATCTCACTCTTATAAAATTACATTTGTTTCCTTTGTTATGTAATATGTTGTTCTACAAGCCAAAAGCTATCAAGCAAAACAAAAAGAAAGAAAATCGGTCAATCAGAGCCAGTATAGCACCATTATTCATCAACCATAATGTAACTGCTACATGCGATTAACTGGACTTCATGTTCCATAGCTTCCTGACTTCGTTGCGGTGGTGTTGGCAGCACTCCTGATTGCTTTCAGCTAGAAATCTATCTCTTACCGGTTGAAAACAATGCAAAGCACAAATGAACAATAACGAGATCGCATTCACAAAAGGCAAAGTGTCAGCCTTGATAGAACTAGGGTTTTCTTTGCGAGCTACAAGCAAGCGACTAAATGTCCCTTACACAAATGTGCATCGATGGCATCATGATGATTTTCGACTTTGTCGTAAAAAGTGCTCTGGCCGTCCACGCAAAACATCCAAACGTAGAGACCACCTAATTTTGAGATTTGTTAAAGTTGATCCAAGTCTCTCGTTAACTGAGATGGCTGCACTAGACTCGTCTATTTCTAAGTCCACTATTCGTAGAAGACTTATTGAGTCGAATTTCAAGAGCTGTAAGAGGCCCTCTCAGATCAAATTATCAGATCAGCATACAAAAAGACGTCTCAGATGGGCAATGAGTCATTGTCACTGGCGAAATCAATGGGATCGCGTTGTCTGGTCTGATGAGGCGTCAGTCCGTCTGAAGGATAATGATGGTCGATTGAGATTATGGATAAAATCTGATCAGGAAATTCCGAGACATTTACATCGTCCCCGGGTACAAGGTGGTGCGACTCTACTGATTTGGGCAGGTATTTGGACCAATGGCCGCTCTGAACTTCACATACAGCAAGGAACCATGAATTCTGAACGCTATGTGAATGTTTTACGAATGAACATTGGCCAAATGACAGATCAACTTGGTGATCCATCGACTTGGTTATTTATGGATGATAATGCTACGTGTCACAGGAGTAGTAGAGTCAACTTATGCAAGTCTCAATTAGGGTTTAGGACATTATCTTGGCCAGCTCGTTCTCCTGATCTGAATCCCATAGAAAATGTATGGAGTATTCTAAAACGTAACGTTCGTCGTTCACTGCTACCTACAGATGGCGCATCACAACTTACGTCACTGTTAAAAAGAGAGTGGAGAAAGTTAGATCAGTCAAAAATCAACGATCACCTAGACGAATTGGTAATGTCATTGACAATAAGGGTAGGGCCACAAAATATTAGCTTCTTAAGAACCGTTACTGTATCATAGCTTATCAGATTATATAAGGACATTTAAATATATTAGAGACATGAAATAACATGAAAAATGCCTTCTGTATCATACTTATGTTTTATTTAGTCAAATTTTAGGATGATCCACTTTTTATGAAACGGACTGTACTTTCAGTGCAGCACACGTTTATATCTTGTGTTGGATCTCACAGACCCACTCATGCAGTCTAGGGTTAACAGAGACACTGCCAGAAGTGTCATTAGAGTTTAGCGAAGTGAAGGGAGAATTGAAAGGAGGGCGTAAGGTGGTCCAAGGAATATGCGCGTGGATGACGAGATGCTGAGGACCACGCGTAGGACCTCCGTACAGCCCTTTTCTCAACCCAGTGGAGCAAGCACATAGCTGCTGTAAGTCGTCAGCTAACAACCGCACAGGTGCAACAAGATCTAGTAAATGACGCTGAGCGTGCTTTACATGGACTAACCCAATCGGCATGGAGGGCAAGGATTCTAATCGGACTAGCGAGCACGAAATAGCACCTACAAAATGCTCTCATTGGTGCCGTCGGGTGGATCGATTTATTCCACCAAGTTTGAATAGACAGGACATTGAAGGATAACTCTTGTAATTGCTTGAAATATAGATTGAATTATGGATTTTGTCTTTTCATTTACATTGATTAGTACTTTGGTTGTAGGTATGCATAAAAAATGATACTGATTTTCCTTTCTTCATTGGTCTTTGTATAGGGAAAATTTTCAAAAAAAATAAACTTCAGAAAGCAAAGCAGTTAGAGGTACTGCTTGATAGGCATACATACATGTACTGATTAGTTTATCTGTGTTACTACCACAAAGACATGGAATGCATGTGTAATGACATAACAAACATATGGAATGTAAATGTTTTGCGCAGGGATCAATTTGATAACATGAAATTGAATACACAAGTATGTAAATCGTTGTTCCTCTTTGGTAAATTGATTGTGCAACTGAATATGTGTGTCAATTAGATTGCGAATCCCGGTAAACTGAATGCAAACTGGCAAGCTGAATCTAATTCCTGGTAAACTGAATGAGTAGTAGCCAATGTCTGTTAAATTGCATGCAAATCCCGGTAACTTGATTCTACACACTGGTAACAAGAGTGGGAAAACCTATATATCTGCGAGGGACATCGAGTATGCGTGTGCTTTAGTCATGTCGAAATGAGTAAAGCATTTTTACAACATAAGCAAATTTGAGTTGCACAATAAGCAGTGCACGTACTACTGAAAAGTAGTGTCAAATGCACTGCATTGTATGTGATAGTACCGGAACAAGAATATGTCCGGTAAATGCGCAAGGTAAATGTTTGCGTTGAAGCCTTGCTTGCTATGTGAGGCCCATTATGTAGATATGTTATCTGTCCGTGTTTTGGCGACCTCCTGAGTTAATAATTTTTCTGCGGTTACTTAAAAGGTCATTTAATTCATTGAATGAATTGAACCGTTTAAAAGGAACATTTCGCGTCGTAATTGATTAGAAATATGCTCCGAGCTTGAACAATTTAGTCACTAATTTTTAGTCGCATTGCGCTCTGCTTCGTCCTACAAGGACCCAAAAGCGCGTCTCAGAATTGCCCGGATTAGCTTAGTCCGACATCGAGATTGACTGAATAACTTGAAGAACGGTACAACAGGCTGCTGTGTGTTCATAATCAGACGGCTGATAATCACAGAAAATAGCACGGTATCAGTTCGCCTAGGCATAGAATAGTTAGCTAATATGATTCTCTGCTTAATAATTTGCTACACTACTAAAAATGCCGTAAGCCATGGGATGTAAAAACGAGGTAAACATGCTATTCACGCATTTGGTGGCAGTGATTCTGTAAAACGAAGTATGTTAAGGAAGCATATGTATGCTTTGTAAGCGGGTTACAACAACGGACTTGTGTGTAGCGGGGCATTAGGGGCCATCCATAAAGGACGTCCGCAGCGGGGGGGGGAGGTGGGGTCAGTCAAATGCGGACAGTTGCGGACGGGGAGAGGGGGAGGGGGCAAGAAAAAGCGGACGTCCGCTTATTCACAAGTTAAATCACTTTTGACACCGGATGGTTAGCGTTTTAAGTTCATCTCTTCACTGTGAAGGAATGGTACACTAATGACTTGTTAATCTGCGATCCCACGAAACAGATGATGTTTCATTATTACAGATGAGTTTGAATAAAGATGTTTACGTTTGACAGCATCTCATATTTTTGTTGACAAATTCTGATGAAAATTGATTAATGAAATTAAGATAAGTAATACATGTAAACCGATGGACTATAAAAGAAATTAGTACATCAAATCGTTGACTAGTTTATAAAATCGTATAGATCTATAAATGTGCTGTCATGTAGTATATAGTATTCAAACGGGAGTTTGGCTTTTCTGTTATTAAGCTTTATAGTATATGTTACTAGAATGTAGGTTGTGAAGGTGTTTAATCTGTCTTTTAAAAATGTAAAATTTAAAAATTTGAAGATTGAGCAAGAAAATCGGTTGAAATTATTCCGTGGCTGACGTAGAATCATCACAACAAATCTGACAGTATCTGTTATAACATGTACGTCTATCAAGAAATAAGCTAATAAATTATGTAGGTTACAGACATATAGGCCTATTCACCAAAACGAAAAATAAGATGCAAACAAGGCTAAGATGCAACGAGACTGAATACTTAAGTGATAGTAACTCAGTTTCATAGCTAATACTGAAGGCTTATAAATGCGGACGTCCGGGGGGAGGGGGGAGTCCGAAAATCCGGACACCTGCGGACAGAGGGGGGTCAAAAATAGTCAATTTTCTGCGGACGTCCTTTATGGATGGCCCCTTACTGTATTTTGAAGGAACGAGGAGTTTCGTAGAGACAGTGTGATCGGCAGATCACTCTCCTTGGTAGGATGAAAGTTCACATTGCTATTCAGTTGTCCTAATTTCTATTGTTTGCGAATTCGCTTAAATCAGTTTATTTGGCTAGAATATTTGGTATTCGTCGTTATTACGAGATCGAGAAATGAAAAGAAAAAGCAATTGGACATAGTTTTTACTTTGAATTTCACAAACGTGTTTTTGCATAGCTAGTTCCTCTTATTTAGCCAAATTAGTTTAAAGTCTCAAAGAAATTCGTGGATCTACTTCTTGTAACCAAAAGAAACACCTTGAAAGGTCATCTTACTGGAAATAGATCCACGAAATTCGATGAGACTTATTCGAAAAAATATTTCTTCTTATTAGGAGCAACTGAAAATACGAAATACTTACGTTGCCAAATATACAATGTTTTCTACGTTTCCGTTTTTATTTTTTAATTTTTTGTAAGTTTTCATTTATAATTGTCGAATATTACATAGCTGCTCTTCAATTGAGCAACGCACAAACTGCATCAGCAACCTAGAAATGCTTTGATCTGTGTAGGATTAAAGATAAGCCCGGCTCACATAACCACTATTAACCATGTGCGTTGACTCAGGTCGCTACTAGCGGCCGCGCACAACTCGTTGTGGCCGATACTAGTGGCGTGCGTTGACACTCAAAGCTAAATGCGATCAATATCGCGTCAGTAGAGGCCGCCAATATTTTGTAAAGCGCACACAACTCAATTTTCCATTCAACATCGGAAGTGCGGTAGATGAGTTACAAGGTTAGTGAAAAGAAGATACTCGATGAAACTGAGAATCGGAGATTCAAGGACATTCAAAGCAAACAATTAGCATGGGCGGGTGTAGCGTAGGACGTTGGGCAACCGATCAATTGGTGCATCAAGCGATTTCGCATCCTTAAAAGAGACAATCTTTAATACAAGAACAGCAAAAAGCAACGACGTGGTAGCAGAGTGAAACCAACAAAAGCGCAAATGGATTTGTATTCAAGTATGACATTTCTTGATGAAACTGACGAGCCGAATGAGACAATGTCAAATATTCCATACGACGAATATTCCACTTTTGGTAAGGCCGTCGGAGATGGTATTCGAGGAATGAATTCTCAAAGTAAGAAGGACTATGCAATGGCGCACTTAAGGTTCGAGCTATAAAATCTACAAAGAAGCTCTTACATGGAAATTCAAAATCCAGATGGATGTTATGATTATGGCTATTGTTACGAGTTAGTAATCTTTTAATTATTCCCAAAACAAAATAATGGAGAAAATAAATAATGGTTCATGTATTATTATACGTCACCAGGAAAATACAGGAATTTTCAACAGAAGTATTCAAGGATGTCTTTAGCAGTCACAAAGTCGGAAAACAGAAAGTCTTCAAAGTCTTCTGTCAGCATCAGCAGGAGAGGACGGGTAGCAGCGACCATCCAGGACAACGTCAGCGCGCAGTTGAGACAGAAATCACGTATTTGCCTTCGCGTTCAGCTCTACGCGTTAACAGTCTTCACTTCACCAATTGCACCACTTGACTTGGCCAGCTCGGATCTATAGAGATAATGACAGCAACAGTAACAAAGGTATTAAACAAGAACATAATAAAATGGATTGAATAACAAAATACCCTAACCAAAACAACCACCCCTAACCTAATAACAAAGAATAAATAAAATTGTGCATGCCCCGCAGAAGACAAAAGAGATAACACTATTCATGTACAGAATCATTCATGGATCAGTTGTATTCTGATTTGCGATTGAACCGAAATATTTAATAACGGATAAATGCATAATGATAACTACATGTAGGTAGGCCTACTTAACGGAAAACGAATAACTGCTTATGCAATAAAGCATAAGGAATAATAAATATTGCCTCGAAGTGCTGTTTTTCGATCAGATACACTTAGCACAATTGAAAACGCACCACCCGTCAAATCCGTCAAATTGATCGCTATACACGATTGATAAAGAATGGAGGACGCATTCTAACCGACATAGATATCTGTGCTACGGCCCGACGGCGGTCAGGGGTCTAATGAAATGATTGACAGCTTATGTAAATGAAAAGGACAAACTTTTAGTGATTAAGAAAAGTAATTATTAAACATAACATCTATACTTGTACAAGTTAATAGCGGGTATAACCTCCGCGAGCAGTCAATAAGGCACTGATTCGTCGCGGCATTCTGAGGACGAGCCGTCTCAGAAAATTTTGAGTAATTTGTTGCCAAACTGCAACCACTGTCTCTTGTAATTCACGCAGTGTTTGCGGAGGCGGGTCCCGCTGCTGAACTTGGCGCTTCAGATAATTCCACACGTGCTCGATCGGGTTCATGTCCGGCGACCTTGATGGCCAGCAAAGAGTCCGTATCCCTAAGTTTTCCTTCAGCTGCGTCACATTGTATGCACGATGCGAAGGTGCGTTATCATCTTGCAGGATCCAGTTGGCCACGTCTCCGAATGTTCGAGTCGCAAATGGCAGAAGATGCGTTTGCAGCAGTTCAGCATAACGCTCACCAGTCACGTTCGTGTTGAGCACTACCAGCTCGGTCTTGCCCGTCAGGATGATGCCTGCCCACACGTGAACGGATGGCCCCTGTTGCTGATGAGTAGGCTGGACGTGTTGCTGCAGCATCTCTTGGCGTGGCACACGCCAAACACGAATGCGGCCATCATTGCGGAACAGACGAAACCGACTTTCGTCAGTGAAGATGATACGTCTCCATTGTGGTAGTCTCCAGTGAACTCGTTGCATCGCCCACCGCTCTCTTCGTGCCACATGCGCAGGTGTTAATCTGGGGCATTTGCGCATCTTCCTTGAGCGAAGTCCTTGCTCTCGAAGCCGATTTCTTATGGTGCCCGAGCTCAGGATGTTGCCTCTGCGACTTCTTTCGCCCCATATCAGTCGTAGCAGAGTTGCGGGGAGTGTGGGATTGCCTCGCACCATTCTGAGCAATCGCCGGTCAGCTCTGGCAGTTGTGTGACGAACTGCACCAACGCCAGCATGTGCCACGGTACCATTTGCTCTCGCTTTCTTGAGAAGTCGGGCAATCGTCGTATGCGAACGACCGAAATGTCGTCCGACTGCCCGAAGGGACATTCCAGCGTCAAGCATGCCAATAGCATGCCATCTTTCGGCATCAGACATTTGACGCACCATCTTAAGATTTTTCACAAAACCGTCATTTCCCATAATAAGTCGTTAATTTTATACTTCATGACCGAAGTTCAATTTGAACACATGCTTGCTAAGTAATTCGGTAATAATAATGCTTGCTTCAGTAATTCAGTCTGAACAATTACGCAATCCCACCACCAGATCGCCGTCGTGCAGATATCTATGTCAATTAGCGTGCGTCCTTCATTCCATATTCAATCGAAGCGATTTACTTCGAATTAGCTGGATTTGACAGGTGGTGCGTTTTCAATTGTGCTAAGTGTATAAGCTTGGCTTCTGGTTTTCTCGCACTCGTATGCTTTAAAATCTTAACTGCGCATGTACATGTATTAAAATGATAATACCGGTGAATCATGATCATTACTATAGAACCACACGTATAATAATGATCATGCTCTGATCAATCATCAATGATTTGACGACACATTATCATTGCAGCATACATCCGCGTAAATAACTGTTTGTATGTGAAAGTCATAATACCGGTTGAAATCGATGCTAGCGATGATCGATCGCTTAAAGCTAAGTATGGTCGCTCATTGCTTTATGCTTTTATGCAAGTTGCGTTGTTCGTTCATGTTGAATATCTATGAACAATAAACTTTCATTCGTTTGTGTGTTGCGCCATTCATTCATTTAATTCCTTCATTGTACATGCCATGCCATTGATTTGCTTTATCTGATTAATGCTCGTTGCGAAGTGTCAGTTACATGTGGACTTGATTTCAGTTATACGTGGATCAGAGCGGTCGTTCTCTCTTAAATGTAAAACCTCAAATTCAACATTGGCGACGAGGATGGGATCTGTGAAGCAGGAATATTCCAGTAAATATTCTAGAATCAGTAATTATAATGTTGGTCAGCGTATTTTGATCAGGAAGGGTGATGGTCAGCCATATATTCAGGAGGGCAAAATTGTCAGGAAGATAAGGAAATATACTTACCTGGTGGATCTTGATAGTCGTCATGCTAGGTATAATCAGAGGAATATAAAGCCGCTACATGGGCAGGGCATTAGTCGCGATTTCTCAGCTGACTTTGCGTATGATGATGTAAGCCAGGGTAAATGTCTACCTTTAACTGATTCCCATTCAACTAGGAGGTATCCATTTCGTGTGAGAAGACCTCCACAATTTTTTGGTGATAAGAGTTACTTCGTAATTATCTGATCTTTATGTTTTGCATGTATGTATCATATGCATTAAAAAGTTTTCTCTTGAATAAAACTTTTAATTATTAATTCTGATTAGCTTGATAAATAAAGCTATATCAGAATTCAAAGGTGGCATGGTTCATATCTTGAAGTCTCTTAAAGCACCGAATTCGAGCACTGCCTCTAATTTGAAAAATGAGATGAAAGAAAATGACAATTTGATTATTTTACCTTCAGACAAGACAAATCGCTTGATAGCTATGGCTGAAAATCAATATGGTCAAATTTTGGAAAATGAAACGGTTAATAGTGGCAATTTCGAACTTACGAAAGCGGTACAGCCTTCTACTACTCAAGCCCGATTCAACAGAGAACTGACGAATATAGCTAGAGGATACAAGGACAGATACCCGCATGTTTACTATGGTATAATGGACTGTCGTTGCTCGGAGCCTCTACCTAGCTCTGCTTATTGTCTTCCCAAAGACCATAAAGATGGAGCACTTAGAGGCAGACCTATTATTGCTGCATTGGATGGACCTGGTAACAAATTGTCAAAATTTCTTTCTTCAAAATTCAATAATTTGCTGAAATATATTCCGTGCCATATAAAGGATGGAGATTATTTTGTGGATTGGATACGATCCCTCCCATCAGTCGATGAACTTGGTGGCTTTGCATCATTGGACGTTACGAACCTATATGGGAATATTCCTCTACATGGAGATGACAATTTATTTCAAATTTTGAGAGAATTCCTACAAGTCTACATCGATGAATCGGATGATTTCATGAAAAATATTGACATTGAAGATATCATCGATCTTACGAAGCTCGCCTTGTTTTCCAACACTATTTTACATGATAGCAAACAATATAGCCAAATTAATGGTTTGGCTATGGGAAATTCGATGGCTCCTCAGCTGGCGATTATATACATGAATTCGCTGGAAGAGCGAATACTAAATTCATTCAATGGTGCAGTCAAATGGAAGCGGTACATTGATGATTGTTTTATTTTTTGGTCTTCCGATATTTCCATTGAGGACATTTTACCTGTTGTTAATGGTTTTTCTGCTTGCATCAAATTTACAATGGAAATTCCTAACAATGGTATTTTGCCATTCTTAGATACCGAATTCTATGTGGAAAATGAACGCTTCCAAACAAGACTGCATATGAAGAATATACACAGTGGCACTTTATATCCTTGGGATTCCTTTTCTCCCATGTCTATCAAAAGAGCTATAATAATTGGTGAATTGAGGCGAGCAGACGCACGATCGACTACTTACGATAACAGAAAATACTCCAGGAATCTGGTAATTGATCGACTGAGGAAGAATGGATATCCATCTCGTTACATACGAAAAATACAATGGTAATATTATAACAGGCCTAGTCGGACCGCTAAGAAGGATAATGATGGTCATATATTTATTCGTTGTCCATTTGTTGATGAAGTTTCAAAGCGGCGGATGATCAACACTGCGAAGATCATCTCTCTCGGAATATGTGACACTATACTTTGATTCTGGTAAATCCCTACGCAAGATATTTCATCCTCCGAAACAGAGATTAACATGCAATGACAACTGTGAGACCTGCAGCATCGGAGAGCATGCGAATCGGTGTTATTATAAGAATCTGATTTATAAAATCGTATGTACGGAATGTGATGCCGTATACATAGGTGAAACAAGCCGCTGCATTAAATCGCGTCTTCGAGAGCATTTTTCTCAGGACAACAGTGCTGTACATCAACATTTCGTGGAGAAGCACAGCACCTCGTCGCCTGAATCTCACGTTCGCTGGTCGATAGTACATCGAGGCTTGAGTAATACTCAAAAGAGAAGAGCAGTGGAAGCTCTCTACATCAGTCGCCACGACGGCATGTTGATGAACGGCTGTCATGGACGTCATGTTGACTTTTCCATATAGCTTGCTCTTAGCCTGTGTGCACCCTGCTGTGAACTGTGAACTCTTTTTACATGTAGTCCTTCTATAAATACCTCGCCATTCTCTCTGTTTCTATTGTGCCTTGATAAAGCCGTAAGGCGAAATATTGGCAATTTATATAATACATATTTGGTATCCGCTGAATATCTTGCTTTTTTAATCATTACTACCGGATACGTGGAAAAAGCTCTCTGGATTTTCTCTTGAAATTCAGATTCTGGTAATTAGAACTATTCACAACAGGTTCTTCATGCAGTCCTGCAATTGTAACTTCATTCTGTGCTCCATTGCCACTGACGAAGGCGGAAGCCGAAATATTTGGCAGAATAATATAACTTTGGTATCCGAGAAATAATTTTTTTTTCTTTCGAATTATGAATGACCGGATACGTGGAGGACGGCCTACCTTGGCCACTTGCGCAAAAAATATTAGTAAATAAATAGTTCACTAATAGAATTGAAATTCCTGATTAAATTCTTTATCTTTGCGAATTTTTCTGTACTATGTCCATATCGACGCGACACCCCTAAAACATAATAGTAATGCATAAAACAGCTACGTTTGACAAAAGTATATCTTCAAAATAATTAGCATTAAAAACAACAGCTACGATGAAGTTTAGATTTGCCAGCCTGATAGAAAAGTGAAACTTATTGATATCTACATAAGAGACAAGACATGCAAAGCGTGTAAAATCTGGTAGTAACTGCTTTTCTTTTTATGACCAAATGAACGCAAGAAAAAGTTCAATTATTCATTCGACTTGTATTTTTTAATAATCATATACTTTGAATGCAGGAATAATTATAGTCATTTTTTTTGATATAATAAACAAATGCTAATTTTTCAGTAGTTAGTAATTTCAAAAGATAGTTTAGTAAAAGGCATTTAAAATCGATATAATCACAAATTCGCTTGATTCTCCAAATGCAGAAGATCCATTTGTTTTAATCCAATTAGATAATATTCAAGTCCCACGAAAAAGCGCACAAAACCCTCCCAGTTTAAAATGACTGGAAGCTCTTGCTGCTGGTCTTGAATTTGACTTTCAACATATTCTTCATGGAACATAAAAAGGTCATAAAATAGCTTATTCATCAGTTCTCTGTGTCGGACTTCATTTCCTTCATCTGAATGTGTATTATCCCTGATAGATTGTAGGGTTGCTTTACGAGGACGAAGTGGCAACAATCTATAAAGCTGTGGTAGAATTAATCTATTTATTTCTTGACCCTTTCTTGAGTATCCCATTCTAATTTGATTCTTCAAAGTTACCAAATACAAAAATCTATTTAATTGTTGCTTCCAACAATTGTGTATGGACAAATTGATCTCTTCTTCGCTTGCACTCTCTACCAATTGCTTTAGTACTTCGTGATCATTTTCAACCATACTTTTGTACTCTTTAATAGTGTTCACAAACCGTGTGCATTGATCATCTAATTCAATGAAATCCATATACTCCTCGTACATTTTGACATCTTCTTCGAGTCGATGAAGCTGATGACAACGAACTATGCAATGCAATAATCTTCCCTGGTGTTCCTGGTATCCTGTTGGTGTTGTATAGCAGACATTGCCAGGACTGGTCGGAATCTGACAGTTGGTATATTCGTGTAATTCTATGAGTAAAGGGAGCAATTGCGTAAGACTAGAATGAATCTCTATGCTGTCCAATACATTTTGCTTGACATCAGCAGGCCGTGAGACGAGATACTTTACTTCTTCTGTTGTATGCAGTTCATCACGACATTGATCATAATTGCAGTTCCGAATAGCCTTTCGAATTTCTAAGCTCACATGATATGCTGCTTCCAAAAAAGCGCTCGCTTTTTCACTTGGAATGTATGCTTCAATGTCACGGATGAGACTGGAAAACCAACGCAGCCAATCTTGGAAGTACTGTGTCATATGATGCAAAAATTCTGGATCCCATTGACTTCTACAAAACAAGCTGTGACCAGTGGCTGCCATAATTCTATGGATATTATTGTTTGGACGCTCTTCAGCTTCGGCCATCCCGGCTGGCCTAATAGTGAATGCTTCAGTCAGCAGATGAAAATACCGGGAAATTGTGATCACGACTCATTATCAAACAAGCATCCGTTTTAATAAGAGTTGTAGAATGCGTGCATCGAGCAAACATTGTCACCAATGTATTCAAGAAAAGAATAACAATGTAATGACGTGCGTTGTTTACATGTAAAGCATGGAGATCTTGGAAGTCAGATATCTATGCCTCATATAAACGGGAGACAATGATGGTGTCACGCAGGAACTTGAACTTGACAAATATAGAAATTGATAACAAAACCTCTAGAGCGGAATTGTTACACTCTGACCATGCATATGCATTGACTGTGGCAGTTTCGGTTACATCGACATAATAGTCCGGCAGCCAGAACGAGTTTCTGCAGGGAACGAGGCCGAAAATGAGACTTTCACAGAATAATGTACACCCTATGCCTACTACGAATTCGCGCGTCTGCCGAGTTCTAGTGAGTTCCTCTTCTTGTCAGACAGGAGCAAAGAAATACACATGTAAATCCAATGGGAGGCAGATTGCAATTTTTGGTCAAAATGAAATTTTCAATGTTTTCGCTTATTACGGTAAAAATACTCAGTCAAGAGCCATAATTTTTGGCATGGATTGTCTTCAAGTCATTTCCCATCAGGTTCATGAACATTTATCTATGAAACTACATGCATTCAGATTTGACAAGCCTCCTACTGTCGGCAAGCACCAATATGTTGGCCCACTTTATCCACATTCAACCACATTATCGTATACATCGCCGATCAGCAGCATGATAATATCGCATACACATGGTAGGAAATGACCTGAAGACATTCCATGCCAAAAACTGTGGCTCTAGACCCAGTACTTTTTAATTGATATGAGAAAACACAGAAAATTATATTGTTGACAAAAATTGCAATCTGCCTCCCATTGGATTTACATGGGTTTTTCTTTGATCGTGTCTGACAAGAAGAGGAACTCACTAGAACTCGGCAGACGCGCGAATTCGTAGTAGGCATAGGGTGTACATTATTCTGTGAAAGTCTCATTTTCGGCCTCGTTCCCTGCAGAAACTCGTTCTGGCTGCCGGACTATAAAGTTCTAAATTACTTGCATTGCGTTCTCGTGTAAGTGCAGTTGATGCATATCAACTGTTGAAGAAAGATAAAATCATAGATATCAGATTATCACATAGCGTCAGGTTCTTTGACGAATGTATGAGTAGTGTAGATGTCGCACAATGAGACCAGATAACAACTGTTCTCTTTCAACGCAATGTCCCGACCCGAGTTTGACTAATAAGGCAATGAGAACGCTAAGACGCTATAACAATGCGGCATCCAATGACTTTAAATATTAGTCTGGGTGATAGATGAAACACGACAAGTTAAATCCTATCGTATTGCCTATTGTATTGTCTGTCCTATTGTGCTTGGTGTAACAACTGCTACCTAAGTAAATGCTAATGGTTGTTTAACTAATCGAGTCAGAGTTGCAAAACGAATATCAGAATGAATGCAATAGGATCTGTAAGGTGAAAATTAGAGGATATAAAATGTCAGTAGGCCTATTACCAGTGCTTCAAAAAATTAGATGACTCAGATTCTAGCTTCACATAGATGTGGGAAGTGGATTTATTAGCCTTAGTAATATAGAGGAAATGCTTGCCCTTGGTCAATTGACTCGGAATTACAATGACCCGATACTATGTACTTGGTTGATCACGACTTATTCAATGAAAATTGTGCTTGTTTTGAGCCATCTTAAATCGGTATTTTACAAACAAATAATACACATCTTTTTGAGACTCTATCTGAGTATATGCGGCGTCAGTGACACCTGTGATCAAATTATTTTGAGAAAATGATGAATTATTTACATTCAAAATATACGAAAAGCAAGAGTGCTTGGTTGATTTGACATCTTGGCTCTAAAAGTGGACTTTAGCAAGAACTTCAGACATAGTTTACATCTTCAGGTCTTCTTCTTTCCAATGGTAATAAAAAAGTGATATCTTCAATATTTCAGCACAAAAATTTGCTTCAAAGACAGGTATCTAAATTTCGGTCCAAAGGTTTACGATTCAATTTCAATACATAATAAACAGTAAATGTGTGTGAAATATGGTCATAATCATCAATTTTCATCCCCTTTGTGACATACCGGAAGAATGAATCGCTTCATCCTGGAGCAAATTTGTTATCGCAATTGTAGGCACAACAACTTTGAGCCATCTTTTTCAAACCAACCAAAGGGTAATCAGCTTTTAAAAATGAAATTACATCTTATGAAAATAGCGTGTCACGTCTATTAGTTTATTTAACGTCATTGGCGGCATCTGATAGACCTTTATCATGGTTGGGAAACATTCAACTAGAATCTATACGAATTTCGACTTTCCTTGTTATTTTCGTATTGTGACGTCATGATCAGCTGACAGTTGCTGTTGTCAAGATCAAGAAATCGAAGCAATTGATATCAACCCAATGACTATTTTCCCTAGTAATATCTGAAGTTTATTATGACAGTGCTATTGTATGAAACACCTTCGCTTGAGAACGCTATGATAGCGCTGAGATAGCGTTTATCTGACAACGCTCTCTGAACAATGCCAATCCAGACCACATCGACAGATAGTCGTTCAGCCTAAATCGTTGGTTATAAATATCTGTTTGAAAGACGATTTCTTGCCATTGATTGCGAAACAATTAAGTGTAGATTCCTAGCATAGTGTCGACAATTACATAGAACTCGGCTAACTATGGTGATAAATCGCTTGCATCACTATTGCAAAGAAACAGAGTGTAACAATTCGGTTGCAACTAGTTTATCGAACTCGTGATGCAACCTTCAAATATTGTTTCATGCAATAAAAAAATAGCGCACAAAGCTCGCGCGCGTTTTCACTGAGAGATATATTTGCCAACTATAGGCCGGTAGCCAGAGCGAGTTTCTGCAGGAAACAATTTTAGAATACCGCTTTAGAATACTTTAGAATTTCACTTTGCTGTGTTTGGTCACTCGGTCTTCTGTGGATTTGAAAGCAGACAAAGGACAGACTGGTTTCCTGAATCAATATGTTTTGAAGAACGCTGACGCGAGGAAGTGATACATGCAGTGTTTGATCCTGTTGATCATTCACACAATGGATGGTATTTGATCGCTCGACGTCTATGACTTGTGCTTGTGGTTATGACGTTCAGCCAGTCAGAGAGAGCTTCTGCAGGCCCAAAGGAGGCCGAAAATAAAAAGGACTTTACAGAAATATGTAAACCCTTTGCCTGCTACGAATCTGCTCGTCTGCTGAGTTCTATCTTGTCATACATGATCAAAGAAAGACATTTGTTAATCAAGTGAGGCGCGGCTTGAGGCTTTTAGTTTAAATGAAATGTTCTATTTGCTCTGACTAAGTTAACAAAAAGTATTGAGTCTAGAGTAATAAGTTTTGGCACGGAATGTTTTAAGGGGTCAAAATGAGCATTTAAATATGTTTCTCTATGAACCTTTCAGATAAGACAATGTAATTTCTGATAACAATGCAGAACTCGGCTCACGAACGGATTCGTAGTTGGCAGAAGGTGTACAATAACTTACATCATTCTATGAAAGTCTCATCTTCAGTCTCGTTCCCTGCAGAAGCAGTTGATAATGTACATCATGTCAAGCGTTGATTTTAAGTATTTATTTGTTACCGATAGAGGTCAGGCCTTAGTATTTGGTGAAATTCAGGACAGCAATGGTCCAAAATGCAAAATTATGCAAGCGTTTCTTGCGTTAATTGATTATATGGAATGAATTAGGCTACATGTAAACTTAACGATCTTTAACGACATTAACTTCAGGATGCAATCAGTGCATTCGCAGTGAGACTGTTTCATATGAAAAGAACTTCGCTTTCTAGTCGATTGTGCAGTTGTGCTCAGGAGTGACAGAGAGGTGACGGTATAAGCTGCGATCGTGTGGTGGCTAAATATATGAAACAGCTTGCAATTTCATTGGCCAGATAAACATGCAACTAATTAAAATTTGAAAATTTTCCAATCAATTAAATGAAAAAATTCCCATCATTTGACTTGTTTGCATTTTTTGAAGGAGCGGCAGGACCTGCGACGCGTCGCAAAATCGAATAGAAAACAAAGCACTAGAACATTTGGCAGAATGCATCCCAGCAACGTCGTCAGCCGAGGACCACCCGCGAGTTTCGACCCCTTCCTCAAAATCCGCTTGCCTGAGTGACGGGGTCCACTAAGGATGATCAGTCCTTAGCCGTTGTTGAGTGAAAGCTTTGCACGGCTCCATATCCACGCAGATCCTTTCATCGCTGTTTCACCCAGCTCTTTCTCCACTTTCGTGACCTCTCTCCCTAATCCTAAGCTCTTCAAAAACCGCACCATCGATTGTCCGACAAAGCCGCTGCAACATACTTCTACCGGCCACATGCTGACCGTCCATTCTTTCCTCATACACTCTTCCACCAACTCTTCAAATCGATCCATCTTTCTCTCATGCGCCTCTTCTAGTCGATCCTCCCACGGCACTGTCAGCTCCACAAACATGCACACTCTCTGTGATGTTGACCACACGATCAGATCTGGACGTAGTTGTGTCACTACTCCCACCTCCGCCGGAAACTTGAAACCGTCGGCCACGTCACAAGACACGACCCAGTCCTTTGCACCACTCAGCCAACTTGAACTTGGTACTGCTTTTCGCTTCTTCGGTAACTCTTCGCCCTCCTTCACAAATTCAATCTCTTTGGTTCTCACTTGGCTTTTGTTCTTTTCCACCGCTCTCCCGATTGTCGTGTTCAGCACTTTCAGCACTTCATTGTGTCTCCAAGTGTACATTCCACCACTGAGCCTGGTTGGACAAGCGCACAGAATATGGTGTAATGTCCCCCTCTCTCCATATTCGCATCTATCACACTCCTTGATTTTCCATCTTTTCAAGTTCACTGGCGTCGGTAACAGATCATAAATCGACCGAATCAGGAACTTCGTCTGTCCATGGGACTGCCATAGTAGATCCTTCCACGACATTTTTTTTCAGTGACCTCACTCCAACGCATCCATGCATCCTGCTATGACTGACTGCTGGCTGCTACCTTCCACGCTTCCTCCTCTGCACGCCTTACTTCCGCTGTTATAATTAACCAATAAATTAATTGGTTCTATTATTTGGTCCATGGGTCTAGTTAACTGATACACAGATATCCAACTAGTCATCGCTCTGCAAATAATAGAAACTTCTTGCAACTTCATTTTTATGAGCAAATGTCGTTATGCTGTAATTATGTCACTGAGTGATTATCCTGAAGATGTCCATAAATTTATCTTCCTAAATTTAAATTTCTAATTTTTCGCATCTTGCAAATGACATTTTTAGGCCTACAGCGCAGGATTGAAATATCATAGCCACACAAAATTGAATCTTTTGAGTTTTATGGCATTTTGAGATATTTGAAATGCTGGTAATAATAGAATATAATTGTTCAACTGGAAAACGCAGACACTAGTGCCGTCAATTTCAAGATTGGTTGACGTTACGCCAACGACGTCAAAAATGTTTGTAGTTGACGCTGACGCCGTCAATTTTTTTCATTGAGGCACAAAACACTAAATTGAGAACTGCTGCTTGGAGCAGTTTGGAATGAGAACTTGCAAGTAATATTCTCAATCACTTCTCAATTAATTAGAAACAGAACTGTGCATGTAGTTACTATTTTGTTAATTTATTATTCGAAATTAACATGAAAGTCGCCAAAAATGACTGTTTTGTTCATTTTTCGAGACAAAAGGATTGTCGCCACTGCGTGCAGGAAAAACCCTCAAAGTTAGACCAATCAGTCAGACTTAGCTATAGACCAAAAAATCGTGGCATCTGATGTCAAAACCTCTAACTCATGGCCTGCGTTGTTCACTTGCGTTGGAATGTTTCGTGGCGATTGCCACTATGGTTAAACTAAATGCCTGCATCTAGATTTTGGCCCTTCCATACCGGTCTTTGAAACGCATCGATATCCCTGGACTCGATTCCGACCCATTTTTAACCATAGAGGAAATAGTAGGTACAGTGTCGACTAAAAACAATGTCAGCAGAGGCCCACACTGAAAAATTTCACATCAAAAGAATCAGTTTTTTGCGCAGATTGCGTCCCTGCGGTCCAAAAAATTATTTGATCACTTTTTAAGTAGCTTAATCTTTGCAAATTGTTCCTGTGTTAATACATTGTGATTTGGCACCTGTCTATGAAAACATGTGGAATGAAACTTATTGGATATCAAAATGAATGAATTTTTAAACTATCACGCATCTTTATTAAGCGGAAATTAAACTGATTATCAAAGAAATTTAATAAACCGCATTAAAATGCACGTCTTCAGGGAAAAGTTGAGATCTTATTCTGCTGCGCTTCTTGGATGAAATTTCATGTTTTTAATTCGATTTTCTTGAATCTGAATAACATTGAATATCCATTTGCATCTTTTAGAGTCAATTATGATCATGAAGTTTCGCTTTTTCAGTGGCAGATAGTTTGTGAGATGATTAGGCTTAGGAAAATACTTACATTAATAAGGCTATGCATTAAAGTAGCTACCAATCGAATTGATAATTTAACAAACACTTCTTCTCCAAGGCTGTCATGGCGAGGATTTTATAAAATACTATTGTTCCTTCTGTGTTGCTATCATGATCACTCAAATCCATGCAAATTTCTTTAAAAAAGGTTGAAATTTGCATATCTCGCATGTGGTATACTGTGTCTCAACTCAATGAGTCTCTCTTCAATGAGTTTTATTTACCATGCCAGACTGGTTGAAGGCTCTCACAATTTACTGTACTTATGAGTACAAAAGACATTAATGAGACTAAGTTTTTCAAGGAATGTAACTCAGATATAAGCCCATGAAATTTGGGAGATTTTCCATTAATTAATACCATTTCAATATACATGTATAAGTGAATATGCAAATAAATGTTTATTTAAATTTTTTAGAAAACAATTTGAACACATTGGAACACATTCGTGAAAAATTCGCGCGATCAATAAAATGTGAAATGGTATTCTGCAGCTCTGTACAACTTCAAATGCAGTTATAGCGAAGATGGACAAGACTCAGATTATAAGGAAAATTCATAATAATAACTATTTAAATGCAAAATTATTCCAATCTTGTATGGTGACATTTACATAACATTTGAATTTCAAATATTCTATTCGATGATAAATTCTATTCGATCAATTGATGATAAAGATTTGATTCATATACTCTTATGCACTCATGTTGTGAAGCGAGACGCTTGCTTGAAGTTTCACACCAAATATTTGCAAAATGGTGGCAGTCTTTGCAAGCACTTTTCAAGAAAAAAGAACTTTTCAAAACATGTCGTTAATCTGACATTCAAAAAGTCCAAATCCAACGATTTTCGGTGAAAGTATGAAAATGCGCTAGAATCTTTCGTCCCAAAAGGATTAGTCTCACAAGGTCCACAGCACAAAATGCGACAGGTGGGTCTAATCGCACCTCCCCGGTATGGATGGGATTAAGAGTAACTGCCGCAAATGAATCACATTTCAATTGATAGTTTACTAAATGAATTGTGGTGAAAGAGTATTTTGACTAATTCCACGGCAATCCGCAAACAATGTCAAAAGTTGTTTATTTCCAAAAAACATTGGAAAACAATATTACGATGTTCAGGTCGGGTTGAATACATTCCAATACAACGTGCGGTCAGTATTGTAGAAAAAATTAAGCAGATCAGGAAGGAGAGGAATCAATAATTGAGCATTTATTTATAATTCAGATTCTTTGTGGTGAATTCTCTCTTTTATGACCATGCGTAACTCGTTGGCTTTTTCAAGAAATCTTGCGATGGATTTTAAATGGCTTAGAGTCAAGGCACTCATTAATTCATGAATGATCGTTTTTGCTGTTCAGCCAAATGCATTCAAATTCTCTTTCTTCCCACTTAGTAAGTTCGCTTCTGCACTATCGTTACGTGTTTGATCATACGTCAGTAATCCGACGCACTCAAACAATCGAAATCCTGGGACCAGTTAGTCCACTCACATCTTCATTCTCTTGATTATTCAAAGTCAATCAGAGTGTCTCCGATAACTTCACGTTGATATGTGTCAGCGTGTATGTCCATAGTTGCAATTATAAAAAAATATGGTATATTGCTGATGGGAGTTGAGAACTCCTTTTGTTGCGCAAGTAATTAAGACTTTGTAAAGGTCAGCTCTAAATATACTGTTAACTTGATTGACATCAACTCGCAGTACCTTGATGTCATTAAAATTGGTTTATCAGCATATACGTATTACGCTTGTTTAGCATAAAATGCCATGGTCATGACATTACTCGAATTCTCAGATGGCTAAGTATCTTATTGTATACCAAGGCGACAATATTTGTTTGCATTCTGGTGTGAAAGAACACAAGTCATTCTGCTTGTGGGAGATTGTAGTTTGCACATCACTTTGTCAATAAAGTCTTATTCAGAATGTCAAATGAATAAAATGTATTTGCTCATTTGTAGTTGTAAAGGCAGACACGTCTTCAAACATTCCACGCATACCTTACATTTAATTACTAATTTCTTTGCTAGAAGCATCCTTTTACTTCATGAGAAATTGTTGAAAACGTGTTTTATAGTCAGAAGGGCAACCGTTGTATCAGTTATTAATAACTCTGCTCACTCGCACATTGGCTGAATTCAGCAATCCAAATGAACTTTGTATATATCTGTGACTGTGGTATATTTGACTCCAACTGTCCTGTCTTTGTTGATTTGCATGGCTGTTGGACGCTAGCCGAAAGCGTTCGACAGCTTGCAACATTTAGTCCGGCAGCGAGAACGAGTTTCTGCAGGGAACGAGGCCGAAACTCAGACTTTCACATAATGATGTACACCCTATGCCTACTACAAATCGGCACGTCTGCCGAGTTCTAGTGAGTTTCTCTTCTTGTCAGACAAGATCAAAGAAAAACACATGTAAATCCAATGGGACGCAGATTGCTGTTTTTGGCTAAAATGAAATTTTCTATGTTTTCTCTGATTAACAAAAAGTAATAACCCCAGAGTCATAATTTTTGGCATGGAATGTCTTCAGGTCATTTCCTTTCATCTTCATGCACCCATGTCCTATAGCTTATCTATGCAGCCAATGTATTTTCCAAGTGCTACATTCGTCATGTCATTCACTTCAATATTAGTTATTTACACAACAAGTGCAAAGTATCCAGCTTTATTGTATTTTTTGAGATCAACATGTCTATGCACGAGCCCGAAGGGCGAGGGCATAGTTTGTTGATCGAGAAAAATGTAATTAAGCTGGATATCTTTGCACGAGTTCTGTAAGTAACTTTATATATATATTTTTTTTGATCATGATCCTTAACATGATTTGAAAATCAAACCAAAGCAATTTTGAAATCAGATAGCCTGCTTCTCTGTCCATGGTACATGCAGATTTATCTCATCAACAACTAGTCATTATATTATTCCACTATGATCAGTAATTTCAGCATAAAACAAGACTGCAATTTTTCAACAAATGTACATCTAGACTGCGATTGCAAGGATTTTAAGAACAAATGTCCGAAAATTGATCAAAACAGCGAGAGTAATGGCTCCATACAGGCTATTCAAGACGAAGTATTTAATTGTAAGTCTGTCGCCATTTGCACTACGTGGAAGAACCGATTCTCAGAATTCTTAGAAAAAGAAGAACGTATAGAGAGTTTAAAAAGCGTTTTGATATTTATGAAAAATCTTTCGGGAAAGTACGCGCCTTCAACTCTTTGGCAAGCGTACAGCTACCTAAATAAGTACTATACGACCTATAAAAATTGGAAATCGTTTAATGAAGTACCAATTTTAAAAAGCTTCATAAAAGCGATTGAAAAGAAAGGCCAGCCGAAAAAGCAGTCTAAGGTAATATCGAAAGAAGATTTTATGTATTCAAATTTTTCGATGCTGATCATAACGAGCAGCCGCAGCTTCTTACGAAAAAGGTTGTAGCTCTTATAGGATATTACGGTGGCTTACGATGTGTTGAGCTAGTCAACTTACTGTTTTCTGAAGTAAAGGTTTCTGCAAATGAGATAACAATACATGTAAGATCCAGCAAAACTGATCCAACTGGAAAATCTTCATTTTTTTCATTATCCCTAAATACCAAGATGATAGACAAGGTCCTTATGAAATGGTGTCTGAGTATCACGACAAAGTTGATGACAAAAATTGGAGATTTTTCACAAATTTCAATTACAAATCAAAAAAATTCACATCTCAACCAATGGGTCGTAATGCCGTAGCAAAAGTGCCATCGTATATTGCGGAATTTTTGAAATTAGACAATCCAACTGAATATACCAGTCACTGTTTTCGTCGATCATCAGCCACAGCTTTAGCTGATTCAGGGGCTTCACTCCCTTCATTGAAGCGTCAATTTCGATGGAAAAGTGACGCGGTGACGATGGGTTACATTGACCAAAGCAAAAAACACAAATTGGAAGTTGCCCAAACATTAACAATCAATAAGAACATATCAAACAGTCAAAACATCAGCTCAACGTCTCAAGCGCATTCAAAACAGGTGCACATCCAAAACTGCTCAAACATTGTTATCAACTTGTAACTGTTTTTCAATGACTTAATGGTGATTTCCTTGTAATTATTCAATCAATATAGTTATTACTTTGTCATTAAAATTATAGTTTTCGACGCTGGACAGTAATACGAGATAACCAAATTGTCGTTTATTAGTTAAATAATATCGCATCTGAAAAGAAGTCAAAGCAAAGAATACCTATACCTCGTATTGTGAAGTTACATACATATCATTATGAATAATTATGCATCCGCGATATTTCGCGCAAATTCTATGCATGATTTTCGTTGTAGAGGATGGAAAACTTCCTATGTGCTAATATATTTCAATGAAGGAGTGCAATAAAGACTGTTTATTGCACTCTTTGAAATTTATGCACACTTTGGAAAGCATAAACTATATTATGGAAGCAATAATCATAGATATTATAGCACTGTGAAATATAAAAAGATTTCTAAGTTTTGAAGATATCGAAAACATATGACATTACTTTTTGTACCTCACTTTTCGTACATTACTTTTTGTATCACATCAGCATGTATTTAATAAGGAATATTTACAATTTAGCTATTACTGATTTTCATCGTTTACCAAATTAAGTAGAACTAATGAAGACCCTTCCCTGAGACTATATCAAAGCAATATTCATGCAGTACCTCTACAATATCATTATATTCAAATGATGAAATACAACATTATATAGCCTAACTCAGAAAGGGAAGTGAAAAGAAATTATAAGTCCAGTTCAATTTGTCCCCATGATATAGTTATCTTCATCTTCTTAGTTCCTGGCTCCCTGTCTCTTCGTAAATCGGTATCGTCACTTTGTATATCGTCCAGTAAGTTGCTTTGCAAACTTGTGCTGAACGAAACCGATTTGGAGATATCCTTTATTCGAAAACATTTCTCGGCAATCTGCATTCCCATCTCCACTTTTCTTTTGCGCTCAACACAATCATATGCAGTTAATGATTGCGGTGATTTGTGTTTTGTCACACTCATCACCCCGCGATCAGAAAATCCTTTTTCTTTAAGTGTGCAGACGGCGGTGGCCCTGCCACAATGGTTGGAGTAGTAACCCCGTGGCAGACGCAAGCGCAAAATGTGAAATGCTGAGTCATCAGGCTGACTCAGCCCCCCCCTCTGGAAGGAAGGTGAGGGACATGGCCAAGGATGTGCTGGGAGGAATGGGTCCGAGAGGAGGAAACCGTCCCCCCCTGAAAGGAAGGAAGGAGTGTTCGGGTAAGGGAAGGAAGGTGATGTGTGAGGGAGTGAGTGAGGAAAGGGCGGGTGATGGTGGTGTTGGGATGAGAAAAGTTGGAATTCGTCATGAAGGAGTCCTCGGATGAGAAAACGGAGGCCAGATTCGGACTCTACGTGAAATTCTACATCTGTGATGTGATTTCCAGCGACATCGGAGAGAAAAAGTTTTGAAGACGTCCACCCCCCCTCGGCAACGATCTTCCAACTTTGGTTGTAGACATCGTTGAAAGTCGTGCAATAGCTCATTTGAAAGCTAAGAGTGAGACAAATGCAGTGGAAAGCTCAGTTTGGACAAATTTTCTTGGGTTTAGGGAGGAAAATGGCAGGAAACCGTCAGAGTTGGAAAAGGCAGGTGTTGGAGGTTTTGGGATGAGAAAAGTCGTTTTTCGGGCAGAAAGAAACCTCGGATGGGAAAACGGAGTGCAAATTCGGACTCTACGTGAAATTTTGGGTTAGGAAGGATGTTTCCAGCAACATTGGAGAAAAAAAGTTTTGAGGACGTTCCCCCCCCCCTCCTGCCAAACTTCCAACTTTGGTGTGAGAGATGGTAGAAAGTCGTTCAATAGCTCATTTGAAAGCTAAGAGTGAGACAAATGCAGTGGAAAACTCAGTTTGGACTAATTTTCTTGGGTTTAGGGAGGAAAAGGCAGGTGTTGGAGGTTTTGGGATGAGAAAAGTCATTTTTCGGGCAGAAGGAGACCTCGGATGGGAAAATGGAGTGCAAATTCGGACGTTTTGGTCAAAGTTGGTTCTAGGAACTTCTTCCCAACTCAATCAGAGAGAAAAAGTTCTGACCCCCCCCCTCGGCAACCATCTTCTAACTTTGGTTGTAGACATCGTAGAAAGTCGTGAAATAGCTCATTTGAAAGCTGGGAGTGAGACAAATTCAGTGGAAAACATGGCTTGTTCGTATCTGCCTTCGTTTAGAGGTGAGATTTTATTGCAAATTTTGGACCTTGGCGAAAAAACGACTAAGTTAGAATGTTTACGAAAATCGCTCTAGCGGGTGAAGCAAGCCTCGGAGGAGAAAACAGAGACCAGATTTGGCATCAGCGTGTCATGTTGCACCTGAATGTCATTCATGCTATGTCTCCGAAGTGAAAGGAAGAAAGATGACAGAAGCAGTAAAGTTTACGAATGAATTTTGTTCACTACGTTTTCATCGACAAAGTCTTCGTGGTGTGATTAGGGAATACATCATCTCCTTTCATCATGAAAAGGCAGACTTAGAATTTGCTATCGCTAAAGGGTACTTCGTTTTCCAACAGCTCATGGACAGTTTGATGAATAAAGATGTGAAAGGACGATTAGTTGATGGGATTGAATTTGAGAAAGTGACTGATGAACATGCAGGTGAACGTGTAGTGTTTCATTTTGCATCCTATTCTGCAGAGAAGATACATGATCCCAAAGATTTCTATCAGCGACACATGGCAAAAACTGCATCTCGACTAGATTCATTTCATGAGCATGGATCCAACTTGCTCTTATGTCGCATAAAACACATTCATATTCAACTCAATGTGTTAAACTAGATTCGACTACAAGATTTGGGTAAAGCATTCATGAGTCAGACGTCCGCGTGCCTCCTTTTCCCTGCCGCAACGAAGTCAGGGGAGAAACGGAGGTCTCTGATTGGCTCACATAGTGTCAAATGTGGATTCGCAGGAAATTATAAAAGCAGACGTCTCCCCATTTTCTCTTCATTTCATTCTCTTGACTTGGAAAGCGTGTGTGACTTGCTGAAGCTATTCTCTCCTCTCAACTTTGTCTGATCAATCCTGTTTGCAAATTTACAAGTGAGTGTCATGACTGTCTGGCCTAAACCTTACCAGCATTCTGGAAGAGAGACGCAGGAGAGTGTGTGGCCGAAGATTGTACAAGCTTATTTTGTTGAACCATCACCGCCACCGCCTCCACCACCTAGACGCTTTACCTTTAAGTCTTTTAGGGAATTGAAACTCAATTCGGGTCCTAAGCCCAAGACATTTAATTTACTGGACGATGACGAAGACTTAGACTTTGGTGATAAGCTTTAAATCCTGTGAACGCTCCAAAAGGTCCTCTTAAGGGCCACCTCATATGTCACTGCTAAGCTAACAATTTTCTTTTCTCTGATGATCATGAATGTATTTAGTGGTATTCTTTCGTTACAGACTGCCATGGCCATGAATCCTACTCCAACTGCTCCATCACTGAATCCTCAACATCTCGAGCTGTGGAATCCGAAAATTGAAAAGGTAATTCACGGCTATCCTACCTACAAACAACAAGTGCGCTACAACGGTGTTCGACTCTATCTTCAAACGCCGGCGGTATACTTGCCAAAAGTGGATACGCAAGTAGATCGTTGCGGTCAAAACCTGAGTATCCCTATTGATGATTGGTTGCGTCAGCAGCTTGACATTTTAGAAGACTTTGTGAGGCAAAAGGCTCTTATTCCTACTGAACTATTACAGTTGTCGCCAGAAAAGAAAACTTCTTATTATAAACCATTGTATCGCGGCACTCGCTGCTATATTTTGCAAAGCAAGTATTGTAAAGTCACTTCAGGAGTGACAGTTGAACAATCAGTTGAAACAGAATTGTCATCGTTAGGTGCAGGCTTTTATTCATTTCATATTGAGGTGCCTGCTGTTTATGTGGGACCTCATCAATCTGACGGTATTTTGATTTCTCTCAATTTGCGCATTGCTCAAATTCATCATCAACCTGAGTTAACAGGACTTGATCACATTGAGAAAGTCATTGATTCTTGTGTCAAAGAGTGTCAAGAACCTGTCACTAAACCTAAACGTCGTCGCACATCAAAGAAAGATGGTGCTACCACCAAAGAGAAATCTTAAGTATTGTACTCAGTTAGTATGTAGTGAATGTGGAAAACGCAGTCTTGCGCGTTATGTTCAAATAAAACATTGTCATCATGTTGTATGTATCTTTTGTTATGTAAAGGACAGACATCCTTGTAAAGTTCCTGCTCAATGTATTATTTTGTAATGAAGTCTTTTTGATATTGTAGGTTGTCATCTTCATAGACAGTGAGGGAACACCCATGCAGGAATTGAGTGCTATTGCAATGAGAGAAAGTGATCAAACTGTTGTTAGTGTATATCATAGATTTGCCTACTGGCCTCCACACAAAGACGAATGGTCATGACGTCATGTGCATGGACTTGATCCTTCTATTTTGATTCATATTGGATTTGTAAATGAAACGTATTTGATAAGTGATTTCAAACGGTGGCTGTCAGGTTTTCATATTGTTAAAATATTAGGAAATGATTCTGAACGAGAAGCAACAACACTTCAGTTGCAAATTGATAATTTATATTTACCATGTTGGGTAGATCGTGTAAGACAAGACTATCATATGCATTGTGATCAAAAGAAGTTTAGAGATGAAATGATTTTTGACATGGCTATATGTTTCGGTGAGAGACATCACCTTTACAGACCACCATCTCATTGTAATACTAGAAATAAAGATACCTGCATTGCAAAACTCTCTTCACGCTGGCATTGTAGTCTCTATGATGTTTATGAACTGTATCTATATTACTGTCAAGAGCATGGGTCTATGTAAAACATGTTTTTGCTCCTTGTGAATGAATGATGGTCATTTTATAAAGTGTATTCTGTACTTGTGAATTTTGTCTGGTGTTGAATAAACTTACAGTGCAACATGATTGTTATTTCTGTTTTATTCATAGTGGAAGTCATTGAAGCAATGTGAAATCTATAGTTACATCGTTTATGATGAGCTGATGACCTTAAGTAACCACATGTGTCATTTGACTCTTGATAAACAAGGATTCGATGGATTTTTACAGGCTTGGAAACTTACATTTAAAGAAGAAATGAATGATATGAAAGTGGCAGCAACTGAAAGTCTTCCTCTCTTCAAAAGATTAATAGAGAGTTTACAACCTGAAGATGTGAAGGGTAGACTCATTGCTTATATTGAGTTGAAAGATTTGCAAAAGCCACTTCGTTTTGAATTCTATTGCTCAGAATGGACTACTCTTACTGACCTATCTTATGCACGACATGCGGGGAAAATTATGGAAAAATTGGAAGGGACGATGGAAGGAAATGCATACATTGTTAAATATATCAGGATTCAAATGAGTGTGTTTACATCCACGACTTTGTTTGATCGTCGACACATTGTGTAGATGCAATAAAGTTTTCTTTTCACTGAGTATTTTGTAATGGTGTATAGAGCAACATCAGTCATTGCGCTTTGTGCATTACTATCAGGCTCTTTGTTATATAAATGAATGCGTCTTTGTTCGAGAAAAGGGGCGTGCCACAACATGAGTCCTTGCGCTTTGTGCATTACTATCGGGCTCTTTGTTAGATAAATGAATGCGTCTTTGTTCGCTAAAAGGGCGTGTCACTCAAGTCTTTGTGAGGACTAGAACGACTTTGTAAGAGGGAAGGTTTCAACCCACGCAGTCAAAAGTTCACGTGCGATAACTCTTTGTCACATAACAAAGACAGGAAAAGCGAGAAAAGGGAAACGTATGTGATTGGAGCTAGGTCTGCTTATAAAACGGACGACTGAGCGCATGGCAATCATTTCCGTCCTTGCGATAACCATGCAGTTGCTCGAAGCCATCAACTCCTCTGCTCTCGCACTGGGTACACTGAACTCCCTTACTTTAGCATCGGGTAAAAATGCTTTCAATCAAAAGATAACTCATCATGGAGAAGCCATAACCATAAAAACTCCAAGTCAACGGATAGATTATCTAAAGATTATGTCAACAAAGTATTGACTGGCCGGGTGTGTGCCGTTAGACTATTAGACACGGTTACAATTCAATACTCTTGAAACATTCCTGAAAGAAAATCTCACCATTCCCAAAGAAATTGTTCGACACAATGGGAAGCGGCCACAAGTTCCCATCATGGAAAGACGATACATGTATGTGCATATGGATAGACACTGTCTCATCATCCATGAAAAGGAGGGCAGCGAGTTCAACTTACTCAATTGCAAACCACTCCCCATTTTGGGAAAAGGATTCTACTCCTTCGAAATTAAAATTCAAACCATCTACATGGGTCCACGCAGGGACGGAAGGTTGTTTACGTTGAATCCCTATCTTGTCTCCATTACCTTTAAAAATGATGTCCATGTTGATGACGATCAACTAAAGTAACACTCTCCACACACTGAGAACGCACCATCGGTCTTTATGAGACCACGGCCTAACGGCCACCGTATCAAGAAAGAAAATGTACACTCACCATGCCACACATGAACATGACTCTCTCTCCTTCTTTCTTAGGCATACCCTTCTTCACTCAGGTTTTAATCATGTGGAAATTATCAGCATGGCTCCATGTATCATGGAAAAGTCAGTGTGTTACATTTCATGATACGAAACGTCAACTTCAGATAACTCTAGAACGCTTTCATCTACGAAGGTTGCATTGCGCAATCCTATCCCAGTCTTGCCGTGTCATTAACGTAGGAGACGGCATTGTATTTATTCGCATTCAAGAGATGATTCTACATAATGATCACTGCTACATTGTGATTCCAAAACCCTCATAGGAAAAGTATAAAAGGGAAGTTCACTCCACCCCCATGTAATTTGTGAGTCATGCTCCCCATCCGCATCATCAACGCCATGCGCGAAATGAATCTCAGAAGAGACATCGATTTATAACAGTTGCATACCCATCTTCCCGATTCAGTCTATCATCGCGGTCGTCCGCAAATGTTGGTCATTCGCATGAGCAACGGTCAAAATCTTCAAATCTTTCGCTGCGGCAAAATCCAAGTCCTAGGAAACCTTTCTCATTTCGTGATGCAGTCCATGTGTCACGAAGTCATCAAGAAAATGCGAACACTCATGCCTCATCTCCGCCTGAGTCCCCTGACATTGAAGAATATAGTAGTGTCTGTTCAATTGAAGATGTTAGTGAATCTAGCCAACATTAAAACCAGTAATCATTGTATATTTTATGAAACTGAACTCTTTCCTGCTGCTCTGATTCGGAAGTGGAATCCTGTACATATTGCAGTGTTTCACAACGGACATTGCATCATGACTGGTCTACGTGATATCAGTAAAGTAGCTGACATTGTTAAATCTTTAATGCGTTATCTGTATGAGTCACAGTTAATAGAATCTGTTAATAACATGATGTGTTTTGAATGAGTCATCGCAATGAACTATCGTCCACATACGTGTTGGTGAAAAGGTCATCAACAAGATTCTTCGCTTTATGATGAGTCAGCGCTATTTATAGACATGAAATGATGTCCACACACTTGTCGGTGAAAAGGTCACGCTGTCTGACGTGAGGCGCCATCGCTTTGTCTGATAAATAACGCCCACACATGTCGGTGAAAAGGTTGAACAAGACTAATTAGATTCGTGTGACTGACGCCTTGCCACCTCATGAGTCAGAGGTATTTATAGACATGAGTCAGCAAAGTGGTTGATGTTTCCTAAGCCGAAGAAATTGCCATGATGTCACATTCGCTGGTGAGGATGTTAACTTACAAACTCTGACATGGGTATAACTTTATTTCTAACTTTACCTATCTTGCAAATAGTGAAATACTTATGACTTCATTTTATATTTCACCTATCTTACAAACTGTACAAACAGTGAAATGATTTTAACATTAATTCGAACTTTACAATCATCAACTTTATTTCTAACTTTACAAACGTCAACTTTATTTCTAACTTTGCAAACGTCAACTTTATTTCTAACTTTACAAACAGTGAAGTGATTCTGACTTCATTTATATTTCACCTATCTCACAAACAGTGACATGGGTATAACTTTATTTCTAACTATACAAACGTCAACTTTATTTCTAACTTTACAAACAGTGAAGTGATTCTAACTTCATTTATATTTCACCTATCTTACAAACTGTACAAACAGTGAAATGATTTTAACATTAATTCAAACTTTACAATCATCAACTTTATTTCTAGCTTTACAAACGTCAACTTTATTTCTAACTTTACAAACGTCAACTTTATTTCTAACTTTACAAACAGTGAAGTGATTCTAACTTCATTTATATTTCACCTATCTTACAAACAGTGATATGGGTATAACTTTATTTCTAACTTTACAATCATCAACTTTATTTCTAACCCTACCCATCTTACAAAATGATTAAAACTTTTACTTCTGTCTAATGAGTGAGAATCCCATCTTTATGTCAAAAGGAAAACAACACAGTCTGTACATGATATGTTATTCATCATCACAACCGATTTTCATAGCACCACACATTGTTTTCTCCGGTGATGTGAGCCATAAAAACTTTGTTTTCTGCTACCTGGTAAATTTAGAATCGCGAGATTGATTCCATCGCACGGTCAATCGTCCGGAATCGATTAACTGCTCCCGCTACTGGACTGATGTGGTCTTTCACTATTCCCTGTCAATCAATTATCGTTTTTTGATATGTAGACGCGCTTTATTCAGCGATGAACTGGTTCTATTGTTGAAATCATCAACTATGTATGACGCCAACTTCCAATTATACCTTTTTACATTCTATTTCTAGATAAGTGAATTCAATTTCTGCTGAGCAAGATATCCATTCATTTATCATGTCCGATTTCTAGATACTCCTTCTCAATCTGTTATTCAAAGAACAAAAATGCGTTCATGGTACATTCAATATCGTTATTCTAAGATTCAAATTCTGGAAGATTACGTGTGGAGCTTCTGGATATTGTCACCTTCATCTCACTCTTCCGTCTAACCGGGAGTGTGTCTGGCATTATACTCACTCGTATGTCTTATATTAACACGCAGAGTGACGATACATGTGATGACACCAGACTTAGAAAATGCATGAGTATAGCGGCTTGACAATCCGTGTCAGACTACTTGCAGCATGCAAATCAGTTAGGTATTCATAAGCAAAATGCAAGAAGCATGATAGCCAATTTTTGAAAGACTGAAAGCGACCATCTGATAAGCACGTACTTATGCAAAGGTGAGTGAGTCGATAGCCGCATTGGTGAGACGAGTGGAAGAGAAGTTTATTATCACATTGTTGGAGATCAAAGAGAAAGTGCAGCAGGCGTTTTCACTAAGCCCATATATCTGCGTCCAAGCCATAAGTCGAGGCTTGGAGGGGAAACTTGTTATCAGGAAGCAGTTAAGGTCGGCGCCTATCCAATGGAAAGAGCCGAACATCAAACAAGAAGGCAAGGCCTTTATACAATGGCTTGTATACAGTGACATGCAGACATTATTCTTCCAAGATGACTGGACGAACACGTGGACATTGTTCATTCAGCATAATTGAAGGCGAATGATGGCCAATAGTTTCTGACTTTTTATCTGAAATCAGTGAATTTCTCTTTGAAGAAGAATTTACGACTGTAATTGACAAGGCATTATCACAGCCTGAAGCGGATTTACACTATGACGCTATGTCGAGAGGGATCGTGCAAATCCTAGTATCCAAGGACAGCTAAGTGGCCATGAAATAGCAAAAACACTGGTAAAATCCGGAAAATTATCTTCCATTGAACTTTTCTTGTCTTTCAGACTTTCATTCTACTTTTAGGGATTAATGTTGTCATTCTCGAATAAAATGTCTTTGCGCAACATAGTCATCTTATATTAATCAGAAATAGGAAATTAGTATGACGAAAATGAATGCACTAAAATCTATGAAAGTTGCCATAACATAGGCATAGGTATATGGATAGGAAAAAGTCAGCAGAAATTGAATTTACTTATTCAAAAATAGAATGCAAAAAGGTATAATTTGATGGCAAGGACAACTGATATCTACAGATATCGAGTGGGACATTCTGCGTCAGTGTAAGGTAATAACGCGGGATGCACCTCTGAGAGAAGTTTTAGGCAATACAATAGAAGAAGGATGACTGTGGTTTTTGCTTATTCAGCAGATGCAGGCGCGGCTTGCAGCCACAAAACAAAAAGAAGTAGAATACGTGTTATCGGCTGCCGGCATGGTGAATTATGAGACTGACTGCTAGTGGGAAAAGTGTCACACTCCTCTCACCAGCGAGCGATCAACAGAATACTATGCGTTTCCATGTTGATAAACGTTTCACGTGGCTTACACCTCTTCACACAGTCTCTAAATGCTGGGTTTGATTTATAATTTGACAACCCTCCTAAATCTCCTTTATTAATTGGCGAATAAAACGTATTTTCGGTTCCTTGTTCTGTGCCTGCAACTTGAAATTCTTTAAATTTTTAGATAACTTTCTAAGAGAAATGTCAGCATGACTGCAAAATAGAAGCAGACAGAATGCAATTTGATACGTGTAGACCGACCGAAGCGATGCTAAATCCGACGAAAATCGGTCGAAAAAAAAATAATCGAGAATGATCGAATTGTTGGTTCACTTCAACTGAGCAGGCTTAGGCCGTGTCACACAGGAAAAGGCGTCTTCCATCTTCCATGTCACTTACATCTTTGCACATTCTTAAATTGAGTTATTAAGAATTATTTAAGTCTTCTTAAACATCTGCTTCATGACTCAATTTTGAGTTTGTCAACTTGGAAAAGTTACTTAATAACTTATTTTCCGATCAGCTTCCCTTTGGAGGATCTGTTGAGTTTTCAATTGTCTAAATTACTAACAAACAGCATTGCAGTAAAAATAATTGTTCAGAATTGAGAAATATAAGGATTGAATCATTACTTATTTTCTGTGACTTGAACTCAATCATTTACAAATATTGATTTCTTTTTTTTGGTGTGATATTATGATGCTGCATTCTACCAATCAAGTTTTATTTCCTGCTTGAATTGCATATTGAGCCAATTTGTATCTAAAAGTCATGATCATCATCATCATCGTCTTTGAGACAAGATTATTTCAGGCAATGACATAGGCAAGAAATTTTCTTATTTACAAGACTGAGCCTCAAAACATTACTTAATATAGAAAAGCACTATCACCTTAACTATCGTTGTCAGTGACTTTAAGAGTTTGTAAACTATTATCATTTTTGCGTTGTTGCCATGATAGTCAATTCCTTGGTAATTTCTCTAAAACAGCTAAAAAATGCACATCGCACATGTGGTGCTAGATTTCAAATAAGTTCATTAGAGAAAATTTGAAACATTGATGCCCCGGAATGATTTTATGTATAAAATTCTCAGGATGTATTGATGGCAAATAATTCGCCTGCTCTCAATCGGTATTGTACAGCAATAATCCTGCAGGAATGAAATCTAGTAAACAAGATGAGAACAATGTCATTTGATACAATGCGATTGGACGGCAATTGAAGCTAAGAGATGATATGTTCCTGGAACAGTTTTTACGTTAGCTATGTAATACTAATAACTTAAGTGACATGATGATTCTAACCACAGAGACAAGAGAGAGAGTCTCTGTGGTCTCTGGATGACCAACATGGAAAATAAACGAATCACATGTACCACGGCAAAGTTAACGACTGCAAAGTCTACTTCTGTGGATCCTTTGAGGAGTTTCAATGCAACATGGTTTAAACGTGATAAGCGCAAAATTTGAAATATCGGCAATAATCCACAGAACTAATCCTTTGGCGTAAACGGATGCTTTTGGTTAAATAGTTATGTCGAAAGCCTTTTAGATTGTATACAGTATTGAAAGTTTGGATGCAAAACAAGACAACCGTCACTTTTTTAGCAAACTGTGATAAGGGCCACTGGGCTCATTTAAAGCTCCAACAGCAATATAATATCGCCTTTTCCATTTCTAGGATTTACACTGGATTCATCTCTCTGCTCGATTTCAAACGTGCAATAATTTTAGTTATGGACTGTCATCAATTACTCACTCATTTGACTGTCATCATTCTAATGTCCAATCATTATCATGATTTACCGTAACTGGAACGAACCAAATGTGTTGAAGATTTGTTCAAAATGTGAATTTGCATAAAAGCGATTTTTGATCGAGCAGGCAAAGCGAAGAACACACCATCTCCTTATAAGGCATCCACGTATCACTTATAAGCGATTCAAATACCACGAGTCTAAAAGTTGCTTATTAGCTTGATGAAAATTCGAAGTTTTCTTAAAATGACCATCACGGCGTTTATCGCCTTTTGCATGAAAGTTCTTCATTTAATGAAATAGAAAATGCTATCAATGATATTAATACTGAGTTGTCTCTGAAGTGCTGCTTACTCTATGGAATGAAATCGCAAT
Source organism: Prostheceraeus crozeri (assembly GCA_907163375.1). NCBI lineage: Eukaryota > Metazoa > Platyhelminthes > Polycladida > Euryleptidae > Prostheceraeus > Prostheceraeus crozeri. Next base: position 343,308 of record CAJQUW010004013.1, read on the forward strand.
GAACATGCTAAGTTCATCACAAGATTATTCTTCAATGTAGACTGCTGCTATCCAATGAGATAAGCAGGCCTTTCGAGTCGTCTGTTAGTCCAACCGATCAACAAGCCTGCGACAGATTTTGACAGCAAATTTCGTGGTTCGGAACACAAGACAAAGTGCAGAGAATATGCAAAAACATAGAATAGAAAAAAGGTGATGATAAATAATGACCTTTCAGATTGTCTCACCTGCATTCATGCTAAGGTGAGATGTTTTGTAATTGCTAAATGTAGGGGACTTCGATCTGAAAAATGAAAGCCTTATATTGTCTCTTATCATCGCAACTATAAAGTGCATGACAGAGCGACTGACTTCAAGATCACATTTGTACTCCTCGAATATTCAGATAATTTGATCATTGGTTTTAAAAATCATCTACAGTGTACATTTCTTGGAAACCTCGTGACACTGTCATTCCAAATGATGCCGTTCCAATAGCAAAAATCATGCTCCTCTTTACTCGTATGGCTCCAAACACAAATTGTATATAGGATGTAATCACATTCTCTTGTCAAGTCTAATTGACAAGGTAGGTGTGATATTCTGATAGTTATTAAGCACAATCTCATTTGCGTGTTATGCCGATATAGCACGCCTGTTTACATAGTGCTGCATCAATCACAGGTTTGACTACTTCCGAAAATGTATTGAAAATTTTCATACTTAATTCAGAAAATTGCAGCAAAATTGATAAAACAGCAAATATTTGAATTATCAAGTGCAGAATATTTTAGTATGTACTTCGAAACGTTCGAGTTGTGGCAACTTCAGAATGATCGATGCATCACGAGTCGGCTTTTGCGAGATTCAATCGCTAATCATAAGATTGACATATTGCATGTATGCATAATATCCATTGTTTAAAGAACATGGTAGTAACTTTTGGTACAAAAACTGTTTAGCTTTTGCCGTTTCCACAACAGGAAGCATGAAATGGGGCCTTCGTTTACTTTCAAGATTTAAGATCACTCTTAAAAAGCCTTGAAGATTCGAGATGTCTCGCGAAAACTTGTCAAGCCATTTGCATTTGCTTTTGCGTCATCACTTGTAGGCCTTATGTGCTATATAAAGAAGGCTATCAGCAGCTTCTACACGATTAAGTTTACGAGATTATAAGATTATACAGTCCGTTTCATAAAAAGTGGATCATCCTAAAATTTGACTAAATAAAACATAAGTATGATACAGAAAGCATTTTTCATGTTATTTCATGTCCCTAATATATTTAAATGTCTTTATATAATCTGATAAGCTATGATACAGTAACGGTTCTTAAGAAGCTAATATTTTGTGGCTCTACCCTTATTGTCAATGACATTACCAATTCGTCCAGGCATTGATTCGATGATATCGTTGATTTTTGACTGATCTAACTTTCTCCACTCTCTTTTTAACAGTGACGTAAGCTGTGATGCGCCATCTGCAGGTAGCAGTGAACGACGAACGTTACGTTTAGAATACTCCGCACATTTTCTATGGGATTCAGATCAGGAGAACGAGCTGGCCAAGATAATGTCCTAAGCCCTAATTGAGACTTGAATAAGTTGACTCTACTACTCCTGTGACACGTAGCATTATCATCCATAAATAACCAAGTCGATGGATCACCAAGTTGATCTGTCATTTGGCCAATGTTCATTCGTAAAACATTCACATAGCGTTCAGAATTCATGGTTCCTTGCTGTATGTGAAGTAGTTCTAGCAAGGTTGACACTTTGCCTTTTGTGAATGCGATCTCGTTATTGTTCATTTGTGCTTTGTATTGTTTTCAACCGGTAAGAGATAGATTTCTGGCTGAAAGCCATCAGGAGTGCTGCCAACACCACCGCAACGAAGTCAGGAAGCTATGGAACATGAAGTCCAGTTAATCACATGTAGCAGTTACATTATTGTTGATGAATAATGGTGCTATACTGGCTCTGATTGACCGATTTTCTTTATTTTTGTTTTGCTTGATAGCTTTTGGCTTGTAGAACAACATATTACATAACAAAGGAAACAAATGTAATTTTATAAGAGTGAGGTATGATTTTGTGTAACATTGCTAAATGAAGATCAAATTATCTACTACTTTTGTATCTATAACAGGAAAACAACTCAATATTCATGCTTGAAATTTCCAACAATGATATTAGTAAGCACAACTGACATATCTTCCAAATTTCAGAGAAATTCGTTCAAGTTTGGCGGAGTTAGACAAAGTTGAAGTTAAGGCGATGTTTAAGGGTGATCCATTTTTTATGAAACAATCTGTAAGTTTAGACACCTCTGTTACGAAGAGAAAATTCCCAGACTGAATAAGCTTTCAGAAATACCTTCTGCCGGTGCGGTCAAATTGACAGATAAATTGGCAACATAATTTGAGTGTTAAAATGATAGATATAAGATATTGCAATATGATAGAAATAAGATCTTTGCAAGTGGTCTTGTAAATAGCGAAGTTGGTGTTCAACCCACAGAATTAGACAGGTCGTCTCTTCTTCTGTTTGACCAGAAAGGAAACATTGGAACATGTAGCGTAAATGAGATGGCACAATCTGCTGACATAATACCATAGAAATCGAACAACAGGCAACCAGTTCAACATTAAACACACCAAATTGTACGAAGTTTCAGTGACTGTTATCAACCGGATCACACAACAAAGAAACATAGACGAGGTCAAGTTCTACAGAGACGTTTTTTCGTACGCCTGCACGATGATCGCAGGGCCCAACATCATCGAAAAAACTTTTGCGCAATGATCTGAATTCTTCGAATCTGAAGGAATCGTGGCGATAGGAGCATTTTCAAGGAATTCAGAGTAATTCGCAAGCGACGCACGACTATTTTCCTATCTCTGCAAGGTATTAGAAATTTCTTTTTGCCCACTTATTAAGTTCCTGCATGTTCATCGCTTTGAATCAGTTTGCACTTCTAGCAAAGTGACACAACTAAGCAATCTAATCATGTGGTTCAACCTGTTAAGTGAAGCCCCGTTGGTGACCAATATAGAAACAGATTGCTTATTTGAAGTTGACTAGAATTAAAATTAACTCAAGGTCGCGGCACATCCGGGGGAGCTGAGTAAAAAATGGCATAAAGAACCAGTGAAAAGCTTAGAAATGCACATTTGACTGATTCTATTCCAATGATACAGTTGTTGAAAAATGCATCTACGTGAAAATGCATGCAATTTTTGTGCGACTATCATGTATTGCATGAAGATTTGTTTCCGTTCTAGAGGTTTTGTTGTTTTCAATTTCTATGCAACCATTGCTCGTCAAGAAATAATTCATTCAGCTGGCATGCTTTCCCTGTATCTCCACGCCTCTAGCTGACAATCACGAGTACTGCTAGTCAATGCTCTTGCTATTGCAAAACCCGGGCAGATGGTACAATAAAACTCGTTATTGCTGCGGTAGTGTGAAAATACAAATCCGGCTGTCTCATGGAATAATCGACAGGTTGAAGAACATGAATAATAATAAATTACACTTAATGTCAGCTGAAAAATATGGAAACGAGGCTCAGTCAGCTTTCATGAGCTTTAGCATGTGAAAATCAAAGTGCCCCAAGTCAAATTATGAATGACAAGTTCGAAAAAGATTTTGTGAGAGGAAAACCAAGTTTGGAAAATTTATGAAAAGCTTTCGAGTTTATTTACTGAAGTTATCAGTTTATTTAGTTTTATTACGGAGTTTATTTACGGCATCGCTATCGAGTTGCGCATCCACTTCTGTTTTTCGCTACTCATGCAGTTTTTAACAGGGCCTAGATATGATATTCGTGCGAAATAGCAGAAGGCGGTCAATTTGTAATATATTACTTTAATTCAACATAATTTGGAAAATCATTGACTCTTAAAACCAGCTATGTTTTGAAAAATGGCAGATGATATTTATTACCTATAATAATTACCGGTAATTTTTTCATAGAAATTTGCAAGTAAATTTACATCACTATTATGCCATGGTATGATTCAATTGTCTATAGTCCTACCATCGCTATGCGTTGCCATTAACCATACAGTAGACGTCGGATTGTTAGTTATATTTGCTATCCTAGCATAGAGGGGTCATGAAATATCTCCAATAGCTTTGTAAGTATATGCCACTGATTTCGAGAGGTTCAAAATCTACGAGTATCAAAAGCTACAGATTCTCCGAGCCGAAGGCAAATCTGCAAAAAGTTATAGAACACTGCACTCATAAGAAAAAGTCCCATGACAGAAGATGTTTGCCTAAAGTCGATTTGGAAACTATGAGGCCTAACTTGTAGACACGGAATGCTAGTGCTTGTATATAACACACTTCACTCTTTGCATGAATATTGAATATCCCGCTAATTTAAGAAGGATTCTTTGTTACAAATTCCATCACAAGAGCAAGAGCGAAAATATTTCTTGATCAAATAATCAGCATCGCCATTATTCGAGGAAATTCGCTCAGTATCTCCCTGGCTTCCAAGGCTATTCAATAGGCCGATGAATAGCTTTTTTTAGATTGTATTTTCTTTCATGCTCTTTTATACTTCTGAGATTTTTCCTTCTCATGCTTTGCATTCCTAACTATAGCATAATTTTGTCAAGCTTGTTGGATCTGCTTTAAAGTAACCTGGAGAAAATAGGAACAATCTAAATAGCAATCTACATTAGGTACATAGTATGCAACATCAAGATATCAAATAAAGTCCATGTTTCGTGTTAGGAGGTACACCAATTCTTATTTGGGTTAAAGACGGTTGTATAATTTCATCTCTCCTACAAATTTTGAAAATGAGTTGTAAAATCAATACTTCTTCAGTGGAAGAAGAAATCATCGGATGCGCTAAAGAAACTCTTAATAAACTTTCTCAGATCCATCGTCAGCTTAACAATTCGGAAATCAATGATTTGTTGAAGAAAGCCGTTAAAGGAGATCTGAACAACGTGTTCTGAACAATTTACGACATTATCTACATGTATATTGCAGACTATTGCAAATCGATGAAATTCCAGACATTAAACAGAAAGAATTGAAAGGACGTCAAGAAACCCACATAGTGGATCAAACAAAATTGGACTAATCGAACTAGAAAAAAATGCTGGTACAAAAGTCGAAAATGACAAATATTTGCAATGTAGGTGATGGTCGCCAACTGGAAGTATTTGTAATTCATACTTTTCACCTATGGATGAAAAGGCAAGTGAGCACTCTCTCTTTTTATTGATTAAAATCAAAGTACAATAAAAGTAAATAAACAATGCAATAAATTATATTTCTTTTTATAATACTTCAATATTTGGTCAATAAAAAGGAGTGCTCACTTGCCTTTTCATCTAACGATGAAAACTATGAATATTTGCAATATCTTGAATTACAAGAACAAAATGAAGAAAATATGAAAGATGATGCATCATCAAAAATAGAGAAGTGTGATGAAGAAATGCTAATAGGAGAATGACAAAGAATGGATTACAATGGAAAACAAATAAGGAGCAAAAAGACAGTACAATGTTCACTCCAGTATGGACTCCAACATGATGTGGCTTACAGAATTTGTATAGGATTACGAAAGCACAAAAGCAGATGCCGATTTAATATATGCGACTGCGGATTCCCTCAGGAGTGAGCGTGTCTTCTTGACAGTGAGCTTGCTTTCTGAAAGAAGAAGCATGCACTTCTATATCGGTGTTATAATTTCCATAGTTTCTAAAAAAGAAGGTATTCCTAAAACGTGTTACAGTGCAAGACACAAACCGGGATACTGACGTAGATAGTGACCTAAACAAGGACTTTTTTTTATTTGTATACACCAATTTTGTATCTGTGACTTCGACATAATTTTGCATGACTTTGTTTCTACTTAAACGTTTTACAATGAAATATACGTTTCAAAAAAAAAAAATCCTAAACAAGGACTACTAAGATATCTATATGGCTATATAACTATCTGAGTCATAGAAATTAACAATACCATAGAAAGTCCTAGAATGGAAATTGCATGAAAATTATGGCACACGCCGGGGGAACTTAGTTGGGGCAAAATCCAAATTGTATGAGTTGGTTTCCAAGTTTTCTGATTGACATTTATATTTATCAAGACAATTTGTGATCTGGATTGTTGCCCCTTGTCCAAAGATCATGTGCAACAAAGCAATAATGAATTTACAAAATACTGCGGCGACAGGATGACAAAGAAGGAAATCCTTTAAAACGTTCTGTACGTTCATTATTTTGAAATATCGGTCCTATAATCTATCAAGAGTATAATCAGACACACATGCAGACACACATGTAAGGTCGATTTACAGAACATACATTACTCCATCTTGAAATCAGATGCCAATAAATCTTCGAGTATTCATTTTACTTTTAAGGGCTCCTCTGTTTTTTTTTATATTTGAACAATTTTTGAAATCTCTACATGCATTCGAATATCACCTGCCAAAACATCATCACACAATATCACATATGTTATTCAATGATTAATTGATGATTTCCAGCGACATTTCATTTATCTGAGAAATGATAGTAGGTACAGAAGCCTTCAGTGTGTTTATTCCAGGTAGGCGTTGGGTTTTTACCGCTTGACGGAGAAATTATCCAATAATTAGAAATTTTATCTGCGTATTTTTGAGATGTTCTGACAACCAGTACACTGACCACTTTCAATTATGACTCTTTGAAACAAATTTTAATTCCTATTCCAATATTGAAAAATTGTATAGTGGCTGTCAATGACTGCTACAAATAGACACATTATACTAGACCATGGAATAGTTGGCTATTTCACATGAAACAATGAAGCCATCTCACTTAAAATTCTCTTCAAGAAAATCCTGTAATTGGTTGTTAACAGCTTCCACAACCAACTTGGCAAATAGCTTGACTATGATGTAATGTTTTAGATCGAATATGATCTACAAACCATAGACTTTTCCATGTGCCATCATTGTACATAAACAAGATATCAAACTTCCATTCTAGTTTTCTATGACTAGACTATGATGTAATGTTTTAGATCGAATATGATCTACAAACCATAGACTTTTCCATGTGCCATCATTGTACATAAACAAGATATCAAACTTCCATTCTAGTTTTCTATGATCATCTTCTATGATCTGAGTAGTTCCTGGTCTAAAGCACAAATTAAATTCGTTTTTCCATAGATTTTGAAGATTCGTCATTTATCCCTCCCTCTACTATCTACCACGAACCTTCAAAAATCCTTGAAGTAACATGCAAATGATAACAAAGCAGTTAAAGATCATTCATTATGACATCGGTAAATCTAGTTGATCGACCGGCTGTTATGAGGTTGATGGACCTTTCTCCGTTGTGTGATGAGGGAAATTCGACCGGTCCGATCTCTATTGTGAAACACTGACCCTTGCCATATACGCAGCCATCCTCCGTTGTTTGATTACGGTCTATCTTTTGGGTTGGATATGTCAGACTATTCAATATTTGCACTATGAAAGGATACTCTTACTCTGATTGGAGCTGAAACGAGCAATCAAAACATGCAAATTCGCACAGTTCATTGAAAATAGTCAGTTATTCTATACATAAGCTAGTAAATCATCGTACCTGAGTTTCATAATCAAGCCATACAGAAAAATGAGCCATCAGGACGACTTGTTGCCGACTTTAAACAAATCAGTCACTGAATACTATCTCTCTTTGCCTCAACCAGATGATAAGGTTCAAGTGATGTACGTGTGGGTGGATGGGACGGATGAAAATATGCGCTGTAAAACAAAAACCATGGATTTTGAACCAAACTCATCTCTAGGTAAGTCATCTTCAGGCAGGGGTGCTGTGCGAGACTGAAATTTGAGTACGTCCGATGCACTACTTATTTCCGAAGTTGTTTTCAAAACTTTTTCAACACTAGTCCACATTTCTGTATTTAGGAGAATGGTTATTTCAACATTTGCTTGATAGTGAGATCATGCACCTGCGAAAGGCTTCTTTCTAATGGATGATCAAGTTGACTAGCAGATATCTTTAAAGGCAGGGTGAACGGAACAATTATTTTTGCATCAATGGAACACAATATATCTCTGAGCATTAGATACATATAATATGCATGTCCATGAATGTCTTCAAACAACTCGCAATCTATGCTTCTTGCTAAGAGTAGGGCATATGTTGTACTTTAGGTCAGCCATTTGATAAGCTATGTGGTGGTAAGTAACAGTGACACAAAATGATTTCGTCCAGAACTGAAATGTTTTTCGTATAATCCACTTCTTCGTAATTTAGCCTGATGTTTGACTGCAATATTCAAAACCAAATTAGCAATTAATTACATTATTATCAAAATTGATGGAAACATTTCGCGTTTCAAAACCGGACTTGCATTATAGCCGCATGATTGAAACCGGCCTACGACCAGCTGGTTACGCTACAAAAGCGCCGACTGCAAATTTAAGGTAAATATTTTAGTCTGCCCACACTGGTTGTAGTATGTTTTGCGCGGTTATTTGCATGTGTTTCAATGAATTTTGCCACAATACCTCGTATATCAATAATAACAAAATTGGAATAATCCTGTCGCAATAAAACCAAAATAGTTTCACAAACAGGCGTTATTATTGAGGAGCATTTTGCCAACGCATCGGCGCATGGGAAAAGTCGGTCTTATTAAGTGGTATGACTGCAACCGTAGAAATCCGACTCTTAACTATCTAAGTTAGTGGGATAGCGCTTCTAAAGAATGCAGTGCATCCTTGAGGAATCTTCTGTTCTCTCTACTTTGATTGTCATGAAATCTCATTGGCGAACTTGATCAACGAAATACAATACATTAATACAATTTTAATGCACTTAGTCAGTCATCAACCCCAGAAAGCCTGATGGGTCACTGGTGATTCATAAAAATGAGGATGTTCAAGCGCAAAAGTCTTCATCAAAAACGATGAATTTATGGAGTTTTTTTGTAATAAAGACAATTTCATAAAAATTGAATATACTTTCGATTCACTCCATTTAAATCGTTAAGAAAATTTGCGTATCTATTTATGTGTTCGTTTTGTGAAAATATGTGTTCGTTTTACTCTTTGTCTTTAAAGAAAGTTTATTATTTTTATGTTATATGCCATATCCTGAAACTGGACTTGGTGTGTATATATAGACGGGACGATCTTATAAAACATGCTTTGTATATGCTTCCACTTAAACTTAAAATAAGGTAATATTTAATGGTTTGAAGTCACCAAAGCAATTTTCCGTAAGGATCACTGCAGTTCTGTGGATTGAGACAATACCTATTATCATAATATATTTTGATACTGCATTTTATTGAGCTTTTGTAGAAATCTTTTTTGATACATTATTGCTTTCCATCAAGTTCTATGACTACCATTAAATTTTGTAATTTTATCTTTATCATTCATTCTAACATATAGTGACATTGAAGCGGGCGTGAATTTTGCCGAGAGAGTTTTGCCTTATTTGTGTAGTTTTATTGTTTCTTTGCCTGTAAACGAGGTGGTAAAGTTTAAAATGAAAAATTCATTTTGAATTAGTTCACCTCATTGTACGAAATGAAGAAATTTCGCATTTCACAAATTGTAAACCCAGCATTGATTAGAATCATATTGGCTTAATATTAATTTAAGCTAGTATTGAACTGATCGACCGACAACAGCCCAAGAATGTGATTAAATAGTGTCACTGATGGGAACTTGAAGCTAAGTCCGCTTTACACATACATGTTTTACTGAATTAATGTATTAGATACTATTTTATTATTCAGTTATTGCCTTGAAAACAACTTCTTTTCAGATTGCGAGGAATGGAATTTTGATGGCTCGAGTACTGGGCAAGCAGAAGGTTCCAACTCTGATGTATATCTAAAGCCAGTTTGTATGTTCAGAGACCCATTCAGGAGAGGCCGAAACAAGATTGTTTTCTGCGAAACACTCAATTACCGCAAAGAACCACTGGGTATGATCAGGATGTCGAATTTCCTTTTGATATGTATCTCAAGTACACTGTATGTCTAAAACTACCAATGAATGTGCTAAAACTCTGTGAATGTTTTCTACAAATCCTATCCATAGATCTATCTGGCAATGAGTTGCATACTCTCTTTTGTTCCTTTTGACCTTGTTGTATGCACTACTGCTACAGACGAACAGTAGCATCGGTAAAAGTGTCACCAAAAAAGAAGTTATCTTCAAAATCTTTATCTGTAATCTTTTCTAGGCTAGGCAAATTAGAAATACAGTTGCTAAAATCACGGGATTTGATATCAGTGCTTCATCAGGACAACGTCAAATCTCTTGCTGATTGATTCTCGATTTTGCTAGAAAATGAATGACCGGTTTACTGCTTGTCCAACATTAAATGCAATATCTCAATCAAATGCACAAGAATTTGCAAACACTGTAGCGCTGAATATACAGAAGACACGTGTAGAACTATGCCCTCTAAGTTTTGCATGCATCTTAGGCCGCTGCCACACTGGAAAAGGCGTGTTCCATCTTCCATTTGGGATTTCCCTTTCATTGCATCTAGAAAAGAATACAACCTATCACACAGAAAAAGTCATCAGCCGGTAAAGCCATCAGGTGTCTTTCATCAGCCGCGAGACTATTCTAAAAATAGAACAACGTGAATTGACTTTTGAGGAAAGATTTAGGAAGCTGTCAATTGCAAAGAGAAGCAATCAGAAAGCAGCCGCTGTTCACAATGTGGAACGAGGACAAGGATCAAGACAGTAGTCATAGCAACGGCAAATAGTAAAAAAATAGCGCTGACTGTATCGGAAATGGATTTCCCTAGTGGATTCATCATACTTACTGTAATTCAACTTATTGCTGGTTAAGCACGTCACCGTATTTACATTGAATTTTCTAAGCATCAGCATATATGTGTATGAGCACGGTACATAAGCCAGACATTTACAGTTAAATCTCATTGCAGAGCATTCGCACATGGCATTTGCATATCTAGATTTACATCGTACACGTACATGTAAATAGGACATCGTAGTGCGTTGCATGTTATTTAAATTCTTTATGTTTCAGTCACCAACAAGCGGGCAAGCTGCAATCTCATCATGGAAAAGGTTAAAGATGAGCATCCGTGGTTTGGGATAGAGCAAGAATATACATTGTTGGATGAAGATAACCATCCCTACGGTTGGCCAAAACATGGATTTCCGGGTCCTCAAGGTAGGGCTGAATCACAGCGGACTGAATAACAAACTAAACTTATGTTCGAGATGAGGTCAGCGCGCATAGTTTGCCTGCTAAAATTACAGTACTGCAATAGTGTTATATTGTACAAATGCTGCACCCAAAACGACCTGACAGTTGAAAACCATCCGTCACCGAGATTTCGATTCACATGAAACTTGACATCTCTCATGATGGCAGGTTCGCAGCAGCTCGTCGCGCTTAGGTTGTCAAGAGAGAGCCTAAATGCTTTTCTTTGATCTTGTCCTGCAAAAAGTGGAACTAACTAGAATTCGGCAGACGCGCAGATTCGTAATAGGCACAGGGTGCGCATCATTCTGTGAAAAGTCTCATTTTCGGCCTCGTTCCCTGCAGAAACTCGTTTCGGCTGCCGACTACACTGACACGTCATCCGACTTCAATGCACATCGTGATCTTATATTTTTCATCTCTTGATTTCTACATGCATGACTCGTATAACTACTCGTAGTATTCCACGTCTGCCTTACCAGTGATAATCCATCGTACTTAGGCTACTCTAGCAACGCACCGGCGTCTCTGATTGGGTAAATATCGGCACCCAAAGAAGTGCTCAAAGATTTAGCAAAAAATGATAATGTTACACGAATATCACTAAAATCAAGTATGATTCGTTGATGAAGAACGTACATAGAAATAATAGTCTAATTGCCGTAACATGGCAGTTTCATTTCGCAATGATAGATGACTTTAGATCGAAATTTCTTTTAACTTGTTCGTGGATAGGTAGCAAATCAGAATGCATCTCGATTTGCCTGTAGAAAACGTGCGAAGAAATTCATAAACGCTTTCAGTTTGAAACTCCATCAGTGAGTGATGTTCATGTTCCATATGACTACGAAGAATGACAGTACGGCAATTGTTTCTTCTGATGAGAATTTACTAAATGCTCTCATTAAACCCGGGCAAGTGCATTATATGAAAGCAAGTGACCTGGTCCGCTACTGTTGGCCAAGCACAAATGATGTCAATTGCAAGAGCCAATTCAATGCAATCTTCCTGAGTTCGGTTGTGTTATGAAATAATGCATAAGTTATATAAAGTGACGGAAAAGACGCTGTGGTGAAAATCATTGTGCTATAATCCAATCATCAAGGGCGGCTGCCGAATGACATTATTTTTTAAGTTCTACTGAGATTGAAATTTTGGACATCAGCATATGACGAAAAATGGCATATAAATGATTGATCACATCCCGGGGGGATGTGGAGATTCTGTGCTGATACCCACAAGTTTCTCCGTAGGAATGGGGTCTTACTGCGAAGACTCAAATTTCAATCCCACGGCAACTCTGTTAACGTCTGTTAGCACGGACATAATTTATAAGTACATAATTATTAAATAGTTGTAGAGCACTTCTGAAGGTCGAAGGGCAAAGAAAATAAAATGGATAAACAATAGCAAACGTTCACCTTCATCTGACCGATGTCTGGTATTCGGCGCAACGCGACATTGTGAGACAAACAAATGCTGATAGCGATTCTGAATTTAGCGACTATGAAAATGGAACGTTTTGAAGTGCAGACACTTTGCATAACATTCATGAAATTATGCATGGGAGCGATGGTTAATTTTGATAATATGATTCACATTATGTTTATGATATTATCAGTGTTATACTTTGGTATCAGTAAACGAATGTGCTTGGAATGTGCATGGGAAGATAAGTATGTGTAAATGAGTTTCTGATTTAGATGCTTGAATTTCTATGCATATTCACAAGAAAGTATTTGCAAAGATGCCTAGCTCACTGATGAAAAACATGAAAATTCATGTCCTAACTTACACAAATCTTCATCAGTTGCACTATTCAGGTATACCTATGAAAGTTGTCTACAAGGCAAGGGTGTGTAAACGCGCTTTCGATCTAGCGGTTTGAACAGCTATGCGCTTTCACAGGACGGCAGCAGTAAAAATTAATCGTTTATTGATGGTAAAGCTCGTAAGACTTGTGACTTAACTTGTAGAAATCGGCATTAGATTGCATCTGTAGATGGGTACAAATGTTTTTAAACTATAGTGACAGAGAAATCTAGCCGTTTGGAAAGGACATGATTCAGAAAAAACAGCTAGTATTGTTAAGAACTATGCAGAAGGTAAATGTAGCAAGTGAGACAAAGTTGCAACGCATCATTTTGAGTGGCTGTTGCGATCTGTATCTGCGATTTCATTGGAGTAAACGTGTTTAGTTAGGCCCAATGCCGGTCATAATATTTCACAAAGACTCGCAACTTCAGCTGGATAATTCAAGGTGTTCCGCTACTAACTGGATTTTCCTAGAATTTTGATATGTTGATTAGGTAATTATTTTGCAAGATCAACACACTCTTGAGACTGTTGCAATTTGTGGTGAGTAAAGTATATATTGCCGGGAATACAAGTAATTTTCCTAAAAGAAAAAATACCCGATCGATAATTATCAAAAGTAGCTCCCTCATAGAGATTGCTTTGTTTTTTAAATAAAAGAGAACTCAATATACATAGATAGTCAACATAGAAGTAGAACTTCAATAAATGCAGGCAAACTTTCAATTGACAGTTAAAACAATTCTACCTTCGAATATCAGCAGCTGTGTTAGCAATAGTGATTCCTAAATAGCTGATTTGATAATAATCTAAATACCATATAAAAGTCAAACAATCGCTGTCCTGTGTAGGCATGCTTTGTGTAAATAACATGTTCTAACTTTAACTTCTATCGTTAGAGGTTCATATTCCATGACCCGATAGTGAGACAATCGCGAAAATGATATGAGATTTTGAGAACTTAATGATGGGGTCTGATCCGAATCTCTCCGGTCGCAGAAATCACTGGAAGGGGACAACACGACAAACGATTTGGAATCCGCTGATCTTTCAGTTCGACCTTAAATTTCCCTATTTCTTCACTATTCACAAAATGCAGGCAAGTGTCATAACTTGTTTCACAATGTCATTTCAGGTCCGTATTATTGTGGAGTTGGTGGTAATAAAGTGTATGGTCGTGATATTGTTGAGGCTCATTATAGAGTATGTCTGTACGCGGGCGTGAAAATCGCTGGGACAAATGCTGAAGTGATGCCATCGCAGTGGGAGTTTCAAGTTGGCCCGTGTGAAGGAATAAGTGCCGGAGATCACTTATGGATGGCAAGATTCCTTCTTCAAAGAGTAGCAGAGGACTACGGAATCGCAATTTCATTCGATCCAAAACCGATTCCAGGAGATTGGAATGGGGCTGGAGCGCATACAAATTTCTCAACCTTAGCTATGCGACAACCTGGTGGATTGAAGTAAGCATAATTGGAATCGAATGAATAAATACCAACAAATTTAGAATTATTAGCACACTTAGGAGTAGCAACATCAAAGCTTTTCCATAACCTTTAGTCTAATGTCCAAAATCCAAAGCCCAAGATTGAATACAGTTTTCTGTATGACAAGGGAGACAGTAGACTCCAGGTTCTGATGGGGACACAAAAGAGTTCTATTCTCATTAATACATCATTATACACACTTCGATAAAACTATTAAAGCGGACTTAGACTTAAATCAATTACAATTGTAACTTGTTCATTTCGATTGACTTAGACCTACAGCGCATAGTGTTTCAATTAAGTCAAGTTAACTTCTGAACCGAAATTAAGTTCTTTTCAAGCTTTATTACCTCTTTTGTAGACAATGAAACAATTGAAGATACAACCTAGAAGACAAAAACTTTTCGGCAAAATTCACGCCCTTTTCATTGTCATCAAATGTTGTCACTCCGAACCGTATTCTGCCGAGTCACTGCAGGGGGAAGCGCAGAGTCTGCGGCTGCCAAGGAATTATTGTGCTTAAAATATTCGTGTCTAAGGAAATCTTTCCATTCCGATATATATTGCATATTATACATGTATGCGTGTTATTCGACATGTGTCCACTATGTTTCAACAGAAAGGAAACCAAGATTGTCCGAACACGCTTCAGATCTGTAATTGGCTCATTCGTCAGCGGAAACTCTATTAGTAATAAATTACATTGCATTTATTAAAACAACAGAATCATATTAAATAAAGACAAATCGAAGATACTGCTCTGTCAACGTAGCACTTCAGCTGTTCATGACCGATTGCCCTTGCCAATAGTGACTGAGATGAATGTACTCGGCGTTATCTTGAACAATAAGTTGACATGGGACCACCATATCGCAAACGTAGTGAATAAATGCAATCGCCGGTTTTTCATCTTGCGAAAGTTGAAGCGTTTTGTAAATGTCGCCGATCTGAAGATGGTCTACTCGGGCATGATTCAGTCGACACTCGAATATGCTTGCCCAATTTTCATTCACTTGCCTAAAAGACTGGAAAGGAAAATTGAAAGTGTTGATTATCGAGCTTTTAAACTTATAAATCAAGGTACCGGAAACACAAAGATCCACCGTCAGCAACATAGCTACTTTCGTCTGCAACATCGACGGGAATTAATCAGCAAGAGGCTATTCAGGAAATTGGCTGATAACAAGAACCATATTCTTCACAAGTACGTACCAAAACGTTTACTTCATTCAAAGCATTACCGATTACAACTGACCCGAACAGAAAGATACAGACTATCATTTTTTCCACTGACTTCAACAATCATGAATCGGAAATAATATGATGCTGATTGCTATATTTGCAAGACTTTGCATGCATGGAACTTTGAATTTTGTCCTCTTCTTGAGAAACAATTGTGCTGCCTTTTTAACCTTCATACTGTAAAGTCCGACTCTTAATGTAACTTATGATTTCCATTACTTTTGTGAAATAAACACTATTATTATTATTATTATTATTTATATTTAGAGAGGCAAATTTTATCATTGCACTTTAAAGGTCAATGCTGCGCATGTTAGAACATGTTTACGCCTGCACAATACAAATGAAATGAAAATGAAGTAATCAATTCATGGAAATTATGAATTTACAAGTTCAAAATGAATGGTGTAGATTTTTATCTTTCATTTATCAAGTCTCTCAAACAACTAGCTTCAAGGATCCGGTGCCATTCCGACAACGGATACATCGACATCGATAAAAAATAAAAATTGAAGATTCCAGTGTCTGTCAATAAAAAACAATTGGAAGAGATATCATCCACTTTATCTACTTACGACCAACTTTAAAGCTTGCACTATTCTGCATCCAAATGCTTATCACTTGTAGATTAGCTTTTATTCAAATGTGGGAGGGTTCAGATGACAATGGAAGTTCTAAAAACTCACAGTGGGACCATCCATCCAAGTCATTGTGCATCAATAAATTTTCCCTGGGAACGAACAGCTTTACTTCATCAATGTGAAACGTATGCGAAGAGTGAGCACGTGTCGGTCTACAAATCAACGCTAGAAAGAACGAGGTCTTACACCTTGGTTTCAACAATGCTCCATCACTTTCTCTTCTTTCTGGAGACCCAATTTCTGTATGAAAGGACTTTAAGTACCTCAGCAGCCGCATTAAGTCACCGGACTCCATTTTTCACAAGAGAAAATGCTTGGCCTGGAAAGCATCTCACCTTATGAAGAAGATTTTCAACTCCCCTGCCCGGGGCCGTCTGAAAGTGCGAATCTTTCAATCTATCGTGGAACCCTACTCCTCTAGCGTTGAGAAGCAGGTCCAGTTACCAACACAAAAAAGGCAGGCTGTGGATGCTGCTCATAGGTCTCTCCTCCACAAGGCTCTGGAACCTTTCGTCAATATATATGTATATATAAATGAGAGGACTTTACTATTGGTGTACAGTGCTCAATACAATCTTATATATGTGTTATTGGAAATATAGGCATCCTGAGTAAACTGTTTTTAGAAATAAAAGCGCTTCAGGACAATTTAAGTATTATTATTAACCAAAACAAGTTAAAATAATAAAAATACTAATTTTCAAACTGTAGCCACAGTCCGTCATCAGGTAAATAACTAAGTTAACTAAGTTATCCCGAATCTCTTATCAATAAGATTTCAACAATTTCTGAGAGCCCAGCAGAGTCGAGCAACAAATGATAACAGACTAAATGAGTCAAAGTCAAACGTAAACTCTATGATTCCATTTATAAAATCTCATAACAATCCTAACATATTCCCAGAAGTGATTATTCCTGTGAGCGGTAGCTTGAGCTTAATTGAGTCATTCAAGGACAAGAAAATAGCACGTGTGTTAAAGCAACCGAAATCTCTCCTTAGATCTCTTTGTCAGAACAACAGAAAGACTATTAATAGTGTCAGTAGGTGTGGTGAACCCAGATGTGCATGTTGTGAAATGATGATAGTAGACAAAACAATAGAATTTGATGTCAATGGTGTAATTAAATGTTTTACTGTTAATTCAAGTATTAACTGCTACTCCAGTAATGTCGTGTATGTCATTCGATGTAAGAATTGTCAAGATTATTACATAGGGCATACTGAAGGCAGTTTCAGGAAGAGACTTACAGTAGATAGACAACAGATGTTTAGACCTCAATACACAATTTTGGACGTTAGTCGTCATTTAATAAGGTGCGCAGCTACTACATCTTTACATAATAAATTTGAAGGTGCACCTATTTATAAGATGTCACCATCATCCACAAGAATTGATCGAGAGAACAAAGAGAAGATGCTTATATCTATGCTTCAGCCTAAACCATAGAAATTAACAATACCATAGAAAGTCCTAGAATAGAAATTGCATGAAAATTGTGGGACACGCCGGGGGGAACTTAGTTGGGGCAAAATCCAAATTGTACGAGTTGGTTTTCAAGTTTTTTGATTGGCATTTATATGTATCAAGCCAATTTGTGATCTGGACTGTTGCCCTTTGTCCAAAGATCATGTGCAACAAAACAATAATGAATTTACAAAATACTGCGGCGACAGGATGACAAAGAAGGAAATCCTTTAAAACGTTCTGTACGTTCATTATTTTGAAATATCGGTCCTATAATCTATCAAGAGTATAATCAGACACACATGCAGCTTGTAAGGTCGATTTACAGAACATACATTACTCCATCTTGAAATCAGATGCCAATAAATCTTCGAGTATTCATTTTACTTTTAAGGGCTCCTCTGTTTTTTTTATATTTGAATAATTTTTAAAATCTCTGCATGCATTCGAATATCACCTGCCAAAATATCATCACACTATATCACATATGTCATTCAATGATTAATTGATGATTTCCAGCGACATTTCATTTATCTGAGAAATGATAGTAGGTACAGAAGCCTTCAGTGTGTTTATTCCAGGTAGGCGTTGGGTTTCTTTACCGCTTGACGGAGAAATTATCCAATAATTAGAAATTTTATCTGCGTATTTTTGAGATGTTCTGACAACCAGTACACTGACCACTTTCAATTATGACTCTTTGAAACAAATTTTAATTCCTATTCCAATATTGAAAAATTGTATAGTGGCTGTCAATGACTGCTACAAATAGACACAGTATACTAAACCATGGAATAGTTGGCTATTTCACATGAAACAATGCAGCCATCTCACTTAAAATTCTCTTCAAGAAAATCCTGTAATTGGTTGTTAACAGCTTCCACAACCAGCTTGGCAAACTAATCTTGGCTACTTCTATGTGCTAATTCCCCTCTAGTAGTTTACTAGAAACTATGTTTATTTGAAAATAAACTGTGCATTAAGTTCATTCCCATGACTAGCCTCAAAGAGGTGAAACCGGTCGGGAATCCAAATCTTAGTTTTTCCTGAGTTGTGTATTATTATTTGACAACCATTTTATCTTCATTTATATATATATATATATACACTGTATATATATATATATATATATATATATATATATATATATATATATATATATATATATATATGATTTCGAGGAATTGAATCAATTTCCGTCAAAGTGCTCAACTGTGAAAGGAGCAACGTATACCCAAAGTTAGGAGGAAAAACTCAGAACTCGGTACTCAGAGTTTCATGTTAACACAATCATCAGCCAAAGCTAAGGAACGAATTTTACAAAGTTAAAATATTGAAGTAAACATGTAATCGGAGTAACCGTGACCTTTACAATTTAAAGAAATATACACAGTTACAATAGAAGAATATGCATTCGGTGTTTATCGTGACCTTTGAAAAGCAGGACACAAAGAAAGTTAATGTCTTGATAGCAAATACTTATTTCGTTGCCTGCATTTGGAGACAAGTTCATTCCGCTTGTTGAGTAGGTTATCACCGTCGTGGTCCAAAATAAAAAACTTCTCGCTGAGAGAGAGGTCGCACCTTTTCGCTACTTGGTTGAAGGGTTTGCAGGTTCCAGCCCAATAGTAAAGTGTAGGATAAAAAAAGTTTGCAAGTGTGAAACTCTTAAGCGGCAATCATTTTGGCAGCAATTGTAAAAGCATGTTAATTACGCTTCCTTGATGTGCAGTTAAGAAGCATCACATAGTATGAAAAGTTTACAAGCATTTTCGATTTTTGTCATCGAATTGTATTTATAGATTATTGATGTACATGCATCACTTCCCATCCACTTAATAAAGTTTTAAATTAATTTGTTACTTTAACAAAGCACTCATACCTTATGGAAAGTGAATTGTTAAAACATCCCTTTTGTTTCAGAGAGATAGAAAAGGCTATTGAGCGTCTGTCAAAGAATCACGCGGTTCACATTGATGCCTACGACCCTAAACACGGCAAGGATAACGAAAGGCGTCTAACAGGAAATCATGAGACCTCAGATATTCACGATTTTTCCGCAGGTGTGGCGAATAGGGGAGCTAGTATACGAATACCTCGGCAAGTCAACGAAAATGGATGCGGATATTTAGAGGATCGGCGTCCAGCATCAAATTGTGATCCATATGCCGTTACAGAAGTCATCTGTCGTACAGTCATACTTGGCGAAATAAAATGAGATTGAAATTTCACATTTTGTGCATTTGATTTTAAACGCATGGTCATATGATTCTCAATGTGCGATGCGGAAACTTATGCTCCTGTGCTTCATGCGTGCCATTCAATTTCATGTTCAAAGAGATCATTGAATCAAGTGACGTATTTACTATTATCATTGTGAGTCAGAAGAATATGTCTGTCAGAGAAATATATCATCACCCATTAAATAGTTTTCTCATCTAGAAAAATATAAGAGCTCGTAACTTTATTGATCTATTTTTTAAATGCGCTTTTTGAGTTTTATTCAGGAGACGGAATCCTGCATCAACTTGCATGTATATTCATCAAATACAGTGCCCCTTACAACGACCACTGAAGGGAGTAAGGAGAAGTGGTTGTTGTGAAAGGATGGTCACTCTAAGAGAGGATGTCTTTTCAGCATATGTGTAGTCTGCACTTCTTGTGATAGAGATAGCCAAAATTGTATTTCAATCACCGACGTTGTAATTATACATTACTGAACATTTACTTTTACTAAGTCGAACATTTTCGAAATTAAGCTTCCTGAAGTTAGGCCCACTGTAATTTGCAATGTCAACATAACCATAGCTGTGCAGCGTTGGATATGAATGCTGTGCTAATGCTAATGTTTGTTGCAGATTTAAACATACTTGTATATCAAAATATGTGCCAGGCCACAAGTTCTGCATAGCGCTTTCTAACAACAGTCATTGGAAAAATATAATTTTTGCTTGTTAGTCAGCATTGCTTGAAAGTGACACGCATTAATTCTTAAAATTTAATTCTCATTTCACATACAAAAGAAAATTTTGTTGAAGCTGTGGCTTTAGAAAGTGAGTCAGAAAAGTACGCGATTAAACTTTTTTTAACTCCTGTGGCGATTTTCATAAAGCTGTCGGTCTTCAGGTGGTCGCTGGAGAGGTGTAAAAATTATAAACATAGCACGTCTGAACTCGGTCGCTGTAGGGGAGTGGTCGCTGAAAGGGGGTGGTCGTTACTAAAGGGGGTGGGACCTTGTATGTAAGCTGGAGCATTGCTTGATCTATTTCATTATGCACACAAGCCACTGATCATTGTATGTTGTTCTACATGCACATGTAAGTTATCAGAATAATATTAAGACTTGATTGCTACAAAAAATGATCGATTATGTGTGAATACATGCACATAGCATGACCTGAAATTTTGAATAACATTTTGGCTATTTACTGCATGTAATCTACTGTATATGCAATCTAAATAACAAGCAATTCAACTTGCATGTAGGTGTACATATTCTTCAAATAAATAAACTGGAGCATTGTTTTACATATTTAATTACAACACTAGTGAGTAGCGTGCAATAAACATCGCAGTTTTACGTTGGACGTTTTGTGAAGAGAAATACACTTAAAACAGATAAGTGGAGAAAATCAAAAAACATGGAGTGCAATAAAATGCAACACGTCATACATCGTAAATTACATAAACTACCATGATACAATAAATCTGGTACTTCAGATGCTTATCAAAGACACCCGCAATGCTTTTTGATGACGAATCATCATTAGGCGTAGTGCGCTGGTTCACGAAGTGGGTGAGATTCCGAAAAAAGCACAAAAGCAAGTGATTATTATACGCTGTTCTACATTATCAGAAAAATATTTAGAACTGATGATCGAAAAATGATCGATCATATCTATAGTGTACAAATACAGTGTACATAAAAACATTGATCTGAATTTTTGCCATAATAATAGCACTTTGGCCTTATCACATGTCATAACCTGCTATATAGGCTATGAAATCTGAATAACAAATTCGATGTCAGTTGCAGAATTCTCTGTGGGTCTTCTCAACCATGCTGTATAAAAAGTGGAATATGGAATGGAATATTCGAAATGCAATAATTAATGCAAATATATATATAATATTTTATAATATGGCACATTTTATACGAGCATATATATAATGTATATCGTTTTTCCTTGACGACTTACGGGAGTTATTTTCCTTCTTATATATATATATATATATATATATATATATATATATATATACACAGGGTGGCACACGAGTGTATTAACAGTAAAGCGCCCTCTAAATCTGATGCATTGATTATTCTTCTTACTAAGTTATCTGCGTGTGCATTGAACAGAGGCAGCTGCCAGTCTTTACCGATCATTTGCAGGAATCACTTCTACAAGCTAGACTTCGCATATGAGTCAAACTCACACGCCATTCAAACCAGCAGAGGTCGTACATGGATTAAAAAAAACATAGAAAATATTAAAAATTTTGCACTACAATCTGCTGCTAAAAATCCTTAATTATCAACAAGACGTCGCAGTAATGAATTGGGAATAAGCCGAAGATCACTGCAAAGAATTTTACATGAACTAAAGATGAAGCCCTACAGACCACATTTGGTGCATGGTTTATTAGGCAATAAACAGGCGCTTACAATTTTGCCAGTTGTTTGTAAATGATTGTCATAACAATCCTGAATTCATGGATTTGATATTTTGGAGTGAGGAAGCAATTTAAATTATTTGGTGGAGTAAACAGACAACTGTGTTTATTGGGACACAGTGAATCCTTCTAACAAACTTGAATCACAGTTAAACCAACTTGGTATTACAGTATGGGCCAGGATCAGGGGCGTAGCCAAGGGGTGGCACCAGGGCCATGCCCCCTCCAAACGTTTAAATAGCGTTGAAAACTACATTTTTAATCTGAATTTTAAAATATATTCTTAACAATTCTCGTTGCACATCGACATGTATTTTATTTGAAGTAGCTAATTCACGCTCTCAACAGATGGTCCGGTGGCCTTGTGGTTAGAGGGTATGCTTGCACGTCCTCTAGCTCCAACGTCGCTGGTTCAAACCTACCCACGACTGATGAGGCCCAACAGGCCGAAACATGTCTCGTGGTGGTTACATCTGTTGAGATTTGATTTGATAAATAAATATATATATATATATATATATATATATATATAATAAACAAAGAGAAGTAATTTCAAAATGGACAAAAATAAGTGAAAATAAAATCCTTCAGAAATTGCAATGAAAAACAAATGATATAGCCCAAACCGGTTTCACCTGTCAGTCAGGCTTGTCACGGGCAAATGAATTTATTCATAGTACAGTATATACTACACAACATAAATTTCAAAATCAGTGCATCAAATCTCGTAGAATATAGGAATAGAAATCAGTAATAAAAATAGATAATAACATAGCTCACTTGTCAATCATCTTATTCAATGATGGTTTTAAGATTTTAATGCATCGCTTTTCTTTTTCCTCTCGTACAAACCTACTACTATTACTAAGTAATTTGACAAGTGGCATTGCGTAAAAGGGAAGCTTATGATCTTTCGCACATATCGATATATGTTCGCTGACAAGAAGATTTTGGTAGCTCTTGCACCGAACTTGTTGGCGATGTACTCTGATACTAGAGCGAAAATGGTCACCAGTCTGCCCAACATAAAGTTGTTCACATCCACGGCACTTTATCACGTATACAAGGTCTTTAGACGAGCAAGTCATGTTGGCTCTAATTGTGAACTCTTTGTCTTTGTGATATTTAAATATTTTACCTTCAATAAATCATTGGCAGCATTCACATCTTTTGTTACCACATTTTTTTACATCTACAAAAGTTTGTCTTTTGTTTTTACGTAAAATCTGTAAGAGTGATGGAGGTTGGCGATAAACCCGGCGTACTTTATATTCATTGAACGGAGATGTGACACGCAGTGATGAAAAAATGGGATTGATGACATCATGATACACATTGGGGTTATTCGGATTAAAAGTTTCAATAAAAGGAAGTTGAGATTTACATTTAGGTTTTCTTCTTACAATATCCTTAACTTCCTGTGATTTCAATATAGCATCATTAATTACGGCAATTGGATATCCTAAATTCAACAACTGTGACTCTAACTCCTTGAAGCGTATTCTCTTGAAATCTGGTAGTGAAACTACTCGATTTATTCTTTTGGCGAGTGTGTGAGGTATATTTCTGAGAGTGTGATTGGGATGAGCAGAGTTGAAGGGGACGTAATTATGACTGTCTGTAGGTTTGTTGTACAAATCTGTTTCAATTTTGCTACGAGCGTATCAACTTTATATATCATCACGTCCAGAAAATGTAGTTTTTCTCTATCTATTTCCATTGTAAATTTTATCTTTACATTCAAACCATTCAGTAAATCATGAAAATCCAATATATCCCCAAATGAATCATTCCAAATGAGGAAGCAATCGTCTAAGTATCTTATCCAATGATCACAGAATTTATTGAAATCGCTAGCATTTAAAAGTAATTTTCATCATGTTATACATTCTTTCCTCTAAAAACCCCATTGTCAACGTACCGTAGGTGGGGGCTACTTTTGTCCCCATCGCAGTGCCAGTCATTTGTAAAAATATTCTGTCTTCGAAACTGAAAAAATTATTCTTTAAAACTGTTTCGATAAGATATTCTGAAGGATTTTATTTTCACTTATATACATATATATATATATATATATATATATATATATATATATATATATATATATATATATATATATATATATATATATATATATAAAATATATATATATATGATATATATATAAAATCAGACACGCGAATATCAGAAAAAACTTGCAAATCTATCGCCCGACCGGTTTCACTTGGTCACCCAAGCTTTTCAAGGGCATTCATTTAATGAAGAAATATCATATTTACATGCATTTCACAAAATTAAATCAAAAAAATCATCCACTGAAATAAAATATCAATAATTATGAAAGAATGCAATGAAAGAAGCAGAGAATTAACATGTCTATGTACATATCAAACACGATTTAGTGATGGTCTAATTATATTGATGCATAGCTTTTCTTTGCCTTCCCTATATGAACGATCACAATTGGTGGGGAGTTTCAATATCGGAATGATGTTA
Source organism: Prostheceraeus crozeri (assembly GCA_907163375.1). Taxonomy (NCBI): domain Eukaryota; kingdom Metazoa; phylum Platyhelminthes; order Polycladida; family Euryleptidae; genus Prostheceraeus; species Prostheceraeus crozeri. The sequence continues at coordinate 368,350 of CAJQUW010004013.1, forward strand.
AATGGAGGATCCATGTCTTTAGCACATGAATGAATATGATGACTGACATTAAGAACTCGATATTTATCATCTTTCACTTGCTTCGGTGGACTCGAGTTCTTGCTCTCAGGGAAGTCTCTGTCTGTCCCACGTATAAATCCTGACAGCCCCTGCATTGCAAAACGTAAATAAGATCACTTGAATTGCTTGAATTGCAGTTCATATTATGTTTAATTTTGAATGTTCTTTGTTCATTGTTGATTTTATTGATTCATTGTATACAAAGTTGGCCCCAAACTTGAGACTGATATCTTCTTCAAAACTACTGACAGCCATGGCCATGTTCCTTTCGACTCGTGTCATCCGCGACATATCATACGCAATGTACCATATACATTGGCAAATAGGATCAATAGAATTGTTGCGGATAAAGCTCGAAAAGATATGAGATTCAATGAAATGACTAATCGTCTTATCATGCTGGGTTATCCTAAGACCTTAATTACAAATGCTATACTAAGAGCAAAATCGGCCAACAATCAGCCCCAAAGTCAATCAGCTAATGATAACGAGTCAAAAGTTATTCCATACATCCAAACGTACAACCCAAATAACCCCAATTTCTTCAAAGATGTGATTGTTCCGGTATATTCGAATTTAAAACTTACTCAGCCTTTTGCACAGTATAAACTCATTCCATCTTATCGACAACCCCCATCACTTCTGAATATATTATCAAAAAATAAACGCACTATCATTTCCGGCGTTACTAAGTGTGGGGAGACCAGATGTTTATGTTGTAACTCATTACTTACCGGCAAGTCGTTCAATTACAAAATCAACAATGAACAAAGAACATTCAACATTAAACATAATATGAACTGCAATTCAAGCAATTCAAGTGATCTTATTTACGTTTTGCAATGCAGGGGCTGTCAGGATTTATACGTGGGACAGACAGAGACTTCCCTGAGAGCAAGAACTCGAGTCCATCGACAGCAAGTGAAAGATGATAAATATCGAGTTCTTAATGTCAGTCATCATATTCATTCATGTGCTAAAGACATGGATCCTCCATTTAACATCATTCCGATATTGAAACTCCCCACCAATTGTGATCGTTCATATAGGGAAAGCAAAGAAAAGCTATGCATCAATATAATTAGACCATCACTAAATCGTGTTTGATATGTACATAGACATGCTAATTCTCTGCTTCTTTCATTGCATTCTTTCATAATTATTGATATTTCATTTCAGTGGATGATTTCTTTGATTTAATTTTGTGAAATGCATGTAAATATGATATTTCTTCATTAAATGAATGCCCTTGAAAAGCTTGGGTGACCAAGTGAAACCGGTCGGGCGATAAATTTGCAAGTTTTTTCTGATATTCGCGTGTCTGATTTCATTTATATTACTTGCCATTTTTGCATTTATATTTTTCCTTATATATATACATATAATATTATATGAGAATGAGGAAGATTGTCGTTATCTTTATGTACCATCGGGAAACCTTAGAGTCGGGCGGACTGCGATCCCACTGCCTTGATCTCGCCAACAAATTTGGTCATCAATTAACTTTTTTGTCTTAAAATTCTGCAACTTTCTATTGAAACATCTTTCTTCCAAGATAGACCATTTATCAGGTCTGATGAGTTTTAATAAGTTTTCATAGGCAGTATGATATAAGTTTTGAACTCAGAAGAGTCATTCACCATTTTGGAAATTTTCTCATAATAATCATTGCTGCTCTGCATGTAACATGATTAAACAAACTCTCGTGGTGTGGAAGAAAATCTTGAACATAATAGCGGAGCCAACAACTCTGCTAAGCGCATTATGTATTATTGTATTCCGTATATTCGAAATAATTTTTAAGCCTTCAACGTCGCATGAATGAAACCAATCAGAGACTCCTCGAGAACGTCGAAGTTCGTGCTATCTTCAAAATAAATAAATTGAAAAATTATTGCCACAACAACTGTCGCATTTCGAATTAATTGAAATCTAAACTGTTTAATTTATACAGTTGTGACCGCTGTCAGATGCGCTACATCGGGGCCACAAAAAGGCACCGTGCTATTCGAATAAGTGAACATCTTAAAGGTTGTCCATGTCCGATAGAAATTGCTACGTATGAGTATCACTCAAAGTCTGAAAAGTGCTCGATTCTCGGCTATTGTAGGCCTAAATACCCTCTCATTCTGGAATCTATTTTCATTAAAGAGAATCAAAATGTTTTCTCGAATGAACGGAATAGATCAATGTCATTGTCTCGGACTGCAAATTTCTCTGACCTGAATCGCAATCCTTCTAAGCAACTGCAAATTTGAACAGCATTTGATTCCAATTTACCTGATTTTAGTATCAATTGACTTTTCTTCTGATTTCACGCTATTTGCATGCACCGCTGATAATGGAAATATTTAATTTCCGAAGTCGGTCGGTCTTCAAAATTTATGGCCGTGTCGACGGTCGGCTTCAACCCTGATTCACACCACTCAATGAAACCGTTTGGTAGCTTCGATCAGCTCGACAATCACAATCAGAGTCAGCATAAAAACTGACATCAGTAGTAGCTCAGAAAGCGTCTTCCATTTGTTCATTCAGCCCTTTACGGTTATCTGGGATCTCTTTCAAGTCATGAATTACTACGTTCCTTCTTCTTATCTGATGACTCTCATGATTATCAGGCCTAATATTTCCTTGAACCCTAACGATGTCTTCCATTTCAGAGGCTCTAGCTTAAAGCGAGTAGTTTTCATCAATTATCAAGATATTACAGTCCGTTTCATAAAAAGTGGATCATCCTAAAATTTGACTAAATAAAACATAAGTATGATACAGAAAGCATTTTTCATGTTATTTCATGTCCCTAATATATTTAAATGTCCTTATATAATCTGATAAGCTATGATACAGTAACGGTTCTTAAGAAGCTAATATCTTGTGGCCCTACCCTTATTGTCAATGACATTACCAATTCGTCTAGGCATTGATTCGATGATATCGTTGATTTTTGACTGATCTAACTTTCTCCACTCTCTTTTTAACAGTGACGAAGTTGTGATACACCATCTGTAGGTAGCAGTGAACGACGAACGTTACGTTTTAGAATACTCCATACATTTTCTATGGGATTCAGATCAGGAGAACGAGCTGGCCAAGATAATGTCCTAAACCCTAATTGAGACTTGCATAAGTTGACTCTATTACTCCTGTGACACGTAGCATATAAATAACCAAGTCGATGGATCACCAAGTTGATCTATCATTTGGCCAATGTTCATTCGTAAAACATTCACATAGCGTTCAGAATTCATGGTTCCTTGCTGTATGTGAAGTTCAGAGCGGCCATTGGTCCAAATGCCAGCCCAAATCAGTAGAGTCGCACCACCTTGTACCCGGGGACGATGTAAATGTCTCGGAATTTCCTGATCAGATTTTATCCATAATCTCAATCGACCATCACTATCCTTCAGACGGACTGATGCCTCATCAGACCAGACAACCCGATCCCATTGATTTCGCCAGTGACAATGACTCATTGCCCATCTGAGACGTCTTTTTGTATGCTGATCTGATAATTCGATCTGAGAGGGCCTCTTACAGCTCTTGAAATTCGACTCAATAAGTCTTCTACGAATAGTGGACTTAGAAATAGACGAGTCTAGTGCAGCCATCTCAGTTAACGTGAGACTTGGATCAACTTTAACAAATCTCAAAATTAGGCGGTCTCTACGTTTGGATGTTCTAGCAAGGCTGACACTTTGCCTTTTGTGAATGCGATCTCGTTATTGTTCATTTGTGCTTTGTATTGTTTTCAACCGGTAAGAGATAGATTTCTAGCTGAAAGCAATCAGGAGTGCTGCCAACACCACCTCAACGAAGTAAGGAAGCTATGGAACATGAAGTCCAGTTAATCACATGTAGCAGTTACATTATTGTTGATGAATAATGGTGCTACACTGGCTCTGATTGACCGATTTTCTTTATTTTTGTTTTGCTTGATAGCGCGATGTTTAAGGGTGATCCATTTTTTATGAAACAATCTGTATTTTTGATAATTTTTCTCAAAACACTAGGCTGCGAAGGTGCATGATAATGGTGGTTCAACATGCAGCACACGCAGTAGTAGCACTTAAGTCAGTAGACCAGTCCGACCAAAGAAACTGACCCGATCCAATTATTCAGAGATTTCAGGAACTGTATACATTAACTGTTCAGTGACATTGATTTTCCACACGCCGTAGAGCTGATGTCAGAGATAACACTGATGATGTCAGCTAATAACACTCGCTTATTGCTCGACGGACGATGATTGACCCTCATCGTGCAATAAATATTATCGAAGAATTTATTGCTGTTAAAATTTCTTATCGCACTGTAGTTGCATGCAATGTATTCGTTGTATGCAAACGTTCATTTCAGAACATAGAAATAGAACAATTGATATTTACAATGGTTTAGTATGGAGTTATTCTGAAACACTTGCTGAATACTTCGATGAACAACGCTATGATGATGCTAAGATAGCTCTCACCTTGAGATTTCTATAATGAAATTCGACAAGACATATTCGACATTCGACAAGACATAGAAATCGAATTATTATCAATGGCATTATCTACCGAAATTATCTAAAAAGCTCTACTGTGACACTCAGTCTAATTGACATAGCATCATTTCATGAAGCAATGCGCTATGAAGACACTAACTTAGCGCTTATTAAAAGTTCTCAAATGATACTCATACGGCAAATGTTTCATGCCACTTAACTTGGTAAATCGTCGATGGACTTTTTCAACCACGTCGGAATCCTTCACGTGGTAAGGTGACCATACAGTTGATGAATACTCTACGATTGGCCGAACATGAGACTTATACAAAGTCAACATGGAGAGATTGTCTAGAAATTTAAGTGCCATTTTGATGACAACACGGAAACACACTTAAGTTGCGTTTAAATCGTCGGAGACGAGAATGCCAAGGTCCATAACTTCTCTCACATTTTGGATAGCGGCGTTGTTCATGTTGCAAGATTGTCGAGAGTTATTGTCACCATAAGGAATGCATATACACTTGCCAGTTTGCTGATAATTTGATTGTTATTACATATTAACATGGATGTGAGTAAAGAACATTCAACCAGAAATCAATTGGTTTGTTGGTCATGAAATGGGTATCTTTCAGAAGTTAATAGTAGGAGAATCGCACTAGCAAACTGAGAAAATGAAAAGCAAGAGCAGATGTATAACGGTACTGGAATTACAAATTGCAGTCTAACAAGTTCAACCGCCCACATCTGCATGACAGAAGGTCTATAACAGAACGGATTGAAAAGCACAAAGATCAAAATATTAATGAGATTACACATTTATGCAGACATGGGAATCCCATGGGTAATTCCTGCAACCAGCTTGGCATTATTTAGTTTCGACTTGTATACAATTCTTGAAACAAATCTTCTTATACGTCATTTTTAAAAAGTGGAAGTGACATCAGCCAAAAGAAATGTCAGAGTCAATGTTGGTGTTATTGGATGGCAGCGAGTCAACTCGATATATCCAAGATACTCTGCCTGAATCTTCTAGACATGCCGTATCTCTTCCATTTTTCATGAAAAGTTTACAGCGTCTTCCATTTGAAGAAATTCCGATGCACTTGCGGTCATTCATGATCTTTCGAGCACATCTTATGGCACAGCAAATGCGAGACCTACAGTTAGAAACATTGTGGACGGTGCAGCTTGAGTTCACTCGAGCATTTATTCGCGAGAAAGAAACACTCGAAATTGAAAGCAAGTGTTGAATTCTCACAAATTCAGAAAGAAAGAAAATTGCAACTATAAACTGCCACTTCTTAGCATCCATCACAATATCGTCAAGCTAATGAACTGAAATGGCACTGTGCAGACAGTCATTAAAATCACAATTTTATAATAAGGATAATGAATGCAGATGCATAAAATTTCCTAGTTTGAATAAAAGCAACGATTGAGATCACGGAAATTGAAGATTGACAGATAAGTCGACCAACATCCTTTGCAGACATTGCAAACATGAATCAATCTTTGAATTCACTTTTAGTTGGAGCAGAGAGGGGAGTAGAGATCTATTGTATTTCAAACAAATGAAAATTGAAAAACCACAAGTACAGGGTTGGATACCATACCTTGTCCGATTTCTATGATATGAATAATGAAATGTCTTAATCAAATTCAGTGCTTAGAGTTGCATAAGATATCTATGTTTACACTTAAATTTAAAATTTCTAAGGGTTCGCAATCATCCAATGATGTTTGCGGTTTCAAATTCTATAAAGTTTATTCAAAATTTCAAATCGAACCTACAAGTTTATTATATACGCCGCTCAACACAGGTGCTTCACTTTATGACGAAATGGAAAACGTCGAACGAAATGCTAAACTGGTTGCATACTGTATAACTTACGGAAACAGCGAACTAGCAAGAAGACGTTACTTTGAGGAATATGGAGAAGAAGCACCTGATGGAAGAACAATCAGACGAAGTACCGACAAGTTCCTCAATACCGGTTCCATCTTACCTCAATCCAGCTCAGGAAATCGTGCTTCTCGCGTATTGAATGAGTAGAAGGATTCGATCGTGAACGCCATTGTGGACAACCGTCGTACATCACAACGAGTGATCGCAAAGGATGTCGGAGTTTCACATAGGACAGTCGCGAAAACTCTGAAGGAGAATGGATATAAACCATACAAGGTTCATCAGATGCAGCAAATTTTCGACCATGACGAAGAACACTAACACTATCGCTTATTATATAGACATTCATTAAATTTTTGCCAGAACCAAGGGAAAAAGGAATTTAAATGCTTCGTAGTAGTGCACACAGGAATGCAAAAGTGGCCATTTCTAGGAAGACGACGAGGTAAGAGACGCTTCAGCGACGTTACTTACTTTCACTAAATTTGAGAAAATTCAGTGAAAATTCAGAAAATTCTCTGAAGCGTTCTGCAATTGGTGGAAAACACATATAAGGAGATCCCTTACCGCAGACCAGTTTATGAGCCCTTTTCTGACAGCACTCAAATTTTACGCAGACCATAGACAGGAGATGCATAAGGAAACAATGATGTTATTAAGTCATGATAGAATTGAGAAAATTGTGTAGATGAAACAGCATTCTTTAAAGAAAGAATGATATGAAGACGACTAAAAGATATTAGAAAACTGCAATGATCAACTCCATGTCTCCATTTCTGAATCCCCAGAACGTCAGCTTCCAAATCTGTTTTCAAAAAAAATCGCAATAATTTGTCCTTTTTTGCAATGTTCAAAAATTCAAAATGGCCGAATTTGTGATGACATTTTGATTTATCCTAGTTTATCCTGAGTTATCCTAGCCTCGTAATCATCTGTGTACGTTATTATTAATGCATTACCACGAAAATATATGAAAAAATCAAATCAAGAATTTTATAAGAGATAAAGAAAACTGTAGCGAAATACATGTACATACCATCGGCCGTAGTGAAAAATTGCGAACGATTAGTAATTGTGTCTATTACACGCATACTGTGATTAAGTCTCAGTCCAGCGCTACGAAATTGAAGCTCGATATCGCTGAAAAGGATTGTGTTGCTTTATTTTGCAGCTTCAATAAGTGTAGCTTCGTCGACATAGTATGCTGAATGAAGAGTGGACTCATACTCTGTGAACGCAATTGATCCCATTTTGGCTGCAAAAATATAAGGGCCCGATAAGAATCCTTGAGGGACAACCACGAGGGACAATCCTTGAGGGACAATTCGACCACATGAATTAATCGATGGAACTGAAATTGTCGCTCAGATAGATAAGAACGCAACCACTCCTAGCGACCAATCTCGCCCCTTCCTTTTTAACTTCTAAAGTGCAGCTCTGAATCACAAGAAATTCAAGCAACATGTTTTGTGCGTGAGCTTTCTAACGGAGATATTCTATTGCTGTAACTCTGCCACTTTTGTACTATAAATAGCAATTCTAAATTTAAAGCCACAAACTTTAAAAGATTTTCCAAATTTTCAAATTTTGCCGAATGTTGAATATCTATCTCCCCTATGATAACTGCTTGGTAAAATACATAATGAAGGTACTTATCAGTACAAATAAGAGATTGATAAGCACTGCCCGGCGGGTTTCAAAATTCTGAAGTCGATCGGCTTCGGTTTTGTTTTTTGGTTCAACTAACACGACTGGTAATAGAAATCTATGACCTTTTTGGAATTCTGAGGGACAGCAATTTCAGCGTACATATAACGAATGCTTACGTTCAATTTGAATTTCGCTAATTTCAATTCTGACATTACAATTATTGACATGAACCACACCACATACATATGTTGTCTTCAAAGCTGGGCAAGTCCACACGCTACGACGTTATTTCATAGGCATTTTATGAAATTGGAACTTAGTTATTCATCAGAAGAAGTGCTTTTATCATTATCTATGAATGAACATCAAAATGGAAGCTTGCAAGCAAGTTCTCTGTACCGAAGAGGGGGGTGGAGGTTGGGCGGTGGCCACCCCTTGAAAATGTTAAAGATAAATTAAGAAACAAGCTAAAATCAACATTGCTGCTTGACTCGAATATTATGGGTCAGAATTTTTCAAATGTAATGGAGTCTCTTAGGTTATACATACATGCTTCTGTATCAATACTTGATAATTTCTCGTCCAATTTAATCGCTATTGGTAATCAATGTTCAATTAGTGAATGAATATAGTTTGCACCATAGTGAAAACGATTTGTCCATAATTCATGACACTTTATTTACAAAAAATTGAATTATTGACCGAAAGTCACGAATGAGGTGATAAGACGAAGACCAAGCGCCTACTATTTTCTGAAAGCTTGTCAATAAGAAGAGATGGATCAAAAGAGAATTGGTCCGCATATTTGATATAAGATAAATAATACATAAGATGTATAATAATAATAATGATATAATGACAAGTATATAAATAATATACCGGTATGTAATTATCATGCTATAGTTATTATAAAATGGCTACTATTATTATGTAAAGTCAAGATTCTCTGGGAGTATCGGAGTTCGGACTGAAAGAAGAATAAATGCAAACCGGCCAGACATCACAATAACAGACAAAGAAAAGAAGGAAGTCAAGTTAATAAACATCTCAATTCCAGAAGATAAACATTAAAAACAAAGAAAAGGAAAAGATTCTAAAATATCAAAACCTTAAGATCGAAGTATTTGTATTTGTATTTATTTATATTTATTCAATAAATGACAACAGCTGGCGCCAATTACTGTCATTATGACGAAAAATATGACAAACATTAGGATAAAGGCGATAAAAGATAGATAAAACGTATGATCAAGTTTAACAGAAAATATTAAGTAAAAGTCAAACACAGGTTGGCATGTTCATGAAAGGAAATTCTCGGATAGAAAAAATCCACAGAGTTCAGAGAATTCGCTAAGGCAGTCGCACGCGGAATAAAATCGGTTTTCCTTAAAGTAAGACCTCGGTCACTATCAAAGGAAAAAACCTTAGAATGTCTCGTACGTCTGATAGGAACATGTAAATAAATTGAAGAAGTTAGATACGAACAATTGATTTCACTGTGCAACACTTTATGAAAATACTTTAAGTCAGTTTTCTGGCGCCTGGCTTCTAGGGTTGTCAAATGAAAAGTTTGACACAACTGCAAATAGTCATCATTATCATACTTCAACTTGCGAATAAAACAATTGTTTGACAAATTTCTTTTGCACGCACTCTATCTTCTGGATTAAGTATTTGGCTTGAGGAGACCAAACACTCGAACAATAGTCAAGATGAGACCTAACATGCGCATTATTAACGGCTTTCATGGTATCAACATCGCAAAAAGGTCTCAAAATCCTACGAGTGAAACCTAACATGCGAAAAGCCTTCCTAACAACTGTATTCACATGCAAAGAAAAATTCAATTTAGAGGTAAAATATACACCGAGATCTTTTACTTGCGACACTTGCTGTAGAGTAACACCGTCGAGAGTGTAATCATATATAATATTGCGAGTGCGTCGTAGCGAAAAATTAATAAAAAAAACACTTTTTAATATTCAATTTCATGAGCCATTTCTTGCACCATACAGCCAGGGATTGAATATCAAGCTGAAACTCGAGACAATCGGCGACACATGAAATTTTCCTAAAAATTTTGACATCATCTGCGAACAATGAACAATTACTCGAAGTTATGCACTGAGGAATGTCATTTACATACATGATAAAAAGGGATGGTCTAAGGATAGAATCCTGTGGGACGCCAGACTTGACCAGTGACCAATCCGATTCAATACCTTGTAAAACAACTCGCTGATACCGGTCAGATAGGTAGCTTCGGAACCATTCGAGGTCCCGACCCGTAATGCCAAAGTTGTTTTGCATTTTGAGTAGCAAATGATTATGAGACAAGGTATCGAAGGCTTTCTGAAAATCGGTATAGACCGCATGAACCTGACAACTTTCGTCCAAAGCCGATGTTATAAAATCTTTGTAGCATAGCAGGTTGGATGAAGTAGATCGTTTAGCAAAGAAACCATGCTGCTGATCACAAATTAGTTGCTGGAGATGTAAACGTAGATGTTTATTAACAATACGCTCAAAAATCTTGCTAATTATAGGCTGAATAAGATTCAAATAGGCCTATAAGATTCAACACAATGCTTTTTACCTTGGCGCTTGTAGATAGGAATGATGTTGTTACATTTAAGCAATGAAGGGAACTCAGATTTCGAATTGGAAAGATTAAAGATAGTAGCTAGAGGACAACACAGTTGATCCGCACAGTTTTTCAAGAAGACCGCCGGGACTTTATCAAAACCACTCGATGTATTCACATCTAGCTTTAACAGTTCGTCCCTAATTTCAGCATTTGTTACGGTTAGAAGGTTGCACTGAGAAACATTACGATATTCACACAACGGTAGTTCAGAACGGGCGCTAATCAAAAACACAGATTCAAAGTAATCACAAAAAGCTTTCGCTATCTCACGAATAGAAGTGTGTTCAGTGTTCTTGTATGTTATAGTGTTCGGAATGGAAAACGACTCTTTCTGAGTCTTGACATAAGTCCAAAATCTTTTCGGATTGAATTTGATTTCCTCGCTGATCTCATTTATGTATGAACAATGACGAGATTTCTGCATACTTTTAACTTCACAATTTAACCGGCAAAATGAAGCATATTCATCAGAGTTTTTATTGTAACCAGTTTTCACGTAACTTTTATGTGCTCTTTCTTTTTCTTTCACCAGGGCTATGAAATGACCATCATACCATGTAGGAAACTTCGACGCGCGGTATTTAACAGTGGGAACACAGTGAACCATCACCGCAAAAATGAGATCATAAAAATATGATCAAGACTCATTTACGCTGCTGAAATCAGCTAGGCTGCTCCAGCACAGAAGAGACAGAAGTGTAGTGATTACAGTGAAATCGGTTTTTTTGAAATTAAATGTAGTTCTGACGATTGTGGGACATACGGTTTTATTGCGCAAGGAGACTTGACATTCAAGAGCACTGTGAGTTGATGAGCAAGGATTTTCACAAGTATTGACAATGACTTTCAAATCACTAGTCAAAACTAGATCCAAAGGCTTCTCACTGCATGTAGGCAATGTATTGTGTTGACGCAACTCATTATTATTGATTACGTCCAGAATATACGACGTCTTTTGGGAGACCAAATCATGGTTGTTACAACGAGCGTACGTATTATCCGACTAAGTACACCAGGAAGCATCAGACATGTTGAAGTCACCCAGCACTAAAATTGAATCATGATTCTTCATAATAACATGTACCCTCTCAATGGATGTTTCAAACTGCTGAAGAACCGGTAATTTGGAATCTGGGGGCACATATACAGTAGCAATAAACAGCTTCTTTCCATTGTCAATTCTCATTTCAACCCACAAACTTTCCATGTCTGTTTCTAAATCGCAACGACGTATAGCTGGAAATCTCTTATCAACAGCCAGTAAAGCACCTCCTCCATCTTTTTTCCTGCTGGTAAACTGGTCTCGGTCTCTACGGAATATTTGAAAATCAGAATGTGTCAGAATTTCAGCGTCATTTATGCCATCATGTAACCAAGTTTCAGTTAAAGAAACAATGTCATGCGCTGAAGAACTGTCAAATGAACTATTGAAATCATGCAACTTTCCTCGAGTGCTGGTTGCATTGAAATAGAAGATATTCAAAACGTTCTTACTGACGACTTGATTCTTGATAACAGCCATGTTGGCAAAGGAAAGTTTGTCGATTTGAAAAAAGAAGTATTTTCCAACAGCTATCTTTAAACGGGATTTGAGCCAAGCACCAGAAATTCAATACATCGTTTGGGTGACATTGTTAATTCGATGACCACAGTGACGCAACTTGCAGATCAGTGCAGCTACCAGTGTGCACAGTTATATTGCATGTGTGATGAGATTCCTGACGCAAAGGTCACGTGATTGCCGATCGATATTCGGAAGTTGTCCGGCGTGGGTCTTGGTAGATGACAGCCTTGATAACAGCTGATTCAATAGAGCTGACAATACCAGCTCTTCAACAAACAGCATAGAAATAAACTGTTTATCTGAAGTTCGCTAGAATGGAAATTGACTCAAGGTCGCGGCACATCCGAGGGAACTAAGTTGGGGCATGAAGAACCAATTAAAAGCTTCGATTTACTCATGTGACTGATTCTAACCCAATGATACAGACGTTGGCAGGTGCATCTAAGTGAAAATGCGTGCGATTTTTGTGCCGTTATTGTGCATTGTATGAAGCTTAATTTCCATTCTAGAGGTTTTATTGTTGTCAATTTCTATGACAAACAGTGACCAAACACACTGGCAATGTGATGATGACGAAGGCGCAAAGCTATCGGAGAAAGACACAAGTGCTAAAATTAGCACAGAGAGACACTGCGGGAATCCGTTGTTCTTGCAGAGAATATCAATGTGACCGTGAACGCAATTCACACAACGACTTGCAGCCGAGAAAAAACCGAAAAAACACACCCACGACCACGCCAACAAAGAAAAGCAAGTCCACAGGGACACGGAGAGCTCCTCGACGAATCGGTGGAACCAAAAATCGAAGAACAGGGCCACCAAAGTGAGAAGATCCACGCACAAATACCAAAGACCACAGATCAAAGAGAACGCACGACCGTCACACAACCTGCTATCGATGGTAGTGCAAAGACAATGGAAAGAGAAAGCTGAAGTCGTACCAATTGTCATCGGCGCGCTAGGAGCAATAACTCCAAAGTTGAAGGACTACCTCCGCAGACTATCAGGTAGCCATGTAATTCACAAGTTGCAGAAAGCAGGGCTTCTCGGAAGTGCACATATCCCCCGAATGCACCTAGGTCTCCCAGAGACTTGGTAAGTCTCCGAGCAGAGCTGATTAATTTTCACAGAAATTTTTTAATTCCAATTCCAATTCCGGAGCAGAAATTTCAATTCCAAATCCAATTCCAATTCCAATTCCAGTCGAAATAGTTCAATTCAATTCCAATTCCAATTCCAATTCCATAGTACGATTCAATGCCGATAATTGCAAGTCGCGTATAGTGTCTTATGTTAATCTATCTGACGTTCGTTCGCTTCAATCTAACCCATATGCCCTTATCCTATCCTCGTTGTTCCTGTGTGCCGTTCCCTGCGTCGTTCCTATGTGAGTTTTCATGTTAATAGCTCACAGTGTACATGTATATGTAGACACATATGTAGTGTACATGTGCACATGTATATATGTAACCTGTCAGCCCACGCCATTTTCGTTTCGTAAACGAGATATTCAATATCTCGAGAAAAAAAGAAAAGAAAGTTAACGGTCAGCAAAGAATCAAACGCTTAGAGAGAGAGAGAGAGAGAGAGAGAGAGATGAGATGCGAATAAATCTGTTAATAAATTGACAGAAGAAAGAAATTCAGTGTGCGAATAACGTGATTGTTGATGAAAGAAAAACGACGACAAAAATGATATCATGAAATTTGATTAACGGTCTATGTTAAAAAAGGAGATTAAAAATTCCGTGATAAAAACGAAATGTAGTCGGGTCGAAAGCTAACGAGTAGAGATTAAAGGAAACTCTTTCAATTTTCAAAAGAAAGTGGTTTTATCGTCAAGTCTCAAAAATTTGCATAAATTAGAAACGATGAGAAATTGACACAACAACAACTACCAACAACAACACATACGACAACTTGAGTAGCTGTTAGAAGAACTCCGGGCTCTCGCGGTGTAACATTTCTACAGAAGTAACAACAACAACAACTGCCAGCGAGCAACAACACAGCAGCGTATGCGGCAACACATCAGCGAGCGCGATTGAAGATTGACGGTATAAGTGACACTGATATTTATGATATTATTTTGGTATAAGTGAGTCCGATCGAATTGAGGTGAATTCAACATTAAGAAGGGAACTGTGAGTGTAAAGTTTTTCATTTATCGTTGCGTATCGTATCTATATAACTATAGTCTTTAAAATTAATATTGTTAATTGTTGTGATTGGAAGTTGAATGATAGTTCATGTAATTGAATAATTAATTATTAGAATAATCTGTTGACACTGTCTATATCATGATTTGAACTGGCAGGGTTGCTGCCCTTTAATGCAGCGTTAGTTTTCATCTTTCCAAACCAATTGTTTTTCGTGTGTAGGCCTACAACAATTAAGTTAATCTCCAATTTTTGTGCTTATCCTATCAAGAACTAAATTCAACAATTGCTTTATTTTGATTTATTATCTTATTTGATAAATAACTAAATAACAGATTCAGCAAAGATGATTGTCTTTTCATTGTCTGCTTAATCGCTGAAATAACATTGTTCGGGCTGTAGGCCCATCGAAGTCACAAGAATATCCTTTATTCAACAATAGAATAAAGATACCTCTGTCGATCTATCTCTCTCCTATCTCTGCTTGCAGTTAACACAACGGCCGAATACTGTGATTTCAATTTTTGTACAGATAGATTTATCACAGGTCTATCGAAAAAGTGGAATTGAGGTTTATCAAGGTCAATTCCAATTCCAGTAGATTTAAATATCGTCTATCCCAATTCCAATTCCGGATTGGAATTAATTCCAACTCCGACTTTTCCAACTCTGTCTCCGAGACTAGGTAAGTGTCACCGACTATAAGTGTCGAGAGCAAAAAAGGCTATATATTATTATAATATTAATATATAATATATTATACAATAAATAATATCATAATAATAATTTGAAAACATAATTTAAATGAAACAAAATCGAAGCTATAAATACATTCGCTGTACCTGTAATAAGTTACACTGGCGGAGTGGTGAAATAGAAGCAACAAGAATTAGATGAACTGAATCGCAAGACAAGAAAGATATTAGATATATACGGAGGGTTGCATCCAAGAGCAGACGTGGACCGCCTCTACTTACCGCGGGATCGGGGAGGAAGAGGTCTGAAAAACTTGACCGAAGTCATAGAACATGAGAACCGAAGCCTTACAGAGCATATACCGGTACAAGGCAGCAACAACGACCCACTGCTGGCGGTGGCAAGAGCTGGTGACTTGTCTAGGCAACGGCAAGAGACCCTCGAAGACTGGAAGAAGAAGACAGTAGAAGATCGATATCAAGATTAGAAAGACAAAGCACTACATGGGCAATATACAAGACAGATGGATGAAATTACATCAAAGAAGGCATGCTACAGCTGGCTAAGAACGGTGAATCTCAAGATTGAGACAGAAGCGTTGCTCACTGCTGCTCAAGATCAAGC
Source organism: Prostheceraeus crozeri (assembly GCA_907163375.1). Classification (NCBI taxonomy): domain Eukaryota; kingdom Metazoa; phylum Platyhelminthes; order Polycladida; family Euryleptidae; genus Prostheceraeus; species Prostheceraeus crozeri. Next base: position 384,141 of record CAJQUW010004013.1, read on the forward strand.
ACTGAACACCAAAGCCCACGCAACATACATCCTGAAAACAAGTGTAGATCCAAAGTGCAGAATGTACAAGTCCTCAGATGAAACAGTCTCTCACATCCTCACGGGATGTTCAAAACTAGCAGGGAGTGAATACCTGAAGCGGCACAATGAGGTGGCAAGAATCATTCACAGAGACATCAGCATGTGCTATGATCTAAGCGTACCACGAGAGCCATGGCAGCATATGCCCTTGCCAGTAACAGAAAATAATTCGGTGAAGATCTTGTGGGACTTTGAAATTCGAACGGACAAGAAAATCACAGCACAAAGACCTGACATCGTAACAATAGATAAGGTGAAGAAAAGAGGATGCATAATTGACATCTCGGTACTAGAAGACAGAAATATAACGGATAAAGAAAGAGAGAAGATCGCAAAGTACCTAGACCTGAAACTGGAAATCCATAAGTTGTGGAAGATCAAGGTGAAAGTGATCCCTGTTGTCATTGGGGCATTGGGTGCTCACACTCAGAATCTCGCAAAATACTTGAGAGAAGTAACCGGACTTCATCATGTACCTCAGTTGCAGAAAGCTGCTCTGTTGGGCAGTGCCTATATCCTCAGACGCACTCTTGATCTCTCGGAACCCTGGTAGGATTCCGAGATCCTACCTAATGCTATAATATCATAATATCTATAATGTCATAATGCTATGATAATATCAAGATCATGCAATATTCATTCTTTGGAATACAGAAGCTAGTATACGCTCACTTATTTCATGTAGACGAAATCTGAGGAATTGATTTCTTTCGAGTGTTGAAAAATGATTGACAGAATGCAGGATCTTGCTAATTGTCATGAAATGTATCTGATCGTGTTAGTAAATTAAAGATTCTGTTAATTATAGGTTTGAAGATGAAGAAAGATTGTCTATAGCCTATACAGCAAACGGAAGACCGTTAAAAACAGCTAAAAACCGTTAAACTAAACAACAAAGCTTCACAGAAAATGTCCATAAATATCTGTAGAAATGGTGACGTCACAATTTTATGAGTGATGACGCAACAGTTCAAAATTCGTTTAATTCTCGGTGATGAAATTTACAGACTATTGAAAGATTCTGTTAAAGACAGGTTTGACGATGAAGAAAAATTATATACAAATTATACTAAATTATATTAAAATTACATAAACAGTATTGCAGCTCTTTATCGAGATACACTACTCCACTTTCCAAGGACTGTCCCACCTCCTGATCTAACAACCGGAAATGTATACAGAGGAATAAAAATGAGATAGAAAACAAGTGCGATATTGGTTCAAGTGCCCCGTTATAACCTGATCAAGATTTAAAGTCACCTTGTAAAGCCTTCAATATGTGGCATGATCCTTTACCCTGGCAAAACTATCAATATAGCTGATTGATGCAGCATATTATTTACTTGTTCTACAATAAGATAGCATGTCACTTTCGCTAATGAAATGAAATTTTTTGAAAATCCATAAAATGCCGATATTTGGGAGTCGCCAGCTACCCCCAGCGTAAGTGAAGTTGCATTTTTTCTCATTAGTTATAGGGGTAAAATGTTTTTGAAAGAATCCAATAAAGCACCAGTATTCTAAATGTCATTACGAGACATATAGCAAATGTACATTGAGGGCGGGTGACACGAAATATGAGTTTACATGTTTATATGCATGATATTTCATTCTAGTGTGATCGCATGTTAAGAGAGATGGTCTAGCTTCACCCTGTGCTGGTGCCTGTCCGTCCGCCCCAGGCGCAAGCCCTTTTTTGACCCACCACGTGATTAGCCCGGTTCAGCATCCAACATTGAGGAAAACAAATGCGGGGACCTACGGTAGGAACGCCAGACCGTGGATCGGCCTGAACTGAGCTTGAGACTGATATATTGTAACAGAAATGCGCTCGGGTTGGTCCTGAAAATTCCTTTCCGTTTATTCGTGTGATGGGTGGATTGAAAGTTAATGAAGAGCAATTAGGAAGTATCATGATGTAAATCATATGACATTGAGAGTAATGCAAATACACACATTGCAATTGGGTTCTTACACACACGCGCGATACAGGAAAAGCAATATCATCTAACATCGTGATGCAGAAATAATGCGATATTTTTTTTAATTATTGTTTAATTAATTATAATTAATTAATATTAGTAATGATTATTATCTAACCATAATCATTATCAATATTATAATCAATGTAACTATTATTATTATTATAAATTAATAATATAAAGACTGTGGAAGATTCATGTCAAAGTGGTGCCAGTAGTTGTTGGAGCCTTAGGAGCCCACACAGACAAGTTAGCCACATACCTGAAAGAAGAGTTTTACTATTATGCTCTTGCAATTTGAAATAAGTCGAATGAATTCGACTTTTATATTGAATATACACTGTACATGCCAATCGTTTGGTAAAATCTGTCAAAAAATATAATGCTGACCATTCTTAGCTTATGACGAATATCTTGCTCAAAGTCATCAAGTTTGCTGATTGAAAAATAAGATATTTAGAAGAATCAACCTTGAATCCATGCATATTCGATGTGTAATATTGGCATCACTGCTGCATCAATTGCGGACAGAGTGAGCTAAATCAGCAGGCCCTGGGGAGATTTACTCAAGATTTTAGTGAGTTGATTTAATAGATGACATGCATTCAACTAGAAATCAATTATAATTGCTTTCTGATGGACGCTTTTAGCATGCATTGTTAGCAGACATGGTTAGACGTCGGCTGATTGAGATTGTTTATTTATTCCTTGTGGTAAAAATCATCAGTATTTATTCTATGTCAGATGCTACAGTCGCCAATTGTCAGTCGGCCTACGATGTCTGTAAGTTGCGCCACTTTTTTGTCAAAATTCATTGACATTATTTTCCACCAGAAACTAGCATGCGCTTTTCATGTTATATTCGGAAGTATAATACAGGACAAGGATTCGCTCTCTTGTTTTTTAGAAACTATGATTAGACATTTGTCGCAGTAATGTTGAGCATCTGTCTCCTACGCTGAAATACTATTTAAACTGTCGATTTGCTGAAGAAGAACAAGCCATAGACGAGAAACATAGTCTACAAGTAAGTATAGAATTTTGATTGGTGTTTTGAATTTCAATTTTCATAGATTGAATAGCAATTGGATGTTTAGGAGATTTTTGACCTGTCTCTCTGGTTCATCACTGCTTTACCTTTGCATATTGTTATGCTCATTCGAACATGCATTGATCAACTACAGATCCAATAATTCTCCATCATCCTTTGACTGTTCGAATAGTTCTGGTGAGAGCAAGGAGATTAGCTTTCAATAGCTTATGCGACTATTCGACGAAGGGCTGGACATCGAAGTCAAATCAATAGTCCACTGACAGGGTTGTCTTCGTTGGACAAATGTGTAAATGAACCGGGTGACGGGGTTCAATGGGGACCGTCCCATAAGAGTAGCTATGTCCCTTGCCAGCTTAATGGAATGTCTATCTACATATATCTGCATCCATTGTAACATATCAAGGCCTCCAAGGGTGGTGCACGGTTGCTGCATTTTTCAATTCCTTGTTATCTTTTGTAGCCTAGACTGCTTATCTAATTTCGCCTCTGTAGTGGTTTACTTCTCGCAATTCACAATTATAGTAAGCATTTCAGCCTTGGATTTCAGGTTGGCAAGCAGCAACAACGTTGAGATTCATGAGTAGCCACAAATTCATGTTTGCGTCAACCAGAGTAGATCATGCACGTGAAAATGCAGGTGAAATTTAGCCACTCAATCGTTACTGATGAAAGCAATAGAGAGAATCACGAACGCCTGTATGAACTATGTGCCAAAGGCATCTCATGCAGGCGTTTTTGAGAGAGAATCAAAGGAAATTATTCTCTTGTCTGATTGGTCTGACTGGTCGCAGGCCTTGATTTAATGGTAAATGTGAGTTACAAATTTTATTACAATCTACATGCTAAAACGTAAAAAATGGTAGGCCTAGTTACCATGTTAGCGATATAGCCTACTTTCATAGCTAGGAAATTTCTATGAACATAGGTTACAGATTGCTGTGTAACGTGAGTAGTCAAACAAATCTTGTGTCAAATAAATTAATAGATAATGCTATCAAGCGAAAGAGGATGTTCAAATGTTGAATTTCAATTAATTGATTGATATATTTTACAACTTCAGTTAATCAATTTATTTGTCCAAATAAATTGCAATCAGTTATTGACAATCCCTGATCAGAGAGGAAAGACTCTCATGTTAGCTGCCTTTAAAGAGAAGCATGAAGGCATAAAATAAATTCTGTACACCAGCTATGCCCATGATCATGCCTCTGTGAGACGAAACGTCGGGTCTTGCTTACCCTAAAACGGTATCAATCTTCATCTTCTGGAAGATTTCAGAAATTGAGTTGGATAGCATTCCACCAATAAGCCTGGATAGACATGCATGTTTTATCAGTCTGGAAAAAGCATTAGCTTTCAAATGTGTATTCAATTAGCTGCTAGCACGACTATTCCAAATTCCTTGGACCGCCTGATTAAACTTCCGCAGCACATGTGCATCATTTTGTACACGCCATCGCAAGCGCAGTTGCCTGTAAGTGTCGATGGCGACCTTACGAATCAACTTTCTCCATAGAATCCGGTCATTTGCGCTCCTCATGGCGCTCGTCAGACTCCATTGCTTAACATCATCCGTCCACTGTCTTGGTGGTCTTCCGGACTTGTTGTCTCCTTCGACTAAGTCCAGAATGGCTTTCTTAACCATTCGGTCATCAGACATTCGACAAATGTGCCCTAACAACCCCAACTTTCTCGTGACTATAACGCTTTTCAGTCGCTGTTTTTTGTGAAAACTTTCTCATGAACTCTTCGTTTGTGGTGAAGCTAAACCATCTGATGTTCAGAAGCGACGGTTGCAACTCAGCTCAATGGCTGCAACCTGCACCAATCTTCCATGCAAAAACCCCATGTTTCGCAGATGTAAAACAGCACACTAAACACACAGGTGCGAAGAACGTCCTTCTTCGTTTCGAGTTAGATGGCCCTGCTTCTCCAGATTTTGCTCAATCTTATAAGATTCAGATTCAGCAAAATTATAAGCTCTGCTGAAGGGCCTGTGCACTAACTGCGATTAGGTCGATGTCGTCAGCATATCGAAGGTAACTAAGTTTTGAACCACGCATCAGCACATCCTTTGACACTACCTGTGAATCTTGAACCATACTTTCCAAATAGACGATGAAGAGGATAGGCGAAACTGGGTCCCCTTGCCGAACGCCTTTCTCTGTTTGAACCAGCCGCGTATTGCAGCTCTTGGACTTTGATATACACTTTGAATCACTCTATTGAAATTTGCTGACACTCCATACGAATTGATGACATCCCACATGATATCCTGCCTGACGCTGTCAAACGCCTTTCTAAAATCTATGAAACAGTGCCAAGTCTCTTTGTCCTTCTTTCTACCCAGCGCTTCTACCGGTAGCAGCAGTGTGAGAGTCTGTTGTACTGTACTTCTGTCGCGTCGGAATGCAGATTGATCTTCGAAGAGGAAAGGTTCTACTACTCCCTTCAGCCTTTCAAACTACATCAGTAGATGAATCTTACATGTGCGGTTGATTGGCGAGAGAGTGCGATAATTGGAGGAAGCGGTGCGGTCAGCTTTATAACGGAAATTGTCCAATCATTTGGTATAACCTCTTCGTGCCTGGCTTGGTTGCATAATGCGTGTATGTCAGGCGCCAAATCCTCACGCACGCATGGAGTAGCTATGTAGGAATACCGTCAGGGTCTGGGCTCTTGCCATGCTGTAGTCTTTTCATGGCTGCCTCTACCTGCGCCAGTAATATGCCGTGATCACCACCATCATCATCCGCATCATTAACATCACATCCTGAATCCAGAGAACAACCAATTTCAGAAGACATTTGAAGTACTTGAAGACGACCCCACGCATTATTTCCTCAAGGAACTCATCCACTTTATAAATACCTGAAATGATAATATTGTTAATCATTCCCAATAATCTTTCGTCTAACTCTATAAGCATCATCGTAAGTAACTGAAAAGAAATCTATTAACATGCAGCTTTCACTGATTCTATTTTGTCGTCATTTCTATTTGATGCACGTTTCAAATCAATGATGCCTTGCTCAATGTTCTCAACACGCGTGGAAATTACATCCAAATCAAGGAAAATTTTGATATTTCAGATTGAATACTGGAAACGATTTCCTTCATACTGTCTTCAAGTAATTGCTTAACATCCATGCAGGTGAGCGATGACTAGGTAGAGGTTGGATCTTACTTTCAGTGCCAGATGCAACCATCTGTGAGAGAGGTACTAAATGCATTCTGAACCCAAGAAAACACGATCAGCATCCATAACGTTAACATCTCAACCACGGACACAGTTGAAAACGTCGATGAAAAAAATTGAACACAAAAGTAATACCTGGAATGCTGAAGGTAAAGTAAATCATCTAAAGAATCCAACTTCTTATTATTCCGGGAAAGAGAAAATCCAGTGTATAGTGTATGTAACGCACGGTGCGCTCTTTGTCACACTTTACTGGTGCAAAAAGATTGCTACAAACGCGCAATGTGAGCAAGAATTCGCAAGAGTTGAGCAAGCGTTGGCAGTACATATAAGGAATTATGTCTCAGATCATCATCAAGCAAGCTAACGGGAGCAGTGAGTGAATACAATGGAGAAGGTGCTGTGAAGTGATGTTGCACAGCTGGATACATTGGTATTGTCATCGCAAAGCTGATTCAGATTTTCACGCTTGTTTGTCCCTACCTTTTTGCTTCATCATATTAGTACTCAAATAGAACTTAATGAGCATTTTAGTACTTCTGAAAATTTAAGTTCGGTGATTTTTGTTCTCTTCCATTAAGTACTCAGATTAGAACTTAAACTGTACATTATGATTTACAATGAGTCAGTATATAAAGTCAGTCTTAATGTACAGTTTAAGTTCTAATTTTTTTTTTTAAAAAAAAAATAGAACTTAAACTGTACATTATGATTTACAATGAGTCACGCAGTCGTTGATTGATGTTTCTAAGTGACAAGTGTCGAACTTTTGTGCTTTGATTATTCCGTCATGCACGAAGTCAAAATATCATTTAGATGGCAACATCTTCCTATGAACAGACTGTGGCATAGTGGAAATCATGCACATGTTTGTAATCTATGTTTAATAGACCTCAACCAGGTTCATATTTTAACTTCAACTTTCAGATTTGACAATGAATTTCCGTTACGCAATTGTCTTATTGGTAGTCGTCCTTGGCTTGGCTGCCTTTGGAGATGCTAAGAGAGCAGCAGGCTAATTAGGAGCAGGCCAACGAGGAGCAGGTTTAGGAGGAGCAAGAGATCAAGGAGGAGGCTTGCAAGGAGCAGGCCAATATGGAGGCCTGGGAGGCTAGCCCTATGAACAGCGGAAGCATCCCCAGAGGCTAGTAACTGAACATCCAATTAAACCTAGTGAACCCCTTGTAATAACTGCATTGATCAAAGGTTTTAGAGCAGACACATGGTCAGTCCGTCTGTAGAATGTGTTGAGAATAAAACCTTGCATGCACTTTGCTATTGTTTTATACTGAGATGGAGCTTGTGACGGGCATTCTGATAGCTGATACGAACGGGCATTGAATATGAGACTACAGACCGTTTCATACATAATTGCACAAAAAAGTTAACCTATTTTCAAATACAATTTTCGTGTTGAAGTCCTGGTTAAATTTTAATAAACGATATACAATATGAAACCTTGTGTTCTATAGATTATTTTGGCATACATTTTACTTTCTTAAGTGGTCCATTGTGGTCAGTAGACTCTACGAAAGAAAATTGAGCGTTTCTTTGATCCAGGAGTTTAACATGAAGACGACAGAAAATTTTAATGAAAATTGACAGACAGTGTGAAATATCACTCAACTTCATCATGATGTAAAGATTTTAAGATTCGTTGAATGTACAAATAAGTTTAACCGAAAAAATGCTGCTATAAAAAGTCTGACATGATTTTTTCATTGATGAAGGTGCTCAGTTTCAATAAGCTTTATGCCATGTAAAAGGATGTGTTTAGTACTTTGATTTGGCAGAGCGATTAGGTTGTGTCTGGTCAGTTGTGGTCAGCAGACATAAAAGTATGACTTTTTGGTCAATTCATTCATCGATGCCTACAGACTAAACTACGCAAAACAGAAAATTAAGATTATCACTATTCAATCAGGCTCGTGTTAAGCCTTCAGATGAAACTATTTTTGTTCGAATTTCGACAGCATTTGGTAAAGTTTTACTCAATTAACACGTTTGCTTAATTTTTCGCTAACTTTCGCATTAAAAATGTTTTTAACGGTCAACTGCACACAACTTAATAACTTTTGGGTCATTCCACGGTAACGGTCGTTTCATTTTGAGGGGGTAGAGATTTTAAGTAAGAGTATTCTAGTGAAACAAGTAATCGGCTCCAACTCTAGTATGTACCGATATCTTATCAATACGCTGTTATATGCGAATAGATCATTTCTGAAACATTCTATATAATTTTCTTTCGCACAGAGCCAGATTAGCTCATTGTAGCGGTCATTTCAAAATGAGACATGCATTTCAAGTACTTAGCTACGAGGTCGATCTTCTCAGAAAGCATTGCACCGAATGTTCTGCTATTTATGGGTTCAGTATATATCACACCACTAGGATTTTGTCGTATAACTTTGAAGTGATCTCGCTGATTCAAATTCCTCCCTGGCCCGAAAATGTTAGATAACGGTCATTTCATAAATTTTGGCAACGGTCGTTTCTTCAGAAATTTATCTATTGAGTGCATATTCACAATAAATATAAATATAAATTATATGCTATAATAAGACATTTATAGCAATTTTTTCATCATATATGATATCATAGGAAGAAATGAATGATGTACATGCACACGAAAATGAAAAGCAGGGAATTTATTCCATATGAAAGTATATTGTGCCAGTACTCGTACTATTTCAGTTCTCTAGTGGTGAGCCTGCCACAATGCCAGCCAAAGTAATGGCACTTTGTGATATCCTTCACCAGTGCAGCAGACTCGAGCTGGTGTAAAAAGTCAGGATAGTAGTTATCATCCGGAACGAGAAAATCAACTTTTTTTGATCTCGGCTTGTGCTGCATTCTGAAATTCCATGCCATTTCTTACTTGTACCGCTTCACGTAGGACAGCTTTTCCAACTAAGCGCTTCGATGAACCACCTAGCCCATCCACAGGCCCCTTTCCGTGGGCAGTCGCAAAAAATGCCCACTCTACTCTTTCCAGATAATATCTTTCAGCCAACAGTGAAAGCGATTTCGCCACAAATCGGTTTTTGAACTGGCTGCAAGGGCCATTCGACCAAATGATGAGCTCGGTATTGTCATCACTTATATCTAGGCGATCGAGAATAAGACAAATGTATTTCAACGCTGAAATCTTATCATGTTTGTTAGAATCAGACAAAACAACATAGTTCATTGGACCATCACTGCCATTCCAGAGGCAGGAGCAAAACAGAGTCACTTAGTGTTGGCTCCAATACGCGCTTTGAACTTCCCGCTGCTCAATGCAGCGGTAGTTTTCTGCAAAGTCAACCTGCATGACGAGTCTCTTTGAAGAAGCATTATTCTTATCCTGCTCATAGCAGTAATGTTGATGGCGCTTAACTTTTTGGTGTTTCACAAAAAAAGGAACAATCAATCGAAAAGAAGCAATTTCTTCCTCAATAGTCATCTCAAGAAGAACTCGACGAAAGAACTTTCCTTCGGATGCGGATTTCTCCCACCGAAAATATTTCACCGTGGATTGGGGATCGATATGCTCAAAATACCTTTCCAGTAGAACACCATCTCTACAAGCAGAACAAGGTTCAGCGCAACCTTCACAATAATAGTTCTGCTCAACCCAACTTGAGGAATAAGAGGGAAGATCGGTACATTTGCTAATGGCATTGAGCAATTGGAGGAAGTTTTCGTGCGTTGTGCACAAGCACATGTCTTGAGGAATGTTTCCAGACAACACAACACTTGGAGGGCGCAACGAACAAAACTTGGAAAATCCAACTTCGGGATTTTCTTCCTCCTTATAGATGCTATAGGCTTCTCTCAATCTGTAGAGGAGGTACCGCTTTTGCTGCATTTCCCGTGTTCCGTTGGAAAGTATGACCGAAGTACTTTCTTTCATACCCGGGGAACATCTCGAGATGTCATCTCTCATGAAAAATGAAATAACTTTGTCATTGACAGGCCATCAACTTTTGGAGTTAATCCCGGTACTTCCAATTTCACCTCATCATGAGCATATTTGTCAGCAAGCTTAGAAACAACCTCTCGATCCCCTTTCTGCTCTATTAATAGCTTTTGTCAAAGACCTACGACTAGTGTACGGAGATTCGGCTTGCTCACCTGAATTTAGCTGTTTTTGCCTATTGCGGAAGTTTACCAACCTCTTAGCAGACAACTCTCGATCCCTTGCCTTTTGAGCGTCACTTCTTGATGACCGTCTAAATCTACTCCTCTCTCTTTCCTTCTGTTTGTAGGTTTCATCACTTGATTTTCTCTGTCTGTATTCTCGTTGAATTTCAGCCCGAGTCTTCTTTGGTGGCATTCTGTAAGTAAGGAGTGGTGACTGGACTTCAGCTGATTAGTAGGCTATTTAGAGACACTGTAATATACACGTGCGTGTAGTTTAGTTCTTTGTGTAACCATCATTATTGTAACATTTGAGACAGCACCATCATGCGCAAGTCCCATTCGGTAGTCGGTAGAATTTGAATACCGGCGGTAGTACTGAATAGCGGAATTTGATCCGGCAGTCCCCCAGCTCTGAATGACACATAGGGCCTACATGTGAGCATGCACATGTGGGCATATCTCTAAGAAGGTGATCTACGAAGTATCACAAATTTTGATAAGTTCATACTTTCATACTGAGTGTCAATAAAGTGCAAGGAAGTGTAGAAATTGAATTTTTATATAAGCATGATTTGTAATTAATTGAACAAGCACTTTGAAAAAATTACACATCCATCGGCATCAACTGACAGTTGATCATTATTATCAAATAAGTTTAGCTACTTAGTAATTTTAGCTACTGGCATAAATCACAAGTTATCAAACACTTACCTTCAGTCACAATGAAATGCACCAATGCTTCATGGTAAGGAACAAATTTGTCCACCACTGCACTGCAATGCGATCGACCAGCCACGTGAAAGTTCGTGCCCAAAGTGATTCTGTTCATAATTCTTGACAAGTGAGTCATGACCTATGCACTGTATTACAATTTGAACTTTTTCTTCATCCTAATCAAAGATTATACGAGACCATACTTTTCTTGCTACTTATTTCGCTTAAACGAGTAATAAGTCAATAGTCGTAATCAATGGGAGTCACCAATTTTATGATTGACCTATTTATTGAGCATCTTACAAGATCGTCATAGCAAGAAACGACCGTTACCCTGTATGAAACGACCGTTATCTAGTCATGTTGAAACGACCATTACCAAGTTTTGACATGGTTGTCGAGACTTTTTGGGATATGCGATTAATTGGAAATATTTCTCTTCATATTCTTCTCATTTTGTCAAAATATCGCGTTCACATCTTCATTATTCTTTAGCATATGACCCAAAATAGTTCAAAATTAGATCAAAATTGGTAACGGTCGTTTCATATAGAATAGGCATTATCTGCATTCGAGTACAATCATGCAATTATTTTTTTAATTAGTTCTATCCTAGTTACTTCATTGAAGACATCTAAGGGAGACATATCAAATACAAATATCATGATTTTTCAGTATTATTCCTGGTATTTATGCCTTTCGTCATTTTGCAATCTGTTTTATGTGTATAGAGACATAAAAGGAGTACTGTTACAAAACGCTTCTGTCATCATATGTACAAAGGACTTCTGAAAAGTTATGCTGGATTTTGAAGTGTGTGGGTATTGTCTATAGAAAAAAGCAATAAGTTGAGTATTGAAAGTACTTTTATTTTTGAGGTCAATGTCTCCCTTTTCATGGAATTGCCCTTTTGCTGTATTAACGCCGATCATGAATAATTTTTCTAGTCACTAATTGTTTCATTGAATTAGTGAAATTAGCACACCACACTGTTTCCAAGTGAATAAGTTCAGTAATCAATTACATGAGCTTAAGCAGCCTATAGCTAAATTTTGATGAGAATAAGCAATAGATAATAATAGCTTTTCGGGTTGTGCAACGATTTAGGAAACGGACTTTATAAGAGACATATTCTCTATTGAGTTTTGGTATTTTGGGCATTTGCTTCATAAATAGAAATAGATTGTTTATCTAAAGTTGCCTACAGTGGAAATTGACTCAAGGTCGCAGCACAATCGGGGGAGCTACCATGGGCCCTGAATCACCCATGAAAAGCTCAAAATTGCTCATGTCACTGATTCTAGCCCAATGATTCAGCCATTGACAAGTGTATATAAGTGAAAATGCGTTCGATTTTTGTGTCACTGTTGTGTAATACATGATGGCTGAAGCTTTACTTCCATTCTAGAGGCTTTATTGTCTATTATTGTCTCAATTTCTATGGGTTCATATGAATGAGCTCAGAAAATTGTCATTCTCAATGAAGATCCCATAGATTTAGATAGAGAAAATATAATTGATTTACTATATTTAGAACAACCCATGAATCAACAAATAATAAGTTGGAATCAAAATAATTAACAACAATGAAATTAGATAAACGATAGATCAAATTGCCATGCAAAAGATGTGCGGCTGGTAGGATTCGAACCTACGACCAAGGTTAACTAGACCTGTGTTCTAACCAACTGAGCTACGAGCCACTTACGCGACTCTGTCAGTTGGCAGGATCAGACCCTCACCACCACACATCAGTTGTCAAGGAAATAATAATCAATGAATAAATAACACGTCACAATTGTGACCGCCGACATTAAGGCAAGTAGCGGGGATCGATTGTCCACCAGAGCATCTTAAGCCATGTCGTGAATGCAATTAACAACAATGAAATTAGATAAACGATAGATCAAATTGCCATGCAAAAGATGTGCGGCTGGTAGGATTCGAACCTACGACCAAGGTTAACTAGACCTGTGCTCTAACCAACTGAGCTACGAGCCACTTACGCGACTCTGTCAGTTGGCAGGATCAGACCCTCACCACCACATAATAACACACAATGTTGTCTTTTAAAACATATTGAAAGTTTATGTAATATAACACATAAACGATCATTTTTATGTAGAAGATGTTTACAGAAATTTTCAACACAATATACTTAAGTAAATCATCAAAGAAATTGTGATGAACATAAGCTAGCAAAAACTAACACGCCAAAAGAAGAGAAAAAATGTCTAAAATTTAGCAATTATCATTTAGTAATAGGTAATAATAGACAGCATACTAAAGCAAAACGAATACAAGAAGCTTGTTCTCTTGGAATTTATCATAAATCCGATTATCCTTATCTGATTCATTCGCATTATGATAGGCATATAGGTGAAGATGCAAAGGAAAATTGGTAGAGTATTTAGTAAAACAGTGCAAAACTATTTCCAAGAAATTATTTTGTTATTCTAAGGCAAATGAAAAAGTAAACTAGCTAAAGAACAATATGAAACTTTTATCAATTACTCGGAGCAATTGAAAGGACATCTTTAATCTCATGCCGGCGCTTCGTCCGTTCTTTATTGAGGCATAACACGGAACTGATTACATAGCTGTTAACACGTCATGGATTGACAAGCTACATGAATTACTCTGATCCGATTGGCAGTTGCACAACACATTCATTTTAAGAACTCTTCAAGCTGCATATGGAGACAAACAGAAACATGTGAAAATATACAAGCAAAAGTTAAAACATGCAAGGTAAAAGACATAATACTGGAAAATAATAATGAAGTAATGAAGAAATGCATAATGTAGGCAAGCATTGCAGTAACACAAAACAAAAATAAACTAAAGTAAATACTACATACCGGTAATCACAAAATGGTGGCAGTAAAGATCCGATCCTTCTGAACACAGAGGGGAGGGTTAAACCACTTGATGGCGACTCCTTCGGCGATAAAGAGCTCATATGCTGATCGGCATCGCTTGATCGAAGTAAAATCTTTGATGCTGCGATCGGCACGTCGTGGACAATCCTGCAGATGCTTCGTAATGCTGGAGTTGGGCGACTTGTTTGATCGAGGTTGAGAAGTTCCACACAAGATCCAGTTCGGTAAGTGCTCTTTCACGCGGACGCGCAAAGGTCAACTACACTTTCCTACGTAAGCTGCTCCGCAGCCACAAAGAAATTTGTATACCAAGTTGTGTTGGTAGGACAGTGGAGTCGAATCCTTGGGTGCATTAGGGCACAGACGACGCGTTGCAAAGGTCAGACATACCTTGAGCTGGTAGTAGGTACTCTCAACTGCTTTCACAATGTTGCCGTACACATGGGAGCACTGTGGTCCGTAGTATGGAAGACGTACGTAAATGCGCTTCTTCTCGGCGACGATAGGCTTATCCATCACGGTAGAGTAGCGGCGAATAAACCATAAAGGATATCCGTTGCGTATTAGAATATCCTCCAAGTACGATTCTTCTTCAGGGATGAATTCCGGAGAACAAATCTTCCGGACACGATCAAACAACGTACGAACTAAGTTGATCTTATACTTTTTGGGGGAGAACGCCGTATACTGAGAGTAAAGGCCTGTAAAGGAAGCCTTTCGAAACACACGAGATAGAAGCCTCTCACCAGAACGGACTACTCGCACATCCAGGAATGATTCACCAGAATCCTTAGTAAACGTCAAATTTGGATGCATACCATTCAGACATTCAGACGCTGAAATAAGTCATCACCTGACTGCTCGTCGTCCACAATGACAAATACATCATCGACAAATCTCAAATACATCTTTGGCTTGACACTCTGGAATAGGCTTTTAACTTTTGCTCGTATATTTTCACATGTTTCTGTTTGTGTCCATATGCAGCTTGAAGAGTTCTTAAAATGAATGTGTTGTGCAACTGCCAATCGGATCAGAGTAATTCATGTAGCTTGTCAATCCATGACGTGTTAACAGCTATGTAATCAGTTCCGTGTTATGCCTCAATAAAGAACGGACGAAGCGCCGGCATGAGATTAAAGATGTCCTTTCAATTGCTCCGAGTAATTGATAAATGGGCACCTACAAAGAGACTTTATATCAATGTAAATCATTGCTATGTTTGCAATTGTGAATTTAATATTAATAATAAAAAGATAAGAGAACATAATCATTTTAATAGAAAATATAGAGGAGCTTCATTTCAATCTTGTAATACTAAAGAAGGAAAATCATCAAAATTAATTCCAGTATTTTTCATTAATGGCTCTTCATATGACTTCTTCATATGACTTTCACTTTTTAGTGAAGGATTTATTGAAATATGAAGATAAATATAGTAGTGTTACAGTTCTACCAAAAACTTTTGACGAATGTATTTCTATAGAATATGGTTCAAATTATAGAAAATTAGATTCTTGGATTCATTTAGATTCATGTGAAATTCATTAGATAAAAAAGTTAAATCAATGAAACCAGAAGTTCTAAATATACAAGAGAATTTTTTCCTGATGAAAAACATTTTAAAGAGATAAAAAAATAGAGGAATCTTTCCGCATGAATGATTTGACTCATTAAGAAAAATGGAAGAAGGAGAACTTCCAACAATAGAAGAATTTTATTATTCTTTAAAACAAACATACGTGTATATAAATACAAGTGAATATAAAAGAACACAAAAAGTTTGGAAAACTTTTAATTGTTCAACTTTTAAAGATTATCATGATATTTATTTAAAAGCAGATGTTAGCTGATTGTTTTGAAAAATTTCGAAGTTTGTTCTTATCAAATCATGAAATTGATCCATGCTATTGTCTTAGTGAGCCACGTCTTTGCAATGCGGTTCAAAATATGCTGGTATTGAACTTGAATTTTCAACAGATTATGATATGCTTCTTATGTTTGAGAAAAGTATAAGAGGTGTTTATTCAAGAGTTTTAAGTTCAAGATATGTAAAGACAAATAATATATATATTAAAGATTTTAAACCATCAGAAGAAAGTAATTATCTATTGTATCTCCATGCAAATAGTTTATATGGCTATGTAATGTCACAATAACTTCCAGCAGGAGATTTTAGATGGGAAAAAGAAAACTATTGTAAAGGAATTCCAGAAGGAAGAGATTGCATAATTGAATGTGATTCAAAATGTAGAAATTGAGCAAAAATAAGAACTTCAAAATTTCCATTAGCTCCCGAAAAAATTAAACTGAATAAAGAAGATATTAAAATTAATTGATGAGAAGGAAAAAAAGTTGGTAAAACAGAAAACTTATGTCTAACTTAAAAGATAAAGAAAGATAAGTCTCACATTATAAGATGTTAAAATATTATGAATCTCTAGACATTAAAGTAACTAAAAATCAGCATGGTTAAAAAAATATATTGATTTTAATACTAATCAAAGAAAAAATGCAACATCAGATTCTGAAAAGGATCTTTGGAAATTAATGAGTAATGCATTCTATGGAAAGACAATGGAAAAAATTAGAAATAGAATTAATTTTGAACTTTATTCTAATGAAGATAAAGCTAGAAGAACTCAATTCTCAAAACCAAATTTTAAAGAAAGAATTATCTTTGATGAAATCTTGTAGGAGTATTAAAGGGCGTTCAACCAATGACTTTTAATAAAGCAATATATTTAGGATCATGTATTTTAGATTATAGCAAGTTGTTAATGTATCAACTATGTTATGAGAAAGTAAATAAAATATGGCCAAGAAATGAAACGATTGGTTTTGATACTGATAGCTTCTTTTTAAATATTAAAGCAGAGGATGTTTATGAAAATATGGTTAAAATAAAAATTGAGTTAGATACTTCTACTTATCCGAAAAATCATCCACTTTTTTCTGAAGAAAGCAAAAAAGTAATTGGTAAATTTAAAGACGAATTGAATGATAAAATAGTATTTTTACGAAGCAAAGATAATTCTTTCAAAATTGAAAGAAAAGATGAAAGTGAAGATGAAAAGAAATGTTTGAAAAGTGTATCAAAAGCTACTATTTTGAAATTGAAGTTTGAAGATTATAAGAAGTGTTCATTTCAAACACCAGAAAACTATGAAATAAGATATGATAAAATGAATTGATAAAATAAAATTGAATTCAAAAAATCATGAAATGTTCTTATTTGAGTCAAACAAAGAATCATTATCTCCTTATAATGATAAAAGATATATTTCTAATGATGGAACAAATACTTTACCATATACTGATCCGTTTACTTCGATTTTACTTGAAAAGTTGACTAATCTTGATTAAAAATATATATTTAATTATTAGCTAAATATATAGATCGAATGGTTTATTTTATTTATTTTTTTTGAATTAAAATGTAATCCTCACCAAAAAGAAATTTCCATGCCTTTTCACCCGTTGTTAAGTTAATTCCATTAGGCAAAATAATGTTTTGTGATTCTTTTGTATGATAGTTTAAACAGATATAAAATAGATTATATCCTTGAAATTACAATATTCTTGATAATTTCTTTCCCTTGAGGAAGAATTAACAGTTAAAGTTGAAGCTTTTAGTTCAAATGCAATATTTCGTTTTTCATCAATAAAATCAATTTTTGAAACTTTTTCTGGTAATAAAGCTTACATAATTCCTCATATAATTTTCCTAAACGCATTTGAATTATCTTAATTCATTTGCGTGTCTTAATTCTTTTTCACATAGTTCAATTAATTCTTTGAAATTCATATTAATGGGCGCTAGCAAAATAGGATGATCTTGAAATTTATATTGATATAATACATCTTCTAAAGGGTTTTCTGGTTTTATTGTTTTAGTTGATCTATTATGTCTATTTAGTAATTATATTGTTTTTCTTCAAAATCTTCACTAATTCACTTCAAGAAAAACGTGACATAGTTCTAAACTCTGTTATAGCAAAATACTTTTTATAAGACTGTTCATTTTCTAAAGTAGTTTTGTTACTTGTTTTATTACATGTCTTGTTGCTTGTTTTTTAGTTATAATTTAGTTTAAACTTGTAACTTAAAAGGATCTGGCTCCATGCCCTCGATCGGTTCTTCCTGTGAACGACGTAGATAGTGACTTGGATTCTACATCAAAGCAGCATGATTCTTCTGAAACTTTACCTAAAATATGACGATCGGTACGAGAGGTCAGCCGACCTCCCGATCGGTTGAGGTATTCGAGTTTCTAAGGGGGGAAGGAAGAATAACATGACATGTGGACTAACGTGCTATAATGTTATTGTCCTATTGTGCTTTGGCAGTCATAGGTCGTGTACTGCGTGTGAGTTGCATTCTTGCGTTCTATCTTGCTTTCCGTTAGTCATACCTTTAATGTCATTAATGTATGGTGTGTTTCCGGCGATTAAACCATATTCTGAAATGACCATTTTCATTACAGTTATTATCTAAGTTCGGAGTTGAAAACTAAGCACTAGATTTAAAAATCATTCAATTTTAATGGTTGAAAATAGAGATTTATTTACAACCTTTAAAACTTTAGTGTTAATTAAGTTTATTATCCTAAATTATTAATTAGGATTATGATATCATTATTAATTATCCTCATTAATTCTTCAGGATTAAGCTTTAAATCCTCAGGATTATGTAGCTGAAAACACAACAACAAATAATTTTTTTGAAAAACAGTCTTATTTTAGAGATTCTAAAACATGAAATAAGGAAATAAACTTACTTAAAACAGGCGGCGACGGGAACTTTGTTCCCCACCACAAAGGTGGTGATAAGAACTTTATTCCACGCCATTTGGCGACATCCATAAACTACTAGGAAAGCTATACCTGGTTTTATTTGGAGTAAATATCCTAAAGAAAAAACATCTCCCTGGTCATCAATATGATGGTACAAATACAAGATTAGATTTAAAATTACATGAAAATGATAGTCCAAAACCAGGTGAAGAACCAATCAACAAAGTTGATGCTGCGGCTTACAAACACGATTTAACCTATAGAGATCATGATGATATTGAATCAAGACATATTGCAGATAAAGTAATGATTAATGAATTAGATAACATAAAAAAATCCAACAATAAGAGAAAGACTAGAAAGTTTTGTAGTTAAGAATACATTACTAGCTAAACTACTTTTGGTCAGGGAATGCAGAACGAAAACATAAAACAAATAATGAGTTCTGACTGACATAAGCCATTTAGAAAAGTTATAGAATTCTTAACTGTTGAAACATATCATCCTGACGATATTTGGCCTGCAGATGTTTTAGTTATGGAAAGGAAAGACAATGGTTTTAAACATATTTTAGTTGTATTAGATATCTTCACAAGATTTTTATGGACTGTTCCACGAAAAACAAGAGCAGCTAAAGAACTTATACCTTTCAAAAAATATTTAAATATTCAAAAGGAAAACCAAATAGAATATGCAATGATGATGGAGGAGAATTTAGTAAGATGGAATATTATTCAACAAAAAAAGGAAAGAAAAAGTGTTTTGGTGAAAGAGTTATTAGAACAATGAATGAAGAGCTTCGGGGTCAAAGCCAAGTTCAGAGCTAATGAAAGAGTAAGAATATATAAATGGAAAGGAACTTTGAAAAAGGATATAAAGGTTATTGGACAAGTGAAATTTTTATTGTTGATAAAGTTTTAAAAAATAATCCAATAACATATCAGCTGAAAGATTTAAATGATGAAATAATCCTAGAAAAATTTGATACTAATGAATTGTCAAAAACTCAACTGTGGAAAAATATATTGGAAATGTCTGTGGATAAATGGGATAATTAATGGGATAATCTTTAACAACTTCTGATATTTCAAAGAATGCGGAACTGAATTCAAAATATTTCAATGTTGAAGGTGATATAATGCAAGGTTCATTAAGCATGAATAACAAAAGAATTATAAATTTGGGAATCCGGCAAACATTAACGATGCTTCAACTAAAATATATGTTGATGATAATAAACAAACATATGCTTCTAATTTAACTTCTGGAATTTTAATACTTTTAGTATGAATAACCAAAAGATTACAAATGTTTTAAATCCTACAAATAATCAAGATACTTTGTAGGTAAATCCACAAATACCTAAACTTGCAACTGCTCCAACGCCTTACCAATTAACTCTTTATTATTATTTACAAAGTTAAGACCTGTCTTTCCAAACGTTGCGGCAGATTTGCCAATATTTGCTATTGATGAGAAAATTCCTTCCCCATGATATTCTTCATCTAAAATTTCAACAGTATTTGTTAGGTTAATATATTCAGGATAAGCATCTTTCTGAGGATATAAAACATCAGTATTATGCAAAACTCCATTTGATTCCATTGAAAAGCGCAGTTTTCAGGAACCTTCGGTTCCGTTAAATTCAAAGAATATAGGTAGCTTTTGCTTAACGACATTTTAAAGTGTAAGAGTCAACGACTCTATGCTTGCTTAATAATACTATTTAGAATGATTGTTTCACCATCAAAATTAATTAAATTGCCATTTTCATTAACAACTTTAATATGCATATCTCTTCTTATTGCTGTTTTTATATGAGAATTAATTTCTTTTATTTTATGTGCTGCAGAAGGAATAGTAATCAATGTATATTTTGCTCCATTGTCTTTCGAAAATCGAAATTAATCATTGAAATCCGTTCTTATATTTTTAGTTGAATTGTAAGTCGTAAACCAATTCTATAATTTTTCTTAGGATCTACTGGAATATTAGGGTCAAATGATTGACGCATTTTAGAGGCTTTCATTTCTATTTGAATTGTTGCATTAAATTTATTATTTGTATATACTTTGTTATTATTACTTTCTAATAATTGTAGGAACCGCTAGCTGCATTAATTCTTCTACGAACATAAAGTTTGAAATTCTTTAGTAGTAATTATTTTTAATTAAAAAAGTTTTTTCTGAATAGCATATACGTGCGTATTTCATTTTGTAAATTAATTGAATTTGCACCTGCTTCTTTTTCGTACATAGTCCGGCCACCGCTTATCCTCCACCATTCACCTGTCATTCATTCCTTCACCTAATCTTTCATTGAAATATGTTGTTGGGTCTTGGATCCTCTAACTCTGTTATATCTTCTTCTCTATTCAAAATTTTATTAAAATTCTTTTTAATTAGAGGTTTTCTTACTTTAATAATCACATTGAATGTCATTAATAAAACTCATAATGATTGAATGAGACTATTAAAACCATTACCTCTAGCAACTTTTTCTACTTCTTTTTATGTCTTTTTTGTTCAGATAATCTTTGTTGTTCAGCTTTATTTGAATTAACTGCCTGTGCTATTCCTGCTGCTCCTCCTACAACTGTTCCTGCAGCTGTTCCTGCAGCTGTTAAACCACCAATAATTAAAGGAATTAATGGAAAGATTCCTTCTTTCTTAAGGTCTCCGTTGTTTTCGATAATGATTCTTTAAATTTCTTCTAATTTATGTCTAGCAATATAATACTTTTGTTTATTCTGTGTAAAATATTTTGGTTTATCATCTTGTATAAGTTTGATTAATCTTGCTTATATTTGAAAACTATGTTTTTAGGAACCGAACGGTTCAGTCAATTGAAAATTTTAGATTCTGTTTGCACCGTTAGAAACTATGATTTTAAAATGATTAGGAACAAAGTGAAATGGTTTGATTCAGATATTTTGTGTACTCAATTCATACATTTTACTCAATTCGCTCATGCTACTCGATGATTTTAATAATGTTTACAGCATCTCCAAGCACTAATGCAAAAGTTTTTAATTTTGGCGTTCCTATAGTTTCGATAACTAGAAATTTTTGAATTCCATCTGTATTCAAATTTTCTGCTTGTTTTGATACAATAAAACAAAATATTAGATAAAGATTTTTCCACTCTGTTGGACATAAGGATGGAATGACACCAAATTTCCTACACATTTTATCATGCATATCATAGCCTAACATTAAATTCTGTTTGCTATGATCGAATTCTAAAGGATCTATTGAATAATTGCTTCGATTTAAGTTCACTTGAAGTTTCTTTATCATTTTTGATCAAATTGAATCAGAATAGAAAAAGTTAGAGCAATTTTTATCAAATGCTTCTTTTCCATTTTCTTTACATCCAACTATTACGAATCTTGGTGAATATTTTTATGCTTGCAATATTTCATGTATAAAGAGATTGTTCTATTAAGATTGAAGGAATTCTTGTTCTCTTTAAATATAAAACAATAATATCTTTTCCACTTGCCAATCTTCTAAAGAAGGTGTAATTTGTGGAATCCATAATTCTGTTTGATTTATTGTTATTCTTAATTCATCAGGTGAAACTGCATTTCCAAAATTTTTTTTCATCGTTAATATTCCTAGTCAAAGAAAGTCTTAAAGGTAATTGATATGAAACTTTTTTATAATCGAGAAATCCAATCAATGGTGATAAATTTCATTTTATTACAAATTATCCTTTATTGCTATCAAAAAGTTCTTTACGTAATGAGAAACCTATTCAATCTATTAACAAAATTATCATGTTCGGCTTTAGTTGGAGCTGCGGTTGCTTTTGATAATGTATTTACAAAACTTCCTGAATTATTATCAGAAATCCAACCATTCATTCTTGAGGTTGTTCTAATTGTGAAACTAGTTTACTAATGAATTTTATAATATCATCATCGGTTTCTACTTCTAAAATTTCATCAATAATCTGTGCACCAATTTGAAATCTTAAACTATCAAAAAGTTTTGGAACAAAAATTTTTTCAAGTTGCATCTTTGGTCATCGAAGCTGCAGCTGTGGATGAAGTTGCATCATCATTTGAAACTTCTGCATCTAGATATAAAACAGATTTTTATAAAATCTAAGAAATCTTGAGTTGAATTAACTTCAAAAATAACCATGCCGTTTTGATTAGGATTGCGAACTGTTCCTGATGTTGGTGAAAGTTTTATGTAATCTTCCTTTTTAGAATTCCATGAATATCTAGGATGTTGTATCATCTTCTTCTCAGTCAAAACTTAAAAGAACAGAATCTCGACACCTTGCACTAATACTTTGTGCATGAAGAATTTTATATTCATGTTCTTTTCTTAATTCATCAATTTTAAAATATTTTAAAGATGGGAAAGTTTTAGAAGTCAAGTTTATTTAATTTTTGCAACATTTTTTTATTTTTATTGTAAAAAATTTTAAATTAAATAATTTAATAATAAAAATTTGATAAATTTTATTGGGATTTTCAGGTAGTTCAAATTTGTCTTTATATTGTTGGATTTCGTTGAATTTTTAGGAGATTTTATATTGTAAAATCTGATGAATTTCTATTTTGAATTTAAAGTTTAAACTACCAAAAAAAATTTAAAAATCGAGCGTGTGTCCGTAGCCTATATTTTACTAATTACTTTGACGTAACATTGTTAGTTGAAGAATCTTGTTCAAAAATGTGCGTTAGTGCTCAATGGTCGGTAACAATAACGAATGTTTGACCATATAAATACTTGTTCAAACGCTGAAAGGCCCAATGAATGGCTAAGGCCTCTTTCAACGTTTGAGAGTAGCTCTTTTCGGATTTGGAGAGCTTGCGGGAGATGCAGATTATCGGATGACCTTGGTTAAGAATAGTGCCTGTAGCGTACTCTGAAGCGTCGACCACCAGTTCAATCGAAACACTAAGTTGAAAGTGTCTAAGAACTTTGCCGTTTAGTAGCTGTTGAAAAAACTTATCGCAAGCCACTTGAGTTGACGTAGACCATTTAAACGCAGACGAGTTGAGATCGTAAAGGGGACTCACAATCTCTGCGAAATTGGGTACGAAATGTGAGTAGAATTGGGCGAAACCGATGAAGGACTGTAACTTTGATGGACTGTCTGGACGATGAGCGTTGGAGACTGGTTTGATTCGTTCAACGTCGGCTGAAACTCCTGCACCCCCTAAGATGTAGCCGAGGTACTTGAAGTGACTTACACTAAACTCGGACTTCTGCGCGTTGATCTTTACATTGAAATTGTTCAATGTTTGAAGTAGAGCGGTTAATCGTTGGTTGTGTTCATCGCGAGAGGTTGCTATGACGATGATGTCATCCTGATAGGCGCGGACGACTTGTAGACCCTCAATGATGCGACTGATAACGGTTTGAAATGGCCCCAGGAGAAACGGTTAGTCCAAAAGGCAGACGTTGATAGTCATAGAGTAGTTGATAGTGGAACAATCCGAACGGAGTATTGATTGTTGGTAGCTCCTTTGCTTCATCTGTTAGCGGAATCTGGAGGAACGCATTGCTGAGATCGATTTCGGAGAAGATGTGACCACAGGCCTTGGAGCATGTCGTCTGCCGGTGGAGTTGTAACAGCAGTCTGACGAGTTGCTTGTTGACAGTAACTCTGTAGTCTCCACAAATTCTCGGTTGGCCGTTGGGTTTGATTGGAGTCACAGTGGGTGTCCCAAGCTGAGGACGAGACTTTCTTGAGGATATCATCAGCCACTAGGTCACTTAGATTATGCTCGACCAGTTCGCGTATACCATATAGGAGAGTGATCTGGCCTTGAAAAATCTTTGGATCACTAACGAAGTCGAGTCTGACTGCTCCATCTTCATGCAACCCGAATTCTTGCTGCATTGAAACATTATGTCTTTGATGGAAGGCAATAACGGCTCGCAGAGAAGACTGTTGACATTGAAAACAATCTGGATTTGTAGTCTGCATGCCTTCTAACCCAAGACAAATCTTTAGTGATCAAAATTGGCAACGGAATGGCTTGGTTGTTGAGTAGATGACCTGTGGTTTGCATCGACCCAGAACTGATAATGGATGACACGTAACGCCAGTTATAGTTGACTTAGTTGGATGAATGGTTACGCCGAAGGTAAGACGGTCCAACTGCTTCTTGGGAATAAAGGCTACAGGACTTCCAGTATCCAGGATGAAGTAAAGCGAACGTCCGTTTTAAAAATCCAGTTTCTGGAGCAGATGACTCGTCGTAGAGGCTTGGAGAGTGAATGCCCTGATGGAGTCGTCATCATCGCTGCTTGTAGAGTCAGAATTTCCAGCGGTGACGGCTTTTACGCGATTGGCATTGAAAGTAGAGTTGGAGTTGGCAGAGCGGCAAACTTTACCGATGTGTCCAATTTTGTGGCATGCTCGGCATTCTACTTTGTTGAAACGGCAAATAGCCCTCTGGCATTGTCCTTCGCAGGAGTCGCACTGTCTTCGCATAGACGGGTTGCTGTGGGTAGCCGCGGAATTTCGCGTAGACATCGAGTTATGCCTGGGCGTTGAGCTTCGTACTGATGCATAGTTGCGAGTTGATGCAGTGTGCTGGAACCTAGGCTGAGACTGTCGGAAGCGATGTTGCTGTGAAAACTTGCGGTGATTTGTAGTCATGACCTCAGTGCCTGGATTGGCGACTGCTTGATTGACGGCGTCCCAACTCTCGAGGATTTCTTTGGCCATGTGGAAATCCAAAGCATGCTCCTTTAGTAGTTTTTTCGTTTCTAGTCTTGTTCACAGACCCCAGCAACTAGTCGGTCATGCAGTTGCACCTCTAAATTTGCTCCAAACTCGCACTTTGATACCTGTTTCTGCACCCGCAGTATTAATGCTTCGTACGTTTCTTCTTGCTTCTTAGTAAGATTGTGGTACTTTTCTCTTTCTGCCACTTCGAAATTGATTGGAGAGAGATGATCTACCATCAGACTCTGTAGGTGCCGAACTTGCATGTTTGAGACGTCTCTCGGGTAGGCAAGATCGTTTAGCAACGTGAACGCACACTAGGCAGTTAGCGTCAAGTGCAGATTGTTTCATAAAAAATGGATCACCCTTAAACATCGCCTTAACTTCAACTTTGTCTAACTCCGCCAAACTTGAACGAATTTCTCTGAAATTTGGAAGATATGTCAGTTGTGCTTACTAATATCATTGTTGGAAATTTCAAGCATGAATATTGAGTTGTTTTCCTGTTATAGATAAAAAAAGTAGTAGATAATTTGATCTTCATTTAGCAATGTTACACAAAATCATACCTCACTCTTATAAAATTACATTTGTTTCCTTTGTTATGTAATATGTTGTTCTACAAGCCAAAAGCTATCAAGCAAAACAAAAAGAAAGAAAATCGGTCAATCAGAGCCAGTATAGCACCATTATTCATCAACAATAATGTAACTGCTACATGTGATTAACTGGACTTCATGTTCCATAGCTTCCTGACTTCGTTGAGGTGGTGTTGGCAGCACTCCTGATTGCTTTCAGCTAGAAATCTATCTCTTGCCGGTTGAAAACAATACAAAGCACAAATGAACAATAACGAGATCGCATTCACAAAAGGCAAAGTGTCAGCCTTGCTAGAACTAGGGTTTTCTTTGCGAGCTACAAGCAAGCGACTAAATGTCCCTTACACAAATGTGCATCTATGTAGTAGAAGATTGTTTCCTTGTCGTCGTTGATCTTGTTATATGGTAACCAAGCATTGCGAAAATCTGATGTGCCAATCAGATATTGCAGTAACGTCCGAAACGTCTAAAGGTTCAATTACCGTTGACATGACGTTGTAGATGGACTTGCGTTGAACGTAGTTGACCTTACATTTACTTAATTTCTTAAGAAATAAGAAGGCCTTATCTTAGGTCAGTGGTAATCTTAATAAGTCCTTATGACTTTACACACCTTACAGCTCTTTAATAAAGCCCTTCCTAGCTAGCTCCACTAAGCACCTCAACTAACAAGTCCTTACCTGTTTGTGCATGCAAGCGTGTTAATGGGAATGAAGGACCCAGGATGGTGGTCGGGTGAAAAGAGCAGCTAGCAATTTTCATTTTGAAAGTAAGGCTAAGTAAGTGGTATTCTCACGGCGAGAGATAACGAAAATATCAATTTGTTTTATGACACATTAAGAAGTTAGAGTCCCTTATTTTGGAAAACAGTCATTATGAAATGAATATATATGTAGCTGGGAGCTATAAACCTAATGTCAATATACACCAGAACGAATAGCAGAAGATAGAAGAAAAGCTCTACAAGAAGCAATAGTTCATCTCTTTCTGCTTACTTACAAATTTGCTTCTTGCAAGCAGTGCATAACGCTTTCCTAGAAGATCACATTTGGAGACATAAATGACAATGCATTCTGTTACAGCTTCCATTTGCTGGAACAAATGCGCATTGCGACAGCGGATTGCTGATCTCTATGAAGATGTGACTTCACTCTGGAAACATTGACATATATTCCGAAGATCATTATTTTCCGATATACGTGGTACGTCCAATAAGTTTCCGGACAAATGTAGAAAAAATGAAAATATTTTGATTCAGACATGATGAATCATTAATATGGTATATATATGCTAGGAGGCTATGCAAAGTTTTAAAAAGTTTCCATTTTTTATTAGTCTGCTGAACCATTTTAAAAAACATTCGAAATTTTGAATATTTTGATGAATCGAAAACAAAAATAATGTTTTTCCTAAGAATGTTGAAAATTTGTCGACGGATATGTGTTGTTTGAACATTTATCAACACAAGCAGTCTGCATGTAGCCAGATAAAAATTACAGGTTTTCAGAAGTTCACTTTCAAACCAATTTCTCTCTCTTCGAACACATTTCAACTTCCTGACACCTAAGGTCGTCAAACATTTCAAACTTTTCTAAACGAAATTTACCCACAATTTCGCGGACAGATTCCTCTAGATCAGAGTTTCATCTAAATGACTGTCCGTCCACGCAAATGCTTTTCTCTGAGTCCTGAGCAACCAGAAGTTGTTTCAAGAGAGGTCCGGTCTGCACGGGGATAGTTAATTGATGCCCAAATTCTGTCGTCAAGCTTCCAGGTCTTTCAATGAGAAAACGGAAGACGCAAGAAAAACTATGGGTTGACTTTTCAATGTTCAGCAAAAGTCCAGGAGAATCCCAATACTTCCACTGGATACATTCAGCTTCTCACTAAGAGTGGTAATCGATATGCGTCGATCCGTGTTCCATCAGCTCGGACTTTGTAGTTGCAACAGACTCGGTAAGCCTACCTTCAGGCTTCAAGTGGAGCATCATTGACACCTTGTCGACCTCGACTAAACTCTGCTTGCTGCCCAAAACAGGATCGCCGACTGTGAAGGACATTCGTCCCTGAAAGCAGCTGCCATTCTGTTCCGTAAATCGTGATTCTGATAGTTAAGAGGAATACGGAGACGAGTTGCACACCTCTTCAATTTTTTCAATGCGAAACTCGGTTTAAGACATTATTGCACACTGCACATTTGCAATTGAATTTACATCGAATTTAATTAAATAATGGACGGTTGCGTGGCGAATAGAGTTAACTGTTCGAAATGAATGCTTCATTGTTCTCATGCACATGAATTCCTGCATATCCAACATATCAGATTCGATAGCACTGTCCACAACCAATAAAATCCATCAAAGTATTCAAAATTTCTTATGTTTTTTAAAATGGTTCAGCAGAATACTAAAAAATGGAAATTTTTTAAAACTTTGCATAGCCTCCTAGCCTACATACACAAAATTAATGATTCATCATGTCAGAATCAAAATATTTGCAGTTTTTCTATATTTGTCCGGAAACTTATTGGACGTACCACGTATACTCCATTAGCAACGCCTTTAATCTCGCCATTCACTCGTATGAGAGAAAATCAGGACTTATGATGCGAAAAAAATCCAAGCAAAAAATGCGGCTGCTGTGTTATTTGAAATTATGTATTGTCGACGTTTGTGACGTTCTCCCTTTGTCAAAGCAAAAAATTCAAAATGGAGATGCACACACGCGCAGAGATGAAAGCGGATAATAAGGGTAAATCCATTTTATATAATTGGTCAAAAACGTGTCTTGACTTCGTTCTGAACTGATTTTCATGATTTTTTTCATCTTGATCCTTAGGATCTCCTGTTTTCGGTCATGGTAAATTCAAATCAATCCAGAAAAGGCTTCTTTATGAAAAATGTAGCTCAAGGCAGAAAAAGTACCAAAAATGCCTGTCCCAAGCATAGATACTCCATCTTCGGGAAGAAATTTCGTACTTAAATTATGAGTCTAAAGTTATATATCATGGGAAAGTGCATGAACCATACTTTCAACCAGACTATAATTCAAGATTGCATTTACCTTTATTTGGGATTTTTCTTCAATTAGCCTTCGTCCCCCAAAAATTGTCTTCTGGCCGATGCAGATTTTTCAACTTAGAAATTTTGTTTTTACTTTCTTTATACGACGAAATACATCATTTGTGAGTCTAGTTGCTGCATCAAAAGGAAAAAATCAACTATGGATCATTACAGTTGAGCAATTGTTAATTTAAAAAAATGACCTGTATTCTTTCGACCAGACTATTTGATTTTCCTTAAAATTCCATTTTGATGCTGAAACCACATTTTTTTATCCGGATCTCATGAAAACTGACAGAATTATCAAGAACCATAATGTAATCATGCATGCAATTTTTTTCAAAATCTCGTAAATGTCCATCTGATCGAGACCACAAAATTATCGGTCAGAAGATCCCTGGTAATATATAGTGCAAACACAAAACTTGTACAAATACTCATTTGATGTGGTCGCCACTATGATGTTCGAATTCAGCGTGAAAATTTGACCATATTTGCAAATTTTCAAGGAAAACGAAGTTGCAAAGTTGAAAAGACAAAAGTTGACCAAAATGTTGTTATATATAAAATGTATTAAATGTATAACCCGAAATCTGTTAACCGGTAGGAGTGCTGCTAACTGGTTAACCTATTGAATTTTTAATGGACCAACATTGGTTCAGTATATATTTAGTATATCGGTTCCACCATTTGATATTAACCGACCTACGATCAATGTTTAAAATTTGATTTCTTTGGAATTATCATCGGACATGTCTGATCTGAATATCTTTAGAATGAATGCGAACTTTAAACCATGAATTAGCATCATTTTGTTTATCAAACATATTAGGCAGTTGTTATTACAGTCTAGTTAAAAATGTCATATTAACTTATTTGAATTCGTTTCCATGATATCATCATTGCAACGGCTAGCAACAAAAAGCATTCATGTAGATTAGTTTTAGTAAATTCTGGACCTATACAATTCCATTCCGTATATGGCATGCGGACCATGATGTGAAGAACATTATCGCGACTTATTCAATTACTTGAAGCTCATCCCAAATGATTATGTTGTATAAAGTCTGATGCCAAGCCATAGAGTAAGTCTGATCATAGGTAGAGTGATCACATGTCATCTGATCTTATTATAGGGAGAGTATGTCGACTCAAAAAACTGCTTGTAGACAGTGAAAATTTTTATATCAAAAGATTCAGTTTTTTACGGAGATTACGTTCCTGTGGTCCAAAAATTACTTGAGCAGTTTTTAAAAAGCTAATTTTTTGCAAATTTATGTACTACCGACATGAAGCCCACTTTATAAGTATCATGAAACAAGTTGGATATCAAAAGGAATGAATATTTGCTAACAAGCATCTTGACTAGGCGAAAATTAAGCGGATGATCAAAGAAATTTCATGAACTGCATTATAATGCAAGTGCCTGCAAGTCCTCAATGAAGCGTTGAGATCTTATGAGAGCTCCTTGACTGAGAAGTCATGTTTTTAGTTCAATTTTCATCGGCATGATTTTATGATTCACAAGGCGTCATTTCTTGAACCAGAATACATGCAGTAACGTGGACCCATTTGCATCTTTCAAAGTTAATTATGATAAGCTTCCTTGATGATGATGTTTTGCTCTTTTAGTGGCAGTCTGTGATATGATCACGCTGAAGAAAATAATCTTATTCTGAAGCTGAGCATTTATAGTAATGGTAACTGATCGAATTGCTAATTAACAAAATTGTTACCTCTCCAAGTTGTCATGACATGGAGGATTTGTGGAATACTTTCAGGCCCTCTGCTTTTCATACTTCTGATTAACGACCTCCCTAAATTCGAAAACACAAAGATTGCTGCGTATGCCGATGACTTGACCCTGATCCATCTTGCTGATAATGCGAGTGACCCTGCTGAGTCCCAAGCTGATGTTAACAAATTCTCCTCTTGGACTCTCACTAAGCATCTGAAAATGAATGAAGCAAAATCTAAGAGTCTGTGTGTTGGCCGCTGCGACGCTACTTTCGATCCTATTTTTATCAATGATGCTCTTGTACAGGATGTCCCCTCCTTGAAAATCCTTGGTGTCTATTTTTCTGAAATTTTATCGTGTAGTGATGAATTTGCCTTTCTGTATGGGAAATTGTGTCGAACAATGTCCTTTGTAAAGCGGTTGAAAAACAACGGCAGCAGTGGTGATGTTATTTGAACTGCGTATGTTGGCCTAGTAGTTGCACAGATTGGGTTCTGTTGACCAGCTATTTGTGACAGCAAGCAGAGTGACATCAGTAAACTGAAACAGCTTGACCGGACAGCCAGACGTTGGGCGATGGTTCATAACAAACTGTCACTGAAAGAAATGCTTGACAGAGGGTGTGTCCGTCTGATCAGGAAGATCGCTGACAATGCGGACGCTCATCCTCTTGCTGAATTTTTTGTTGTCAGAAATGACATTCGAAATGTGAGGCATACAAGAAAGCTGCTTGCCCATCGACGTCAAGTTAAATTGTACACTAAATATTTTGTTAAATTTTCTTCGTATGCATAATTGTGTCCATATTCTTTCGTTTTTATAAGTCTGTACAGACCCATGTCATACACCGTTTGTTGTATTGGCAAATAAAGAACTATTATTATTATTACTATTATTATATTATTGCACACTCTCGCCTCACCATAAGTAACACTCTCGCCTCACATTTAGCACCCTCGCCTCATGGTGGTAATATTAATTAGCATTCTCGCCTCATTCATAGCACTCTCGCCTCATATCTAACACTTTCGCCTCAAATCGATAACAATTATAATTAAGTAGCATTCTCGCCTCAATGCTATTTTTAGTATCGAAAATCCTTCTTATCTGATCTCAGTTAAATTATGCCATGATTGCATTCAAATCGCTTTTTTATAAGCGGAAATCTTAAGAATTCAGCGAAGAATTAAGTTAATTACGCATAGCGTTAATGCGTTAATATAGTGGGATCACCAATATGAAATTAATGAATGACATAATTCTATCTAACCTATGTAATGTAACCCTTCATGAACGGACTCCGAAGAACAATGAGTTCCCGATTGTGTTAGAACGCTTCAATTTATTGTATCTTTAGAGAAAACACTGCAAGACACCGACTGTATGTTCTTACTTGGATTCTGCAGCTTTCTAGTACTCATACGTTATAAAACTTTGATAACAAACTTTTTAATCATTGCAAATTTAGAAATTCCTTTAAGCAATAAGTTCACAATTTTGCTGAATCATGATAATGACATTCTTTATTCATCGGTATTTATGCTCGTTAACCGGTCATACGCATTGAAAAGCCATTTGCTCGCATTGCACCAATAAATTGGTGCAATATCGCACAAGACGTGTATTTACGTAAATTTTGATAATTTTGTTATAGAACATCACGTTTAAATTTCTATTCTGCTTTCGATTTCTCCTTCAACAACCGAGTTACAACGCAGTAAATTTCATGAAAATCATCAGTCTGACATATATAGCCTACCGTATAAGTCAGCTTTACACTGAAAAAATCATTCATAAAACAATTGAATCTATTTTCACTCCTTACATTCTTTTTCAGTTTATACGGTATGCTCTAAAGTCAATCACTTGGGATCTTCTACGTTTCTTATTTCTTAGTCCTGTGTCTTCCTCAAGATCGTTTTCCTCGTCTTCTTTCCTTTCTACGTCTTCTTTATCTTCTTCAATTTCGTCTTCACCTTCGTCTTCACCTTCGTCCTCTAGATTTCAACAGAAAATGATTTAACAAAATACCATTTTACAATAAAATGGTCTATTGAATACGGATAGTGGTTTGAGTTAGCCCAAATAGAGGTCGACTAATCCACTTTTAGATGAAGCTTAAGAAATTTATTTAATTTTGATTTTAGAAATTTGAATAGCGATATAAGGGCCGGCTATTACTGAAAGACACCAAAGCCAAAATTCCAAATTACTAAAAAACACAAAGCCAGAATAGTCCACTTCCAGACCATTTTAAAGAAAAATAAAGGTGTCCATGGATAAAAGCAGCTCGAAAAACCCCTCAAATCAGGCTATTTTATCGAAAAATGAAAGGAAATACTCAAAAACGCTAATTCAAATTTAATGTAAATTTTCGAAAGAACAAATTTATACCATTAACCATAACTTTGCCAATTGTTGATATTTATCAATCAAACTTCACACACACATTCTCGGATCACTATCTAGGTGGCAGCATAACACCCGAATCCTAGCTAGTCGCACCCTGAAGATATCGGAATTTTAAATGATTTTTTTGGAATGACAGAATCGAATTGCACCAGCCACTGTGATGGAGATGTGGTTCTCATTATCAGCATAAATATGCAGTGTATAATTTGATATAATGACACATCTTAAAAGCCTTTATTATACCTGCGTCACAAGGTTGGAAGTGAGATGTAATATTGGGGTTATTAGCATCGCCTCCAATCATCATCAAAAGTTTCACAACTCTACCTATCGAAAAGTAATTCGTCAACACGCTATTGAGATCTGGGATTGGTGTTATATCGACTGCTAAATTAGACGTTTTGTCCCTATAATGTCATGGGTGGATGGCGGTATATGACATCTGGCGCTAAACCGAATATTCAATGCTAAAATATTTTTTTTCTGTAAAAAGATGGGAGTTAAATGAATTTGACGCTACATCGAGTGGCGTTATATCAAGAGTAAAATGTAGTAGGAATTGGCAAAGTTATGGTTATAGGTGTAAATGCCGATTTTGGGACATTTACATGAAAATATACGTGTTTTAAAATTCCGATATCTTCAGGGTGCGACTAGCTAGGATTCGGGTGTTATGCTGCCACCTAGATAGTGATCCGAGAATGTGTGTGTGAAGTTTGATTGATAAATATCAACAATTGGCAAAGTTATGGTTAATGGTGTAAATGTGTTCTTTCGAAAATTTACAGTAAATTTGAATTAGCGTTTTTGAGTATTTCCTTTCATTTTTCGATGAAATAGTCTGATTTGAGGGGTTTTTCGAGCTGCTTTTATCCATGGACACCTTTATTTTTCTTTAAAATGGTCTGGAAGTGGACTATTCTGGCTTTGTGTTTTTTAGTAATTTGGAATTTTGGCTTTGGTGTCTTTTAGTAATAGCCCCGATACCAATCTGATCAGAATATACCAGATGCTTCAACTGATCCCAAGTTAATCTCAAACAATGTGGAAGTGCATTCCTCATTTTAGGTGAGAAAATTCGTGGTGCAAGTAAGGTGTTGCATCTACCTTTTTGCTATCCACATGACTTCAATGTGAGTAATTTTGATGCTAATAGGTCACATATCAGAATATACATTTTCTCCTAATCTAATGATGCGGATACGGCATGGTTTAGGAGTAATAGACCATGTGTCAAATGGACCAAATATATTCTACAATTTTTTTACTTAATTATGAGAAGGTTAGTAGGTTGATGCAAATTAATAATTTATGTGAAATCACTATACACAACCATCTTAACCCTTCCCCATCCACAGCCTTTACTATAATTCCACCTATGCAGCCGAAAAAAGGCGAATTTTCATGCTTTACATTGCTAGTATTTTACTACATTTATGCATATTTATGTAGTCAACAAAACATATATTCTGATTATAAAATCGTGATGATGACGTGAAAATGTCATTTATAAATTTACGGCGTCTTCATCAAATACTCAGTGGCACAGTAGGATTCCACTGTAGGCTTCCTGATTATTCCCATTCCCTAAGATAAACCAATGAACACCTTCATCTCTTCGGTAGTAGTGTCCACATAAGTCGACGATGTGTCGTTCCTTGCTGCAAAGATACTAGCTCGCTTATTTGTCCAATCGCTAATTTCTTCTATCAATTGATCTGGCAGAAATATTCGGATGTAGTCTTCAATGGTTGATGGTGCTAGATTATGCTTCCAATCTGACTGAACTTGAAATGCATGTGTTGGCGCTGCATCATTAGGTGAAAACACTTGTGTCCATCTAACGCTCCGGTTGGTAATAGGTTCATCTCAAAGTAAGTATACTGTATAAGTGAAGCATGCAATCAAAGAATGATTTGTGGGGACATCTATGATATTACTTTTTCGCCAGCTCTTATAAGCAGTTTTATTTGATATCTCAATTGATAACAGAAGAGCATTGAAATATTAAATGGAAGGGAATGAATAGCTATGTCAAAACTATGAATCATCGAAAAATCACATAGTTATCCGTAGACGTTTGGAAGACAAAAACATAGATGAAGTTCCATTTCTATGGCTAGAATGTCAGAGTTGATTTGGCATAGAAATTAATTGATTGTCAAGGTACTTAATAGACGACTGTAAACTACTTATTTATCTACACATTGATGTGGGCGTTATATGATTGTTTTCCTATATTGATGCATTTGCCAACTTTTGCCCACTGAACATATTGTAATCTTTGTCTGGAATCTACAAATACTTCATCTTCTTATTGATAACCAGTTGTGAATTCATTCATTGATCAGTTTTAGATTTCAATTCACTAAAATGATCACTAAAATATCGATATATCACTTAAATGATTGATTGTTAGTTAGTGACTGGTCTGATGCAAATAAGGAAAAATCATGAGTGATGATCCTGCTTTAAGCTGCAGATACTTTGTATTAATTGCATTTGAATATATTGAGCAATTAACACAATAGTTCCTCGGCTTCCGGCAAATCGCTGAAAAATAAAACTATATTCACAACAGAAAACTGGAAAGCAACACGAAACATTCAGATGATGAATGATGCTCCTGCCTTAAGCTACAGATACTTTGTATCAATTGCATTTGAATATATTGAGCAATTAACACAATAGTTCCTCGGCTTCCGGAAAATCGCTGAAAAATAAAACTATATTCACAACAGAAAACTGGAAAGCAACACGAAACATTCAGATGATGAATGATGCTCCTGCCTTAAGCTGCAGATACTTTGTATTAATTGCATTTGAATATATTGAGCAATTAACACAATAGTTCCTCGACTAATAATTCGTATTTCGACGAATTGTCTCGTCTAAATAACCTCACTGCATAGTTTCGGCTGTTGGTACACACTTTCACGGGGGAATAACTGGGCCTCAGTTATCCGGTTATTTACACGCATCATTGCGTGCGAATAATATGTCATTTAGTGTCTGATCAGTCATCATCAAATCAGGTCATGAGTTGGTAATACAAAATCAATTTTAATAGCTGATTGAATTAGGCTACAGAACCGCTTATTTTCTTAAAATGAAAGTACAAACTCAGGCACTCCTGTACTTTACTGGTCCCTGTGTGGGAATGCGAGAAACGTCCTGTACTTTACTGGTCCCTAAATATCCCCTCCTTTACTTTGCTGGTCCCTAAATATCCCCTCCTTTACTTTGCTGGTCCCAAATTTAGCACGAACGCTGACGTGTTGCTATGTGTCAAATCGTGCGAATGAACTATGGCTGGTGATCTTTGAACTCCCACGCATTGTTTTAAGGGATTGGCTATCTCTGTATTTAGTGTGTTGAGAAGGAATTTGACGTGAAACTTGACGTCGAACAACATGAGAATAAGCTAGCAAGTCACCTTGATGAATTCATCTGGAGACAATGGTATGCTAACAGTCATGCAGATGCCTTCAACAATATTCTTGGACATCTTGCTGAATGGCATATAGTTTCTTAATGTTTTTGAAGCAAAAAATGCTTTTAATTGGGTAAATATTTGTTTTTAATTTGGGACCAGTAAAGTACAGGAGGTGATATTTAGGGACCAGTAAAGTACAGGAGGGGGTATTTTGGGACCAGTAAAGTACAGGAGTGCCCAAACTCATATAATGCGCCACCTTTCGTCAGTTACCATTCCTTTTTCTTAAATAGGCCTACTGAAACTGTTCTTAAAGGACGCTCATTATTCAACGTCGCAACTTGGAAGAAGCTATTCATATGACATTCATGTGGTAAACTGGGTTGAACCGGATCATTTTTGCGAAATTTATTTAGTTGTTAATGTATGGTTCACGTGGTGAAAATTAACGCACTGTCTGCATTTATGGTGACTGCTTTTAGTTTCACTATATGCCAAGAATTTGACCGACTTACTGATCCAGTTTAATGTGCCATAATTTTTTATACTAGATCAACCACTAGGTGAATGGGATGTACGCCAACAATGAACCTTGTCATAAATGAGGTTTAGTGGACTATGCAGTTGAACATAAATGAGTTGGCACTAAAAAGTTATACTCTTGCTAACTGAGATGTAGAACCGTGTTCATGAGACATCAACTGCATAATATGTAGTGACCTTTCACTAGGTGTTGCGCAAATTTGACGATTTAAGTTGAATAAACCTACTATCATTAACAACAACTTACCAGAAGTCATTTTACGCGGTCAGAATGATTCTTCCACAGCAAAATTTGTAACACCATGCGCCATTCAGCCTGTCGTTCACACAGTCTCACTGAGTCACTGTCTGTCGCTGTCTGCTTTACTTTTTAATAACAACAGTCAGACAACGATTCAGTATGACGTCACAAGTGTAAACGTCGAGTTATTTGTGTGGGAGCATCTCGTTCAATTCTCATGATGGTGGAATTTCCAAAAGCTGGTTACTCTGGTTACTCTGGGAACAGTGACTTAAGACATCGCTCAAATAAAGGCATGCTGTGTTGTTTTAGGACACACACAGGGGTCACGTGCTTCAACCACGCAGAGTTGACCTTCACTGTGATGTGAAACGTAGCATATCCATCATAGGCAAAAAATGTTACTAAAAAAGCAGGCAAGGATTCCTTTCTTCTCATTCCAGGAAATATTTATATTAGATGCATCTTAAATAGGTGGATAAACAATATCTAAGCGCAAAATGAAGCAATTTCTCCACTGTTACATCTGTAAAACCACACCATTCAAAAATGACATGTCCATCAACAAAATTGGCATCAAATATGAAAAGCTTGATGAATTTCATGTAGGAATCAATTGGAAAATTGAGTTGTTGCCAAAAATTTTAGCCACAGTAATTTTTTGAAATTGGTAAATATGAATTTCTGAAAATCATCTTGGCAAAAAAGAAGGCGGACATGTCGCCAAAAAAATACATTACAGCAATGAGTTGATTGCACACTTAACATAAACACTTTGGTTCATCTGCATCACTTGTTTCGTCACTCGAAGTGCTTATGTATGTCACTGTGACTGTAATGTTGGGAGATATTTTGTACATGCTTGCCACTATCAACATCAGATGACATATCAGCGTCGAATCCATATCGAAGTGCCGGTGCTCGAATTCGTCGCGGACGGATTCTCATAGGAAAGAACGAAGAACTGACGGTCGCTTGACGTGAATTCGATGATAATAATGACCTGAAAGTGACATCGTAATGCATTTCGATCCCACAAGTTCTTTGTCCTCCAATGAGAATACAGTTACACGTGATCGAAGCACTAAAGTTTGCGCAGTTCTAATGTTATGAACAAGCAGCGAAACATTGCCGTAACGATGCTTCAAGGTTATATGCGCGCGCGCGTGTGTGTCTGCAACAGTCGACCGGAAGAACTTTAATGAGCCTGTCTGACAGCCAGGCAGATCTTCAAGACGTATGGATATCTTCCAGTTGATGGAAGACTCGAACACATTTGAATAGAAACAAAAGACGCGTGTACGCGTCGCGGCTATGTGGCCTGGAAAGGGTTAATTAAATAATCCGACTAACAGTTATTGCGTCTGTAAAATTTAATTTGTTGAACCTAGTAAGTATTATTTTTACTGTGATTACAGGACATTGCCTAGATATTCTGGTTTCTCACAGCAGGTTTTTCCACAGCTTTAGTTAGCTTTGCAGGGTGCGGTACATGAATTTGCGATTTCAAAGCAAGATTTTCACGATCGAAAACACAAGTTCTGTTTATTTCACACAAAACGTTCATATGGCTATTTACATGCAAATTAAAACAAAATAAAGTCACATTTACTACACTCCCCCCGCCTTAATTCGTCACTAGGCGGCGTCCGGAGCGTAGCAGCATGCCCTGCGATGGCTGAGGGCTACAGTCAGAATCGTCACTTTGGATACTTGGATCGCACTGCTCCTCGTTTCTCGCAGATGGTGATACCGTAACGTCGACGAGTCGGCCCCTCGGAGGTTCCAATTCTTCTGTCAAATACTCGTTGTTCGATGTATCATCACCACTTGCTTCACCATACCTCGCTTGCTCCACTTCATCCATCGAAGACTCATCGCTCGACGACTCGTCTTCACTGTCGCTCTGCTCCTTATGAGGGTTGTAGCACCTCTTAAGTCTGCAGAAATTTACTATCTTCGTCGGCCCAACATCTCGGTCCCATCTCCTGAGACGAGCGAGACAACTACCAATGACCTCCAGGATAAGATAAGGGCCAGACCAGGGTTTGTGAAATTTTGGCTCTGACTTAGCATCAGGCGGGCTGAGAAGCCATACGGCATCTCCTCTCTCAAAGTCACTATGATGAACCTTTTTATCATATTGTCTCTTTTGTCTATTCCTGACATTCGGCATGCGTGAGGTAACTAACAGATGGTGCTCTTGAAGTATTTGCCTCAACTCTCTAACATGACTAAGCGAATCCGTACCTTCTCTCTGTATATGAGCCCATTGGTCCGTTTTCGATGGCATAGTATGCCCAAACAACATCTCATATGGGGTGAAACCAGTGGAAGAGTGGACAGCGCCTCTATAAGCCATCAAACAATTAGGCAATTCATCATCCCAAGCGCTACAATCACCTTCCAACCTAACTCTCAACATCTGCTTTACTGTCCTATTGACACGCTCACAAACTCCGTTTCCCTGGGGATGGTAGGGTGTAGTTTGGCTTTTGCGAATACCGTGCTCTCGACAGAACGATGTAAAAAGGGAGCCAGTAAAGTTTCTTCCCTGATCAGTGTGAATTCTTTCCGGTGGACCGTAAATGCTTATCCACTTATCCAGTAAAGCTCTGACTATAGTTACAGCATCCTGTTTGATCATAGGTATTGCTTCAATCCACTTGGAGAAATGATCAACGATGGTAAGAAAATATCTGTTTCCGCGACTAGATGGTATCATTTCCGCTACATCGATGCAAATCAATTTGGAATGGGCGACCGACGATAATTGGTTCAAAGGGTTGTCGCAACGTAGTTGCTGGGTGTTTGACTCGCGCACAAGCAAAACATTCACGGCAATACTGCTTCACATCGTTCTCCCAATCAGGCCACCAAAAATCTCTAGAAACTCTGTCCCTAAGTTTCTGAACTCCTAGGTGCCCACCTTCTCCATCATGCAACTTCTTTAGCAAGTGCGGAACACCAGCTTCAGGAACCAACCTCTTCCATCCTGACAACTCAACACCTATGATCCCCTCCCGTACACTTAAAGCTGAGAATCGCTTAGCTATAGAGGCCGAATAACGACTCATGACATCCACTTCATCGCGAGGAGGACAACTGAGGCCTTCATCCAACCAGTTTCTGAACTTCTGGAAGATATCGTCATCAGCTTGCAGGTCTTCTAGATCAAATGCATATCCTAAAGTTCGCGCAGAGGCCGTAACTTGATTAGTTATCTGGGGTTTCACACATGTTGGGCAGTCCCCGTGCTTTCTACGCGATAGCCCGTCCGCATTAGAATGATGTTTACCCTCCCGGTGTTCGCATGTGAAATCATATTCTTGAAGTGTTACTAGCCACCGAGCTATTCTACCTTCGGGTTCCCGGAATTTCTGTAACCAAACCAATGCGGCATGATCAGTTCTTACCGTCAGAGGTCTACCCAACACATAAGGACGAAAAGTTTTTAACATTCTCACCAATGCCAGCATTTCCCTTTGAGTGACACAATAATGCTTCTCACTATTACTCAAACCTTGGCTCGCATAAGCGATGACCTTCTCCTTTCCATTCTGCATTTGGGAAAGAACGCCCCCAATGGCGAAATCAGAAGCGTCACAATCAATAATGAAAGAAGCATCATCAGACATATCAGGATAACCTAGGACTGGAGAAGAGCATAAACGCTGTTTGAGCGTAGCGAAAGCATCGTTGCACTCAGATGACCAGTTGAATTTCCCATCTTTGCTGGTTAGCTTAAAAAGCGGTCGAGCAATATCTGCATAATTCGAAACAAATCGGCGATAATAGCCAGCTGTACCCAGGAAAGAACGCAGCTCAGAGACGGACGTAGGTACAGGCCACCCCTTCACTGCTTCAGTTTTCTTCGGATCAACGGAAATACCTTCATTACTTATTACATGACCTAAAAATTCCACCTTTTCACGAAACAGCCTGCACTTGCTGGGCTTAATTTTCAATCGAGCTGATTCCAGGCGTTGGAGAACTAGCTTCAAATTTTCTAAATGTTCAGAAAACGATCGACCTATGACCAATATATCATCCAAGTACACAAGACAGTGATTTCCAATCAGTCCTTGTAAAGCGACAGTCATAAGTCTTTGGAAAACGCTTGGGGCGTTTACTAAACCCATTGGCATAGTTTCAAATTCAAAATGTCCTCTCCCAGGAACACTAAAGGCTGTCTTCTCCCTGTCTGGCGAATTGACCTCGACCTGTCGAAAGCCTTGTGCTAAATCAATTGTGGAAAAATATGTACATCCATTAAGAGAGTCCAAGGTGTCATCAATTCTAGGAAGGGGGAAGCTATCTCTCTTAGTGCAGTTATTCAAACGACGATAGTCAATGCAAAGTCTCAGCGAGCCATCCTTTTTCTTGGCCATTACCACAGGGCTGTTCCATGGCGAATCTGAGGGTCGGACTATATTATTTTCTAACATCAAATCGAGCTGCCTATTCATCTCACGTAAATGAGGGAGCGGTGCTCTACGGACCGGTAACCGAATCGGTGACGTCTCGTCAGTATTAATCTTGTACTGAACAAGATCCGTACGTCCCAGATCAAAATCAGAATTTGAAAAAACGTGCGCGTATTTTTCTATGAGAGAATAAACTTCCTCTCTGTCTGGGACTGACAGGTAGTCGAGGTCTATTGCTTTGATTCCAACCTTTGAATCACTTTCATTTTGGTAGTCTGTCACTAGATTGACGTGTTCAACATCTAATTCCTCAAATTTACGCCATGAACCCAACTTCTGTCCGGTATGCAAGCATATTGATTCATTTGAATGATTCGAGAAAGGAAGAGTGGCTCTTTTATCAAAAACTTCAATAACACAATTTGGCTGCCAAGCAATTTCGATATCTGTCATATTGGGATTCACTCCTACGGTTAGGGGTTCGAGGACTACATTACCGTCTGGAGCGTCTGGAAAATCCAGTACGACCATCGTCATTGAGTGACCAGGGACTACAGTGCGAGATTGGACTTTATATTTACCGTTAACTTTTTGGATAGAATGAGCTTCTTTCATGGGTTTCTCTGCTGTAAGTTTCTGATTACTTTCAACCCAGCTCAAAACAAACGAATCCGGTTCAAAATTTAAAATCAGCTTCCATTTCTTCATTAAGTCCACACCAATGATACAAGGAGCACAAACTTCAGCAACAACCATTATTGGAGTCCTTACGCAACGATCCGGAAATTCTATGTTAACAACGGCTTCACCTAGAACATCAAGTTCATGCCCAGTAGCGCTCAGTACTCTAGGACAGGTTCCCTTCGATATATCGACTTCATGAAAATATCTTCGATCGACCATAGATACTGAAGATCCGGAATCAAAAAGAATGGGGACTTTCTTTCCGTTTACCAAAGCTAGGACGACAGCTATACGCTGAAGAAGGGAAGAAATAGTGCCAACCTGTTCGGGAGGGTCGTTATTGGGAAGGGTGTGGTTTGCAACATGCCACCCAACACATGGTTTGCAACACATGGTACCGGTAGTCTGAGTGGATGAACTTACAGTTTGTACTGTAGCAATAGGGTCGATGGTACTATCGTCATTTGGCGACTCAGTTATAAAAATATCCAGATTGGTATCTATATCATCAGAAAAATCGACAAGACATTCATATTGTGGCAAATCGAGACTCATAAGAGGGACA
The DNA here is from genome assembly GCA_907163375.1 of Prostheceraeus crozeri. Lineage (NCBI taxonomy): Eukaryota > Metazoa > Platyhelminthes > Polycladida > Euryleptidae > Prostheceraeus > Prostheceraeus crozeri. Next base: position 427,383 of record CAJQUW010004013.1, read on the forward strand.
GGACGGTTTACGGGAGGGTCAACTTTATGGTTATCAATAACTGGTAGGCCTACAGCTTCGACATGAAAGAATGTCTCAGTTTCCTGTTTTATCACACTAGGGCTCCGATCGTCAACAGGCTCTATTCGCGCGGAGCCCCCTTTAAGTTTAAAGGACAAAATTTTTGCAAATGTTTGCCGGAACATAAAGGGCATTTTGTCTTTGGATATGTGCATTGTCGTGCCATATGCCCATCATCTCCACAATTGAAACAAGAACCGGGAAAACCAGAAGTTTTGTAAGGTTGTTGACGGGACTGACTAAATCCTGAAGAACTGGAAGCACCTTCCTCTTTCCGAATGGGGTTTGGATTTACTCTCCCCCTCTCTTTGAACGATGCTGTGCGTCTATGATCAACATAATGGTTGCTGAGCGAAGGTTTTGATTGACCTGACCCCGATCGTGGAGTCTGCGTAAGACTTGAACGGACTTCTCGGACAGACTTGAAAATAAGAAGACGCTTATCAGTTTCTTCAATCGCAACATCAAGAGAAAGACCTTTTCCGATATTTTCCATAAAAAAATTTGCACCTTCGTCCGTCAATGACGCTCGTGCAATCTTGGAAGAAACTAATTGCTGCAAGTGATTATCATCAAAATCGGGAAACGCCTTTTTTCCAACTTCCAAAAACCTAGTAACCGTTTCAGCAAGTGTTTCATCCTGATGCTGCCTAATCGCTTCAAACTTTTGGACGTATTTAATGCTCAGATGCAGACCACCTACAAATTCTTCCAAAATTGCAACCAAATCCTTAATTTTTTTGGCTTTGCTCAACTGAGGACCCAACTTTACAACGACTTCATCGGGCAGATGCAAAATAATGTGATTCACAAACAGAGTTTCGTCAACGCCTAACGCAAGTAAAGCTTGAGACTTGAACTTAAACGCTTCAATCGAATTTCGATTCACCACCGACAGTTTGATATCTTTGAAATCAACACTAGACATTATAGGAACTTTCAATTTACAAACTTTATAAAAAGACTCAAATATTCGCGACTTTTAACTTCTGACACCAATTTGCAGGGTGCGGTACATGAATTTGCGATTTCAAAGCAAGATTTTCACGATCGAAAACACAAGTTCTGTTTATTTCACACAAAACGTTCATATGGCTATTTACATGCAAATTAAAACAAAATAAAGTCACATTTACTACAGCTTTAACAATCAGCTGATCCATGAAAAAATTGTAAAACAGAAAGAGTTCATATAAATTGATAAATGTCACAGAAAAGATAATTCAAGGTCAAATCAATTTTAAAGATATGACCACGCTAAATTGGTTTTCTAGCAATTGAGTGCTGATTAGAAAAGTTCCGAGTATAATTTGCGATCTTCTGAAGTATAACAAAGTACATTTTCAAGTTCTCTGCATCTTATTACGAGTAAATACCGGTGGTCGCACTTAATGCATTAACATGGTCTAAATTTCTTCAAACCAATCTGCAGCAACAACGTTAATACTGATGACTGATGAGCGTTGTGAAAGACGCAGTATAATTCACTTCGGGAAGTATATAAAGTGATGTATAAAGATCTGCGAGTAGTCACTGAAATAAAGAAGTAGAATGTCAACGAGAACCAGTTTTGTTCTATCATGAACATTTTTTTACAGATGTCTGTTACTTTTCAAATATGGACTAAAATATTCAAAAATAGTTAGGGAAATTATTCTTAGCCAAGTAGAAACATGGTAGAGAACAAGTAAAGTAAAAACTCTGATGAATCAAAACTACCACAGAAAACTGATTTTCAAAAAAATTGATCACTACGCCCATCTCGAATCTCAAAGATGCCACTTTTCTGCAAATGACCAGTAATTTTCTATACACTACCACTGCATCTCATCGAAAGAATTTTTCGTAAAATTATTATTTTGCAGTAATAATTATTTTTTTCTTAGGGTTATTTTGTAACTTTTTAAACATGTATAGATGTGTTAGAGGCCCAAGAAGACCCATGCACAGTTTCATTCATGGGGACGGCTTCAGATAGTGTCGGGCCCTAAATTTGTAATATAGCGTTTTTTTTCATTTTTTGCTAGTAGGCCTCTCAAATCCAAACAAGTTTAGTACCAAATAGAGGCTAAGTGTCTATATTTATCATATCTGAGCGAAACTTGGTCGATGAAGGTCACTGGAGTGACGTAGAACATGATTTTCAAGGTCATTTCTGGAGGTGAGGCGAGAGTGTTAGAAAATATTATTATTATTTATTATGTATTGCTATCATGATCACTCAAATTCTTATATATTTCTCCTTAAGTGTAAAAATTTGCATATCTCACAAGATGGCACTGGGCACTCATGTTCATTTAATGAAATCAAAACTATAGACATTGGTGATTTAATAAATGCTGAGTTGCCACTCTACCTAATATACCTACTCTATGTGCTTAGCATACTCCATTGCAAATTATAGAGTAACAGTAAAGTACGAGAGCACCAAATAATGACACATTTTATAATCCATAGCAGGTTTGAATTTCAAGCATGCTTGGGCCGATGGTTGTCAAAAGCAGTCTATCTCTGTTTTTTCATTGTACAATGAAGTAATTGATTTCTTTGAGATATATGATGTGGGGAGCGAAAGGTCGGCAAAGCTCGAAAGCATAAAAACGACGTTACCTAGATTTAGTAGACATTTTTCCTTTTTCAATGAATCAATAAAACAAATGCAGGGTTCGATGATTATAGTGATACGTTGCAAAAGTGTGATTCCCTCTTTCATTGAAAAGCTGAATTTATTCAAGATGAATGTCAGTAGAGGTCAGCTTTGCCAGTAGGCCTATACAAATTTTCAGAAAAACCAAGTTGATTCCAATGAGTTTCTAGTATATTCCAAGCATATTCGTTAACTAGCCAAGGATATAAAAGCACATTTCGTTGATATCATTGTATTGGATATTTAACAATAGATTTTGCGACCATTCACGTGCGACATAGGCCAACTTCCAATTGCCTTTTAGGAATGTATGTTTCACGTTCGTACCGATGATGTGATATGAGAAAATTTTCCGGTCGAAAAGGATTGCCATGCTACGTATTTGGCATAATCTCTCAGATGAATATTCAGTTCTCTAATCGGCCTCCAAGCACTTTATTTTCAGCTTTCCAACCTCGTACCTGGTAGAGAAGGGACTCAACGGTTGTCAACCTTCTCATTAATAAGATAAATAGGTGGGTTACAGCCCAGCGGGGTGATCTGTTGCCAAAAAGTCACTTCAATCATCACTTCATGTCAAAAAACCTTGTGTCAATACATTAGCCGCTCGCACCCATCGCATTGACTTGTGCACTGATTGACTTGCACCACATCTTTTGTGTTTGAACTGCTTGGCTCCTACTTTGCATTTAAGACTTACTCGCCTTCAATAAATTTTGCAAAAAACAATCTTGTTGAGATATTCAGTGAAATGCATTTTATTTGTAATAAAATACATTGATTCTAATAGCGATCATTTTTTCTAACTCAATCATGAGTATTGGTTAATATGGGTTCTAGCTGTTATATTGACGCACAGGGGGCGACGAACGAGATAAGTTTGAGAAACACTGTTTTAGACCATCTTAATATTCAATTCACAATCTCACAATGAGAAGTGTAAGTAATATTCAGAGATATTTATGAAAGGGATACTACTTTTGAATCCGAACCGGTTAATGCGATTTTTCAAGCAAATTTATTTGACAAGCACTGTAGAAAAGCTAATTTAGCAACCCTGCTGGACCACTCTGATGTGATGCTTCTATGATTCAATCGTTCTGAAAATTACTGCACAATGCAATTGCCGCATTTTCTTTCCGATGGTATCAGATTTTACCAACTCTGTCATTTCATTCTTCCACTTCTTCTCGAGATAATAAGTTGCTTTAATTATGTTGGAAATTGGTGATAGATGGCAATATGAGATGAGCGTTGTGTTTTGATCAGTTATCACAGGAAAACATCTTGACACAAATTAGGGAGTATGTATGTCTGATTGCATTGGGATAGCTAAGCCGCGCTGAACACAGTTGAACTAGAAAGTCTTGACAATATAAGCAGGCCTACAATGTGTGCCACAATCCTATTCTTACATTGAACAGAAAAATGCAGTAACTTCACATACATGTATACTTAAACAAGTGCATAACAAATACTGTGAAGCATGATAGCATGTACTTTTATACTTGGAGTCCACTGCGACATTCTTCATGCATGACAATTGACATATATTGTTATATATTGTTATATATTGTTTGATAATGTTACATATTACTACATCACGTTACATCGATGTTTCATGACGATCGTCCTTCTTTGTATTTGCCTCTGTGAAGTTATGTACAAGATAAAAATTGAATAAGGCAAAAACCAAGGTGCTTCGTGCCACAGACACATCAAAGAGTGGGACCGTGCAGTCTTCAATACAATGCATTAAATAGCAATGAGATCGAGATGTGTTAATACAGTTAGAAGTTCGGAAGTTCCTGCTTCCAGTTCATAACGGGTCTTTATCTGTCAATTTGACGAACTTCACTAATTCTCCATCCTATGGGAATTCTCATGGGAAATTCCGCTCCCACGATAAGCCTGCCATACCTAGAAATACATAATATCTCTATCCATGCACTAGGAATAGACGTAAATTACAAAACATTGCAGAAGAAGACTTTTAGAATTCAAATTTGATCAGAATTATACCTCAGTATTTGCTACATTCTATTAATTGGCCAAAAAGCGACTTAGAATTGAAAGAACCGCAGAAATGATAACAGAGAAAATAACAGTAGTGAAAGATGCGAGTAAAAGATACGAAGCTAGTAGTCAAAAATAAGAGGTTCGATGAAGTTAATTTTATCAAATATTGTCAGCTATCTGACAGAAACTCAAAATAGTATTGATAAATGGTGTTAATAATAATTCGCTCAAAGTACCAATTTGATATTTTTGATTCTGCATTAGGTCGAAGTGATTCAATTGAGCACATTACAATGCTCCCGTGTTTCAAATGCTAGATTTAGGCACTTCCCGCCGAGCAAAAAGTCATCTGGCGGAAGTCCGCTGAATGTCTTTTTGGTGTCCGTTCGCGGTCAGTTAACGGATAGTAAACGGTGGACAAATTTTGTCCGCCGAGGACATCACAAGGACATAGGGCGGAAATGAAAGGACAAAGAACGGGTAGCCTAAGGCATTAGAACGCGGGACGATTCTGAACGGACGACCACACAGATAAAACGGACTAATTACGATTCTTGAACGGACTATATGGGACTCTGACGGACTAATATGGACTCTGACTGGAGGATTCCAACGGACAAGTTTAAGATCGTCGACGGGTAGCGAACGGAAGATTACTTAGGAGGATAAGCGGGTGTACGTAGAGCTAACTACACGGATACAGCTTCCGGAAATATGGACAGGGTAGTCCATATTATTTACACGAGATATTGTTGAGCACCAGAGACGACACAAATTGAGAAATATGTATAACCAACATTACCATTTTAAAAAACATAACAAGGGTAAAAAAAAAATTATCCTGGTCCTGGAAGGGAAGAAAGCTAAAACCTTGCCAAAAAATGGGAATATGTCAACATTCATGGACAATCGCAATGTTACTGTTAGCCTATAGTCTTATTGTGCGATAGTTCCAAAGTCCAAGTTTTCTAAGGCGTTTTTTTTATTACTATGTAAGAGAAGAAAAAATTTTATTTTCAATTTTAAATGTTAACCTATCAAATGAAGTATAAGCACATCACACAAATGGCACACGAAAAAAAACTTACTATCATGACCTTCATACCCAAACATAACTATTGTATATCATATATCATATATGTACGTACGAATAAATACGTTTATTCAACATTCAAAAAACAGCACTTCTATAAAAAGAATTACTAGATTTGATAAATGAACAATGGACGACAAGATGTAAAAAAACGAACGAATGTATATATAAACAATAGAATATAACCTTTCATAAACGTACCGGTACAACAAAAAAAGCATCACCTCAATCACCTCAACAGAAGCACAAATATATAATACGAACCGACGGAAAGATTTTAAGAAGATACAAATTATAACAATGTGATGAAATTCGAATGTCTTGTGAGCTCTGTGAGCTACAGAGTTCATGAGAGTAATACATTTTCTTTAATACTCTTTCTCCCTTTCTTCCTTCCGGCATTGCTTGCCGTTTTGATTTAATTGATTTTTTGTTCTTTCGACGCTTTTCTTTCGACTTTTCGATCGTGACACACACCACTTGATCATAATTTCATACTCGTTTTTTGGCACATTAACTTGATACGGAGATGTCGGAATAAAGATGTTGGAAAAACGAAAAAAAAAAGAAAAGAAAAAATAAAAACTTGTCGTTGTAAATGAAAAAATAAAAACTCGCAAAAATTGGAAAAACGCACGCCGGCGGTAACTTGTAACTACTTACTGACTGACCTAGAGACAGTTGATTGAGATTAGTTATTTTTTTCAGATTGTAGTGCTTCAGAACCAGAGCGAACCAGGGCGTCACAGGCGTCACACAACTTCCAGCTTCCAAGGAATTGAAATTAAGAATTGAATGAAATTAAAAAAGTCTTTTGAATTGAGTTGATATCATGAAGAGTAAGATTGCTTGATAAGTATTATTCTCATTTTGAGAATTCGGAAATGAATTGAATTTGTGATGAATACATAATTTGTGAAAAAAAAAACAAATATGATGAAAACAAAAGATATAATAAATGGAATAACTGAAACATGGTGATAAAAAACAAAGTGATGTCATCAATACCTAAAAAATATCAAAAGTTTCAAATTGTAATCATAGTTTTTGTTCATTTATAATAGTATCGAGTAGCATATATTTAGACTCATGACGGTATTTAGACTTAAGGACTTTAAATTAGCATTTTCTTAATCTAAATTTTACGTTTCGATTAGTTTAAATTTTCAACTTAGTCATGTTTGGAAGAAACGAACCAAAACATAAACCATTCCTTGCTTAGGAATTATCATAAGTCGAATATTCCAGTTAAGTTTAAAAATAGTTAAATAAAGTAAATTTGAGAATAATAATAATAATTTTTTTATTAATTTAAATTATATTAATTTGGTAGTAGGCGTATTTTTATACGTTAAAACAATTAATTTTATTTTGAATAAATTGTGTAACTATTTTATTAATTAGATGTAGTTATTCATATGTATATCGCAGCAAGATAATGTTGTTCATTCAGTTACCCATGTTACCTGAAATGTTTAACGGATTCATTTAACCGTTGAAAAAAATTCCGGACTAGCCAAAATTACAACTAACAGTTTTCACTAAGCTAAAACATTACAAAAACCCTAAAACCAAAGGCCAACATGGGTAGAAAAAATATTTTCATTAATGAGCCTAAAACACCGCCGTAGAAAAAATAATTTATCAATATTATAAAAATGAAATCATTATAATTAAAATTATAGATTTACAAAACACAGATGAATATGCAAATGATTTTTGATGACAAATTATATTATAAATGATTTATGATTTTGGAATGAATTTGATTTACATAATTGAGATGAAATAAGATGAGACAATGAAGGAGAGGATAATGAATTGCAAATGTGATTATGGTTTCGCTGCAAGAATTCAGATAATGATCAATTGGCTTCTTATAAATAAAAAATTTAAATTATCAGATGAAGTTAGTGTTATATTTATATATCAAGATTGGTATTATCGAGTTTTATATTATATTTGAAAATCATAATAATGAAAATTAACAACATAATCATCATTATTAAGATTAAAAAAATTTAATCACGATTGAAAAAATTCCATGCATGAAAATTCGTCGATTTCAGCAGTCATATCGAACTTCATGTCTATAAACTATATGATGTTCAAATGGGCAAATTTTTTCTTTTGTTATTAAAAACATTGGCGCACTATCTGAAAAATAATAACATGGTATAATCGTAATATTCTATTACGTTGATAGAATTAATTTAATATAATTAATTTTTGTCGTATTTTAATGATTTTGAGTCAGTTGATTATTTTTCTTGCTAAACTTGTAATACAACAGTTGTATATGAACTGTTCTTGATGTTGTCGGGGAGATTAACCATGTTCTGAATTCATAGTTTTGACCCAGATCATTGCAGTTAGATTATGAAACAAGTATTTGAACAACAAACTACAAAACTAACGTTAAATATGAATTCATTTTTCAAAAGAAATAATTTCATTAACATTCAGACCTTCAGTAGTATCAGCAAAAAATTCGAAGTAATCTTATAGTCATCATAAAATCTATATATTCAATGGTATCATCTTAGCCTTGGTCGAAACAATCGATATCAAAGTTCTCAGATTTCAGATTTCAGCATTATATCTACTAAAAAGTTTAATGATTTTCTATGAACAGACATGTAATTCTATAGATTATTCCTAAAGTTTAACTACTGCCAAGGCAAAAATGATTTAAAAAGTCAAAGTGCGCTGGGTGAAATTTCCGAATTAAAAGTAATCACAATCATCTTATTTTTTGTGTTATTTTCATTTCAATTAATACGGAAGATATATATATTCATGAACCTACTAAATACACTGAAGAGTACTAATCTATGGTAATGGAACTTGTACGGTCAACTACACATACTATCTTAATTTACGAGGGTTTTCATTCAAATCAAAAACTTATGCTAGTATATTGGTTATATCATGAACTGTATCTCAATATAAAAACAATGTTTGATCAAATTCATGTATTATTTTTAAATAATCATATCGAGTCAATCAAATTACCAACATTCATTTAAATTTTCATAAGCCGTGATTTATAAATGTTTTAATTGCCTCCACATTTTAAATATCCTGTAATCCTAAAAATTAATGATCAACTATCAAATAGATCATTTCATTTTTGTTTCATTTAATTTGCATCTATTAGTAATGTATATCATTGAAAATATTGTCGCTAAATATAAAAGATTAGCTTTCTATGTTTACGATTAGCACTTATGTTATTCAAAATCAATTTATTTGAAATTTTGTAAAAATTATGAATTCATCGTAGTTATGAAAATTTCTGCCTATGTTCATGCAAATTCAAATAATGAATGCACAGTATATTTGATTGAATAAATCAATAAATTGAAACTAGTTTCAAATGGAGTTGAATGTATTAAATTGAAAATTATTGTCTAAAATCTTGATTTTAAACTGTCAATTGATTGCTGTTAAAAACAAACTTGTTAAATGCATGACTGTTTTTAATACCACTATAGGAATTTTTGAACTTACTTTAATTATGACATATTGTTTGATGTACAAATATTACAACGAAATGGAAATGGAATAATTGTTCAACATCCATGACTTACTTCAATTGTGTGGCCTGCCTACTTGTGGAAATGATCATTGCAAAATCTTCGACTTACCAGGATGTTCACAGTTTCAGATTTTTCCATGTATATTAGTAAAATTGAATTCAGTATAGTTCCTTGAAAACAGAAAGTATTTAAGTTGTGAGGAATAATTAATTGTGTGCAAAAATTAATCACGGCGTTGAGATGTTTCTCCAATGTGCTTCAAATTGAAAAATATTGTAATGTGTGACACAAAAACAATTCAAGTCTGAATCAGAAATGAGAAATTAACACGACAAAACGTGAAATTCTCACCCGAGAAAAATACTGACTTAAAAATGATGATGATGATCTGATTCCATTTCAAAGTATTTTGTTGAGTGAGACATTGACTCCTCATCAAGTTGCCGACGTTGAGTGCGCTTTGACCTGCAAAATCAACGTCGTGCTGTTGGGGAGATATATGATCACGGAGAAAGCAAAACATCTGCCTGCACAAAGGAAAGTTTGTGTGACAAAGTCAAAAGTGTGTCAAAAAAAAAAATGCAGAGCGCGAAACAGAAAATTTCAACGCTATGCCTCTGCGTTCAACAGAATTTGTGTTGCAAGGCATGCTTATGCTGAATCAAGTACGACGACATTCTTGCGCTCGCACAAATCAAGCATGCGATCACCAATAAATTAAAATAACTCTCATAGTAACATTTCAACTTACTGACAACTTCCCAACATTCAATTTCCAAACACCAGCCTTCATTGCAGGCCACCCCATGCACAAATGAAACTCTAATTTGTTCCTCGCCAACTTGCTATGCACAAGTTCGGCATCATAAATAAAAAAAAAAAATCACACAGAAAAGAAATTACAAACAGAAACGAAATTCAACATTCCGTGTGAAATTATGCACACTTCGATTTCGAAAAAAAAAATGCAGTAATTCGGAACAACATGCCCAATCAATTTTAAAAACATTAATTATTATCAAATGAATAAAGCAAAAAGGCATCAAGCATTCCCCAGAAAACAAGATGTGTGAAATGTACTAAACACATATGGTGAATGGCAATCATTAATTTTTGTTAATTTCGGATTCCATAAAGAGGATACAATTCACCAACGATAAAGTAGGAACACATTTCATAAAACAATAAAACTAGGATTCGAAATTACGAAATTAAAACATTCGATATAATTAAGCAGAAAACATATTCATATTATGATCAGAAAATACAATCCAACTTTAAAAGCAATGAAAAAACCCATCATGATTGTAATGTCGGAAGGTAGAATTCCTTTCATTCGAGATTATTGCGCGGAAAGTGTATAAATCGGATAAAAAACGAGATCTTTTATCCGTAGTCCGTGTTCGTCCAGTGACACTTAATGTGTTCGCGACGGAAGTTTAATTTAAAATTTCTTCCCGACGCCGCGGAATTTTCTTTTATCGATCTTCGCGCGGTCGATAAGTTAACCGCGTTGTCAATAATATTCAACGCACATGTAATTACAATCATAGTAATACATAGAGAAAATAAAATCATGACGTAAATGTAATTTGCAGCAAAGAAGTTCACCATCAACTGCAAAGTTTTGACCGCAAGGACTGCAAAGTTGACCAGGGACTGTAGAGTGATGCTCATGCGCTCTGAGGGCTACGGTAATATCAACTTTTCAACACATGCATAGAAATAAGTTTGTATAGGCAATTGAAAACGATGCATTTTCTGCATGTACTTGGTCTGTAGAATCCAACTATTCTTTCCACTTGTTGGGGGATGCTCATTGTGGTCAAAAACATGAACATCTACATTTGTACTTGTAAATTTAACTGGAGGATTAAAAAATACATTTTTGAGCAATGTGTTGAGTTTGTTGCTGTGAAGGATCTAACTAAACCCGAAATTCAAGACAGGGATGTGGAGTCGGAGTCCCGGAGTCCTATCATTTTTGCTAGAGTCGGACACTTTTCGTTAAAGTAAGTCCGTTTCATAAAAAGTGGATCATCCTAAAATTTGACTAAATAAAACATAAGTATGATACAGAAAGCATTTTTCATGTTATTTCATGTCCCTAACATATTTAAATGTTCTTATATAATCTGATAAGCTATGATACAGTAACGGTTCTTAAGAAGCTAATATTTTGTGGCCCTACCCTTATTGTCAATGACATTACCAATTCGTCTAGGCATTGATTCGATAATATCGTTGATTTTTGACTGATCTAACTTTCTCCGCTCTCTTTTTAACAGTGACGTAAGTTGTGATACGCCATCTGTAGGTAGCAGTGAACGACGAACGTTACGTTTTAGAATACTCCATACATTTTCTATGGGATTCAGATCAGGAGAACGAGCTGGCCAAGATAATGTCCTAAGCCCTAATTGAGACTTGCATAAGTTGACTCTACTACTCCTGTGACACGTAGCATATAAATAACCAAGTCGATGGATCACCAAGTTGATCTACCATTTGGCCAATGTTCATTCGTAAAACATTCACATAGCGTTCAGAATTCATGGTTCCTTGCTGCATGTGAAGTTCAGAGCGGCCATTGGTCCAAATGCCATCCCAAATCAGTAGAGTCGCACCACCTTGTACCCGGGGACGATGTAAATGTCTCGGAATTTCCTGATCAGATTTTATCCATAATCTCAATCGACCATCACTATCCTTCAGACGGACTGATGCCTCATCAGACCAGACAACCCAATCCCATTGATTTCGCCAGTGACAATGACTCATTGCCTATCTGAGACGTCTTTTTGTATGCTGATCTGATAATTCGATCTGAGAGGGCCTCTTACAGCTCTTGAAATTCGACTCAATAAGTCTTCTACGAATAGTGGACTTAGAAATAGACGAGTCTAGTGCAGCCATCTCAGTTAACGAGAGACTTGGATCAACTTTAACAAATCTCAAAATTAGGCGGTCTCTACGTTTGGATGTTTTTCGTGGACGGCCACAGCCCTCTTTACGACAGAGTCGAAAATCATCATTATGCCATCGATGCACATTTGTGTAAGGGACATTTAGTCGCTTGCTTGTAGCTCGCAAAGAAAACCCTAGTTCTAGCAAGGCTGACACTTTGCCTTTTGTGAATGCGATCTCGTTATTGTTCATTTGTGCTTTGTATTGTTTTCAACCGGCAAGAGATAGATTTCTAGCTGAAAGCAATCAGGAGTGCTGCCAACACCACCTCAACGAAGTCAGGAAGCTATGGAACATGAAGTCCAGTTAATCACATGTAGCAGTTACATTATTGTTGATGAATAATGGTGCTATACTGGCTCTGATTGACCGATTTTCTTTCTTTTTGTTTTGCTTGATAGCTTTTGGCTTGTAGAACAACATATTACATAACAAAGGAAACAAATGTAATTTTATAAGAGTGAGGTATGATTTTGTGTAACATTGCTAAATGAAGATCAAATTATCTACTACTTTTTTTATCTATAACAGGATAACAACTCAATATTCATGCTTGAAATTTCCAACAATGATATTAGTAAGCACAACTGACATATCTTCCAAATTTCAGAGAAATTCGTTCAAGTTTGGCGGAGTTAGACAAAGTTGAAGTTAAGGCGATGTTTAAGGGTGATCCATTTTTTATGAAACAATCTGTATTTATCCTCGTGCAGAGCTGTCACTGTCTTGATGTCAACCTTCTCCGTCAAACAAAAGTACAGAGACAGCAGTGCATGTACAACTTGTACTAGTTGAGAGAGTGAACGGTAATAATGAAAAAAAGGATTGTCTTTTTACTCGGTGATTTAGTAGAGAAGACAAGCCTTCCTAGCCTCGGTAACACCTACGCGCCAAAGGTCACATCAGAGATAAAAATGAAAGACTAGTTTGCTTGAGAAGATTGCCTCTTACCCTCACGTTAATCTTGTGTAAAGCGCATATTAAAGTCGAAAGTGTACTCATATTTTTTGGAGAAAGATGGGGGATTTTCCTGCCTGGTAGAGACTGGAGAAAAACCATGTGAAGCCCACATCAAAAAGATGGGAGGAGCCGAGTCGCATGCATCCAACTTAAAGCGACATTTGATAAACTTTCATCGAAAATGATTGATAATTACTGGGTTACAAAAAAAACTCTTAGAAAATAGTCAGAAGTTTTTCAATTGATTTAGGACCATTTTCCTCCACTAACTTTGAATATGGCATCCATTTAACTCAATCAGGTCAAGTTTTCATGCTAATTATATTTTGAGAAATTAGATTTTCTGGCTTAATGTATCACATTTTGTGAAGTCATCTGTTATTTCTAAGAACCTTTCTCACTCCAAAATGGCTAAGTAGAAAAAAGATACATTATAAAAGAATGTATTGAATTGGTATCACAAAATCTAATTTCACTTATTTGTATAAAAGTTATTGACAAAGGATAAGATAAATACATGCAGGCCTACTTGCACATGCAATCTGGGTAGAAAGTCGCAATTGTAAAAAAGTCAGGGCATGAATTTCCGTATTTTGCCGTTCCTTGAATGCTCAGCTGCAGGGATGTCTCTCTTTAGATTCCAGCAGTAATCAGCCATCATAACTGCATCTCAGCGTCCCTGATACCTTGTCTCCATCAGCTTTATGTCTTGATGGAATCTCTCCCCTTGTTCATCGCTCACAGATCCCAGATTCTCAGGAAACCGATCCATGTGTGAGAAAATGTAATGCATTTTGATACTCATGTTGCATCCAAAGATTCTGAAAGCAGTCAACATATTTGAGACTAGCTCTGCATAGTTTCTGGCCTTTTTATTGCCAAGAAAGTTCTTAACTACCAGAACAAATGCTCTCCATGTCTGCAGCTCCACATCGTTCATTGAATTTTCAAACTCAGTATCTCTGATTAGCTGTCGGATTTGAGGACCATCAAAAATGCCAGTTTTCAATTTCTCTATGGTCAATCCTGGAAAAGCATGGCACAAGTATGTAAAGCAGGAACCATCCTTGTCCAGAGCTTTGGTGAATTGCTTCATCAAGCCGAGTTTGATGTGCAGCGGAGGGAAGAGTATTCTGTCTCTGTTTACCAGGGGGTCGTTGATAACGTTCGTTGCTCTACATGGCACCAATTTTTCGCGGATTGGCCAGTTTTTTTCTAGTGTAGTGATGAGCAGTGTCTGTGCTATCCCACATGCACAGGAAGCGTGGATATTAGATGCAGCCTGACTGCTGTCCCAACAAAAAATTCACCATTTTCAAGTCAACACAAATTAGCCTTTGATGCTGTTTATAACGTATTTTCTCCAGCACGCAATTCACTGCTTCATAGTTCTATTTCAATGTAGCCGAGTGAGCAAGAGGTACAGAGGCAAACTGATTGCCATTGTGATGAAGAACACGTTTCAGAGATCGCTTGCTGCTGTCTATGAATAGTCTCCAATCTTTGGGTTCGTACCGTGGCATTCCAAGCTTGAACATTAGCTGAGCAATATCTGTGCAGTACACCAAGTCATTCTCTCTAAAGAAAAAATGAAGGAACTCTTCATATCTCTTGCGATAGAAAGTGACACGAGCACTGTTAGATATAAGATTCTTTTCCTTCAATCTGGATGCCAATAGCTCGACAGAGAACTTTGATAAACTAAGATCGCGAACTAGATAATTTAGCTCATTTTGGGAAAAAGGATGTGGAGCAGCATCGTCAAAATCCATTTGTTGCTCTTCTACATGTTCAGCAGCACTGGAGGAATTGTCGTCACTGATGTCAAGAAGTTCTCCAAAAATAGATTCCGGAATTTCATCACAATGAGCTACAGGACGACGTGTCGATTCAATATTAGGATACTTCAGGCTGCTTCGGTTCTTTCTGTTGATCCCAGTCACATCAACAGCACAGAAATAGTAGTCATGGACATGGTTTCTCGGTTCCCTCCAAATCATAGGAATACCAAATTTCAAGCAACTCTTCCTGCCTTTAGTCCACAGACGCAGATACTCGGTGCATGACTTGCATACCATGTGTGGAGCCCAAACTTTATCCTGGTCACCAAGTTTAATTCCAAAATATGATTGATAGGCACGTTTTATGAAGCTTGTTACTTGATTCCTGTTAGATAAAAGGGTATACTCACCAAAAATATAGCAGAAAACGTCAGGCCTGTTTTTGCAAGTTCTTCTGGTTGAAGTATTCTTTCAGCTGCAAAATGCGAATGTGTTATTCAAAATTCACTGACAACATTCATTAAATATGATGATAAGGCTAAAAATAGCATATGACTCTTCGATTGAAATAGAAATTGCTCTGAAAGATTGCCTTCATTCGTTGAATTGATTGACAAAGTGCAGCAAAGAACTCGCACCCAGACTGGTTGAAAATCCTCTAACAGAGTGAATGAACAAACGTCCATCAGAGTGCAAAAATATCATAGCAATGACGTCATAAGCGATGAATTCAACAAGGTATTTGAGCAGTGGAAACATTGATGGTGAATTGCATATTTTCAGATGGGCAGCATTTTAGATGATCACATGTGACGCAAAGATCTTCAGAAATCGCATGTTTAGTCTAGAAAATAAAAGAATGGCTACATGAACGTAAGAAAATACCGGTACATGAGAAGCTCTGGATCATCGTATAGGCCAAAACTTGAAAAACCCAGAATGTAGCTTAGTTTAAAAAATTGACCTGATTGAGCAAATTTGAGGTGATTTTTGAAATCAACACACTTGATTTACCCGAAATCAGCTAAAAACACTTAGACTATTTTTTCTTTGTTGACCAGTGAATTGATACAGCAATGATCACTAAAAATAGGTTCAGCTTAGCCTGTAATGATCTATGATGTAGGTTACCGGTTTGTTTTTTAAAAAACTGGGCTTGCCACCCGGAGTCAGAGTCCTATCAAGAGCCGGAGTCTTATCAACCCCTGGAGTCGGAGTCCTATCAAAATGATAGGACTCCGCATCCCTGTCAAGGCTTGTAATGAACCAATAATTACACCATTCAATGCTTAAGTGGAATAAAGGGATCGAAGGCACAAAAGGGGTTCGGTCAATGCCGGATCAAGAAGCCACTGGGTAACTCAATGGCCTCGCATTGGTAATCACTAACTAGGAATTCACGTGATGAGTAGATGTAGCTCGCATGGGGTTCCAGTGGCCTATGATCGGCCCGACTTTGTCAAAGTTTCTCATAGGTAGCAAATTACAATCCATTATAGAAGTTGTTATAATCCCCGTTTGATAGACGTTTTCGGCGTTGATCTCCGACATCTGTGATTGAAGGTTTTATTTATTCTTTGTAACAAAGGTCACATGCATCCGCATTCCCTTGGTCAAAATCTCACAGACGTCAAATGCCATTGCGATATAACTGGCATCTGCTATTCATTTTATGTAATGCAGAAACATGGTTCAAAACAGGTTTTCGTCTCCATTGTTTTTATAAAATGTCATTTGATATCTGTCACAGTAATTTTGAGCATATGTCACCTATATGCTGAAATACTATTTAAACCCGTGACTTTGTTGAGAAAGAATATAGCATCAACGAGAAACTTGCAAGTAAGTATAGAATTTTGATTGGTATTTTGAATTTAGCATTTTAATAGCTGTCAAATGTTTTGGAAATTTCCACTTGTCTCTCTGATTCATCACTACTATATACCTCTGCATATTGTAAATGCTCATTCTAACATAAATTGATCATCGACAGATCTAGTAATTGCCACTTCGATAATCATCCTTTGACTTTTCGAATGATTCTTATGTAATTCGATTTTATGTGACCGTCACTTTTTCTTAAGCGATTTATATTACATTAAATTTCACCAATCAATTGATATATCGATTCATATTTTACTATTCGAACCGCTTTGTTTAGCAGGAAAGAAATTGAAACTAAATCAGCTGACTAATCGACGAAAGGGAAGTCATCAAAGTCACTGTAGAAGCTTATTGATGTGACATATTGACCAGAAAATGACTGGATTATTATGTCATATTAGCCTTCAACGCTACGGATTTCTGTGGTCGATATTTGAAAATAATCTCTGTACTCAATGATGCTGAATAAATAGTGAAGTGGCATTAATGATGCACATTTTGGTGTAGCTGGAAGTAATTTCCAGAATCCTGACTATTCCCTCACGAAAATTCCTCATGACTTTTTTATAAGATTTTTCCATTATATATCTCACGAAATTTCATGCGGATTTGGAACGTTTTCGCATGTAATATCTCATCAAATTTCATGAAAATCACATAAATAAATCAACAGTTGCCTTTTCATGCTCCTGAATTTACTTTGCTGGCATTTAGTTGTTGAGGCCCTCTTAGCCTAGCTGTTGTCTCAGAGCATTCCCAAGCCAAGTCCACAATATTATTTCAATATTCGCATGAACAAATCAGTATTCGTCATGATAATATATTGAAGTGTGATTGTATATATGTCTATTTTCAACATTGTGCATAATAATGGCAATTGTAAAGTCAAATTATATATACATCATTTCGAAAATGCTGTTTCATATTTTATAATACATTCTATATTTTTGATCTATATATTCTATGGACCAAACTTCGAGATTTTCATCGATTGAATAAGTTTTCTTATGGCACTTTCCTTTCGCGGCTAGCATGCATACCTTACTGCTCATAAACTCATTGTCACAAAAACATGAATGCTCATGGTTTTTGCCATGAACGCATCATGAGATATCATCCTCATGAATGCTCTCATTACCACTAATCATGTTCTCATCAAAGGATCATGAGAACATGAGTTAAATATTTTCTCATGGGAATATCATGAGACTCATAAAATCTCATGAATCCGCATTAAATTTCATGAGTTCTCATGAAGCATTTTCGTTAGGGTTCTCCACCAGTAACCATTTTTCTGTGACACTTGTCTATTGAGGAATCGACCTTATAGAAACCGGGTCTAGCCGGGAGTTTACAAGTCATGATAAAACAGCAGAAGTAAGATCGGTTAAATCATTGATCACTAACGTTGACATAATTGCAAAGCAATGTTGCCTGAAGAATGTACTGCAAAATGGTATTTTGAGTCTCTTACTATCAAAGCGTAGTACAATTTACGGTAATGGGTGATTTTCCGTTTGACATTTACAAATGAAAGCTTTAAAGTAGCCAAACTTTCTTCATGAATATTAGAGGAAAAGTTTCTGCACTGACAATGAAATGGACAAATCAGTTTACGAGCTCGCTTGAACAATCGGTCAATAATTTTTTAAAGATTCGAGGTCCAACATGTCATATAAACATGATCAATGCATAAGAACACTTTGGATTACACTTCTAAACACAAACCATAGGTCGTCATGGTTGAGTATAGTGCGAAGAATCTTTATCATCTACAAACTTCTAGAGCAAATTTTGAAAATATATTAAGAAAATGGTCAACCCACGTCAGACAATCACTCCAAGTGACACCCAAGATCTTCAGCTCCTTTACAATAAGGAATGGTAACGGAAAATGAATATCAAAATTACTCTTCTTAATACTCAGTGCTTTTGGATACTTCTGTTCTTCCCCCACATTTTTGTTGTTGACACCCGCGAGTGTTGCATCGTCAGCGATCTTCTCTTGCTCCTAAGTACAGTCTCACTACCGTCGCAGAAGCGTTGAGTGTTTGAAATTCCTCTGGTTTGTAGAAAATTCACAGTACTTGCTTTTTGCGTTCACTGTAGCTGCAGTGTAGACAATCAATTCCACGAAGTTCATGATCACAGCACAGCTTTATCTTGTATTCTAACTGAGTATCCAAGACTTCTCAGTGGTGTTGTGCTGTCACTCTGTGACAGATCAAGTCCATTCTAAATCAAGTGCAGCTAAGTTTCACGGAATTCGATGAATTTGGAAACATTGGAAAATGTGGGGCGAAAGAATAGAAGTACCGTGCTTTTGTTTTTGACTATTTCAGTTTCAGATTATCAGACAAAGACCACTTTTTAACATGATTGAACTCAGAAAGGGTTAGCTCAATGCATTCACAAACGGTCATTTTTAAAAATGGGGCAAACTTCACAAATATCGCCAGCGCACATAGAAATAATAGTTTTGCTTGATAATGGTTCAAGTCTTCACAATAAATTGTAGACAGAAGCGGACCTAGCAGAGAGCCTTGATAGGATGACTCAATGCTTTGCCCAGCTGAACAACTGCTGACGACCGCTTAGGAAAAAGCCATCATATAAAGCCACGTGGATGATTGGAATTGCAAAGCTTTTTGATTAGAATTCTATGACAAATACCATCGAACGCTTTTGAAAAATCATAGTTTAAGAATATACAACCTCCAGTATCAGAACGATCTAAAATTTCAGTGACGGAATGATGCATACTGATGAGACAACAAGTAGTATCAGAACCTTTCTGTATGCAGATGCAACTTTTAAAATGCGTAGGCACTTCACGCTGAACGATTGAACAATTAATCAAATTACATAATGGCTCTGACAGCAGCAATATTTTTTTAGAAAAAATTAGGTATACCATCTGACCCAGTAGCTTTAGAAATTGACAACTCAAATGCATTTTGAGGATTTGACAAAGGAGACCAGTCGTCATCATCAAGTTCTAACAAAGCATTATATGATGAAAAGGACGTTGCAAAAGTTTCATTTATTGCATTAGCAGTAGCTTCAACACTTTGAAAATCAGAAATTATATTTATTAAAGTATCGTTTGGTTGTATCTCCCTTGATGTCATTTGCAACATTCCAAACTTTACGTCTTGATTTCATCGAGTTCTGCACCTATCTCTTCTTGAAATTTAGTATTTCTGTTTTTGCACTTTTTTTAGTAGTCGTACAACTGAAAGTTCCTGTTGCGATAAGCTCGCCATCTCTCGTTGATCATGTTCTTCAGATACATTACGTGGAGCACGTGAAGAGCGACTTAATCAGTGAGTGGTTGATTAGAAGTGATTCGTCATGGTTTCTCCTATTTTCTCCCATGTTAGTATCCGTGTAGTTTACAATGCATACTACATGTATGCATGTACATCATGTAGAAACATATTGGGTTAAGCTGTTGGTCGATCCAGAAAAATAATAATGGAGACATGAAACTACTTGTAATAAATATGTGATAGGCGGATATCCAATAATGGTGCGTAAATTAAATTAACTGCCTATAGCGCATACTAAACTAGTAGACTTCTAACTGAGAGCGGCTTCAATATATGCCTGACTATTAGTACCTGTACATGTATTATACAATATGTATTACGCATTATAGTATAATATTACTGCCATTTTCTGGTATGTCAAATACATGTATCATAAGCATGCACATGCCACTAGTATGTCAGTACATGTGCTGTAAAAATGGAATTAAGTCACAGACTTGGGTTTGGAACGATAGTGCAAATCTTTTCATTAATTGATATATATTTTTGCATGAAATACATCAAAAGTAGGTCTACATGTATCACGCTCCACAAGTAATATCAAAAGCTTATGTTTATTTATGCGTCTTTGTGATAAATAGATGATCACTGTCTGTAAGAAAAAACAAATTTGCAAACAGGACATGCACGTGATGTCCTTTAAGGAATGTCAAAATTTGCAAAAAGATTAGTCCAACATATTTGTGTAGAATCGTGTGATAAATTGCATTCCTTCATAAGCTTATTGCTCATTGAAGAACAGATTAATTGATGCATTATATAAAATTAAAAGACAGTGTCCAGCAACCTGTTCTAAAACTTCCTTTTTAACATAGCTTCATAATCGTATTTGGTACATGCATTGTTTCCTTTTAGAGAAAGCTTTTTATTAACTTTGTATGGGGCACAATGTAGACCTGTTGATATTCACCTTTCTGCTTAATTCACCAGGAAAGTCAATTTAGACAACTGACCGATCATCCATCTTACAGTCTGTCCATGCATTGCTCTAGAATAGGATGCAAAACTGCTAACAAATACAGTCAATACCGACAAGTAGCCTTTCAGTAGCATGATGCAAACATGCGACACATTAAACTTATGAATCGCATGTCTCCGACATTGATGGTGTCCTAATTCACGCGCAAAGACAGTTTTAGTTCGCCGATTGATTTGATAGATTGTTCAACTGAAAATGAAGAATGTAAAATGTTGGAATAACATTGAAAACAATAAAGCAAAAGTCCAAATAACAAAACTTTTCTTGTTTTAACCAAAGTGTTTGGTTTTAACATTCAAGAAACATAGTTTCTAAAGCCTTATTCCACATGCATTCGTTTTCTGAGCAATATTGATCCCTATCAGGTTCATATTTTATTAGCACTATTTTTTAGATCAGACAATGAACTTCCGTTACGCTATTGGCTTGTTGGTCGTCCTTGGCTTGGCTGCTCTTGGAGATGCCAGAAGGAGTGTCAGTGGAGGCAGCAGTGAAGGCAGACTCAGCGGAAGTAGCTGATGAAAAGGTTCTACAGTAGACAGACATGTCCTTCTCTCTGTAAAAGATGTTGGGAATAAAACTTTGCATGCAATTCACTATTGTTTTACACCGAGACGGAGCCGGCTGCGGGCAATACAGTAGTTGATAGGCGCGGGCATTGAATATGAGTCTAGATTCATTTCTTCAATGAAAATATGTTCTGATGATTACAATTCTGAATGTACATATAGATCTTAGCAGTCCTTCATCAGAGCTTGAAATATTGCAATGCAGAAATATAAACGAATTTCAAAAGAATTTTCAATCTATTCTTGATGCACAAGCCAAGTTAACAAATAAAAGCAGTTAATAATTCTGGAAAGTTGTCAACACAATTATGTGCATTTGAGAGAGAGATTATTTTATTTCAAAATCAAAATCACAAAGTAGAGGCTACTACAGATCACGCAAATTATTTTCAAGCAAAACATTTCTGCCGGCGTTTTGTGCAACTTGCCTAAACATTAAACAAGAATATAATCATTTCTATAACGTGACGTTGCATCGTGAAGAGGATGATCAGATTCGCTTAATAGAACGCACGTAAGAGTTTCAAGTATTTCGAGCGTTGTCATAGGAAGAACTCGAAAGTGTTAGTACAGCCACGCATGTATACGGACAGATGATATTCGTGGCTTGCATAAAAATCCTGCAGATGATGCATTTTTATTGTAAACAAATAACTGTTGATTACAATCAAAGTACTTTTCTCCAAACACTTACAATATCAAGTAGCAAAAATTTAAAAAGTAGCATCAAAGAGCGTTCAAGTCATTATTTTGTCAATTTGCTTCGTGTAACCTAATTACAATTAAGTTAATTCTAGACACATCGCATGTGCTTACGATGTCCCTTTCCTATTGAAGCCTTATAAGACTACATATATGATGTTGCATTAGTAGAGTTACTTTAATTTACATAATAGAATTCATGGATGATACAATTTCATCTCGATGAATTGACTGGCATTTATCATCTTCATTTTATCATTTTGCTTTTGCCTTATAGATTGACTAGGTAGGTACTTAACAGCTGTATCACACTTTTTGCATATTTGAAATAAGCGCAATCAATTGATCGTCAAAAGCTCTCTGTAAACTTCACTGTCAAGAGCAACGTGCAACAAAATTAACAAAATGCTTAATTCAACTTAAATTCAAATTCAACCGAACTCACAAAATTTTCTAATTATCAACAATCTCGTTGTTTCAAGGGAACCGTATAGCACATAATACATTAATTACAAAACACTTTCACTTTTGGCTTTGTCAGAATTAAACTTGGAGTGTTTGACATCAGTTCAGCTTTTTAAAGGACAATGTTCAGACTCACATAGATTCAGTTGTAACGATCACATCTTAATTGGACAAATCTCGAAATAGCATCAATGCTTGTAGGCCTAAGTGATACATATATTATGCAGAAAGACTGCCCCGCCCATAGAGTAAGTAAATTAGGTACTCTATGGTTCGATCTTTTCACTTAATATTTGTTTGGCACATGAATAAAGTGAAGGCCGAAGCGTCGTGCTGTTATGAAATAACATTATACGTTGAAAATTCTTCGAAATATTTTCATTTTCAAAACGTCTCTAATGCATGTCGAATAAGTCTTTGTGTTATTTAATGGAATTAAATAACTAGGTTTGAAAATTTCATCATAGCCTCATTCAGTTACTACTTTTAGTAATACTACAGCTACTACTTTTGGATAGAAGGAATACATCTCTGAAAAATTCCCATTCATGAAAACCTGCAAGTCTGAAGAAGTAGATCGGCACAACCTATTACAGGGTCAAAATTCTTCTTTGAAAACTTGTCATTTGTTGATTTCTTGAACTTGTTGAACTGCCGCTCTTTTGGTGATTACATCATGACTAAACAAGTCGGTCGCAGCCGCTGTAACAATCAATAAAGCGATCACGAACGTGACACTCTGTCATCCTGCCAAACTTTGCAAGAAGTTCTTGAGACTGAGAGCAAATGGTATTGGAATGGTCAGGAAGCAGTCCTGACTTGAATGTTTAAGAGAACCTGCGCACATCATGAAGTAAAGAATTAATAAACACGAGGCAAAGACAAAACAAAGCATTATCAAGCAGTGCCTGGAGATCTTAATGAGAAACAATGAAATGGCTGATGTTTGAGGGGAACTCATTGAATGGACGCCTCGAAGATTAGCAGAATGCACCAAGGCTGCAAGTGGACCATTGACTTATTGAAGTTTGCTTTCCTATTAGCACATTCTGATCTTTAAAATTAAATCATTAATTGATTAGCACATACATGTGCCATGCTTTGACAGCATCAATGAAAACAATTAATACGAAACACATTCAGATATCTATTTGTAGAAGTAAATATGACCAAATAATTGTTTGATAACATCTACTTTCCAAAAAATTTAGATGAATTTGCGATACACCATCGTTGAGATGAAAATTCGTTGAGTATCTCGTAATAGTCACGGTGGGGAAATCTTTCTGCACAGTACTGTATGCAAGCGTCTTCATCATGACAATGCACAGAAAATCAGAAAATCAAAGAACGACCGAAAAGTGAGGAGCCTTAATGACATAGGCAGAAATAAGCTATTTTCCAAGCTTAATATTCTGAAATGCGAATCAGCTAAATGAAAAAAGTTAAGAGGAAAAACTGCCTTGATTTATTTAACGTAGTTTCGTTACTTGATTTATCGAATTGCCGTTGACAAATCGCACTCTTTAATAATGGGAATCGATGCCTCATAATATTCGGTTCCAAAAATTTGATTACACACAGATGCGGTGAAAAATGATCGTGGAACAATAGACGAATATTACTGAGGACATGATATTGCAGAGGTGAGATTAATGCTCAACAAGGCAATATGTCTCAGTTGGTCAATACTGGTATTTAAAACTTTAGGGAAGGACGTAGCCGATCGGCCAAACTTGGAGAGGTCTGGCACTTTTCTAAAGGTCTCACAGGTATCGATACAGAGACTCAGATACTATCTGAACAAGTCGCTTTAAGGCTGTTCTGAAAATGAAAACTTCTTTGTCGTCAGATTTTTATTTTTCAATTTTAAAATTCGGTGGATAAGCTGCCTGTCTGAACAGGAGCAGGCAGGTCGATCGTCACGGCGGGCTGGGGGAGTCTGAATGCCTACGAGTTGGGGGAGCACTTCGAGGGGTAACTGCGTGGTAGCTGCGGCACCATACAGGGGCGCAGTATTCCGAGACAGAGCTGTGCACCAAGGCAAACGCAGAGATGCGGAGCGTTGAAAACCGAGTACCCCAGCGTGTTCCAGCGAGGCGACAAAGCAGGGAGATTTTCGAGTTGACCTTCATTTCAGGTTGAGGCAGTGGCGATGAAAGATGAAGCCACCGTCGAACGTCACTCCAAGGTATTGGGGTTGCGTTCAAAAGGAAGCAGCTGACCACTAGGCAAGGCAACCCTCAGTTCATGTACTACTGCGTAGTTGAGAAGACGGAAGATAGAGGTTACGGTTCGAATGAAAATGGAAAGATCGAATCAAATGAAATGAATTAATCCGATCACATCAGGATTTTTGTCTTAGATTTGTACCAGGGATGCGGAGTCCTATCATTTTGATCTGACTCCGGCTTTTGATAGGACTCCGACTCCGGGTGGCAAGTATATATAGTCCAGTTTTTTTTAAAAAAAATGGCAACCTGCATCATAGATCATCATATGCTAGCCTGAACAGATCTTTAGTGATCATTGCTGTATAAATTATCAATCATTTTATCAAATGTCGCTTTAAGTTGGATGCATACGACTCGGCTCCTCCCATCTTGTTGATGTGTGCTTCACACGGCCTTTCTCCAGTATAATGTCCAAAACACATAACTACACTTTCGATTTTAATATGCGCTTTGGAGGAGACATCACACACGATTGACGTTGAGGTGTTCTCAAGCAAACTAGCATTTCATTTTTGTCTATGTGACCTTTGGTGCGTAGGTGTGATCGAGGCTATGAACCGAGTGAAAAAACAATCCTGCTTTCACCATCACGATTCATTCCCGCAACCAGTGGCGTCGCGTGCTCCCAGACCATAGGCCTTCTCTCGGCATTGGAATACTATTTATATACCAGAATTTTTTATGTTATAACATTAAATTTCATAAAAGATGAATTTTCAACACTAATTTCCCAAACATTTTTTAATGCCAAGTGAATGTGCACATGAGAAGTTGATTGCTCATGTCGCCTAACCGCCTTACTCAAGGAGCTGAGATTACTATCCCTCTCTGTCCAGACCACATTTTCTCGAGAAAAAAAGGAGGAAAGGAAACAGTTTCTTGCGTTTCTCACGGCTGGTCAGCCACTCATATACTTGAAATTTGTTGCATTAAAATGTCTTGTGTATTTCTTATTTCTTTCTCTGTGAGTACTTTCAATTTTTATATCAGGTGTTGGCCTACCTTGCTTGACGACTGTCATCTTTTCAGTATATTCCCTTCGGACGAAACGCGTGATTATGAGCTCATCTACAGTATTAAACGTAGCGTCACATCAATCACGTAAAAACAAATTATGGAATTCTATGGAATCTGGGTGTTCGAGTCAAATGCATTACTCTGCATTCATTGGAGAACGCTCATCATCTGCTTGCAGTCTTATCTCAGCGTCAGCCATCTGCTGCTGTTGACGTAGTGACTTCTCCGTCGAGAAACGAAGGACAGGAACAATTGGGTTGCGCTTCCCTCTCTATATTTAGGCACCGAGACTCGACCAAGAATTGTGTAGAATTTCATTGTAAAAATTGGAGAAGGCAAAGCAGTATGCCTATCGGAGAAGCCAATATTGGCGCGGGCGCGTGCGCTTGCTGCCTCACACGCACACAAATCTCTTTCGCTCCGTCTGAACATCAATGCTCCGTCTGAACACATGACCAGCTTGTGTGTCTAATTGTTCGAAGAAAACAGCTGTGATTCGAGCGCGTGCTGCAAAACTGTTCAATGAGGTTGAGTGTCTGACTTTGAGACGGAAAGCTGTGCACAGCTGTCACGAGAAGCTATCGAATTTAAATGAATGATAACACTTTTCATTTTTATAATTGTTGTCTGCCGAACACGCACACAACTCTCTTTCGCTCCGTCTGAACACACGACTAGCATGTGTGTCTAATCGTTCGAAGAAAACAGCTGTGATTCGTGCACGCGCTGCAAAACTGTTCACTCTGAGGTTGAGCGTCTGATTTTAAGACGGAAAGCTGTGCATAGCTACCACGAGAAGCTATCGCATTTAAATGAAATATAACGAATGATAACACTTTTCATTTTTATAAATGTTGGTAAATTATTATTGAGGATGCGCCGAAGGCCTCGCAGGTACGGAGAAGACGCCACTGCCCGCAACTATTACTAACTTTGTATGCGGCAGTGTCTCTGTACTTTTGTTCGACGGAGAAAGTTTACATCAAGACAGTGACAATTATACACGAGGATAAATAATTTGTTTGCATTATATTTCGGGTCTAGTTACGTCGGAGTCCGGAGTCCTATCATTTGATGGGACTCCGACTCCATCAAAAATTATAGGACTCCGGGACTCCGACTCCGCATGCCTGATTGTACCATAGACACTGTTGCAATGAATTTCGTGCAATTTCAATAAAAATCAGTATTCACGTTACTATCATTATTCGATGATGACTAGTTGACAACTATAGAGTAGGTATATTATGTAGAGTCGTACACTCCGCATTTATTAGATCCCCAATGTGCACACACTTTCGATTTTATTAAATGAACTCAAGGGGGATATAGCTGGTAATTGCTACCAAATGTGAGATATGTAAATTTTTGCAGTTTTCAAGAAATTGCCACGGAATTGAGTGATTATCAGTGGCATCGCGTGCTCCCAGACCATAGGCCTTCCCTCCAAAGTGGATTCCTATATTTCTGCAGCAGACAGCATGAACTGCATAAACTAATTAATTTGATACTATCTTAATTTCAATGAATTTTCAAACACTTGTACAAGTAGCTGAACATTCAAATCATGCTGGCATGCATGACTACAGAATGAAATGAAATGATGTGAGAAATAGATACTGATATTTAAATGAAAGGTACACTGAAGTCCATAGACTACCCAATGTTGACTGTTCTGCATGTGAATTGTGATTCAATATGAGTGCAATATGTGACAGCCTCTTTTTCTGAACAGCCTCATAAGAATACAATCCTAAGGTCACTGTTCGCCAACGCGACTCTTGTTTTCCCAAGATTTTAAATGTCAAATATGACAATGAAAATGTAATGTTGATTTCTCACGTGATACTTGATCACCTTGGTGAGAGAACATTCACTCTTGAGGAAGCTCTCGCCAACATAAGACTCAGTTGTGTTTGTTATAGCTTTGTCAATCACTTACGTTTCAAATTTAGGGCTGCTAAAATGTTTTTTTCTGGCTGTGGACACAGTTTAGAAGAAAAAACCAAATTTACGCAAGAAGATTAGTTCTACTCTCCAAATCCAGCTGGATTATAAAATTCCAAATCCGGTCCACCCCTATTGTGCATGCATTTATCACAATAGCACCATTTCTGAACATGTACATGTATATGTTTGTTTTCGGTTTGTTTTCCAATTCTTGCGCTGCACAATGGGGAAAACTTGTCAGTGTATGAATTTCCACTGTTATTGGCTATCTTCTGAAAATTCCCTGTCACAAATGTGGCAGATTATTGTTATCACAAAATTAATTAATGATGCATTGTCCTCTGATGTTCATCAATGATAGTCGCTGTAGCCATCGTCATGGTCCTAGCACGTTTTTTGAATTTTTAGGGCATGGACACTAAAGTGTTCTCAAAATAATTTTTAAAAAATTTGGCTTTAAGTTTTATTAAAGGCGCATGCAATAAATTTCAAGACATAACAAAATCGCTCACAAAATAGAAAATGTAAAAGTAAAATGATGAGTATGTTCAAAATGGCTCAATCGATAAGTTAGTTACTAAAAGCGTTGAATGAAAATTTTCAAAAGTTGGTCTCAAAATGTCCTAAAATTTAGTCTCAGAGTGCTTTACACTGCAGACACCATGTCAACAGTTTTAAAATAAAAATCGCCGTGAAAGTGCATATTTTGAAACTATTATTGGAAAAAATAGTCACCATTCTGAGGTACTCTAAATGGATGCAATGGTTGGAAGTTCTCAACATGCCATGTCAACAAAAAATTGAGCCTAGTTTGATTTGTAAATTAAGTCGCATGTTTCAGTCGCCTAGTTCAGCAATGTTGCTTCATCACTGGAAATGACATCATGTTTGTTGCTAATCTAATGGGAGTGGATATTGTTACCCATAGGCTATTATTTCCAATTGAAAGTGTCATTTAAAATATACACCATCGCGACTTTGACTTTTGCTTGAAATGCAACTTTGGGTTGCCTTAGTGTTTCCAGAATAGTAGCTGCCTTACGATATACTAGGCACCAGAGCTGGAAAAATTCCACTGAATTTTTTAAATTCAATTCCAATTCCAGAGCAGAAATTTCAATTCCAACTCCAATTCCAATTCCAGTCGAAACAGTTCAATTCAATTCCAATTCCAATTGCATTATAAGATTCAATTCCGATAATTGCATGTCGCGTATTATGTGAATATATTATGTGAAAATAGTGTATTATGCTAATGTATCTAACGTTTGTTCGCTTTAATCGAACCCATGTGCCCCTATCCTATCTTCGTTGTTCCTGTGTGCCGTTCCCTGCGTCGTTCCTATGTGCGTTCTCATGTTCATAGTTCATCTTTCCTGTGTACATGTATATGTGTAACCGGTCTGCCTACGCCATTTTCGTTTCGTAAACGGGATATTCAATATCTCGTGAAAAAAAGAAAGAAAAGAAAATTAACGGTCAGCAAAGAATCAAACGCAGAGAGAGAGAGAGAGATGAGATGCGAATAAATCGATTAATTAACTGATAGAAGAAATTCAATGTGCGAATAACGTGATTGTTGATGACAGAAAAAACGACGATAAAAATGATATCATGAAAACTGATTAATGGTCCATGTTAAAAAAGGAGATTAAAAATTCCGTGATAAGGGCGAAATGAAGTCGAGTCGAAAGCTAGCGGGCAGAGATTAAAGGAAACTCTTTCAGTTTTCAAAAGAAAGAGGATTTATCGTCAAGTCTCAAAAATTGGTATAAATTAGAAACGATGAGAAATTGACACAACAACAACTACCAGCAACATCACATACGATATCTTCAGCAGCTGTTAGAAGAACTCCGGGCTCTGGCAGTGTAACTTAACTACAGAAATAACAACAACAACTGCCCGCCAGCGAACAACAACACAGCAGTGTATACTGCAACACATCAGCGAGCGCAATTGAAGATTGACGGTATAAATGACACTGATATTTATGATATTATTTTGGTATAAATGAGTCCCATCGAATTGAAGTGAATTCAACATTAAGAAGTGAACTGTAAGTTTAAAGTTCTTCTTTTATCGTTGCGTATCGTATCTCTTAAAAATTAATATTGTTTGTTGTTGTGATTGGACGTTGCGATTTCAATTTTTGTACAAATAGATTTATCACAGGTCTATCGAAAAAGTGGAATTGAGGTTTATCAGGGTCAATTCCAATTCCAATTCCGACTTTTCAAACTCTGGTAGGCACAGTGTCAACTCAAAAAGTTGATGTATCAATTGTATATGAAAGAATCACTTTCTTCGCGGACATTATGTTCGCGGTGTTTAAGAATTATCTGACAATTATTTGAAAACTTATATTTTTGAAAATTATCCCTGTGTTTCCTAAATACTGCCTAGACGATGTGCAATGTAGGCGTGTTCATATTTGAATAGCATAGAACGTGCAAAATATCAAGCTTGTAACAAGAGTCTCAAAGAATGTTTGACTTAGAATGAAATTAAGTTAATTACCATGGAAATTTACAGTGGCACATCTTGTTCGTCGTACAAAGGTTCGAAGATTATTCATATTTTGACTCAATTTTCGGGTTTGTAGAAGCTGTTACACGAAACGGTAAAAGATTGATTAATTCGGATGGCCTACTTAATAAATTATCTGATCCGAAAATTCCAAGTACGGAAGTATTCTAAATCCATGTATATTCCAGGATGTCCATTGATGAAGCAATTAAGTTACAAGAGTACAATGAAATTACCTCATGAGATTACAATTTCGCTAAGAATATTTCCGAACGCAGATGTCCAAAAATGCTCATTGCAACTTCTACAAGTCTGACGCTGCTTAGCTCTTTTAGAGTCAGGGATTGAATGCGAACTCCTATAGCACTAGAGTAGAGTATTTCAACTCCGACACAAATCCACTGACACAAGAGAAGCACTACAACAAAAGAGCATCAACGTGATTCTTAATTACATGCTTCAACAGCATCACAATATGATGCCTGCACACTAAGTTATACATGTAAATCTACTCGCCATGTTTGATAGCTAAGAGATAGTTTAGATTGAAAGCTGACGAGACTGTGCTAACTAACAACATCATTCAAATTTATTAAAGAGTTATATTTATTTGCTGTCAGTGCAAATAATTTGGCAGAGAAATGCGCATTTGCTTCGTTTAAATTGTATAAGAATTGACAGATTTGATGCACAAAGTAAATAAAGAAATAGCAGAATCGCCAAATTTAATGTACAGAAAGCCATATCAACTGATTCTTTCACAACCGGTGGTTCGAATCCATCAGCCGCAGTGAAAAGGTGGTTCTTTGGTGGGTACAGTGATTGATTCACGTTGATGAGGCTTTTGACAACAATAACTTCACCTTGATTGTCACCCTGACATCTATACCTCACTTAGATCAAATTCACATGATAGCTTGATCACATAGTATAGTTTTCTCGATGCTGTGTAGGTTTTGTTGTTTCTTTTATTTTCTCTGCGTCAGAAATTCTAATTTTTTTCATCGGAAAATTTCAGTCAATGATTTATTTCTGTTCAATACTTGACACCCTGTACAACATCAGCAGGCCTAAACAGCTAGCTTTATATGAATCGCTTTACAAAGTGTTTGTGAAGTATAAGCCTCAAAAACACGATTTAAAGTTAAAAATAATTAATTAATCTGTGTTTCTGGTAGTCCTTACAATCTACTGAATCACATTTCACTTTCATATTTTTCCAAATGATAGGTGGATGCACCAGGATTATTGATCAGAGCGGGTTACTGTCGTAAGATCAGATGACATTAATAGAAAGCACTCGGCAATCATCCTTGTCTGATGATCCACTTCCGTTTTGTGGCAAGTGGAAAACGGCTGAATCCAAGTGTATTTGCAGATGTTATCAATTAAAATAAGCAGTGGCGTCGTGCCATTGAGGCCAGCTCAAGATTTTGAACACAAGAAATTGCCGTCCTATTTTTCCTGTCTACACTTTTCCCAAAGTCGGCCTACCAGCTAACCCAACTGATGACGGCAGAAGCGGTAGGACTAACTCTCTGTTCAGTACATTTCTATCCGCACACCGTCGTCGGATGAAGTGTCATACAATAAACTGCTGCTCTCATTGATGACTGCGCCTAGCCACGGTGGTTTGCCTAGCCGAGTCACAGCGACTGCTTTGAATGAAATCACGTGATTTCTGGCAACTGCACTGCATCACCATGAAAACTCGCTTCGGGATTAGCTTGAAGCTATTTTCCCCACAATGTGAGGCGGTTAGACGGACAAGGTCATCTGACTGCACGCAGCCGCATGAAGTCACATAAGTCGATCTGCTCTTCAATGCGGTCTCATTTCGAGTCTCTGAGTCAGAGACTCTGACTGTACGGCTGCCACTTGTTTGTAACATCATTGCTGAAGATTTAATAAGCTGTCTACGTCGGTCGATCATGTGCAAGTTACATGTATGTCCTCCTCCTCCTAGCAACTTGAACGAAACATATCAATATACATTTTAACCGAGCTCATTCCACAAAATTTATGACCGACTTTTGTTTATACACTTTATGCATTGATCTCAGAACCGTGAGCAAGCTTATTAAGTTGAGAGCTTTCTTCCATCTATCTCCGCCGTCCTTTTTCATCGAAATACCAAATTCATTTCTCCGAGTTCGAGCATATATGTCGGGCCTAGAGGAACATGCAACTACAAGAACGTTACAATGAAAATCATCATCCAAGATATCTAAAACATTCTTGCACGAGTCACGACGAATAACATCGCTTCTATGAAATGTGCTGACAAGTGTAAAACGCATCCTGTGAATTTTGTGACCTTGACTCTAATTTTCGCCGACATTATGCTGCAACTGCAATTGGATTGAATGCACAGCTAAGGTATGTCACGAAATTTTAGACACTTCATCGTTTCTACACTTGTATGCAGGCCTATATGTTTGGATACAAGCCGATCATGAAGACAACATCTAATTTATAATTTCAACAATGTTCTTTCATGAAGTATATGTAGCAGCAAAGTCTTTGTCTCTTTTGTATTTCTACGCATGTACATACGTGCGCTGTACATTGCACATACAAGGGAATGGAAGGGATTACTTAACATATTGAAGAGGAATGTAGCTGAGGTATCGAAAAGTGATTTTCTAGAAATCATTTTCGTAAATGCTAACACCTGTCCTCGCAAAATATTTCTTGAATCTACACACTTATGACTTTTTGCATATTGTAGCTGTGTAGGACTCTGAACCAATGAGAGAGCGACAAAGCAGTGAAGGTTACCCTTGATCCTTCTAGAACAGGACTTTCAGTTTCGTGAGTTGGCTCGTCCTGTGCAGACAGCGAGCAAACCGGTTGTGACTTACAATTTGAGTTAGATTGAGTGTCAAGTGTATATGCGGTTAGAGTATTCCCGTAGCAGTTATTA
Source organism: Prostheceraeus crozeri (assembly GCA_907163375.1). NCBI lineage: Eukaryota > Metazoa > Platyhelminthes > Polycladida > Euryleptidae > Prostheceraeus > Prostheceraeus crozeri. Next base: position 461,039 of record CAJQUW010004013.1, read on the forward strand.
CGGCTCTAGCTATTGTCACTCTCACAGAAGGGAGAGTGATAATAGGACATTTTAGTTTCTTGAGTTATATACGACAGTATATTTGGGTAAGCATCTATTCCGCGCGCGGGTGGGTCTTGCCATACCAGTAATAGAGCCAGAGACACTCTGAGTGAAGTTTATCGACTCAATAGCGCCGAACGCCAGTGAAGCTATTGTTAGGGAGAATTCCCCTTAAATAGGGAATATCCGGCAGTGACATTATCGAGGCAGATAATACAGGAACCGTGCGGGTACGCTACCGAAGTCTCCCCTACTCTGAATCGGAGCAAAGGCGAGGAAGAAGGTGAGTATTCCCTTTTCCCATCCTTCCTGTGGGTTATATTTATATCGTCTAGTTGGTTGAACGCTACTGTGATCTCGGTGAGGACTAGTGCTCAGGGCCAAGTCTTACAACTGGTGGCAGCGGTGGGATAGAGTGGCTCATAGAGTTCATGGATAGAGTTCGTGGATAGAGTTCATGGCTCGAGTGGATCATAGGGCGTTGATTTGGCTGAAAAGTTTTAAAGAGCCACAAAGATTGGTGGCCAGATGGATTAACATTCTCGAAGAATTCGACTTTGATTGCGTTTACAGACCGGGCCGGGCACACGTAAATGCAGACGGAATGTCAAGGAGTGAGAGAATGACCAGCGAGGTCCGCTCACCAGAACTGGACGCACCGGAGTTTGTGAGGTCCGTGACTCTCACAGCGGACATGAGAAACCAACTGATCGAAGAGACGAGGCAAGATGAAGACATCAGTCAGCTTAAAACCTGGCTCCGATCATTGCCGGAAAAGCCGCACCCTAGCCGATCGAAAAATAAGTCGAACGAGTTGAAACGACTTTGCAAGGAATGGGATCATCTGTCGGCGGACGATGATTTAGTTTATTTGACAAAATGAGCGGTTCAACCGAACCCTAAAGACAGCCTTGAGAACGCTGACGGAGACAGAGCGAGATAATTGGGATACGGCTATCCCTAGCTGCCTCTATGCCTACCGAAACAGTAAGCATAAGTCTACAGGATTCACTCCAGCTGAGGCCCTGTATGGGCGTAAATTGCAAGTACCGCTGGACTTTGAACTGGACGTAGAAAGAGGCACATCAGAAGAGGTCATCAGCTATGTTGAGGGATTGACCCAAACGATGAAAAAGACTTGGGAGATCATAGAGGCTAACGAAGAGGAAGCTGCGCGGCAGCAACGAAAGTATTACAACCAAAAGGTAGCTGGCCCCGGCACCTATAAGGCCGGAGATCTGGTTATGTTAATGAACACGCAGGTAGGTCCACACAGGAAGCTAACGCGACCCTGGGATGGGCCGTTTGAAGTGGAAAAAGAGCTCCCCCATGGAGTGTACCTGGTTCGTAGCAAACAAAACAGGAGGAAGCGCCATACAATCAATGGCGATCGACTAAAACCATACCGAGCCCGAGAAGAGATGGTTGTCACCGATCAGCCACCCGTTCAGACCACGGAAGTCGAGGAGGTGGACCAGAGCTCAGTTCCTCCGGTAGCTCAGGAGGTCACAGTAAGAGTAATGACTGACAATCCAAAAATAAAAGAACTTTCTTTTCCGTTCCAGGAGATGACCGATACGGAAGATATCGTGAGCATGATGGTGGACTTCATAATGGACGGGGTAGGCATGACTCCGCAAGTGAGAGAACTGTTCTCCCAAAATACTGAGAGAGCACGTCAACTCAGACGGACTGTAGCCACGGAAGCGGGTTATCTCACAGTATTTAGAGGAGGTGGTATTAGGCCAGAACAAAGGCAAAGATTGCGAGGGCTCTCAGAGTCAGACCGACAACTAGTGGAAGATGCCTGGCAATATAACATAGAAGTGGCCACGAACAGAGAAAATCCCCCAATTGTGCCACGGAAGGGCCGATCTAAAGGGTCTGCCCAGAAACGGTGGGCAAGGTATCGAGCACATGCCATGCAGAAATATGAAGACATCACTAAAAGATATCAACAAAGACGTCACGCGAGGCAACTCCGTGACGAGGCGAAAGGAAATCGGAAGAGGCCATGGAAAAGGGAAAGGAACCCTTTAAGGGTAATACCGGAAGAACCACAGGCAGAGACAGTCTCCCCAGTAGACTGGGAGAACTTTCAACCGGATGCGGGAGCTCAATCGAGTCGTGCTATGACCCCTCCGCGAAAGTCGGAGGAGGCCAAGACGACCGATCCTCTCCAGAATGCTAGTGAGCCATTACGCCAATTAATAACTCTGGGCGGCGAAGAAGCTAGGCAGTGCCCTATCTGGCGCCAAATAGCCGCAGAAAGGCCAGTCGAGAGGCCTGTTGCTAGGGGATTACTGATCCGTAGAGTAGTCGGCCCATCCATATGGAAAAATGGGCAGAGAGCGCCATCAATTGCCAGGACGATAAGACTGACGGAAACTACAATCCATCAAGCAACTCAAACTGACGAAAGCTCAGAGAACACGATTTGGGATTCGCATTGCCATTGGAGGGATATCCTAATACGGACTCCCTGGCCGGATTTAATCACAAAAGATGGAGGGTACAGTACCTCCATGGCAGGGGTAGTTAACGTTATGAGCCAACCATTTATATGGCAGGACTCATCAGTAGACTCGGATCCAGCGGAAAACAGTCCGATCATCCCAACTATCACGGCTATAGGATGCCATCCTACTTATGCGTCTATGCTAACAGCTAGCCGATTACAAGCCCTATCTCAGAGGGTGAGAGAATGGCCGTCCGTGAGGGCTATTGGGGAATGTGGATTGGATTTCGTTCGGCGGGAGCCGACGGAGCGCCAGATTCGCATACAAACAATAGCCTTCATTCATCAGGCGATGCTAGCTAGTCAGACCAGGCTTCCCCTGGTAATCCATTGCAGAGGTGGAGAGAATCAGCAGCTTGCTCTATCGCTGTTGTGGGAAGTCTTGGTGGAATCTCTACAGATGTCCATGCACCCAATGCACTTTCATTGTGCTGTGATGACGCCTATCCAATTGAGAGCATTTACGGACGAATGCCCACATATGTACTTCGGGGTGACGCCGAAGACTATGACGTGGCACGAAGAGGGTCAGTTCCCTGCTCTTCGGTTGATTCCAATCGAGCGCCTCTTGGTAGAGAGCGATGCGCCGTATCTAGCAGACACACCATGGTCAACGGTTAGTCTGGTCAGAAGACTTGCCAGGGCGAGATTCATGCCCGAGGAGTCAATCGCCAGAATTATTAACGAAAATACACAGCGGCTGTATAACCCCTGAACCGGAGCGGCGGAAGTCCGCCCGGTTGCGTGTATATTGCTTTGTTTTTAGCGCTAGTTTTTAGTGGTATCTGCTTGATTTTATACTACGTTACATATTAACGTGATATTTAATTTGCTGCGATCCTCCCAAAAGGAGAGGGGCCTGAATTTGAGGGAAAATTCTTTTAAAAAAGGGGGTAATGTAGGACTCTGAACCAATCAGAGAGCGACAAAGCAGTGAAGGTTACCCTTGATCCTTCTAGAACAGGACTTTCAGTTTCGTGAGTTGGCTCGTCCTGTGCAGACAGCGAGCAAACCGGTTGTGACTTACAATTTGAGTTAGATTGAGTGTCAAGTGTATATGCGGGTAGAGTATTCCCGTAGCAGTTATTACGGCTCTAGCTATTGTCACTCTCACAGAAGGGAGAGTGATAATAGGGCATTTTAGTTTCTTGAGTTATATACGACAGTATATTTGGGTAAGCATCTATTCCGCGCGCGGGTGGGTCTTGCCATACCAGTAATAGAGCCAGAGACACTCTGAGTGAAGTTTATCGACTCAATAGCGCCGAACGCCAGTGAAGCTATTGTTAGGGAGAATTCCCCTTAAATAGGGAATATCCGGCAGTGACATTATCGAGGCAGATAATACATGAACCGTGCGGGTACGCTACCGAAGTCTCCCCTACTCTGAATCGGAGCAAAGGCGAGGAAGAAGGTGAGTATTCCCTTTTCCCATCCTTCCTGTGGGTTATATTTATATCGTCTAGTTGGTTGAACGCTACTGTGATCTCGGTGAGGACTAGTGCTCAGGGCCAAGTCTTACAGCTGTATAATGCGCAATGTTTTTCTTTGATAGCTCTTTCTTGGATGGATGATGGATGGTTTTGTGATACGACAAGCTAGATCGGCTAAGTGCAAATCCATCGCCGTTGGCGAGGATGGAGATGTTGCGACTTCATCGAACAGTATAGAAACGGAGACGGATACCTCTGTCGTTATACTTCTCGAATTTCCAAAAACAAGCGCTAAGCCAGTGCTAGGCACAACAGGTTTTTCAGGTTGACGTGCCAGCGCACCAGACGTAAGCGATCTATTCCTAGAATTCCTGAAATTAGGCTTGCCAAAACCTGTGCCTGGCAAGGTTGACGCGCTATGCGTAGGATCCATTTTTACAAACTCCAAAACTGTGCGCGACAACGCACCGCCCTCTCAAAAGTGCGCCGGATGTGGATGGTCGAAGTTCCATGAACATGCACCTTTCCTGACATCCAAAGCTCCAACCTTCAAAATGAAAGGTCAGGTGTGTTCTGATTGTGTCCGCAGCACGATGATGTACGAGACAAAGGCCGTGAATAGTGATCAGATCATGAAGATTGAAAAAACATGGTGAGAAGAGTGTGCGGTGTGAGACTGGCCGATGGACGCAGGAGTGATGACCTAAGAAAGAAGATGAACTAGGAATGAATTTCCGATGTTCTAAGAAAGACTGCGGTGTTGTGTCTATATTCTGAGAAGAAATGACAATCATTGAGAGGTGACACTGAGCAACACTATACTGAAACCACGCGATTCATAACCACCATCAGGGATTTTTGGTGATCATCAACCGAAGATCAATAATTGACATGAAATTACGCCTTGTAACTTGATTAAGCTGTGACATGTGTCAGCTCAATTCCCTTTGACTATGCTTGTTACTTTGCAAAAAGACATGACAAAAGATACTGTAAAATGACATCTTTCTATAATTCATGATTTCACATATCATCTAGTTGCCAAGTCGTTTGCTGCATGTACGTAAATGTCTACAATGGACAACAGATATGTAGTGTAACAACTCGGCTGTAATTGCTTCGGAAGTGTAATTGGGATCCTAAAAGTAATGTTTAAGCTAGCAACTCCAAATGATAAAACGTGCATTACATCATCAGCTGATCAGAGACATGCTGTTATCGATATTTTAAATTCCCTCATACAGAAATTTGCTTAGACAAACAATTTTTCAATGTTGCTACCGAACGGCTTTAAAGGCCACGAGAAATCAGCTGTGTCCGGTCTAGTCCTAATAATGTTATCCGATGTCTATGTACGCGATGATGTCAATTAAAAATTATGCCTGCACCTCGCATTATGGCAGTTCAGATCACTCATCATTGAGCCTTCGCATCCCGTAGTCGTCACTGGTGTAATCATATCAGAAACTACCTGCCATTGAAGGAGCAAAATAACATACCGTAATCAAAGCCAACAATTAGCCTACTTTACACACTCTATATACTCTATCAGCTGCCGGTAGCTCCCTGTATTCAACCATTGGAAGCCGATGTCTTTTAGGCACCACTGTCATAAAAATACGTCTTTATGATTTTCTGTTGCTTTTACTGTCGATGGCAGCTAGAGTTCTTTATTATTGCGAGTATCAGATTTGTATGGCCGTGCCAAAAAAGATCAATAGATTGAGAGCATGTACAGATTAACACCTCACCACACAAATTTCACTTGATGCATGTTGCAGATGCATTACCCAACATAATATGTCGCAATCAGCATCGGTTATGAGAACCAGAAATGTATTCATCCAGTGATTTGTCTCTGATTTCTGTGTATAAGGTGGCAATACATGTCAGACAAATTATTTTCTTGTTTAAAGTGTTAGTGCTTTCAAACGAATGTCATTGAAATTTTCTCAGCTGAGAAAAATAGTTTTACCCAGCTGATTGGAAATTTGCCAGGACTATTCTAAATTTGCTTCTACAGTATATTGACGTATTTGTTGTGTGCGTGTTCACAAATTTTCCTAAATTTTAGCCTTAACATTCGAATTGTCTCTTGAATAATTCTTTGTGCCTCTTAGAACATGATTGCTTTCACAAACAGAAGAGTTTAAAGAATCAGCAGTACCTCTAACATATAGCGTGCTAAGCAAATTTGACCTACCAACTATATGCACTCCAAATGTCTCCCAATGTTCTCCAGTGGGGACCTGAAGCTAAAAAAAAAAGATTGGCTGAATTTTTGGAAAATTTCTAATTATGCTCCTGGACATCTGATCTCCAAAGGTTGAATTCTTCGCCTCACTTTTCCCTAGAATTCTCTCGTCATAACAGAAATTAGCAGCTCGATCACTGTACTCATGTGTTTTTGGCGTTTAATACTACGCTATTTATGTGATAAGTGTTCCAGTTTTGACGGTAGCAGTTATTCTTGAAATTTCGGTGCAGCTGAAGTATAGTTAAAACTGCTTATAATTGAGGTAGTACTGTTGGCTTATTTTCATGTTGTCATTCCATGAGAGTGTCTGCAAAGTCCTAAGTGTCCACAAAAGCCCGAAAACCGGTCAAAGATTTTTAGGCTATTAGTGAAAAGGCTATTAGATTTGGCATTTTGCTTACGAAAATCCAAAAGCAAAGAACTTCAAAGAGCATAATTTTTTCATCAAAATAATATATATTTCATTCTCAAACCCATGAAGCGAGAGAATTTTCAAAAAGTGTTAGATTAATTGCATTATTGATGTTGATTTTCTATGGCAGTCGAATGCTGGACATTGGATGCCTGCGTATCAGAATATCACTTCGGAATTATGAAGGCAGCTACTTATGTCTTCGTGAAATTGTTTTACTTGTCTTATTCATTTTTCATTTCAACACCGAACGAGTGTATTATTATATTTTATCAGTATAATTTTTTTAATTGTTTATTAGAATTACAATTAACTGTTGAATTATGTTTTGATATTCTACAGAGATTAAATTGGATAGGCCTACATTACAAACTTCGCAGTTTGTATATTTTTGTGTGATACATATGGATACTCGTTTGATTTAATTATCAATTCGAGTGATGTTTGAACGTCTCATTCATAATATCCTGTTGAACAAATAATTTGATGCAAGATCACTACAGTGCTGAATACAATCAAAATGAAATTTGCTTGTTCTTGTTTTGCCGTGGAATTATTTCAACATACTGTTTGAGCATTTGAATTGCAATTAAATGAATAATTGGTTTCTATCTGCTAACATAAGGCATGCGCCCTATTGAATTCCGATTCGGTTTTCTTGCATGGCGAGATGTGTCTAGCTCTACGACGTCGATGCTGACGGACGACCAGGCTGTCGGTAGTTTGATTGTGAGTGCACATACCGCATGTGATCGATCAACTTGCCTACGTAACGTGCGTGCGACGTGCGTAGTCCGTGCCTTACACTGACCTTTTCATCAACGTCGGGGGGGGGGAGAGTGATCGCAAAGGAGTACCATTGAATATTTGAATAGTGATTAACTGTTCAGACTAACCTGGCATGGTATGGTGCAATTTTCATGGAAGTCGTCGCACAGACTCCATGAATTCAGATGTGGCGAATATGCAAGAAGAGCGACAGAAAAACAATAAACAAGCAAGATGAAACCAAAATTTATGAATGATGATTTAGAACCTTGCGTCAGAGCCTTGATTTTACTGGAAAAGCCACAGCGACGTGAGTATCTCCAGATCTCCAGCCTTGTCGGAAATCAGGTTAGATCCCGGTGTGTCATCGAGATGGCTACTAATGGATACATATTTCACCAGATGTATAAAGCACCCTATCATGGTCTTGGAGTTTATGCCAAGGCAAACCTTCCCTTGAGAAGGCTTCGAAGCTGATAGAATCCAAGGCATGAGCATCTTGCCTTCATTGCGCCGTTACAGAAAACCACTCTTCTGTTATTTTTCATGCATCGCTCTCCATCAACCAATGCGGAGATTTTCAATGTTGTTTCTGATAGGATCGATTTTCTTTTACTAGAGTATCCCTACGCTGAGGTTGCCGTTTTTAGTGACTTAAACGTGTACAATGTTGACCAGCTTGTGCATTCACGCACCACTGATCTCTCCGGTCAAGCAGCCGAGGATTTTGCTGTCTTTTACAATCTTAGTCAAATTGTCACATGTCAGACAATAGTGCCTGACCAAGCTGAGGATACTGGATATCTCCTTGACCTGTTTCTCATCTCAAGACCAACTTGTTTTTCACACAAGGTTATTTCTCCCTTCGGCACGTCTGATCACTGTGTTATCACAGTTTCTGGCAAGCAAACTTACTTCACACCGTCTGCGCCTTTCTATGGAACATTTTATCAGTTCTCCAAAGCAGACTGGTGTGGTTTCCGCACTTCACCTTGTCAAGTTCAAGCTGTGAGTTTGATTCTGAGCGATAGCGTCCACAAATCGGTGCAAGAACTGACAAAGTGGCTTCAGATAGGCATGTTGGCCTACATTCTTCACCGTACTTTTCAAATGAGGCGCCACTCCCAACCTTGGAATGCACCAGCATGTGCAGCTGCAACCTACGAGTGTGACCACTTTCTCCATAAGTACAAGCGTGACAGTAATTCAATTGTAAAAGACCGCACGAAGAAATTGCAAGGAAGCCATACATCAGGCCAAAAGCCGTTACGCTTTGTATTTACGAAAATTCATTGCTACCCAAAAGCTTGACTTCTGGAGGATTTACAACAGTGTCACCAATAGGAACAAATCCTCCATCCCAGCACTCCGTCATGCCGAAGTCAGTACTGACTCAGACAACCTGAGTAGACAAAGCCTAGCTTCTTTGCAAGGAGTTTGCGAAGAATTCAACATTGGACTCCACCTCCAATTCCCACGCGCACTGTTGAGACAGTTAGTCCTTCAGTCACAGTCCGAAACCTTCAGTCACACCTGAGCTTTCTCCACTTTTTATCCAAACTGTTCCGTAGATGTGTATCCACCGGTGAGTTTCCGTCTTGTTATAAAGCAGCTTCCGTGATTCCAGTTCCAAAGAAAGGTTCTGACTCATCTCTTCCATCTAGTTACCGTCCTTTCAGCCTGCTGCCAATAGCTGGCAAGATTTTTTGAAGCAGTGGTTAACCAACGTATTGTTAACTTCTTTGAAACTCAGAACCCTCTATCAGAAGAACGGTATGACTTCAGGCACTCTCGATCAGCATCTTCTTTCATATGTCACTGAACATGTGAGTCGTGTTCTTGACAGACAAGGAGAGACGAGATCAGTTGCCCTGGATATTTGCATAGCATTCGATAAAGTCTGGCATCAGGGACTCCTTAAGAAGCTTAAGTCTTATGGAGCTGCTGATCAACTCCACAAACTTCTTTCTTCTTTCCTTAGTGACCGGCAGATATCTGTCGTCTTAAGCTGAATTTATACTTCTGCTGTGCGGCATGCTGTATGGCGCAAATGTCGGACAACATGCCGCATCGCTTTAACAGCGAAATTATCGCACAGCAAATTGATTGCTGTCCGGCAAGATGCGACAATGTTGTTCGGCATAGTTATTGATTGCTGTTGCTGTGAACTTGTTCATACATTCATATTTCTTTGCGACAATTCGACAACCATAGAATTAGAGCATGGATCCGATTGTAGTGATGTATTGGCTGCGAAAGAAGAGACGAGGTGTACGGCGATGGTATGTTCGACCTCTGAACATAGCTCGCAACAATAGAGGTGGGGGTCGTTTGGTGGATAAGATGCGATAAATGAATCCGGAGGTTTACTTTCACCTACTACTACCAACTACTTTCACATGTCAAGAGAAAAATTCGACGAACTTTTACAAAAAATTCAACCTTTTTTATATCATGATCTGACGCACCGGTATCCTATCAGCAGCCGCATCCGACTGGCTGTGACTATACGTCTACTTGCCACGAGGAACTCCCAACAAAATGTGGCCCACAGCTTCCGTCTGGGGAAATCCACGGTACGTAGTATCTTCGGTGAAGCATTGATAGCAATTCGAAGTGCTTTACAAACTGACTGCCTCCGCCCACCATCCATGGAAGACTTTGAGGAGATAGCGAAGGAATTCTTGATTTACTAGAATTTCCCTTCATGTGTAGGAGCAGTGGACGGCAAATATGTCATAGCACCACCCTACAATTCTGTCTGGTAACCGGTTCTATAACTACAAGCGCACACATTCCATCGTCTTGACGGCAATGGTTGACGCAAAACACATCTTTCGGCTGGTGGACATTAATCGCTGTGGTAGAGACAGTGATGGTGGTATTTGGCAAGACTGGGATGTGAGAAAAGCTCTCGAGAATGATGAGTTGTATACTCCCGCCGCTGACGTTCTGCCGAAACAACCGAAAAAGTGCCTCGCGTATTTGTGGGAGATGATGCGTTTCCTATTTGCCCTTACTTAAAGAACCCATTCTCAGGTCAAAATTTGTCAGACGGAAAAGAGATTTTTAGTTACCGTCCCAGCAGGGCTCTACGAGGGTTAGAGGAAGCCTTTGGTATTTTGTCTGCCCGCTTTGTCTGCTTTGTTTGTTTTTGTTGACGCCTTTTGTCTGCCGCCTTTTTTTCATTACATTTCTTTTAGCCCGGGCATAATTGTCGCGAAGTTGCCGCCACCTTTCCCGTGACTCTTTTGAGGAAAAATCTCCCAGCTGGTCTCCTATCGATTCCCAGCTTCTACCGCACATAATGCGATCTTCGTAGTCCTTTAAACTACGATCCCACAGGCGCGGGCAATTTCTAACAAATTCGATGAGTTTCTCGTTATCCATTGGCATCGTTCAACAAATAATAACTGATTCAACTGACTTGCTGTGTTAGAAATGACGCACCCTTTTATTCTCACACAGCATGCTGTTACAGCAAAAATATCTATACACAGCAAATTGAAATGCAGTGTCCGCAATCATGTTCATACTCTTACGCAGATGTTGTACGACAATCTGATGCCGCGTGTCGGACAACTTTGCTGTGCGGCAAATTCATCCAGTATAATTCTGCTGTACAGCAGAAGTATGAATTCACCTTTAGATGACCAAAGGTCTTCGACCAAGGTTCTCAATGCTGGAGTTCCTCAACGGTAAATTTTAGGACCCACTCTTTTTCTGCTCTACATCAACGACCTCCCAGACTGAATGAGTGAATTGGTAATGTATTCAGATGACACGACACTCCTCAATTCCAATGAGCGACTAGCTAAGAACAGTTCTTAATGAAGACTTACACAGGGTCTCAGAATGTGGCGCCAAATGGCTTGTTTCCTTCAATCCTTCAAAAACTCTAGGTATTCTGCACTCACGACGTAGAAGAGATGATGACCATCTTAGCATAAAGATTTCAGATAATGGGATCAGAAAACAGGATTCCATCTCCTTCTTTGGATTGGCGGTTACGAAAGACTTGTCATGGAAGCCGTGCATCCTGTCCATTGGCAAGCAGGCAGCTCAAGGCATTGGTAGTCTCTTTCGTGCCAGCAGCTATCCTCCACGACAGACTGTCTGCTATCTTAGCAAACTGACTATTCGTATTCGTCCTCTGATGGAGTACTGTTGTAATCTGTGGGTCGGCGCCCCAGAAACACATCTCAACCTCCTTGAACGGGTTGAGAAACGCGTCCAGAACTTTATGGGTGAAAAACTTGCTCTCAAGTTGCAGCCACTCTGCGTCAGACGGGATGTTGCTTCACTCAGTCGCTTCTACAGATACTATTCGGTAGAAGCAACTCTACAGTAAATGAGTGTGTACCCAAACCTAAGATCTTCTCCAGGAGCACACGCAGAGCTAATGCACTCACATGCTATCATGTAAGCTTGGAGCACTCACGTACTGTGAGTCTCTCGAAAAGCTTTCTTGTTCGCACAGTACAACTTTGGAATCAGCTTCCCTACACTATTTTCCCTGACCAATACAATTTTGATACTTTCAAGAGGCGTGCGAACAGGTTTCTGATGGGGACAGCTTAATCAGATTAGAAGATCTGTTTTATTTAAAATAATACAATTTATTTTTCAATAAGTAACCCCTGGCTTCTTTCATGGCTCATAACTGTGCTAGGGGTGAAAATTCTGTGTAAAAAGTAATTCAAGGAAGTTTTGTCATAGATTATATGCAGTGGATGTTGAGGATGTAGTGCCCTTTTGGCTAGACGATGGCCAACTAAATCCGGATGCAGTTATCATTTAAGAAACGGAGTCCTAAAGTATGTAAATACGAGTCACTTCAAACCGTTGCATCATATTAACAAGAGTGGGAGCATCAGGAGCACCAGCATTGGTTAGAAAATTGATCAGTTAGCTGATCATTATTCTACGTCTCTATCATTTTAATGAAGTTGATTATCGATGTGCTTTTTATTGGAATTCATCTGCTAAAATTGACTCATTCTTTTAGCCAAGTCAAATTGAAGCTGAAGATAAACAATCCTACGTTCATGACTGATGTCACATGCATAACCACAACATTATCTTCTGTGCATAAAACCACTCATCCATAGCTTAGCAAGCTGTCATGCAGCGCATCACGATTTCATGTGCGCTACTCGTGCCAAGCGAAATATGCACGAATATATAAACCTTCCAGTCAATCACATAGCTTAATTCTACTGATACGGTAAGCGATAGCTGTGTTATTCAAAGTTAGATATGGACATGATTCTGCAATTGACACTGGTCAGTTCTTGTTAAATATCACAGGTGAATGAGATAATTAAATAGAGAGTTCATGCGCACTAAAAATAGCAATAGAGGGGAACTTCCAAAGAAATTTTAATGCAACACCTGTGAATTTTCTCTTCTGACAGTATTTCGGCGGAGGACAGCCCGCGTCCGAGAGGCTCCTCTCATGTGAGCCACATGGCTGAGATTTATATTTATTTAGAAGGCGGGCGTATTACATGTGCGTTACTTATCCAATGTTCTCCCTACGAAATTGATAGACGGATCCATGATAGCTTATACTCGTACACATCGTAGAAGAGACAATGGACTGACTAATGATTATCAATTTTATGCTATTTTCCGCCAAAGGCATGATAAATGGAATTCCAGAAGTTTGACGAACACCAATTTCTATATATCGCACTATAGCACTCATATTTGAGCACCTCAGTCATCAACAAAAAAATTGACTATTGCATAAGTAGGGGAGAATTGGGGGAATTCAAGCAGCAAAATGAATAATCAATTTTTTTCATCTCTTGCTAACTAGACTTGAAAGTCGGCTACTGTTCCTGAAATGTTGGATATTGTAGATGTTTTCATTGTCATCAATTCAGGTTGGGTGGTCTATCTTATTGCAGAAAATTAACTTTTATGAGACGACAACCTGCACAGTGTACAAACTTGCCTCGTGGATCGGGGAGATCCGAGCAAATTTCCATAATCATGGAATTGTTCTAAACACCCATATATTCTATGAATTTTGCTTTTCAAAAGCTTTTGATTTATTCTTCAAGAAGAGGAAATTCTGTCTTTAGACAAATTATGTGATTCAAAATTCAAAAATAATGTGCATAAGAAACGTGAAAAGTAGATGCGGGTGTTATCGTCGGAACTGCCCTTCAACAGTTGGAATCGCTTTTACGTTAGATCCCTTCACTTCATCCCGTTGTTGGTAGACTATGATCGTCCTCATCCTATGTGAAAGAATATTTGGTAGATCCACGTAAGGTTTCCATTTCTAATTTTCAATTCAGGGTACAAGCTTGTATTTTGAAAGTTAGTCATTAAGCTACTGATTCAAATAATATTGCATCAATCAAAAAGTGTCCTGCACGAATGTACCCATTTCGCTTATAATAATAATAATAATAATAATAATATTCTTTATTGTCTCATAAAGGTCCATGAGCACATCACAAAGTTAGAGGTAAAACATGCATACTCGTACAAGTGAAAAATAAAAGTTGGATAAAATGGACAAGTCTTTCAAGGGCAAAATTTAATAAAAGAATCACTGAAACGCTTTGTGCGTGAGAACGGTCTCTTCACTGGTACACGAACATTTGAACGTTTTGGTCTTGTTTTGAACATCTCTCGTAGTGGATGATCTTCATAATTACATACTTTACAAAAAAGTTTCTCACAGGTCTTGTTTGCTGTATCAAACAAGCCAAAATCATAAGGAAGTCCAATTATTCTATATGCACGTTTATCTACCTTGATGAGTTCGTCAAACAAGTATTTCGAAAGATTACAAAATGATGGGAATCCAAGCATCATAACACTTCGTATACAAGAAATGTAAACCTTTAGTATAACATTTTGTGGACATCCCGACTTTTTCAAATTTCGAATGATGAACATTCGGCGGGAACATGCTTTTACAATCTTTTGAATGTGTTCGTTCCATCTTAATGATTTGGAAAAAGTTAGACCAAGAAGAGGCAGAGTGTTAACGACTTCAATCATTCTACCATTAGAAGTAACAACAGGGTTCAAGGTAAGTCCTTATTGTAACTGCAACACTGAAATCGAAATTTCCTTGAAGGGATTATTGCTCCAAGTGGATGATTGCTCTAATTAGTGCTCTAATCTTGACCATGATTCACTTTTTGTACATTAAGATTAATTCACAACGTTGAGATTTTGGTGATAGACCTGAGCAATGCATCAAAAGCACAGGAAGATCAGAAATGGAAAAATTTTAGGAAGCAGTCAAAAAGGTTCTTTTTCTACCCATCATAACTTCGATAGCATGGCATCTTAAGATTTTACAGTCATGGTAGAATATGAGCCTAGGTATTAAAATATCTTCAGGGCATGTTCACGAAAGCAACGGTCGGGACATTGGACACTTATGGATCTTCAAATCGTTAAAAAATGATACAATCGCAGCACAACTGGACACAATGTAGTAGAGACTTATGGGTTAATTGCATGCAAAGTTTGAACTTCTCTTACTTTATCCGTTGTAGTTGCCTAGCAATGTCCCGTAGCAGTGTGAAAATGATTTTTATACCGAGAAGCGGAAAGCATTATTATGAATTTTTAGTATTTAAAGAAATTATTAAGAGATTCGTTCATCTTCGGACAGTAATATCGTCATTTATATCAATATAATAAGTATGAGATGGAAATAACAGCATCGTCAGCACAATGTTGCGTCATAGGTGCCCGATTGCTTGCCTGGCTTCTCTGATAGGTCAACAATCAAATAGCACACGAGTTACTTATGACAAAAAGTTCAGAATATTCATCACTAAGGTAGATTTTAGCTGTTATCGAAAACTTCATTGATGACTAATTGAAGTTATCATTTAGTCAAGACTCAGGAAGAATTTAACAATTTAGAAGTGTGATGTCGCTCAATCTTCGAGCTCATTGAACATATCCTGCTGCATCTCTTGCATCTCTGATTGGAATTCCGAGATAACTGTTCATAGAATAGTGTAAGACAAATTGGGACTTTTTATTAACCCATTTCTTTGCATCAGGCAATATCTGCAAAAGATGGAGGCATCCGAATAATATTCGGTCAATGATCAATGAGGAATGCAGATTTAGTGCCCAAGATAATTTAGGGTGATGAAGCAATAGGTTCATCAGATGGCTCAGTAAATAAGCACAATGGCATCACATGGGCAAGTGAGAAGCCTACCATAACTTTGACTCGTTCTCTCCATTTATCACGTGTTGTAGTATGGACACTGGACAGTCTTTTTCTCAGTGCCATTAATTTGAGTTGTTTTTCTTCTCCAACAATGTCAGCGGCGACAATTGCAATAAAATGCTGAAGAATCACTTCATTCCACAATGTCAATCAAAAGGATGTTTCTCCACACCAATTTTCCAATGAGATGGAGCTCCACTGCACTATCTTGTCATGCTACCGTAACTTCGAGAAACCACAATTTTCCAAAGGGATTTTGGACGTGGTTTTGAAATCGCTTGGCCGGCAAGATTCCTCGATTTGACGCTATGAGATTACCGGCCTTGGGAGGTATTGAAGGACAGGTTGTATCATAATCGAAACATAGTTGTCCAGTTTGCGAGTCAGGCGATGCATTTCACAGGTAAGTTCAAAGATTTTTTGACTCGATATACTTTATTGGTCAAAAGCAATAAGTTACTTCGCACAGCGTGACGGGCCTTCGGCGTCCAGCGCCTTCTGAACTGTCGATGGTAAAAAGAACTACATTTTTTTACCATCGACCGTTAAGAAGGCGGTGGACCCCGAAGGCCCGTCACGCTGTGCGAAGTGTAACTTATTGCTTTTTACTTTTGATCAACAAAGTACATCGAGTCATAAACTCTTTTAACTTAAGCTGTGAAATACATAATCGAAAGGCAAAAGCTATTGAAGAACCAAAGAGAAAATCGGTACAAATTTTGATGAAATCAATAATGAAGGAATCACGAACGCTGCTGACAACATCCAAGAAGAGTGAATGTTTTATTAACTTTTGGTGTGAATACTAACACCTCATGATATTCCCATGTAAGAAAATGATTTTTTGTTGAAATAGAAAACTGCGCTAACTTTGGGACACCCTGTATGTGAGAAATTCATGCCCGCACTTCTTTCAATACCCCAAGTTTTTTGTCTGTGTATTCATAATGTCACATTTATTGCATTTTACAAAAGCATTATTAGTTCATCTCATTGTTGTGTAAAAATTTCAAAAAAATATTCCCCAAATGACGTTCATTGCCATAATTGCCTTATGCACTTGGTAAATCGTGCAAGTCAATTTTTAAAAATTTTTGCGGAGCAAAAGTCAGCTTGCGATTAACTTCCTCCATTGTTTATTCAAGTGAAGGACTTGTGTAATCACTTAAAACAAATTGCCATTTTTCGTCTAAAGCTTATCTGATATAGAATCAAGAAAAGCCGAAAAAGCTAGGCCCTTCCCTAATTATCACGCTCTACCTTACCGAACGTAAACAATGTGAAGTCCCTACAGATATCAGACAGATAGAACGAAGGAAAAGCCGTAGGGATTGGATTGCAGGGCCGCAACTTTTTGGGACTATTAGCGCACTCGTCACTAATCATGCACACTCAGAGAACGGCATTATGAGTTCGTGTTTGCCCCCCTGTGAGATGGTTTGTATGTTAACACTTCATCCGATGTATTGTGCACGTACTACAGCTCCATGTTGCCAAGCTCTTTAACTTTTTTTGAATTAAGTTGATGTTTTCAGTATTAAAATATAGTCTTTGTTCAGTAGTTGTTGTTTGTGTATTCTAACCCTCATATTGTGCACTTATTTGATTTTCATATTTTGCGTACATAAATAAAATTATCTTTATTCATCGATTATTAGATCCAATTTTTGTTCAGCGATGTGGATAGACCTTCGATGTAATTAGGATAATCGTACATACGACAGCGCAATCCACCTCAGAAATGAGAAGCAAAGCGAGTGCGACACTACGGTCTGCATTATTAACACTGATCTCCGAATCATCAAACATTGAACACACAGGTGGCATATACTCACCATCAGCCGAACGCTTAACAAAATCGGCGGATATCCTCCCATTTATTTACATGAACAACAGCTTGAGAAAGTGCGGAGACTGTTAATCCTCAGATTTGTCATGGGATAGCCATATTAGGAAGGTCGTCCTTAGATGCAGTCTTCAAGTGGGAGCTCTCAGACAAACTACATTCTGCCCTCCTGAGTTTACGGTACTTGCTGCTTGCACAGAAAGAAATCGGACACAAGTGGAATACCTTTCTGCTTTGTAGTGTGAAGGTTCTGGGACTGACCTTGAACTTCAAAACCAGATGCAACGACGTGTCCTACGATTGGCAAGTCACAGTGTTGACAACTCCCTCGAGCACATGGGACCTAAGCCACTCAACGAGCACAGGAACGCCTCTTCTTGACTCCTTTATCGAGCAGTGGCCGGGACCTCTCAACCAGTGCTTGACATTCTTTCAGACTTCGCGGAGCCACACAGATCAACGCGTGCTGCAGACTAGGCCCATGATCTGACCCCATGTCTTCAGAGATCCCAAACAGTCAATTATTCAACTACCTTTCTCCCGAGATAAATTCCTCTGAGAACTCATTGTCCGCGGCTGCTTTAAATTGCAGACTTAACTGATTAAAAGCACATAATCAGAAACCGAATGTCATAACATTTTCTTTGTTAATTCTTATTGCATTTCTATATTGTCCTCTTCCCTAAAATTGCAATGGCTGGTTGCGCCCGGTCCCATTGCCCAATGTCTTGAATCAAGCTAAGTGATTTTAACATAAGTGAGATGGTATATAAGCACCTATTTTATCTTGGAGTTCGTGTCTACGATATATAAATTTATATATCAGAAGGCGATCAAAAGATATGTATTTATTGAAACAGTCATCGAGTTAAGGTTCTTTGGTTGAATTCTCTTCACTTGCCAACCGCATGCAATGAATGTACACATTTGGAACACTTGCTTCTTGAAATTTGTTTTCTCGATCTGGTGGCACCTACAGTGTTCGTTAGCACTCCGACTCCTGGAAATGATTGTAAGTGCCTGCTATAGAGTTGAAAGTTATGCCCCTGATCCATCTAAAATAATGCTTCCTTAACACTTACCTGATAAACAATAATTTAAAGTCGGCGAGCCTCGCTCAATCACATCTTGAGCAATCAAGGTTGTACAATGTAGACACAGCTATCGACATACTAGGCCAATAAGTGCACAGTAGAAGGATATAGTAGTCAATCGATTGTTAACGCGGCCGGCTTGTAATTCTGTCAGGGATCCCATCCTCTGTGAAAGAAGGATGTCACCTCTTATTTATTTGGTCATTTAATGGATTTGCCCTCATTCAATTAACTGATAATAGTTGTCTGTCCTAACGCATTTCTCTGGTATATACATGCTGACATTATTTGTTACTATTTATGTAATATGATTTCAATGCGCAAATTAGTCTATTTTCCACGCTATCATGGCAAAGTCAGAATGAATCACAATCAGTCAATAGTTACGCAATTGACAGGTCATACATGTTGTCATTTAACGCTTTTATCACTTTTTGATTGTAGTGTAATACAGACTGATGACAGTTTTGAATCTAATCGAACGTTTGAGTAGATGATAGCAGAAGTTATTATAGGTTTAGTAAAAAGGAAGTCACCGCTCACTGCAGTAAACAATGTATCACAATTTGATTGTCAAAAATGTTAAGCATCATGCTGTCATCTTTCATTCATCTTCCTTGCTCCTTGTCATGACATTTAGGTGTCATTGTATTTTAAGTCTTTCATTTTATGCTATATAGGGGTGTACCGATTAGTGACTTTGATAATCGGCCGATTACCGATAAATCGGTGGAAGGTAGCCGATTAATCGGGCCGATTATTTCTTTTAAATTCATTTAAAATCGACTGTACTAAAAAGTACTAATCATGTACTAAAAGTACGGATTTAGTTAAAGGAAACCTAATAATAGTAAAGTGCACCAAATAATAGGTAAAACAGGTCCTGAATGCTCCATGCAAAAAGCGTTCCGATGCTAGTATTATCCTACGTAGAGTTGAATGATCTTGAATTCTTATCATTTGCTTTTGATTACATTCTGGTAGGCTACTTGTTACTCGTAGAAGTATTATTTGATGATCGAAATATACAGCAAGAAGTTTATTTCATGTGATTGCATAAGCTTTTCGTTCCAAGCAAAACCTTAGATCATAATCAGCATCATCAAAATAATGAGACGCGGATGAACCGATCCATTTTCTAACCAATGATGGCATGAAATGACAGAACCCACCCTTGCTGTTATGTCGAAAGGGTCTGAACTTTGAAATGACTCGTAATTACCTAGTAGACTATAGGACTCCACTTTGATAGATGATAATTTCTTCTGTTATTTGTGGAAATTAATGCATCATATAGGCCGATATTCCGCGTTGGGATTCGAACCCAGGTATTCAAGTTGCACTAGTGAGTGCTCCATGACAAGGCTACAATAGCAGCTGGTCAGCTTCAAAGCGAATGGTTGCATGTCGCAGTCAACCAGAGACGAGATCGTGACATGGCCAAGGATTACTTAGAATTTTAAAAGCATGAAAAGTTGAGGTCAGCGCTTCTTCCAGGATGAAACCGAACCCTGGCCTGGATATTTAGAAACAACCGGTTGCTCGTTCTTAAGGTTACTTTCTTTGTCGTCCTCTAGAACTTGACATTTCTATATACAATACATGTATTGCGCTGATGAGTAATTTGTGCTGTTTATAATCATGTCTATCATGTCTATCAGTGCTTGGCGTAGCAATATTCTGGTCTAGAGATCGAGCCCCAAAAGTGTCTTTGGAAGTCGGCAGGAAGGGCATCCGGATTAAACGAATCACAACGCTCCAGAAAGTCTGACTGTGTCGGCACCGTCCAAGCCTCCAGTATGAGAAGTAGTGACGTTAAAGCTTCATTTATCATGGCGAGCGCTAAAATCATTATTTCTTCGAGATATGACCGAATTTTCCAAGCATTCTATTGCCGAGATAATTTGAACAGCAGGCACGATTTTTTTTTCATATTGCGAGTTATGAAAGTGTAGCATCTACGAATATGAGAATATGCATGTTCACTTCCAGATTTGCATCAAACATTACACTCAGTTGATGGTTATGTACATTAGCTTTTGAATGCTCATATACGTGGTGCGATCAAAAAGTTTTGAAGAATGTTTTATAAAATATTAAATTGCCAATTTAATAAAAAACATACCATTAATCAGAAGGACTTTTCTCCAGATTTCTTAATTATGACAAGTCCTTTATTCGACGAAATACTTATACATGATAATATGCGAGAATAACTCTTTTACCAGCAGTCATAATCATCATGAAAATCTACTCTATGGACGAATTCAGTTGTTTTCAATCATTGGAATGATAAAAAGAAGTCATTTGAATTTAGATTAGTTCAATGTACAATGTGCATGTAGAGTGAAGCTTATCTAAGTATTGAAATCTTGTCGCTCGATCAGTCACCAAATTTGAATGAAAATCGACAAAAATCTTCAAAAGTCCACTTATCTGCAAATAATTGACCGATTACTGATTATCACACTGCGGCGTCAATAATCGGCTGATTAATTGGTGCACCCCTAATGCTATATATAATTAGTAGAATGGAAATGTCTGAAGTAATCAAAACATATAGAAATTAAAGGGAGTAAGACAGCAGCCGATATTTCAATTGTTCTATAAGCAATACTACACCTTCATCTCGCTCTCTGATATCTTTGTGGATGCGATAAAGTTGTTTTGTAAAATTATGCGCTTCCTAATATTAAAACCAGCAGTTGAACAATGAAATGACTTTGTGAATTTCACACTAATTTATGCAAACATTTTCGTGGTTTTAGGCAGTCTATCGTTACATTGAACAATATCTATCGTTTATTTAACTATCACTGTCATTTTTTTCGACACTGATTTCTAAGCAAGAAGGTATAGTTCAAATTTTTTATGTTCTAGGTCTGACCCAACCTAGATTTGAACCCAGGTCGCTTGGACGCTGAGTGAACACCATTACTAAATCACTGCGCCGCTGGGCTGAGGCGACACCAATAAAGATTGAAGAAAAAAATGAATATGTTCGGTAATTCGCTATTGTTAATATCTCCTATTATTAATATTATATAGGGGAGAGTGGGGCAGGTTCGTGCGTGGGGCACATACGTTCATTGGGGTTTGTGTGAAAATTACTCATGGCATTAACTTTGCATTACGATATGTTATTCCTTATCTTCATCCGCTATTATGACTGCAATATCGGCTGATACCGTGCAATCAACGCTTAGCAAGGTTAAAAAAATCATTTTTTTACATTTTTACGAAATTTTTCATTTTTTTGTTTTTTCGTGCTCCTGAAGCATTGCTTTGTTCAATCCACATCATTTTTGCGTTACGAGTTGAGCTTGATGTGCCGTATTGGTTAGTGGTGTACATTATTTATGATCATCTCTTAAATTGCATAAATATCGATTTTCGTTGCAGCAAAGGGCATGGGGCACATTCGCTCACACACAGGTGGGGCACGTTCGTGCATCATCAATTTCTGAAAGATGTCAAGTTATTAGCATTGTGGCTTGCAGATACCGTAACATGATAAAAGCAATTTTACAGGTTGCTTTGAGATCCCAATACGAGTGCTAACTTCACGCAACTATTTTTAGTATCATTGGGAATCCCATGGGATGAGTGTAATACTTAGGGCTATTTTTAGTACCCATGGGAAACCCTGGAATAAATTTGGCTTGTCAAGGTGGCCAATCGAATGCAGCTTTGCAACCAATGTGTGGAGGCGACTTTTTATACTACGTATACCATACTATTGCTTCATTCTTTTCGACCCTTCTGTTCATAGATGGTCCGTCGATACAAGCGTAAGACAGCGAGAAGAGCGGCGCCCCCGCAGGTGGTCGAAGAAGCCCGACGTTTAATCAGGGAAGGCTCTTCTATCCGTGCTGCCGCTAGCACTGTTTGACTTCCAGCACAAACTCTTCGAGATGCTCTCAAAGCGACGAGGAGCATGTCCTACTCAACCCGCCAAGTATTCAACATGGAAGAAGAGTCGGAACTAAGTAGCTATCTAACAATCTGCGTGAAGATGCTCCACGGACTCAGCTAAATTGACACGCGAGCTCGCTTATGAATTCGCCATTATGAAGGAGAAGTCAATCCCAGCGAGCTGGTGTCGAAACTGCAAAGCAGGGGTGGAATGGTTGCGCTCATTCCTTGCAAGGAATCATCTATCCATTCGAGCACCTGATGCTACCTCCATGCACCGAGCGACCGGCTTCACGAGGAAAAGCAAAGATGCTTGGTGCGGTGTTATGGGCCACCCCTCAACTCGCTGCTGGCAGTTCGCAGCTGGCACCAAGCCAATCCCGCGAGAATCCTCAGCATTCACGATGTTGGACCACTGATCAGCAGTGCCTTAGGTAAGGCCTTCACAATCCCTACCATCATAAATGGGTTCAAGAAGACCGGAATTTGGCCTCGCGACCGTCACGCATTTTCTGATGATGATTTTTCCCCTGCTCAGCCGACTGACATCGCCATTGAAAGTCAAAGTGGCGCGGCTTCTACTTCGACGTCTGTGATCACGGACGATACCCGGTTGGTCTCGCCACAGGAACTTCGACCCTTGCCAAAGCTGGTGCGGAGTGCTCCACGGGAACGGAGCCGGTCCAACACGCGACGTCCCGTTGTCCTCACATCCTCGCCAGTAAAGGAACAGATGGAGCTAGCCGCGAAAGATCAGCCAATTAGCAACATGAGCGCGAGCGACGAAGGAGTAGTTCCAGAAGCTACCGAGGAGTCGGCTACCGCTGTCGGTCTTACTTGTGGTTTTAGCTTGTGTTGCCCCTGAGGAAGCGCGAAGGCGTGAAGCGTCGGGCCTGTAAATAGCTTTTAACGTCATCTCTTAGCCATAAAATTTTAAAAGAAGACAGAACTGGTTTTTGCCTACTCCGATAGTTTGCCTATTATATGTTATTTTTGTCTGAGTTTCCAGAAGAGTAGCTAGCTACATTTGTTATTTTTGTCTGAGTTTGCAGAGGAGTAGCTACATCTGTTATTTTTATCTGAGTTTGCAGATGAATATATCCACATTCTTGAATTTAATTCATTCAGTGTTTTGTAAGATACCACTTCTTTATTGCGGACTTATGTAGAAAAAAATGGGATAATAGTAATTTGCATGAATGTGCCCCACTATCTGCACGAACCACCCCACCCATGGGGCAGGTTCGTGCAGGTTGACGCACTTTACTTAAGTCAATATCACGGGATGAGTAAAGACTCTAGACTAAAGTTATTAAATGGAAAATAACTACAAGACCTACCGTCTTTGAGGCAACAATCAAATTGCCCGTCAACTGAATAGGTGTTGAGTAATTCAAATTTTGATTTTTTTGCACGAACCTGCCCCACTCTCCCCTATAAATTACTAGGTGTGACAGTTGTGATGTAATTGTATGTCGCGTTAAACCCAATGTCAACACAGCTTTTCAGGGGAAATCTGCAATTTCCACAACTTAATTCAGCGACAGAAATAGACAACCTCTGTTCAGATTTCAATAAATTCTATTGCGGGGTCCGGGATATGAGATTTTTTAGCCTTATTTCGCCCTTACACTCTTCTGTTTCTCCTTCAATTCATACAGAAATCTTCAATGCTCTTCCCGAGAGGATCGACTTCCTACTGCAAGAGCTCTCCATAACTCATTGAGGGTTTGACAATTTCAACGTGAACAATGATAAGTGGCTTATATACTAGCGCACCACATCTCGTGTGTGTCAATCCAGGACATGCTTTCCACAACCGCAATCAAACTGCTGCATGTCCTGCTAAGTGGCTGGCCAAACAGAGGAATATCTTAGCATTAAAGTCAATGGAAGACGTTTTCTTCCGTCACAAATGTCTCACTATTTTTCAAAAATTTATTGACAATAATTCAAAAATGGAGCATTTTTTACAGCTTGACTGTGTATGTCACTGTTACATCTCTTTTTGCGTCCTTTATTTCCAGAGGATGCTGGGTTTGTCGCTTGCTACTTAACTATGGACATCCATTTCGGCCGATCTTGAGCGTCCACTTATTGGACTTAAGCGCGTTTCAGGTATTCTTTCACCACATTTTTCCAGGTCTTTTTGTCTTCCTGCTCATCTTTTAACATCTACTTCCATCCACATAACTTTTCTAATCCATTCTTGTCTCATCTCTTCTTACTACGTGGCGAAATCTAGCTAAGCTTTGCCTTTTCTCAATGACTGTGATGTTCTCAAGACCTATTGATTTTCTGATGCTGTCATTCGACTTCGTGTCCGATATCCTGACATTACACATCCACCTTAGCATTTGCATCTCATCACACGCACTTCATGGTATGAAAGCAGCGGCCATGACTCGCCACACACAGGCTCCATTTACCCTCCCTTGGTTTTCAAAGATGGTTCTTTAGACATCTAGAAGGATCGTAGTTTATGGAATTTACACCATCCACATCATGTTCTTGACACTCCTGCTGACTCAACACTTTATGAGCTATCGAATGCGTCCCCAAAGAAAACCGTTCAGACATTCAAGACGAGCTCCTTCCATGTCGACACATTCCGCAGTCGATCCGACATTTGTGTGTGGTCCTGATATGCATGTTCGGCAAACGAAGTCGGTAGCTCTGGTCAGGTTTCCCTTCACTTTGCTGCATCTCGCATGTACCCACCTCGTACAGGAAGTACATCTTGCCTTCAACTCCAACACCATATGTACCACATGGCCATTTCGCTGTTTGTTTTTTTTTACTCAATCCAATTCTTGTTCCACTAAGAAACTAGTACTTTGGTTTTTTCTGTGTTCATCTTCAGCCCTTTCGACGACAGGCGCGCTTCCCTGGCGGTAACTTTTTCTTGGAGTTCACTCTCAGTAGAAGCCATAAGCAGGTCATCAGCATGCAAGTTCATAGAGCAAGCAATTCCTACAAGACTGGAAACAGTATGTAGCGTTGCACTGAAAACTGACTTTGGAAATTAACTTTTGCTCATTTGATCGCATTTTGCACAGCTCTAAAAAGAGTTACATGCATTTGAACGATATATTATACCATTGGTTGCATGGAAATGCATCATCATGAAATACAAATTGTTGATAAGATATGTAAATCTACTTTTTATTGTAGCTGATCTTTGCAATGTCTCTTATCAGTTCTTTACTAAAGGATTTTCAATAATTTCACAATTTACCAAAGCAGCCTACTACTATTATTCGGAATCATGCTAAGATTCCACTACAGAAGATAATGACTCTACTCAAGCATGTTAACAATTTCATGTTCGTCAGGTAAGTTGGGTTATGTACAATGTACATTTATTGGCATTTAGGCGACAGTCAAATTAGCCAGATATTTAATAGCATGTGCCATGAAGCTGTCTTGAGAGGAATCCGGACATCTATGTCACAATCAACAAAAAGATTTGGAGCCGGAGCCTTTCAAAAATGTGATGACTCCGCAGCCCTGATTGAGCTTCATTATGACCGACTTTTGCTCGCGTTATGCAAACATATTGATCCCAATGACAGAAGAATTCGCGCAGTGCAGACATTGTTTCGTAGATGCAGCCTGCATAATTTCAGTTTTTCAATAAGATGCATTTTTTTGAGTTTAAGTACGCAATCATTGAAGAATTTTTGCTCAGCGGGAGCTTTGATGATACTCAGATGATTATCTTTCAATGAACAGTGACCGGCATGAAATACACTATCGTCATGGCTTGGCTTTTCGGTATCATCTCTTGACTCCATCCTTTATCAAGTGTTTTTTGAATTGATGGTTTCTGAAATTGCATAGTTATCCATTCATTATTATACCGAAGAATGTCGCTGCTTTGCTCTATTCCAATTGAATTTCAATTGCTTCAGGGTGTCCCAAAAGTTGTCGAAACTGCTAACATGATATAAAAAAGATCTTGCTAAGCTTTCTACATGAAAAAGATTCGTGGCAATCGCTACTGTAGCAAAGCGTGACTTCAGGTGAAGGTAAGAAACCATTGAGTCCGTCACTATTGATTGTTAAATGAGTCTTAGTAACCTTTTTAATTTTTTTAGGATATTTTGATGATTTTTGTTTTCTGTGCCAACAAAAACTGCAACTTCGATTTCCATGAATGTTTGTATCACGTCGTTTCTTTGTAGTGAGTACACCGCTTTCTGATTATGGTATTTCGCGAATTTGTGCCATGTATACGGAGTGGCCTATCTGATGAATAATGTTCATGTATAATCACTGGCAACACTCCCAGCACTGTATAATAATAACGAAACTAACATTTATTTCCCATGTTATCTCTATCAAAGTTCATTACTATAAAGGCGTACTAGAAATAGGTCTAATCAAGAAGCTATATAAGTAGCAATTTAGATGAATTTTAATTACCTATCTTCCACTAATCGCGCTCTTGGATGTGCTAGCAGTAACTAATAATTCTTGAATATTTGATGGACGATAAGCAGACATAGATAAAAAGGCAGTCAGATGCATTCATGGCATTACCCTCTAATTTGTTGCCATTGTTGAGTATAACAATGGCAGTATATTGTAGTTTTGTGTTGATCAGTGTGTTCGACGTATTGCTGATCACAAAGTTTAAAGAGGTCATTCTATCTGACCTTTTAGTAAATATTGGTTCTGGATTCACTTTGTCGAACTTCAGGGTGAAGTATCTTAGCTTTATAAACTTGGCTGATAATGTGGCTGGATATTGCAGAGAATGTCGTGATTTTGAATTCGCATCCTAACTGACATTTTCACACTTCGACATTTTAATGGCTGACAATGTTTTTCAAGCACTCTTCATCATTCAATAAATGCAGCATACTTGCTTGTGTGATGCATGTCATATTTACACGGAAGTTGATCTGAAGATCGTTTTTGAAGGACACTTGAGTTTATATGCCGTAAATGTACAATGTACATAACCATTTGCTTCCTCTGATATTCAAGTCTGACATTGTTGGAACTGTAGCTGGATGGTATTGAGTTTGTTGATAGATAATGTGCGTCACTATAGCAACCCTTCGTGGTTATGTGATATCTTGAATTACCGACAGATGCATTGTCAGATCTTAGACTGCTTCATTTAACATGAATCTGATCTGCTATTCACGTCCTATGGTAAGATAGCACACCATGTCAGTTTTCATCAATATCTCACTTTTTATCATGTGGATTGAAAATCATGTTCAACTCAATTTTCGTAAAGATGTAAAGTTTGCTTTCAACTAACTAGATTAGAATTGTTTTAGTGTCTGTTAAATGTCAAATTAATGATTAATTATTATTTAGTGTCAGCATGAGTCGTCATTTTTCAACCTGACGTTCCATACAAATTTTTAAAAAATCGGAAGGATCAAGACGAGGAGTGGGGGCAACTTATGGAGTATCAAGCGTGTTAATTGATAAAGAGAATAGTAAAAGAAAACGCAATGAGCATGTTGATTTAAAGTTCTCATGCTTTCTTAGCGAGTTTTAGTAAACCTACAAGTTGACTGAATGCTCATTTTTAACGTTAACCGGATTGTGGTGTTAATGATAGCAATAAGATGCATCATGATAATATTGTACTCGAATATATCATTTTAAAATATAATTTGAACTGGACATTTTAATGCATGCATTATATGTATTTTAATTGTCAACACATGCCTCTCGAAATGGTATTTTTTAATTCCGAAATATACGAAAAAATGCGTGCTAATTTTGGACATTAAATAATTGACCTTCCTAGTGAAAACAAAGAAATGCAACGTGACCAAGGCATGTTCGATCAATAGAAATTTTTTCCCATCACTCTTTTAAACATGTCATTTGATAAGATATTTGTCAAAAATAATTAACTACGGGAAAAATGAATCACTCGTCGAGAGTCAATTAATAGGATGACAAAAAATTGGGAATATTTGCTGTTTTCCCCCCTGTAACTGCGTAAGGATATCGGTTAAGAATTAAGGACTATCCTTGACAAATGAGTGCATATGGCAACTAGCATTTATGCATGGATGCTTGTTAGATATTGAATCCGATGATTATTTACTATCCAATCGCAGAGAGTTTGACACGTAGTGAATTTGACGATGTGACTTAATTGTTGTTTCAAATAATGCAAAACTTAGAATTAATCCTTATGGCGTTGAATCTCCCCTATTACATGCGCTTGGCGATTTCCCTATCGGCTGAATCGTATCTAAAGATTGTCATGAGTCCATTCATAAAAGTATTCGGTGTCCAATACAGACACGATCGAACCATTCAAAGTGCTATTGCACTTTCAAGATATCGGATAAAGAAAACTTATGCTTAGACACACGGGAGGGATGGGGAGTCGGAGTTTGAAAATATAATAGGATTCCAACTTCGGCTTACAGCGTCTCAATAAAAATTCAAAATTCATCACTAATACTCATAATTGCATCGTGATTTCTTGAAGTGCCAGTAGTTAGTACATTATCAAAGAGACAAGTCCATGTTTTCTGATCATAAAATGACACCTTTTATCTATAGTATATTGATGATTTAACGTTGCTACTCACCCCATACTGGGGGCTTAGACGGTGCTGACATGGTCAGACTTTTAACTGTAGCGTTGTGTACCTTTAAGTACGGGTGCCCTTCCTGACGACTTCCTTTGACACTCCGGGGACTCGACCTCAAGACCGAAAGATCGCTAGGCAAAGCACTTAGCCATTGTGCCACGGAGAACGAACAGAAATAAATTGCTCGTACCGATTAACTCGACTGCAGTGAGACTTAGTCATTGCAATTGTGAAGTTCCAAGCTTGTAAGTTCCTCTTCACAGATGCATTCATATCGGCTTATATGTTCTTAGAAACTGATAATCGTATGCAAGCTGATTAAAAGGATGAGCTGTTGATAAACGTCTTTTTTTAGTATCATGTGATAAACTGTGGCCCAGAAACATATGGTTTGTTGAGCTTTCGCGATATTCTTGCATCTCACACCTTCAAGATAATTACTAAACGACACGTAGCACCGTGGGAGTGGATCACCGCCCTATTTCCTGCCTCCTGCATAGATCAGGTCTGATGCAGATAAGTTCAGTCATTCGCTCTTCTGCGATTTTCCGGGAGTTAACGACGGTTCAATATCCCTACGTGAAAATCATCGATCGTTAAAATAATTTTTGTGAACAATCTTAGACTACATTCATGTTCAAGCCATCTTCACGATATTTTGAAGACCAGTATTTGATGAGGCTCTACTGGACCTGGTGGTGAACTTAATTCATCGATCTGCTAGTTCAATTGAATGATGGCAAAGTCTATCATGAAACATTATACTTCATTCATGTTTCTTTCTCATTGTTTGTTTCAGCTTTTCAATTTTTATGATATTTTTCCCATTAGTATTGTAATCCCATATAATTTATTATGACTACTTTCATAGGATTCTCTTGCAGTCTCGATTTGTCTGTTTCCTTTTCATCCTATACTAAAATTTGTAATTGACAATTGGCATTGAGAAACAAAAATGTTGCTCTTCCATCTAACATTTAATGGGTTGAGGAGCTTCAAGATTTCCTAGTATTGAGTATATAGGCCTACGATAAGAATATCGGCTAAATGTTTCATCAATTAATCCAATCATCAGATTTTCTTCTGACCTCGATTCAGAATTCGCATGTAATATCAATATTTCTATTAGCGTTGACTGCTGTGATAAGAAAATTAGCAGCGACAAGGTATTATCCTTAGAGTGGGAGTTTAAACCACTGTTTTATAGAAATGTCATTCAAAGATAATCGCGATCCTTCAGGATTCACAAGCATTAAATGAATAATGCTCAAAACCAGCAACATGCTTCAATCATTAATGAAGAATAGTAAATTTCTCTCACAAGATTTCAAAAAGTAGTGTGAATATAATGAAAATAAGGCATACTTGTATATCAAACGCAAGAAACAAAGATAAGAAGTAAATATTTGTATTGCCAATATTAAGAAAAATTTCGACATAATTCTTTAGAGTGAACTTTAACTGATCCATCTCCATTCTTTGCAATTGAACGTTAAATATAAATGCAAAGTGTACATGTCTGAAATATTTTTGAACTATCAGTGATTGTCTATTTTTGTCTGAAAACGATGACTCTTTTACAATGGCTCTGTACAGTCTTAATGACTTTGATTGAAAAACATTTAAGTAGGGTACTGTCATGTTGAGTGCCCACAACAGCTCACCGTTTGACACGCGCTATTTTTAGTAACTTTTAAGAGATATAAAATGAAATAAGAGCATTTCTGGTTACAGAAGTTAAAGAGAAAGGTGAGACCGCTAGATCATTTTAGAACGGTTAACATTGTTTTGCGGTTTTAGTTAGGCGTGCATAGATTTCTTTCAATTCTTGAGCGAATGACCGGAAATCTATCTTCCACTCAAGTTTTCTTTTTACATAAAGTGCATTTTGATGACTCATTAAGAATATTTGGAGAATGTGGCCACTGTGTTAATCCATGAAATCGCATTAAATTGAGGTCTGCTGGTTTCTGTAGATTTGTTGTTTGGCATCATTTGGAGAGATTGCGTCATTCACTTAAGAAGCTCATGTAAAGTCCAATCTCCACACTTAATGCGCAACAGCAGACGTTCTAAGAGCTCGCTTTGTCTTTCTCCCTTCACTTGGATGAGTAGGGATGCGACCGCGGAATTATATGTCAACAATGTGCCGATTCCATTCTTCATGCTCATTTCAGATATGTTTTAATGTTAATAGGTCGGATAATCATAATAATAGTTTATTATTTATTAATTATTTGTTTATATTGTTTAGTAATTTATTTATTATTAAAAACAGAATGTTTCTTCTACTATGATGTCTATTAAAACTAACTCTCCAACGTTTCTCATTGGCTTGGACACTGAGTATAAAACAAGAGACCATAAAATTGGCATTTATATCAGGGAACTTTGATTTAGTCTCAGTTGGTTCAACATTCCGTCTGATCGTCCAGTTATTTAGATTTCTATGCAAGGCAGTCCAATTAGTGCAATTCAAAGATAGATCGATAGAATGTCTATCCCGAGCATGTTGGTAAACTGGTGACGAATTATTCTTGCAGTGTTCTATTATCCTAGTTCTCATTGTGTGCTTTGATTCACCATTTTAAAATGAGCTTCAAAATTTTTGATTAATTTGGTAGACACATCCCTTAATACCGCAATCCATTCCATCACCAGCGAAACAAAACGTGCACTTTTCCTTCAAACAAGATCTCTCCCTCCTAGGTTTAATAATTGACGCCAGATTCCGTGATTTGAAGCTGATGCTGAGATGACAAGATATTCAATGGAGATGCCGTAAAACTTGTAATGCAGCATCACCTGTAATAGGCCGCCACTTCCAGGATTTCGACAGTATAAGAAGTGAATACTAAGATTTTTGTTTGTGAAAAGCCTGTCCAATGTATGACGTGTTAGTGGCACTTCCTGATGTGTCTCAGTATCTTCTGAATGTGTCTGACTTTTTCATTACTAACAATTGATTATTAAGTGCCTGCATTATTTTATCACGATTTGTGTTTCTGGTCATATTCCTTATAAGTCATCTTGTGTGCATAATATGCTAGATATAGCATACCATCTTGTTGAGTGTGGAGCCTTTATTGCTAGTATACGGGTGAACTAGGTCTAAAAGGTTATTGTCAGCAAAACCTATCAATTAATTTATTGAATTATCGATCAGATCAAATGTGTATTGAATATTTCTATCAAATATTCAATGAATGTCAGTCAAAGATGTATTTGACTTACAATCATGAAACAAGGAGTCACGCTAGCAACCCGAAATGTGAGTATTTTCATAATGTATCGGTTAATTAGGAAAGTATTTATTGATTCGAGAGTTTTGTAGAAAGAATAGAATCAATTCCACGTGACTGTCAACATTTAATCAAAAAAGTAAATTGTCGGAGATTGATTGTGAACACACTTTTTCATATCAGAATTTCCCCAAAAGTCCAAATCTGATGTTGAATTTTATGTTTGAAGTCGAAGTTGATTGCTGAATTTTTTCAATTCTCTTAAAAATTCATTTTTTTGGAATTCACATTATTTTTACGTGAATTTCATTATGATTTTTTTGCAAAAGAGAGTTAATTATTTTTCTTTTCAACAGTAATAATCTCAAATCAGGTCAAAAATAATAGAAAAATATTTATAGATTCATTCCATCTTCAATTTTTGCCACAGAAATTTTACATGGTATAACACATGTAAGAAAATATGACGTCATTACGCTTCAAAGGGATTTCTTAATCTGTACGATTATCTATTGAGCCGAATGTGACATAATCTTATATCCTTAGCTAGCATCGGTCACTTATGATGGAGCAACTGTGAAATTGATTTTCACTCTCTTCATAAATGCTACATGGAATGCAACGTTATTACGTTTGACCTTAATCAATTATTGCGTCACAAAGAAAGAATGGTAAAGCAAATAAAGCATGCAAACATTAATTTCAGGGAATCTGCTAGCCATTCTGTCCTGCAGATCGATACCAACCTGACAACATCTACTGCAAAAATGTTTGTCAACATTTAGTTCTTCAAAATGTCAATCTCGGATTCGAAATTTTTTATAAAAAATTCGATAAAAATGGTTATAAAAAATTTCGAATCTGAGATTGGCATTTTGAAGAACTAAATGTTGACAGATTATTTGGATCTCGGTGAAGAGGAAATGCTTCATACAAAAATGTTATTGAAATGTAGCAAATGCGTACGATGTAGCGTTATTACGCATGGAATTTCTCACAGACGAAAATACAAGCATTATTGATAGACCGCCACCTAAGAGAAGGTTTGAAAAATAAACTGCCTTGGCAGTCTATTACAAGCTTTGCGGGAACTTCATTTGGAGATGCTTCATTTTAAAAGATTGTTTTCTTTGGAAAGTTTTATTTTACATAATGTGATAAATATAAATTATTTGCGCTTTCGTACTTCATGACCCTTATTAGAGATTTGTTCACTTCGTCTGTTGACGCTCCTGAGGACGGGTGAAGTGTTCGAAATTTTGAGTTACCACAATTTGTCGGAGTAAATTACTTTTGAAATAACGTGCTGAATGTCTTTCGAATGTCAAGTTATTAATTGATTGATTTTCCACTAAGAGCTGCGATTCATTTAACTCAATTTTTGACTGAGTTGCGGATATGTCATCAAATTTATTTGAGTGTGAAAGCTTCGCATTTTAGTGAAAACAGAATGTCATATTTTAACTATACCATAACTATTCAACAATTAGAACCTAACATTAAAAAATTTCAAACATTGAGGTCTTTTAACTTTGTTCCTTGTCACATAACGGTAGGATGAATATTTCAAGGATCAGAAGATCCATCTGAGCTGCTGATATCAAAACAGAAAAGTTCTTGGATTGCGATGTCTAAAGAGAAAGCATTTAAAGACCTGCTCCCATTGACCATTTTATGTCATAGAAGTCTATTCTCTCCATCATAGTAATTGCAACTGAAAGTTAGTCATGAAGTTAGCTACAAAAAAATCGAAACCACAACAGAGAGATAGAAAGAACATTCAGGTAAGTTAACAAAGAGAAATCATGGATTTCTGTTTGAATGCAGAAATCTTGGGTGGAAATTGAGCGTTATGAGTCTATGACAGACCGACAAACCAATTAGACAATGAGATTCTGCCTGTCGATAATATAGAAACGGTTTCAGAAATCATTGGTCACGCAGTCCGATATCTATTAATCATGCAACTCATACATCGAGGAAATGATGTCAGCTCGGCAGAAAATTGTGGCGACAATTCGGTTACATCAATCTCGATTAAACTCGCGCTCGTGTAATCACTCGTGGTGTAACCTTCAATTATCATGCGGCTATGAAAATTATTCCAAAAACATCAAAATGCTTCTTTGATCACGCCTGTCTGCTTCCGACATATAAGCTTGAATACTTACGATTCCATTTCCGTCTATTGAATCCAAAAGATGATGAGTTACCATTATTATAGCTTTGTCATGTTAGTGAATAAAATTTGGCTCTCCTCTATCCGTTCAAGCTCTGAATATAGAATTCACATTGCATCGTTCAACAACTCCTAGACGGATTTTAAACTTGCTTTTCATTAACTGACTGCGCTTATTGTTCAACTTCTGAAGTGATCCGCTTCTTCTATGCATTTTCAATGGAAGTCAATCGCCTTGCTGCCATTCTAGTCTTCATGATACTGAATTGATTCCCAGTTTCGTTCCAGATTTTCATTGTCTTTAGATTTTTATCACTTGAATCAAAATTACTTTTAAGAGACAGGTAAGGGAGCAGTTAGACTTTTTGGAATATTAGCACTGCTATAGAATTTCATATTTGATTTTTCCTGCTTTCGATAGAAAATGTGCGCAATGGGAGATGCCTCTATGCTGATAACGAGCAACCTTAAAACCGGCAGTAGATTACTATGGATTTCGCTTAGTCGGTTCCAGATTCTGGCCATTGTATGTTATATGTGGCGTTAACGGAACTGAAACACGCGTTTTATTGTTTTCAATATGATCCAGGGTTATCTAGTTCCTTATGGTCCGAGTGACTTTTGTCACTTTTCTACTTCTTGATCTGTCATTCTCCGCTGAGGGACCTATTTGATGTAAGGCCTGTAGAACGTTTTGATTAATGCGAATTAGCATTAGACACCATGCGTTCAAATTAACACGCGTATCATTGTCGATCGATTGCAAGGATTTATTGATAAATTCTTATCTGATCAAGTAACAATCAAGCAATATGAGGTTTACATATACACAGATTTATATGATCAAGTAAACTCAGTTAAGACCGCAAAATTGAAATTTGCAACAGGGTGGAGTGGTTATTTTACATAAATACCTCCATACAGGACAATTAAAAGATGTGCAACAGAACAGAAGAATAGGAATCGCTCAATAAATTAGCAGTTTCATACATTTTGATCAACATGCATTCGATTAACCGCATGTGATCATCACGGCCGACAGTAGAAAAGTCATTGGATATCTCTCGGTAAATACGTATGCTTCGTGATTTCAGAATCTTGCATTTGACATGCTAATCAATGCGAGTGATCACTTACCATGAGGT
Source organism: Prostheceraeus crozeri (assembly GCA_907163375.1). Lineage (NCBI taxonomy): Eukaryota > Metazoa > Platyhelminthes > Polycladida > Euryleptidae > Prostheceraeus > Prostheceraeus crozeri. The sequence goes on from CAJQUW010004013.1 coordinate 496,701, forward strand.
GAATGCGAGTGTCATCAAGATGGCCATTGTTTCATTGCCCACAATTGAATTTGTAAACTTAATTGGAGATGAGAGTCGCAGACACCGGATCTTTATTTGGAATTTTTGGGCACGCAGTCTTTGTTGGGAACAATATTCTAATTAGCAATGCTCTACATCTCATTTTGTATACCGGGGCATGTCTAAACGTACATATAGAGGAAGGCATGTCATATGTCAACTAAATTGAAAAATATTGATATTCTAGGCGACAATCATTCATAGGATGCCACTTGGACTGCAGGAGAGCTACTGCGACATCATAAAGGTCCAAGCTCGATGGAAGGTCTTCACTTGTCAGAGGTATTTCAAGTACAGGGTGATACAGAAGTAGTCTACTGGTTTCAACTAGCTGTAATTTCTTTAGTACTGCAGATATCAACTTGAAATTTGCTGTGCTTAGGCAGAAGACTGGGAAATTTTGCCTGACAAATCCCTCGTCTATGATAACAGATAAAAGATTTAGTAAAATACATCAATGAAAATTATACATTTACATTAAGAAGTCTCGATAATTTAGCTTAAAAATATATATTTACTAATTAGTCATTAATGCCTGAGTAGTGTCATTCAATATGTCTTCCCTCGACTTGGAGTAGGTGCTGCAGACGACTTTCAAATGCAGTGATAGCATTCCTTCGTGTTTGAGGTGAAATTCTTCTTATTTCCAGCTCAATACGTCTCCTCAACTCATTCAGATTGGCAATGTGAGTTATGTAAACTTTCGCTTTGATGTCGCCCCAAAGCCAGAAGTCAAGGGGTGTTAAGTCCGGACTCCGAGCTGGCCAGTGGATATCTCCCCTCCGTGAAATTAGTCTGCCCCTCCGTGAAATTAGTCTGCCGGGGAAGATGTCGCGGAGAAACTCGCACGCAATCTTCGAAGTATGGGGTGTAGCACCGTCCTGCTGGAAGAAAAGCGTACCATTCTCAAAGGGTTCGAATTGCTGCAGTTGAGGGTATAGCCATGTCTCAAGCATTTTCCTGTAGCCTTGGCCATCAACGTTGGCGTAATTTCCTTTGTCGTCGGTAAAGAAGTATGGACCGAATATGCGATCCCATGTTACACCCACCCAGACACAGACTTTTGGCGAGTGTAGAGGCTTTTCGATAGTGAAATTCGGATCGGAAAGAGCATAATAACGGGTATTCCACTTGTTTACTCCACCACACGTGTGGAACATTGCTTCATCACTGAAAAGAATTTGCCGGAAAAAGTTAGGATTGCGTTCGAGTTCATTTAACATTTATGAAGCAAACTCAACACGATTTTCATGATCCTCCTCATTCATGGAATGGACGGCTCGTAGTCTATAGGGATGGAATTTCGCCTCCTTGATTATGCGATTCACAGTAGGCTGCGATAAGTTGTGCTCGTTCGATAAACGGCGCTGTGAAGTCTGAGGATTATCTTCAATGGATTGAAGGACACGAGAAACGTTCTCATCGCTCCTTGCGTCACGGTCGCGTCCATTCCTCGGTAATGATGCCAGTCCTAATGTGTGGGCATCTTCTTGGGCTTTTCGGATGGTAGCCGGACAGGGTCGCTGATCACCTGATCTGAGTCCAAAACGCTTCGCGAATTCTCTCTGCACTGTCGTTGCACTATCGTGTGTATCCATCAAATGAGCTAAGAAATAGCGTTCCACTGGAGTACGGCGTTCCATAGCTGACACAATGCTTCTGTCTACTGAACAAGAATGAATAAAAGAGAACGATTCACAGATTCAATTTTGAACTTGAAGCTTAAGCTATCGATTGACAATTATTGTTGATGAATAAGAGACGACATGAGTGAATTTACATAGATAGCTGATGGCATATGACATAGAAAGCTAACACTTGAAGAGTTGAAACACTGTGGTTGCTCGCAATGCACATAATTGACGATGAAAAGCAGTGTGAGAAACTTCAAATGACTTCATTACTTAAAATCTGCGATTATTACAGGTGTTAATAGCACATGTACATGTACATGTATTTTACTGGGTCACTTATCTGTTATCATGAACTAGGGATTTGTCAGGCAAAATTTCCCAGTCTTCTGCCTAAGCACAGCAAATTTCAAGTTGATATCTGCAGTACTAAAGAAATTACAGCTAGTTGAAACCAGTAGACTACTTCTGAATCACCCTGTAGAAGTCATTTTTGCATACTGACTTGATTGAGCAACAAGTTTCGAAACGCTTTTCGACTGCGCACTTAATTTTGCCGAAGAGGAGAAAGTGAGAGAGAAATGGGAAGATTCATAACTTAACCAATCGACAGGCATGCATTTGTGGCGCGTTATGCTGATCAGTTGCTCTTGCTCCATTGTGACTAGCAAATTTGTGCATGTAGATAGTCTATGGGAAGGACTACGTACATTTTCTGTGACGTGTGAATTCCGGAAGGCTTCACCTCATTGATTTGTACATGAATATACGCGCTTCGGGGGGCATGCATCAACAGTTGCTATTTATAGTAATCATGAGTAAGACTGAAATGATCATGTTGATGAATGAGTCAATCATCACACACCGTTTTATTGAAAGCTCCTACAATATCATCTGGAAATGATAGAGGCATTTATGTCAATCTATGATGATTATAGCCATGTAGTTCTAGTAGAGTCAACTCTGCAGTGTACATGCGCAATGGACACTGTGAAACATGAACAGTATTCTGTGAGTTTTTCATCCTATCTGAATGATTCAGTTGTTACTGGGAAATGATCGACGGAACCTTAGCTCTATCGTTTAACCCTTTCTCAAATGCAAGTTGGGTGAATTCAGGCCATAATATATTAAATGAATTGAGTGAAATTCTCCTTTGTAACGAGAAGCGCTCTACTGAGGGGGACTTTACATGCTATCATCAGTTCCTACCAGTGACGCTACTGTGGCTGGCTTTTCGATATTCCGGGGCATGTGGTATTTTTTGAAATTCCTAGCTTTTCGGTGGGTGCTTTGAAACTGAGGTTCCTGCCAACCATATCGTCATCTATACACTATTTTGTCACCCTCTACGTGTAGGATCTCGCCTGTATGTGTTCGAGTTTTTCTACACTTTTTTCTTTGATTGTCTTTCCATGCCTTGTGGAGCTTCGCTCCAGTCAGAAGCGCTGCTTCATCTTTGGTGCAGCATCGACCGCTGCTTAGTAATCCGCCAAGAAACCCCAAATCTGAAGTGTTGTCTCGAATCTTTGAAAAGTATCAAAGAAAAGGAAACGGTATCACGGCTCTGGTTTGTTGAGTGAAAATAAGCGGTTCCGGTGTCAGTTTTGTTCATGTAACCGCATTTCCGGTTCCAGGAATTGCGCATCTACATGCATGGCAGTTACTTGCGTTCGTTTGGAATACGAAAGTGTGGTGCATATATGAGACATGTATGTGGACCGTCTGTTAGGAATACGTTTGTAAATGTTGCAGTAGCGTGTGGCGTTTGTTTGGAATGTGTACAACATGTGTAGGCAGTCTGCGTGGAATACGAATGCATGGCCTCTGTTTGAAATATGTATGCAGGAGATGGCAGGTCTGTCTCTCTCCTCTTATTGGTCGTTTTTTCTTTATTCAATCATTTGGGCATACTTCATGAAACTGAGACTGTTACGGATCATGAGATCCACACACAATATATTCTTCAGAAACGTACGAATAGGATTTGAAGAAGCAACGCGGGACAGACAAAGCCTTACTTACGTCTTGCCTACAAGAATTCCAAAATCGTTCGCGCGATGTTGTTTCTACCTTATGTCTCGCACAGATTTTCTCGATAATGTTGGTCTCTCCGATCATTATTAAAAAATTAGCAGGCGAATGAAATTTAGTTATTGCCCTATGTTGAACCTTTGTTTCTAATCCTTCCAAGGAGGTTCGCATTGCTGTGTGTTCACATTGTCCAAAAATTTTCTTTTCAGATCCCTTTCTTATGGAGGACAACGTGAGCTGTGGCTCGTCCTCCACCTGTGACGATTACTACATGGTGCACGGAGAGCCGAAACTGCGCGTCCCTGATAATGGTGGTCAGGAGGAGGTTACTAATCGGTTGTCAGAAGTTCTGTTAGAAGGCAACGGAGTTCGAGGAACAACGCCTACAGGAGAATTGGTGACTTCTACCTCTTCTGGTACCACAGTATCTAGCGGTCATGTCAAAGAAAATCCTTTTAACACTGACAATGAAGAATCCTCTGCGGCCCAGGGAGATGCAGGTGAGACACATCACATGATAGGTAAAAAAATCTGTTTAACTGTGGATGCATCCTAGAAGTTTTATTAATGATTTAGCTCATAAAGTGATCAGGACATTTAATTAATTTTCTAATCAGAGCTGCCTGCTTGTCGACTTCTTCGATCTGTACGTTATGCGTTTTCGCGGTGCTTGACATGCGCCTCAATGACTTGTCATCTGTTCCTCAATGACATGTGCCGTCCAGGACCTACGTAGGAAAAGCGGGACCATATCAACACCTTGGTTGGATGTTTAGCCGTGCATTTGCAGTGATCCTTTCTTAATGGATGCCCTTCGACGGCACGAACAAACCTTGGAGCTCTGTCACTTCAATGGACTCGCCTCCACTACTGCAAGGTCCAGTCTTGGTGTTCTCATGTCCATTGTTATCGTTTGGCTTTGCGTAGCCTTGTCAGAAGCGGCTTTGTTTTGGGTCTCGTGGTCCGACACCCAACTTCCACAAGTGCTCGCCTCACAGTTCTGACACTCACGTCGTAGAACTCTTCTCTGAGCTGGTTCCTAACTTCATCTGCTGTTGCAGACGGATCCTTTATGACGACTTCCTTCATGTGTCCTAACGCACGATCGTCAAAAATCTTGTTATGACTGCAGCAATTATCGAAAGCAGTGGCTGTTGTTTCACGTTCTCTCACACTCGTGATGATCTTTGAGACACCTGACTGAGGTATTCCAACAGCCTCTGCGATTTCCCTCCGCGACTTTGTTGTGTGTTACGCTAGAGTCCACACTTGAATTCGCACCTTCTTTGTCCCATTCATTTTTAGCTCCGAAAGAAGCAAAGATTGCATTGCTTTATACCATTGTTAATTGATTTAATGAAGATCATTGGTAAAACTTCAGCATGGCGTAAAGATCACACGAACAAAGACCTATGTGAAGTAAACAAAATCAATGACGTAATTATGCGACATGATAAGTTGCTGTCCGATACTGTATAGTAGCGGTTGACGATCCGTAAAATTTGTCCACTTATCAGTTGATTTGTCGATCATAGAATGGATAATGATACGAATTGTACAGTACATGTATGGGGACAACAAATAAGAAATCAGATTAATGTAAACAGTAGCGAAATTGCTGTAGCGGGCTCCGAAAATTAAATATAACAGCAGCATAGTGATAGTGGAATTATGAGGTTAGTCGCCTCTGTATAACACTTAGGTGAACCAAGAGAACGTGAAATATCAAACAATAATAATCTAAGGACTACGTGGGGCTGTATGAAATCGAGGTATGAGAAACGGGTTGAATGATTATCGCCCTATGGGAATCCCATGGATATTTTCATTATTTTTCTGTAGAGATAGGATAGGAAAGTCCGTCCCATCAATAAGCTTGAAATTTTCATGAGCGTTCAGTAATTCCTTCATCATTGTTTTACAGCAGAACGGGAAGGTTTGGTGTAAAATTGTGTTGTCTATCGAGACTAAAACTATTGAAAACCTGAGTCGTGATCATAAAGTATGGGAGATAGTGAATATGTTTGACGGTTTTCTTTGATGTTGCTTTTCATAAGTCGGACAGTTCTTGATGCGAGTTACCCTATACACAGATTTGGACTTCAATACATGTCCTAGTATTATTATTGCATGTCTTACATTTGATTTTTGATCTATTGCAAGAAATGATTTAAATCTTCTTAATCATAGTAAGTAAAATGCCCTGAGATATTTATTCAAAATGAACATCGCAAAGCTGTGCAATGGCCAAGAAAGGTACTGGTTGGACTCTAATCTACCGGAGATTGATGCAAATGGTGAAGGTTTTAATCACTGAATTATAGTTTTCCATATAAATTACGTTATAATAAACTTATAAAGCAGTGATTTGTTTCTTGAGAATTTTGACTTGCTTTTGACGTTGAAGTATTTCATCATGTATGCATTATCGTCAATTTTTCGAAGTGAAGTGCTCTTCATTCATCTTGGACGAATGTAAACTTGCGGAAAAGCCCGGTAAGGCATTCACTGAATTAATAACATTGCTAGATCTATGAGTGTGGCTATTTGGCAAGGATATCTTTGTTTTTTGTGACTCCATCGTCAGAAGCTGAAGATGGTACTGAGGTTTGACGGATAGCATGAAGTAGACTACGGTATTAAATTGATCGCTGCGGTTTATGTTGATGTTAAGCGACGAGTGATATGTTTCTGATGACAGACAGCAATCAACTGCATCAAGATTTCCATCAGTATAAATGTTTAGTACTTAGATGACTAGAGAAATGTGACACGTATCGTGATGTGTTAGCAGACGAATGATTTCTGCGTCAATGTACTCGAGAAATATTTCTTGCCGATCAGTAAAATGTCAGCAGACAAATCGTCGTCCGTGAGTTTGACGTTTGCTGTTCACGCAATTGTCCCTTGTGTTTTCATTCGCGTGTTTCAATGACGTCTACTTTTCAGTGATTGTTGTCACACAGTGTGTGCTAGACGAACTGAGTAGCGTATTTTCGATCAGGTGAAGAAACAAATGCCATTAATTTGCTATATCAGTTTCAGTACATTCTCCTGATATCGCTATTGTTTCTTATTCACGAATTCACCATCTGTATTCGAAGGCGGTTTCTACATGTTAACTGTTCAGCAATTATCACATTTATCCAGGGCAGCTTACTTGGGTTTCACTGATTGACAGCATAAGTATTGAACCAAAAATGCTGCCAGTACTAATGTATCGTCTATTTCATTTCACTCTAGTGTTAACTTCATTTTAGCGCACCTATTCCACATCCTGCTTGACTGTCATTGTTATTTGAAGTTATAATGGTCTCCGTGGCACAATCTGTGGTTGTTCAGTGCTTGTCCTAGCGATCTGTCGGTCTAGAGGTCGAACCCCGAAAGTGTCAGTGGAAGTCGTCAGGAAGGGCATCCGGACTAAGTGATCACAACGCTCTAGATGAAAGTCTGACTATGTCAGCACCGCCTGTGCCCCCAGTATGGGGAGTAGTGACGTCAAACGATCATTTCATCATTTATTTGAAGGGGTAATTAATAGGCAATATAAAATACATAGCAAGAAGCAAGAAATCATTTTTCATCCCGGCGCCTCGTCCGTTCTTTATTGAGAGCTGATACGGAACTGGCTACACTAAGAGATGGATGCAGGTTCAATAAATGCTTGCGAAAATGAATAACCAAACGATCATTTGACATGTATATACTTTCTTGACGATGAGTTGACATGAATATTCAATGCGGTCATTGTTATCACTGTCAAATCGTTGCATGTTTTTCATTTATTTTAGCATTGAGCTCTCTGGTAATTTACGTAGAGATTAGTTTACTTCTACTGTTGAGATCATAGCGTCGATGCCATTGAAGTGCATTAATGCAAGCAAGAAATCATCGGTAATTCAGTCAATCGCCTCGCAGAGTTTTTTTACTCAGACATCCATGTCCGATTATGTCGGAATACGTCTCCATTTCTCAAAGATCTATGTTAGCTTAAATATTTAAATGAGGCAATGTAGCCATTGGTGTTGCTAAAGCTGAGCTGCGCAAATCTTGCGTCAGGTATTTTGTGAGCAAATCAAATTTGATAGCTAAAAATATCAGATTTCGTCAGATCGTCATCATGGAAATGACCATTTACTTTTTTATTCAGTTCTATGCTATTTTTCTTTGCAATAAGAAGATTCAGTATGATCTAATCAAATATTTGGGAATTTTGTAATGAAAATCTGCATAATTCACGTACATGAAGAGCTTGAGATTTACCAAGTTTGCACTCAAGTCTGGTGAGAACTACTTTTCAGATATTTCTAGAATTAATGTTGCATTGCTTTTAAGCGCCATTAAAGTGATTGTCACAGTTTAATTGTCTCTCTATTAATGAGTCAAATATTGGAATAAGTCAAAATGTGTCTAAATTGATAAAACGGCTATAATATGCAAATGTATTTGCAGGTATGGAACCTGCATGTATCCAACCTGATTAAAATTTTGTATAATTTCTCATGCTCTCGCATTTAATTTTGATTAATGATGACAGTTTGGTGCTCTTCGATTCACAAATAACTGCTAGAAATGCTAGTAAGCTGCTGTCTTAATGATTATGTCTGTTCTCTCACGATCGGCACAGAGACTGTTAGTGGAAGCATTATTATATATATGTACTTCTCTGCCGTCAAGCATGCATACGAAAGCTGGATTTTAAAGAAAACTGATCGAAAGGCGCTAGATCTGGTATTGGAGACGCATCTTGAGACTCAGAAACTCTGATATTCTGGAGCGTTTGAAGACAAGTCTTTCAAGCTTCCATTATAAAGTAGATGCTCACTTGATGACTGACCCCAACAGCTAGGAAAGCAGATAATTATCTGGTCAATGGAAGGAAAGAGATGAAGACAAGCGCGTGTTGATCGGATGACATATAATAACCAGGTAACCACATAATGTTCATCTCCGATGTCGTGAACTTGATGAAGATAACGAACTGCAGTTAATTATATCAGTAGGTATATATAGCTTATAAAGTTTTGCCACTTTGTCATCATCTGCGTTTTTCTATCTTGCTTAGGTGGTGACGCATGCGCTGCTCAAGAAACTGGCAGTGGACGCACCGCTCAGCCGCCACAATCTATTGCCTTCAGTCCGGCCACGATGCTCTCTCAGGCTGCTTTTACCACATTCCCGGGAATGCGATATCTCGGGGCTTCTGTCGTTCACTCATGTCGCAGTGAGGAGGAGTTGCGGACGTGCATTCGACATCTACTCAGCGCAGCGCGGGATAATCCACAAGCGGTGCGAAGAGTTGATTTGGCCATCCCTGCGTCACCGTCTCATGCCGTTCGACTGACCGACCCCGAGACTGGCGCAGATCTAACAGCCATTCCAATTTCTAGAATAGCCTACTGTACGCGAGGCGACAGCGAAGCATTCGCTTTTAGTCACAGCGGTGGATCAACTAGTGGGGAACCAGGAGCATTGCAACTCTACCACTGTTCAGTGTTCCAGGCCGCTTCCAAAGAAGAGGTGAGTTGTGTTTCAAACCTGCATTTGTTATGTTTGAAAAAAATTTAGTATCCTCTATACTACTATCAGAGATTAATCAGCGTCGTCTTATTAAACTAAATTTGACAAAAGGATCAGGAGATTCAACCAGATCCACGAGTGTTTTACACGTAGTATTGGTTGTCTTCCTCCAACTCGAGGACTGACGCAATCTACCCGGTATTGTGAGCATGGAGGTATGGGGGAGGGGTCAATGCACGATTTTGATAATGGATTCTGTAGGTGGCTACTCGTATTGGGATTGGGAAAGTTAAAGAATTTCAGGAAATGCTTCCTAAGTGTAGCCTATTTCAAATTAAGTAAAACAGATCTGAAGCATGCTTCAATTTATAAATCTCACATATTGTGTGTTTTATTAGCTAAGTGCATGACTGGTTAATAAGAAATTGTTTGTTTCATCACAGCATCAGGAGAGCGAGCTGACCGTCATGGTCTGTAGCGTCGTGGCTGTTCTGACTGCTTTTAATTCATTGCTAGCTTTTTTGCCTCTGAAGAAGCGTGAATACGCGATACTTTGGGCCTGTACATAGTTTTATTACAATATCTTAGCCAGTAAATCCCTCAGATGACACCTCCACTTACTTTTGACTATATAATGAAAAGTCTCCTGTCTGCGGCAATCATATAAATGTATTACATAATATTTAAATGAAAATCATCATCCTCTAGGAATCTCAGTTACAACTACATAAAATAAACTAAGATGAAGCCTACTGTACAAAATATAACTGTAATGAATACATTTGTAATGAACTTTGAAGAAAAGAAAAAATAAAATAAAATACATGTGAAACTACAGTATGGGTACTGAACTTGCTAGAATCGACCTACAACGTCTCACCTGGAACTACTCATGACAAAAAATGAAGAAAATGAAATAAGGAACTAGACTTGTTATAAATGGACCAATTGGTGTCTAACTATTCATGAAATTTAATCTATCTCTCAAGAGGACCGGTCTGTGTCCCATCATATCTAGCCTTAATCCGCAAACAATTATGACAAGCGTAATCTGCATACGACGGAAGATGCTATCAATCACCTATTTCACTGCAGATGGGAAAGGAGATAATTATTCACGTTGTTACCTAACTTAATATATAGAAAATAAGCTAACCAAGAAATTATCAAAGTGTAGATCGTGCTAACAATTAGAATACAGAAAAAAAGGAAAGTGATGGGTAATAAATTCTGAAAGATTAAATGCTGAAATTGATTGGTGAAGTACGACTGTAATGGAATATTGAAATTGTAACAAAAGAAAAAATAATAATAATAATAAGGAAAAAATTGAATGAATGAATAAATAAATAAATTTAAAAAAGAAAGGAAATAAGCAGCACAAATGAAAATTATTAGGTAAAAAAGATCAAAATCTAAATAAATAAATAAAATTGACAGTCACAAGAAACTGGTGTAAAATAGATGAGTAGACTGCAACAAATAAATTAGTGCAAACGAATAATGTAATGCATACTGAAAATAAAATGAAATTAGTCCTTAAAAGGACTGGTTTTGCGTTCCCTATACCAGCTAGGAAGTCATCAGCAGGAACTCAGATAGGATTCTTGTTTCGGCCCCAATTCCTAGACACTCAAACCCACCTGAGTGGGGCCCTGCACAGTAAAACTGTACAGCTTCCACAAAGTCAAAAGTCGGGTTATTCACAATCGGTGTAAGTCAAAATCGGCAAAAAAAGAAAATCTGATTATTCGGTTAGCAGAGAACTGAACTTAGAAAATTGTCTAGCTGAATACAGCCCAAATTTCAAAAGTAGCGCTTTATGCCTGTGTAAACATCTTTCTGCATTATTGATTAAAGAATCTTGATTATAGCCTCTAGCAACTAATAATCTGAAGGTCGAAGAAGCTTTTTTCACGAAATCATCAAGGGATGAACAAATTCGACCATATCTTATAAGTTGTCCGTTAAATACTTGGCTACCCATTTTGTACGGGATTGCATTTTCTGGGAATGTTAGGAGTGTAGCAGCAAAGTTAAAATCGTCTACTTTTTGATACACAGAAGTTTGTAAACCATCATTAGTAATGCTCAATTTTACATCTAGGTGTTCAACCTCTTTGTTATTACTACCGCTTCTGCTCGCTTCCAAGCTACCGCGGTAAATATGCTTTATAATCTGGTTAAAATGTTAATAATTAATTATACAAATGTCGTCGATGTATCTAGAAGTATTAGATAACAGTTCAGCCAGTCCCATCTTCCTATTTTTCAGTAAGTTTTGCATATAAACAAATTCGCAGTGTAGTAAAAACAGATCAGCTAAGAGAGGACTACAATTCCCTCCCATAGGAATGCCACGAGTCTGTTGGAAAACTTGACCACCAAACGTTATAAAAACATTTTCTAAAATAAACTTAATTGCTGATTTGAATTTGTCTTTCGTAAAGGTTGTATAGCCGTTATATCTAGACCGTGACATGAAACTTTTATCATAACCAACGCATAGATATCTGTTATGATTATCAAAAATCAAGTCAAGTAATTTAAAAATATGTTCTTTAACTTCACGCTGATCCAGGTTAGTATAAAGCGTAGAGAAATCAAACACTTGTGCGCTTTTAACATCCAGACTTTGGACTTTATTAAGAAATTCTGATGTCGATAAGACACTCCAAAAACAGTTTATGTCGCTATTGTTATAAACTGAACTGCAATACCTTTTAAAATGATCTCCGATAACAGAGAGTCCTTTGTTAACCAGGATGGATAACTGCTTTGTAGAGCAATGTTTTGCTCCTGCTATGAAACGAAATTTGTAAGGGACTTTATGTAATTTAGGTATCCAAAATAGCTTAGGGAGTTTTAAGTTCTTATCGTTGCAAACTATGGCGAATTTATCTCGCAAAATATCACTATGGTTCTTGATAACACACGCAGCATTACTTTCTATAGGTGTATACGTCAGCCGGTTGTTCCAGAGATCGCTCGTTAAACCCGCTCATTGAGCGCGTGCATTAAACTTTTCAATGAGGCGTCTCTAATTTTGTTCCAAAGAGCCGCTCATAAACAGACCTCATCACAAACCAAGGCTGCATAAAGAAGAATATGATTGACCTACATCCCTGCATCATGTTTACGTCAGAAATGACAGAATGATTAGCAGACCAATCATAATACGATGATGATCCAAAATTACGTCCATGTGCGTCAATTCATCACCTTTGTCAGTCGTTGTGACATCATGGAATACAAAGGACCGAAACGATCACCGCGATTTACCGAAGCAGAGCTTCATGCTTTGGTAGATGGCTGCATTGCAAGGTGGAAGATTCTTTGCTCAAACATCAACACTGATAGTGTGAATCATGAGAAGCAGAAGGCCTGGTTGGATATAGAGAAGGAAGTAGCATGTGTGAGCACGAGGACATCAAGACGTTGGCAAGATCTGAGGAGAAAGATACAGGTGGAAAGATCGAGAGTGAAGCCGAAGGCTCAGGAGATCAATCGCTTGCGGGCCATCACAGGAAATCAAGCCTCAATCCCCGAATTGACAGATTTTGAGACCAAGGTGGCTTCGCTGTTGACCCCGGAAGAGCTGAATGGGATTGAGGGATATGAACCGCTAGGTGCGATCCGACCAGATGGAGGTTCAGTGACAGCAGCTACAGGGCCTGCAGTTTTGACACCAACAGCATCTGCACCAACAACATCAGCTGCACCAGCATCAACATCCGCAGCATCTGCACCAGCAGTCTCAGTGGCTCCACCGGATGTACATGTAGATGTGTTGGAGCTTGCTGCGGAAGTCGATTCCGACTCCGATGGCACTTTCTTGCCCCTTACATCGCCCATAACAAGAATACCTTCCGGTCACTCTGCTACGACAATTTCGTCGGGGATCCAGCGAAAATCCAGTTCATCGCTGCAGGCCGAAAATCTTCAACTTCAAAATGAAAATTTGAAGTTGCAACGCGAAGTGTTAGAACTTCAGAAGAAGTACTATGATATGAAAGTCAAGAAACTGTTGAAGAAAGACTGATGCGTTGATTTTTCCTTTTGTTTTTTCTAATATGTGTTTACTGTAAATATAAATGAGCTATATATGATGGTGTTCATTCTTATGCTTCCAGTAATAGGTTTCTGCATTTCTACAAGTAGGCCTATATAGCTACATGGATGCATGTACAATGTAGCATGGGAATGTAACCCTTTTGCAATTACATATAAGAAATCCAAAAGTTCATTCTCATTATTTTAGTACATGTATTTGAAAAAAAAACAATGGAAACAATTACTAACATTAAAAAAGTGAGATGACATGGTTCCGCACTGCAGTGGCATGTGCATCTTCGGATGGTTGTTCGGATTCCTCATCTACATGTACATTAACAGTTGGTAGAGGATCAGTAAGTGCGACTCGCATTTCAATCGCCAAATTGTGCAAAAGAGAGACAGCATTTATGATGTTTGCACTTCTTGATGGGGTAAAACGGAGAGGGCCACCGCTCTTGTCTATGCAGCGAAATCGGCTTTTCAGGACACCGAACGATCGTTCCACACAATTTCGAGTTCTCCGATGTGCCCGGTTGTAGTTGAGTGTAGAAGTGTCACCAGAGGCGGGATGGGGAACAGGAATGAGTAAATTATTGGAGAGCCCGTATCCGCTGTCTCCAATGAGGTACCCCTGAGGAATGTGATGGTCCATGAAAGCTGCTCTCAGTTGGGATTCCCGATACACCGCAGCATCTTGAGTGGCTCCAGGAAAACTCGCATCGACAAATGTGAAGCGGAGGTCAGGCCTGCACACAAACATAGCATTAATAGCGTGATATCCCTTCCGGCAAACATAGACATGTTCGTTAACTGTAGGACGTTTGATGGGTATGAGGCATCCATCTACACAGCCAATGACGTTTAGGAATCCAGCTATATCATGGAACTCGTTGGATAAAGTTCTGCACTCTCCATGGGTCGTTGGTAATTTGATGAGATCTTTGTATGCTTGTTGGATAGCTTTTGTCACTGATTGAATAACTCGAGAAACAGTGCCAATTCCAACTCCATACTGCTCGCTTAGGTTTCGAAATGAAGACTCATGACCATAGAATTTCATTGCAATAATGACTTGCTCAATTGTGGACAATCGCTTCCCTCGCAACGTTGTATTTTCATAGTTCTGATTTATGAAGGGTTGTAGATCATTGGCAATTTTGGTCATTTCTACGCCATTGAACCGGTAAACAGAGCGTATTGTCTCTTCGGACAGATGGCCTATCTCTAAAGGAGAATATCTTTCTCTGTAGCATCTTGACGAGTGATAATCCAACACAACTTCGGTCATATTCGCCATTGCAAACTTTGTTGAACGATACACAAGGAAATAGTGATGCTCTAAAGACTGCCTGATGGCTGTCACTAGATCAATGTGTTTATGATGCCTTTGTGATACGTCTTCTGAACGAATTTAGAGATGCCTCATTGAGGCATCATTAAGAGAGCGATCTCTGGAACGAAATTCGTTAGTGATGCCTCATTGAGGGCGTCATTAACTAATGAGGGATCTCTGGAACGACCGTCAGGTTACCAATTGGCGAAAAGGAACTCAGGTCATACCCCAACTCCTTGAGCAATGTCATGACATAAAACTTTTTACAAACAAATGCGTAATTGCTGGCTGCTTTATCTACGGAAGTCACAATAAAATTAGTGTGCAAATACTGAAGGTAAGATTCTTCTTCTTTTGTTAAACTTTCAGGGAATCTTTTCTTATTATTTCTAATATTATCATAAGTTCTCTTAATGAATCTTAAACGATCCTCTACGACTGTCATAACTTTAGTCCTCCATTCTTGAAAATCTGGCAATGGAACTTTGTACCTACGGCTGACTCTATTGACATGACGGTCAAGAGAGTTCTCTATTTCTTTATACAAGTCATGCATTTTCATGGGTTTGGATACTCGATGGTTAGTTCCTAAAGAAAATAGATTTTTCAAATTTGGGTTGCTTACAAAATCTGTATTGCCGGTCATTACGTGTTCATAATGCTGATGAATGAACTCACTGTGGTCTGCGCATTCACAGTCTGAAGATAAAATAGACATTATTTGAAAAATCAAAATCTTCTAATTTTTGCCACTTTAGCTATCGGCCATCGGTTGCTTGATCAAATTTCTTCCACAAGTAATTGGGCATGTTCCTGAACTTGAGCATCAGTTGACTTTGAAAACTGGCACATATAAAAAGTTAAATTAGCTTGAAACCAGCAGTTTTCGGCATTTACGAAAAATCATGTTTTTGAACGCCTGTTGCCGCTTCCTGTTTTCTAAGTACCGTTTGAGATCACTGTTGCTAGCCGTGCTGATGCACAGCAACACAATCATCACAGGTATCATAGATCTGTTCAATTTTATGGATTGCTTCGTGGACCGATTTTTCATTATCTTTGGAGCCATGTTCTACATGCCTCCGTTCTTCATGCCAGATACCCATAGAACCATCAAGACCATCCATCCCTCATACCAAACTAATGCTGTATCCGAAGTATGCATGATAGAGAAGTGAATATACAGAACATGCATCTTCCAATTTTGAAATTATAGGCATCTAGAATCATCTGTAAAAATAGCTCTAGATTCCTAATTTCAAAATTGGAAGCTAATATTTCAGATTTGGTGTATTTTATTGTATAGTAAACATGCATCCAAAAATGAGCGAAATCGAGGAATTTTAAGAGTGCCAAAAATGGCTTCGAAGTTGGGTGAAATGTGATGGAACACCCATGCTACTTGTTTGGATATCTAGTAGTTATGGCAGGATTAATTATTACATTTTGCGGTGCTTTGACATGTGGAATATCTTTGTGTAGATGCTTTGGAACGGTCATTCTGAGAAAATCTTCCATCTTACTTATGCTTATTTTTGAGTTGTTTTCACTTCTTAAATCAATCTTAACTACATCTTTTTATGTCGAATAGCGATTTCCCCTGCCCTTAACTATCTTTGCACCATAAATCATTAAGGGCATTCACAGCCAAAATTTTGGAAAAACACAAAAATTTCATATATTTGCAAGACTAGTTATTAAAGTTTTTAATTGCTATCTCGATTACGAAGGAGAGCGATTTAAGGCAAATCAGTAATGGAACCACACCATTGAAAAGTTCGCACACCAATTATGATGAACAGCGAATTTACGTGATTCTTAGCGATGATTTAGGAGGAGGCATGATTCCCCGGGATTCTGATGCGCTTCTGAGGCCGCTAAAGTTAAGGTTAAACATGGAGCTATCCTCTCTCCTCTCCAATTTTTGTCAAATATCTCAGTAAACATAATGGCTTGGGAAGTGATCTTTCGTGACTTATGTTTCAAAAGCATGTTTGATATCCAGTTAAATTAAGCCAACTACAAAGTCATTTTGAAAGGGGGATTATGTTTAATTGAAAGACCAAATTTCCTTGAAATTCATTGACGGCAAGGAGTCCAATGCTCGGTGCATCTCTAATCATAGTCATTGTTGATCTTGAGCAACTGATCAACCAAGTTTCGTAACTGCATAGCAGTGTCTGAATCGTCAATGTCGAGGAGTCGAAATAATTTCTTATGAAGAAGTTGAATGGGTATAATGTGGTTCTTCCATCCGGAAATAGCTGGGGTTGAGTATGAGGACAGCTGTGGTTGTGGACGATTTGTTACTCAATTATTCATGAAAGAGGATGGAGGCACAAATATTTAGCTGGTGGTGATGCCAGATCCTCACACTTCGCTATCATATCTCCTCAGTGACTGATGAAAATTCTGATCCGTCGACAGCTTCCCATTAAAGTAAGTGACGTTCTGTAAAGTGCGGATGGTGAACAGGGTCCACTTGCATATATCTTAATAAATATTAGTAAATATGATTAAAACAAAGTTGTCATGAAGGTACTTCATGCTGGATACTTCCAACAGAAAATATGACCCGATTGATCCATTTCACCAAATTTTACTGTAGAATTGAAAAATAATTATTGAAAGTCGTTTAGGTCGTTTAAAGAGGACAACTGTTGCTAGAGATAGACCTAACTACCAATTAGCGCCAGATTTTGAAGAATGAGTTGTGCCTACAAATTGAATTGAATTTTAGGTTGTTTACCTGATTACTTGTTTATTAATGTTTAAACATCTGACACCCACTTTTAGAAATTATGTCGAATCAATCAACAAGAGGTTAAGTTGGGAATCGTCCCCCCCTCTCATTCGGATCTCAATGCGCTTCACTGCCCAGTGTGGAAAGGGTTAAAACGGAACATAATTTTCACTCAATTCGGGTTCCCACTGATATTTGTATAGGGCCCTCTATACACAGTTTTTGAGACCTCTGTCAATATTTATATTTTATGTGAAATTAAGTAATATGTGCTTCTGTAAATTATTTGTAAAAAGCTTAATGCCTTCTAGAGCTTCATCTTCTCTCCGACAGGTTGGCCGTATTTTGTTGAGTTTCCGTGAGACTTTCCACAACACACCAAAGTCGCCACTGTCTTCGGTGGTTGGAGTTGCTGGTGGCGCGGACATTGAAAACCATCTGCTCGGCCCAAATGTCAAAGAAGTTCGTCTTCGAATGACATTGGACGTTCGGGAAGAAGACGCGAAAGGCTCCTTCCAATCCGTTCCTAAAGAAAAGAACAATTCATTTAAGCTTCGTCGCAACATCGATAAGAAAGTGTCATTGACCGTTCAACAAATTAGCCTTGAGCAACCACGTCTGAAAATTGAACGTTGCTTCGGACTCCTACTTGGTACTGGTCGATATCTTAATGACGGCGACATGACGTTGTTAGAAATGGAGTCCATGGGCACATCCATTGGTCCTGAAGGCAATTCGGGAGAGGCTGCCCGAGGAACGGGAGTCTACATCATATCAGGCAGCTGGGTGCCCACAGATCCAGGCTTTCATCTCCTCAACACTGAGACGCCGAAGGACAGAAGAGTTTTCATGAGTATCGCTGCTGACCTCATAATCGAAGGCATTCAAGAACCAATGCGCCTACCTGTGGAATGCCGCGCAAAGATCTACCCCGAGGAGGAACGGTTTTGGCTGTCTAATCGACGCCCACTAGTGCAAGAATTCATCATCAAGATGTCGCCGGTGAGTAAGATACGTTCCATTACGAATATACCAATAACAGCACACGCCTAAGTTCTTCAATAATTCTATATGGTTAATGAGTCGTGCGGAAGCAGCATGACGTCAAAATTTAGTCGCATTGTTCATTCAACATTCAAATTCCCTAATCTGATTATTGGAACAACCAGGCCTGCTTTAGTACTTGTATTTGAATTGTATGCTGCATGCGAGATTTAAAAGATTTAAAAGAAATGATACGGGTTAGCAAATTTGTATTAGAATTCTGAGACTCCGAAATGGGGTTCCTATTGCTCATGTAGCTGTGCTTAAGAAAAGGAAGCCGCGTTTGCCTCGATTTTTGACACGTAGAAATCTATTAGGATTAATTGGGGCTACTTTTGTGCAATTATTGTCTTTACTTGTGTTTACTTTTATTATTTCATATTTCTGATGTGGATTGTTGACGTTTATGCAGCAAGAATTTAAATTTATTTCATTGACTAAATTCCGCTTGAAGTATTTCTACATGACATCATGGGTGGCCTTAAACCTGCGATTCTAAGGGTTCACATCATTGTTGTCATTCATGTCATCTTTGAGCTCATTAAAGGTGAAAGCCAAGCAGACCATGGAAATTCAAAGAAGCTTGATTTTCTCGTTCCTTCCCGTCGCGTCAGGAACTTAATCCTCGATAAATTTCGTGTATCCTTGTAGTTTTTCTTCGTATTTGAAATTTATTTGGATGCTCTTTCGAGCATTAGTCATGTACGCATTCTACAATTACTAGAAATATCCAGGAGTACGCATTTATCTATGTACACGCATTTCAACATTCTGAAACAAATTCAACATTGTATTTGACCGTGTATTATGTATTTGTGTAATACCTGGTGAACAAGATGTATGAATCATCTTTCATGTTTCTGGCATGCAAGATCATCATGAAATCAATTACTTGAATTTTTTTAGTAATATGAGTTCATTTATAAATACACGTATATCCGTGGCACGTATATACCGTGGCAAATGGAAGGATAGTCATTCCATTAGATGCTTGGCTTTTGATACTTATCAGTCAGTTGCAAGGAAAATTTGAAGCACGGGGAACCCCTTGAAAAACCGAGAGAAGACAAATTAAATTGAAAAACCGTCGACACCCTGTAATAGGTATAATTCGCAATGAAATTGATTTTTTCAAGATTTTTCTTTATCTGATGGGAATCTTTTCGTCCTGCGAGGAGTGATGTCCAATCAACAGCTTCTTCATGATGGCGTTAAAGAAACAGTTGTTTTACTGTGTCATGCAGAAGACTGTATCAAGCATGCAGATGGGCTTCACTTCCTACAGATGGTGAATTCTTACCGGGCTACTTGAAGAGTGCGTCGACAAAGAAGAGAATTTCGAAGTGAGCTGACAAACGTGTAGTGGGAAGCACCAGGGATTTGAGGATATACGAGAGCTGCAGACCGTCTAGAGAGGGCTTCAGGACGAATCAGAGGCTGTGGAAGACAAGCTTGAACTGAACAGGAAGTGGAGATGAGTGATTCTCCACTCATCGCGTCGCGTCGCTAATAATGCCTTTCTCACTCAACCTGCGGCCTCAAAGCGGTGAAAGGGTGAAAACGGAGTCGCAATAAGGCTTTGTCATCTGAAGCTCATGCTTCTTTGGGTTCTACCTTGTCGGAAAGGTTTATTGTCGGCGGTTTGTGACCGTGCTCCGGCTAACTAGCAGGCTCTGGAATATTATTTTTATTTTACTGGTCATTGAATTTATTTATGTTTGATTAATTTTTCATTCTTTTTCTCCACGTTTGTTTATTTTAAATGTGTGGTAGGCTTCGGCCGTCCCAATTAACACCACTCCCTGGTTTGCGAGATATGAACAGTCATCAGATGTTTCATGTTGTTGAATCAGGTTTTTGGGCATGGCACTTATTTGGCTCATTTGTGATCGAACTTCCTTCCACTGCTCTCTTTTGCACTTCCCCATTTGTTGCAGGTTAAGGTGTGACATCCAACGTATTCACGGCATACGGGCGTCAGGTAGTTCGAGGGTCCCGAACCCACTGGTAATGCTTTGGGAGGCAGGCCCGGTCAACTGCTCGAAAAAAGGCGGTACAGTTCCACTGCCACGGACATGCGTGGGTAGCTTTACTGAGGGGTTTAGCCCGTGTAGCTGTATCCGGTTCCTCTGTGGCCTACCTGACTTGTACCCATTGTTACGGCAAAGGGGTTCTCATTTGGGTTTCTTCAAGCTTTTGCGACATGAACTGTGCCTATAAGTGTCTTTTTTGCGTATTATTTATTGCAGCTTTGTTGCTATTATTTACGTTTTTCTGATGCCTTCAAAGTTTCTTGTATCACTTTGTTGTACAGTATAATTTTCGTTTATTTGATTGATATTCCATGAGAAATTATGAAAATGAGAAAGACACACAAGAAACGTAGTCAAGCCGTCAAGCTCAAAACCCCTCTCAGGATCAGCTTCAGCAACGTAAGAGGACTGAGGTCCAATTACGACGACATCAACATCTTCCTGCAAGGTAAGTCACCAGATCTTCTAGCCCTGTCGGAAACCAGGTTAGATCCCAGTGTGTCATCAAGCGACGTTACTCCTGATGGATACATATTTCACCGGATGGATAAAGCACCTTGTCATGGTCTTGGAGTCTATGCCAAGACAAGCCTTCCCTTGAGAAGGCTTTGTAGCTCAGAGGATCCAAGGCATGAGTATCTTGCCTTCATTACGCCGCTGCAGAAGACCACTCTTCTTCTATTTTTCCTATACCGCTCTCCATCAACTAATGCGGATATTTTCAATGTTCTTTCTGACAAGATCGATTCTCTTCTACAAGAGTATCCCAGCGCTGAAGTTGCCGTTTTTGGTGACTTCAACGTGCACAATGTTGACTGGCTTGTGCACTCACGCACTACCGATCTCTCCGGTCAGGCAACCCAGGATTTCGCTGTCTCTCACAACCTTAGTCAAATTGTCACTTGTCCTACCAGAGTGCCTGACCGAGCTGGGGATACTGGATATCTCCTTGACCTGTTTCTCACCTCAAATCCAACTTGTTTTTCACACAAGGTTACTTCTCCCCTCGGCACGTCTGATCACTGTGTTATCACAGTTTCTGGCAAACAAGTTTGCTCCACACCGTCTGCACCCTTCTATAGAACAGTTTATCAATTCTCCAAAGCAGACTGGTGTGGCTTCCGCACTTTTCTTAGTCAAGTTCAAGCTGAGAATTTGATTCTGAGCGAGAACGTCCACAAGTCGGCGCAAGAACTGACAGAGTGGCTTCAGATAGGGATGTTGGCCTACATCCCTCACCGTACTTTCCAAATGACGCCTCACTCACAACCTTGGTTTACACCAGAATGTGCAGCTGCAAGTTGCCAGCGTGACCACTTTTTCCATAAGTATAAGCGTGACAGTAGCGCTGGCAATCTTGAATTGTACAAAACCGCACGTAGACATTGCAAGGAAACCATACATCAGGCCAAAAGCCGTTACGCTTTGTATGTACGGAAATCCATTGCTACCCAAAAGCTTGGCTCTAAGGACTTCTGGAGGATTTACAACAGTGTCACCAATAGGAACAAATCCTCCATCCCAGCACTCCGTCATGCCGAAGTCAGTACTTCTATGGCGACAACCTCAGCAGACAAAGCCGAGCTTCTTTGCAAAGAGTTTGCGAAGAATTCGTCATTAGACGATGGAGGTAGAATTCCACCTCCAATTCCCATGCGCACTGATGAGACAGTTAGTTCTCCTTCAGTCACAGTCCGAAACGTCAAAAAGATCATCGCCGGTCTCGATAGCTCTAAGTCTAGTGGACCAGACGGCATCCCGGTTTCGGTCTTCAAGCATCTCTCACCTGAGCTTTCTCCACTTTTATCTAAACTGTTCAGTACATGTGTATCCACCGGTGAGTTTCCCTCTTGTTGGAAAGTAGCTTCCGTGGTTCCAGTTCCAAAGAAAGGTTCTGACTCATCTCTTCCATCTAGTTACCGTCCTATCAGCCTGCTTCCAATTGCTGGCAAGATTTTTGAAGCAGTGATTAACCAACACATTGTTAACTTCCTTGAAACTCAGAACCTTCTATCAGAAGAACAGTATGGCTTCAGGCACTCTCGATCAACTGCAGATCTTCTTTCATATGTCACTGAACATGTGAGTCGTGTTCTTGACAGACAAGGTGAGACGAGATCAGTTGCCTTGGATATTTCCAAGGCATTCGATAAAGTCTGGCATCAGGGACTCCTTATGAAGCTAAAGTCCTATGGAGTTGCTGATCAACTCCACAAACTTCTTGCTTCTTTCCTTAGTGACGGCAGATATCTGTCGTCTTAGATGGCCAAAAGTCTTCCACCAAGTTTGTCAATGCAGGAGTTCCTCAAGGGTCAATTTTGGGACCCACTCTTTTTCTGCTGTACATCAACGACCTGCCAGACTGCCTAGTGAGTAAATTGGTGATGTATGCAGATGACACAACACTCTTCAATTCCAATGAGCGACTCGCTAAAAACGCTCAGCAACGTCAGCAGTTATGCAACGTTCTTAATGAAGACTTACGCAGGGTCTCAGAATGGGGCGCCAATTGGCTTGTTTCCTTCAATCCTTCAAAAACTCAGAGTATTCTGCACTCACGACTTAAAGGAGATGATGATCATAGCATTAAGATGTCAGATAATAGGATCAGAGAACAAGATTCCATCTCCTTCCTTGGATCGGCGGTTACGAAAGACTTGTCATGGAAACCGTACATCCAATCCATTAGCAAGCAGGCAGCTCAACGCATTGGTAGTCTCTATCGTGCTAGCAGCTATCTTCTACCACAGACTATCTGCTATCTTTACAAGTCCACTATTCGTCCTCTGATGGAGTATTGTTGTCATCTGTGGGCAGGCGCCCCACAAACGCATCTTAAACCTCCTTGGGGATTGAGAAACGTGTCAAGATTCTCAATTCAGAAAATCTTGCTGCTTGCTAGCAGTTTGCAGCCGAGCTCCCTCCGTTTGACGGAGTTGCTTCACTCCGTCTCTTCTATTACAACACTTCGGTAGAAGCAGTATGTGGTAGCAATAAGTGGCGTAGCCAAAAGCTCCATCAGAGCCAATGCAGATAATAGGAACTAATGCACCTCACATGCGATAATGTGAGCTTAGCTCCGCTCGCGCGCTGTAGTCGCTCCGTTTTTTTTTATTTTCGTCACTCACAGCTGTGGAATCAGCTTCACCCATATCCACTTTCCCCCTGACCAATACAATCTTGGCACGTGCATAGAGCCCAAGATGGGGTTTTTCTGAGGTTTTATTTATAGATCAGATTTTTTTTTTTTAGTTTTTTTTCTTTTCCTTTTTATTTAGTATTTCTATTAACAATTTATTAGTTTTTTCTCATCAAGTAACCCACTATCCAGAGCTTCGTTCATGGTAAAAAAAATATCACCATAATCGTTGAAAATACGCAAACTTTGAGCAGCTGCGAAAATCAAAGGCGAATATCTTCTTGGACGAAAATATGCAGTTGAATGACATTACTGTCCAACAAATATCTAGTGGCAGTTTTTTAATCAATTTTCAGAAGAAGCAATGTATTTCTGAATTTGAATTCCTACAATCAATTGACTTTTTTGTTAAGAAGTTCATATTTCAATTGATCACGAAGTTTAAAAATAACATATGTTTATGCTTATTCGTGGGCCTTTAAAGACTTCAATTTTCCCGTTTTAGGTCAATGGTACTGGAGATCAACCGAAACCGAAGTATCAGATTCTAGCAGTGCAGCCAGTCAGCCATGTGGATCCTGAGAGCACATCGAGCGGTCTGTTCGGCAGCTTAGTTCGAAGCGCATCTTCAAGCAGTGGCCCTTCCATCGGTGCTGTGGCCACCCCAACTGATCCAGAGCCACCATCTGATGAGGACGATGAACCACTTCTCAGTGGTACAGGTGAGACATAATCTGACTGTCAACATCCTATACAAATATTTCAAACACCTTGAACTAACTTCTTCGATTGAGCCTCCTAATTAGCGGGAAACTGTAATGGAATAGGAATATCATGAACATTGTCCTATAGGGCATGACTCAATGCCTTATCGTCCTTGTTTCAGGAGTGGTGAGCAGAGAAGTAACAGATGAACAGCTGCTGGAATCTTGGGGAGATGTGATTTGTAAATGGCAGGGGTCATTAAGTGGCAGTGAAGAGGCTCCAAGACCGAAGCAGGTGACTGGATTGGTACGTAAAGGCATTCCAGAGACCCTACGAGGGGAAGTATGGCAACTGCTGACCGGCTGCTACACGAAAGAGGCAGAATTGTGTGATGCCTATCGAATTCTCATAAGCAAGGACTCACAATGGGACAAAGTGATCAAACGTGACATGCATCGCACCTTCACCGCACACGAATTCTTCCAGGAGACCGGAGGTGTTGGTCAAGATTGCCTTTTTCGACTGGCCAAAGCTTACGCCATGTACGACGAGGAGGTCGGCTACTGTCAGGGTTTCTCCTTCATCGCTGCTGCTCTCATCCTTCATGTAAGCATATCGTCGTTTAGATAATTCTATGACCTTAGGATTTATGTCATCCGAGCATGTTTTTATAGAGTCTTTGTGGTGAAAGTGAATCGTGATAAGCGCAAATTTACCGAAGAAAGATATGAAATTCGTGCGAAAAGGATGCTTTGGTTGCATGCTGTCTTCAGGATGATTTCAACATTTGTGATCTAAAAATATTGGTAAACTTCGCATAATTTTGCAAAGACAAATCTCTGAATTGAATTTTGAAAGTTTGGATTTCATATTGACGAGCAAATGTTAGATCTAGTAGTATTCACCGAAGGGAAGTCCTCTGTATGATATGAGGAAGCGTTTTTATACTTGTAATACATATAATTGCCAATTATAGTTAAGTACGTCTACGATGTATGTTACGTTTAGGTTTCGTAGGAAATGGCTGTGAGGCAGGTACAGCCAATAATTGTATATTTGCAGTGGACACATCTGTTTTGAACAAAGAAGACCATCAGTCAAAAAAATGCTGAATGTGCGAAGTTCAAAAGTCCGTCTGATAGAATCTCCTCGACAGATGAATGATCTAAGGACGCATGAATATTTAAGAAATTAATTATGTACATGCACTTGATCATTAGTGAGATTGGGCAAAATGATCGTTTTCTCTTATTTTCCATAACGACTGAAGTCTGATAGTATGTAGTTTTTTTATCAATTTATCTACCAGTTGGTTCCAATGACCGATGCCAGCATTCGTTTGTTAGAACATGACGCAGAATATCGGGTTGTGAACCAGCAAACATTTTTTTTCATATAACTAAGGACAATGCGCTGCTACTTAATAGTGCCGGCTTGATGCTCACAGAGTCACAATCTCATTGGTAAAAAGCCATGCTTATTCCTTTAACCCTTGGCTTTAATGGATATAGGATATTTCATAAATCACAACTTAAAAACCAGAGAGTATTATTTCTATTCAGAACTTGAGCCCTAGATTCGAAATCATGTTACCTTGATGCTACGGAATCATGTCGTTGAAAGAATTTCGTTTGTCTGCCAGCGTTCGACAACTACTAGATTTGGAATAATGTAGGTCAATGCGACGAATTTGTCTGACGGTATTGCCGCAATCTTTTCGTTTTACTAACTAAATTAGGACGAATTACTGGATGCGGACTTCTCAGAAAATAATAACATCTCATCATAGGAAGTTATATATTTAGCATATATAATTTCGTTTATGCCCATGTTGCTCACAATCTTCTAAATCATTGTCACTTGCTCGCTACGTTGAAAATGAGATCTCTCTTATTCACAGATGCCCGAGGAACAGGCCTTCTGCGTTTTGGTAAAGTTGATGAATAACTATGGTCTGCGAGACATGTTCCGTCAAAACTTCGAAGGTTTGCATCTCCGTTTCTATCAACTTGATCGCCTAATGCAGGTAAGTTGTAGCTGTCAGATTTGGGCATTTATTCTATGAGCCTTCATCCGAAAAAGTGCTTGGTTGTATCTAAGATCTGATTTTCAGGACTTCATTCCTGAATTACATCGTCACTTTTCCGAGATGGCTTTGGATGTTCATCTATACGCGAGTCAATGGTTCCTCACACTATTCACCGCCAAATTTCCGCTGCCACTCGTCTATCCTATCCTTGACCTCGTTTTCAGTGAAGTGAGTAGCGACCATTTATGCAATGTCATTTATTATTTTGATGTGAATGTTATGTGATGAAATTAATCCTTTTCAACATTTTTCATTGGATTTAGGTTAATTTTCTTTTAAGATGTGATATCGCACAAGTATTACAATGATTTTGTCGAGGGTTTTCATGCGCAACTTATTCTCAAAAGCGACCATCAGGACTTTCAGAAGAAGGTGCAGCTAGCTATCATTTGAAGTGCACATGTCTGTCTTGGAGGTAATCGCATGATAGATGTTAGATGGATATTTTATCTTCAACCTATGATCGGCAATGATATCATTTTATTTTTATAATGGTATAAAATGATATCATTTAACGAATTTTATATCATTTCATTTTTTTAATGAAAATATACCACATTTAAGTGAAATATATATATAGGCCCACACCGCAATTATATCTAGTCATACTAATTTTTCGATTTACATTGCTACCATGCTACTTTTTACTGCTCTTAACAATGAAATTGAAATTAGATTGTATGCAGCATCCATGTATTCCAAATAATGGAAGACCGAAGAAAGCAGTTTAGTCATACAAAGCTTATTTTATATCAAAACTTAGGTAGGGCCTATGGCATATACATTCGACATCGCAAGTTTTGATTTAAGCTTTATACAATCGAATTAAAAATATGCATGCATACAAAATGCAGTTGGTTAGGCCAACAGAATCTAAAGTACGAAAAAAGGCTAAAAATATTTAGATGACAGTCAAGACTTCAAAAACATCAAGACAGTTATTAATGAGTTCAATGTTCAATCATTGTCAATCTGTGCGATAGACAGACTGACAGACAATAGCTTGTTACTTTTCGCTAAATGAATCAACCAGTGGGGAAGAATATGGGCAAGACAAACGAAAGAGACTAAATTTGCTTCAATACAAAATGCAAAGAATCTATGATTAGAAGATAATATAATTGAGGCAAAACTTTTTGATGATATCATTTTACATCATTTTTCAAAAATAAAATGATATAAAATGACATCATTTTTCCTCAGAATAAAATGATATCATTTTATCATTGCCGATCTTTGTCTACAACCAACAGTTCACCAGCGAGTTTAAGATACATTGCAATTTTCCGGCAAATTTCGACAGGGCTCAATCCAACCTATGGGTTTGTGCTCTGATTAAGCTCATGAAATAGAGAACATCGCCTGATATGGGGCTTCACACGTTTGATTATGCTCTTGAGAATGGAAACACTGGCGCGCAAGAGCAATGCAAAGGAAAGATTTTAAACGAAGTAATCGACAGTGAACAGAGATGGTTATTCTAATTGAAACAGAAACCTTGAAAACTTATATTCGTCACGTCCTTATAGCTGAAAGTTACTTCTTTATGAAAACCTGGCCAAGACTGGCCAAGACGGCCTTAGACTGGCCAACTTTTTTTGCATTTTGGCCGCAACTCAAAAGTATTGAGAGAAACTGGTTTTTCTTAAACTTTGACCAACGGATTAACCCTTTAAGCCCGGCCGACGAGCGGAGCTCGTCATTAGGGGTCCGGCAGACGAGCGGTGCTCGTCATTAGGGGTCCGGCAGACAAGCATTGCTCGTAGCCACTGTGCGTTCAAGATACTGTTTAGAGAGATACCGGAATAGAAGGCAACTTTTCATTCATAGCTGGCTTGCTCGACTGAGGTGTCTTTTGCGCACGCGTGACTGTGACGTCATGCCAATCGATGCAGCCGTCTTCATTCATCACAGGGAGAGTGAGCGATATTACAGATTGTTTCATAAAAAATGGATCACCCTTAAACATCGCCTTAACTTCAACTTTGTCTAACTCCGGCAAACTTGAACGAATTTCTCTGAAATTTGGAAGATATGTCAGTTGTGCTTACTAATATCATTGTTGGAAATTTCAGAGCATTTGTATAGATTGTTTCCTGTTATAGATAAAAAAAAGTTAGTAGATACAATTGAGTCTTCATGTAGCAATGTTACACAAAATCAAAACTCACACTTATATTTTTACCTTTGTGTATTAAATATTTACTTTAGTTTAATTTGGTTTATAATTATTCTTTGTTTACTTTTTTATAGTACTATTATTACTTTACTATTTTTTTTTAATTGTTTGCTAGCAAACATTTATTTTTGTTATATTTATTATTCTTTTTGTCTAGTTGTTCTGTTTTTGTTTCTTTGTTCGAATATCCTTATAATTCTAACATTTTACAACAATAAATAAATCATACATTATAAAAAACAATAGAAATCTTTTTGTTATTCTTGTTGAAAACAATTTATTTTTTATTATTTAGATATTCCATGTAAAATCAATTTTTTGTTTTTTATGAAAATTGGTTTTTTTTTTGTATCTTCTTTTTTTTTTTTTTTTTTTGGTAATTTTATTAGTTTTTGTTTTGATCATCAGTTTTGTTTTATTAGTTAGTGACTCGTTCTCAATTACTTCTTTGGAATTATTTTTTCTTTTAACATGTTCGAGACATTTTTGTTTTAAAATATACCAGGTCGTGCTCAATTTACTAAAACTATATCTAACTCCCCTAAAAAGTATACATTACAGCCTAATTTGCTTACACATGTACGTAGCTCTATTAAATTAATACATTAGTTTCTTTTCTTAATCAACAATGACAATTTAATTCAACTAAATTCGACTTTCTACATCATGATTTTCTATGGCTGCGTCAAACAGGATCATTCATACACCATTTCATTTTTTTTAATACTATAATTATATACCACTCTATCAATACTTAAAATTATAAAACACAAACACCAAGATCATGACTAATATATTCTAAATGTAACGCTGTTTAATTTAGATATGCTCTTATATTGCGACATCTAATTTTCCAAAACATAAATTATATATCTATTTAATAATTCGTATCTAAATTTGTTGATTTTTTAGCATAACAGACATACGATTCTTAGTATAGAATAATTCTTAATATATAATCTTTTTGATTAAAATGCCTTAACGAAATCCACTATGTTTTTCCGATTTAATTAAATTAAATCAAATTTTTTTGACATTAAATACTATTACTGTATATATACGATAAGTTTTTTAATTAAAACGTATTATATCGAATTTTGTATAACAGGCAGCCAACGCATCTGAATGATTCATTTGTCATCATGGCTACAGGTGCTCGGTCACGACGGGTGATAGTACCTGTTATTTTTTCCAATTCCTTTGATAACTAAACTTGATTATTTTGATACTTGATACTTTTGCCAAATATAGCCGGAATAGAGAGCTGAAAATTTTCATATAGCCGGGCCTAAAGGGTTAATGTTACCATCCAAGATTACAATGTCAGTTGTGTTTTTGGATGCATCCAACGTTGCCCATGGAGTTGACTGAAATGCTCATCACTTTTCTTCTGTTTTGCTACTGACTCAAACTTTCTAATTTAGCCTACAACTTATCTCTTCTTACCATGCAATTTTGTCAGGTGAGATCTTGACACGAGCGTAGGCACACTCTTGCTGAAGACAAGAACAATGAATAGCGCAAGATGACAATTTTGATCATTCTCACGACAAACCATCGGAACTTCTCGGCCCTTCAATTAACATCACGCGCTTATCTCAACTATAATTACCATTACGTACGTTGTTAGGGCGTTGTCTCAAGCTCAACTGACACTTCTTGCTTTAATGTTTTTGCTCAGTGATAGTGCAGATGAATCACACGGTTGCACAATGAGGCATCATTGAAGAAAGCTACTTCGCTTGGCAGAGAAGTTAGCAGTCGAATCCTCTATTGATTGCATTCTGAATAAGTATTTCATTTATAAACCTGCTCAGCAGCTTTGTAGTCTTTTCTTTTTCTCCGCTGTGTTTTAGACATATTTTCCATTTACTGCTTTCCAAATGTGATTAATTCACATGGTCTGACCCTCTCATTGATAAATTGAGCTATCATTTCGTTAGTTGAATTTTCAAAGTGAGGAAGTTGTCCTTGATTATGTAATTAATATATAGAGAAAAATTAGTGGCGACACATGTCCCAAGCTTGCAACTTGATTGTCGTGCACCTACAGCCAATAATTATAGTGGTAGGTCAGGTTAATTTTGGCACTTAATTTGAAAATGAATGTGCACAAGGCATAGTTTCAAGCCTCTACACGTGGAAAGTACCACCACTCGCTCTCACTACAGCTATTTACCCTATTTTGATACTAGTGAAAGGTGACCAGATCTTTAACCAAAGTATGAGAAAGGGCCCACCGGCCCATAGGTGCTCAATATGACAATAAGGTTACAAGCATCCACCCTCCCCAATGTTGTGGCAATCATGGATTCATTGGTTTAGATACGTGACTTTTTACTAAATGTTCTTGCCCTTCTCAGCACGTTTTAGCATATTCTTTCAGTATGCATTATATTACTAGCTGTCAACCTTCTCGGTACTTTCATGTATGTGCAATACGAGATTCCATTTGTGCATTCATCCATGCAGAACAGTAGACATACATCATTATTTCCCATCAATATCAATTCCATGGCATTTTATGATTGGGTTATTGTTATTCCCTGAATCATATAATAAATGGATTTTTGATACTGTGCAATGGATATTATATTCTATATTGTTTATTTTCCTGTACTGACAGAATCCGGTTTCATTTCATCGCTCTGCTCATGTGGGTTTCCGAGTTCGTAAACCAATTAAATTGCAAATTATGCTTTTTTTCAGCTAAGATTGATCTTACAGAGAAATACGTCCGTGTTCAATAATAATTATCTTCTTTTTAACTTGCTGATACTGCAAAACCGGTGCATGCTTTTTGCCCGAAATGCCAAGTCAAAAGTAGAAGACTAAACAAGCGAAAGATTATCTGCAGAAATGGATAAGTAGAACTTTAAATGATCAATTCTCTCTCTTCTGTAGGGGTTGAGTGTCATCTTTAACGTGTCAATAGCGCTGTTGAAGGCTTCAAGAAAAGACTTATTAACGCTGGACTTCGAAGGGGTGATGAAATATTTCCGAGTGAGCATGCCGAAGAAGTATAGAACTGATGCATCCGGCAAAGAGCTGGTCCGAATGGCCTCTGGAATTCGAGTAAGTTCTGTCAAAGCCAATTTATAAAATCTATGTTTTTAAGATGATGTGCTGTGCTGTCCAAGGGTTGCAATCAAATGATATTTTTAAAATGCAATTATGATGTGAAGTTCAGAGATGACAATTTTCCGCTTCCACCTGAAAAAGACAGCGCAATTTTGTCATTATGCTTACTAACCATTGAAAATCATTTTTGAAATGTGTTTTCATTTCATGCAAACTGAAAGTAAGTTAACTCGCAATTTGTCTCCATGAGTTTTAATTGGGAGCCAAGTGTAGAAGATGGCAATTATTTTTACTTGTTTTTACCCATCTTCTATACTTTTTTCCCAATTAAAACTCGTGAGAAAAATGACTAACGAAGGCCTATTCAATACTCGCAATTTGATAAAATTGATCACATAAGTCAATAAGTAAATGTGTTAGATTCACAGTCAGTTTATTTGACATCAGTTTTTGAGAGCGAGTATCGACCACGAAATTCTTCCTAAGCTTCATCTTTATTATAAAGATCGTTTAAGTTTTTTACATCACCGTTGCGCATATATGAAGCAAGCTGGATTTTCTAAGAACCTACGCGATGTTTTAAAGATATGTATTTTGTGAAGTATTGGTGAATTTTGAAAGCAACGTGCACGTAAATGATATTTATCAAACAAATAATAAAATTCCAAACTGAATTTTCAAAAGCTCTATTTGCAAAAAAAGAGCTTTCATTGTAATAACAATAATGACAACGAAGTGTTTATTGAGATCACAATGAAAATCACAACGTAAGTGTTATAATCGTTTTTCAAAGAGCTGTTCTTCATCTCCTGAGGTCGATAGGAACGTGACTAGAACATTACAAATAAATCTTCTATTTTGGTAATTTTTTGTCACTTGAGCTGAGCAGTGATTCTTTGACCTTGTGCATAGGTACATCTTTGTAAGAACTATGTTTCTATTTATTACACCAAGCACAGGTCATGTATGTGACAAGAATATAATAACCTCCAAAATTCTCTTCTCCGGGATTTATGACAAAATGAAATGCATTAATGCGGTAAGTGGATTATCCCGCAGTCTGGTTAATTTCGCGAATTCAGTTTTCAACAGAGTTAATGCATATTACCTACGCAATTTAGAATCTAGTTTATGGCATTGAGTGTCGTACACGGTACACCAGTATTACAGCAAATTAAGTATCGTTATATCTTTCATGTGTCAGGAGCCTTATGCAATTTCGTGCCTTACAGATTTCGTCTAACAAGCTGCGCCGATATGAGCGAGACTGGGCAGAAAAACAGCGACAATTGGCACAGGACGAAGATCCAGTGGAGCGCTTAGAACTGCAGATCGGCGTTTCCGAGGCCGCTCGTCTTCGGTTAGAGCAAGAAAATGATCATCTCGCCACGGAACTCAGCAACTGTAAATTAAAACTGCGCGCGCAGCTCGACCAGGTAAGCAGAGAGACATGGGATAGTGAAAGAATAGGTTACTGCCTGCTGTCTGCGTTCTTCCTCACCTGTTTGGTTGTACTGGAAATCGGAGTTGTAGATGATAACTTCTAGTTGTAAAGGTTAACGAAGTACTTGGCGTGTCAATCTATGGTTAAATTGTTAATTGATGGGTGACTTCAAAAAGTATTGACGTATAGGCGAATTTGCACTCTATGATTCATTCATATTTATACTTTTAATTCAAATGAATTTAGAGTTATACGCGCACTTCGAATGAATAGCATTTTTTGAGTTCTGCTTAAAAGTGACTCAAATTTCTTAATATGACGGAGTAAATCTGAAAGATGTGTTTCGATAGACTTGTGCTTCGGATAGGCCTAATGTCCCTTACCTTCAAGTCGCAGTTGAAATCGCACTGAAAAGTGATGGTTGAACGTCACTACTCTCCCTTACTGGAGGATTGGTCGGTGCTCACATAGTCGGGCATTAATCTGGAGCGTTGTGATGTTTTAGTTCGGATACCCTTCCTGACGATTTCCTATGACACTTTCGAGGCTCGACCTCTGGACCAGAAGATCGCTAGGCCAAGCACTTCACCACTGTGCTACGGAGACCACGGAGATCACACTGATATTGTAGAGTTTCCATTTAATTCAGAAGTACTGAATTCAAAAATGTAAATATTTTCTCACAATCAGACCGATATTTTAAGCGTAGCTTGTTCAATATAGCATGAGGCATGTGAAATGATTTGTTTCAATTTTTTGAAATCATTGTGGAATAAGAAAATAGAGAATTCTATTCCAAGTTTTTTTCAATTGATTAATTTAATTAGCAAATTATTATGTAGTCTCACTTCAAATGTACATGACCCAAACTACCATAATTGCTCATTGGGTCATATTTGATCCAAACTGAAATCTGTGTCTTCCAAAATCCTAGAAGTTAAATGAGAGGTATAAAATGAACCCTGTTTATACTCGGAAGCACATTAGGCACTGAGCCTTTTTCCATGTGGCCGAGTTGTTATTTATCCCACTCTCATTCTTCTTGTGCTGAGTGCTTAGCAAGAATGCAGACTGTACCTATTTTAAAAGTCTTAGGTTTGACCCGACCAAGGTTTGAACCAAGGTCTCCCGGACGCAGAGCGAACACTCTACCACAAAGTCACAGCGCCGGTATATAACTTCCTATTTATACGTATATTCTTCCTATTTAATGTAGCACTTAAAATCACTTATCAGATATATAGTAAAATTGTTCATCTTTGCCATTCTTGGGTCTTTTAAAGATAAAACTCATCTCCTTTATCGGGTCAATTTACAGCGCTGTGATAAAGGTATTCTGGGTTATGCAATGGCATATCGTCACACGTGGGCACATCATATTTAAATGCCTATCTCTGGAACTATTGCATGCATTTCATAGTCTTTCGCAAGCATGTATTGAACAAATAATAATTATGATTCAATTAAAAGTTCTAAAAACAGTGTATTAAATAATAATGTGCTCTTACGGTATCTAAATTATGATATACCACAGATATCAGTCTTTATACTCGTCTCCTTCGACTGTGCATTAAATCTGACTCGGACTTTCTACAACGTGTAAAGTCTGATATATCATATGCTTACCTACTTACTTCCCGTTTTTCGTCCTTTTCCACGTTGAACGGGGGCAGACCTGATATGTCATATACGTAAACAATTATTTTCCATAATTCCATCAATAAGCTTAATCAATGCTATCATGGTATGAAAAAAGTTTTTGGGTTGTTTATATTCGTTGAGCTATGATAAAAAACAGCTCAGCGCGCGGGATCGATGAACGATGCAAAATAAGGATATTCAACATGAAAATCGTTGTTAGTATAAAATGCTTTCTTTCTCAATCAGTTCCGATTGAAACCTTAAACAACTTATTTCCAGTCATCCTCAGAAGAAATTAAAATATAAGAAGTATTCGCGTAGAAAGTTGAAAAGCTAGTTAAAAGGTTCCAATCTACACTGGTTGAGAAGAAAACATTTTGTACAGAAAACGATTGCGACAATTTTCCTGTTGGTTATATTCAGGTAATGAATTGGGCATTCAAGGAAAGTTTTCATTTTGCTTTCAATAAATTAGTCACCAAAGCTACGCCGTTGTGAATTTACGTCAGGAAACTCAGTAATTTTCAATCTTTCCCTCTCTCATCGCATTACTGTTACATCATTGCTACAATAGAAACTGAGTCGACGTTAAACGATTACTGTACTTGTGCGGGTGCACTAAAAAGTTATGAATAGAGATATGTATTTGTAGTTATTCCCAATCATGTTGATTTTTAGCCGTTTCTTTAACTGAGTAAATAACTGTGAATAAGATCATATGTGTCAACTCCGATTCCAAGACAACCGTCATATTTCTATCATCGCTGTCCACCCTGAGTTGCTGTTATCATCGTGTCCACAGTATCTCGTACAACTGCACAACGTAAGTCTTGAGTTTCTCTATTGACTGAATGGCTGTTGGTTTGGTGTTTTATTTGTGTGAAAGCTTCTATTTGTCGCTCCCCTCATCTGCCATTTGTCCATTTGTTGTGTATTCATGTGTAACAACTTGAAATCTGCCCACGTTATGTACTTAATTAAACATTGAATAGGTGAGTCGTTTTGGTGTTATTTGCTTGTCCTGATAGTTGTTATTCTGCAAGCTTGAATTGTTTAAGTACCTCAGTGTATAAGTATTGTTTTCTCATCTCTAGTTAAGGGATGTTGTTATCGTCCCAGAGTTCGGGTATCAATGCTATCAAACCCAACCTCTATGATTAGTTTAAGTCTTTCCCAGCCTTGGGATTGGATAGGGCAGTGCTCGTCTCTGCAGCCATGGAGACAAAGTGCGGCTACACGCTTGGAGCTCGACAGCAGGTAAAAGCTGCTGAAATTTAAATGTCTAAATTAAAAAAGCATTTTTCCGTGAACAAGCGCTATGTCGGCAAAAATTTAGATAAAATTGCATTTCAAGCAATTTCTGCAATAAAGCTGCAATGCTATTTGATAATATATATTACTTTTGTCAATAAGAGTACTTAAAGTTAATAATGAATCACTACAGTAGGTGACTTGTCCCCTGGTGACGCCATCTGTTAAACTTCCGTTATCTTGTTAATATGATGATATAGTCTCAACCCTGTTTCAAACTCAGGTCTCCCAGAAGCATAGTAAAACTCAACCACAAGGCCACTGCGCCGTTCGTTGTCTATAAGTTCCAATTTACAACACTTAGTTTCATTAGCGATGGCCGCTGCAGACACAATCGTCTAACGTTTCGTGCTCGGAAGTGCCTCGTAAATTTTGAAATATTTTATAGCAGAACTTCCCAATTTATCTGTCGTTGTAGGCTTCTCAACAGTAAATAATTGAGCCTAAAGAACGCAGAGCAGACTGTCTGCCACAACCACAGGGATGACAATCCTTTTGTACTTTGAGAATGATATCACAATAATTTTGTGGTGTCCATATATGATACAGCATCGATATAGCACTGGTATATCTGAAATTAATTCAAATACTAGCATAACCGCATGAATAAGGTTGTTATCTTTGATGGCGCTTACCAGAATTAACTCAGATGATAACAGCGATATGAAATTGCAACCTCTTTTCATTTTGATTATTTATGCTTTATCATTGAAGTACGCGTGTTTATCCGCAGTAAATGGTCTGTGATGGCTATTTTACCCTTCTAAAAGGTGCTTATACTAATGTAGCTTTCACATTGAACATGCTTACTGCTGACTCAGATGTTAAGGGCTCACATAAGTTTTGTTTTAAAGAATAGGCATTAAGGCAGATTTCACGGTTTCAAATTGGTGACAGACATTTATTTGTTTTTCTCTTTGTTATTGTCAGTGTGTTTGTACGTACATGGATCATGCACAAACCGGTGGTAAAGCTGCTAATGGTTTATGTGTATAATATCTTCTCCATAGATGTTATGTCATACCATCCCATAATCTTTTTGTGTTCAAATTAAGCATCAATCTTTAATTCATATATTCGCTTGTGTTAAGTGAGAAACATTCCATCCGTTATAACAAGGTCATCGCACATTTTCTCTCACGTCGAGAGTCATTCATTGATGTGCTAAAATTTAGAACCAATTAAATTAGAAAATTATTAAATATTATTAGAATATTAAATCTAGAAATTTATGAGTTTCAATCCATTCCTCAACCTGTATTAACCAACCAAGCGTGCTCAGCTGCAATATGCACGCACCTTATATAGAGAATTAAATGCACTGATGTAATATGCCTATTATATTTTTAAGGGATCCATAATGGATGGTGGATTTTGGATCAGCAACGGAATTTTGCTAGAGATGGAAAATTTTCTTTTATTATGCTATTTTCTTACTTCTCAAAATAACTTTCAATGCATTAATTATTTACCATTTTCTCTCACAGCTTTATGAATAAGATGATATAGTATTTTTTTGTTCTGCTGGAATGGTAGTCGGTGTAAAAAGCACCTTTGCAAGCTCCGTGAAAATTAATTGTTTTAGGTTTCGGAAAAGCTTTCATGAACCTCATTTCTGATAATGACAAAACAGTGACTCAAAAGCCCGATTTTTCTTATATTTGCGATATCTTTCAAGCACTGACATCTGAAGTTTGTTTACCTAGTACTTCAGCTATTGCTGCCTGACACAAGAAATATAATTATGCATAAATTACATTCCTTAAGTCTAGCGGAAAGATATAAATTATAATATTCTATTAAATTTGAAAATATGGTGCCTAAGTTTTATTTCTCCAATCCCATCCGTAGCCAATGAAGTTATTGGCATCTCTGGTTTCTAAAAAAGTCAAGTCTAATTAACTCGTGCGCTCATTTTTTCTCAGTTAACAATGACTTTAATCTGACTTTTATACTATGACATCAACAGCTTATAACTTAAAAGCTATTTTGCTCAGGCTCCACATGAAAAATAAACTATTTAGAGTAGGCCCATGAAATCTAG
Source organism: Prostheceraeus crozeri (assembly GCA_907163375.1). NCBI lineage: Eukaryota > Metazoa > Platyhelminthes > Polycladida > Euryleptidae > Prostheceraeus > Prostheceraeus crozeri. The sequence continues at coordinate 534,788 of CAJQUW010004013.1, forward strand.
GGATCCGTTTTCTATGTAGAAAACCTAGACATGCACTGTACCTATTTATTAATTTTGCATTGATGCACTGTCAAATTTTATGTTTTGTCATCTAACAGTTCAGATAATCTTGGTCCGAAAATATCATCTACATGTAAAGTGGAAATTTTGTCACCGTCACCTATCTTTGAAAAGAAATTACTTTGACTATTTGACTACTAAATCTGGTGATATCAATCGATGGAGGTGAGAGCTTTTCTTATGATTAAACACTTGAAGCAAAACTATGTACAGCCCAATGTCTCGAGCTTTTGTATTATTAAAGGCAAAAGTTCACTAAAACTACTAGTAAAATCATGCAGTGTTACTCAAATGAATCACTAGAAGATGAGCTTTGCTTTGCATGTTACTCAACCGAGAAAATTCTTGAACTCTATATACTTAATTATAAGCAATGATATCTGTAGCCTACTGTTCTACATAGACGTAATGCTGGATTAAAGTCGACTCAATGACAATGCGACATCTTTCAATATAGGTATCGTAACCTTTTGAAATACTCAATACTCAATGCCCGTACGATTCACGAGGCAGAAATATTCCAACATTTCTTTACCAGTGAAGTGATTCAACATTGGAACTAATTATCTGAAGATGACGTCTCTGAGAAATGTAGAAGAATTCAAAAAAGAAAATAATTAGTTTTTTAAGCGATCAGACATCTGTTAGTTCAGAATTAAAGATGTCGAAGTTTGACCCATTCTTGGGTCTCGTATTTGCCACAATCGTTTGCCTTTTATGTGATACTCTGTTAATTTTTCTTTTCGCAAATACAGATAAAAAAAATAGCCAGCCACAGCTATATGTGGCCCCTAATAGCCAGGTTGAACAATAAGGTGATTGCATGTCAGTGATGTCACTGATAACACAAACAAAGCTGTGGATGATCCACGAATTGCGCAATTAACATGCTCATGATGTAACAAAATGTTTTGTTGCCCTCTTTACCGTACATGCCTTCACAAATCCACAGGTGGAAGACAAATACGAAACTGTTCGCGCTGAACTCTTCAACTGTCGGACTCAGCTCAACGAAACGGAAGAGGAGAAGGCGAGGCTCGATGTGGAGAATGCGCAGGTGAATACATTATCATCATAGATTTTGTGATCCTGACTTATCAGCCAAACGAAGGTTGCAGTCCTCTATGTAACACTCTTGCATAATCCTAAGATTAGAATTTTCTAGATCGATAAAATTATGCAGCTGGACTTTTCCTTATTTTTATATTTTACGTATTTATTTAATTTGATTGATTCACCGTATTGGTTGCTAATATCTTATCAACAGTATTTTCCACCGTGAATAGTTTGCTATCTGACCATTGAAGAAGAATTTGTAGAAAATTTTGTGACATGATACTTGCGTTTGGATAAAAAAAATTGATGCATCCATTCTCAAGTCGCTTGTGATTGTCTAATTTCCGCTAATAATTTGTCATCGTTTTTCACCTATATAAAGTTTTGCAGTCATACCCTGCGATCACCTATGGTTGGAAAATTTTCGGTCTTGTGAAAAAAGCTTATGAAAAGTGTCTCATGCCCACCTGTAGATATGTTCTTCAGTCTGATAAATGGATAACTAAAGCGGATTATAGATAATTATCCCTCCATCGGAGAAGTACAATATTATACTCGTTATGATTTATTGTCACTTCGTCCACAGATCAATGACCAAAATTATTAAATATGCGGGTAGTAGCATGTAGTAGTTTAAAAATGTAGTAGTAGCATGTTATTGTGAAATGAAAATCACAAAAGAATTTATACAGTAGGATGCAAGAACTGACAATAGTTGTAGGTATGCATGAATAGGTCAATGTAGGTTGCATGATTTAGAGAATAAATAAAAGTTAAGCAAATAATGTCACTGAGAATTGCACAGAAGCTCTTTTTTACGTCACTACTCCCCATACTTGGCGCGTGGACGGTGCTGACATAGTCAGACTTATGGAGCGTTGTAGTACTTTTAGTCCGGATGCCCTTCCTGCCGACTTCCAATGACACCTTCGGGGATCGACCTCTGGATCAAAAGATCGCTAGGCCAAGCACTTAACCACTGTGCCACGGAAACCACTGAGATCCTCAGTAATCGACTTGTATACATAATGCACTCATGCGATATATCTGGAAATTCATGACACTCACAAGAGTCACCGCAAATTAATTTTTGGGAACGTCTTTGAAGCTTCTCAAGTTTTTGAAGTAGAGTCGACAGCAATTTGTTTTTCATTTCAGTCGACGGTAGGCAACACAAAGCGGGAGTATCATTTAATGATAGAGATGTTATGATGCTGTGATATAGATGAATAAGACAAATAGTAATGTGGAACTCACAGTTTATCAATTCGCGTCTAATACACGGATACTCGGATCCGGGCACGACTCCGGTCAGTATCTAAGCACAGGTTTTGGTCCGGCTACAGAAGGGATCTTGCTTGCGATAATAACAGAAGGGTGGCTAGCGATAATAGCGCACTATCATTGGCAACAGATAACCCTTCACTATGAGTTGAATGACTAACGTTAATTTGTAGGCGAAAATATTATGAACTTCTAACAAAGATTTTTCGTGTTTCCAGTCATTCCGCCTGTTATTGTGTCTATTTTCTGCAAAATTTTAACAGTGGGGCCAGATGGTAAGTAGACGCTGGCATCTAGCTTGTAAGCTTGACCACTGACGGATGTATTGGGTAAAAGTAGGAGTACGGTTAAGACGGTGGAACCACAATGCTCGATATTGACATAATCAAAACCGAAGGCCTGGGTCGACTGGCTCACTTCCGCGGTCAATCTGTTTGAGTATCCGGGTGCGGTCCGGTCCGATCTTATTCCAAATCGATTACCTCGGGCATAGAAACTGGTAGCCATAAAACCTCTAGAATGGAAGTAAAGCTTCATGCAATACGCAATAGTTAGTGTCACAGAAATCGCACGCATTTTTGCTTAGATACACTCGTCAGCGGCTGTATCATTGGGTTGGAATCAATTGCATGTGCAATTCTAAGCTTTTCATTGGTGGCTGATGCCCCAACTTACTTCCCTCGGATGTGCCGCGACATTGAGTCAATTTCCATTCTAGTTAACTTCAGATAATCTATTAGTGTGACCCCGGATTCGGTCCAGCTGCATTTCAAATCAGCTACCCGCCCACGGGTCTCGGAACGGCAGAGTTTCCGCACTCGATCGATAACTGCTGGTTAGCACATCCCTAGGACTTCTAGGTAGCAACTTATGATGTTGTATATCTTGCTGATGATTGAAAGATGCTGAAGAGTCAGAAATATTTACTGTAAGGATCGCATGAATGTAAAAATTGCATGACTCGGATGATCGCAGTCCTTGTGTGAAGCCATTTTATACGGTGTCATTCACACAAATTGTGACAAATTTGAAGTAGATATCTCTGCGAGATAATCGATTAATTGTGCTCAGCTGAAGTATTTACCCATTTCTATGTTCAGAGGGTGTCTACAATTGGAGGAACGCGTGAAAATCCTCAGAAGGACATTTCGGAATTCTATTCAGACTAGCGCTGTATTTCTTGTGTCAGAAAATTTCAACAGTTTTGTATAATGCTGCAACGTTGTCACATTATTTTTAACTTTCAGTTGAAGGAGATGTGTCGGAGAGAATCAGAAGCGTGTCAATTGTCAAATATACGACAAGAGAAGATTATTCAGGAATACAAGGACATCACCTCCCGTCTCAGTCGCCGTCTAGAAGTCGCTGAGGCCGCTGCTGGATCATCACCCAGCAAAGTCCCTCCCAGTGCCCGTCAAGACGCCCTAGAGGATTCCAATCGTGTTCAGCTGCGTGAACTCGAGCAAGATCTCGCTGCCGTCAAGTTGGAACTCTGTGAACTGCGCTGCTCGAATGAACAATTGTTGCACGAGAATCGCAGTCTTCATGGTGCGTTGGAGGAAAAGTCAAAGAACACGAATTGGTTCTCAAAGACCATTAACATGGTCCGTGATAAAGGCAGTGGTAGCGGTGCTTCCAATCCAACGCCTGGTGGTGGGACCTGAAGATCGACGTTGAAACGTCGCGATCAAAGTATTACGTCATTAATTGGGCGACCACAAAGACGTAGTTAGAGTACTCATGTGTCCTCATCGGATTTTGAAGTGGAAGATAATGTGTTGAGGATAGTTACCATGATTGTTAAAGTTGGAGCTCTGAGTCATTCTTTCTTCAACCACTCGATCAACTGTGTAGCGTTGCCTTCTTCGGCGTCTGTAGGATGTGATCTTCAATGCATTCGATGATGAATCATTATTGCCAGGGACAGGAACTTTCCGCATTGAGATAAGAATATTCCATGGACCAATTAGTTCTATCTAGGTTTCAAAAATTGAGCTTCACTTCCAGAGATTCAGCATTATAAGCAGAAATGTTAGCATATCAAAATACCCGACGTTGGCGGATATCAAGTCGTGTGAATCAAATCTTATCTTTTTCATTGTCTTCCATGCAGGTAGACAAAAATGCAATGGGCAAAAAAAGTATAAATGAAATTCCTCATAAAAATTCCGTACATCCATTACCTTCACTATACAATATCAATGAGAATGAAACAACTGAACTATATTGAATTGTCATCTTTATTGTTAATGATACATTCCATATGACCCCACTAGTTTACCAGTCGATAACTTGGGTCGATTACTTAGGTCTTATGCCGGAATGGAGAAAACATATCGTTCATATCAGTGTGCGACTATCTATGCCTCTGCACTTTGTTGGACAACTTCAGGGTAAGATGCGCTATAGAAATGAAGATTTACCTCGAACAAGACGTATTATGTTTCCAATTTCTAATCTAGGCATTAATATGACTTCAAATGTGAACTATAGACTGTTGAATCCACAGCTGTATGTTGAAGCAGTTTAAGTAAGACGCAGTTTTTCTTTAATACATAGCCTGCGCCCTAAATCGACAACAGACGATCTAATATGTGATTAACATTTTTTGTCCTTTGAATGCTAAAACACTCTTAATTTTCACATTGCCTGTCTCATTCAAAAGTAGTAGATGCTGAAGCTCTTTGAAAAGTACCAGGAGCAGTACGGAATGAATCTGGGGCGCTTTTCGATTCAAGATTATTCTTTTATATAGATATGGCCTCTTGATAAGATAATATTGAATACTTCAATGTTTTTCTTTCTGTGTTATTATTTACTTTCTTATTATGAGGAAATCGCCTGTCCCTGGTCATAATGCGCTAAGATATACTGTAGCTAATCAGAGCTATAACGCACGGAAGACTCTATACTGTTACTTTGATTTTGAGGATAGGTATCATGAATCGGAGAAACTGAATTGATTTAGAAATACACTTTTCTGACATTTGCGCACACTCGTAACCCATTCCCTTTTGTGAGTTCCAGTTTACATATACATAAAACATTACGTGATCAATCAAAAAATGTGACACATCAAAAATGATTTGCAGTGTTTCCACTGAAGAACATCTTGTAATAGACATGAACTCTTCATATTTCACTTAGCAAACTCCTGGTTGATGTGTTGGTCATCTATTCTGAAGTTAGTTCTTGGGATGGGAAATGAAGCATAATTTTGCCGAATTAGCTGGATAGTGCTTTGAATTAAATATCGTGTTGCAAGCGTTGTACTTTATCGTCGCAGACCACAAGAACATGATATGCGACATGGGATTAAAAATCATGTTTCAGTTACTTGAATGTAACAGTTATACTAATTATTCATAATGAATTATCTTTCAAAAAGCATTTACCTTTAGTGATGAGTAAATTGATGTAGAAGCTGGCTAATATAAGAGATAATTCCTCTGTAGTATGCATTTAAATGTCTCGATAATGAAAATAGGGATATTTCGTGATTCCATTGTGATAAGTAGTTACTCAATGATGCATTTGATGCTATCTCTGATACTTAAGGAAGTTCTACTTTTTCACAAATAATAATCGATAATGTGTCACAAGCAGTCACTGATGGACAACTGGTTGTGGCGCAATGCTAGAAATTTATTGACCTGAGTTAGGCGTGAAAGCTTGTTTCGTTTTAAGAGAGTCATGGTTTCAGATACAAGTTTGCTCCTCATTTATGCCGACCGAGCACAGGAGACAGGGAGAGTTAGTAGTTTTCATGCCTCATTTTACCTCGCTTAGTAGTGAAAAACCACTGACAATTGAGTTTTCGTTTAGTCATTCTGACTAATGGGTTTCGAGACGATTATTGTAACGAACTCTCAATCTATGTTCAAGTTTCGATTTATTAGCCACAGAAGTTGCTGAAATCCAACTTTAAATTCTGTTTTGTTCATATTTTTGGAAAAAGCGATGCTAAATTCAATCTCTGTATGACCGCCCAGAAAAGTCAGGGCATTGACAGAGTAAGTATGTCTGGTGCGCACAGATCTGCACATTTCCGCAACTATTTTGTCTCAAGGAAGGACGACATAAGCCTGTTTCACCGTCTCCTGTGTGGCCAGCCCTATTTTCTCGTCTCTTATCTTGTGAATGTGCGACTGAGTCTGATGAAGTCTTATGAAACCTATTTGTTTTTATGCATTTACTATGTTCTCATTCTTGACAAAATAATGGAAGAAATTGTCATTGGCCATTCCATAACATGTAACGCTTAGAGATGTTCCGTTGCGTTAATTTGCATCAAGATGTAGTCCGTTATCATGAAATCCAAGCTCTCCGTGTATATAGTTGTGATTTTACTTTTGCCATTCTCAAGCCGTTATCTTTTCCACATGGACAGATTTTTCATTACCTCTTGTTCCTTGTTGCATCATTTGTCATTCCCGTTTGTCGATGCCCCCGCACCTGCTGTCACCGATCGACGATGCATTTATAATTCTCTTGTCACATAGACAGTAAGTGATCAGTACCTACTCTCCTCTATCGATGACCATTTATCATCCGCCACGATAGTCGGTGTTTTGCATAAGTGATGAGTATGCGCTACTCTTCCCACCTATGTATATCCGAGGTTCGCTGTATAACTGCGATACCCGTTCCGTATGAGGAGATTTGATGATGATGAATATATACATCCTGATACACGAATACTTATTTTCATTCCTGTTGTTTCAAGGGACGATAATTTCTGAAATTTTCAGTGTTGCCAGGTGTAAAGTTTTATTTTATGAAACTTGAGGGAAATTCAGTGAAGCAAATTGAAGCAGGGGGAATTATACTTGCAGTTTAGATAAAGTCAAAACATCAATTTTTGCAAAATAGCCTAAGAACTACATAAACTACTTGGCTACTATCATATGATGGTACGTGCACAGAATAATTGCAAGGACTAGAGTTTACAATTTTCAGGAAATTCCATGAATCAGCCAAAAGGTATTTGGCCCTCATCTTTGTGCTGCAGAAATGCTGTGGACGGTTGAGAGCAATGGACAAAATTAGCAGGAACTAGATAAGCCTCTGAAAAAGGAGACGACTAATGCTGTGCGAAACTAAGAATAACATGATCGCATATAGGTTGGGATAAGAAAAAAGAATCAATTAAATGATGGATCACCGAAATCATCAACTACGGTAGGAGCTCAGGATCTATAGTCCCACGCTCTTAAGAAGTGAAGGAAGATCTCCTCGTTTAACTGCTAGAAACCTCACGTGGCAGACAATTTTATTTTGAAGAAGCAATGACAACGGTATGCAATTTCCAAGCGGGTCTGTCGTTAAAACGTCGAAAATTGTATGAAATGTCTTCATCGTTCAATGGACCCACATTCTTGAAGTAGCTCAGGTAGGCGAGCCAAGAAGGCCCAGTAACCTACGACTAGTGATGAAAATTTTCCGGAAAATTTTGAATCAAAATTTTCCATGGAAAATTTTGAAAGTTCTGAATTTTTGTGATAGACCCTATGCTTTGACCGCTTCTACAGCCGAGGCAGCTACACACCAATAGAATGGGTCTAAAAGTGGTGATCTTGATCATCACTTTGATTAAACCGATTTTGAAAAATGAAAAAATTTGAATTTTTGTGATATAACTTTTACGTTTTATATCACAGCTAGACCAGGCATAGACACATCAATAGAATTGTTCTAAAACTCTTGATTTCATCATATCATTTCGATTAAAAAGAATCGTGGCAATACGAATCCCGTCCGCGGATTTTTTAGCATTCCTCTGCCACCAGTGGCTAGTGGCAATTTGTTGGCATTTTTAATGTTATAACACAGACATCTTTTGGGACAACGTGAATTTTTTCCTTTACGATAGGGGTATAATTTCATACATTATGAAAGATCTGGAGCAAAAAGAATGCACTTTATTTGGGAGCTTGTTTATGGCTTGAAAGTTAAGCTTTATTATTCAGCCTTGATTGGAATGATACAATTTCTCCATGTTTTGATGAACATGTGAAGCACAAGCACACAGTCCAACACACCATTATACATGAGCGACCATATATTGGAAGATAAGACTGTAAACTCGTGAGATAGTTGGAAACTAGAGATATCTGTGATGAGTAGAAGAAAATCTATATGATAGCTTCTAACTTCTATGGGGTAATATCCGATATCTTCGTAGAGGACAAACTACACATCTTCCATTTCTAGCTCAGATGGTTCAGATCAAGTTCAGATAGTTCCAAATCGATTTCAGATCTCTGAATTTCAGACTTTTCCATATGAATTGGAGATTCTCCAGTTGAATCTAAGATCCTTTCAAAGTTGAGTTTCTGACAAATATCTGAAATTCAATTAGAGAAATCTCAAATCAATTTAATGTCTGATATTCAGTTGGAAAGATCTGAAATAGACATGGGGGGTGCAGTTGGTTCTAAAAGTTAACATGCATGGATGATAGAGAAGTTTTCGGACTTTGAATGTTACATAGTCTTTTCAAACGACTGCAACAAGTCTCCACAACAGAGGCAAAAACGTCAATCACCGAAAAAAAATTTCAAAATTTTCCATTGGAAAATTTTCCGGAAAATTTTGAAAAAATTGGAAAATTTTCCGGAAAATTTTCTGGAAAATTTTCCATTTGCATCACTACCTACGACCCAATCTATAGAAAACGATGCTCGCAATAAACTACCGAACTGCTGTGTCAATACGTGAAGAGACAATAATGTCTCCATCCATGAAATTTCAGTAGGATTTGCGCTGTGATTGGTCTACACGGCAGCCTGTTGAAGTTGGAGAGCAGGGACATAAACATAATGTTGTCTACAGTTATTCTTGAGGTGTAATGCAACAGTGATTTTCGTGTGAAAATAATCACACTGTGGGAACGAATCTGGCAGATAATCAGCTACATATTATCATGCAATAGTTCAGTAATAATTTTTAGCATATTCGCTCGCGAAGTTCGCCGGTAACAATTCGCGGATTCGCGCTCTATGTATGCCACCTTTTACTTTTGACTTTCTCTCTTATTATTATCTTTCAGCCGAGGCTATATTTTCTCCCTCACCTCCTCACCATCACCCACATATGGCTACTCTATCTAAGGAATAAGTGCAGACTATCATTCTTTGATAATGATAAGAATATAGAGAATCCGCTTTTATCAATTTTCATAACATCTCTTGACATTCAATAATCTACAACAATGACAAATATTTGAATAATATAATAGTATTTACTGCGACATTTATGGAAGATAAATACTTTTTTAGTTTAAGCCTTCCTGAATTAAAAAAGATCGCTTTATATCAGATCAGACTGAGTATGCAATATATTTTCATGTAAAGGTAATATACGAACATTACTACTTACCACTAATTAGTTGCTACAATATCCACGATTTCGCCGGTTGGCGAAAAATCAGCTCGCATTAGTAAACAAATATCTACCAACTAATTATAGCAACTTTTTCGCCAACTGTCGTTTTTTAATTTTACATATGTTTTTGGATAGATGATGATCATTTTCACATGCGGAGATAGTTTTTACACGAAAATGAACCTTTAAAAAAAATTATCCACAAAATTGCTACCTCGCCAGATAATCTGTTGATATTAGCAAGATGCATTCCCACAGGGAATATTGAGATGTAGAGAATTAGGAAAGTATGCTATACACATATTTCAATTAAGCTTAATTAATCCTTTCTTTATTGAAGCAAAATGAAAAAGCCCATTCATTTTGTTGCAAGTTCCAAATAGCCTGCAACATTGTGGATAGGCTAACTGATATTCATAATTTTTGACGTTTTCATATTGGTTTGATCTTGATTGAAAAATTCGACATTATGCATTCTTATAATTTTAAAATGGACCGTCAGCAATAAATAACATAATAACATCAGCAGGAGGATACTTTGGTGACGAGATCTTCTGTCGTGTAAATGAATTTCATAGTCCTGTTGCTTACTCACGAATGATGTTTATTACATCATTTACACTAAGTTAAGAAGATTGCGATGCACTTATTCAGATCTTATTTCATAATTTTTATTGAGATTCTTCAGGCATGAATTAATTAGTTTTACTAAGCATTTAATTTCAAGCGATGATGAACAGGTCAAAGAAACTATTCAGATTTTGGCGATGCAAGGCATCCCAATTCTGGGAAAATATCGATCGAATTATAGTTCCATTTCCCGATGTCTGGAGTCTTCCTGTTTGTCACGCACAAATCGATATCGTTATACACTGAACAATACTTAAAGGACATGTGCCAAGATGCACAACTTAGAGCTCGGCATCCATACTCTATGAAACTTCCACGGTTCAGTAAAATAATCACGTTTGATAAATGCTTCAATTTTCTCTATTTATTTATGTTTTTCTTTATGGATTTTAATTAAGTATTCTTTATTACAATCTAAATCACATGTAAGCCCAATGTAATCCATTTTCATAGGGGCCGAATGCTTCAAAGACATCAAAATGCAGTTCAATCAAACTATACATTCAAGAAAACAATTTTCATTCAACACATTTTCACAGATACTGTGGGCCACATGGTTGCCATAAATTATAGAACGTTGTGATGCCACAAAATAGGCTACATGTGCATTGTCTTTGCAATATTGCAGTTTCTTAACATACTGCTACGCATCGCGGCATCTCTGACGGTGCAATTTCTCTAGCGTTATATGCTGATGTGGCCTCCGGACTTTAAACTCATATTCGGCCACTAAATTGTTCCGTTTCGTAGGGAAATGAACTAAGCAAGCAAGCCACTCGAGTGATAATTCATTCTATGTTCAAGAAAGTCCCTCAAGCACCTCCTTTCATGACATTTATGGATGACCAAACAAATGATTATTATGCACTGATTTCTGTCATGTAAAGTCGATTATAAAAATGGACCACCACCTGCTTCAACATAATAGCACACCACATCAACCTGCCCTCGAACACAACCCGCATGCGAATTGAAAGAATGATCTATAACGCGCCCTCAAATAGAAACCACACCTAAATCTATCAATTACGAGGTATTATATTGTTACGAGGTATACTATTGTTCTAAAGTTGGCCTTACTATAAGATCTTGATTTATGAATAATCAACAAAACACTATTATTTAATTGCCCCGGTGCTCCTTTCAAACATTATTTCATATTGCTTGTTAAAAAATTCTATATTTATTGCTATCTTTAGCGTGGCTCACACGTCTTATCAAAATGAAGGAAGGGACAATCGCTTAACTGACAATTATCAAAATCGAAAGGTGATCAATGCGTCATCACTCAAAATAAGCTTCTGGTTCTACGTCTTGCAAATTTTGCGTCTCGAGTTAGTCGTCACTGATATAATTATTTTTCTCTTAGATTTCTTCCTTTTAACTTTCCAACTCATTATCATTGTACACAATGTCTGACACCTAATCACCAAAGAATATGAGGTTGAATCAGACATTCGAACATTTGATCTTACAATCTGCCCTTAAGTAGAGCCCGCTCTGAAAGGAGCTGTCATTGAAATTGCAAACCAGTCACATAACACGCGTGTTATTTTCTAAAATTCTTGAAAGCTTTAGAATATATATCGCAGAATCAAATGTGAAAATTAATATCTTTTTAATCAATGATTTCAATTAACATTTATTTAATATCTGTGCCAGTGCCACTGGAAAAGTTTCACTAGACAGATAAAGTGAAGTGTCTCCAACCCGGAAATGCGTTGGTTAAAAGAGCCACCAGAATAGCTCCTTTAGATAGATGGAGGAGAGCGCCATTAAACCGACGACAGCAGTGGGTTGGAGAGCTTTCAGAGCAGTTCCTATAGACGAATGATAGGAGCGTCTCCAACCGACGAAAGCAGCAAATTGGAGAGCCACCATAGAATCACTACAATGGACAGAGCCGTCTCCAACTGTTAAGTGCAGCGGTTTGGACAGCCGTCAGAACAACTCTTTTCGGACAGTTGGAGCGGAGTATCCGCATCTGACGACAGCAGTGGATTGGAGGGCTTTCACAGCAACTCCTTTAGACTGATGCAGCGGAGTGCCTCCAACCGTAAAGTGCAGCGGATTGAAAAGCAGCCAGAATTACTCCAATGGATAGATGGCGGGATGGGAGCGCCTACCAACAGACAAGTGCAGCGGCTTGGAGAGCTTTTAGAACAACTCTTATTAGAAAAATGAAGTGGAGTGCTTCCAACCGACGAATGGAAACGGTTGGAGAGCTTTCAGAACAGTTCCTTCTCGACAAGTGGAGCGAAGCGTCTCCAACCGGGGAATGCAGCAGATTAAGAGCCACCACAATATCTCACCTAGATAAATGTAGCGGAGCGCCTCTATCCGACAAATGCAGCAGATTGGGGACCTTTGAGAACAGTTCCTTTAGACAAATGGAGCCGAGCGTCTCCAACTGCAACCGGAGAGTGCAGAGGTGCAACTGGAGAGTGCAGAGGATTGCGGAAGCTCCAGAGCAGCTTCAGCGGACATGTGGAGTAGAGCATTTTCTGCCAGCGATCGTGGAACGACTCTGGCTGACAAATGGTGAGAGCCGTAGGTTTTTGACCTATAAATGCAGAGCACCTCCCTCCATCCGATGAATGAAGCAAAATGAAGGAATTACAAAGATTTCCTGGACTAAATCGTTCTACAATTCAATCATCATCAATTTCATAGTTCACAAGCTTTAATTTTATGATTGATATTTCCCCTTCGCCCAGTTGCGTGTAGTAGTTTTTGCAATCACATTTACTACGCTCCCACCGCTTCCCCCTGGCTACGTCCCTGATCTACTATAAGGATAAGCAAGCATGCAAGAGGTCGATCCCTGTCTGGAATATCTCTTCATTACTGATGAAGATGATTTTAAAAATTCTCATGCGCACTACAATCACAAAAATTGCTGAACCAGTGAGCACAAAGTCATCACTCCATTTGCATTGTCCACTGAACTTCTTCTTCTTCTTCAGCCGTTGTCGATCCACTGCTGGATGAAGGCATCCACATGAACTTTCCAGGTTCCCTCTCCTGGACCACGCTTATCCAGTTGGCTCCACCAACTGTCATGATGTCGTCCATCCAGCGAGTCTTCTGTCTTGCCCTCTGTCTCTGCGGTACCATTTCGTCACTGCTCTCGTCCAGTGCGTCTATCCCGCTGCCGCGCCACTTGTCCTGCCATCTCCATTTTTGTCTGGCTGCTTCTCTCAGGATGTCTTTGACTTTGGTTCTTTCTCTTATCCAGGTATTCCTCATTTTGTCTCTTTTCGAAATTTGTAACATTGCTCTCTCCATAGCTCGCTGTGTTGTACTCAGTTTCGATCGTTCCTTTTTTGTCGTTTTCCAAGTCCCGCTACCACATATCAATGTCGGGAGAATGCATTGGTCGAAGGCTTTCTTTTTAGGCACAATGAGAGGTCGCTTGGTTGAGGTCGGACAATTGGGAGGTCTTCTGAACATCCATAACCAATTACAACCACTTTTGCTGTATTGATTTTTCATCTCATCAAGTTCTATGAAGGCACTCTTGTAATTGTGATTGATCTCACTAATTATTGGAGCTCGTCTACAGAAGCATGTTTGCTAATAAAGTTTCTATCAATAATCAGCTTAGTGATAAGAAAAGGGATTGTTGTATGCCTATACATGTACGAGTAGTTGCATAAGGTCCCGATCATATGGAACTGCTTTGTTTTGCTTTCTGTAACATCACAAAGACTTAACTACATGTACTCATGTAGTCATGTGTAACGTGCTATTTTAGAGATCGTATGTGATTTAAAATTCAAGAGCTGAGATGCACAACAGAAAGATTCTTAAAATTCAATATCAAATAAATAAACCTATCAATTATTTCTCAGCCAATTCGAAGAAAATCGTAGGCGTCATTAGCAAGATAATGCGCTTAATCATTTATTCAATAATATAATTTTGGTAATTACAGATCATTAGATAAAATAAAATATTTTTTGAAATACTATTTACAGAAGCACGCTATCTGATTCTTAGATAAACTAATCTCAATCGAGCATGTAACTGCGAATTCCTCCTATTTTCAACTAACTTTTTTAATGACTGTATCACTACAATTGAGAAGGTAAAAATTAGGCTTAAATATCTTCATGTTTGTGAAGGATCAGACTACCATAGTCAAGCAGTGGGCCTATGTGTAACTGGAAGTGCTAAACTAGGAAGACCTATACACTGTGTAGGTATACGCCAGAGAAAAAATTGCTCCTTGTATTTCGCTTTAATTTTCCTTTTTTAGCCATGATGGTGACATCAACACTGCAGCAATCAAAGGACTCATATCAATGACAGGAAATAAATCACGTAGCAATGCAGATGCATGAACATCAAAACAGTTTTCATTTAATGATACAGTAGTTTCCATTGTCTTATACAGGAATGCTCTAGCAGAAGACACAATTATATGTTGAAGAAGACAGATCTCATTTCTCAGCCACACTTTCTCTGAGTAACGCGAATGGACCAGAAGGTGCGATCAATTCTCGACGATATTGGGAATCAACCAGGAGTAAGTTGATTGCTTTGTCTAATAATTTTGGCTCGACTATTGGCATTTGTGCCGACTTGAACCAAAAGGGATCCTCATTTTACATGAATTAGTATGGGATTTTCTGATTTTGCTCTTACTTACCAACTGAAGTTTGGGGATCAATTATTTACTGATTGATAAAAGAAAATTACAGCAACAGACTACAACAGAATGCAGGGCGAAAGGAGGTGCAAAGCGATTATCGAGCAATGTGTGGAATTGATTGAATAGCAGAGCAGCATTCACAAGCAGACCTGCAGTTCAATACACGTGATAAGAAACTCGAACCATAACTAAGTAAAGTCATTGCTTTCATTCTTAGTAATGCATTCAGTAAAATGGACGAATTCTTCCGTTGAGGCGGAGCTGTGCCATAGTTCAACACTGGCCATTTTCGAGTTGCCAAATCGATGTGACTTTGGCACTCAAGGTTTCAGCAATTTTTTCAATTTCTAAGTCCGTCAGAGCCCGCCTACTTTGGAAAAACAGCAATTCCTAGCTTCAAAACAAAATAGAAGTATAGGCTATGTCATTGCGTGTTATGTTGGATTATTTTGCGTCCGAAATGTTTTGATAAAGCTGATGTCCTAAATTTCCTTTACTTTGCTGCATAGTACTGCATAGTAGTTACTAGTTTAGCCAATCAGCATAAGCCTTACTTTTGCATGCGGAATCCGATTAATGTTAATGGCGGATCTAAATTACATTGGATATGAACTATTTTCTAATACGTCCTTTTACTTGCCGAACAGCAAGCATTTTGTACTTCATACATTCTTGTGATTCTTTATCTCATTTTATTAAAATGTCGTATAGCTAACTATAAATGAGAAATAACTTGACTTTTAAAGCCATCTGAAAATATTTTACCAAACATCAATGAATCGATCTTCCATTTATCAGTAGAAAATTAAAGGCGTACGATATGAGCTGAATAGTAGGAAAAATGCTTGCGATATCAGCATTAAAATTAATATTCTCTGCTAGCACGTGCTTTTGCCGTATGTCTGACTTCATTTCCGCATTATCTGAAAAATATGACTTGCGTGATTTTCCTGACATCCGGAAAATTTTGACTGCATATGCTTTCATATTTATAGACATTGTTGATGATTTTTATATGTCCCAAGTTCACCATTCAAAATTAGTCAATCCAACCTGGACAATTTTACCTCATCCTATAGTCGACTAGCTATTCTTTAACACGGTTAAAGGATGTCCTAGCAATTTGCAACTCAGAGATACCTCATTATAGAGCAGAGGTGTGCCGAAACAATGAGAAGTAAATCAAAAAGAATATTGCGCATGTATATTGCAAATATTTCTGGAGTTCACGCCAATCGAAAAACAATCGTCATAGCATAATATTATTGTAACCCTTCTTTCACCTGAAGACGTTTCCTTCTGTCACATTGCTACAGTCTTTGATGCGCTCAACCACGAATTTAGTACGCGGTTCAACGACTTCGACGCACTTGCTCTTAAAATAAAGCTCGTTGCATCGCCGCACCTGATCCAGATAAAAGAGTTTCCATTCGAACTTCAAATGGAAGTGATCGAGTTGAAGGCGATTGATTTTGTGAAGCAGGTCGAAAGTGGTGGTATTTTACATGAAATATGGAAATCAGCTGTGGAATATCCAAGATTGCGAAAGTTGTCCTAAAATGTTTTATTTCTATTTGGAAGCACATACGCCTGCGAGGCAGCGTTCTATAAATTGAAGCTTACAAAGAACAAGCACCGGACGCGCTTAACAAAAAACAATCTCGAGAATAGTTTACGTTTAATGACATCCTCTCAAATGCCTGATTTTTGAAGTTTGGTCAACCACGGACAAAAGCAAGTTAGTCACTGAGTCTCATACTGATATTGTAATTTTTCACGAGATTTTGTTTTTCTACCTATTTAAATTTTGTGTATTTTCATGAATAAAATGTGTAAAAATTTTAGCTGCGTTTTTATTCGTTCACATTTATTTTATCACTAAATTCAAGGCTCACGTTTTGGGTAGCGAAAGAACTGCATGATTAGCAATAATAAGATACTTTATAACTTCAATAATAACGCAAGGTAGGCATGCTTTTACGCGGGGTTCTGGAAATGCGTAGGCCTATATACGAGTGAATGCCTAGAATGGACCGGCTCGTGATTCCTTTATGAATTATTACAGTAGCTTATTAAAGTCTTTTCTCCTTCGGTTGACCTTACAAAAACATGCTTTCAACTTTTCAAGTGATAATAACACCTTAAGCTTAAAATCATTTCGGGTCAAAAATGACCGTCGGTCGTATATGGGTTAACTTGCTAACTCATTCTTTACGAAGTAGGCCTTTGTGCGATTTTCAGTGCGTCATTCATCAGGGAAGGCTAATTTGAGTGGTGGAATATAAAAACGATTGGCTATTAACTTAGTTGTGTGCACACATATTAAGTGCGGCCGCGATTCTTTCGGCCTTCGATATGGCGGCCGAAAACCTTTAAAAGGTTGCACACCCCTGGTATAGAGATACCATTACCGCGGCCACGGCATCGGGATTTTGACTGAAGTCTATACATCGATATTTCTGAAATTTCTAAGCCATCTTTTAGACCTTACAAATAAAATGCTGATAAGAATACCCATATCTTCCGTTGCAATTGACAATTTTTAGTCGCAGATTATCTTTGATGATCCATGAAAATACCTATGATCAAAAAGACGTTTTTGAAATGCATGTAGTTTTGTTTTCTTAATCAATAGGTGAGATTGTATGCATTTGGGCTGGCTGTAATCAAACAGCAGAAAATCATATTCGATTAATGCATATTAATCTTTTATCAATGATATAAATATTATCTTTAAAAAGACTCCTCAGATCAAAAATGCTCTGCAGGCCAATAAATTGCTCTGAACAGGATTGCTTTATCATCAACTGTATGAGTAATTATTCTATGAAAATTAAGCATTTGACAAAATTGACTTTTGATAAGCACTTCTCAAAAGACGTCATAGATTTGACAATCCGGTGGATCGAAATTTTCGAGAAAAAAAAGCTAGAACTAAATTCATGAAAATTCTAGTTAATGCGGTTTAGTTTTAGAAAGCAAAAGTACGATTGAGATGCGAATCTTTTCTCCGTTTAGTGAGGCAATTTTGGAATTAGTCAAGTGTAGATGCATTTTCCTATTTGACTTTCCTAAAATTCCTGTGCGTTTGAAGTAGGAAAGGACGAATATAATCTATTCACTCACAGCAGCAAGACGTGATTAAAGAAAACTTTCAGGTGCATGCATGTATGTTTCATTAAAGAATCATTCTAGCAATAGTATATGTGTATATGCAATGATAAATCTGTAGAATAAATTCAAATATAATGAAACTTAATTGAATGAAATTCTGTTGCAGTCAGAACCTGGAACACTCAGACCCAAAGCAAAAGTAGGTTGAATATGTAGTAATATGCCTAGTACTGAATTGGAAAACAATCTATCAATATATTTCAGAACAAAAGCATTTGCTGCTTTTGGGAACAAGATAATACGGTGAGAGGAAACTGGACCGGACGGCTTGAGTTCCTGGTGACAACATTAGGATATTGCTTTGGCCTTGGAGAAATATGGCGTTTTCCGTATCTTTGTCACATGAATGGCGGAGGTAATGTAGCGTATTTTATACCAAGTGTCCTTTTTTCATTTTGCAATTGATTTTCCAAAAACGTTGCTATTTTTGTGATAAAAAAATCTCTTGTCTGTTGTAGGCCTACTGCAATTTTGCTGAACTTTACTCAAGGCATCACTACATAAATAAATCGCTTTCATAATCGTGATTGGTAGACGAAACAATGAATTTGATTTTTGAAAATTACGAATTAATTATAATGTTGAGTAGACATAATAATCGATCAATTAATTAGCATGATCATAATATGATCATTGCATCAACAATAACTGATACCGAGGCGGTTGAAGATTTTCTTGTCCTTTCCTGGAAGATCTTAATTTCATTATTTTTATTTCTTAATTTTTTGAAAAGTGACTGATATTGTTGCTATTTCCATGATATGTGCATACTTTCATCAAGTTTTTTATAATATACTGCAATTATTACATATGGGCCTAACAAATGATGCAATGATTGATTCATAATTTCGCTTATGAATTTCTTTTAACTATATTATCATTGTGTATCAAAAGTCATGCAAAATAAAATACATGGTTTTATACAGCGCCTAAATAAGTAACCAAACTAAAAAAGAGATCAACGCAGTTATAAAGGTACCACTCCCGACCTGGCACGATGCCTGCAACGATCGCAAATTGCATTGATTTTTTTTCAAAAAACGATATTTTTTTACTAATATTGATGGGTTAATTTGGCTTCAGAGTAATATTGTTCTCTTAGATATGAGAAAATCAATATTAACTACAAAGGGGCACGTGGCTCCCCCAAAACTGTTTCAGATAAAAAGAATTTGTTCGTCGAAGGATTAATCAACTATATTTTCATTGAATTTTCCATTCTTTTTCCATTCTTTTCCATTCTTCTTTCTTTGCAAATTGCTAAAATGAAAGTGATATACAAGTTGTCTCAAAACGAATGAAAAAAGTTTTTTGCAAAAATTACGCACTTAAAATTAAGCTATTTCGAAGACAAATACATTTTTCGAATCTTCAAAACATGAGGTCTTACATGATAGGCGATTTATTATTTTACAAAACAAAAATGGCTTCATTTGAATGACTTTTAAAAAGGCAAGTTTTTAAGTCATAAAATGTCCTCAAAATGCCTTCCAACGGCTTGCAACATCAAATACACACGTCGCGGAAAAGAAGCAATGGCGCTTGTCAATTCTTCAACGACTATCCGTGAGCACTCTTCTTGAATGCGATGTCGCAGATGTTCCAGGGCTTTGATAGTGAAAAACTCTAGCCTTCAAGGTTCCCCAAAACCAGTAATCCACTGGCATGATGTCCGGCGACCGTAATGGCTAATTCCGTTTGCACCCTCTAGAGATGACGTGGTCAGCACCAAATGTCGCCTTCAAGTATCGCCGGACTTAGGTGCATAATCAGCCGGAGCCCCGTCTTGCATGAAAATTGTTGATTGTATCCTTCTTCTTCTATCCAACTCGGGACGAACTTGGTTCTGCAACATTTCGAGATAATTTGCTGAATTCACCGTTTGGTCAAAGAAAAAAGGTTCGATGATGAATGAAGCATTGAATCCGATCCACACGCATAACTTTTCGGGATGAAGAGGCTTGGTTAGAAATTCTTCAGGCTTCTCATTCCAGATCCGTCAATGATATCGGCTTGTGGCTCCTTCGAGATGGAAGTAGACTTCATCACTCCATCAGATGTTCAGTAGGAGATCCTGGTTTCTCAAAAACCGCTGTCCAAATTCAACCCATTGATGAAAATCAGCTGGTTGTAAATTATGAAGCACCTCAAGTCTATAAGGTCGCTTGCTCAAGTGCTTCAAAATTCGATGAATGGATGCAGCTGGAATACCGGTCTCATTTGACAGTCCTTTGACAGACGCCTTACCGTTAGCACCACGGACGCCTGACGTTCTTCCTATAAAGACTACCTCCCATGAAGCTGATTCAAACCACTTCCAGTTTCTTCGAATTTCGAAATCAAATTTGAGAACGAAGAACAAGTGTAAGGTTCCTTGATCAAATTCCTTTCGCGTTTCAATTGTCTAATCACGCTTGTCGGCGAATTCCCGTTGTCATAGCAACAGTGAATAAGGTCAATTTTTGTTTTGAGATCAATAGTAAATACAAATTCTTGGAAAACGGAACGGTAGAAACCTCTCGTTGCGAGTGATGAAAGCTGACTACAAGAATAATAACTCACATGAATTCATGAGTGAAGAATTCATGTGCAGAAGTTACGTCACAGCTGTAATTGGCTGAAAGGAAGAGCAACAACGCAAGTTCTAAGGGACCAGAAATCATGCCCGCCTCAAACATAAATAATGCTTGAATAGAACCGTTGAAACGTTATTGACAAAAGGAAAAACAAAACATGCTAATTTCACTGTATGAATTTGACGCTGCAAGCTGGTGGAAGGCATTTTGAGGACACTATGTTACTTAAAAACTTGCTTTTTTCGAAGTCATTTAAATTTTTTAGGACATTTTACAACATAAAAACCTACTTTTTTAGAAGTCGTTCAAATTACGTCATTTTTGTTTTGTAAAATACTGAATCACCTATCATGTAAAACCTCATTTTCTGGAGATTCGAAAAATGTATTTATGTTGAAAATAACTTAATTTTAAGTGCGTGTTTTTTACAAAAAACTTTTTTCCTTCGTTTTGAGACATTTGTAATGCACGAGTAATGCGGAACACTTTGACGAAATTCCTCATCTTTCATTCCTTCATATAAAGTTTTTGCTTTTATGGAATTCTTCTAACATTATTATGTCTTTAACTTACTTCACCTATAAGGAGCCAAATATTGCCTCCATATTGAAATATTCAAATTAGTAAGACGTGCTTAATTGTCTCATATTACCAAATGAACGTGGAGGACGATATTGGACACTTGAACTGAAATCAATCAATTTCATATGGAATGGTTGTTAGAATGATGGTAGATTTAAGCTCAAAACTTGGGATACAGACCGATGAAACTAATCAATAGCTGTTTAATGCTCATTGAATTGGATTGATTTGTATATATCATCTTTGCTACCCCAATTCCAAAGAACATGTCTTATAAAGCACGTTGATGATGTTTGTTTATCTTTTGGAATCAGGAAAAATAAAGCCAGTGATGACATTGACGCTCTCATTATCGAGGTTGAAACCGTGTCTACTTGGTTTGCTCAGAATTGGCTGTCCTTAAATTTGCAAAAAACAAAAGGTTTAGTAAACTATCGAGGTCAGTTCAAAGAATCTTTCGACGTTGAGAACCATTTACCAACCGTGAATTTCCAGGACAACATCACATTTCTGGGGTTATGCTCGACAGTTCTTTTGGATGGAGATGTCATGTCGATTACATTGAGAGGAAGAGTGATCAGAGGACTTATATATTGAGCAGAATGAAGACCGTAACAAGTGACGATCAATCAATTCTTGGGCATTTGCATCGCAGTTTAATTGAATACTCCTGTCCGGCCTTCATTGGACTGACATCTGAGGATTCGATGCACCTTCAGACAATTCAAGACCGTTGTCTTATAATAAATAGCCATTCTTTCTCAACAACTGATATCGTTTGCAGACATCAAGAATTGGCGATTTTCGGAGCTTGAATACTCAAGAAACTTTCATTTCAAAAATGGTTCCCCACTACTACCTTCCAATCGATTTATGGTGACATATTCCAGGACTACGTCGGAACTCATTTCTGCTATCTGTTTGCATGATGCAGTCTCACCTTTTGTGACTAAGATCCTAGACTCAAGATCTTGACTTAACTTCGTGCTTTGATTCATCGTAGCGATTTGATTTTTTTTAATCTGCTTGTAATTTTGATTGATATTCACAGTCTGAATAAACGTCTCTCTCTCTCTCTTGAATGTTGGCTAAGACCCGAATATCTAAAGAGAATCGCACATTCTTGGCGAGTGCGCTCGGGGAATCAAGGGTGCTAGTGTCTTTTATCGATTTAATAATTGTCATTCTCTTTAGACATTCAATAGGCACATACTGCGACAGACTTTTGTTGTCAATCCATCTTCAACCTACACTGATTGGTTGAAATTGAATGATAAATTCCGTTCTCCTATTGATAGATGATTGGATCATCTTCGCTGTCCTGAGACAGAATTGAAACTTTCGGACAGATAAACGTCTAATGTTTCTGCAACATTCTACAAGTCTGAACAGCTTCATGTGTAAGAAGAAGAATCTGGACTTTTAGACACTTATGAAATTCAGATGACTAGGAAAGTTCATGCACACGATAATTCCCATAATAGAATATGCTACTATTAGCATTATAAGTAGTACTTGTTAAACATTGGAATTTCCACCACTCTTTTCGATGTCTATGGCATAACATGAGTAGATGATCATGATATGCTACATTGAAATTGATAATTGATACGTTTCCGTGAAAGCCATCGTACAAAATACTTGCAAAAGGTGACAAAATTCATAACCCACCGAAAAAAGTTTAATAAATGTGACTCTCCATAAAACCTAAAGTCACAAAAAGCGTAGGCCATACCGTGCTGCTACGCTTTATGAGGAGGAGCAGTGAAAGACTGCAACAGGAGGAAATCGTCCCCCCTCCGGTGTGGATAGGGTTAAAAGGCCATTATTATAAATAATCTGTGAGGTATTGGGATGTAATTTATTAGTTTGTTTTTCTGCGCTAGAATTTAATTTTTCAACCTTGATCAAAATCAACATCAAATTAACTGACGGAAAGTTGCAAAAGTTGCAGTGTTATCAAGCATCCATGCGAATTGCAGTCCTATAACCAAGAATATGGAGTCTTGAAAATATTGAGTGTTTCAGTCTTTCAGTTCTGCTTATCTGCGGATTGCAGTCACATGTTTATTGAAAGTGTCTCTCTACAACTGAGTGATTTGAATTTTAAATTCGTTTATTAGACGCATGTTTCCTCTCTTCAGCCGCATTTTTCATTCCATTCATCTTCTTCCTGCTCGCCCTGGGTTTGCCCATTTTTGTTGTGGAATTCGCACTTGGACAGTTCTGCAGCAGAGGAATTCTCAACTGCTGGGGTTATAATCCGATCTTTAAAGGTGAGCTTTACAATTCGGAGGAATGTGTGTTCGAAATTGTGAATGTTATGGTTTTCAGGTGTCCCACAGGTTACATACTTTGCACCGCAGAAGTAGCCTACATACACCGTAAATTTTGACAGTTTTGCTCATCACTGTCGCATTCAAAGCAGACACACTACCACACTAGGGGTTAGTTAATTTTCGTACACTGGCAACTCCCATCACATTAAGTATGGCTTGTAGCCCTTAGTGAGAACAGTGGCTGTCTGAAAAGACTCAAGTCATGGCAAGCACCAGCAAGCATCGTGGTCTCAACATGCAATGAGCAGCGCTTGCGTGAAGCGCCTCAACATCGGATGCGGTATTGGTTGAAGGATGCAATCCGCTCTCCACGTGCCTTCCTGGCTAATTCACGCACTCAACAGATGGTCCGGTGGCCTTGTGGTTAGAGGGAATACATGCACGTCCTCTAGCTCCAACCTCGCTGGCTCGAACTTGCCAACGACTGATGAGACTCAATGGGCCGAAACATGTCTAGTAGTGGCTACATCTGTTGAAATTTAATAAAGTTATCAATCGCCAGGTTGCAAGTTTCTTGTCTTAACGTAGTGCAAATGTACTGCATGCTGCAAAAGTTATTAAATAACATTATCACATTACTAATGGCATTAATATGCGGAACCAGTACGTGTGTAAGCTACCAAAGAAAGTTTTCAGTGTCTAACATGCAGCCTATATGGAGTTGTCAAGAATTGATTGCAATTAATTGACTGCTACCATCAAAAAATCACTTGATGTCATCGAATAATTGCAGTTAATTGATTGATTTGTTTAAATGGGGAAGGTATTTAATTGGCTGCTTAGCTTGCAATGCCGTCACCTCTTACCATCGTAGGAAAAGCATCCTACTTTCAGTGATTTATTTAAATTCTAAGCCTACCAAACATGTCTTATTCACAACTGATCACTTTCAGGATTTTAATCAGGATCTATTTGGTGCAGAATGTATTTAGCATCTTTCTACATGTATACTAGAATAATGTTATGATCACGTTTAGAGTTCTACTTTGTATTCTGTGGTATCATTCAAAATTATTCATTCACTTTTCAATGATTGATTCTCACTGTAATTATGTTGCATGAATTTAAGGACAGTAACAAAAATTATCAATAATCACATCCAATTAAAAATTAAGAATATAATTTTATGTATTCAACGTAATGGGTCTACTGACTTCCTATCCAAATTGACAGCTAATAAGCTTTAGTTGGGAAACCAAATACAGAAAATGAAAATTACTTACTACGAAAAAAATGAATTATTAGATAATTTCAGTTAAATTACAAAGTAATTAAAAAATATAATGATAGCCATCTTCTGTACTTAGTTTCCCAACTAAAACTTATGAGAAAAATAAACAACCAAGCCCTCTTCAATACTTAAACTGACAACAAGCTACCATGCGTCAATTCGCTAAAATGAAGCTGCAGAGTGAAAACTTCAAAATCAAAATTTGGTCTATTCAAACGATAATTATAAGTAATTGCCATTAATTGATTGATGACAGCAATTAGCCTCTGTAAATTGATTGCTGCATTTAAAAAATTGCAATTAATTTTGATAACCCCTGTGTGTGTACCTCAATGGGCTGACATCAATTGGATTAGAATAAAGATGACGTCAAAATGCCATTAATGCATGTTAGGTAAATGACGAGTCAATGCATGATGTTTTGGTTGACGATATTCCATTACCTCTATCATGCAGCATGCTCTATTGTTTCCGTCGCGCTGTAATTTATACCTATCTCTTCAGGAATCGGTTTTGCTATGCTGCTTCTGGCTGCTATGATTGCAATTTATCACAACGCATTGGCTGGGTACTGTCTGCGTTATTTTGTGGCCTCAATGGCCTCGAAGTTGCCTTGGGCCGATTGCAGATGCAACTCTTCCGAACGTAAGCACGCGCATAGACCTTAGTTGTAATTTGATAAATTCACCGATAGCACGGCTACTAAAATTCTGTTTATATCATGCAATTGCAAACTGCATCTTTTCACTTCAGTTTGTTCCACACGTCTACAAGAAATATCTTTAGCGAACTGCACAAGTGCTCATGGTTTGAAAGCGTACCCGAACAATGGCACCTGCTACGACAGTGATGGAAATCTTTACGGCATCTTCAATTCAACAATGAGCAATGCCACGATGTTGCGTGCTACATTACCAGCCGACAACTACTTTGAGTAAGTATGTTGACATGCGACAGAGATGGGCGGGAGCAGATTCGTTCGAATACGATTATTTAGCAAAGCTCAAATCCTGCTTCTCATTCAACCTTTCGCAAGTCATCAGTGTTTTTGATGTATAACTAGCGAGGGAGGGGGAATGGCACACAAGTTTGTCGAGAAATCTTTGGAAGCAAGTACTAGAATCTGTCATTCAAGCATTGCTGCATTTACTCGCTATCTTTTTAAGAAACGTAGGGTTTTGCACGGCAGTCTCATACATTCTCTTAGGTTTTCTTCGATTTTTACAGCTAAGGAGGGCTCTTAAGCACTTACATAAAACATTGCAAAAATGCATACGCTTAAAGGAAGCGGTGCCATTCACAAAGAAATCCTCTTAGCACAAATAATTTGCCCAATGACAAGCTGTTGGTATGAAATGTTTCTTGCGCAACAACAGTCTGCTCTTTTTCTTTGGAGCAAATAACACAGTATGTCTTG
The DNA here is from genome assembly GCA_907163375.1 of Prostheceraeus crozeri. NCBI lineage: Eukaryota > Metazoa > Platyhelminthes > Polycladida > Euryleptidae > Prostheceraeus > Prostheceraeus crozeri. The sequence goes on from CAJQUW010004013.1 coordinate 561,180, forward strand.
TGTGCCTCACTGGAGTGCTTGGAAAATACAGACGAAATGAGATACCAACAATTTGCTTCACGAAGTACAAATTTCTGGAAAAATGACATCCGTAATTTTGCATCGCGCTTCACGAGAAGTCAAATTAAATTTTGTGCACAAACTTTATAATTATCTGAACAAGAACGGATATTACTCACGAAGCAAATGTGTTTTCACAAATCGCTTTTGAACACCTTCCAGCTTACTGGATAAATATAGTGATAACGAAAACTTTCTAGCATTTTCGTTGTCATTTTCAATGTCGGTAAACAAGAAAGTATTTGTGAAGTAAATTGAATGGATATCAGCTCAGTCCAGCTCTCGGAAAGCGACAAACTACAAGTTGCATAATACTGTAGGCCTACATACTTGGAAGGGATATATTTCTGTTGGCGCTTCATTCTGTGAATTTTCCGTATCATTAGTACAATGCACATCATCCGAACAGGATTCACTATCCATGTAATCTATGGATGGCAGTGACCCTAGTGTATACATAGAAATCCAAGCCTCATTCACCTTCGTAAAGAAATATTAAGAGTTCTCAGAAAACATGCAAGAAAAGCATTGGCGTTGATGTGATGATGACACGTAGGTCACCACTACGGGATTGGCTGGCTATCATCTCTTTCATGAATTAGTGTTTTTAAAACATACTTGCGATGCAAAACACCTTTCTGTGACAGTTATTACAGCAAGGTTGGGCAAAAACGTGTATTGGGTATACTCAATACAAGTTTTAGGCCAAAACTTGGGGTAAAAACTCAAAACCCAAGCCCAAGTTTAAATAAATGAATTGAAACGAAGTACATTCTTTGTATTTTGTACTGACATAAAGATTCTTCTATGGGTCAAAATTCCTATTGGGCCCATGAGAAGTGTGGTATTAGTGGAAAACGATTTATTATTGCAATATTGTAATTAGTAGCCTAAGTACATGTATTGCGTCATAAAGTTTTCTTTTAATTTACCCTACATTGATATACTGACTAATTGAAAATCTTTGATTAACTTGTGATTGAGTTACACATTGCTCATAGCGAGGCAGTTGTTTTAATTTTATTATTCAGAAATATAAGCAAAATTGATAAATATTATAGCTGCGCAGTAACTTTGCATGGTTAAACATATTTAGAATGAGAAATCGAAATGAATATATTTTTGGATAAATGTCGGCTATCGCAGAAACTTAAGGATGCGAAGATGTAAAATATACGGAATATATAAAAATTCAATATGCACAAATGGAGCAAAATACAATTAAGGTTGCAGTAGATACAATGTGTATGAACTTTCAGTGAGCGGCATTGTCAAGCCCAGAATGAAATAGCTAATAATCACAAGTATTTCATTTTTGAAATATTCTGTGAATCCAATGGAAATTTGATAAAATACCAGAATTTTATGCTCTTATCCTGTAGCTCTCCTAAGATTCAAATCAAAATATTAATTTTTGTAACTTGATCTGTATATATTCAGTATTAATAGAAAACCCAAGTTTTTTATCACTTACCCAAGGTCGACCCAAAACCTTGATTCCAGTCACCTCTTTGCGTAGCTTTAGGCTTTAACAGCTTCAATAAATTTGGCTGCAATAATACATCAATTGATTTCTTATCTTCACTTTCTTTTTATCGAGTGAGACTGATTTTGTAAAACCGATAAATTTTGTATACCGGAATAATAATCATGCCTACTCTATATCTTAGTGTAGTCTCATGGCACAAACATTGGAAAATATCATGCAAGTAACCGACAGGCATTATTTATAGAATATTTGTAAACTATTTGATAAATAAATGAAGGTGCATTTTTAATAACACCTCAATCCCTTTCCTATTTATCATCTATAATTAGCGAAATAGTAAAAATGTAATAAAAAAACGAAAATTCGTAATGAAAATAAACCGAAAGCGATAGCGAAAATTGAGAATCTATGACTAAAGCAGAACTACTTGTAATGCTTTCTTCTTTTCCTTTATTCCGTATAGCAACTTGACGTCACTCACAAGTCAAAACCACAGTTGTAAATGGACGTGAATTTATGGGCCAAGCCGACGTTTGTTTTATCGGAATATTCAAATCGCGACACACTCATCTAGGGTTACTCGGGTCGCAATTAATATATTTGCGATTAATTGGATCAGTCGTCGTACTTGTGCCTATAAAATGCACATGCCTTAATGGTTGATTTTTATGAATATCTGATATTTGAATATACAAACGTCATGAGTTTGTATAAAAGCTTTGTCATTTACTCCGAAAAGAGTTAGCGTATGCAATTATTGTTTGTGATCTCAATGTCAATAAATTAATTGTTAATGGTCCAAATGACGATGAAGCTATTGCTCATGGCCCCAATGTCAATTTATTGATTTATGTCGATTCAGATGTCAGTTAATATTACTGCAAATCGCTCGATGCCAATCACATACGAAGGATGCATACCAAGATTTTTTTTGGTATATTTTTGCATCTATTTGTATGCTTTTCGTATGATTTAAGGCCTTTTGTCAATAAAGATCACACTAATAATAATAATAATAATAGAATGCTTTATTTATCATACAAAAGCGGTATGACTAATACAAGAATTGTTTGGTACTGACAAAATCAACGTGTCAAAGTTACGAACGTGACGAAAATCGAACAAATGAGTTGTTATACAAGGATGAGTTCCGACGTAAAGGAAGAAGGGCACGGAATGTCTGAAATCATGCTTAGAGTCACTAATGTTGCATGGCAATTAATACTGTTTTGTAAGTAGTAAGATAAAGACATTTAAGAGTCAAACTTCGATTATATACTGAATTCGATATACTATATTCTTATATATACTGAATTCGATTTTAATACACGTAAGTATAAGGCATTTCATAAATAATCAATAAGTATACATCCATCAACGTTTATACATTCTGTAATTTTGAAATCAGGTATATTATCAATCCGAAATAAAAACACAATATAATTCATGAAAGCAAATATAGTTATGTATGAGATATATCAGTCAACATGGTAGCTAGAAAGATATCGTTTTATTGAAATGATGTTTATCAATTTAGTTCATGGAGTTCAGCTAATTATGAGTCGTGTGAATGTTATTAGACAAGTAGCAACGATGACACACGGCATTGTTTTCATAGTAAATCGAGTCCCGAGTAAATACTTTCAATGCCACGCTATTCATAAGAGTGTATATGACTGATATTAATGATAGAAGTTATTTAAAAGTAGTACGCAATATACACAGCATTTTGCTAGATGACTTTAAGGTTTTCATACGAAAGGCATATATACGAATGAGGACGAATTTACATGGGGTCTCGTATATAAAGCATACCAACAATTCATCTATATATACATATATATAAAACCAACTTCAGTGTAAAACAGCCAATCACAGACAGAATATTTCGTATCGCTACATACCAATCACATACAAAAGTAAGTGAGATTTCGTATGAAAAACATACCATATCTCTGTAAACATATGAGATTCTCGTATCAAATGCTAGTTTCAAATTGTATGTGAATTTGGTATATGTTTGCATGTAATTTCCGTATCCAGCGATTTACAGTGTAGACCACTTTTTATCTGACACCCTAAAGGCCACTAATAATTCAAATATTTTAATTTCTGACAGGCTGTGTCATGGTTGCTTTACCAACAATTCAAACATAAAGAAATCAATAGCTTATGATCCAATATCAATTCCACTCATCATGTTTCCATCTATATTTCTTTGCTCCTATTTTTCATAGCATTCTCCAGCAGGGAATGAGATAATCAGCAGTTCAAAGTGCAGCCCAGTAGCTCGAAGCCGCACTTCTCTATATTCGCGTTTGTTGGATAATGCTCGAGAATATATTATAATGTATGTCATTTGCACCTTCATCGAAATTTGGTGATTTCTCTCGCTCATTGTGCGACTCATTGATACTTTCAAAATCTAGGCATGATTGATATATTGATAATAATTCGATTACTATGGGTTGTCAAATGTTTCATTATAGAAATCTCAAGGTGAGCGCTATGTTTAGCGTCATCGTAGCGCTATTTATGAAAATATTTGGTAAGTGTTTCAGAATAGCTCCAAACTAACTGTTGTTAACATCATTTGTTCTATTTCTATGTCCTGGAATAAACGTCCGCATGCAATCACAGTGCGATAAGAAATTTCAGCAGCCATGGTTGAGTTTGGAGCTATTCTGAAACACTTGCCAAATATTTTGATAAACAACGCTAAGATAGCGTTCATTTTCAGATTTCTGTAGTGGAGCGATTGGTCGACCAGTACATTGTTACGTACGTATTTTACACCATTATCATAGTCATATTTTCAGCCATAGAAATCGAATTATTATCAATGGTAATTGTCCATTATTGTAAAAAAAGTTCTTTTGTAAAACTCAAATGTCATTTACGTAGCGTCATTTCATGAAGGAATGCGATAACTTAGAGTTCTATCGATACCTTCCTATGCATGACAGCGTGCTGAAACCATGCAATTCGTCTCCGCCGCGCTGTCAAGCAATAAGGTAGTTATCGTACTCTAGGCTTCGTCTCGACGAAGCCTGGAGTGCGATAACTATCACTAATTACTGCTGATGCCATGTAGAATGACATATCTGATTTACGACAATGCACTCTACTCTGACACACAAAATAAATTGATTATAGTTGCACTTACAGTCACAGAATTAGAACGGTCGTCTCTTTTTCTGTTTGACTAGAAAGGAAACATTGGAACATGTAACGTTAATGAAATGGCACAGTCTGCTGACATAATACCATAGCAATCGAACAATGAGCAGCCAGTTCAACATTAAACACGCCAAATTGTTCGAAGTTTCAGTCACTGTTATCAACCAGATCACACAGCAAAGAGACACATTCGATGTCAACTTCTACAGAGAAGTTATTGAACGTTTTTTTGTGCGCTTGCTAACTTTTTAATAATAATCGGAAGGCCTAACATTATCGAGAAAACTATTGCGCAATAATCTGAATTCTTCGAAGCTGAAGTAATCGTGGCGAACGGAGCATTTTGAAGGAATTCAAACCAATCCGCAAGCAACGCACGACCAATTTCCCTATCTCCACAAGGTATTAAAAATTTCTTTTTGCCCACTTAGTAAGTTCCTGGCTGTCCCTTTGAATCAGTTTGCACTTCTAGCAAAGTGATGGGGTTAAACAATCGAATTCTGTGCTTGCAGTATATCAATAAACAAAACATGAGCACTAATGATATGCACTAAAAGGAGAGCACTGTCAACTATTGAGTTATCGAAATGAGACTATCGAACAAATGGATGGTTAAGTGCATTTACCGCATACAATACACATTCAAAGACATGAAGAAATAAAAGAAAGATTACACTGTAAACTGTACAATGTGAACCGTTAAAAACAGCCAAAATAACCGCTTAAAAACTTAACAGAAAAGCTTCCCAGAAAATGTCCGCGAATATGTTTTTAAAAATGATGCCATCACAACCTGATGATTGGTGACGCAACAGTTAAAATCCGTTGACATCAGATAGCAAGCCGCGTCTGTTTTTACGGATATTTTCAGTTCAGACTGCAAAAACAGTGAAACGAATTTTAGCTGTTAATTTTAGCGGATATTTACTGGTTATAGTTTACTGTGCAATGGCATGCATTTCATTCTTCAATCTAGCAAATGGCAATTAATCAAAAAATCAATTTCAATAATCGATTTCTCTACTACCCAACTTAACCAGCAGATTCTTGATTTGCACTGACTTTATTATTTTCGCAGAAATGAAGGATTCATGACGGCAATGAGCAGTTTTACCGATTTGAAAGGAGTTCGATGGGATTTGGCTCTGTGTCTCCTGGTGGCATGGATTCTTGTCTTCTTATTTTTGATATTGGGAATCAGGTCAATGGCGAAGGTGAGTAAGAAGAAATATAATCGAATGACCCGTGAATTTTGTTTTACCACTGAAGTTCCTTTGATCATCATAAAAAGTCATATCTTTTCAATAATATTTGTATTTCATTAACATCAAGTAATGACTATTCTGCTATAATTTCTTGCTCGCATTTACTCAAGTACGTTTGTATTTACTGAATGATTTAAGTTATATTTCAGTTTTAAGCCACAATTAAATTTCAATCTAAAACTAATGCGGGCTATGCTTTATGGCTTTACTTTAATTCGATTTATCTGATTCCAACCACTTTGTCACTTGCATCTGAGACATAGAGATTGATAAAAATAAAACAAATAGAATGTAAGTAAAGCTTCATGCAGTATGCAATTGTGGCATAAACATCGCCTGCATTCTCACTTAGATACACTTGTCAGTGGCTGAATCATGGGGTTAGAATCAGTCACATGTGTAATTCTAAGCTATTTATTTGTTACCCATGCCCCAACTTAGTTCCCCACGATGTGCCACACAACCTTGAGTCAATTTCCATTCTAATAAACTTCAGATAAACAACAATCTATTTCTATGATCTCAGATGCGGTGATTATTTAGCACATTTTAAATTTTTTTAACCTTGAATCTTTTTGCTGAGTAGGATAGTTTCACATTGCTTTGTATAAATGGTGTCATTTCGTCAGTTCTATAGTTCAAACAAAAAAAATCAAACAATTTGAAGCAGTTTATCTACTACAACTGCGTATTATTTTTGCTCTTCAAAGTAATTGAAAAGGCGATTCACTCCCGATTGTATAGGCATTTTCTGCTGTATCTGTATCTTATTTGTGCTAATCTTTAAATGCTTTTTGTTAATCGATGAGATATTGTGCGCTTTCAGTGGTGTATTTTTTGCTTTAGTTATTGTGTAAGTTAATAACCGAAAAGATGATTGTTGAACACACCAGAGAATAGAAAACGTCAAGACAATAAAAATCATTATCCACTACTTTTCGTTGAACAATGCACATGTGCATGACAATAGCATGTGTCGTACTTCTATGATCTAAGAACATGAATGCTGAAATATCTATCAAAGCGCAACCTTCTTCACGATATCAATATTTATTCCTCGAATTTGCCTTTGCAGGTTGCGTATGTTACACTATTTCTACCAATGCTCATTCTGCTTTTACTTTTCATCATCAGTTTAACTCAGTCAGGATGTATGATGGGACTAAAGATGTTGGAACCAGACTTTTCACGCCTAAAGGACCCGGCGACATGGTGCCATGCAGCTATACTAGTCTTCTATTTGACTGGAGCTTGTTGGGGTGGTTTAATTACTCTCGCAAGCTTCAACAGGTAATGCATTCTGAGCTCTTTGTAGTGTATGGAAAGGAGACTTGATGAGACCCAGTGATAAAAAAAGGAGAGCAATCAATTATTGTATTTAGATAATAGCTGTTATTATTTCCTATCACTTTCAGATTCCATACTGACGTGGTGCGTTATTCATTCATTATTCCCTTTGTTTGTTTTGTGGCTTATATCATCATGGCCTTGACATTCTTTTCATTTCTTGGAATAGTCCAACACAATTTCCAAAATGTCTGGTATATGAGAGGAATCACCAATACAAGTAAGTGCGTCTCAGAAAATTAGATGGTTAGTAAACATTTGCTCTGTTTTCAGCAAGTATTTGTGTTTTACGCAAAACAGTGTTTATGAATGAATGACGTTTTTTAAATACAAAAAGCATGTTTTCAAGGCCTTTGCACGATAAGAGAGAGTAACTGAATGATCACAAAACAGCAAAGAGAATAGCTGTTTAGTTTGGAGACCTTACATATAGTCACCAAAAAGCAAATAACATTGTAAAATGGTCTCATAATAAGAAAAGCCAAAAGCTAAAAGAAACTCGTCAATATGTTGAAAAAATTCAGAACGCCGCGGCCGATTAAGAAACTTCATTAATATTAACCAACGCTTCTTGTGAAGTTGTAAATTGCACTTATTAATGAGCAAGTAGCACTTTATAGAGATTCATGCAATGTGATTTCGCAAAATCAACAAGTAGCCTGTCTAATGATAAATGCTTCATATTTCAACAGAGCTAGAGGACATGCAAGCATGACCTTTAGACCACAAGGCCACCGGCATATGGAAAGGTATTTCTGCAGACGATTTAAGGTTGGATTGCATTCTGCGGTCTTAGAGGACTTAATAGAGCTTGCAAGGTCATGCAGGTGGAACCACGGCACCACTGGATGCTTGAACAAGCAATTTATTAACTGCGGCATTAGCTGATTTAAGAATGCAATCCATCCTCCATGTGCTCGCGATAAAATATCACCTCTAGTGGAAGCTCTATGCATACTGGCAAATCCACGCTCTGATGGACTTGTGGTAAGAAGCTGTGCTTTCTTGTCCTCTGATTCTGACGTAGCTAGTTCGAGCTTGCCCATTACTATTGAGGCCCAATAAACCGAAAAATATTTGCAGGTGACTACATTTGTTTAGATGATTTTTGGTTAGAAGAAAACCGAAAATAAACAAAAAACGTAATTGAGAAAAACGAGAACAGCTTGTTTTTCTCGAATGACCTTGTTTTCCGGAATGGCCTTGATTTTCGTTTTGAATGAGTATTCAAACAGGAGACATCATTAAAAGCTTGAAGAGTCTCCTCAGCTCCTTACAAAAGCAGTGCATTGAAATACTTCGACACGTAGATCAGCGCATTTGGTTAGTTCCATGACGTCATATACTGCGTCATTAACTAGTAGAAATAGATTACTGAAGAAGGACTGCTAAAATGTCTTGTCTCGTCCCTCCGCTTTAATTTTCAATAACCGCATCACATTTTCAAACAAGAAAGAAAGAAATGAAAAGATTTCATTTTAAAATTTTCAAAAATCTTTTCATGAAAGTTTATCTGTATACATTCCTACTCATAGTAGCCCATACCTAAAAGTGCAAAGTGGAACCTCCACACCGAAATTGAATCGAAAAAGGAACATAAATTATACAGTACATCTGAAAAATTAACTGTTTGCAATGTTTGTGTGATAGCATGGTGATTATCTATCTTCTAAAGGTGCGTTAGCTTCAGTCCTAAACAAATGAATTATAATTTCATAGCAGTTTAATTCATTAAATAAACTAAGACGAATGCTGGTGTTTTGAATGAGATTTTCCTTTTCACATATGATTTATAAGAAAGCTTTTTTGAGCATCTTTGAAATATTGTATGTCATACAGTAGGTCTACTGAGAATTCGCTAATTATTTTTTGTAGCAACTTGAATAGTTCTAGATTAGCAAGAGACTGCTATGCCGCTATGACGAGCAGTGGTCATCATGGTGCAATTGTTATTGCGAAAACTGGGCAGGTTGGATAACGAAGCGAATGACGAGCATTGTTCGTCCTTGTCAGTATCGGTAGAGTTAGGCCACTGTCACACAGAATAAGGCGTGTTCCATCTTCCAATTGGGATTTCTCTCTAATTGCATGTAGAAAAGAATACAATCCATCACACAGAAAAAGTCATCAGTCATAAGTCATCTTCCATTTTCCATCTTCCATCGTCCATCACGCTGTCACACAGGAAAGTCATAAGGCGTCGTCCATCGGACATAATGCACGAAATTATACGGCTGCAGAATTCATTTCCATCAGCTATCAGGCATCAGCCGCGAGACTGTTCTAAAAAATAGAACAACGTGAAGTGACGTCTGAGGGAGGATATAAGAAGCTGTGATTTGCAAAGAGAAGCAATGTATCAGAAATCAGCTCTTTGTTCAGCATGTCGGACGAGGACAAGGATGAGGAAGAGAAGAGTTTAGGCAGCAGTCATGGCAACGGTCAATAGTAAAAAATAACGCTGCCTGAATCGGAAATGGATTTCCCCAGTGTGACTGCGGTCCGTGGAAGGTGGAAGATGGACGATGGAAGACAACAGATGAAAATCGTCTCATCACGTCTTATGAAGAACGTGCAAAACGGCGAGTGACATGGAGGATGGAAGACGCCTTATTCTGTATGACAGCGGCCTTAGAAATTCAAAACTAGGGCTTAACAGGTTAAGCTAACATGCTACTGAAACCTTGCGAGAAAAATGTAAAATGGCGGTATGAAACAAAGAAAATACGTTGCTATTTCGTTTATTTTTCCTAATATATAATGAAGATACTTTGTCTAGATATAGACAGTCCTCTTTCATACATATTTCTAGATGATACATTGCAGAAACCTGTAAATTTCCTTTCATTCAAGGTATTGGCTTTGCCTTCATCATCGTGCCTCAAGGAATAGCAAAGTTGTCGACTCCAGTGTTGTGGTCAATTCTCTACTTCCTCATGTTGCTGCTTATTGCACTTGGAACCGTAATGGTTCTGGTTCTCACGATTGTAACAGCTCTAACAGATACATTCCGCAAACTTAGACCAACTGTCTGGCGAATCATCATCACGCTTATCATCTGTGTATTGTTTTTCCTGCTGGGGCTGCCTATGACGACCGTTGGTGGAATGTACATTCTTCAAATTCTTGATGATTATGTCATATGGTGGAGTGTTGCAGTTCTCGCCATTATTTTGATATTGTCTTTCGCAATTTATGGTGAGAAATGAGAAAATTTAGCATTCCTGTATTTGTGAAGGTACCACCGTAAAGTAGAAGTATGCCCTAATTAGGAAACCCTTTCGCATTGCTTTCAAATTTTAGGCTTTGTATTAATGCAAGCTATCTACGCTTTGACATGAACCACAAATGGAACATGGTCGATGATATATTACTTTTTAGAGATTAAGCACCTAACATTAACTTGTCTATTGACCATTTGCCAACATTACATTTTAACTATGTTTTACCCGGGCTGGGTACTTATGGGTTATCTCCCTTCCCACGTTTTCAAATATGTCTTAAATCCGCAAAAATGACTCAACCACCACAAAACTTCAAAGCCTCGTATTTGAGTATATTTTCTACCCGCATACAAAAATTTATGCAAATCGGACAAGTGCTTCTTGAATTCGAGGCGATGACGTGAAGTGTAGCGATGTCAGCGCCTTGATCTGACTTTGTCTGTTCGACGCATCATTGCTACTCGTGTGTGCATTGTTCTAGACTTGAAAAACCATGTGGGAGCCGCGCCTGACTCTGATTTTTCTATGATTCAATCGATCCCAAAATTACTGCGTAATACAACTGGCGCATGCTCGTTCCAATAGTGATATCAGTCTTTGCCAACTCAGTCTTCTAGTTACTATAAATAGCAGTTCAAACACAATCAAACGGCGGAAGGACCCAGGTGTGAGTCATGCTTCTTTTTTATTTCACTATAGACAGCTACAAAAAGCAGTCGAACGTTTTCGGCTACCGTCCACCAGCCATAATCGCGACAAATTATGTAATAACACTTGTAATCAAATATACCACATCAAACAACATTGCCGACCAGTTAGACACTCAGTTGAATACGAGCACACCGCGATCTCGATCACAGAATTAGACAGGTCGTCTCTTCTTCTGTTTGACTAGAAAGGAAACATTGGAACATGTAATGTCAATGAAATGGCACAATCTGCTGACATAATACCATAGCAATCGAACAATGAGCAACTAGTTCAACATTAAACACGCCAAATTGTTCGAAGTTTCAGTGACTTATCAACCGGATCACACAGATGTCGAGACAGTCGATGTCAAGTTCTACAAAGAAGCTTGCGAACGTTTTTTCGTGAGTTTGTCGACTTTTCTACTAATGATCCGAAGGCCTAACATCATCGAGAAAACTTTTGCGCAATGATCTGAATTTTTCGAATCTGAAGGAATCGTGGCAATCTGAGAATTTTGAAGGAATTCGGAGAAATCCGCAAGCGACGCACGGCTGTTTTTCCTATCTCTGTAAGGCATCAAAGATTTCTTTTGCCCACTTAGTAAGTTCTACCATGTGCATTGTTTTGAATCAGTTTGTACTTTTAGCAAAGTGATACGCTTAAACAATCTATTTCTGTGATCTCGATAGGCATGAAAACTGAACAATAGACAATGTCAGGCTATTGTCTATCGTTCAGCTTTCATGACTGTCGAGATCGTTGTGTGTTAGTATTCATCTAGTGTCTGATTCCGCCTTTCCTTTTGATTGCATCTACAAATGACCCTGTTTCTGCTTGGAATAGCAGTTCAAAATTGAATTCCATGTTTTTCAAAAATTTAATTTTATGAGCATTTCTTGTAAATTGATGACTTTGATAAGGAACACGCTTTGATCAGTCATCACATGAAAGCGTCTTAAGACAATATTGGGAGTCTGTGTAATTGCAATTGGATAGTTCAGCCATACGGAATACAACTCAAAGAGTGTTGTGGCCACATGAGGACCGACGCCCACGAACGCACCTCAATATTCTCGAGCTGGTTGAGAACCGTGTCAAGAATCGCATGAATGAACACCTTCCTGACAAGTTGCATATCCGCTCTCGCATACGCAGTTCATAAGTAAACGTTTGATCGATCAATTTAAAAAACAGAATTTTGTTTTATTTGCACGAGATATTTCAGCCTACGACGTAGGCCATTCTCAAGCAACATATTTATTCACAGAAAGCATAACACGATTGATACACACATGACGCTAAATAATCAACAATCAGAAAATCGATTGACAAAGCTGAATCTCTAGAAGCACAAGCAGAGCTAGCTCGCGAGCTCAAAGCGCACACGTATACTGTGAGTCGCTCGAAAAGCTTTTCCACACCGCAAATTTGGAATCATCCTCCGCATGCCACTACCCTGACCAATTCAATCCTGATACGTTCAAGAGTCTTGGGAACAGACATTTGATGAAGTCAGTTAAATATGTCTAGGAGATTCCTTCTGTTCCTTGTGCCTATTGTTATTATCACATAATATATTAATTCCTTTCTTATTGAGTGAAGAGAGAAATCTATCATCGGCAACTGACGTTGGCGCTTCATCGCAAAAAAAGTAATGGCAGATACTGTCAGGGGATGAATTCGCTAAATTTCTCACTCAGTTCAGCGGAAGACAAGAGAGGAGTGGTTAATTTCTTTCTAACTGGAGTAGTTAACGGCATGTGAAGATTAACTCTTTCATGCATTTTATGTCTTGTTGTGGACATTTCGACCCACAACCTTTGAGACAACATATTGCGGAGCAATGCTGATCCAATAACGGCATAAATTGTTGACCAAAAGAAAGATGACATCAATGAGATTCTAATGGCACCACTCCAATTCTCGTACGATGTCTGAAACGCCCGCAATTATTTTTCCAAATGAAATATTGTCACGATTTTATCGTTGTGGATCTAATGTGAACGCGCGCTTAAAGCTCAAAAACCTCCCCAAACTATTTTCCATCCCAAAAGGTACATATCACGTGTTCTAAAATCAATGAAATAACCTTTTGCCGTAGTATACATTCCACATGATGATTCTCTGCAGGACCGTTTCGATTTTCAAGAGATGTTGAAGTAATGGTAAGGAAAAAATGCTGTTGCTGTATTCCATGGAAATGTTGCCGCCTATTTTGGACTCTTGGATGGCTAATCATCGCTCCCATTTGTCTTCTGGTAAGTTTCTGAAGATACCGAGAAAATATTCAAAAAATGATCTCGATGTTTTTTTTCATCAACAGGTGGCAACGATTATTTGTCTGGCTTCCTACAAGCCTTCCGTTTTCCGCTCTTACATGTATCCAATGTCAGCGAACATCCTTGGCTGGTTGATCACCATCTCAATTTTGATATTCTTTCTTGTTGCTTTGATTATTTGCTGCATAATGGGAAGATGTAAAATTAAAAAGGTAACATTGAAAATTTCATCAAAAATCTTTATCATAATTGTCGTGTTTTGAGGATTGATATTTCCATGTAATGAATATTTTATATTATGAGCATTTCATTATTTCTTTCCAGTTGTGTCAGCCAACCATATTTTGGGGACCAGCACTGATAAAGGATCGCAAGCATGTCACTTATGCTGAGGGTTTTGTCGTTAATCCAAAGGAAAATCCTGAAGTCCCTGATGACATGAAATACAATCCGTATGATGTAAGCAATGTTCATATAGATAGTCCGTTTACCGCGTGTTAGACGATTTCTCAACGTTTCAATCATCTAAAACTGTAGGCCTGAATGTTCAAAATCATATGTATCGTGTATCGCAGAATCAGAAAGAAATTTGTTAATGTTTCAAAATGCATTGCAAATTGATTGAAATATGCAGGTATAGAGTCTGAAAATCTCATAGCACTTTATTGACTGAATTTGTCACTTGTGGTGGCTTTATGTATGGCAATGATATGTACATGTATGTGCAAGTAGATGGTGTTTCAATGGGCTCTCCCTTTGCACCAACTTTGGCTATTTTGTTCATGACAACTCTGGAACATACATGGATGAACGAATCCCACCATCCTTTATACCATTCCTTATACGTAGATCATTGATTATGTGTAGCCTATTTAAAAAGTAGATTCAATAAATATAATGAACTTCACAGATTTTTAAAACAAGCAACATCCCCAATCTAAAATTCACAACTGAAATTGGAAACAGCCACATAGCATTCCTTCACATTTTCACAAAAAATCTTGTTTTCGAAACCTCCATATACCTCCACTTACACAGGACTCCTATTAAGCTACAAATCCATCTGTCCTAAACAGTGGAATGTAGGTCTTATAGCAGGCATGTTACACCGAGCTTTCAAAGTGTCTAGCTATTGAAAAATACAACATGTCTATGAAAGTAGGATTGGAATATCATTCGATTCAAATGAAAAACTTCTGAAAGATTTCTTCCAATCAACAAATCTGGATATTAGATAAATGACAAGTGATAGGTTACAGATGCGCAAATACCATGTTTGTGAAATTTCAACGGATATTCTTCTTTTAAGCACATTAAATTTCCGTCGAATTTTTCACTGTCATGGTACTTGTACATCTCAAATTACGGCTGTAACTTTAAATAGGGAGTTGTGTAGATGTGAGAGATGTGAACTAGGCCTGCATGCTGATGATACCTAATATTGGATGAAATGGCAGCTATTCAGATATGTTCCCATTTTTCCTCTGAGGATGCAAATCAATATCAATGCATTCCATTCACACGATGTGTTGCACTTTACAATGTTTTTTAATCCATCAACTTTAACATTCTTTCAGGATCCTGATGGAGATTATGCCTACGATAATCCCGGATCAGATTATCGCACGAACTTGTGAACTACACGCGTTCTCAAAATGACTCTACTTCTGAGGCGGATTTCATGAATGTGAAGCATCTGCAAATGTTTATTTAACTCGTTCACCTTAATCTTGTCTCTCAACTGCAAAGATGACTTTCATTCTAAACATAATACAGCTCTACGATACTTCGTTTTCTTTGATCTGCCTTTCACGAAAAAATACAATATTCGTTTCATATATCGCTATTTCATAACTTTTCAATTCAACATGGAAAATTGAACACTATATAATACGACTACTCGCCGGGTGTACTACAAATCAACGACTAGAAATACAGAAGGAGGGGAATTGAATTTTGGATAATAACAAATGAGTTTTGAGAGTTTATAGCATGTACACATGTTCATTTTCGAATGTACTTTCTTCAAATGTGTATGCATTGAGAATTTATATGGCATTCTTGATTTTTTAAAATGAATAAATTAAGCTGAGCAAGTCTCATGTATACAAATACAAGTTCGTAACCAATGATGTGCCTGTGGGACTCATGAGCAGCTGAAACCTCTATAGACCGAGAAATTTGCTATATTAACTCGAATGCCAATATATAGAATACTATAGATTACTTGAGCACATTTTGACATTTTGAATAAGATTGCTAAACATCGGTTCAGCAAGATTGTCAAACAAAGAGACCAACGTATTTTATAAAATAATAGGCTATTCATTTGATAAATAATGCGAAGAAATTTGCATGCAATCAGGTCATAGCGCTTACAATACAAGTGTGTGATGAAAATTCCACATTTTATGTGACTAAAGATCGGTGATTAAAAACGTTCAAAATGGATCTAAATTTGGAATTTGATTGAATGAAATTTTCAGTACAGTCAGTCCTGCATCAATTTCAATCCACTGAAAACTATTTCACTATTCATCTGAAAATGCAAAAGGTAGCCAAGACCTTTTCCCCATTGAGCAGATCATCCAAAAGTTGTGAGTTGGTTTCGACTGTTGAAAGGATGCTGATGGAATACAATGTAAACTGTGAACCGTAAATATCCGCTAAAATTGACAACTAATATTGGTTTCACTGTTTTTTAGTCTGAACTGGAAATATCCGACAAAACGAACGCCGTCTATCTGATATTAACGAATTTTAACGGTTAAGTCATCGATCATCACATAGTGACGTCATCTTTTTAACAGATATCTACGGATATCTTCTGTGAAGCTTTTCTGTTAAGTTCAAAGGTTATTTTAGCTGTTTTTGACGCTGTACAGTTTACAGTGTTGATGAGTAATTATGTAGAAAGCTTAATGATGATTTATCAATCCCCACATGAAGGCTTTTGTATCTCTTCTTTAAATGAGTTTCTTGCTTTCGATATTGAATGATATTTTTTCCGATTAACACCACTCAAAACAGAAATTGTCCAATAAATGTGAAAATGTTTTTAAATATCTTCTAACGCTATCATTTTTTGATGTGATCAAATTGAAAAAAATGACAGCACTAAGCATTCAAAATTTCGCAAGGGCATGAGTTTTTGAAATGTCACTTTCTCTTCAAACAAAATATCAAATTCCAAGACCCTTTTTACACTGTTTTGAGGAAACCTTGATTGCAAAACATGTTGATGTGCATAATATTCTCATGCACATGCATGAGCAGCACTGCAACAGCCTTCAATGGTTTTTTGAAAAAGCTGTGAACATGCTGCGGGCGATTCATTGTGATTCGAAAATCCAATTTCGAACATGGAAGGACATTCACAAACTTTGTTTAAACTTCTCTTAATGAACATGTAAGAATCTGTCTCTGTCACAGAATTAGATTCATCTGCGCGCGCTTCGGTTTCCTAGAAAGTAAGAATACCCTTAATATCGAAATGGCACATCACAGAATTAGACAACTTGCTCCTTCTCGAATGGATAACTCATGTATCGCTTGGAAATGGCAAACAATAAGCTGTGAGCAGAGGACACCAGAGCCAGTGAGAGATGCGTCGTGCTGTGATATCACGTCGCACACACATCGATGCCTGGCTTCGATTCAATGTATGCACCATACAGTGAGCAATGCCGAGGAGAGGATGTGAAATCATCAAGTGAACTAATTTTCGTACGCCTGCTACTTTTTTTTAATAATGATAGGAAGGGTCAACATTATGGAGAAAACTTGTGCGCAATGATCTGAATTCTTCGAATCTGAAGGAATTTTGGCAATCGAAGCACTTTGCTTGAACTCACATTAATCCGCAAGCGACGCACGACTTTTTTTTCCTATCTCTGTAAGGTATTAGGAATTCCTTTCTGCCCACTTAATAGGTTCCGCGATGTGCCGTCAATTTCGTATTAATCACACTTCTAGCAAACCGAAGTGGTTTCTGTGGTTTCTGTAGACCTTCACCTTAGAATTCACTAAGTGAATTAGCGCAAAGTGAATCGAAGTATACAATTAAGGTGAAATAATTTTTTTGAGTCTGTTTCTTTTATTGATGATTATCATGCTTGACTTGTGCTAGATGCTGCATTGCCTGTTGTTTGAGGATCTTCCCTGTATTCTCCCCTTGAATTACAATATAAGAAATTATTGCATGGCATGCCAACTTTTATTCCGTTATACAGATAATCTCATGCACATCCACATAAAGGAAAGTTAATTACTGTGGGATTCATGCGCATATTTGACAGTTTTGATATCTCCTTTAGTCGCTGCTGCTGCTTCCACTGCCACTGCTTCCACTGCTTCCGCTACTGCCACTGCTTCCGCTGCTACTGCCGCTGCTGCTGCCGCTGCTACTGCCACTGCTGCCGCTGCTGCTGCCACAGCTTCCAGCAGTGCCGCGAGCATCTCCTAAGGCAGCCAAGACAAGGACGACAACTAAGCAAATAGCGTATCGGAAATTCATTTTCAAATCTGAAATGCGAGGTACAAAAGTTTAAAGCATGTTTAATCCCGTTGCCTGCAGTATATGTGGAGCGATGCGGTGCCCGCGTAGGCATTTTTGTTGAGGAAATTTCATAGCTAAAACTCATGACTTAAACTTATTTCACATTTAAATGTCGTATTCAAACTGACAACATAATTAACAATCTTCATGCAGGTCCAAATAATATGAATTATCAAACAGCACATTTATAGATCGTTTTTAGAAATCAAAGAAGGCGTTTGTTTAGAAATAAGCCTTATGATGCGTGCATCTGAATTCTAATGCTGGATTCTTATTCTAATTTGGAAGATACTCTAGCTCTAAAATCATAGACAGATCAATTGCTCAATAACAGAAGTATTTCTACGCTTCATGTGCGATCGCTTGAGCTCTATTCAATACACAAATGCACTTTCTATGTTCAAAATTGTCCATGGCAAATATTATCATCTCATTCAGAACCACAAATAGCGAGCAAGGAAGATGAAAAGTGAAGCATAGAAAAAACACTATGGCTTTGATGTTCAGTGATTTCAGATACATTTTCTCATGTGCAAAGCATTATATTACCAATACTAGCAGTATTCGAGAAATTGAAGAGATAACTAAATTGCCGGAAGTGATACTAAAGTATCACCCGCTTGAGACACGAGTGTGCGTAGTTTTAACGTAAAGCATTCATTCCCATCATATAATTCCCATCATTCCGAACTGTTTCTTCAAATCATAATTCGAAATGGCTGACCGAAACGGACAATATCACACAAAGTTGGCGATGATAAGAAGTTTAGGCACTTAGAATAACCGCTACAATTTATTGATAATTGATTACGACAATAACAATTAACAAATATTAATATTACTTAATAGCGAAAATATATTAATTTTTTTGGTTTTCCTTTTAGTGGGGAATAATGTTCAAAGACAACTATTTGGAAGCACATTGGTAAGTTTAAGTTTTTTAGTCTGTTCAATACTGCGTTCGCGGCTGTTTTTTGCTCGAAGATTCTGGATTGTATCATAAGTTTGACTCTTTTGAATGAGCACTATGAAGTTTTCATAGTTGGCTCAACGGCAGTGAGGGTACATCGATGCTGTCTAAGTGCTAATCCATAGACAACTACATTATATACCTATACATCTATGGTTTTCAGCCGTACTCGATCTCACATAGAATTTCCAGAATCTTATACTACAACATAAATGAATTTTGTAGTTATCATGTGTTCGCTAAACTATCTATCGTAAAATAATTCCGTATCTTGAATGAGTGCGCATTGCGGCTCAATCGTAAATTACGTTATCTAAGTGTGAATATTTATCTACCGGTGCGGTAATCTACGGTACGGTAATTACTGATAGAAGTCTGATTTGGATAGAAATTGATGAAATTCGAACATCGCCGCGAACATCGGCGGGAACTCTTGCTTATCCGGAGAACCGGAAAGCCTACCGCAGGCTACAAAGAAATCGAGAAATCGAATGATATCTAAGTTGTCTTAGTTGATCAACTGTCTGTGCAGTCATAATTAGTGGGCCACAGAGCGCAAGCCTAGACTACACAGGCCGCCAGTAACCCGACCTGCTCCAACCCTAGTGAGCGGTGCTGCAGAGTGAAGTACTGTGATTTTTAATATGTAATTATTACCATTAAATTATATGTAATTTTTACCATTTCTAAGAACCATTTGCAAGGTATCGTCAAACTCGTTATCACTGCATTTATTTTTAAACTTGTTTCGAGGCACTGTGCTATTTCAGCAGATATATTGAAATTGGATGATTCCTTTAAAACACTCTGTATCAGACGAAAATTAGCTCATGAAGAATATCTAACCCAAATTCATCAGGTTTACAGATTAAAGCAGCTAATTTAGAGAAAACTCAACCATGAATGTATCGATGCGTATATAGAAGTACATGGAATACGGTAAATCCTATATATCACTAATGCATCAATCTTGGTACAAATGGGACTAATCTGCAATGAGAAGACACACATGTATATACATGCATAATTACAGAGCTTTAGTACAAATCCCACTGATTTTCGAAACGGTGTTTTCAAAATTCAATTCAATGTTCTAAACTTACTGGTAGGTGTTGGTTGATGATGTATGATTTCATATTAAAACCCCAAACTTAAATACTCTTTCAGTAGGTGACAGATGCCCAGTGTTAGTTTGACAGTTGTCAAATCATTTCTTTCAAAAAAGGAGATGAAAGGTTGCGTAGGAGGATGTTTTCCTGAATTACAGTTATTACATTTCCTTAACTATGGGAAACGTACTCTTCATGAATTATGACAAGAGATTGACAAATGATTCTTCATCATGACGTTTGTGAGAATTGGATCAAGAGAACGTGTCCTGTTTGACCTGTGAGATCTTCATCAAATTGTGATAGGAGTAGACTTCATCAGTCAACTGTATTCCAGAGAAACCGATTTTCTGCTGCTCGAGAATATGAATTCTGACTGCTCAAAACTAAAATTCTTCTTTCTTCTTCTCAGAAAAATATGCCTTTAATCAGAAGTTCAATAAAGTCGAAGATGTCCGATATGCAGGCCTATACGTTAATCGGATTTGTACTAAATGAATGGATGCTATTTTAGTGACAACTTTGAGTGACATGCTGGTATTTGATTGTTATTTCATATCTAGTGTTATGATGCTATGTTTGTTTTGTGGTCAGCAACTTTGTAAATGAGGCTGTGAAGAAATGAGGCGGATGTATATCGCCATTCATCAAGCATTTTAAGGATGGATGCTCAAATCCACGCACCAACGAATATTTTCGGATATCCTGATCCATACTGGACATTTGCCTACAATGTCCAAACACCGAGTGTTTTCGAGATATTTCAAGGCAGCATGCCGCTCTATTAAGTGTTTGCTCAACTTTTGCTGTGTAGCCGACGACATCACTGCATTTACTAATGACCCAGTCTCTGTTTGGAATTACAGTTCAAAATTTGAATTCCATGTTTTTCAAAAATTTATTTTTATGAGCATCTCATGGAAATTGATGACAGTTGACCAGTTACAATTATTTGGTAGTCTTTAAGCTAATTTTAAATTTACTAGATTAAGATTTTTTTTTTAGAGTTAAATTTTTGCAAGCAAGCCTGCTGTCTTGTGAACATGTATGGAATTTCAAGCATCTGTATCAAAAACATGCTTAAGCACACTTATCTTCTAATATACACGTATATTCCAAGGTACGTCTACCAGTGATGTAAATTGATGCCGATTTGCCAACATAATCTTTGTGTACGGATGAATCTTTGAGCATTTTTACCTCTATAACATCCTTTTTTATCGACTCTATCATGGAAGCGCATAGAATTTCAAGTCTGCACATCTAGAAAATTAAGGTAGCACGTGTTACAAAAATGTCTGTCTGTTTCAGCTTACCTTAGCAGAAAAACGTGGCCTACAAGCAATCATTCTATGTTATTGCATGCGTTTTCATATTGAAGTTATTATAAAATGAATGTTATGGAGGCAGAAATACACAGAAATTCATCCCTTACCATACGCAAATCTGTATCAATCTTCATCTACAGGTACCTTAGAATGTGAAGCAGATTATAAGTGCGTGTAAACGTGTTTTTGACATAGATACTTCAATTTCCATTCATATTCACGAGAGAGTACTTGAAAAAAAGGCTTCGCTTATTGATGAAAAACATGAAAATTCATGTCCTAACTAATGCAAATCTTTATCAATAGCACCTGAGAAAGTTATTTACAAGGTAAGGGTGCGCAAAGGCGTTTTCGATCTAGCGGCTTGAACAGCTACGCGCTTTTACAAGACGGTTGTTGTGAAAAGTAGTCATTTATTGATGGTAAAACTCGCAGACATGTGACTTAATTTGCAGAAATCTGCATCAGTTTGCATCTGTAGATGGCTACAAGTTCATTTGAGCTAGTGACTCAGAAATCAAGCCGCTTGGAAAGGAAATATAGGTTTTTGTGAGAGCCATGGACAGGTAAATGTAGTTGGCCTAGTAAGTGAGACAAAGTCGCAACGCATTACTTTAATTGGCTGTTGCGATCTGCATCTGCGATTTCATTGGAGTAAGTGTGTTTTCTGAGTCCCAATGCCGGTCATTATATTTCGAAAAGACTCGTGACTGCCAGTGGAAAGTTCAGGGTGTTCCGCTAACTTGATGTTCCCAAATTTTTTTGGTATGTTGATAAGGGAGTTTTCTCTACAAGATGAACTCACTTTTGGAACTGTTGCAGTTTGTGGCGGGTTGAAGTTAAATTCACTGTAGATTGCCTGGACTACAATGTACCTTTGATTGCCATTGATTGCCTGGAGGGCAACAATGTAGGACATTTGAGGGCGAAAAAATGCCCGAAACAACTTATGTAAATACTAAAGTGTGTAATTGAAGTGATCTGGCAACAATGTATGGCTGCTGTCTCTATTTTCTGAACTGCAATGTCTTTGTAGGCCGAAGGCACGTAGCGCCTGAGGACAAAGACATTGCAGTTCAGAAAATAGAGATAGCAGCGATATTGTGATAACTATTACTTAGCTATGCTATACCTCCATGATATTTCTTAAATCAACATTCCTTAAGAATTCAACCATGATATCATGAGTTCGCGGACTCGGATTTCTACACTTTCTTGCCCTTCTGTGTTCATAGAATACCTATTTTCCTTAGTTGTTTTGAAATTCAAAAAAGTGGACTGCAATGCTCTTAGGATTTGAATGATTACTTCTACGGCTGGTATTAAGGAGCTATTATGACTACCGAAAAAGTGCAGGCATGGTAGATTTTTCGATGTTGAAGCAAGGATGTGTTTCAGGACTATCAACAAACGAATACAATCGACTAATCGAAAACCAGGCAAATGATCGTATAATGGATGAGCTACCGGAAAACATCAGTGTCGACTGCTTATTTGACTCCATCAATGATAATGACAAGCTTAGCTCTGATGAACAATCACTGTCATCTCAAATGCAAGCACAAATACAAGAGGAAATGAATAAGTTCGAGAGAAGCCATAGATCTGAATCTTCAGTAATTCAAGAAAGAGTTCATGTCAAAAAGTTTGAAGAATTTCTTCAATTGAAGAATTTAGACTGTGATTTTAAAGCTATCTCTGCTAGTGACTTAAATTTCAGATTGAGATATTTTTACAGTCAACTAAAACAGAACAACGGAGAATGTTATTCTGGCTCTTCTCTACTATGCATTACAGCAGCTTTGCATCGACATTTCTCAACATATCCTCTCAACAGCAATAATGCAAGACAAAGAATTCGTGTCCTCCAATAACATGCTAAAGTCGAAAATTTCAGAATGGCTGAAATCAGGGAAGAGGACAAATCATTTTCCTCATATAGAAGAAACTGACCAGCAAAAACTTGCCTTGTATTTTGATCAAAGCACGCCAACCATTTTACAGCAAGAAATCTGGTACAATATAATGTATTACTTCGGTAATCGAGGACGTGAAGGTATCCGGGACTTGACTGTTGAAAACTTCGATTTCGCGTTTGACTCAAATGACGAAGAATATGTCTACATGATACACGACATTCACCAAAAGAATGTTAAACCTTCCTGCAACAAGAAAGACTTCGATAACTGTAAGCAATCAAGAATGTACGCCAACAAACGGGAGCCAAGCATTTGTCCAGTGAGAAAATTTCGACTTTATCTATCAAAAATTCCTAGTGGATGCAAAAATCTTTTTCCAAAACCAGAAGAAGTCGGTAAGGTCGACTGGTATCAATCAAAGCAAGTGATAGGAAAAACTCTTTTAGGAACAATGATGAAAACGATCTCCAAGGATGCCAAACTTTCAAAAGAATATACGAATCACTGTATTCGCCCGACTGTCGTTACAAATCTACGAGAAAATGGGTTTGATCGTGTTGAAGTGTGTGCCATTACAGGGCACAAATGCGAGAAATCAATTGAGCGATATGACAAAACGTGCAAGGAAAGGACATTGCAAAGAATGTCAAATTCTTTGGGAAACCGGAAGAGAAAATTTGAAAATGTGTCGGTAGAAACAAACTGCTTTAATTCGTCTAACAAATCTGGCAATGGACTATCGTTTTTTAATTGCCAATTCAATAATTGTTCGTTCTGAGAGAACATTGCACTGAATAATTTCTTGTGCAAGCATGACTAATTTGTGATTATTACGATAATATTTTGATATTTTTCAGTAGTTTTTATTTAAAAATTCGTACTACAATACCGCATTGCAGTACGAATTGCATTGGTTTAATGTATAGTAAAAAATAGGACTGCAATATGACTAATATATAGATACAGCCCTGTAGATGAGGGTGATAATGCAATGCAGCCCGAGGGTAGCGCAGCTGCCCAAGGGCTTGCATTATCGCCCGATGTCTACGGGCTGTATCGATATTATTACCCTCACTGCCATATTGCCCGCAAAAGTCCGTTCTATTTCAATGGACTGCCATATTGCCCGCCAGAATCTGCAATATTGCCCGCTAGATATCATGGCTATTATATGGTATTATTAAATTTCTATACCTCACACGTCCATGGTATTTTGAATTCATTCCATTAAATAAGTAGGTACATAGAAGGTAGACGAGAAAGAGAAGAAAGAACAGTTGTTAATAACGACTTAGAATGCTCCACATCAATAACTTTGAACAAAGTATGATTTCTGGTGCTAGTACAGAAGAGTTACAATTTCTTCAAGATTTGTCCCCATTTATTGACCAACAGGATCAATGGAATCAATGGACAGGCCTGAAGAAAGATGATACCAACTTTTTGGACAGTCTATTAACAGATGTTGACTTGGATTTAGATGTCGAAATTCCAGAATTTCATGATCTAGACGAAATCACAGTCCAATCGCTTGATGAAATGGAAAAGGACGAAGTTCCGAAATCGACTTCTTTCCAGACACTGTGTTACTCAACTAAATTCAAAGACTATCTGAATTCAAAAGGACTTCCAAATACCATCGAAAGCATGCCGTTGCGTTATCTTAGTCAGTATCTCAGATTATTCTATTCATCGTTAAAGAAAGATGACAACACTTACTATGCTCCAGCCACTCTCGGTTGCGTGCGAGCAGCTATCAATCGATACCTTACATCAGCCCCGTGGAATCGACAAATAAATATCATGACAGACAGAGAATTCAAGCCTGCCAACAATATGCTGTCTGCAATGGCTAGCAAGTATCTCAAATCTCCGGCGTCATGCAATGATAACAGCTACATACAATGATGACATAGAAATAAACTGTTTATCTGAAGTTCCCTAGAATGGAAATTGACTCAAGGTCGCGGCACATCCGGGGGAACTAAGTTGGGGCATGAAGAACCAATTAAAACCTTCGATTTACTCATGTGACTGATTCTAACCCAATGATACAGACGTTGGCAGGTGCATCTAAGTGAAAATGCGTGCGATTTATGTGCCGTTCTTGTGCATTGCATGAAGCTTAATTTCCATTCTAGAGGTTTTATTGTTGTCAATTTCTATGGCTACAAATCATTACCAAAAAAAGATCTAGAAGCACTTGGAACATATTTTGACAGATCAAACGCTAAAAAACTTCAAGAGGAAGTGTTTTTCAATATTCTTTATCACAAGGGGTATCGTGGGAGAGAATGGATAAGAACATTAAAAATTTCAAATCTCAAAATTCACACGGACGAGTGCGGAATAGAATATTCGGATTTAGAAATACCAGCTTTCTCCAAAAATACAAAGGGCTCGGTTGTTGAAAAAAGCTATTCCAATAACAAGCAAAGCCTCATTTATTCAACACCTCAACAGAAAAAACGTTGTCCAGTAGAAGCAATCAAATTTTATTTCTCAAAAATCCCTCCCAACGTTGAAGTATTATTTCCTCTCGAAAAGAAACATTTCAACTATTCCGACAAATATTGGTACTATCCTAAACAAGTATTGGGTAAGAATACTCTTGGTAGTATGATGAAAACTATTTCCACCAACGCAAACTTATCAAGACTTTATGCCAATCATTGTGTGAGAGCAACATGCGTCACCCAATTGGCAAATAAAGGATTTTCAATATCCGAAATTCAAGCAGTAACTGGTCATAAAAGACAAGACAGTGTTCAGAGGTATATCAAACAAATTGAGTCAAGCAAAAAGCAAGAAATGTCAAACGCCTTGTCTGAAAGTATGTCAATACAAGAACATGAACCTCAATATTGTGAACAGTCTAACAGAAATGTTAATATGGTCAAAACGGAACAATCAACGGAACGCATTTTTAGTAACTGTCTATTTTCTAGTTGCACCATTAACATTAATAACTGATACAGTGTCATTGTGTAACTTCTTTGAGCGTTATACTCTAATGTTAATATTTACTGAACAGGAATTATGACGGACGTGTCCGAATATTCATGATTCCTTGTCCAGTCGTACATGTATTCTAATCTGATGAATTATAAATTATAAAGCCTGTAATGACTTTTATCTGCAATATTGCCCGGTAAATCATAGATATCATGTCACAGGGTGGGTAATGTATAGTTATTACAATGTAATATTGCAATTCAGATATCTGAACCGCAATATACTATAAGGCTGAGGGCCGTCAGGCACGAAGCCATAGCTTATTGCGGTTCTGACATCTGAATTGCAATATCATTGTGTTGAGGCTATCTATGATTGAACCACAATGTAGGAAAAAAGCGGGCAGCAATGCTATGAATACATGCGTATGCGGAATTGTAGATATACGCTAACTAAGATTTCTTAAATATCTTTCAAGTGCATAAATATAGATATCATCATTACGGGATGCAAAATGATATCATTTTATTCTGAAGAAAAATTATTTAATTTTACATCATTTTATTTTTGAAAAATAATATAAAATGATATTATCAAACACTGCCAGTCCTTCCCACTGGCTGATTCAGGTAGCGAAAAGCAGCAGGCTATTGTCTGTCAGTCTGTCTATCACACAAATTGTCAAACAATGCAGGACTGCAGGTGCGCGAAGAAGCTAATATCCAAATAAATAATGATAATCGAAATATCTTTAGCCTTTTTTAGTACCTAAGATACAATTGGCATAACCAAGGATTGTAGTTCGAAAGTATAAATCTTAAATTAATATTTGAGATGTTTAATGTAGTATACCTAAGTTTTGATATGCAAGAAGCTTTGTATGAATTAACTGTTTTCTTCGGTCTTCCATTATTTGAAAAATATCGATGCTGCATGCAATCTAATTATAATTTCATTGCTAGGAAGCAGCAAAAGCAGCATGGTAGCAGTCTAGATCGAAAAATTCGTGTGACTAGATCTATTTACGGTGTAGGCACGTATATTTCACTAAAAATGGCATATCTACATCATAAAAAATAAAATGATATTTTATATCATATTATAAAATTCGTGAAATGATATCATTTTATATCATTTTAAAAATGAAATAATATTATTGCCAATCATAGATCCTGATGAAGATTATGCCTACGATAATCCCGGATCAGATTATCGCACAGGCTTGTGAATTACACGCGTTCTCAAAATGACTCTGCCTCTGAATCGGATTTCATGAATGTGAAGCATGTGCAAATGTTTATGTAACTCGTTGACTCTAATCTTCTTCCTCAGCTGCAATGATGACTTTCATTCTGAATATAATACAGCTCTACGATACTTCGCTTTCTTTGATCTGCCTTTCACGAAAAAATACAATATTCGTTTCATATATCGCTATTTCACAAATTTTCATATCGCCTTTCAATTTAACATGGAAAATTGAGCACTATATAATACGACTACTCGCCTGGTGTGCTACAAATCGACGACTAGAAATACAGGAGGAGGGGAATTAAATTTTGGATAAATAACAAATGAGTTTTGAGAGTTTATAGCATGTATGCTCATTTTCGAATGTACTTTCTTCAAATGTGTATGCATTGAGAATTTATATGGCATTCTTGATGTTTTAAAATGAATAAATTAAGCTGAGTATACAAATACAAGTTCGTAACCAATGATGTGCCTGTGGGACTCATGAGCAGCTGAAACCTCTATAGACTGAGAAATTTGCTATATTAACTCGAATGCCAATATATAGAATACTATAGATTACTTGAGCACATTTTGACATTTTGAATAAGCTTGCTAGACATCGGTTCAGCAAGATTGTCAAACAAAGAAACCAACGTGTTTTATAAAATAATAGGCTATTCATTTGATAAATAACGGAAAACACAGAGTAAGTATATTAGGTAGAGTGATAATTCCTCATTTATTAAATCCCCAATGTGTATATACTTTCGATTTTATTAAATGAACTCGAGGGGATATAGTTGGTAATTGTTACCAAATGTGAGATATGCAAATATTTGCAGTTCTGAAGAAATTGCCACGAAATCATGATTGTAATGCAAAAGGAATGATGGTATTTTGCAAATTATCAGTGTCATGACAACCTTGGAGAGGTAATGTTTGTTAAATTAGCAATTCGATGGGTTGCTATTACTTTCATGCTCAGCCTCAAGAGTATTTTCGTAAGGGTGATCATATTACAGGCAACAGCTGCCACTGGCAGAGAAAAATCACATAATAAAAGACAATGATTTCAATCAACTTTGAAAGTTGAAATGGACCCACTTCACTATTCAGATCCAAGAAATGAAGCATGATTTTAGTGAATCATGAAATCATGCTGGTGAAAATTGAACTAAAAACTTGTAATTTCAGCCAAGAAAGCACGAATGATATCTCGACTTTTTCATGAAGACTTCCATTATAATGCCGATCGTGAAATTCCCTTGATAATCAGCTTGATTTCCGCTTAGTTGGGATGCTTATTAGCAAACATTCATACCTTTTGATATCCAACTTGTTTCATACTACTTATAACGGGGTGTCATCTCGGTAGTATATAAATTTGGAAAATTTTGACTTTTGAAAACTGCTCAAATAATATTTTGGACCACGAGAACGTAAACTCCGCAAAAACTGAATCGTTTCATATAAAATTTTCACTGTATACAGATACTTTTTTGAGTCGACACTCTACCTATATATCCCAACTCTATGATGCGAAGAAAATTTACATGCAATCAAGTCATAGCTCTTGCTATAGCAAGTGTATCTCTCTCATCTTGTCAATATACAATACATGAGAAGATTAAGGCAGATAGTCTTCTTTTCCTTATGATCTTTTCTTTAGTTGCTCAAGAATTTTAAAAATTTTCCATTCATTCAGGCGTTCTGTTCTTTTCTGAGTTGTATTGGAAAGAGTCAATATTGAAAGATCTTGATTTTATTTTCGTTGTTTACTACAATTAATTTCTGTTAACATCTTTTAACTATCTTCACGTATAAAAGGAAGGAAATTAGCAGGGTCAGTATAAAATTCAAAATTCACACCGGCTTCTATGTACAAAAGTCTATGTCATAATGATATATAGATTGAATATAAAAGACTGAATATAAAAGGAGGGATGGGCTATGAAACAGGTAGTATTGGGTTACATAGTACCAACATCATCTTAACCCTTACTTTACCATGGGGTGTCTACACACCCCAAGACGTCGCATTTTTTGTGTATTTCTTTAGCTGGATAAAGTCCGATGATGTCCTCCCAGTTTATCCTTGAGGTGAATATCACTAAAAAGTTACAGTAATAAACTTTTTGAAGTATGAAGTCATTTCGCGGTGAAAATGTTTTTGAAAAAATGTAGCGTTGTTTACCATGGGGTGTATCACACCCCAAATATATTTTTGGTAACGAACATTAATGGAGGTTTATGATTGTTTTCTGAATGATCCTAAAAAACAATTGGTGTATTCAATTTTCTACAGTCAACAACGTGGACATTTTATGATAGCGTGTTCAGCACACACGGTCGTTTGACAAAAAACACATCTTTTTTTAGATTTTCTGTCACGTTCTCTTGGACAGTGATCCCATCGCCTTTGTTTCGGTACCGGTTGGATGATAGGCCTCATTGGCAACCTTGCCTGCTGAAGTGCGTTGCCTTCTCTGCAACCAATAAGAGACTTTGACAATTGAAGTAGAAAGCGTTTTCGAACTTGTCCACTTCTTTGTTCATATTCTGGATGCATGTGGAGGAATAAAACCAGTGCGTTGGACAAGCAGATGTTCAGCAAATTCATGAACAAAGTCAGAGACCAACGATTGCTTTTCGAATGCAATTATATTTTCGCGCCAGTTGGTCTAGTGTGTCCACACCGCACTTTCCTTTATTGTAATCAAGAATGAAGAAGAAGATTTGAGGTTTTCTTGACTCCTCACTTGAAATGTCGATGTCGTGATGGTTGGTTGACAGAAGAATGACTGCTTTATTTTTCTTCGGGACGTAGGAAACAATTGTTGCTTTGTCTTGAAATCCGAATACACTGGTAAATTGTTGCCTAGTTGAATCAGGCATAATTTCCGAAGGTAATTCGGTTTTATTACGACGAATGGTGCCCGTCATAGTCATTTGACGTCCAAGAAGATTTCTTGCAAGCTGCAAGCTTGTAAAAAAATTGTCCATATAGATGTGACGGCCAGATCCTGTGTAGAAATCGGTCAATTGAAGTACAACACGCTGACCTTGACCTCTTTCCGGAACATCACCAATTCTTCCTATGTAAGGCTGTAAATTGAGACAATAATAGGTTTTTGAATCACATAAAGCTCATAACTTTATTCCATAGCGGCCTGGCTTTGAAGAGATGAACATTTTAAAAGGACAGCGCCCTCGGAAACTGACAAGCTGTTCGTCTGCAGTCAATTCAGATCCAGGTGAATAGTTAGCTCGAAATTTAGTCACAATTTCTTCGAAAATACGGCGCAAAGGTGCAAATTTGTCTTGAGAATTTCTTTCACTCCGGCAATCAAATCGAAGATAACGTAGAAGTTGAGTGAATCGATTTCTGGTCATAGAATCATTGAATATTGGCCTTCCCTCGGCCGCACTCCAGAGGTCAGCCAGGCGTTTTTTTTTCTCATGCAAAGCGCCAGCAAGAAGCAACAGACCGAAAAAAGTATATAGTTCTTCTACATTTGTTTCTTTCCAAGTATGTGTATGCTCGCTAGCTTCCTTATTGGTGCATTCAGCTATCTTTTGACCAAGACTGGGAGAAATGAATAATTTGAAGGCTTCCTCAGGTGATGAACCACAGTGTCTTTGAGCATGCTTAGTAGGACCACTTTGATTTCGAATGATATTATGAATTCTTGTCTTTCCTCCTTGTTGTAGTGGTTTGCGGTACCACTTCTCAGAGCCACTGCGAGATTTCATCGTATTGTAATCTTCATGGATTTCAGCCACCATGGATTCAATTATCCTATCAGTGTCGTCTACACTGTCTTCGTCAGAATGATCGGATACTGTTGTTGTTGAGTTATCGATGACGATGTCATCAACATCACTATCCAAAGTTTCGTCGCCTTCGTAGTCGTCATCTGATGAGATTTGCTGTAACAGTCTTTCTAATGCTTCTTCAACTCCGTAACTTTGCTCTCCTGTACTTGACGTGTAGTAATTTTAATCAAATGTACAGGAGAAATGAAAAATGCAGACAAGTTAGGTATGGACAATAAATTACTACGACTCTATGATAAGATTCCATGGCATAGTGGTTAGAGCTACAGACCATGAAGTAGCATGACACAGGGTCGAGTTCTGAGTCGACCTACCTTTTCGCTTATATTATTTCTAATCTAAAATCATATTTTCTCAATTACAAATGTAAGAGTCAGGTATGTGTTTAGTTAGGATGCGTCTGTTTACCCTTCGAAAGATTAGAATTTTAGGATTAGAAAGACTGCCGTTACATCAGTCGATTATCCTACATATAGTCACTTAGTTTTTCAAGATAAATTAGAGTTTCCTGATACTTCGTACAGTAAATACCATTATAGTCAGAATCCAATAAATTCATATTCACTTTTTCTTGACATATCCACCGCTATATACAGACAAATTTTTCACAAATCGTTTTAGAAAGAGAACGTATGCAGGTGATATAATGCTAGTCAGCAGGCGAAGGATTTTACGAAACGGTGATTAAATTAAATTAAAAATTCAATTGAAATTCAATTAAAACAAAAACTTGCGAAAACTGACTGCTTTATTCGTGCTTCTAGCACTATTTAACAGTGTTCGAAAATCTTTTAGTATGAAAATATTGCTAAGATTGATTGAAAGCATTTACAACAACCGATTGTGAATTGGGGTGGATCGCACCCCATGGTAAACCATGTTACTTTTTTTCTTGGTAAAGTAAGGGTTAATGACGACCTGAATAGAAAGGAAAACACATAGGATATAGTAATGGATTGGTAATACATGGATTGGTAAGTCATGAGTTATCAGTACATGCATATAGGTATAAAATAGCTATAAAATAATTGGAAGAATTTAATGTACTTCGCACGGAGTTAAAAGATGTCAAAGATATATGAGGTGTGAATTATAAATCTGATACCGCTATACTATAAAATAGTGTCGTGTTTCATGATTTTTACATAATAGAGAATTTTTGTTTTATGACTTTTACATTATGGAAAATTTTAATCAAAAAGAAAATCTGAATAATTGCTTAGCTCGATTTTGTTGTTAATGGTGGGTTTCATCTTTCTTATGTAATATACTTCTCGAAGTCTAAGGTCTGATGGATCATTATCGTGGGAGGAATGATTGTGGAGAAGTTGCAACCGTGGCATTCCAGAAGATGGTTATACATGGAAGACTTGTTGCTTGTTTTATGCTCACGGCAACGGACATGCAATGGTATGATGCTTCCAATGTAGAAGTTACCACACTTGTCACATTTCAGCTGATAAATCCCACATTTTTGATGGCAAATTTTGTTGTTGTTAATTGGACAATTTCTTAAATGACAATCTTGGTTTGTTTTAGGTTGTTTCAATACACTTCTAAGAGTTCTTGACTTTAATCTTGCATTCAAATTTTCTAGACGAAAAATATTTTGAAATTGCCTATCAACTTTCTCAGAAATAAATGCAAAATTGAAGTAAAAATAGTCATCCCTCCTTTTATATTCAGTCTTTTATATTCAATCTATATATCATTATGACATGGACTTTTGTACATAGACGTCGGTGTGAATTTTGAATTTTATACTGACCCTGCTAATTTCCTTCCTTTTATACGTGAAGATAGTTAAAGGATGTTAACAGAAATTAATTGTAGTAAACAACGAAAATAAAATCAAGAATAGCCAAAACAATTTATTTAAAACGCTCTGTTCTTATACTTCAAAATTATGTTGCCTGTGAACTTCTTCTATCTGTTCACGATTGTTTCGTTTTATTAGAAATCCTTTCTCCACGCTCGGATAAACTCATGGTTGGCATGGTGAAAGCGCGGCCACACATGAGACACTAAATACGTATTTCACCAGGTTTCTATGGATCTCGGCATAAAAATTCACTGCTCCAAAATTGGACCGTAGATTTCTTTGCAAAACACTAGTTGCTGATTAAAAAGGTAATCAAAAATATTGCGTATTTGCAAATGTTTACGTATATTCATGCCGGAAAAATTCAAATCCAAAAAAATTAAATACTCTCTTCAGCATTGTTAGAACGATGTCGTTTAGAAACGGAGCAAGCATGAATGTGGCCCATGTAAAGTCCACAAAAGTCTTGACTGGATCGATGAATAAAGTGATTTGCACTCACTTTACTAGGCGAAGAAATTGAAATGGACTCTGGTCATTAAAATATATCTACACGAAGACGCCACTTTTGAAGATAGGAACCCAGTTGAACGAACTTCCTGTTAAGTCTAGTGGTCTTCATGTCAGGCATGCGTGGCTGAAGTTTATTGGAAATGTAAGTAGGTACATTTTTCATTGGGAATTAACTTCGTGCTATCGGATTTGAAAATCAAGCTTGCATTTCGCACAAAGCGAATCAAAGGATACAATTAAGGTGAAATAATTTTTTTGAGTCTGTTTCTTTTATTGATGATTATCATGCTTGACTTGTGATAGTTGCAGCATTGCCTGTTGTTTGAGGATCCTCCCTGTATTCTCCCCTTGAATTACAATATAAGAAATTATTGTATGGCATGCCAACTTTTATTCCGTTATACAGATAATCTCATGCACATCCACATAAAGGAAAGTTAATTACTGTGGGATTCATGGGCATATTTGACAGTTTTGATATCTCCTTTAGTCGCTGCTGCTGCTTCCACTGCTTCCGCTACTGCCACTGCTTCCGCTGCTACTGCCGCTGCTGCTGCCGCTGCTACTGCCACTGCTGCCGCTGCTGCTGCCACAGCTTCCAGCAGTGCCGCGAGCATCTCCTAAGGCAGCCAAGACAAGGACGACAACTAAGCAAATAGCGTATCGGAAATTCATTTTCAAATCTGAAATGCGAGGTACAAAAGTTTAAGGCATGTTTAATCCCGTTGCCTGCAGTATATGTGGAGCGATGCGGTGCCCGCGTAGGCATTTTTGTTGAGGAAATTTCATAGCTAAAACTCATGACTTAAACTTATTTCACATTTAAATGTCGTATTCAAACTGACAACATAATTAACAATCTTCATGCAGGTCCAAATAATATGAATTATCAAACAGCACATTTATAGATCGTTTTTAGAAATCAAAGAAGGCGTTTGTTTAGAAATAAGCCTTATGATGCGTGCATTTGAATTCTAATGCTGGATTCTTATTCTAATTTGGAAGTTACTCTAGCTCTAAAATCATAGACAGATCAATTGCTCAATAACAGAAGTATTTCTACGCTTCATGTGCGATCATTTGAGCTCTATTCAATACACAAATGCACTTTCTATGTTCAAAATTGTCCATGGCAAATATTATCATCTCATTCAGAACCACAAATATCGATCACGGAAGATTCATTTTTTGGTAAAAAATGAAGCATAGAAAAAACACTATGGCTTTGATGTTCAGTGATTACAGATACATTTTTATCATGCACAAAACATTACATTACGAGTACAAGTACTATTCGAGAAGATAAAGAGATAACTAAATTGCCACCCAAGTAACACCCGCTTAAGACACGAGTGCGTATACAGGGTGCGGCATAAAAAACGTGACTAAATTTTAAAGTGGTATAACTTCTAATCATCCAACAGAAATTGACAAATAATGTCTGATTATGAAGCCAATACACATATTGCCATAATCAACATTGCAATGATTGCATTTGAGGATGGGAGCATTATGTACATGCAAAGCAGAAGAACTCGAAAGTCAAGAAACTAGATGAAAGGAACAACGACTGAATGGAAAAGCAAGCCTACTTCCAATTCTTCACTTAATTCAACAATCATGACAAAGTCCTTCACCATTGCTGCAAATGACCAAACAGCTTTCATTTCAATCATGCAATGCTGAATGTTTGCAGGTACATAAAGGGATCGATTTGTTCAATCAGATGTCCTTAGGGAAGATACTTTTCATATGAAAATAAACACCAGAGCATTATCTATGAACAATCTATAAAAATCAAGTTTCAAATTTAGAATGAGAAGTAATTACAGTCAGGGCTATAGCTGGAAATCTTTGTTCAATTATTTTGTCACTTAATTACGTCATAACAATTATTCATGCTTTTGTTACTTCCTCCTTGGACTATTGCAACACACTACTCATTGGGGCACCACAATGCCAACTGCACAAATTACAAATAATTCAAAACTGGGCAGCAAGACTAATATTGGATTGTAGAAAGATGGACATGCATGTAATTGGAATGATGAATAAGCTTCATTGGCTTCCTGTTCAAAACGAATTAAATACAAGGTATGTCTTCTTGTATGGAAATGCTTTCGTAGGATGGCTCCTGATTACTTAATCAAAGATCTTACGGTCTATCAACCATCACGATCTGGTCTTAGAAATCATGATGATTTGTCACTATCACATATAAAACATCAAATGTAACGCATGGTGATAGGAGATTTTCTGTTTTCGGAGCTATGGTATGGAATAAGTTGCCTTACAATATTCGCTCGGCAACCTCACTTGCAACTTTTAAAAACTATTGAAAACATTCTTCTTTTGTAATGTGCTTAATGTATAGCCGCTTGACTTTTTGTAAAACGGGATAAAAATAAAGGAATTATTATTATTATTATTATATTATTATAAACCCAGTAAGACAAAAAAGAGCTAATTAAACGATGTATAGAGTGTCTACATCACTTGCATCCTCACTGAACCTCTATAAAATTGCTAAAGAGATGCAAAGATGCCTTGATGAAGAGCTCACTGATCGATCATGAACACATTTTAATGGTCAAAAGCAAGTGCGATGACATGTTTCTAAATGTAAATTTTTGAGGTTTAACTTGGGAGAGACGGGGAGATTTTGGTTGAAATAAAACAGGAAAACAAGAAATTTCTGGCGTTCGGTTACAAGGCGTTTCTGCTGAAGGTTGATCCAGTAATCACCCAGTTGATGTTGTGTGATCATCTCCAGCAGAAAGACATCGCCATGATGATCATTGTTGAATTAAGTGAAGAATTGGAAGTAGGCTTGCTTTTCCATTCAGTCGTTGTTCCTTTCATCTAGTTTCTTGACTTTCGAGTTCTTCTGCTTTGCATGTACATAATGCTCCCATCCTCAAATGCAATCATTGCAATGTTGATTATGGCAATATGTGTATTGGCTTCATAATGAGACTTTGTTTGTCACTTTCTGTTGGATGATTAGTAGTTATACTACTTTAAAATTTAGCCACGTTTTTTATGCCGCACCCTGTAGCTTTAACGTAAAGCATTTATTCCTATCATATAATTTACATTTTGAAATAGAACTGCTTCCTTCCAATCGATGCTTTAGAGTTAAATCGAATTATATTAGATCTACTGTCCTTTCAGTCCAGTAGGCATTATGATCATATGTATCAAGACTTCAGATTATGTATCCGAGCGATGAAAGTCGAGTCAGACAATTATCGACTCGAGCACTTCTAGTCCGCTCACTTTTGCACCTCATAGTATTTTGCTGTTATGGATGCATTTCAAAAGTGACCAAAGAGAAAAGTAATCGAAAAATCGACTTGCGATTTTATAGATTCTTTTGGAATAGTTAGTGAAGTAATCATGAGAAATTTTTCCATAAATCCTACGAGTCCTTTTGAAGAAAAGGGGAAGCTACTTTCAGCATGCTACCCTTTTGACGTTTTTGCCTGTAAATTATAAAAATTATGCCATGAGACATGCTTGTAGGAATGCTTTCTAGATACAATGAAATATTTTAATTCACTTAAGAAAAAAATTGGTTGAGCAGCTACTTCGTAAAAAAGTCTTCAGAGGAGTATGACGCAAGCATTCCGAATCGTTTCTTCAAATCATAATTCGAAACGGCTGACCGAACCGGACAATATCACACAAAGTTGGCGATGATAAGAAGTTTAGGCACTTAGAATAACCGCTACAATTTATTGATAATTGATTACGACAATAACAATTAACAAATAATAATATTACTTAATAGCGAAAATATATCAATTTTTTTTGTTTTCCTTTTAGTAGGGAATAATGTTCAAAGACAACTATTTGGAAGCACATTGGTAAGTTTAAGTTTTTTAGTCTGTTCAATACTGCGTTCGCGGCTGTTTTTTGCTCGAAGATTCTGGATTGTATCATAAGCTTGGCTCTTTTGAATGAGCACTATGAAGTTTTCATAGTTGGCTCAACGACAGTGAGGGCACATCGATGCTGTCTAAGTGCTAATCCATAGACAACTACATTATATACTTATACATCTATGGTTTTCAGCCGTACTCGATCTCACATAGAATTTCCAGAATCATATACTACAACATAAATGAATTTTGTAGTTATCATGTGTTCGCTAAACTATCTATCGTAAAATAATTCCGTATCTTGAATGAGTGCGCATTGCGGCTCAATCTTCTTCATAAGCATGTAAATTATGTTATCTAAGTGTGAATATTTATCTACCGGTGCGGTAATCTACGGTAATTACTGATAGAAGTCTGATTTGGATAGAAATTGATGAAATTCGAACATCGCCGCGAACATCGGCGGGAACTCTTGCTTATCCGGAGAACCGGAAAGCCTACCGCAGGCTACAAAGAAATCGAATGATATCTAAGTTGTCTTAGTTGAACAACTGTCTGTGCAGTCATAATTAGTGGACCACAGAGCGCAAGCCTAGACTACACAGGCCGCCAGTAACCCGACCTGCTCCAATCCTAGTGAGCGGTGCTGCAGAGTGAAGTACTGTGATTTTTAATATGTAATTATTACCATTAAATTATATGTAATTTTTACCATTTCTAAGAACCATTTGCAAGGTATCGTCAAACTCGTTATCACTGCATTTATTTTTAAACTTGTTTCGAGGCACTGTGCTATTTCAGCAGATATATTGAAATTGGATGATTCCTTTAAAACACTCTGTATCAGACGAAAATTAGCTCATGAAGAATATCTAACCCAAATTCATCAGGTTTACAGATTAAAGCAGCTAATTTAGAGAAAACTCAACCATGAATGTATCGATGCGTATATAGAAGTACATGGAATACGGTAAATCCTATATATCACTAATGCATCAATCTTGGTACAAATGGGACTAATCTGCAATGAGAAGACACACATGTATATACATGCATAATTACAGAGCTTTAGTACAAATCCCACTGATTTTCGAAACGGTGTTTTCAAAATTCAATTCAATGTTCTAAACTTACTGGTAGGTGTTGGTTGATGATGTATGATTTCATATTAAAACCCCAAACTTAAATACTCTTTCAGTAGGTGACAGATGCCCAGTGTTAGTTTGACAGTTGTCAAATCATTTCTTTCAAAAAAGGAGATGAAAGGTTGCGTAGGAGGATGTTTTCCTGAATTACAGTTATTACATTTCCTTAACTATGGGAAACGTACTCTTCATGAATTATGACAAGAGATTGACAAATGATTCTTCATCATGACGTTTGTGAGAATTGGATCAAGAGAACGTGTCCTGTTTGACCTGTGAGATCTTCATCAAATTGTGATAGGAGTAGACTTCATCAGTCAACTGTATTCCAGAGAAACCGATTTTCTGCTGCTCGAGAATATGAATTCTGACTGCTCAAAACTAAAATTCTTCTTTCTTCTTCTCAGAAAAATATGCCTTTAATCAGAAGTTCAATAAAGTCGAAGATGTCCGATATGCAGGCCTATACGTTAATCGGATTTGTACTAAATGAATGGATGCTATTTTAGTGACAACTTTGAGTGACATGCTGGTATTTGATTGTTATTTCATATCTAGTGTTATGATGCTATGTTTGTTTTGTGGTCAGCAACTTTGTAAATGAGGCTGTGAAGAAATGAGGCGGATGTATATCGCCATTCATCAAGCATTTTAAGGATGGATGCTCAAATCCACGCACCAACGAATATTTTCGGATATCCTGATCCATACTGGACATTTGCCTACAATGTCCAAACACCGAGTGTTTTCGAGATATTTCAAGGCAGCATGCCGCTCTATTAAGTGTAGCTCTATTAACTTCTGCTGTGTAGCCGACGACATCACTGCATTTACTTGATATCCTCAAACATCGATTGCAAGATTTTGTTGACGAATAAGAATCAGAAGACGTTTGTTACCAGCATTTAGAAATTTCTGCGATTAAGAGCGCAATATTTAATAATGGTAAATTTATGACGTGCATCGAATAAGGATAGTTTTCAGCTAAGGACTTGTGTCAGCATGGCAAAATCTACAGATCGGTTATAATATATGCCTAATTTCTTATGATAGTAAGCTTAGTAATTTCGATGGAGGCCTTGATATACTACAAGGTATGCAAGCATGCAAAGACACTCCATTAAGATGACATGGGAATCTTTTGGGAAGGTCCCCGGCATCAAGCTCAACAGCTTAACAATTCGTTTGCACCTTTGTCATGCTGACTTTTATCAAAAACAACCCTGTCAGCAATCCTCTACATTGCTAGGGACGTGTTCACTTTATTTTGCGTGTATGTGTTATTTTCATGATCGGTGATGTATGTGAGAACGTGGTTAACTTTTTGCAAGCAAGCCTCTTATGAATATGCATGGAAATTCAAGCATCTACATCAAAAACACGTTTACACACACGTATCTTTTAATATACATTCCAAAGTACCTGTTATTTAAAATGGATGCCGATTTTTGCCTATAATATTTGTGTAATCCTTGTGTAAGGATAAAACATGACCGCATTTTTCGGACTATAAGGCGCACCTGATTATTAGACGCAGTATCACCGAACGGATCTATTTCCATATAAGACACACTGGATAATAAGGCGCATAAAGCGAAACAAAACACCGGTAGCTGGATAGGTCAAACTCTACTCAAATTATTACCAGTAGGCCTACTGACTTTTTAAATCATTCCTCCTCTACGAATCCATCAAATTCCGTCTTCGATGTCGGAATTTGACAATTGGGCGCGATCGCGTCATCAAGCAAGCCCACATCCGTTTCGTCATCATCCGATGCACTCTCATTGTTGCTGCTTGGCTGTTCATTGATGATTCAGGCCTCAGTGAAAGCTGGGATGATAGTTGAGGCCGATACTCTAGCCCAGTCATCGACGATCCATTGGCAGATAGTGGCGCACCTAGTCCGGCGTTGCCTATACCTGTCTTGGTAGATGTGTGCTCACCTTCTGTCATCCATTGCTCCCATGCGGCTTGCAATTTAGCCTTCAACGCCCAGTTGACACCAATATCTAGCGGCTAGAGTTCTTTGGTTAAACCTCCAGGAATGACTGCAAGCTCCGAATGTTGGTTTTCTTCACTTTGCTTTTGACAGTTTGGTGTCCGGATGTTGAAGCACCGCACGCATCAAGCAATATTTATTTCAAAATATTTATTTTAAAATAAATCATTTCAACAGATTTTTCAGGGCAGTGTGAACATACGCTGCTCATACATAAGGCGCATTGCCGATTTTTTAATAAATACAAAGATTTTAACAGCGCCTTATAGTCTGAAAAATACGGTATGCATTTTTATCTCTATAACATCCATTTTTTATCGACTCTTTATCGACTTTTTATATACATGGAGGCGCATAGAATTTCAAGACTCCACATGTAATTATTATTAATAGATGAAAATTAAAATAGCACATGTTACAAACCAAAAGAACTTGACATAAAAGGCAATCATTCTATGTTATTGCATGCGTTTTCATATTGAAGTTATTATAAAACGAATGTTATGGAGGTAGAAATACACAGAAATTTATCCCTTAACATAGTCAAATATCCATCAACCTTCATCTACAGGTACCTTGGAATGTGAATTAGATTATAAGAGCGCGTAAACGTGTTTTTGATATAGATACTTGAATTACCATTCATATTCACGAGAGAGTACTTGAAAAAAAGGCTTCGCTTATTGATGAAAGACATGAAAATTCATTTCTTAACTTATGCAAATCTTTATCAATAGCACAATGTAGGCACCATAGAAAGTCATCTACAAGGTAAGGGTGCGCAAAGGTGTTTTTGATCTAGCGGCTTGAACAGCTGCGCGCTTTCACAATACAGTTGTGAAAAGTAGTCATTTATTGATGGTGAAGCTCCCAGACATGTGACTTAACTTGTAGTGATCTGCATCACTTTGCATCTGTAGATGGCTACAAGTTCATTTGAGCTAGTGACTCAGAAATCAAGCCGCTTGGAAAGGAAATTTAGGTATTGGTGAGAGCCATGTAGCAGGTAAATGTAGTAGTGAGACAATACCGCAGGGCTTTATAATTGGAGTAAGTGTGTTTACTATGAGTCTCAATGCCGGTCATCATATTTTGAAAAGACTCATTACTTTAAGTGGAAAGTTTAGGGTACTGGTTGTCACAGAGGCATACACGGGCATGTTTCGTAAGAGAAGCAACTTTTAATTGATATGCCAGGTGCACAGTTTTGAAAGATTGTCCGTAGCCACAGTTTTCTCAGTCATTTTCAACTCCATTTATGAAGCATGTTGCCTCTTCGAATTTCGGCACCAGAAGCATTAGATTAAGGTCGATAGTTAATTCAAATTTTCACCATACACTCTTCAAAAAAATGAATTCCGAGAACAATCGCGTCTATCGAAATCTAAAATCATAAGCCAATTTTCTATGAATTTTGGCCATGGATAGAACGAACAAGACGCTTATCCTGATTGCTTTGATTATGCTTTATTATTTTTTATTATGACTATGAACAAGATCTTCTCCTGTAATCAATGCATAAAATATCATTGCGCTGCTTTCAATCATTTTATAGAGTTCAATTTCAAAAAAGCAAAATTTTTAAGAATAGATTTCAAAAATGATTTCAAGAGATTGAAGCTTAGAATTTGCGAGCAGGTGGTGCAAGCATCAAACGTTATACATTTTTTCTCGATTTCATGCCTCTTTTTGTTCCTCACGATGAATAAATCATTTATTATATCATCTGAATTAATCTCTGACACGTCATTGGCTGTCAGTGTTCCATGAAATTACTATGTCTTTATCCATCATATCAAAGAAATCGCTTCATCGTTAAAGCAGTTTAGTCAGGAGAAATTATCTCAGTAGAAGTATGTGATGTTACATCAAAAATTAATATAAATAAAGGAATAGAAAACTGCATCGCACACCCTTGACTGAATGCAGCAGTTTATTGAAATTAAAGCTGTCCGAATTCAGCGATAAAATTAAATGAAAAGACTTCTTATAAATCAAGAATATTTATTGAAACAAGAGAATCTAAAAATCTAAGAAAAAATGTCGACTCTTTCACGGCAACGATCGATGTATGTGACAGAATGTCCAAACCATTTCGAGCATTTATCTCTTGCCATGGTGTCAATGGTGTCAACATTTCGCTCAACCAAATCCTGTAGGACGCTGGCTCGCATATTATGAAGGGTTACACTTTCCGATCTAGACCTCTCTCGATCAGAAAGAGATCTTTGATTTTCTGGGCATGCTAAATGTCGCTTAAGCACACTTTTCAAATTAGAGATAGCCATTTCCGTTATGCTTAGGTAAGGGGAATATGGAGGCAATGGTCGAAAAGAGTGAAGAGTGTTCAAAAGAAGAAATTCACGATGACAAGGACCATTGTCGTGTATGACGACGAATCCGTCGTCTTCAAGAAGCGCTGACACCTCACTCATTAAAGGGTGCATCATAATATTCTTTTGTCATTCCACCTTCTTTGGTCATAGAAGTGGAGTAATCCCAATTGAGGTGAAACCGCGAAACTAAAGTCTGACCTGCCTGATCTTCGACCTTGCAAACAGCTCTGAATCCTCTGGCAGAACGACCGTGATTACACGCGGTTGATAAACCCGCATTCATCAGTATAGATTAACGTTGACTGGACTTCAGTCGACATCATCCATTGGGCAAACTAATTTCACTCTTTTTTGACTTCATTTCAATTTCACTGGAACGGAACAGCTAGTGTTAACTTCAGCGTAATCAATACTCCGTCAAGGTGGCATATGATTGTTGTGGTAGAAACGCTGAAACCCCCGAATCTCTCCATCAGGAACGATCACATTTTCTCAAAAGTGACAGTCGGCTTTGCACCAGCAAATTCAATCAATTCATTTCCCATTTGTGGAGTTATCTTTCGAGAAGGATGACCTACTGATGGTAGAGAATGGCATCTGTTCACATTTTTATAGTACTGAATAATACGAAGAT
This sequence comes from Prostheceraeus crozeri, assembly GCA_907163375.1. NCBI lineage: Eukaryota > Metazoa > Platyhelminthes > Polycladida > Euryleptidae > Prostheceraeus > Prostheceraeus crozeri. The sequence goes on from CAJQUW010004013.1 coordinate 604,965, forward strand.
ACTACATTTATTTTTGGTGCATTAGATATCTCTTTGTAATAACGACCTTCATGATGTCAAATGTCAATCAATCAATCAATCAATCAGTAGTGCCGTGTCACAAGCTGACGTTGGCGACAATCAGGTGTTCTTCACGTCTCTTGCACATTCTAATGATGGTCGTGGCTCTCCTGCCCGTCGCTCTCTCAAGCCACCCCATGAAGGACAATCGTTGACGTCCGCGCTCTCTCCTTCCTTCGATTTTGCCGGTTAGAGCAAGATCTTCGTATTTCTCCTTCCGAAGGACATGACCAAGGAATCGTATTTGGGCTTCAATTTTGGGCCGTCAAATGTAGTGCAGAAGATAAAAAGAAGCAGCTGGCCGAAAATTTCGAAATTTTGGTGGTTATGCTGGTTCAAATTATAATTCAAATCTGCAGGTTACAAATGAAACTGGAATGGGCTTGGAATTCAGGAGTGTCCGGTCTATATTGCAGAATCTGTGCCCTACAAAAAATCAGATCGCCGTCTTTTCCGCATGGCAAAGTTATCCAACAATTGGTTGCGATTGATCTCAATGTCTATTTATATAAAGATGGGCTCTTCCATTTAATCGATCTTTCATGCTCGATCGCAAATAATTTTTGAGATGTTTAGAGCATTGAGAGATCGCTCTCTTGTAGCGCTCGCAACTGGAATTGTTGCAAAAATCTGCGACTAATTCCTGAGGGGGGCATGGCCCAGTGACCTTCCCCCTAAATGCGCTACTGAGTGAACGTTTTACTACAGTCATTCATTCATCATCAATCATTCCTTCAATAAATTACACGTCAAACGGACAGTCATGCTAGTGCTTGGAAATGGCCAGTATTGTTTCATGTAACTTCAAGTAGGCCCTTACCCTTGAAAATATTTCATCTGCTCCAGGTTTCTTGGAAAGTATTTTCCAAATCATGAAGTACTGCGCATTTGTCATGGACTATATTTACTGTTATATCGCATTCCGTCACTAATTGAGATAAGGACCACACAGTCAGATAATAAAGTTGTTATCAATGAAATATGAGCATTACGTATATGACTCTCATTGCTTGACTATTGAAAATCTTTCATTGATAAATGTGTTTAAAATAGACATTTGGTGAAGACAGGTGGCCTAGCCGGGACTGCACAGGATAACTACTACTATGGTTTTTCCCATTAATAGCATTATAAAACGCTGGAGACGAAAGATGACACATCAACGACATTGCTCAGCAATTACTTGAACATTACGCAATGGCTCAGTTTAAAGTAATCCTTCTGATTTTCATGACCTGGTCAGCAGCTATTCCTCATTCGAGTCCTATTCGATGCGATATCTGTCCGACTTCTACCGACATTTGCCAAGCAAGCCTTCCTACGACTGCTTCTAGCACAGTCACCACGACACCAAATCCTATTCTTGCAAGGTATGCTCATATCTGGAAATCTCTAATTGCTGCCAGGCGGCTCTCGACATTCAAACTGACCAAACGGGGACTATTTCGACTTTCAAGAACCATGCAAAGTCTAAGGCGAAGATTGGAAGCTCAAAGGCTCTCTGCGCATCATGTTTCTCTTCTTCATGCAAGAGCTTCAGAAGCTCGCAACAATTACATTGTCCATTGCAATCCAGATAATCTCAATATCAGCAGCATGAGCACAATGCGCCTGGTGAATGAAATTCATGGCGATCTTCTCAATCATCACTGCCAGATGGAAGCTTTGTCGCAATATCACCTCGATGAGTGGAGAGACTATTTGAGTAGCGAAATTGCACCATCTTTGAAGGTGACATTGTGCTTCAGCGATGCTTTCATTCTCCTGCATCCTCGCATACACCCAACCAACGATAGACAGACAACAGCAGCTCCTCGCATCCATACCACCGTCCAGACACGTGCGCAGCTGTGTGATTGGCGGAGTGCTGGATCTCAATACCACATGGATCTCCAGGTTTGGCAATGGATCCTGAAGGTAGAACTCAGTAGCAATAGCTACTATCGTCAACTGGAATGCATAAAATCTGGATAGACATTGATGAATGACCAGCATTAGCCTACATCTTCCTTTGGCTGCTATAAACAATACACCACCATTGCTAATGGGTGAAGAAATATTCACGCAAAATACCGTTCAGTATTTTCCTCGCATAATGATGAAGGAACAGATGACTCATTAACTTTCCTTCATATAAATACCTTACATTTTAATCATTCTGTATGTACTTCCGTATGACAATCATCATCTGAACATTAAGCAATGTCGTCGATGCTTCTAGATGCATGCCAGTTGATTTTGCATTGTAGCAATATGCTACCTGAGAAATATAATTTTATATAATTAATTGCTTGAAAATGCAATATAGTTTTCTACACATGGCAGCTTGGTGCATATTGCGATTCTGATTGCGACATGTTTTTAAAGTCAAATCAATGCCCTTTATGAGACTTTCACAGAATAATGTACATCTTCTGCCTACTTCGAATCGGCGCGTCTGCCGAGTTCTATTGAGTTCCTCTTCTTGTCAGACACGATCAAAGAAAAATACATGCAAATCCAATGGGACGCAGATTTCAGCTTTTGGTTAAAATGAAATTTCCCATGTTTTCCCTTATCAACTGGAAAGTATTAAGTCTAGAGTCATAATTTTTGACATGGAATGTCTTCAGGTCATTTCCTATGATGTGCATGTGCTATTACCATGCTTCTGATCGGTGATGTCTGTGGGAATGTATTTAAATGTAGATAAAGTTGCTCAAAATGTTTGTGCTTGCCGACATTAAAAAGCTGGCCAAATCTAAATGTGTTTAGCTTCATAGACAGGGATGCATGAACATTAAAGGAAATTACCTGAAGACATTCCATGCCAAAAATTATGACTCTGGGCTCAGTACTTTTCGTTTAATCGGAGAAAACATACAAAATTTCATTTTATCCAAAAACTGCAATCTGCGTCCCATTGGATCTACATGTGTTTTTCTTTGATCCTGTCTGACAAGAAGAGGAACTAACTAGAACTCGGCAGACGTGCCGATTGGTAGTAGGCAGAAGATGTGCATCATTCTGTGAAAGTCTCATTTTCGGCCTCTTTCCCTGCAGAAACTCGCTCTGGCTGCCGGACTAAATTAAAAAAATCTTAAAAATTACAATAATGATAACTACATTTTCAAAGTCAATTAAACACAGGCAAATTGCAAACAGATGATATTTTTTGTTTTTGCTCTCAGACCGTGTATTTCACTTCCTTTTATTAGCTCCTCCATCATGATCTTCAGTTCGTTAGCTGCTTCGCAATAATGACAAAATCTGTTCGAGCGGCGCCGTGAAGAGCTTTAGAGAGATGGTTTCTCTCTGTCTGGCTCCTTTCATTATTTTGATCTTTTTGCTTTCTTTGTCCAACGTCATTGTTACAGAGCAATCTGTATAGATGTTCTTTAGTAGCTCTGTACAGTTGTTTTGAACTCCTTGCAGTTGTAGAGCTGCAAGGAGTTCCATCTTCATTTCTCTTCTCTTTTCATTAACTCTCTGATGTCGCTGCCATCCTGCAGACGACCTAACGGAATGTTCGCCTTTTAGCCTTGTATATTGTTCATCTTTCCTTCTAGTTTCAGCCAAGCCAATGATGTCCCATCTCACCTTTGGAGCCTTCTAACTCTGGTTTTAGTTCTTTAATACGGTCATCACTTTTTAGTGTCCTTACGTTATGAGTGATGATTTTGACTTCGTTCCGTTTCTTCTTTGAGTGGTGACAATTTTGAAACCAATGATTCTTACCATCCCCTGTGCTAGACTTGATATTCCAGTGTCACCTACTTGGCACGGGGTCTTTGTACTGCTGCGGCATTGGGGGCCCTTGTTCTGACTGAATCTCCATGCTGTGTCAGGCCAATACCACACAGGCCAAGTTGCGGGTTGGAAAAGGCGGTCTTGTCTTGACCTTTGCCTAAAGAGACTCTCACTACAAGGCAGCAGGTGGTTTGCAATCGGAGTTTTCCTTTTCCTAGCCTTTGCCTGACGAAGCATAACCTGCAAAGCAGCAGGTGGCTTGGAATCTGGCTTTCCTTTGCTATCTCATGTGCCGGCTAGGCTAAGAGTCATGAGCAGCCCTTCACGCAATTGGAGGACCAGAACTGGCGGTAAGGGACGTATCCGGAGTCGCCGAGTCTTTGCTGGGGTAAGGTACTATACTTCTCATTGGAATGACGGATGCAGTGAAACGTCGCTACCTAGGACAACTACAATACGGTCATCAATATATTATTTGAATTTCGAACAAAAAGCATAAATTAGACCGCAACTAGCAGTTATGTAAATCGATATTACGATAGGCCTATGTAGAGCGTCTATGTGAATTTTGTGACACCGCAATTCAAAATTGGAGACTCTGCATCATTTTGTGATAGAATGTTCACTACATAAAAATAGCGCTACATCAAAGAAATAGCGCCTTTGTTGTGCAACTGCAATAGTACAACTGAATTTAATGTATTGACGAATATTTTGAATCCAAAGCTGTTAAAATCTATCGCAAAGTTACTCCAAAAAGCATAATAAGTTCATACGCTGACAATGACAAACAACGATTCAAGGAAAACACTAGCAATTGTCAAAAACAATTATTGGAGAGATCTACCATCAAGACCTAGGGTTTGATTTAATCTACGAGTTTTATCATTATTAACAAAACTTCTACTATATGAGGTTCAAATTTACTACGTCATGCGTATTTAACAGAAAAACAATTGTAAACGTCATTACTACAGTTTCTGACATATGCTCACATGGCTACTTGCGGCTGAGTTACCTAATAATTACATGTTCTTTTATTCTTTAATGTAATCTGCGTTTCGTTTGTCCCAAGTATTGGGTATCAAGATCAACCCGACATTCAAAATTATACACAACGCATGATCGCATCAGCTTATTTGTTTTATCTTTCAGACTAAAGTATTGTCCTGCTTTACAAATGTTGAATATTATTTTAGCGTCATGGCATAATTTCCTAAATACTTTCACAAAAGTATGAAACATGACCAGTTTTTTCCAAAACGAGAATGGTTGTGCATATCGTGTTATTTATCATCTTGTGGCTATTTAAAAGTAAAATGTGACTGAAGCTTTTCACCAATGCAACAGAGATCATGTTATTCCAATTAAACAATTACGACACATTGAAAATCTAACGTTCAAAATAAAAAGCAGAAACTAGATATTGGATATTTCCAAAAATGTAAATTCTTACATGCATTGCCAAAATTCCCTGCCGTTAAATTCCCTATCTAGTGCACCAACGGATAGATGTAGAGATCAATATAGAAGTCAAATAATTGATGATCATATAAAATACATCTCAAAACAACGCAGAAGGAACATTACTGAACTTGAGCTTGAGTAAAATAGCTTGGGCGGTAGACTCAATATTTCGATACTATTCTGTTGTCAATTGCGATATCAAATAAAACTACTTATAAGCGCTAGCTAAAAGGTAATATCATAGCTGTCGCAATTGATTCCATACTTCCTTTAAATGCTTTTTGGGTAAACATCCTCTGGTAAAGTACAACTGTCTTAAAAGCATGTATGTGCAAAATTGTTTACAGTTCCTTAAGACAAGTTGTAGACATACATAATAAAAAACTTACAAAACTCTGAGTAGAAGAAAAATGGGAAGATGAACGAAGCTTAACATACTTTTTGAACAAATATGTAAAGTCGAAAATATCAATTAGCACTTTCTAGAGAATGCTACCTTCTGGTAGTTCAATAGGTAAATTATATGGTACAGTTAAAATTCATAAAGAAAGCAAAGGAGCAAGACCAATTGTCAGTGCCATTGCCACTCCGCCATACAGTTAAGCTAAGTATTTAAACGAAATAATTGAAAAGCAAATCAACACGAAGTATATGCTTAGCTCAACTAATCAATTCATTCAAGAAATTGAGGCTGAGGAAGACAAATTTGACTCAAATAGTTTTTTGTATAGTTTTGACGTCGAGTCACTATTCACAAACGTACCTGCAAAAGAAGTAATTTTACTACAGATCTTGCTTATAGTGAAAATAACAATAACAAGCCCCAATATGATAAAACCATTATCAAAAAGTTATTAAGTTTTGCGGTCAATAGGTGTCTGTCTTTTAATGGTAATGTATGTCGCCAAATTGATGGCGCTAGCATGGGCTCACCACTGGATCCTACGTTAACAAATTTCTTTCTTTCTAACCTTGAGCAAAGTTGAATGAGTTGAGCATTTACATCTAAGTTTTATCGACGGTATGTCGATAACGTATTAGTATTTTCCGATAATATTGAGAATATAGATAAATTCCATTCATTTTTGAATTCACAACACCCCAATTTAAAGTTCATAGTAGAGATAAGTAAAAATCTAATTTCATTTTTGGATGTTGAAGTTGACAAAAGCAATGGCCTATCCACATCAATTTTTAGGAAGAGTACACATAGGCCCACAGGTCTACTAATAAATTATAGTGGTACCTGCCTATCCAATGGAAGCTTACCCTTGTGATAGAGATGTTGCATAGAGCGCATAATGTTTGAACAAGCTGAAAAGGACAAAGTGTTTGACATAGAGATTAAAAGCATTACAAAAGTCTGTTAATCAACTCATGTCCCATTGACTTCATCAACTCGTTAATAAAACAGCTCCGGTAAGTAAAATATTGTGCGGATAAAAAAGCAGCGAAGAAAGATGAAGAGGAGGATACCAAGTTTTTTATACTTCCGTTTATAGGTAAAACATCCATATCATTCCGACGCAAACTTGTTAAAGTATTTAGGAAATTGGAAAAAATAAATATGTTAAAATAATATTCAACATTTGTAAAGCAGGACAATACTTTAGTCTGAAAGATAAAACAAATAAGCTGATGCGATCATGCGTTGAGTATAATTTTGAATGTCGGGTTGATCTTGATACCCAATACTTGGGACAAACGAAACGCAGATTACATTAAAGAATAAAAGACCATGTAATTATTAGGTAACTCAGCCAAACTGTAGTAATGACGTTTACAATTGTTTTTCTGCTAAATACACATGACGTAGTGAATTTAAAGAAGAAGTAGAAGATTGTAGTAGAAGCTTTGTTAATAATGATACAATTCCTTGACTAGGTCTTGATGGCATATCTCTTTTCTTGAAAGTATTCGAATAATTGTTTTTGATACTTGTTATTGTTTTCCTTGAATCGTTGTTTGTCATTGTCAGCGTATGAACTTATTATGCTTATTCATTGGTTGCAGCTGCACAAAAATAATTCGCTGACTCCAAAAAGCAGACGACTTACGAACAATGACTGACAAGAACGTACTGATGAATAGGACATCTGGAGATTTGCTTTTGTCCAATATCCTCCCCTTCCTGATCGGTATATTTTCTAACGGTGCCGACTGCAAGCTGTTTTCTGTGAGTTTTGTTTTGACGCATTCCCGCCGCTAAGTCACCGTTTGTCAGTCAGCCGCTCATTTGACGCATCAGTCGCCTTTATCTTTTGGAAATCCAAAAGTGGTAGATGGCGAGTAAGTTGATATAACTAATTGATAGATGTTTATTTACTAATTTGAGCTGATTTTTCGCCAACCGACGAAATGGTTAATATTTTGGCAACTAATTAGCAGTAAGAAGCAATGCTTGGATCTTCATATGAAAATGCATGGTATACTTAGTGTGGTCAGTTAAAGAATGGATTTCTTAGATTCATGAATGCCTAAACTGAAAAAGTATTTATCTTCCATAAATGTCGTAGCTAATCCTATGAAATGATTCATACACTTGCCATTGTTGTAAATTATTGAATATCAGGAGATGTATGCAAATTGATATAAACAGCTTGTCTTGCGGTATCTCATCATTATTAAAGTCAGTGTGCACTTGTGCAGTCGCGTAGCCAGGATTTCATTTCGGGGGGGGGAATGGCTTAATTAATATAAGCCACAGTTGCGTGCGGTGCTACTTATCGATAGGCATGCGATGCGCAGAATCAGAATTTGATATTTTCTAAATGCCCATGCGTTCAAAGTTAGACATTGTCCTTGCACGCATGTATCATATTCGATATTGAAAATGGCGCTAACACGTAGCGCGAATATTCATGAAATTATCTAAAATTGAAATCCATCCTCCTTGACTTCTTAACGAAGTCATCAAATGACATTATGATAGAAAAATCCTTCCTACATCATTCGAAGGTTACAAGTGAAGTTTTCTCAATGGACATTTAGACTTGGGTTTCAAAACCACCATGGAAAAATCGTCGTCTCGACGAATGTACGCCTTTTCATCTTTCAGCGCTTCGGTCTTCATTTGAATTTCATTTTGGGCATCGGTCGCCCAGCTTCAACAACATTTTCTCGGCAAATATTCTGCCAGATCGGTAAACAAATTGATAGCATAAAATGTCCAAGACAGTTCTACATTGTACATCAGACAACGCTTTGTTATTTTCTGGTGATGGATAACCAATACATAACACATCGGACTGGCTCATACAATGCATGCACATGCACACAAGTCAGTCTGATGAGATCTGGTCTATCTGTATCATTTTCCCTAAAGTGAGCGATGCGATCATTTCGCCGAATGCAGTCACTACATCATTTCACAGGCTTTTGTATAGGAGCTGTGCGAGAAGACAGCGTGCACGGACTGCGAGTTAGTCAATGCGAAAAGATAGCACCAGTGAATGCGGCGATGCCTCACCGTTGTTAAAGCTCTTTAGATGTCATCTCCCTCAATGAAATGACTTTCTATTAGATTTTATGCGATATTCAGACCCCAAACTGTCCTCAATCATGGGAAGGATAAAAATGATAAATTTTCAGAATTTAAGCGAGGCATTCACCGCATGCACCGCATCTATTGACCGCACGCCACTGATAAGCCTATACTCAATAATTTCGTAAATCAGAAGAAGCCCTAATATTCATTCATTTCTGATTTGATTATGATCTGATTTTGTCTTTTATTGATCATTCATGAATGAAGTTTCGGCTCTAACAATATTGATTTAATATAAGTGGTTCATTATTCGATACATGTGCAATTGGAAGCAAAAGCGAAAAAGAACAGGCATTTTATACCCAGTCATGAATGGCCTCTACTTGTGGGTGTCGCAAAATCGTGTCGTGTCTTGGCTACAAGCCATATTGAGACGTCCGTGACAGTACAACTAGTATCGGCGCCTGACCGACTACCTGACTCACAGAAATGAACATTTCTCGAGGTCGTTGCGCTACAGGGGACATGCGAAAATCAACCGCTACTGTAGGATTTCAGATTCTTACATTAATAAATTAATAATTCTACATAGAATGAAGTTAATATACCCCGTATAAAACACAAAGATTGTCCCTCGCTCAGCTTTCATTTCGGGGGGGGGTTGTTCCCCTTGTCCCCCTTGCCTACGCCGCTGTACTTATGTGTTAGACAGATTAGCCACATGTTGGCAATGGCTTGGGCGTGAGGGACAAAATGTGGACTCGGCAGTAGATGCGGAATGCCAGAGAAAATATCAGTCAAAAATAAATGGCGGCATAGAGCGCAGATTCGCAAATTGTTACCGGCGAACTTCTCAAGCGAGTATGCTGCAATTATGGGTGAATTTGATATTATGCAGCTGACATCCACCAGCTTTTCGTATGACTCGTTCCCACAAGGCACATGCATGTTCCTGTTTTCCAATGCTCTTGGGAATAAACGGTTTTGACTTACGACTTTGGACATTTGATGGAACTCTAGAAAAATATTGCTGGCAGACTGAATGAATTCACAATAATTGCTTCTATATATTTATTTCTTTGTATTTTACTTATACGTGCATTCATTTCAAAACTATTTACCTACTCTCTCACTTGTCGATTAGACATGATTTCATGTATCTTCAGTGTGATGATTAGGCTCTCTTTGGGTAAAGTTTATTCTGTGGGCTTAGGACTTCAATTTTCTTAAATTTTCTTCATACATGGCTTGTAAATGTGTATGTTTTTATCGATTTGTATGTTTTGATGTCTTGGTCTGTTAGCCGATTACGTATTTTGTTCAAGGTATTCTCATTTTCATTCTCTGTTAAAGATAGAAGGTTTGCACGTCGGTGAAATTGCATTATATCCGAACTTCAGCTTCGACGATTCTCTTTATTGTGCACCTTAGGTGCACCTTATGGTGTATACAATAGAGAGAATTGTCAAGCTCAAATTCTGATATATAAACCGGGAGCTACCAGCATTTTCTCCCTAAATTCGAGCACAAATGGTTCGTCATCATTGAAGTGTAGATCTTGAATCACTGAATCCGATAATCAAATTCTTACGTGCCACAACCAGTCTCGTTTGGTCCGGGGTCAAGCTAAAAATGCAAAAAGCCACGTTTCTTACTAAATTCACGCACAAGCAAAAGACTTCCATTGAAGTCATCTTTGTATACTACATGATCACAATCTATACACAAGAATTACAGATTTCAGTCCTTCACGCATTTAGGAACGATGTTTTGTCTGGCTGTCGACATATTTTCCTTAGCAACGACTAAAATGCACTACATTTGTTTCTCTTGAAGCTAGCCTCATCAAACTTTGCACACATATGGTTGATGATGTGTATTAGTAACCCCACGCAATCAATCCAACATTTGTGTTGTTTATGACATAGGCATCTACGCTCAAAGTTAGCGATTTTCTTTATAAAAATATCTAAAGTCAAAAGCTTTGAAGCTGTACACTCAAAAAAGCTCACCTATTTAATGAAATTTTTATAACATCATTAGTACATGCAGGCCAAATTAGTGACAAAAGATTGGTGCGTTTTGACCTCGGGGCAAAAAAACGATGTTTTTCAAAATTTTACATTTTTTCATGCTACTTATAAATTAATAATCCACAAATTATCATTCTATACGCCTTTTTTCATGCCTTTTCTGCTACATAGGATGAAAATATATATTTCTCGCACCAATTGGCTTCTTTAGGATTCGTTTTGTTGGATTACATAGTGTCTAATCCTCATCCGTATGTGCGTAACATTTTTTGCAAATGAAATTGTTTTCATTATTTTAAGGAAAACTAAAAAGGATATCAGACTGAAACTTTAGGACGATGGATAATTTTCTTAGATTTACGAGAAAACGTTGCAGCCCTGTTCCTGATATTGGCCAATGTGGTCATTTAGTCAAAGGGAGCCTCATCCTTATACGCGCAACATTTCGTTGCAGACAAGCTACAGTGCAAATGACCGAAAACAAATTCTAAGTTGCCTAGTACTTGATCGAGTATTGAAGCGCGAGCGCGACAATTAGGTCATCTACTTTCCCCTTTTATTTTATGTTGTGCTTCAGACGTTGCTGTGCTCTTGCCATCATACACTCGTTCCCACAATGCAATAACCAAAATACAAAAATTTTAGAAACCGCATTGAAAGGTTGCGTGAAAATAGATTGGCTGCAGTCAGTGAGGCATGGCAGGTATTTATCGAGTGTCTGAGAAAATATTATGTACCAAATGCGGTATTGACCGTAGATGAGAAACTGCTTGGCTACCGTGGGCAGATTCTTGGTCGTACATAATTTTTTAAACCAAGCCTAGAAAGTATGGCCTTAAGATTTTCTGGTTGTGCGAGGCCGAAAGCGGCTACGCACTCAATGCTGAAGTGCATACTGGCAGACGTCAAGATGAACCAGTACACAGGGGGCTTGCGGAAGGTGTCGTTATGAAACTCACTGAGTCATCTTATCATTCGGGAAGAGAAATAGTAAGACAATTTCTTTACGTCACATGGTTTGGCAGTCTCTCTTCTTGAAAAGCATCTTACACTCCTTAGCACTCTTCGACCGAATACAGTTGAGATCCCAGATGTACTGCGAGACAAAAACAGACAAATCGAATCTACAAAATTTTTATATGACCATGATTATAAAATCATGCTTGCGTCCTACATTCCAAAGCGCAATAAAAGTGTTGTACTTTTGAGCTCCTCACATGCAGGTAGCACTGTATTTCCTGACCATGCAAATAATCTTGAAATTATTATGGACTATAACGCAGAAAAGAAAGGCGTAGATCAATTTGATCAGAATATCGAACAATTCTGTTGTCGTCGCAATACTCTTAGATGGCCACTATTTTTTTTTCTATAACACACTTGACGTTTCTGTTGTCAATGCTTACCTGATAATGAAAAAACGGCTATTCTAAGTCAAGGAAACAATTTCTGATAGACCTGTCAAAGCAGTTGGTATATATTTGTGTAACAGGCATTTGCCAAAGTTTTCCAAGGAAGCAACTCGTTTGCTGGGATTTCTGCTGGAGTTTGTTCTGTAAGATTTTCAACAGCAGCGCAATAACTGCGATGTCAGAAGGTGCGATATTTGTCCCAAAGTGTGTCGGTCCCATTGTGATTCGTGTCGAAAACCAAAATGTCCAGCACACCGGCGCATGATAAAGAAATGTTTTTGTCCTACTTGCTAGACAGCCATTACACCTTTTGTTTATATTTTCCTATCCCAACACTCGACAATTGTCCAGAGCATTTGTGATTCTGTGTCTAATGCTTATTAAATGAGAACAGAAATGATAAACTATTTTGTTGTTGCGAAATCGAGATACATGTACATTTTGAGTGCGCGATATATAAAGGTGGTAATAGCAAACCTACATTAGATAAGATGCAAAATGCCTTTCATGAATAGACTAGAAATTTTTAACGTCCAATTCTAGACAAACCTCGTGAATTTTCTCAATTCAAAAAACAGAAAATAAAACTGAGAATTCTAAAAATGCACATGAAAAACTTTTGCAGCAAAATGTTACGCATATAAGGATGAGGCTCCCTCATTTGCGTATAAGGATGAGGGTTAAGAATCGTAAAATGTATCTGTTCATTTTCTTTTAATTGTAGGCCTACATTACCAACAGCAACTCCGTTTACGGGCTATGCTCTTCTTCCTCAATGCCTTTTGTTCTCAAAGAACGACGACGGACTTCTTATTGAATAATTTATAAGATCAGAAGTAATTCCATGGGAATCCTACAGTTCTGTGTCTGTCTCAACTTAGGAGCTCAATTCTTATTATGACGTAATGAGCTATTTTTCGTTCCAGATCTTCTGCAGAGGAATCATGTCATTGACTCATTGAGATGGGGTGGTTTTCTGATGACCTTCACTTGATTAAGCAATGCTTCTCACAGTCCAGAAAATGTAAAAATGGATGTAATTAAAAGTCTAAGATGGCAGTTTACGAATTTCACATAGGCATATAGGATGGCCTACATGTTATCAATATCAAATGTATAATTTTGATTACAGGACTGGCGCCAAATGCTATCTCAAAGGGATAGTCCCCTACAGAAAGTCCCTTATAGATGCACCTGTGCTGCTGTAAAGAAAATAGCTGATTACTTATTTTTAATAATAGATATCCTGAAATGATAGTTAGTATTTCAAATATTTGATTTTGACTTTTCAAGCAGATTGGCATCAGGAGTTTATGATTTCAACAGATGATGCATCTTAGCTAGGAATATCACCTATCATCAAATCAAAGGATTCACAAGATGTTGAAATGAATTTGGAATTTGAATTCTTTGTCTGATGTATGCCTAGCTATTCTCCTTTCAGATGATTGGCTGCTTTAAGTATTTTATCAAAAAGAATTTTTTAATGCGAAATATCTTTCTTTGTTTTTCGCATTAAAAAATATTACTAAATAATAAGTGTGGTCAAATATCTAAAGCAATTTTATCCAGGATACCTAAATCATTAGTTCTACTTTTTCTTTTTTGATGACCTTCCGATGGCTCTCTGTACTAGCAGCCGTGATCAATTCACTGACCGGTCTTGTAGCTCAAATCGCACTAGGGGAAAACGATTTGGATTATTCGTTATCCGGTTAGTTTTCATGATTGCATTTTTTTCATGATTGTCATTCAAATGAAATGAATTACTGACAACACGCTATCCGCGAAACAGTAAAGTCAGTTCACTTATCAATTGGGTACTGCAATCCTGTAAAATGTTCAATTGACATCCAAAAGTGATGACAGGAAATACGGAAAACATACACGAAGGTGAGGAGTATTCGGTCCAGAGTGGCAGCTATCTAACCTAATGCACCAAGTACCAACTTAACAACCACCCACCCATGTCCTAATATGCTCTTCTTTGGATGCTGGTACAGGAACACTCAACTAAACCGATAAGAGACATAACTACTATGGGATGGTCCATATTTAACACGAGATATTGAATGTTGCCATTATTCATAGTGACCAGCTTTGCATTGTTTTCTTTGTTGCCGCGTTATTCATTCCCGATCATCATCTGCATTGTTAAATGATAATTTTAATTATGGATTATTTAACATCATGTGTGTCTGCGCGCAGATGTGTCTATCGTGCTATGTTTGCTTCTGTGAAAAAAAATCAGTCGCTTGAGAATGGCCTTTCTTGTTGGCTGAACGATCTCGTGCAGACAATCGAGTGTCTTTCAATATCTCAACCAGCAATTCTGGGAGGTCTCTAGCTTAAAAGCATGATCACATTCATTATCTTTCAAAAGCTAGATAGAAATGTTTAAAAAACATCATTTACCACACCGACTTTAGTTCCGAAAGGGAATCATGCAGTGGTTCTTGTTATTCGGTAAAAAGGTTTTCTTTAGAGATCATGACTCATTAGTACATTTGTCTATTGCACCAATGACAACCGTTTCCCAAATTTCTGAATCCCACTCATAAAGTTGAATGATGGTAGAAGTTAAGGATGCACTGTATTGAACAATTTAATTGAAAACAGTTGACAAGAATCATAATGGAGAATTCCTGTAATCTTCGTGCTGAATTATTGGGATCATAGAGTAAGTATATATAGGTAGAATGTCGACTCAAAAAGTATCTGTATACAGTGAAACTTTTTATATGAAAAGATTCAGTTTTTGCGGAGATTACGTTCCTGCAGTCCAAAAAATTATTTGAGCAGTTTTAAAAAAAGTCAAAATTTTGCCAATTTAAATACTACTGACATGACGCCCTGTTATAAGTAATATGAAACAATTTGGATATCAAAGGTATGAATATTTGCTAACAAGCATTTTAAATGAAGCCGATTATTGTCAAGGGAATTTCATAAACCGCATTATAATGGAAGTCTTCATGAAAAAGTCGAGATCTTATTGTGCTTTCTTGGCTGAAATTTTATGCTTTTAATTCAATTTTCATCGGCATGAATTTATGATTCACTAAATTTGTGTTTCACTTCATGAATCTGAACGGTGATTGGACCCATTTACATCTTTCAAAGTTAATTGAAATCATTGTCTTTGATTCTGTTATTAATTTGCTCTACCAGTGGCAAGTTGCTTATGATGTGATCACGCTTAAGAATATTCTCTTGAGATTCAGCATGAAAGCAATAGCATGTCATCGAGTTGCTTATTTAACAAACATTACCTCTCCAAGGCTGTCATGACATGGACAATCTGCAAAATAATATCATTTCCCTATGCATTACTATCATGATCTCTCAATTCCGTGGTAATGTGTAATAAACTGCAAAAACCTGCATATCTCACAGGACCCCTTCGAGTTCATTTAATAAAATCGAAATTGTTTGCATATTGGGGATTTAATAAATGCGGAGTTACCACTCTACCTAATGTGCTTAGTCTATGATTGGGATTTAAGAAACGAAGAAGTTTGTCGCGTGCACCACGTCGCGATAATCAGGGATTAAATCCGACTTCGCTTTGTCTAAGTTAATGAGTTGATAGCCTCATACGGGAGGGTATTCATGATGAGGATGAGAAAGCAAAAATACGGCACTCCCTTTAGTAATGGCTTCAATAAAAATGAGTTGCTAAAAATATTTACTCGGCAAACGTTTCGCGACGCAGTCGCTGCCTCAGTGCACTAAAAAGAAGGTAAAAGCAGTCAGAGTGCGTGGTTTATATATCAGGGTGATAATACCGTAGACAGAGTATCTCTCAGCCAACCAGCTCGTCTTTGCGATTCAACTGTGGTCTCCTATTTCTGATGTAGCGAGCTTCAGCCAGACGATTTTCAAGAGAATCGAACTATGCTTGGCAATGATATTGATTGTGAAATCGAAAATGTCAAGGTTACTGTCGTGGTCATTTATCGAATGTTCGGAGAGGGCACTAGTATTGTTCTGCAAGCGCAAGCTACGTTCATGCTCATCGAAACGAATTTTGAAAGGCCTATTAGTTTGCCCAATGTAACTTTTGCTACAATGTTTACAAGGAAGTTCGTAAACCACAAAGCGCACATCGCAGGGATAAGGGTTGTCGAGAAGATTACAGAGATTACAGTTTACATGTTTTTTAGCAGATCTTTTAGAAAAGTATTGGCTAGTGGTTTTATTAGGTTTGCTTATCAAGGTTACAGGCAGTTTGTATTTTCTTATTAAATTATTGATTTTTCTATTACAACTATCATTAATAAAACTAAGAGAAAGCCTAACATTATTCTCACCATTGCTTTTACGAGTTACGCTTTTACTTTTTACTTTTTACTTATCAAAATCGCGAGTTTTATAATTATTTTTGCGTAATCTATTATGAAATTTTTCCTTAGCCTTATTTTTGATAGTAGATGATGAGCATCTACTTTCGATGCGGTTATTCATACTGCGGATGTAATTATCCTTAACATGCTTAGGAAGCCAGCTGTCTCTTTGCAAAGTTATCTCAGAATGATTAGGCTTGGAATACCATTCGTATGAAATCTGCTCATCGACGATTTTTATTGAGATATCTAAAAAATTCAAGGGACTCTCGTTGTCAGGAATTTCTATGGTAAACTGTATGCCGTCGTTCACGGAATTGAAGGTAGTTAAAATACTATGAAAAATGTCATCATCATGTTCAAAAGTACCCATGCAAATGTCATCGATATAGCGCAGAAAAATCGTGGGTCGGATATTGATCTTTTCCAG
This sequence comes from Prostheceraeus crozeri, assembly GCA_907163375.1. Lineage (NCBI taxonomy): Eukaryota > Metazoa > Platyhelminthes > Polycladida > Euryleptidae > Prostheceraeus > Prostheceraeus crozeri. The sequence goes on from CAJQUW010004013.1 coordinate 621,929, forward strand.
TCTACTTAAGGCCTCAGTTTCAATAAAGTGAATGGAAATAATGGCAAATGGTGGGCCATAATGAGAACCCATAGCACAATCACGGGTCTGTAAGTAGGTTTGATTATCGAATTCTATTTCGTAGTTGTAAGCAATGAAAGAAAGCCCTTTCAACAAATTGTCTATGGTCAAGCCTAAATTGTCAATTTTGTCCCAATTTTGTTCAGCAAACTTTTGAACACAGTTGATTCCAAAATCGATAGGGATGCTGGGGTATAGGTTTTTGACATCAAGCGAGATGAATTTTTTATTTAGTAAATCATCGAAATTGCAATTATCTAAAGCACTCATGAGAGATTCAGTATTGGGAAGGTATGATGGAACTAATCTAACTAGCTGATTTAAGACTTGGGTAACTAGCCAGTCAACTTTTTGGGTAGGGCTATTGATGGTTGAAGCGATAGGCCTCAAAGGGTAGCCATTGTTGCCAGGCTCTTTGTGATCTTTAATAAGAGTTTTGAAAGTAGCGGGTCGAGTGCCGCAAGATTTTAGCCTTTCAACTTGATTACGTGTGAAATTATTTTTACAAAAACTATCAATAATTTTATTCGCTTGAGTTTCGATGTGTTTACATTTGCTGTTATCAACAAGACGGTAATTATTTTATCAAGCAGTAAGTTACGGGTACTTTCTTCATAATTGGCCTTATCAGTGACAACAAAACGACAACAAAGGAGACCACAGTTGAATCGCAAAGACGAGCTGGTTGGCTACGGTATTATCACCCTGATATATAAACCACGCACTCTGACTGCTTTTACCTTCTTTTTAGTGCACTGAGGCAGCGACTGCGTCGCGAAACGTTTGCCGTGTAAATATTTTTAGCAACTCATCTTTATTGAAGCCATTACTAAAGGGAGTGCCGTATTTTTTTTTCTCATCCTCATCATTAAGTTAATGAGACTAGAAAGGACAACAGCTGTTTGTTGACGGCAATTTCAGCTGCTCGGCTAGGCGCCGATTGCTCTTTAGAAGAATCAAATTATCAAAATGCTCTCTATATAAAGAGAAATGATGATAACCGTGAATATTTACAAAGCAGCCTTTATGATAAGCTGCCAGTAGCTGCTTGTTGTCAAACACTGGAAGCCGCCATCGTTTATGTGCCGTTGTCATGACAACGCATGTCCATGACGCTCTGCTGTTTTCGATATCCATGACCGGTTTTTATCCTTTATTATTATAATGTGTCGGATTTCTATGGGGCGGACGATCAAGTCAACGCATGCAGATTCAACAACAAAAATTGAATCTCGTTTACAAAGGATTACACAGTAAAATTAGGTGCAAACGTACGTTGCAAAGTAGTGAAAAAGTATGGACATTCAGTGTGAGCGCTTTATCGAGCACTTTCAATCGCTGCACGCGACTATCATCAGAAAATGAAATGATGATTGTTGCGTGCAGTGATTGAAATAACTCAGTAAAGCGCATACATTGAATGTCCATCGTTTTCCACGGATTTCCTAACAATGGAACTAAATAACCAGAGTCCGTTATGTAATGTAATTGCAATGTAGTGGCAGTGACGGACGCGAATCTGAATACTTTGAGATTTTTCCAATTCAATGACTAGAAGTTTGCAGGTAGTCTCGCTGACATATTGTCTTTGATTTCTAGGCCATTATTTTCACTGTAAATTCAATAATTTCCATCATGAGACACTTAGCCTTATTAAACATTGACAGTATCACTGCCCTATTAATTAATATGATATTCCATTAGCAAATGTTTGAAAATACATCATTGCAAATCAAAAGAGTCTGAAACAAGGCATGATTAAGATTATAGTATTAAGAATCTGCTGCAAATCTACTATATGAAGCACTACTCTCCGATTGTGCACCTCACTTTATCACACCACTGAAGAAGCCTCATCGGCGCAATATATCGGGTGCCTTCAATCCGCCCTTTGTTTCTATCGAACTCGTGGCTACTAAGATGGGGACTAAGTGAGTGACATGCTTCGAGACAGGCTATGCATAATCATTAATTTATCATAAAAATTACCTAGTGATCCATCACGTGTTGAACACACAGAGATTTATTTACGTGTGGATTAGTCTAGAGCGGGCATAATCCTATCCCAGACAAGACAAGGCAATTTATCTCCGCGGTTGAATAAAAGAAGATAATGACAACTATTAGCTCAATAAAAGACACTAACGCTCTTGATTCCCCGACCGGCTGGCACCTACTTCGCTAAGCTAAGCTAAGCCGAGGGTACCAATGCAGTACGCAGGTCATCTCCAAGTGGCATTGACAGCTTGCTGTACTATTAATATCATTAATAGTGGAGACAAAGTACAACAAAATGTCAATCGTTTACGCAACACAGTAAATATTGACAACAAAAATTAAAAGCTTGTACTGCTGTTTTTTGCTTACTTCATTAGATATTCACAGACTTCTTCACACTTACTTCATTAGATATTCGTTAGATTACTTCAGATATTCACTAAATTGCAACAGACCTTTATCTTCAATTACTTTATGTTTCTTTGTTTGAGGCAGCAAAAACGCTCAATCATATATACGAAAACATTTAAAACTATGTACAAAGCCATGTAAGCATTTAAGATCATATCAAACGTTTCAAAACCTAGTATCGGCGTCCAACATTGCGAAGGATTTCAAATGTTCACGAAAATTTACTCTTCCAATATATCACCTATCAGTTCTAAATCAATTAAGCACCTGAATATGTATTGGAAGCGCTAGTGCTACATTGTTGTTTTGCTTTTTGCGGACAGAAGCATTTTTTGATATAATTTACCAAATGCTGCGACATTGAATATTTTTCAGGATTGAATATCAAATTGCTGAAAACTTTGTAAACTTTAGCACGAGCGCTTTTTATACTATTTTTTTCTTTTTTTTTATTCTTTTGCTATCCTGCGAACACCAACACCTGAAGAAAGTCCATACAGAAAAATGGAAAGATATTTACACGAATGTATGAAATTAAGTCTTGATGTCAGCTACAACAACATTTGCAAAGAAAGTGAATTATTCCTAAAACGTGCGGATATAAAACTACATGACAAGAACTTGAACAACAAAAAACGTACTGAGCAATTTCGTTCGGAATTAGTGGATAACGAAATGCCCAAACAGAAAATAGATCTAGTTTCAATTTAGAAAGAATTGGCTGCGAGAAAACTTACGTGGGTCAAACAGCAACACAATTGAAAACACGAATTCATGAACACCGATTAGCAGTGAGAAGAATAGACCCTAAATCTCAAATTTCATCACACATAACGGAAACTAATAATCAATTTGACTGGGATAATACAAAACCTTATGACACATGCCATCACAGATATGGAAGACTTTTTGAGGAAGGTACTCAGATCAAAGATTCATTTACCGACACGTAGCAGCAGTGAATATTTTTTGAATTTTGAAGTAGCATTTTGTTCACACCTGACGACGCACCGGAGTTCCGGTTGTGAAAACTTGTGATTGAATTTTATATTCCTGATGACCAAGTTGTTTCTGATCAAATATCGTGTTTTTTATATATCAGTTTTCATGTCAGCTTTAGTCAGACATCAGTTCAATGACTTCAAGTGACATCAGTGAAAGTGCAAAGCAGGGATGCCGAGTCGGATGTGGAGTCGGAGTCGGAGTCCTATCAAAGTGATAGGACTCCGCACCCCTGGTACAAAGCAACTAATTATATATTCATGTCTGTCATGGCATGTTTGCTCCATCGCATTATTAATCCTAACCAGTGCGAGCTGACAAGCAATTTGGACTGATTTTTTTGTCATAATGCCACAATTTAGTTGTTACGGCATTATTTTTCAGTTCTACTTCTGGAGCTTCATTCAAGAAATTAAAAGAAAAGTGTGTTAACGTTCAGGTCAGAAAGTGTTCAGATGCATGGGAAATGTTTAGTTCTGATAGTGTACACGATGAGAACAGTTGCTGTACTTTCAATTGACAAAAACGTATTTGCGATTTTTCTTTATAACTTATGTCCACATCTATAATTTCAGATTGTTCCATGGCTGGAATCTCTTCTGAGAGAGCCACATTCCCGTCAATGACAGCAACCTCTTCCGGCTGCACAGATAATGAAAGTAATCGCGTTTTCGTCAAAAGACTTCCACGTCAAACAAACAAATCAAAATTGGAAGAACTCTTCGTGAGAGAAATGGGGTTTTGCGGATTCGTGCGGAGTGTGAATAGGGGAATGGCAGTGATTGAATATTCATCTCCTGAAGATGCAGAAAGCGTTATTCTGCATATGAATGGCTTTATCTGTGCTGGCAATCCTCTTTTAGTGGAAAAATTTCAAAAGGTTCAAAAAGCAGAGGACGTTGATGAGGAAAGTTGCATTTATCCAAGTAAAAACAAGTGCTTACTGACTGATCATACTCCAAATGAGGCATTGCAGAACACTAGTGATGAAGCCCGTAAATGCTTAACTCCAGAAGTAATCGAACATCTCAAAATAACTGGTCCAATTTCTAGTCAGGTGTTCGTTACAAGAATCGAGCCTTCGACTACCTGGAAACAACTCAAAGATGTATTTCGCATTGCAGGTAATGTATTGCATGTTGAGGTGCGCGACAAACAAAACTCAAAATGCAATTCTCAAGCTCTCATTACATTTGAACATTCATTTGAAGCAGTTCAGGCAATTAGTATGTTAAATTATCAATCCTTGAATGGTATGAGATTGAGAGTTTACATGGAACGAGAGCCTTCAATCGGACAGAGGAGCATTAAGTACTTCTCCCACCGCCGAAATATAATGCGACGATTTGTAGGTTTATCTAGAAATGGGGAACTGCCAAAGGGACTGTCTAATCATGGTCCGACGTTAAGAGAGGTATTTATGTCTCTACAAGAGCAACGGTCTAGAAATCCGTATCTCAATTTGTTATCTTTGAATTGTCACTGGTTTTCCCAAAATAAGACCTTTAGCTGTGTGCTAAAAGAGGGGCCACTAAATAAGCCTTCAAATGAATTTCATAAGCGTAAATTATCAAATGAATCTGATTTCCCTCTTTCTCACGTTGACCAAGGGAGAAAGCAGCCTCGGATACCAACATGTTCTCTTATTGTAAAACATTTACCTTCCTATTTTTCACAGAGGGATCTAACAGAATTGCTTGAACAGTTTGGGGAAGTTGAATCCATTGAAGTTTATCAGTCATCACAAATGTCCGAAGAGAACTCTGGGTATGCACGATTTTCAACTGTGGAAGCTGGTGAAAGAGCAGTCAGGTGGTTAGACGGTATCAAAATCGGAAGCATGACATTGACGGTGAGACCACTATGTGCGTGAACTTTTCAATGTGCGCTTATCAATAAACGCTACCTTGCCTACCGCAATAAGGACTGGACTCTCTATAAGCATTACCAATCCAAAGTCAGACAAGCAATTTTTGTGTCAAAGAAACAATGGGTGAAATCTATATCGTCATCGAAATCAATTTGGGATATATTCAAGACTGTCACAAATGCTTATTTGAAAAGTGATTGGTTGCCACATTGTGTTCCTGATCAACCTCTGTATGATGCTCTACAATACTAAAATAATCAGCTGAGCCAGGGTCAACTGAATGATACTCCTGATATGACACACCTCTCAAATTTGTCAGCTAGTACTCTTTTCTTATTTACGACTGAGCATGCTCATAATTTACTGCTGAAATATGCAGATGACATTATTATTGCTTGTGGAATTGATAGACGCTCTTCAAATAGTCCTGTGATTTCGGCATTCTCAAAAGTAAAAGATTGGACAGCTGAGAATAGTATGATCATCAAACCGGAGGAATGCAAACAAATGTTCATCATTAGTGTCCAATCCTAGTATTGTGAAACTGAGGCCAATTACCTTGCTAAGTGATCCAGCAAAACTGTTTGAGCGAATGCTACTTAATGGTGTTCCTAAAATATTCTATCGTCATATTCCGTTTTTTCAGTTTGCGTACAAGCCTAAATTGAATACCACATGTTGCCTCGTTTCTGAATATGACTGATTTACCACTATCTTAGATCTTGATGATGTTTCTGCATGTTTACTGATCAATTATGACTTATGAAAAGTATTCGATACAATTTGTCAAAGGTCATGTTACATTTCCCAAGTAGTTTTGTGCGTATTGTATCATCTTAGTTAGAAAATCGCTTTCAATGTGTCAAGTTTAGAGACAGTTATAGTTCGTTTTCACTTGTTTCAAGTGGTGCACCGCAAGGGTCACTATTAGGCCCTTTACTTTTGTTTTATACTGTTACGACTTGCTGCCTGTTTTTTAGCACCACCAACATAGCACAATGTGCTGACGATATATATGAAACATGCCCTATTTATGAAAACTCCGTGCCGCAAAGTGTTTTTTCCATCAATACTGAATATGAACATGCAAAAGAATGGGCGTAGTCTCATTTATTTGTTCTCAATGAGGTAAAAACTAAAGGCAGGCATCATTTTCCCAAGGAAATGTAATTCCATCGATGAACTCGTATCTTTTCAATTTTGTCTTGTTGAAGATATGAAGATCTTAGGTGTCATATGGAATTGTAGTTTAACGTGGACTGATCATTTCAAGGTAAGTAAGTAAGTATTGTATATTTGACTGAATGAAAATCATAAACATCACGAGAAGTTACAGTCATAATAGGATGAAATTATCACATGCTCACAAAATAAAAACAGATCAACATTTTTGACATTTACCGACAACATTGACTTTGATTTAACATGTAACACATCCATGGTACAAACGAATGCAGCCGTCCTGAAGTTGAAGCTGATGGTTGACAAAGTTTCCCGCCATATGACAGACGTTTTGGAATACAATTATCAGTAGAGTGGGATGGAATGGTTTCACACTTTTTAAAAACCTGCTCCTCCTTTCGTATCTCTTGTTAGATAACCGGGAAAATGATTTATATCACAGAAATTCCCACAAATTAATCGATGGCCTTGTCGATGAAATTTCTGAAGTTTATCTTTGAAGGTTTTCGGAATATACACAAACAGGGGAGCCGCGCATAGGAGGGGAACAATTAAGGCTTCATATACCATAAAGAGTGCCTTCCGATTGAGAATAGTCTTTAATGTTCTGATAATAAACAGACGCTGAGAAGCCAGTTTGAGCATATCATTAAAATGATATTCCCAATTTAGAGAGTCAGTCCAATAAACACCTAGAATCTTGACAGTTTTCTGAGCAGGTATGTCACCATGGCCAGTGTTCAAGGAAGTCTTGCGATGTTGAAATATGAGCTGACTAGATTTGGACGATCCTTAATTGAATTTAGATTTTGGGGATCATGACCATTGGTAACCGCTTCTATGAGAGTCACGTCATTGGCGTAGATTACAATTTCCGAGTTACCAGATACAGATAGGGATCCCATGAAGCATGCAAATAAACAAGGACCCAAATTGATCCCTGTATAATGCCGGAATGAGCAAACGAAATGACCATTGATTTTTATCCGTTGGAATCGGTTGGTCAAATAACTCTTCAACCACAGGACAAAACCACGATTAACATCACGAGCGTACAAATGATTTAATAAGACATTCGGCCTATTGCAGAACTCGGGGTTAGCATAACTGCGAGTTAAGTTAACCTTCACTCATTTAACTGGCAGCTACAACAGTAACTGCGAACGCGTTGCAGAAGTCGCAGTTAAAATAACTGGCAGTTAAACATGGAATTCCCTTGCACACACATGGTTGACCCAGTTAACACAATTTTGCGTCATTGTTTCCATAACAATAGGCGAGTGATAACGTCTCTGCTCTCGTCTGGTATCTCTGGTTGGTTATGCGTTAGCAAAGTTTGGTGCATAGGGGAATACATTTCACTTCCTGAGAAGAATAAATTGTTCAGTAAAACCAGGAGAATACGTTCATGTACAAGATGAGCAAGCGACAGCGCAGTGACAACTACAACGATGCAGAAAAGAATTGTCTTATGGATATTGTTGGAGAGTCTCAACTGGCCGACATCATAGAAAGCAAAATGAAGGATGCGGAGACTTTGAAGAAGAAGAAGAAGACCTGGATTGAAATTGAAAGAAAATTCAACTCAGATAGTCAGAGAAACCGGAACATGAAGTAGCTGCAAGATCTTTGGGCAAACTTGAGAAAGAAAGCCAAGAAAGATCGCGCGGCTCAACGACGATCGATCTTCGCTACTGGAGGAGGACCATCTCAGTCACCGATGGAAGAAATAAGCAATCGAGCTGCCAATCTTGTTAAGAGCGCAGTTATGGAGCCACTACCACATGTTCTGAAATCTCAGACGAAGATCTGCGACCTGCTCCAGATTCGGTGAAGGATTCTATCAAGAAGACTGCCAAACAACTACAGATTCAGCTTCTGGAGGAGGAGATTGTTCAGCAAAGAGAGCTGCATGCTGCTCAAATGGCGCTGATTTCCGCCATGAGAACTCGTGTGAAGAGGGAAAAGGACGAAGAGGAATCTGAACTGTCCTACTTGCAGCTTCTTTCTGGTGTCAACCTACCGATATAGTGCATGTAGACTGTACATGCACCTGTACGAGAATTGTAGGCCTACCTGTACCATGTAGTGTAATGCTGCATGCTATGTACAGTACCCCTAAGAAGTTGCAATGAAAAGCGACATCCGTTTCCAAAAATGTCTTTTTATTATCAACGTTGTCTGTCAAAAGTGGTTCTCAATAAACTCAGATAGAAATTGCATACCAGTACCTGTCGAAATAGTGTCAGATGAAGTAGATTCAAAGGAAGCATCGTCGGCTGTGTTTTCAATATCGAATGTATCAAACTGAGAAATCAGGAAATTGTGCAAGACAGCACAAGCAACGACAGTTCTACCAACCTTCTCAGGTGACAATCGCATACCATTCAGTAAACATTGAAACCTCTGTTTCATGACACCGAAACACCTTTCGATGACATTTCTTGTTTTGATATGAGCGTAGTTGTAGCGTCTTTCTTTCGGAGTATTCGCCACACGAAGGGGAGTGAGCAAATACTTTCTGCAAGCATAGCCGGCATCTCCTAGTAATATTCCATCGTGATCCCCGTTCTCGAATTGAGCACATAGTCGAGAATTATCGAATATGCGTGAATCATGTGTACTTCCGCACCAACGAGCAACTATGTTTGTAATTTTCAAAGTGGCGTCACAAGTTGCTTGAACATTCAGCGAAAAATAATTCTTCCTGTTACGATAGTGTTCATGTTCCGTGTTGGATGGTCTTGTGATCCGAATATGAGTACAGTCGATTGCAAATATGACTCGAGGAAATTGGGCTATTCTGTAGAAATCTTCCTTTGTTGATAAAAGCTCAGCAGCTGTTGGAAATTTGATGAAATCAGACCGACGCTTGCACAAAGAGAGCACTACCTTGTGAAATGCACGCATTGCAGTCGTCTTATGAACTCCAATTGTACCAGCCACTAGCGAAAATAATGAGACCGATGTCATGTTTGCGATGCCGAGTGCAAGGGTCTGAATAGGTTGAAGGGAATAGCTTTTGTCCTGACCATTTTGAATATCGACTTCGATCAGATCGCACAATGTGCAAAAGAAATACTTCATCATTCGAAAATGTTCGAAGAAATCATCGTCATTGAAAAATTCGAGGGGATTCCTTCGGTCAAGAATGCGTCGCTCAGGTGAAACAATTTCCGACAGAGTATCTGCCAACTCAGTTGCTTCAATAGATTCCATCAGAAATCAAGCTGCGAATGAAGAATATGTGACAGTTAGACCATTTAACCCTCACTCGGTGGAGGTTAAATTTTCCAATGTGTTTTCTTAACTGGCAGTTACTTAACTCTCAATTCTGCAGCTCATCGTTGAAAGTTAAATCGAAATTTAACTGCCAGTTAGCTTAACTCCGAGTTCTGCAATAGGCCGATTGTGAAGTATTTTATCGAATGCTTTTGATAGGTCTAGGCAAGTCAATTTTACAGCAATTACATCTGAATGGTCGAGGAATAGAGTTACACTGTCATGCATTTAGGGTGATTGAAACTCGATGTTCGAGGCGCTTGTTTCTACTGAAAATGTTAAAAGGCTGTCTGCGTCACGATGAGTTATGAAGAATATATTCGGCTAAGATTTAGTCTTTATTGTTGGACCAAACACAACTGTTTTGTAGGCTTGATTTAATCAGTCATTGTATCGCACGCAAGATTATCAAGCGTGTTAAGAAAATCACATGCATGCCATCATGTCAGTATTCAAACAATTTTTGAGACATTTTTTGTCGAGAGGGCATAAACGTTTTGATGATTTTTTCCAAGATTATCAAACTCCTGATCATCCTCTTGTCGTACTTGCATCTGTGCCATCAAACAATTTGACGTCTTTAACCTGAGTTGCAATTGTATATAATTTACTTGTGGTTTTTGATTTTCATTTAAAAATAAATTCATTTTTCCTTTCTCTCTCTCTCTCTTTACCTACTGTTGATACTGTAAGAATTCTCGGAGTTCATTTTGAGCAAATTTACAAATGGTATGCTCATGTCTCGTATGTAGTTAAGAGAGCAGCATACAGAATGTATGCGTTGAGGCAGTTGAAGCCTTTCCTTTCGGCTCTTTTCCTTTTTTTTGCTTATTCACAATAATTTCGTACGAAGTCTCCTAGAATTCTCTGCTCCCCTATTTGCTCAGTTGAGTGCCGTACAAAGCGACATCTTAGAGCAAATACAGCGAAGATGCCAAAAAATTATTTGCAGATCCAGCAGCTGTATGTGCCCAAATTTTATTCCGCTTGACTTTCGCTGCATAAGAATTGGCTATCGATTGTTTTGTTCCATTTTGAAAGATCGTAACCATCCACTTCATCAACTCATTCCGAAGTATTTACCTTACTCTGGCAAATTAGAAGCTCCATACTACAGTTCTGTTTAGAGGAGAAACTCATTTTTTCCGGTAATGATTCGCTTATTCAATTGCGGATTTACCTAGTGACATTATCGCCTCGAGTTTTTATGTTTATTTTTAATTGCTTTTGTTAAGTACCATTTCCTCTAACTATGTAACAAATTTAACTTTCATTCACGATGTTATTGCCTCACGATTATCAATATCGAGGCCCTTCAGCAAATATACGTTTATTATTATTATTATTTCAAATCACACTTACCACGAGTGCTATTGAAACTTCCTCGACAACCATTAACTGTGATTGCTGATATCAATTTTTGTTTGATTGGTATTATGTTGTATATTCTGTTGTCAAATATATAATCAATATTATTTGTGATTCCTTATTGAAATTTTCCGTATTGCTTTGGTTACTAGCTAGAGGGAAATAATGCACATGTAAACTACTGATATTTTTTTGCAAACTACTGAAACTGTACTCGTGAAAACCTTTTTATGATGTTGAGAGATCGACATTTTACTATGAAATTAAGTACCATAAAATCACTACGTTTCGGAATTCTGCTGATTCCATTCTCAAGTGACATATTACAAAGGCGGAAATTTATTCAGTCATTAGTTTAATACTAGACACGCAAGTATTAAGACAACACAGTTCAGTGAACGCTAATGACATGCGAAATTACAATTTAGTCGTGCTTGTGAACTCTAGCGTTCACTGAATTGCGTTCTTTTAGGACTTGCGTGTCTAGTATTAAACTAATGACTGAAAAAATTTGCGTCTTTGTAATATGTCACTTGAGAATAGAATCAGCAAAATTCTGAAACGTCGCGATTTTATGGTACTTAATTTCATAGTTAAATGTCGATCTCTCAACATCACACAAAGGTTTTCACAAGTACTGAGAAATAAATTCAGACAATTGGAATCTACAAGAAAGAAATTAGCAGAAATCTGTTATTGACAAGGAATCTTTCACTAAATGAAGCTACTGAAAGCATTTATGGTATTTATTGTAAAATTTTAGCTTCTAAATAGATTCTATAGGTATATTTTTCTCAAATATGCTACTACTGCATAGCATGACCCAAATTTTAGTTTTTGCGAACAGATTAGTCACACTATTATGGAAATCCTAATTTGATGCCATTTGATGCCAAATAAGTTTCAAATGCTTCCTATCTAACCTCATCTGCTGGAATTGATTTATCATAATGCACTTTATTAAGGTTATTTGTGTTGAAAAGACCTTGGTTAATCATTTTCATTAAGTTGATTAGATGGTAATAATTCTTTTTTTATTATATAATATATAGATATAATAATAATAATAATATAAAAGAATTATTACCATCTAATCTACTTGGTTTCCCAACATCAACTTAATAAGGTTATTTGGAAAATCTAAACATCAGCGGTGCAGACTTTTGTACGGATCTTTGTATTGGGAAAACAAATACAAACAGAATTTGATTTCTTGTTGCCTACAGTTGTGTTGTCTAATCAAAAGTTCAATAAGAAATGCTTTCTAGTAACAGAATGTTTATAGTCTATTTTTTGTTGTCTATTTCTTCAACAACGATTGGATGACTGATTTTCATGTTTTAGTTTCTGGATTTCCTAGGATTGATGTCCGCAAGACAAATTCTTCAACTGAGAACTCAACCAGTCACTGCATCATTCGTTCCAACAAGTCTTTTGCTATAGAGCAATGATCCAGTTAGTCAGAAGTTCGTGGTTCATATCCAATGAAAATCGCAGTTGCTTTTCTCTTTACAAATTTGGGCATTTATGGGCTTATCTTCTCTGCGTTTTCAAAGTTGCTTGTAATCCGAAGGAATGATTCAATTGCAACAAAAATTCACATGCACGTAGTTGAGCATATTTTCTAGTCACAGATGCAAGAAATCTTACATGTCGCACATGTACTTCTTGAGTTAGTTAGAGACGGCAACTTGGAAGGATATCAGCATATCTGAATTCGTCTGCTTGACACACTATTATCACTCTCGTGTGCATTGTTATCTTTCCGGCTTCGTCTCATTGGCTACAATTTCAAATTCCATAGCTTCTACCCCACTATGCCCCACTAGTGAAGGATATTAGTTTGAGTAATGCGGCCATAGTCATTATCACTTCACGAGTCAACTAGTTGTCACAAAATTAATTTGTCGACTTCAAGTGCTATCTGCTGTTTTCGTTTCTCTTCAAGCTATTGTCTCTAATTCAAAAGGTACCGGTTTGCATTTCGCGGATCTTAGAGCAAATTTGAAAACATAGGGTAGAGATAACCCGAAGGTGGCAAAATGTGTACTGTTGTTCTTGAAGCATGTCTATAAGTGAATTTCTTCAAATTATAATCTTTCGCTTGAATTGTCATCACACTCAAACTTGAATCTTGCTCCCACGGGAATATGATCGGATGGAAAAACAGGGCTCGGTATTCCTTCAAATTTGCTCACGATAGAGACACTTGGAATGTCGAGAATTGAAGTTAGTGAAATTCCACGTGAACTTGAAAACCAAATGAAATCAAATGTATCCTTGCACCATTTCGATTTTTCAAAAGCGTATTTCGTAAATTCAGGTTCTTTTCCTAAGGTTGTGTGATAGGCACTTTTCATTGTCAATGAATGCTTCAATTTTTCCTTCACGAAGTTCTTGAGAAGAGACCCCTGTTCCCTATCCTCTTCAATCATTTCCAACTTTCGATCCTTCGAGATTTTCCCCGAAGACAAGAACTCGTACTGTAAATCGGTTGGACGATGGTTGAAATCACCAAGGATAATAAAAGGCTGTTCTTTGGTCAATAACTTAATTTTTCTTAATATTGCTGTTATCTCCACACACTGACACAAAGAATTTCCAATGTCTGTCGATGATAAATGAACACACGCGAAATTTATTTTCTTTTTCGTTGAAATATGATTCAAAGATACGAAAGTAGCCATTGTTTTGACAATGCCTGGATGTCGAACAGCTTCAAATTCTTCCTGGATATCGTGTGCATGTTCATTAATCAGTTCTGCCATTGGGCAGCATTCAGCTTTCCGTAACTCAAAAGATTTCAATTTATAGAAGATTGCAATATTTCCACAAGCATTTTCTTCATTTGGAACTGATAAGTAGCCTCCATATCCAATCATTGACATTCGAGGTAAGCACTGTGAGCGAAATAAGTTAGAATCAGTTTCTTGCATAGTAACGAAATCAGGACTCAAAATCTCGATTTCCTTGATGATTCTACTCATCCGGAATGTTGAAGATATCAATTCCCGTTGCTCTCTCAAATACGGTTGATCTGCATCAGTGGCATTTACTTTGCTTTCATGCAAAACGTTGTATGACAATGTAGAAAAATCAAATTGGAGTTTAGACTCATCTAAGTTCTTCCATTTGCGTTCAAATGGCTTCCAACTTTTAGGTTTTGAATTATCCATCACTGTTGAAGAATTCATTGATGTCTTTCAGGCGCCGTAATATAATGCAATGAAGACCTTGTATGTAGTTTACAAACTAAATAGTTGTTGATGGGCGGATATGATGATTAACATGAATCGTCACAAATCGTGACCATAACAATGACTTCCTCAAACCAAATGAATAACTTGAGCAATGAAAATGTAATTGTGTGATGCAAATAAAAGTTGAAAGGATACGCACGGTAATATCTTCAGCTGGTAGAGACTTACCCAAATGTTCGTCGTATCGTTACGCAATTTAAAGAAGTCATAAAGATCTGTTTGACGTCACCAGACATGTCTGTATCAAATGGAATTGGACATGATCAGGAGCATCAATCAACTGCTACAACACATCACTAACTTCATAAAGATTGCAGAGTGCCAGTTCACTTGGGCAGAGAATAGAAAGATGTTCTCAGACCTGAGCAATTTTAGCACAAAAAATCCTTGGCTGCTGTAGACGCTGCGTTTCGGTTTACAAGGGATCGTCAGTGCGGCTCGCAGTCGCCTAAACTAGTAGCTCAAAATATCCAGAATGTCTGAAGAGGCTGAAGAACGACCGCGCAACAGGCTGCTCTGCCAGGACAAATGTACACAATAACCGCTGCGCTTACATATGCTGCCAAGGCATTTTTGTGCTATAATTGTTCAAGTCTCAGGATATCTTTCTAATCATCAAGCTTGCTCTTTTGGTCCCAATAATAATGCATTTAAAGTGTGAATCGACAATTCAGTAAACATATCGCTTAAGTTGTTGCCACTTCATTTATGAAGCACTTTGCTTTCAAAAAGTATATTATAGTAAGATGAATGTGAAGTCCTGATTCGCAAAGATTAGTGTAATTTCTATCATTTGGCTTTGGCTTTCTATTATTGATGTACTTCTTTATAATCACTCTTAACTTCGCATTTGTCATCACCATTTAGATGCAATTAATATTCAATACAATTTGGATTTGGTGCAATTTTCATTTCCGTGAAATTTTCATTTCTCCCTTTTATATATTAAATTATATATATATAATATAGATTATAGATTATTTATAGATTATTATTATATATATGATTTATATTATATTATATTATTATACATTAATATTATTATATTAGTAATTATTGATATAATAAATTAATATTGTATATTGATATGTATAATTATTAATATTATTATTTATTTAATATATATTATATACATATATTATATTTTTATATTATATTATATTATTTAATATTATTTAATATATATATTATATATATTTATAGATCAATTATAGATTTTTTACGCATTTTTAGATATTTTTACTGCTCTCCGGGTTGTACAAGCGTTTACGTCTACTGACTTGCAGTATCGTGAAGCGCTACAAGTCACTGAATAAATTAAAGCTATCTTAGATACTTCGGTTGACGGGATGCAAGAAGAGTGCATATACTTTAATACATTGCGACAAGTTACATAGATTGGTTAAGAGTGCAACGTCCGTCATGAAGTTTTAAGTTAGAGTGATTGATAAGTAATTAAATATTATTGTACTGCAATAATGGCACATTTATCTCAAAATGACCCATCCATTGATTCCAGTTTTTGTTAAAAATAGCTTACTAGGCAATGCAAGTGCAATCTACAATTTCTGCTCTCAAAGAATTTTAAAATCAACCCCGACTTGAGATATCACTGCTTGTATAGCATAAGTCTGACATTGCTACTGATAAGGGTATTGCTAGCAATAATTTCGAACCGCCATTGACCTTTTGTGTGATAGTACTTTAAGAAAAGTAGAGCTTTAGTTTAGGTCAATAGATGTATTAACTAACTATATTTGCCCAATCTTCGTGAGACACTGACAGGGGCAAGGGCAACAGAGGATGCAACGTTGACTGAGACAAGGATGCAAGGGACTGAGAGTTGGAAATCCCTAACATTTTCTATGTTTCATAGATATCCCTGGTCCCTGGATTAGCTCATGCATAGATTTTGCGGTATAGCCATCAATTCATAGAAGTCAGTAGATAATAGTGGATTTTCTATGGTATTTCAAGAAAAAATGTTTTACAAAAGGATGTACACTACAAGCAATAAAAAGTTCATTAAAAAAGTCCTATTCGCCTGCTCCTAGCAAACAGGCCGCATTTTCTCGCTGGATGTCGAGACTAATTCTCTGCATCAGCCACGCAGCCTCCCTCCTGTCTCCTGTTGTCAATGTGAGACGCCTACCTACTGATTCCAAGAAAGTCTTGATCGAATCCCCCATGGCACTACACGTCTCAACAGCCACTGGTTGGACTGCAAAGCGATCAGCGAGAGTGATGCATACGGCTGACTTCCTCGCTTCAGCCGCATTCGCAGCAGCTCCAGCTCCAGTTCCAATTCTATGGTATTGTTAACCTCTATCGCTTCTATGCATCAATTTCATAATGAACAATAGGCATCTATAAGTCACAAAATGAAAAGCTACATTCTTTCGAGAGGAAATAAACGTTACCTACCATAGCTATCTGTCCATCCCTCGGTGCGCTCGGGCTGTGCAACATAACTGCGGGAGGAAACGTTGATATTGCCTCTCCCAAGATAATAGCTATTAAATCATGCTGTGTGGATGCGAATATGATGAAAAAATCATAGGATTTAGAGGGGCCAAGTTTTGATCGGTAACTTTTCGGATCTGGTCAACGATGCTCAACCTTAGAATCGGTTCATGTCTAGTCGGATATTCATACATGGGATGCATGGGATTTCATTAAGTTCACAACCTGACTAGGCGTGCAACATCAATTCGTTCGAGGACGTATATAATGGAATGGGCAAGAACTTACTTTCTTCATCACAAGAAAAATCGACTGGTCCGCTGATGTGTTGCAATTTTCAAAACCGTGTGAATTTGCTTCTTCATCCGGATAGCCAAGAAAGACTATATTAGTAGCAGCTATATAGCAGATATCCGTCAGGTCTGTCCTAAAGATTCTGATTTCTTGGTTCTACCATCTCTGAATCACACAGAAACGGAGTTTCCATTTTATCGGGAAGAGGTGATCTGCAGCATTAGTTGAAGGAGCGATGATTGTTTCGCGTGGTCTAAGAATGCACAGAAGACCAATTTCATCCTCGTAAATCATATCTATCGTACAAGCTGCTGAGCACATCAGTGTAGGAAATTATAAAATTCCATTTTAGTAGATTACTAAATAAAATAATAGAAACCTGTACTGTAGCCTTGCTGCAAATAAAGTATAAGCACTACAAGTATAATTACAGAGAATAAGCGACACTCACTGCAGTGCAGAGATCTGGAGATGCAGTTGAAAATTTCTCGAGAAGTTAAAAATCGACTCTACAGAGCTACAGACTCTACCGAGTGAAGCATAATCGCACCTTCACGCACGCACCACCAGGCAGTTCGACCGCTTGATTGTGTAAAGGAGAAATTATGACGACCTACCGAACGACCAAAGAGAGAGAAGCGTTGACCAAAGTGAATGTCTATGTGTAACTCTTCCTCCAGTTTGTTTCATAGTATTAATAGAATTTAAGTTATATTTTTGATGCTACATCATCAATGATTATAATGGTTCCTATAATTCTAAGTGTCAAGATTTTTTGTCACGCAGTATACATGTATAAGGGAAGTATGCAATATCAAAGCATGATTTGTGGGGACATCTATGATATTACTCTTTCGCCAGCTCATATAAGCATTTTTATTTGACATCTCATTTGATAACAGAAGATGTAATGATAGAAATCTAATGATATAAGATGATAACGGAAGTCTTCATGAAAAAGCCGAGATCTTATTGTGCTTTCTTGGCTGAAATTTCATGCTTTTAATTCAATTTTCATCGTCATGAGTTTATGATTCACTAAATTGATGTTTCAGCTCTTGAATTTGAATAGTGATGTGGACCCATTTACATCCTTCAAAATCATTTGATTATGATCTGCCAGTGGCAGGTTGCCTATGATATGATCACGCTTAAGAAGATTCTCTTGAGGTTAAGCATGAAAGCAATAGCAGGTCATCGAGTTGCTAATTTAGCAAACATTACCTCTCCAAGGCTGTCATGACATGGACAATCTGCAAAATAATATCATTTCCCTATGCATTACTATCATGATCACTCAATTCCGTGGTAATTTCTTCAAAACTGCAAAAATTTCCATATCTCACATTTGGTAACAATTCCGGCTGTATCACCCTTGAGTTCATTTAATAAAACCGAAGGTGTATACACATTGGGGATTTAATAAATGCGGAGTAATTTAATAAACACTCTACCTAATATACTTACTCTATGGGCTTATTAGTTGTTTTCCAACAGTTGATGGTACAATGCAAAGGTGATCCTGAATGATCACAAAATTTGACCTGAAAATCACAATAAAGTTTCATCTATAAATCAACAATTTGCATAGCCCAAACTATTCACGGTGGAGATGAAAACTGAGACTAGGCGACAAGTCATGGTAAGCGTATTCATGGTCAGGATATAATGATGGATATACCACAAGATAGATAAATTAGAAGTCGCTTCAACAAAAAATGAAGTACTAGATCTAAATGAGAAACATCATAAACAATAAAAATCCGAGTAAAGAAAATGAGACAGCGATCGAGAGATGAAATTGTCTACCGCAGAGAAAATTGAATGTAGTCCTAATATATACATCAAAGGATGATGAAAATAAAGTAAGTCACTGAGTGGAAAATACTTAAGCGTAACTTTAGAAACCCTTGTTTCTATGAAATTCCTTTGTTTGAGTTAAAGCGTCGACCATTCGAACGACGCATGTCGCACGCCTACCCTTGCCAATAACGATCGATACTCGCCAAAAAACGATGAGGATAGGCACCAAATATATTTCGGTCTTCTTTCGACTTTCTTCAGTGGTGAATACAAAGTGATCTATTATTGATGAAATGAAATTTCGCTACGTCCATAACGAAATGAAGGCATTATATTAGAATGTTTTCGCTGCAATAGAATCATGGTACTTCGTTAAAGGCTTGCTTGGACCTCAACATCACATGGAGTGGTAATTCATTAGATTGTAATTCAGTTTTGGGAAAGGAATCCAATTAACTATTCGATTGACTCGAATCGATGTCGTTTTTACTTGTATGCTACGTCCATAACTATCTTCGACTAAATCACATAGCCTTAATATGAATCTCTCAATTAAATTTTGCATATAAATTTTGTATAAAATAAAATGATTTTGAATTAAAAACTCTTTGAGACTCAAATGTCTGTAAGAAAGCATTATAAGTAATAACATAAAATTATTTTGTCCGTAACAGCTGGAGACAATTTTCTGCGAAATATGTTACGTCCTTCACATATGGAATTGCCCCTAAGCGACTTACAAGTACATTCTTAATTCAACGAGTGCCAGGATTAGAAATAAATGCTTCTGACTAATTAAGTATTTTTCTATTTTTCTATTCTATGTTTCCACAAAATAATCGGCTTGATTGATTATTTTCCATTTCATGGAAGACGAAAACCATGATATTACGGTAAAAAATGTTTATTTAGGCGAGGCATTTCGACCAGCACAGCTAGCCATCGTCGTGAATGAGACATTCATGTCGTAAATTCAGAACACAAATGAAAAAACTTATATATTTCATCACATTGTAGGAAAAGATCCATTTAGATGAGTTGAATGCTACATTTTGACGATTTGTAAGCATTCAGAATGAAGAATTTTATGGAATAGTATTTTGCCATCTTTGCTCAATTCACAGGAATTGATCTTCACTGTGAAATGAAAAGTAGCAAATCTATCATAAGCAAACAATGTTGCTAAAATAGCAAGCAAGGACTCCTTTCTTCCCATTCCAGGAAATATTTGTATTAGATGCATCTTCAATATGTAGATAAACAATATCTATGCATCAAATGATACAATTTCTCCACTGTTTTCTCCACTAAATCATACCATTCAGAAAAGACACGTTCATCAGCAAAATTGGCATGAAATATGAAAAGCGTGATGAATTTCAAGCAGGAATCAATTAGAAAATTTAGTTGACCAATTATTTTAGCCACAGCTACCTTTTGAAATTGGTAAATGTGAATTTTTGAAAATCATCTCAATCAAAAGGAGACAAGGGAAGCAGTGTCTTCCGAAACGTCGTGACTTCAATTATCAAAAAAATCATATCTGATCGTGGCCTTTGCATCTTGTGATCTCAATCAAAAGATGGCGGACATGTCGCCAAAAAAATACATTAGAGTAATGAGTTGATTACGCACTTAACATATTTAAACACTTTGCTTTTAACCTAGGATTGATTCTTTTAATCTTAGATTGAAAGTTTTTCTCTGATTGCATATTTAATTAGCGTATGTTTGTAAATAGAAGAATTCTTGTTGTTCTGATGCTCTTTTATTCCATTGTGAAGATGGCGAACAGTGCTACCAATGTAATGTTGACAACATTGTGTTTCTGCGGCAAAATAATATATGATTATCAATGTCCACAATGTCAACGTTGGTGTTGCTTTGCAACCAGTGATACCTTTTCTACCTTTTGTGTAGAACAAACTTTAATAAAAAACTGTAAACGGCCAATATTACAGTCCACTTTACCATAACAATAAAAAAGAGAATCACGGCTTCTCGACTAGATATGTTTCATCGCGTGACAATGCAGTGCACACTGAACTATCACTATCTGAACAGATCTCAGCCTTGCAGAAGTTAAGGCATGACGTGAAATGCAATGACCAATAGCATTGTCATAACAACGACTTGTCAATCCATTGCAATGCGATATTGTAAGTAGTATGTGCAGAAGTGAAATATGCGTATTCGGTATTAATGCGTTGTCTGACCGCCTTTGGCTTGATCGACCTGCTGCACTCTACGCTGCATGCTGAGGATGAGATTTCGGATGACGTTTTAAGGGACAGTCTCTCATTCTTCGCGGAGAGCACATGCAAATTAAGCGAGACTGACAGGAGGAGGATCGCGTTGTATTATTCGCGGTCCCACTTCAGTCCACCGATGCTCAATTGGATTCAAACCTGAGCTACCTGATTACCAGTCGATTCCTCGACTTCCAGACAACTCCTGAAACTCGCGAGCAACTGTCATCCTCCAGACGCTAGGGCAAGGAGATCCTCCGTCGATGGAAGCAGATGATAAGCTGGACCTTTCCGTAGCGCTGACCACTGAGAGTGCATGGAAGGATGACTAAGGGAGACTAGCGGTCGCAGCAGATGCCTCTCAATACAACTTTCGAGCACCAGAGAACCTCTCGTCGATAGTGGTCAACTCTCTTTCTTGCGTCCACAGGCATCCACGTCATGAACCCTGAAATGACGGCGACTCATTGACTAACGGAGTCTTCTTTATCATTGCTGCAATGTGAGCACGGGACGCCGCAACACATGAGACGCCGTGAGCTCAGATCGGATTTAATCAGAATATGCTGCGAATAATGCGAGAAGTGACGCACTCGCCCCAACTAGCATGAAGTTGACCAGAGGATTGGAGGGGACTTCTCCTTGATATGAAGTTAAGATAGTGCTTGGCTCGTAAAGATGTCGAGTTTGTGCGTGCCTTTCTACGTGCCCCTGCTGTACAACTCGAGTTCGCCTTCGGGACAATGTATTCAGCGTGACAGACAATCGCGTCGATATCGCTAATAAAAGTAAACTTGCATAATCCCAATAGTGGGATAAAGAGTTGATGGCGACCGGCGTTTCATCCTGTTATAAACACTATAAGGACGGATATACCTATAGCGATTTACCTAGGACAGCAAGGGGTCATTTGACCCTTTTATAAAAAATTGCGATTCTTGCCCTATAAAATTCGGGTAGAGCGCACATCACACATTAACTGTAAACTCTCAATGATGCAAATCTACTAATCAATGGCATTTTTTTAAAAGCAAGTCGGAACTGTAAGAAGTCATAGATATTGCTTGGGCTAGCTATCTCGAGAACCTAAATCTCGGCAATCTTTATCGTGTCGAGATTTCGACTATACAGGATTCTACCAATTTCTTAAAATTTAAATGTGAATTAATAGCAAAATGAAAGCTTCTTTTGCATCTTGGTCGGGTCAAACCTAAGACTTTTAAAATAGGTACACTCTGCATTCTTGCTAAACACTCAGCACGAAAGAGAATGAGAGTGGTAAATGACAACTCGGCCACATGGAAGAAAGGCTCCGTGCTTAATGTGCTTCCGAGTATAAACAACGTTAATTTATTTATTTATTTATTTCTTATTGGCAAAGCTGTTTTCGTAGTGCTACTCATTTAAACAGCGCAATATTGAAAGATATCTAATGTGATGTTTACAGCATAGTAGCGTTGCGTGCATTGGCTTCAAGATGGTATATGATTTTTCGAATTTGAATAAACATATTGAGTCATAAACTCTAATCATAAAAGTCATTCCAGAATTACATAAATTTTGCGACACATTCTATTCATGCATTACACCTTTACATTAGACATCCTGATTAAAGGAATGGATAGTTATTTTCAACATTTAGACAAACAATATTCCTATTTATGAATTTCAGTAAATGACGACAAAATAGAGTATCATTGATACTAATTGATTGTGTATGAAGTATTGTAACGGTGCTAACATTCTGTGATTTTTCAATTTTCAAATTTGCTGAATTTGACGCAAAGAATATGTCACGTCATTGTTCGAGGCAACGCAACGGCCATAACAACTTCCGTAAAGCGTACCTCTATATTTTTTGAGAATTTTTCTATCTAATTTCCCAAGTTTTTTTTACTCCTTTTGAGTATTTTCCCTTGTGATAACTTTTTGTGTGATTTTATTATTACTTAGTTCGTGATGTCACTGTTTTTGAAAAATAAGGATGAATTTGAGAATGAATAAGTGTCGAAAAAAGAATTTACTGAATTGTGGGTTTGCTATTTTAGAATCTCAAGCACATATAAATACCCGTACAAACGCATTTCACACTGCTTGACATTCATAATCGCTGATAAATTTGTATGATAATGAATTTGCAATGAAACAACTTGCTTAAAAATGGCTATGTAATCGAGTAACACTTTTTTCATTTTATGTAGCCTGATAAGAATCAGGATGTTTTGTCGATAAATTTGCAAGTAATTTTTTCTCCAGAAAGCAGTGGAAAGTAACTCAGAAGTAGAAGTAGTAGAGCAATAGAAGAAATTCAGAAAGCAATAATGATTTTAATCAATAATGTTCAAGATAGAAATGACAATAATTCATCATATTTTATTTACATGTAGTGACTTGTTCACAATGCAATAAGTCAGACAATTCGAGGGATTTATTTTCTAATATTTCTTTCTCAGATTTTAACGTATTCTTTAAATTCATAAGTAGAGTAGTCATGGAATAAGAGAATCCCACCACGCTCAGATCTTAATTGTTAAGAATAGTTTCTAATACCTACCAAAATAATGAGACTGCGACTACACATTGAGTTGGGCTGTCATTGCTCCATCGTGTGCGGTTAAGAGGGACTATGTGGTTTCTACACTGTCAAATTTAGCTCATTTATATGACACATTAAAGATTGGATGGTCACACCGATTGGAATGAGCCCCATTTCATGCATCGAAATATTTAACCATTCAAAAGCAAGGTTTTATATATTTGATGCTTTATCTTCTCTGATGACGGAAATCGCTTTGATCTCTGACAAGCAACAACCAGCTTGTATTGTTAACGCAGAACGCACGCGCGTGAACAAATTTGCACTCGAATGAAGGTCTAATTGTCAGATCTCCATAATTTGCATTTTCGCTGCTGTTCAGCCTGCTCATAATCCAGAAAAAGTATAGGGATTGTTTCAAAATTTCGTTGAGTTAATAAACGCTACAAATTCACCACTGAAGCAATCATAATTGAGAGTTCAATGCACTTGCGTAAATGTCAAGTGTCTAAAATTCCTAGATTTATCATTTCAACCGCAATGGGTCACTACTGAAATTCGCGTCACATTTCACTCTATTGTCTAGGACGTCAAACACTGCAAGCCACAAGGAGTAAGGACGTCAACATTTTTAATTCTTGAGAGGAATGTATTATTTTTTTTTTGACTGTCATTATTAGTTCATTCTGATGTCATATTGAAGATCGGGAGATAATGTCGATTAAAATGAGACCCATTTAATGTATTAAATGGTCCATAAACAAGGCAGTCATAATTTAGATGTTTTATCTTCTTTTGTTGATAAGAATCAACAGGCGGGAATGAAGGAAATTGCTTTGATCTCCGACATTCACACTTGTACTTTTAACAATGAACGCGCGCGCTTGAACATATTTTCACTCGTAATGAACGTCAAGTTGACAAATTTCTATGACTCGATTGCCGGCGTTGAGAGCAGGTGGTGCATGCAGTTGCGTGCTGAATCGGCACGTCAATGAAACTCGATCTACATAGTATTGATTGCCACCGGAGTTGACGCCAGCCTTTCTCTATTAATACGGATTCAAGTTGCTACTTAACTTACTACTAGTAGGAACTTGCTAACCCTAGCAAATTCCCAGTCAATTGGCTCCAGTGACTGGAATCAAAGAAATAAGGCTGCAGAATGAATGTCGACGATATGGAACGCAATCTACGCAAAAAACTGAATCATTCGATATAAATTTTCACTGCATGCGGACATTACTTACTCAATGATGCAAATCATATTGAAGAGCACCTCTTCGACTTCAATCTGCAGTCAATAACTCAAAGATCGTATTTATAATGTCACACGGGGTTTTATTCGTGAAAGTCAAGCGATCTAATCAGGCAGCATACAGTTTTGTGGTTATAGTCGAGAGGTGTGCGCATAGAGTACATGGGTAGAGTGTCGACTCAAAAAGGTATCTGTATACAGTGAAAAACTTTATATGAAAAGATCCAGTTTTTTGCGGAGATAACGTTCCTGTGGTCCAAAAAATTATTTGAGCAGTTTTAAAATTTTGCCAATTTAAATACTACCGAGATGACTATCCTATATAAGTAGTAAAAAGCAAGTTGGTTATCAAAAGGCATGAATATTTGCTAATAATCATCCCAACAAAGCAAAAATCAAGCTGGTTATCAAGGGACTTTCATGCTCCGTATTATAAAAGATTCTCTTGAGGTTCAGCAGGAAAGCAATAGCGCAGGTCATCGAGTTGCCAATTTAACAAACATTACCTCACCAAGGCTGTCAGACACGGACTATCTTTAAAATAATATCATTTCCCTATGCATTACTATCATGATCACTCAATTCCGTGGTAATTTCTTCAAAACTGCATAAATGCGTATGTCTCACATTTGGAGACAATTCCGAGTGTATCTCCTTTGAGTTCATTTAATAAAATCGAAAGTGTATGCACATTGGGGATTTAATAAATGCGGAGTTACCACTGTACCTAATATACCTACTCTATGATACTACGTTAAAGTTTCAGGACCGACCTTGTTCCTTGCAAAATGTCTTGTCAGCTCCTGTAAAAAATCCTCGGAGGAACCCGTGGTCTGAGATTATTAAAATTAAGCACAAGAATTTCACAGTGAAATTAAATGAGAACTAAAAACACGCTGAACTCAACCAAGTCTTTATTCATCACAAATTGTAGAAATATCCTATATCTTGAGAGCTGCAGAAATAAAATTCTATTAGATAGTTGAATAATGGCAATACGTAAATTACAAATGATTGCTCAGTTGAAAGCGCAAAGTCTGAATGCAGTTACTGAAGAAAGTAAATAATATCCAAATAAAATTCCGACTCTTGAGATCCAATGCATGTACATTAAGATTCTAAAAGCGACAATACACAATTAGTATCCCGTTTGTACTGTAAGTTCCATTCAAATCCATCTAAAAGAAAGAAACATAAAATGTTTTGAAGAAAATGTGTAATTTTTTTTGTGTAATTGGAAAATTGTGACGAAGTTTTAACTCTCTGATTATGGCTGCTATGATGGCTGATGTGTGATGGTGAAGACTTGATCCTGCCATTGGATATCGGTCGATTTTAGAGGACCGTAACTCAGATGGTTTGCACGCTGTTTGGTGCCATTATCTAACTTTTAGGAAACCATTACCTGGGCTTGTGATACTATGCAAGCTTTAGACTGTGCAACGTTTCGCACTTGGCGACTTAATCATGCACGAATGACTAACAGAATGTACAGCGCAGTTAACGTTTAACATAACTCATGGAAATCAATATACAAATCAATTGAAAGTTCTATGGAAGTAACGTCGCACCGATCAATGCTTGCATAGCATCCGAAGATGTTCTTCTTTCAAATTTCATAATGGAATCGGGTACGTGGAGGACTCGGCCTCTGCGGCCTTCTCAATATGATTTAGTCGCTTATGATCATCGCAATGCTTTACTATGTAGTAAGAGATTCCTATTTGAGTTACATTAGAGCTATGATCTAGCGCTAGAGCACTACATATTGAATATTTGCATTTATTCAAGATACTTTTACAGCACGATATATTCTGTGATTCTATCGCCTCCATTTGTTTACCATAGAAACCGCGACCATCAGCGCATCAAACAGATAATTAGTAATTTCCTTTAATTGTTGCATATGTAAATTTTGATTCTCCCTTTTGTTTCTTGCAGGAGATAGCTGATTATGACTTGTATGTGCTGATTTAAGAACTGAAGCAACACGAACCTGTGCATTTCAGTTTAAAATGAATCAAAGAAGCGAAATCCCCTCAGTACAGTATCAGTTGATTCAACCGGACGGTTTTCACATGAATGAAATATAGATAAGATGTGCTATTTCTATCTTGAGCCGATTTAGGTCTCGGTGAAAAGTGAAGAAGACGTCGCTGACAACCAAATCAATGATTTTTGGCAGCCTCGCTCTTAGTGTGTCATTGCTTGGCTGTGAAACATGGCTTCTGTTAGGACAAATCAAGCGGAAAATTCATGAATCTAAAATGCGCTGCTATATGACAGTCGTTAACATTGATTATATATGACAACAAATACAGAAGTCGTGTGAAGAATACACGCAATCAACCAAAAGTGGTACTAATGGGTTATCTCCCCCACGTTTTCAAATTTGTCTAAAATCCTCAGAAACGAATCAATCGTCACAAAACTTTAAGCACAGGTAAATGAGGTCATTTTCTACCCACATGCAAAAATTTAGGCAAATCGGACAAGTAATTTTTGAATTAGAAGCGATAACTTGAAGTGCCGGCAGCTTGATCTGACTTCTTATGACCTCACCGTCGGAGCAGAAAGCACATGAGGTCAACAAAGTAATTTCCCAACAACTCGTGAAGCGATGATGACCAGGCCACATCCCTTATATTAATATGCTTGGCTTAATAAAGGTGTGGCAGGGTAGTGGTCGTGGGAGGATTTCAAATAAAAGTGGATGAGACGAAGAGGGAGAGAGAGCAATGCACACACGAGTAGCAAAAATGAGCCGAAAGGACGAAGTCAGATCAAGCTGCAAACTTCGCTGCACTTCACGTTATCGTCTCTCATGCAAAAATTATTTGTCTGATCTGCATAAAATTTTGTACATGAGTAGAAAATATGCTTAAGTACGTGTACTTAAAGTTTGGTGACGAATGATTCATTTTTGTAGATTTTAGACAAATTTGAAAACCTGGGGGGGGGGAGATAAGTCATAAGTACCCCAAAAGTATGTAGGCTACTAGTGACCACTGTCTTTACTCAACGGCATCTACAAGGGTTGGGACTAGTGATCAGAAGAAATCCCGATGAATTAACGAAGATTTCCATCATTGGCCTAGCTGAGGGAAGCAGACCACGATGAAGACCTCGGAACACCATGCTGAACTTCCTACATGACAAGAACAGATGCGAGAACGAGGCTGACAATCGATTCCAAAAGAGAAGAACGACTAATACTGACTGTCTGATGCTGTCTGACACCCTGCATCTAGTTTGTCAGTCGTTGACGCAATACTCGACAGGGAGTGAACGCTCTCCCTCTAATGACCCGCTCTAATCTCCCCTATCAAGAGCCATGGGGCAAGATTGCTATTCGCATGGCACAAGATGGTGCAATACTAGTTCTAGTTTATTTGTGAAATAATTTCTATACGTGCAGTATTATCATCTTGTATGTTTGAAAAACACCCTAGGAAAGAGCGATATGGACCTGTGATTTGATGCTAAATATTTGTTGAGATGCACTGTACTATAGCGTAATTTTGAAAGATCAAATCGGTTCGTCGCATAATCTTGCCATGCATTTCGCAACACACAGACTACGAATAAAAAATCACCATTTTTGCATAATGCCTCCCTTTTATGTTTGCGTAAATCGACGCATAATTGTCCATATATATAAGTCTTGATTACTTTTGCTTTGGTACTTCCATTTATTCATTTTCAATTATCGCGCATGCAGTCTCGATGAAATCCGTTTCCAAACTGATGCGGCTCATTCATTATAATCGTCTGCACGCAGTAAATTTTTCAATTACATCTCTTCTTTGAGCAACCAAATCACTCAACTAATTCTCACATTGTGTGTGCTTATCTTAAAATCTCAGAATTAGACAGCTCGTCTCATCTTCTGTTTGAGATTTGCAATTAGCAGGTTAGTGAAATTTCGACGGTCATTCATTAAGCATCACTTTTAACACGCTACTGGCAAATCACCTAAGTTAGTGCACCTGCAATAATTAATAATCGCTGCTTTTTGCAAACACAATGTAAATAGAATAATTAAATATTGACTGTATGAAATATATGACTGTTGAAGTATTCCTGATATTGAATGAAATAACAGTTAGTCAGGTCTGTTTCCATTTTTCAATTGAGGATGCAACTCAATATTTAATTATTCTATTTACGTCTTCTATTTGTTTAGATGAGAAGGGAAGCTTTGCACCTTGTACAGCTAGTGAAATGACAAGGACCATCGCTATCGAACAGCTAACAGCCAGTTCAACGATAAACGCACGCCAGTGGCAAGTGTAAAATTTCAGTGACTGTTTTAACAGCAAAGAGATATGTCAGACAGGAAAGAGAAAAGACGATGTCAAGTTCTCCTGAGAAGTTTGTTAATTAACACTTCCCGAGCGCCTGCTATCTTTGGAAATAATGACTGAAAGGTTTAACGTCATAGACGAGACTCGTGAGCAGTGATCTTAATTCTTCGAATCTGAAGGAATCGTGGCGATTGGAGCATATTGAAGGAATTCACAGTAATTTGCAAACAAGGAAGGACTATTTTTGCCACTCAATAAACATATTTTATTTTTCTTTATTTCCGTCTTGTAAGTTACAGCAAAGTAAAGTAAAGTAAGCGTATATTTAGAATGACTGGAAATCAATACAAGATAAGTTCCTGGCGTTTTGAACTAGTTCGTGAATCTAGCAAACTGACATGCTTGAGCAATCTAATTTTGAGTTTGAAACTCTTAGTGGAACGATCCTGAAAATACATGCCTCCATGTCACATCATTCATCAGATTCATGTTGACTTACTGCTTCACTTCAGGCAGTTGCTGTTCCCCCTTTCTCCTTTGGTGCTTCATTCTCGCTCAATCCTCTCGGGTCTATTACGAATCCGTCAACATACGTTATAAGCTTTCTATGTTTGACTGCGAATGGTCCCCAAGTAACAGATGGCTTCAGAACGATCTTGATTCTCTTTAAAGAAAAGAACAAATTTTCATCATGGATGTAACAACTGAAAGCAGCTACTTACCTCCAACAAAGTCCCTTCGGCTTGATAAATGGCGTAAGGTATAATTAGAAAGAGTGGAGTCAAAATGGTGATTGATATCATCCAACCAATTGCATAGTACCACGGTGGATGAGCTTCAAATTTCAGTTGACTCCATGTAAAAATTAATAAAAACTGCAAATAAGATAGAAAGAAGATTAGTAAAGCACGAGCAATACAATGTCCGAGTAATTCCATCTAAATAATATCATATAGCACGTCTGACTACACTTTTCTTTTGACAGGCCTCAGGTCAGAGTTCGATGTGAACCGGATATTATAGACCACGATTCGCTTCGTTGCATATACAGGCCTAATCGTATCTAACACATCAACCTTGGCGAGCATTGTTGATGCACAATATTAGGTGAGGGATTATTGATGAGTCAATGAGTCTATTCCAGACATTAATAATTGTTTACCTAAGGAAATTTTTGTTTTAGTTTATGCGACTTCATGTCCTCGCTGAATTCAACAGTAGTATTTCTAAAAGCAAACTCTGACGTGAGGGTGTATCACGTCGTTTTTGCAAACTGCTTGCTCTTTTCGGAAGCAAGACAGCAGGACAGCATGGTAGATATAAGCCTTGGCCTATGGCGACAAGAATAAAGAAACCAACAACTTCAGAGCGAAGTTCCATGATTCTAGATTTTATATCTCGTAGAAATGCGAATACTCTCACGACAGAGTTTCATGGAACTCTTGAAAGAATCCAATGTAAATTTAAAGTTGTTGATATCTGACTGTGGCTTTATCCATTGGTAAGGAAAACCAGGTGCACGAGCGCTAGGATAGTAAATACAGTTAAATACTAGGTTTAATTGTAGTGACAATTCTGGCAACCTCAGTTGGACGGAATTAACTCGCTGAGTAAGCTTCATAATTTTTTACGCACATCTTGATTTGCGACTTATTAATTTGTATTTCTCAGCGTTTTTGCAGTAGTAGTAGTTAATACTATTAATAGTTAACCCGCAGTTAATACAATAATATGTATTGATTGCAATGTATTGCTTAGAGGATATACTTCATATAGTGTAAAATCTTTCTAACCTATTGTACATGCATTTTGACCTTTTGGTTAACGTATAACGTTTAAATCATAAAGAACGAATTATAAAACGAATCAATCAAAAAGATTTATTCCCCAGTTTTCAAAGAGATGGTACCCAATAATAATCAACAAGTTGGAAATTCCGCAATTACAATATTAAAGTAAGTGAAGTCAGTAGTAAAAATTTGCATTATGGAGCTTTACTTAATAGACTTGTTTATTTTATTGATCAGAGGATTTTTACTATACGGGGATTAGAGCGAAGGTCGGGGAACTTTGCAGACAATATCTAAAACTTCCTAACCACACCGCAAATTGATATAAGTCATTAATCTCAATCAAAAGATAATTTTGTTTTAAATTAACCGTAGCCATCCATGCTAGTCAATCAAAAATTGCCAATGTTTTATGTCCTTGTGTTTTTTGATAAGTTTGTAGCTTCTTCAGGCCTAGACCTCCTCACCTTTATGAATGTAAGGCCAATTCGTTATGTGATATCACAATTAGAAATGTTGTATTTTGTTTCAATAGTCAGCATTATCCTTTGCATTGCATTGCGTTGAGTTTTTTTTGTTTTGTGAAAGATCAAAATGAGGAATCGGAATTTACTTTGACTTCAATGACAGACAGAAACACACATAACACATCACTAATAAAACTCCAATAATTTGTTCTACTTTATGCTCATTGTTTCAGTTATTGCGACTAGTATAGATGAAGAATTTTTTATTAAAAGTTGCAGCACTACTTTTGACTAATCCTGCATGAGACATTTTTTGTCTCCAAAAGTCAAAAGCTTTGAGAACAAGATCAGTTTTGTAGGAGGTGATTTCACGATGTTTGCTGCATAAGTCACTATCTCTGATGACTCTATCGAAATTGATCAGTTGTATTTTGCAAAACTATTACTCATATTAAATATTTTCAAATTATCAACCTCTAACGGAAGTGGGCTTGCATATTAACTATATAGTATACTTCTTCTATAGAAATATAGGCCTTTTACTTATTATTATCATTGGGCGTTGGTATATACGTGTATGGGCATACATGTAAAACTATTATTCATATTTGATATTTTCAACTAATTAACCTCTATCGGCAGTGGCTTATATTTGCCATAGTCATTGACTTTCAAGAGAGCTGAGGAGATCTCCGCAAATTTATCTTTAGAGTAGAGTTATGAGTAACCTAATGATCTGTGTTGGTCAATCAGACGCACGCGATCAGGCACGTAACCAAAAGGTTAGTATCCCCGTTCTTCTTATCAGCGATAAATGGATGAGCTTTACACATAATGCGCCAACAGAGACCTGCAAAAATTGGCTTGCATACGATAGCAAATAATTTTTGAAAAAAAATCCCCTCCCTCTGACACCTGAGGAAAGCCCAATATACAATTCTATCCAGAGAAGTCCTGAGAAGTCTATCCAAGAGCCACTCAGCAATCCACAGACCTTGCATTGGTCAACACTTGAGACTGAACCATGTGAAATTTATGAACCCGTAGGATTCCAACAGAGCGAAAAATATTTTGCATTTTTTATATTTTGAAATCTATGAAGAAAGTGTATTCTCATCTACAATTTCACATTCTGAAAATTTTATTTCTCTGTGCATGTATAGCCTATATTCATAAAATAATTTGCATTTGTATCTTGACATTCCGAATGCAAATTGTTTATTTTTTGCATTTTACCTCGCAAAACATGCATTTGTTCAATGCTTTCATGTTCAACTTTGCTGATAAGAGTAAAAGAAAGTCTGAAAACTCACCAATAAATTAGCTGGCGTAAGAACCGACCAACAGCTAATGAACCACCATTTAAGGTATTTCCAAGGCACACATAACATTGTTTTCTCTCCAACCATTGTTTGAATATCTTGCGTAAATCTCAAAGGTCCTGTCAAAAATTTATGAAAATTGAACAGCAAAATCTCAGATTATCACTATGAAAAATGACTAAATCTTGTCATAGTTTCGCAAAAGTCTTTCCACTGAGGAGTATGCCGATATAAAGTCGGCCAGAATTTACTGTTTCACACATTGAAGCAAAAAAAATCATAGCAAGGAGTTCAAATAACAAAACAGTGAGCGAAGGAAAGTTACTGAGCGCGAGACAGAAGACATACGTCTTTCCTGTCAGAGCGCCATAGGCAGCGAGTACAAGAATGAAAGCGGATATAAAACTTGATCACACAGTTATCAAGTTATAGATATTTTCTTCTTAAGATAGAAAATCTGATTTATGCATGCCAAATTGATTTAGTTTGACTGAAATCAATTGAAGAGTGATGTTTAAAAAAATGAGAAAATTTACAAATGGTGAGGTCAGTAGAATCGTCAGTATTTTGTATGCTGTCTTCGTGCTGCAATCACTGCAGAAATACATTCAGGATATTTCAGTAGGTATTAGAGGCGCATTTGCAATAAGCCTCCGTGTTCGAACTGGGACGATTTCTTTCGCAATGGCACTCTTCAAAGACGCTGCTGACGTTGCATGGACTTCTCAGCAACTTTTTTTCAGAATACTTCAACAATTTTCAATGGGTATCAGATCTTAGGAGTTCCCTGGCCATGGGCCATGGCACTCAATGAATGATCAATGCAAGTAATTGGACGGTTAAATACAAAAAAAAATTGCTCGTGTGCACCAAACAGCAGCACACAATGTGAAGATTTTCTCTATTTTGATTGATTGCGACAAATATTGCTTGCTACAATATCGATCGAGAGTCATAATTAGGTTAATGGAGAATGGAGTAACATTTAATACTGTGCGATCAATTCTGGCCACGACTGTATGTCAAAAGCAAGTTCAGAAATATATATGGTTTTCAAATTCACGGTTTTTTGATTGCGAAAGTGTAGGTTGGAAGTTACGAAGAGACTATCACTGTCAAGTACGTCCTCTACGATCGATGTTCAGATTAACTGAAGAAATGGCAAGGTCTGACCAAGGTTAACATGTCCAGATAATTACTGCTAGCAACAAGTCAAGAATGGAATGAATGTGATGTGACTTCAAAAGCAACTGAATAACAAAACGAACGATTTAATGAACATCGAAATTTGTCGAATATGAATGAATAAACTGAAAAATGGCATCGCTCGGAAGTGCTAACTGATTTACCTAAAGACTGTAAACAGTATATAATCTTGGACGTACTTACCATAGATTGCAATTGCAACAGTTTCGATCAAGGCCAATAATATTACATTCCAAGTCATTGCGTAGTCATCGAAAAGGGTCACGATATGAACTCCTCCTGGTGTTGCCATAGATAGCCCACCCAAACACATAACAATACAGACGATAAGTAGGATAAATCTGCGGTATGATGCAAACCTTGGTAATAATTCGGTTGCACAAATGACAATGGTTTCAACAATAGAAAACAATGAATCCAGTCCGAGAATGACTATCATTAAAAAGAATGATATTGCCCAGAAAGGTGCTCCTGCGATCCTTGTACAAGCTTGAGCATATACAACGAAGGCTAATTCCACACCTGTTGAAAAAAAGGTATCCAGTGCACGGCGTTGTTACATTGTTAATCAAAAATTTATACATTCTTGGCATGGATGTAAAACTATTGACAACAAGCTTGATACAAATGTCTTTTTAAAACCACTGATTCACTAGTCTGATACGTATATTGACCTTCTTGGGGCTGATCAGTCCAACTTTGTGGATAGCTGGCTTTTCAATGATATTAAACGTATACTAACCCTACAGACACAACTTGAATTCATTGATTAACCTTTGCTAAAAAAACCGGCCTTATCATACAAATATCCTCATTCTCAAAGGACATCCAATACTTCATTTATTTTCAGACATATATCAGAATAACAGAAACGCACATATCCAATGAATGAAAAACACGTATAAAGTAGATTATAACAGAAGCATGAAAGGTTATGTGATGCCAAGAACATAGATTACGTAAAATGACATACATGCATTTACAGAGCATCAACGAAATCGGAAATGAGATGTTTACAAACTATGATTTGAAGTGAGAAGATGAACAGAATAAATATTTCCGGAAGGAGAGGACAATTCATTTAATACTGTACATACGTTGATAAGGATTTTCCAATAATAGCCTCAATTGGAATGTCATGCATCACTAGATTTGCAATCATTTAAGATTGCTGTTGATACGACGTTGATAAACGGCATTTGAATTACTTAATGCTTGATTATTAAAAAAGTAAAAGCCTAGTAATTATCAATGCGTAAATGATATTTCAAATTGTCTTACATGTAATACATCGTTGAGTATTTTTCTGAAATCCATATACTTTCATTCATGCCTGATTGTTTAATGAAACATGGAATGCGTGAAAATTAGGAAATGATAATATGATTAAACTACATGTATATGAAAACTTTTGATTACAAGTTTCATCTGATTTGATTTCATCTGAGAAGTTTTTTATTCTTATATTATATTTTCTTTTACATGAAGTTATAACGATCCTTCTTAGTTAAATTGTTTTATCTGAAAATTTTTGAAAGTAGAAAACCGCTTACCACCCGCAACGATATCTTTTACTGAAAGACCCATTGAATGTGCAAATCCTCCAAAAAAGCTGAATATAACAAATCCGGCGAAGATTGATGTTGCACTGTTAGCCAAAGCAACGACGATTGCATTTCTTACGACATCTTTGTTAAACCTGCAAATTAATTAACTCTAAACTACAATATCAAATAGCAAAAATGCATTGACATATTACATGCATGATATGAATTGGGTCTACAATTTCCAGTGCCTCATTGATTCTGAATTGAAAAGACAGTTCATCGGGTATAGAACTGCAAATTGAATTCTATGATTCAAATGATATTTCTTCTATTTTATGGTTTAGTTCACAGTATGTTATAAGATGTAATAAAATATGACACTGAAATAAAACTTTAAAAATATAAAGTGATGTGTGAGAGTGCAACATAGAGTAATTTTCAAATCATGTAACATACAGTGAATTTCACATGAAATCCTCATATTAAAAGAGCATTCATAATATGCTAGGTCATAAAACGATGTATCTTTTAGCATGAACAATATAAATAGGACACACAAGTAAATAGTCATTTGACAAAAATAACTTACTAGGCAAAAAATTTCACTCAATACTTGCAAAATATTTTGAGTCACTTAATATTTCAATAGCACTGAACAAG
Source organism: Prostheceraeus crozeri (assembly GCA_907163375.1). Lineage (NCBI taxonomy): Eukaryota > Metazoa > Platyhelminthes > Polycladida > Euryleptidae > Prostheceraeus > Prostheceraeus crozeri. The sequence continues at coordinate 658,264 of CAJQUW010004013.1, forward strand.
CTTAACTCACATAGTTTCTAAATCAATACCAAATTCATCGCATTTTGCCATGCGATTTTGCCTATGCATGATGTCATGGAGCTCTATTTTCAACTTTCTCAGATGCATTGTTGTATTTTATTACTCAGTCCGCCGAAAACGGCGTAGTATAGACAAAATCTGATCATATTGGCTCATAAATACCATGCACTGTACAATGTATACATGTAGCTTCGCAGTTGAAACTGCTTTAAAACGGGATTTAAGGATTTAAACGGCGAAGAATACGCATGCGACGAAAAATAGCCTTTACATGTACACATTTCAGAATGCGATATTGTCATCACTCGTAGAGTTTTTGTTATTACATTGAAAGTAAGCCTCAGGGGATGCAAACCTTCAGGGGACTACAGCGGTTTTGCGACCTATGCCCTGCAAGACATTCTCAATATTTACCACATGAATAGCCCAAAATACTTGAGAAGACCATACCGTTGTGCATAAAAATTGGAAACAACATTTTGAGCTCAGGCTCATTGAAGAATGTCTTAAATTGGAGAGCTACTGAAGATTTATCTATCGGCTCCATGGGCAGCATGCTTTGTGAAATGATCTTCGTAGTCGCATACAAGTTTGTGAGGTCGTCTTTGTCTGAGATCAATTCTAATCGCATGCGTCTTAACATCTACAAGTACTTTATTGTTTCCATTGAGAGCAAGAACAAATTTTTTGACACTTGAGGACAATATTCTGTTATTCTATGTAGCCGCTGTGAAAGTTTCCGTTAATAATATGAGTAATTCATTTACATCTGTTTTCATTATACTGGGTTAGCATCACAATTGAGGGAATTTGTAGCCAAATACATGTACGTCAAAAATATATATTTTATTGCAACTGATAGCACGAAGATGAGTGCGTTGGCGCAAATTGATGATTACCATCATTGGAAAGTTCATAATAAGAAATGCTCATGTGTATTATGTAAAACAAGGTTACAATAGGTTGTGACGATTTAGGTCGTCAAACTTCTTGACTCTAGTAAATAGAAAATGTATCAATACAAAATTTAATTGAGAAAGCATATCTGTGGTATCTTTGGTAAGAAAAACTGGCAGAGAATGAGACAAATAAGTCAGGTGGACGTAATTATGAAGAAAATGACTAGGAGTTTCCATATCCATCAACACTTTGATCTTGATCATAGCGACGTTTCTACAATGGAGTCAAGCAATCGCCATCAGATTCCGCCCACAGATGATGCGATGTCATCTCCGTTTAGTTTTCTCAATTTTGAGACAGTTTTTCTGGTTCGAACCTAAATAGCCAAAATAGGAGTAAAATATCCCATGTGACTTAAAAATAAATATTTGACACAGTTGAATCAAATTGCTCATAAAAGAAAAATTTTAGTTTTCTTATAATATAGACACTTGTAATGCCTTTTTACATCCACAGTCAATAAGGTCATCCCATTCCAAGGAACTTCAGCACATAATTCCCGAAAGTTTGACTTTTGTAAGCAATAGATAAAAGCATTCTATTTTCTCAAGTTCAGTCAACACTTAGCAAACATAGCAGCTCTAGGCTTCGGAACATTGGGACTCAAACTCATTTGGGGAACAGCACAAGTGAGCAAGTTCGATTTCATCGTGCATAACAGTGTCAACAGATTGATACGGCTCGTAACTGAAAGCTGTTTATCGACTCGCATCCCTTGGAAGGTGAATTATGAGCGATTAATATCGTTAATAACATTTAAGTCTATTTGTCAAGACAGAGTTACGCAGAGAAAGCTACAAACTATGCAAAATCCAAAAGATCCAACTCTCAACTTACTCATTGTAACTTGAGTATACAACCATTCCTCCCATGCAAGCGCTCGAAGAAAAAAATATCTGCACTGCTGCATCCTTCCATACAGCAGCCTTCCTCAATGCCGAATAGTCAGGGAAAATAAAGAATTTGACGCCTTGGTAGCTTCCTTCTTGTAGGGATCCGCATATCAGAAGAACAAGTAGAATGATATAGGGAAACGTCGCCGTGAAGTACGACACCTATAACACATTTAAATATCTTTATTTTCAAACATTTTGGATACTCATATGTACATGGTACATGCTTGTCAATCTCCTGAAAACGTGTCCAGTGTTTAATGTCACCTGAATATAACAGCATGAGCAGATTCTTTTAAATAATGAAAACATATTAATGTATAGCTCTTTCAGACGTCTCGTTTATTCATCTCATGTCAAGCTAATCCAGTTAGTGATCAAAGCAGTCAATGGTTGGATTGGCTTGAACAATCAAAGTGAACAATTCGCTCCTGTTTGCAGCGGACATCTTTTTGCTGTTGATATCATTAAAAGTATCATTCATTTTTGAATATCCATGAAAATGAGGAAAATAACATCAGAAAAAAGAATTCAGCTTTTTTGTAGGAATCTCAGGAATTTAACAAATCCCCCCAGCCTTATCAGGTGCGTCCGACTCTTTACAAGATTTTGGATTTGCGCCCATCGCTGACTCGAAATAAAAAGTGGCTTAAACAGCATATAAAATGTCCATCTGAATATTTGGGTTTCCGATGGAAATAATGAATCACGTCGGAATTCAATTTCTAAGGGCCTAGTTGTTTACAAAGAGCTTCAATATTTTTCGGAGTAACTTTGAACTTTGGTGCCCACGTCAAAGGCATACTCGTACTCAAGGGGAGCACTAGCTTCATTAGATCGCAGTTTCTTATTTTGTGCCATGGGGTCGAGAGCGCCGAATGTCCGAATCATTAAATAATCCAAATTCCAATATCTGCAAATTTGGAAATCACTTTAGATAATGCTAGAATAAAATGCACAAGATTATCGTGGAACTCCGTGCGTCAACGTCTGAACGACGAAGGATTTCTTTTCCTATGACTATACCATTGATAGAAGCTGTTGCTGAAACCCTTGATGCCCTGATTTAAGACTGCGGTAAGAGATTCCAAGTTTTCCAGCCCCTTGAGAAAAACTTCAATGTATTCAATGCTCCGCTGACGAATCACTATATTAGAAGCAGATGAAGCTTTACAATTTGAATTGTGTAATTTATAAAGTAACCCGTTTTTCTTAACCAAAGCTATATCTCTGTCAATCAGCTAATTTTGACCTCTTCTTTCTGAAGATCAGCACCTTATTTGACGTTTCTGAAGATCAACCGTTTGACGTATACGCTTTCTCCCAATGTTTGGAAGTACTTACCTGTGTGAGTCAGTATTTCCGCAATGAAGTCAATTAAATCCAGAGAAGAAAATCTTCTTAATCAAGCATTTCTTCAGGCCTGTCTTCGTTTAGCCCAACCGAGCCTCAGCTCACATTGACAGAAGAGACTGGCTTCCAAAATACAGCACATACATCCCATTAATTTGAAAGTAACCTGTCATTCTTATAAAACACATTTCTATGAATGAATTTGGGAAAATTCTCGTCCCATATATTTTAAAGCTTTCGTCTTGATGAACATCAGGATAATCAAATATTTATTTGTTTTGCGATGCTCTTAATACGGGAAGATAGTAAAAATGTTGAATATATGAACTGCATTCCGCGACCATATTTCTTTGCTGAAAGCGACCCTCGCCCGCATAAAGTTTGAACAACCCTGATGTAGCCTATACGAAGTTCTATGATGAGCATACTTAAGAAGCATCAATTGCTGATCGGTACCTTTTGACCAGCATTATTACCGCAAGTCTGAATCAAACTTCCTGCTACATGTGCGCATCCCTATGATTTAGAGGAGCTAGTTGATGAAAATTGACAATCTTTCAGATTCTATTGTCAATTTTCGCATTTCGACGCAAGATATTTTTGGATAGCCTGAATGCCGCAATATGTAGAAGATTTGAACATTTTGTCTGTAACTTAGATAGCTCGAATTCAACTTGCAAAATTTATGGAAAATATATAAGAAACTTACATCTACTTAATTCCATGCTACATGACTGATTTACATTAAATTTCATGGGCAAGATTATCACTGTCTGTCTTCAATTCAAGAGGTTTTAAATTTTCAATCCATTAGGAGGCCTAACGTCGAAATGCTTTGAATGGCAAATGCACAATCAATAATACAAACAGCTGATCGTAGACTGCCAAAATTTCTGTGAAAAGTGCTCATTTTTGTCTTGTCACTGCTCTTTCTTACATGCTTTCATCATTTAAATTCCTTACACTTTCATTTTCTATGAAACACATCCAATAACGCAATCCGAAGTTACGCATCCAAAATATATTGACTGATATCTGTAGTAATACCCACGTACAACTTGCATTATTTTTTTGATCCTATCTTTTGAGGTCACCAGCTTTTAAGATTTTCATGCAAACTGATTTGCTTAAAACTTCTTACAAATAAATACTAACCTTTCCGGAAGTCTGTATTCCACTTATCAAACAAAGAAAGCAAAGCATCCATGACATGAGAATACATAATGACATATCCCATCTAGGAACTCCAATATCTCCGATATCAGGACTAAATGCATATTGTAATCCTTTGTATCTGAAACCAATGATTTTCTTCACTACTGACTGAGTTCATGATATGGAAGCTAAGAAAATGATATCTCCATTCCACACAATGTATTTTTAATTGTCATTGAGTTATGATTTTCTTAAATATACATATGTCATACGATTTGCTTGTGCAATATGACAAAAACAGGAAGTACATGGTGAAATAGATTGATGCAAGAAAGATTAAACAGCAAAGTGGCAAGACGGAAATCTTACAGTTTGTTATATAACAGGAAGCAGGGTTCTTTAATTTCTTTTTAGAGGCTTACGACAATATTTACCTCTTTGAAAAATGCATAAAGCACATCAGTGCATCATAGTACATCATCAGTTATCAATTACTTATCAATTAAGCTTCATTTAAACAAGTATACCTGAGAGTTTTGTTACAAACGATTTGTTGGCCATTGTTAAATCTAAACGGACTCTCGAGCAAAGAATCACTAGACATACAAGCATTTGGCATACAAATACATGACTCTTGATTTCAAATCGATCAATTTGACATTTTGAGTTTGTGTGCTTGACACAACATAGTTGAAAAACAAAAATCCACTTTGGTTAACTTGATATGGAGCTTAGTTATCAAAATTGTGTAGTCACATGAGCAAATACCATTGACTGCTGAAAGGCGGCTTATTCTTTCATTTTGTTATACTCATAGTCGTCCTTTATTTTTCGGGAATCAAGTTAAGCCACTGGATGAAGATAACTTGAGATAATGGAGCTGACGAAACATTAAAATCAAATAAGGAGTTTGAAATCAGTGTTGCGCGAGATTCCTTTAAGAGACGACTGCAGTTTGCTTGCAGAATGGCTTAAAAATTGAAAATGATCTAAGCAATGTTTTTAACGGTGATACTCATTCGGGGACTGCTTTTATAGTCTGCAGTAAAGCAACCCACCAGTTCGTCTACCCAATTCATAGAGCAATTATTGTTTGAAAATGTTAACAAAGACTTTATGCTAAATCGCCATATTTGGAACATTCACCTCTGCTTCGCATCTTGAAATACTGGAATTGCACTTCGCTCCATTTTCAAAATCGCAAAGAACTCTGTCTTGAGTGATAATTCATCAAGATAGTGATCTACCACACCTTGGACAAGATGGGAAATTGCTATTTTTGCAAACGAATTTCGAGAAAAGAATAATAAGTTTTCAGTTTGATCTTGACTGGCCAATGCTGTCATCAGACAAACACATTAGAAGTTTGGTTTAGGGTTATCTTGTGCATCAAGTAACTCAGGATGTCGAATTTTGATTGATTTGAAAGCATGACTCACTCATGTGTCTAGACATTCGTCTTCCAGATGTCCATGGTCTAACAACTTAATCATTAATAAACATAATATATATATATGTGGTGCGTCCAAGTTAGATATGCCAAGTTTTAGAAAATTTCCGTTTTTGCTAGTCTGCAGGCTCATTTTAGAAAACATGCGAAATTTTGACTAATTTGATGAATTTTCAGGGTTATCGATAGATGCAGAGGAAGACAATTTATCAAATAGAATCTGCTATGTTGGATAGTTAATAATATTCAGGTGCATAAGAATGGAGCATTCAGTTTTGTCACCTAACTCTATTCTCAACGCAGACGTCCATTCTCGAATGAAATTCGATGTGAAATCAATCACAACTGTTCAACAATGTCTCGCGTTGAAAAGATTGAATGCTGGTTGCAATTCGTCTGTGTGTTCTTCTTAGCAATCAGAATCACAATATACTGGATAAAATGGCAGCTGTGCAGAGACTATCGGATTTTGGGCGGTGGAGTTTAGACGAGGTCGACAGAATATCAATGGTGAAATGATGATCCAGCTGGCAACGCTCCTGCTAGCACATTCGGTGTCGTACAGCATAATATCAGTGATACCGGTTTAATGGTTGTTAACCATCCTGATACAGCCCAGGCTTTTCTCCACCTAGTTGCACATAAATCTGAAAAATCATTTACGTGGACAATCATTTGAATGCAGCTCTGATCTGGAAGAATCCTTTCGCGATTTCCTCGGCAAACTTTATTCCTCAAGAAGTGTTTGCGACTTTAGAGTCAGGTGGTTGAAAGTATTGGTTTGAAAGGGGAATTTTAAGACCAGCTATTTTTATCTGGTCACAGCAGAACACTTGGTGATAAATGTTTAAGCAACACAACCATCAGAAAGTTTTCTATGCACAAAATAGATAAACAGAACTTTATTTCATCTTAAATTCATCAAAATATCCAAAATTTCTCATGTTTTTAAAAATGAGACTGTAAACTAACAAAAGGCGAAAACTTTCTAAAACTTGGCATATCATCTTAACCTACATATGCCAAATCATTGATCCATCATGTTAGAATTGTAAGATTTACAGTTTTTTTCTACATTTGTCCGGAAACTTATTAGACGTACCAAGTGTATACACGTATATCCAAAATAATCAAAATAGACAAGGCCAATAAAAAAGATCTTATTACTGATAGCTGCCGACATGATAGATCTTATTACCTAGTTTGCCAAAATTGTAAGAGAGCATCGTATCTGCTCGTCTCATGATCATCTTATAGATGCCATTAATTCTCTGAAAAACAGATTTCGCAACAACGGCTATCCAGATTATTATGTTCAAAAAATGCATCAATTTAGATAAGCCAGCTACTAGACCAAAAATCCAAATAGCGCGAAAAACAACATTTATCTTCGTATTCCATTCATAAACAAAACACAAGTTCACAAAGTCCGAGATGAATTGAAAAGGTTAACGATTGTCAACATCATTCCAAAATTTGTCTGCCCAAAACCGTTATCACAGCAATTGAAATTTAAAGATCATTTACCGTGTCACAAAAATTGCTACTGCAACGACCAGAAAATCTGTTTTGTGAAAAATGTTGTATATCTATTTGAATGCAATGAATGTCATGATTGTTATGTGGGCAAATCACAGTGTACTCTTCGAAGAAGAATACATCAACACCTGATTAAGAAGACAATAATGTTAACAGACACTTTGTACAAAAACATCAAATGATAAGACATACTACTACTAACATCAAGATATCGATCCTATAAAGCAACTTTAAAAACAGCTATGAACGAAAGACGGCAGAAAAAATGTACATCAATAAGATTTCACCGGCTATGAACATCACGTTGACCTAATACGTATGCATTGCACAGTTTGTCTGTAAAAATAATTTTCAAATTTTCCATCTGATGTATTCATAGAATCTTTTCCATCTGATTTGATAAAGAGGCAATCGAATCAGTAAAAAGATCTTTTTTATTGGATCTATTTGATTATTTTGAACTAATCGGCCAATGACGAATTTTATCAATTATATATATATATATAATAAAGAATTTAATTATTAGACTAGATTGACAAAAAAGTAAATCGCAGTCAATTTTCTACAATTCTAAATAATGTTTCTACAGTTCTCTATAAATCAATTTTACTTTTTGATTTGAAAACTTAAATGCCATTTTTGAGAACCATTTTAATATAATTCTAACCGGCGCTTCGAATGCAAACATCATCCATCTTCAGGGTAAGTAGCTTGTGTGGATTAAACTATTTACAGATGATTCTTATAAAATTTAAATATCAAAATAATATTATTCATTCATTTTAGAAATATTTATTTATTTATCTACTTACTATTTATTTATTTATTCAAAATCTATTTAAATAAAAAATTGATTTTAAAAAAGCTCCCAGTTCTACTCGTCTAAGTAAAATAATACTTGATGATTGCATCACTCTTGGGTTTTTCGAAACACTAAAATTCAAATTTGTAGAGACTTTTGAGACAGCCTGTATATATGTAATTATATTGTCCATTTTGTTAGATTGTCACCTATTATCGCTAGGAAACTGAAAGCAACTCGACATATATTTTTTAAATGTATGGGTACAATAAATGTAGCCCCTATATTCATCAGTTTATTTTAAAGAGCCAAAACTTTCTCTATGTAGACAACATGTTTCATTTTATTGTCTTAGGTTTGAAGCCTGCGTTTCGTCTTCGGGAATCAAGTTAAGTCAGTATTATTCTTGTTGTGTCACTCTCTTATTTTCTATTACATGTATAATTTAAGCTATATAGTTATATCATCTTCACGGGATAGTCCTTCGTTTGTATTCGCTCTGGGTAACATAAACCATCAGTTTAAGCGAATCACTCGAATTCGAATTGCTCATTTTGTAAGCCACGGACAATGAGATCGTTCCTTTTGTTTGAAATGAGGATCTCCACTTGCAATCTCATAGCGAGCAACAAATAGCAATTATAGAAGCCCAAGCTCTTCGTTTCTAAGAGAGATCTAAATTCAACAAACCCTTCATACCTGACAATATTGCAACTAAGCAGACTTCATTCATATGAATCACATCAAAGCCCAAATTTCATTCGCACTTTTAATTTACGGAGTTTTCATTCCGAACCCGACATCCAAGACAACGATCATGTAGGTGAGCGATCAAAATTTTAAACAATTCTTCAAAATTTCTATGAAATATAAATTGTGAAGCAATCAGGAAATCAATTATAGCGCCAGAGCTCTTGATCTCAAAGGACGCTTTTGGAACTCATGAGCGATTCGCCTGTATTAGCGTGTCAGAGTGTAATGCTCATGCCTATCCGTCCAAATGCACCGTGCATTTCGTCTTCTCTTGATGATAATTGACAGAACTTGGCGGACAACATGTAAGTCAGATATGAGTGCTTAGTCTTCGTAACTAGCTTTTACAAATACTTTTAGCCAGTCATCGACCCGTCTTTAGTCCATCTACACTTTACTTATTGCTGGCGTTGTTTTGGAGGTGCTACTTATTACACCTATTTATACCTATTCGATGAATTGTGAATAAAACTATATCTCGTTGCATTACTACATACTTATCTATTCAAACATACCTCTAATTGACCTCTACTGGCTGGACTCTGTCCTTCTTTCAAATGCCTGGGGTACATTTCAGTCAATAGTGACTTTATTTTCTTTTTTTGATAGATGCTAACATTTCTCTAATATAAATTTAATTTTTGAGGCTGTGCATCTTAAATGTACAGGACCGCGCTTGGTCGGGTTTGAGCGCCCAGGATTAAGCGGTCGAAACGCGATAGTCCTGACCAAGTTCCTGTTGATGACTTCATTAAAAGTAGTCAAATAATTTGTATGCATATTTTGTAGAATTCTATTTCACGTTTTAGCTTAAGGAACTAATATTAATTCTCTTACACACCTGGTAGATTTTACATAGTGTAATCCCGCTGTGCTAGCTAGATCTGGTATTTTGATTGGAAACAGACCTGTCCTCTTATCATCTGAAAGGGTAGACTGTTAAATAGGATCTTTTCAATATATAAGTGATAAACATAATTTTGAACAGAACGACTTACTCGCCAGTTCATTACACATGAGGAGAGGAGAAGCGTTGTTTGTCCTTCTAGTAAGTATTTTTAAAATTTTTAGACATTTTAGGATGTAAAAATTTTCTTTTAAATCATATTTTGTACCTATTGAAAATTAACTAGTCATTAGCTTGTTTTTTTAACTTTGTTACCTTGACGCACTGTGCTACGTTGAATATGCTTAAGGTTCATATATGAGATATTTAGCTAACAATTATCAGCACTATAGAACAAAGAAAGTCATGTAGAGACACGAAGTTGTTAGTGCTGTAGCCTAAATACATCCATAAATGGAGGGATCCTATTGCTAACTAAATGAACAATATGAAGGTACAAAAATTCACATTCGAATGACCCAACCATGCTGCTTTCGTAATGACTATCTTCTCGCATAAGCGCAAAATGGTCATCACCTGCGTGAGCTTATGCTAAGTCACATGATATTCAATGCCTTGTTGAGCATGCTTCACTACGTAATGAACGCTTCAATGAACCTTTGAATAGCCTATATTAAGTGGATCTAGGCTGCGCATGAAGGAATCCAACCGCATGATTTTGACAGGCCACCATTTTTTCAAAAACATTTTTGCTGAATTTCATTTGTACGAGCACGTAGGCTATACTGTTACACCAACGTATTTTGTACTCCATTAATATTGGCGCGCGATTACCGCTTGTGGATCACATGCACGGTCTTTTAAAGCCATATATGTTTGGATGACATACGCACACGCAGCTATATGTAGCTGATTGTAACATGATCAATTGTAGCACAATCTATTTTATATTGCACGGCTTTCAAGCGGATAGTTGCACTCCACTTACAGACCGGTGTTTTTCGTTGAAATAAGGTAATGTCAGTCATATCACCAAACAAAGTCAAATGACCGCTTAATTACACGAAAGAAAAACTTCCATGATTTTTTATAGGCCTATTCACTCTTCAATGCTCACAGGAATTATAGACTGCAAATTAACATTCTAAAACAATAAACAAATTAGTTGCGTACAATACAACTGTATGCATTTATTTATATGTAGAACTTTTTAATGTTATACGCCCACTAAAGTACACGTGTACGGTACAGCAGGAACACGCAACGATACCGGAATAAATTGCACAATAAAAGAATTTTGAGGCCTTTTTAAAATTGGTCGCACCCGAGCCTTTTCGCGGGCCACTTCTTGTGGTTCACTACCCCAACTATATATTTATATATAGCCTACCACTGCTGTATATTGTAGGTTTACACGCCGGTGACTAATGCAAACGAAGCAACCATGAGAAAGCATAATGATCAATAATGCATCGATTTTATGTCCTACCTTAGATAATCGTCAGAGGGTAGTCGAGCTTTAATTCCCAGTGATAAAGCCAGAGACTTGTTGAAAATTCCATACAAGATGTTACCCGTTTTATTGTAGCAAGTTCCATTTCCAACATAAGGGATGAGATTTGGATCCGAGTTGCAGGCATCATGGGTAATGGTATGAAGTTTATCCATGCAAACTAAAAATCACCAAGCTTATTATTATTATTGTGGTTATAGTGTAGGTCTATAACTTCATCTACATTTGCATTAGCAAGAAAAATATCAGTACCATCTCAGCAATTTTCTTTCGTCTGAATTCAGTAATCCAGATTTGATATTCATGCTAATGTTGATGGACAGTGCTGTATTAGCATGGCACTGGTAACTTCGAGGATGCGTTTCCTCAAATAGCAACCTCCATTGCAATGTGCGTCGTTCTCGAGATTTCATTTTTAAGCAGACGCCCATGGTTGTTGGAGAAAACAACGGTAAGCAAGCAGTAGCTGAAGAAATTTGGAAGAATAGGCGCGGCATGAAATAAAGTAGTCGAACTGGTAAGAGCTCTATAATAATAATAATAATAATAATAATATCTTTATTGCTTCACATGGTTACAGTCGGTGAACGCATTACAAAAGTGCAAGATCATAGAATACAAAATTTTATAAATGAACAACGAAAGCGTTCAGTTTTTGCGAATGGTGGACGCAAAGTGCACTGAGAACGAATTAGTCGACAATTATGTGGTTGGAACATAACAGACAAGGAGTGAGAAGACGACCCCTCAATTGATGAAATCATTTTGTAACACATCTTTGTGGCAACTTCGATGAATGAAGGAAACTCATTCGAATTGACAATCCTAAACACTCGCTTCTCCAAGCGCATTATTTTATTAAATAGATAGTCCGGTGCATTGCAATAAACTGGATAAGCAAATAAAAATATGGAGCGAATAAAAGCGACATATGATCTGTACATAAGGGTAGCACGGCAACCCGATCTCTTAAGATTGTACATGACATAAAGTCTATTTCTCGCTTTCATAACCAAATCATCCAAATACAAATTCCACTTCATGTCACTAGAAAAAGTAAAGCCCAGAATGCGAATGTATGAGACCTGACACAAGGCACTACCATCTGGAAAATAAACATCAGACAAAACCAGATTCTTTTTTGTTACAATGTCCATTACAAAACACTTATTTTTATTGAGAAACAAGCCAATATCGGAGGACCATCTATTAATGCTATTAAGCTCTTGCTGGAGATTATCTTCAGAGCTGTCTCGAATAAAATGAAGGAAGGTAACATCATCGGCATAGCGCACCATGAAGGTATTCCAACAGACAGCAGAAAGCGAATCAGTAGCCAAGCAGAACAATACTGGCCCAATTACACTTCCTTGAGGGACACCACTTGGTACACAACTCCAATCAGATGTCACACCACCGATAATTTTTACTCTTTGTCCTCGACAAGACAAGAAACTATACACCCATCTGACTACAAAATTAGACAAATCAAACTTGACACAAGCTGAAACAATAGTAGAGTGCAGCAATTTATCAAAAGCCTTAGAAAAATCAGTTGTCATAATTCTAACAGCGCCAGACTTTTTATCCAAAAATTCAATAACTTTGTGATATGCTAGAACAACAGCCGAAGTGACTCCAGAGCCCGGACGGGGAATATAGGCAAATTGACAAGGGTCCACTCTGTGCTTGATAACAGGAAAAATAAATTTTTGACAGACAATTTTCTCCAAAATTTTTGACAAAATAGGCAAAATAGAGATAGGGCGAAAGTGAGATGCAGTCGTCGGTTTCTCACATTTAGGAACAGGTGTAACATTAGACATCTTCAAGCATAGAGGAACACAGCCTTCACTCAATGAACCATTCCAAGTTCATAAATAGAGCTCATTGTTAGAATCATAACTTACTCAATGGCTAGGATTCAAAACATTGACACATGTGGAATAAATATTGTTATGTATGATTTCATACATATTGCCATTATATTGCCTTCAATAAATCAAGTTTCAATTTTTATCATAAGTAAAATTGCGGACTGATTTGCATCTTTAACTCAATTGTGATGTCTTCCATAACTCCTTCTGCATCAAGAAATTTGTGATAGGAAACTAGAAAATACCCTTCTTGACAAGGCAGAGCTTTACTTCCATGAAGGCAAATTAAAAAACATCACCTCTCCAAACTGATGTAATCAGCAGTGATTCGATATATTGTGCTATCATGATATAAGTATTTGTAATTTCTTCAAGATAGTGAAAAATGCACATGTCACATGTAGCTACTAACAGATCAAAAATAGTTCATTTCATGAAATTCAAGCTGGTGTCACTTCGGAGACGTAAATCATACTAAGTTGTCGCTCTATGTGCCTGTTCCCTCTCATTCACTATGAATTATTTTGCTTTCCAATTGGCTAGTTCTGATACTTTCGTAGACAAGCTTAGTTTGTCCAAATTAGAAAGCAAGTCGTTTTTGTAGTGACATGAATGAGCTGATCATAAAAAACGGACCACCTAAATTTCGTTGAAGTTCAATCGATTCTCATGCCTTTCAATCGCATCGCACAACAACGGGCCATACATCATTCGACAGCTTGCATTCTCAGCTTTAAAATGAGCTATGATAGACTTGTATCCGTTATTGGATTTGCTGAGCAGTGCTCAAAATATGAAAATCACTCAATTTGCAAATCGCTATTTTTCAAAATGAAAGCATGTGAGTATGATAATGAATCAGACACGAGGAGGAGAAAGAACATTTTCTGAGCTCTCTTTTGACAAATTGTTCATCAAAATCGGAGAACTAATGAAAAATGAGTGATATCGTGAAGTCATCACAAAATCATGACCTTTTTGGTTGAAAATGTTACATTCTCTCTTTTTCATCAAAAGTGTTCATGTTTGGTATCGTCAGAATCCTTGCGATGTGAGGAGTACGAATATGTAAGTGATATTCATATAAGCTCAATAGTTCTTCTTCAAACTTCTTCAATATTTTATCTCAATTCCGCAAAAGTAAGCAAGCACCATGTAAGGTGAACGAAGGTTCAAAGCAAGACAGTTAGCGAAGGTAAGTCTTTGTTCTCTCAAAGCGGCTGCTGATTGTTTACCTTCATTGTTTGTGTACTTTTGCGGAATTGAGATAAAATATTGAAGAAGTTTGAAGAAGAACTATTGAACTTATATGAATATCACTTACATATTCGTACTCCTCACATCGCAAGGATTCTGACGATACCAAACATGAACACGTTTGATGAAAAAGAGAGAATGTAACATTTTCAACCAAAAAGGTCATGATTTTGTGATGACTTCACGATATCACTCATTTATTCATTAGTTCTCCGATTTTGATGAACAATATGTCAAAAGAGAGATCAGAAAATGGGGTTCTTTCTCCTCCTCACATGCTTTCATTTTGAAAAATTGCGATTTGTAAATTGAGTGATTTTCATATTTTGAGCACTGCTCAGCAAATCCAATAACGGATACAAGTCTATCATAGCTCATTTTAAAGCTGAGAATGCAAGCTGTCGAATGATGTATGGCCCGTTGTTGTGCGATGCGATTGAAAGGCATGAGAATCGATTGAACTTCAACGAAATTTAGGTGGTCCGTTTTTTATGATCAGCTCTGTACATTTATTGTCCTTATAATCGTTTATAATTATCTATTGTTCTATATTCGTCATGATGAAGAAATTCCTTGTTCCATTCTAAGAAATTCCATTCTTAGCTCTCTTGAACAATATCAGACGCATGCTGGATTCGTATGGAAAAAATACCAATTTAAGGCTCATTATGAAAAAGAATAAACATTTCCAATAGGCCTATTGGCTAATCTACAAGAATAGCCTGCAATGATCACCAAGTAATGACGAAATCAATGTGACTCCAGCAAGTACTTACATTCCGATGACCACTCTCCGCATTTTGTCCATGGTAATTCTGATGTAAAAGATGCAAACATATAATAAATTGCC
Organism: Prostheceraeus crozeri; assembly: GCA_907163375.1. NCBI lineage: Eukaryota > Metazoa > Platyhelminthes > Polycladida > Euryleptidae > Prostheceraeus > Prostheceraeus crozeri. The sequence continues at coordinate 673,534 of CAJQUW010004013.1, forward strand.
CAACCAATTATTGTATTGTAATAAAAACTAACTGCGATAGATAAGAATGTCATTGCAAGTCCAATGCCTGTTGAATGAGATTCAAAAATGATATGTGAGTTTTAGTGAATTCATAATTGCCATTCTCACCTTTCAAAGCGAGCACGAACTCCCAAGCTCTATAAGGACCTGTACTTGAAAATTGTCCTATGCTGAGTTCTAAGAGAAGTAGCGGCATTCCAAGCACGAAAAGGAAAATGAAATACGGAATGAGAAAAACTCCTGAAAGTAATAATTATGACAATGAATGAAACTATTAGAATTATTATGTTGTAAGTGTTTTTAGCTACATAGCGAATGCTACAGGTTACAGGTTGCAATGTCGATTTTTTCTAAATTTAGCATTCTTTTGCTTGCTTATCGATAGAATAAATATTCTAACCTACATACGTGCATGTAAAAATAAAAAAGTATACAGTTTAAAGCAACCATTTTTTAGCCACCAGATCAGTCCATTATAAATATCAGAAGCATCAAGCTGTTTTAATGAATGAAATGCATGCATCTGTGATGTTGATGACACGCTCCTCTGAGGCTAATTAACCCATTGATGCCCTCCGTCCTTTTTGATGACGGTTCTTTAAACCGATCATTTGACAAGTTATCACATATTTTTCACATAATTTTCATTTTGATTTATTTGAATGATTTATTCCCAAATTGAATATTTTCATCAGTCTGCTCACATCATGTTCTTGTCATGAAAAAAATAATTTCATATGAACACCTTGATTTTCGAAGCTGAAAATGGCTTCAGATGAAAGAAAAAGTAAGCGTCCATGATCACTTTCGATTAGCTTTTTAGAACATTGTTCTAACGATATTTTTGTATCAGCCTAAATTATATGCATTGAGTTGGAATATATGCAATCTTATATAAAGATTATTTTTGAATCTTTCCAACCCGTCCTTTTTTAGGACGGTGGGCACTTAAGTTACCAATTTATCAGTAAATTCATCTTTTACATGCTTGAAATATAAATGTGTATATACAGGTAATTTATTCTAACAATATGCCTTTCGATGATGCTAAAACTATATGTATAGTAAACATGGTGTCAAGCGTAATGCACATCCATGGATAGCAAGTTCTGTTTGGATGTTAATTAAGGCATGATGTATGCCACTTTAAAAAGGCTCCATGATTCAGTACGAGTTGAGCCATATGAATGTGTATGAAGGGCAACACGATGCTTCACTTGGGCGCTAGAGTCTCGGTCGCTTGTGGTTGAATGATTTGTCAGCAATGGATGTCTTCTATCTATCCATTCCCATTTTCGAACCATAAAGATTGCAGAGTGCCAGTTCGCCTGGGCATTGAATAGAAAGATGTCCTCAGACTTGAACAATTTAAGCACAACATTTCTTTTGCAGCCATAGACGCTGCGTTTTGCCCTACAAGGGCTCGTCAGTACGGCTCGGAATGGCCCAAACTAGCTAAAAATAAAGTTAAAAATTTAAAATAAATTTAAAAATAAAGTTGTAAATTTTAAGGTAGTTTGGGCCATTCCGAGCGGTACTGACGAGCCCTTGTAGGGCGAAACGCAGCGTCTACGGCTGCCAAGGAATTGTTGTACTTAAATTATTCAAGTCTGAGGACATCTTTCTATTCTATTTTTGAACAACTAGAATCCAGGAAATAGGTTGTGCTAGTAAACTAGGCCTCCAGTCGTCACGGTCGACATCCACGAGCAGAGCTGGAAAAATTCCACTGAAATTTTTTAATTCCAATTCCAATTCCGGAGCAGAAATTTCAATTACAATTCCAATTCCAGTCGAAACAGTTCAATTCAATTCCAATTCCAATTCCATAATGAGATTCAATTCCGATAATTGCATGACGCGTATATGTTAATGTATCTAAAGTTTCCTCGCTTCAATCTAACCAATGTGCCCGTATCCTATCCTCGTTATTCCTGTGTGCCGTTCCCTGCGTCGTTCCTATGTGCATTCTCATGTTTGTAGTTCATATTTCTTGTGTACATGTACATGTATATATGTAGCCGGTCAGCCTACGCCATTTTCGTTTCGTAAACGAGATATTCAACATCTTGTGAAAAAGAGAAAAGAAAATTAACAGTCAGCAAAGAATCAAACGCTGAGAGAGAGAGAGATAGAGCATAGAAATTAACAGTACCATAGAAAGTCCTAGAATGGAAATTGCATGAAAATTATGGCACACGACGGGGGAACTAAGTTGGGGCAAAACGCAAATTGTGCGAGCTGGTTTCCATGTTTTCTTATTTGTATTTATCTTTATCAAGCCAAATTGTGATCTGGATTGCTGCCCCTTGTCCAAAGATCATGTACACAAAAGCAATAGTGAATTTACAAAATACTGCGGCGACAGGATGACAAAGAAAGAAATCCTTTAAAACGTTCTGTGCGTTCATCATTTTGAAATATCGCTCCTATAATCTATCAAGAGTATTATCAGTCACATATGCAACTTGCAATGTCGATTTACAGAACATACATTGCTCCAGCTTGAAATCAGAGGTCAAGAAATCTCAGAGTATTCATTTTACTTGAAAGGGCTCCCCTGTTCACTATATTTGAACAATTTTCAAAATCTTTACATGCTTTCGAATATCAGCTTCCAAAATATCATCACACTATAATTATCACATGTGTCATTTAATGATTAATTGAAAAGTTCCAGCGACTATTCACTTATCCGAGAAATTATTGTCGGTGAAGAAGCTTTCAATGTGTTTATTCGACAAAAGCGCTAGGTTTCTTAACCGTATGAAGGAGAAATCATCCTAAAATTAGATTTTTTTCTATTGAATTCTTGAGATATTCTTACAACCAGTGCACCGCCCACTTTCAATAATGACTTTGTGGACCAATTTTTAATTCGAATTTTGAAAAATAGTTGTTAATGACTACTGCAAATCGACACAATATACCAACCCAGGGAATAGTAGGCTATACCACATGAAACAATGCCACCATCTCACTTAATATTATCTTCATAAAAATCCTGCATTAATTTGCTGCCAACAACTTCCACAACCAACTTGGCAAATAGTTTGACTATGATACAATGTTTTAGATCGAATCTGATCTACAAACCATAGATTTTTCCATGTGCCATCATTGTACATAGGCAAGATATCAAACTTCCATTCTAGTGTACTATTATCTACTTCTAAGAGAGAGAGAGAGAGAGAGAGAGAGAGAGAGAGAGAGAGAGAGAGAGAGAGAGAGAGAGAGAGAGAGAGAGAGAGAGATGCGAATAAATCTATTAACAAACTGACAGAAGAAAGAAATTCAATGTGCGAATAACGTGATTGTTGATGAAAGAAAAAACGACGATAAAAATGACATCATGAAAACTAATTAATGGTCCATGTTGAAAAAGGAGATTAAAAATTCCGTGATAAGAACGAAATGTGGTCGGGTCGAAAGCTAACGAGCAGAGATTAAAGGAAACTCTTTCGATTTTCAAAAGAAAGTGGATTTATCGTCAAGTGTCAAAAATTTGCATAAATTAGAAACGATGAGAAATTGAAACAACAACAACTACCAACAACAACACATACGACATCTTCAGTAGCTGTTCGAAGAACTCCGGGCTCTCGCGGTGTAACTTGACTACAGAAGTAACAACTACAACTGCCTACCAGCGAACAACAACACATGCGGCAAAACATCAGCGAGCGCGATTGAAGATTGACGGTATAAGTGACACTGATATTCATGATATTTATGATATTATTTTGGTATAAGTGAGCCCGATCGAATTGAAGTGAATTCAACATTAAGAAGTGAATTGCAAGTTTAAAGTTTTTCTTTTATCGCTGAGAATCGTATTTGTATAACTACAGTCTTGAAAATTAATATTGTCAATTGTTGTGATTGGAAGTTGAATAATATTTCATGTCATTGCCATTTTAATTGAATCATTAATTGTTAGAATAATTTGTTGACACTGTCTATATTGTGATTTGAACTGACAGGCTGCCCTTTAATGCAGGGTTAATTTTCCTCTTTCCAAACCGATTGTTTTTCGTGTGTACAACAATTAAGTTAATCTCCAATTTTTGTGCTTATCCAATCAATAACTAAATTCAACAATTGTTTTATTTTGATTAATTATCTTGCTTGATAAATAACTAAATAACAGATTGAACAAAGATGATTGTCTTTTCATTGTTTGCTTAATTGCTGAATTAACATTGTCCGGGGCTGTAGGCCCATCAAAGTCACAATTAGCACCCTTTATTCAACAATAGAATAAAACTAGCGCTGTCGATCTATCTCTCTCTCTCTCTTATCTCTGCGTGCAGTTAACACAACGGCCGAATACTGTGATTTCAATTTTTGTACAAATAGATTTATCACAGGTCTATCGAAAAAGTGGAATTGAGGTTTATCAAGGTCAATTCCAATTCCAATTCCAGTAGATTTAAATATCGTCAATTCCAATTCCAATTCCGACTTTTCCAACTCTGTCCACAAGGCATAGATTAGGCATTGGTTAAGAGCAGGCCCAACGAAATCTATCAAAATTCTTCAAATCACTTACCGTTAAACCGTTCACAGTTTTTAAAGCAACAATAAAGCAACGTGCTATGAGATAGCTGGCCTATTGTGTTGGTTACATATGCCTTTGCCATAAGAAAATCATAAAACTGCTGTATGTACTTATAAAATCGGACACAATATATCGGGAGCTAGCGCGAAATTATGCAGGGAACGAGGTAGTACATAAAACTTTCACATAGCATAGTACACCTCTAACCTACTGCAAAACTTCGCGTCTGCCGGATCAGATCATTTGCTTTTCAGAAATAGAGAGGATAACACAATCCTATGTATTTCCAGTGGTAAAATTGTGACATTTAAGGTGTTGACTCCATTTTTTCGAATTTTTGTTCATAAAAGTTACACAAATTGGTATTTTGTTGAACTGGTTATTATAGAAATCATCTACAGATCATGATCTTTCAAATAAGTTATCATTCAGTGACAGAGGATGAAGAAAAGGCTACAAACAGACACGTTTCGTTGGTGTAACTGCAAATTTTAACATAGAAATTTCAGGAAAATTGTTGATATACTTTAACGAAAAGTGTCTGTTTGCACACTTTACTTCATCCTCTGTCACTGAATGAGAACTCATTTGAAAGATCATGATCTGTAGATGATTTCTATAATAACCAGTTTAACAAAATACCAATTTGTGTAACTTTTATGAACAAAAATTCGAAAAAATGGAGTCAGCACCTTAAATGTCACAATTTTACCACTGGAAATACATAGGATTGTGTTATCCTCTCTATTTCTGAAAAGCAAATGATCTGATCCGGCAGACGCGAAGTTTTGCAGTAGGTTAGAGGTGTACTATGCTATGTGAAAGTTTTATGTACTACCTCGTTCCCTGCACAACTTCACGCTAGCTCCCGGACTATTACCACACTGAGGTTCGCTGGCTACTACAATTGGTCAGAAAATCAATTGATCTATAAAAAAATACGACACATTGATTAAAGCAACCAAATTTTTCTGCAAAATCAGGATCACCGGCTTGGAGGCTCAAGCTCGGAACTAACGAGGGATATTGTTCCATAACCGGGCGTGGGCTGTCTCGATTGTTTTTGGTTCACAAGCCCATGCTCAATTCCGGACTTTCAGTCCCAAGCTAACAGCCCTGATAGTGCATCAGCCAGTGTGCTCCTGACTGAAGGGCCAGCAGACTTCACAACAGGAAAATCGAGCCAACTACCTCTCCAATTAGCCCATATGTGGGATGGACTGAGCTATCTAGGACAACAACCACAGGAAATATACCTCCCTCTCCCCAATGGTCCTGGACAGGTGCTTTAGTCTAGCACTATGTCAGCACGGACAGGTGCGGACAACTGTGTGCAGTGCAGTGCTTCCCGCAACTGCCGCATACATGTGCCGTACAGACTTCTTCCTCTATCATCTCTAAAACTTCTGTAGAAAATTCACATTGTAGTTTTGTATCTACTCACCTCCGCCGTTCCTAAAGCACAGGTAAGGAAATCTCCATACATTGCCAAGGCCAACTGCGTATCCAATGCAGCTCAAGAGAAAATCAGCTCTTCCTGACCATTTTCCACGATTGCTTTCTTCGGTTGCATTATCAACTCTGAACTGAAAAGTATATTATTTTAATTCGTTAGCTGCACAAGCCAGAACAAGAAGCGACTGCTCTCGATCCAACAGATGATGAACGGTGTCCCTGTCACAGCGGGCAGCGGATGCAATGAGCTTTTGATCGCTTCCACGTCCTTGTTCGTTTCCACCTTTGAAAATGTTCGACCCATGCGAATCGGGCATTGAATGGAATAATATACACATGATGTTTGCTAAATTCACCAGATAAATGGATAATAAATAATAATAATATTCTTCATTATTCCACAAAGCACAATAGGGGAAACGAGGGTCTTTTGCAAATTGCCATTTTATCGGTATACACCTGTCAAGTAGGCCCTACATACCGGTACAATGGCAATTTTCAAAAGATTATAAGTGGCCTACAAAATGGTAGAATCGAATCTGTAATTGCAGTTAAATGAGTGAATCAAATATCTAGGATTACATGTACCATTTAGGATATCATGCACATACACGTAATTGCACAATATCCTCATGATTGCGCGGCCTCTAATGAATGATTGTGCAACAGTGTAATAATCCTCTTTCTAGCGGTTATTTAATTAACCTCCGGAGCATGTTGCGTACGGAGACATGTTGTTCTGCAGTAATTGGAAAATGTATGCAGAGAGGTTAAGTGAGTGTCAGACAAATGTTCCAAGAGAATAGAATATGTAGAGCCTGATACGAAGATGGTCTTGAATTTCTGGAAAACGCTATGATTTCAAAACTTAAAATTCATGAGTGAAAAAATGTATAAAGATTGTATCAATTATCGTATCAAAACTGCTGAGAAAAAATAATCAATTAGTAAAGACGTGCAAATCACGAGCATACAAAAACAATTCGCAAAATACAAAAAATAGCTTGTCGACTCGCTATCTGTCATTGACATGAAAACTGTGAAATTGGATATCATATAGTGATTTAATTTGGTTAACGTATATGATTGATTCTATTTTTCAGATATCAAAGATTATGAAGCATTTTGCGAAATTGGTTTTAATTGAATTAGGAAACCACTTGTCTTTCTGAAGAGAATTTCTCGAAGCAATTTCTTTGGTGCAGATCCTGTCTATGATGTTTTCGTTGCCAATTCAAATATTCAAATCAGGAAAACTCAATTCATCATTTATACTTTCGAGGGCTGTGTGCTACCCGCACTTGTTCGTACACCGAAAATTTTGAAAAGTGGCACTGAAGCACTTGTTAAAGTATGCGGAATACCGGATGCCGAAAAATCTTTCGGAAAGATCGCTGGAATACTAAGATATCCTATGTCTTAGTAAGATGATCACCAGCAGGGCACTGTACGCAGTAGTCACCATAAGAATCCAGCATTCTGAGGTCTCGGGGGATGAGATTTCGTGGCATGGAATAATTCATCACATACTTGAATTATCAAATTTTCGTCACCTTTTTCACATTTTGTCTGAACAGCAGGCATCTGTGCAGGCAAAAGATCCGGTGCACCGCACACGGCCCTAATACTTTCTATACATTTCTGCATATAAAGTTGCAGCAGATTTATTCGCCAACATGCTTCAGTAGGCAAGCTACCATCACAAGTGACAACGCAATAAGTGACAAAGCAATGATGCAATATACTGTATACACGACTTAATGAAATGAAAAATCTGTGCAAGAAAAGAGGCTGCGATTGGTTGTGATTATTCATGAGAGAATGTTAATGAAGAAATGACTTTAAGTACAATTCAGCAATTTTCTATGTATGGAGTGGGTATGAGAATTTTAAAATTATCTTTATCTGGGAGTGGGACATGAGCAAGAGGTGATATTTCAGATGGGGATCACGTGTTTTTTATCCTTTCACGTGTTCGTTTATCCCAGTATGCATGGCGACGGGTTTCACCGACGTAGCATTGACTGCAGTGCTCACAAGCATATTTATACACTATACTCACTAAAAGGAATCGGATCTTTATTGCTTATCATATTTTGTGTCTTTTAGGTGGTCAAGGCAACTTTTAGAATAGGCCTACTATTTAGTCTATTTTCTAAAGCACCATTTATGTGGCGAATATTACGTTTTATTTGAGAGAGAAGAGTTGGGATTTTAAAGATATTTCAGTTTTATCGCTAGATTCTATTTTTGGCTTAGGACGATCACATCGCTCAAAGACTTTACTTATTCTATCAGGATGATATCCATTTTGAATGAAAATATTCCTAACTTTATTTTTGTTATAGTCGCGGTCGGCAGGAAGACTACCTAGCTTTTTAGATATATTGTACAAGGCTTTAATCTCGTTGTTCTTGTCAGAATCAGGACTGAAGGAGTTGCTATAAGTATACAATAAAGTATTTGTTTCTTTTATAGTTAATTGGTTTCAAATTTGCCTTTTTTATGAAAATATTCATATCTAGAAAAGTAATTGAGCTAGTATTTATCTATTCTTTAGTAAATTGAAATGATGAATTATCAGCATTAAGCTGGTGTGAATAAAATAGGGCGTCGGCTCAAGACCCTCACTGACGATGGAAGTGTGCGTACTGAAACATGTTTGTCAATACGTCTGTTTTGATTTTGTAGAATTAATTAATAAACTATAATAAATTGATTTTATTGCAATACTACATTACTACATGTAAGCCTACATGCTTGTACAATGCATCTTTTGTTATTTGAATATTTGCTTTTGTTATTTTTGCAATTTTATAAATAAAAAGAGTCACCAAATTCATGAATATGTGGTAGCACAAGGTCTTTGGTCCAAATTCAACGGATGCTAGCTTTCGACAGAATTATCATTGTAGTTAAACTAATTAATTAGAATATTATTGTAGCAAAAGCTGGTAGAGAAATGTCTTTTCAGAGCATCATGATCTTGACAGCAACAGCAGGGAAATTTGATCTGAATGATTATTTGATTAAATAGTGCTCATAGTTTAATCTTTACTCGACAACTAGGCTCCATTCGAAGAATATCTTCCAGTAGTCTATACAAATATCGGTGCAATATTACGCTGACAATGCATTCTTTGAATGATTCTCATGATTGCGATATATTTACTAGATCCTATGATAAATTTTTAAAAAAACAGCTTTTTTGTGATGCTATTTCAAAGCAGCACTATATTGATTACCTATTTCCAAGTAACATTTAATGTTTTTTTTATAGCTATCAGCTTTGATGACAATAATAAACAATGGTTCGTTACGCAAATCACAACTTATTATGTATTAGACCTGTAGCTTTTCATTCATTACATTTCTGATACAAAATATACATGTATACGATGCTCTATCTCTAAACCCGTGAACTTACCTTTCTTTCAAAGAAACTCAAACTATTCCGATTGTTAGGTGGAAGGTAACCATCAGGTTCCTTAAGAGCTGCCATAACGGATCTTGAGAATTTAAATAGCAGCACAAACTTTTCTAGACCCCGTCAGAGATTTGTTGTTTACCATTCCTTTTCTTGGAAGTATTCAAATAATGTGCGGTTTTATGTAGCCCAGAAATATCCAAGCGTTTTCTTTTGGCAAGCAAATATTCAACTCATTCAATGACAACAGAGTTTGTAGGTATATCAGAAAATAGAGAAATACTTTTTATGCTTGAAAATATCCGTCATCAACACCAGTTTAAAACAAGATGAAACATGCATCAAAATGTAAAGTCACTCACTAGCTATAAACATATTCTGAGCATAGATATAGACTTTTTCTGCAATGTTCCATAACTGTGGATACTTCTATGCCTTGCATTGAAGCCTAGATATATGCATGGACTTCTATAATACAGCATCTGGACAGAAATCTGATCAGATATCCTTGACCCTTCTGTACGAGATGAGGCCAACTATTTGAATCTATATTCAGGAATCAAGTTTATGCATATTGGTTGCATTTTTGTTATTCTCACTCCGCGTGCGTTGTAAATTACTATTCAAACCTTCATCGATGTGTTTGTGAAGACAGCACAAAAATTTCTAACAAGTGCTCCCACAGAATTAGACAGCTCGTCTCTTGTTCTGTTTGACTAGAAGGGAAGCATTGGAACAGGTAACGTAAATGAAATGGCACAATCTGCTGACTAATTACCATGGCAATCGAACAATGAGCAGCCAGTTCAACATTAAACACGCCAAATTGTGCAAAGTTTCAGTGACTGCTATCAACCGGATCACATAGCAAAGAGACACAGTCGATGTTAATTTCTACAGAGAAGTTTGTGAACGTTTTTTCATGCGCCTGCTAACTTTTTTAAAAATGACCGGAGGGCCCAACATTATCGAAAAAACTTTTGCGCAATTATCTGAATTCTTCGAATCTGAAGGAATCGTGGCGAACAGAGCATTTTGAAGGAATTCAAACCAATCCGCAAGCAACGCACGACCATTTTCCCTATCTCCACAAGGTATTAAAAATTTCTTTTTGCCCACTTATTAAGTTCCTGCATGTGCCATGTGTTTGAATCAGTTTGCACTTCTAGCAAAGTGACACGATTAAACAATCCAATTCTGTGAGTGCTCCGCTTTCGGGTGTAAAATTGGCTATGACAGTAAATCCAAAGACTCATCGATTACATTTCATTGTTTCCGTTAAATAACAACGTGCTGTTAGATCAATGGATGAAGAACAATCCACGATGTAATTTTACACTGACCATTAACTCAAGACTATGCTCTATTCTTTTCACTCCATCTGATTTTGTTAGCGAACATCAAGACACGAACAATAGTCGTCCACATGATCGTCCTCTTCAAAAAAGACGTTTGAAGTGCGATACCGTGCCTTCGATATTTCCTAATGCTCTAGCATATTTTTCAAAATCGCCATCTTTTCGTCGTTCAACTGCAGCAACTTCTTATGATCGACATTTACGTGAGACTGCTCAGCTTCTGAAAATGGAGGAATCTCTTTACAGAGAAGACAACATTTTCGAAATATTATTTCATGAATCAACGATAGTAGTAACCCCGTGGCAGACGCGAGGACAAAATGTGAAATGCTGAGTCATCAACCCCCCTCTGGCGGGAAGGTGAGGGAGAGGGTCAAGGATGTGTTGGGAGGAATGGGTCCGTGAGGAGGAAACAGGTCCCTCCCCCCCTCTGGAAGGAAGGAAGGAGTGTTCGGGTAAGGGATGGGAAGGTGATGTGTTGGGAATAGAGTGTGGAAAGGGTGGATGTTGATGGTTTTGGGATGAGAAAGGCTGGAATTCGGCATGAAGGAGGTCTCGGATGGGAAAACGGAGTGCAGATTCGGACTCTACGTAAAATTCTGCATCTGTGGTGTGATTTCCAGCTTAATCGGAGAGAATAAGTTCTGACCCCCCCCCCCTCCTACCAAGCTTCCAACTTTGGTTGTAGACATCGTAGAAAGTCGTGCAATAGCTCATTTGAAAGCTAAGAGTGAGACAAATTCAGTGGAAAACATGGCTTGTTCGTATCTGCCTTCGTTTAGAGGTGAGACGTTATTGAAATTTGGGAACTTGGCGAAAAACGACAGAGTTAGAATGCTTATGAAAATCGCTCTAGCGGGTGAAGCAAGCCTCGTACGGGAAAACAGAGACCAGATTTGGAATCAGCGTCAAATTTGTGACAAATAATGTTCTGACCCCCCCCTCTTATCGATTGCATATTCACAGGGTATATAAGAATGGGATCGGGAGAGGAATTTCACTAAGTTGAGAAACTGACTACAGGTAAGTCGTTTCTCTTGAGTTCCGATATCGGACTTCTGACTTTCCATTGCTGATAACAGCTAAGATGTCAGACTTATAGGTTAGTCAGTATAGCATGACTGACCATTTGATGATAGTAGGCCGAAATCTTCAAACGGCTATAACTTTGCTTCTACAAGTCCCTTAGACTTGATTCAAAAAACATTCGATAGCTGTTGCTGTGCTGTAAGTGACAGACTACTTATAAGCGTTTTATGAGTAGTACTAAAATACTGAAAAATTAAAATTCATATTTAATGATAATAATTAAAGTTTTTGAATAAAAAGCAGTCGTTTATGAGTCTCTGTGACTTGGGTCGTTTCCTCTTGTAAATAACTCCACCGGTTTTCATGTCAAAACTGGGGCCCGGATACCAACACAGTGACATGACGCACGCTCTGTCCGCTCGAGGTTGGATTTGTGGGTAGAGGCCTTGGAGCTGGGATAAGATCCCCTCTGAGTAATGCCTGTAACGGATTCAAGAGCTTAACACCCAAAACAGTTGCTGGCTTGCTATCAGGCCTTCTTCGTCTAGCCTCAGTAACTCAGGCTTGGCAACGTCTATCGTTTGTCATTGTAACTTGGTAAAAATGGGACGGTTACTGCAAGCATTGACGTCAAAACTTTTCGCGTCATAGGGGAATCCGTCTTTGTGTTGGGAGTTGGTAACAGAAAGCACGGTGACTGTCGATGCCCATACATGGTAAAACTGCTGTTGTCAAATTAAAAGCATGGCCAAATAAGGAAGACCTAAATCATGGCTTTGTGCTCGCCGGGTCTTTAAACCGCGACTTTTCTCTAGTCTTCACTCCTGTTTCAAGTTGCAAGACGAACGGTGAGTGCTCTGCTAAGGTTTGCTATCAAACGTTGGGATATAGGATAAAGCTAGGAATCATACTCTTTAAATTTTATTCCAACGTTTGCTATCAAATGTTTGGTGACTTAGTCTTTCAATGCATATCAGCAAGTAATATCCTATAAACACTTGCTATCAAATTTTACTCTATCTTTACAGAATTATCATGACTAAGCAGTGTAATGCTAGAATGCTTGTTGGAAAATGCAGCTGTGGCCGTATCGCACGAGGCAGCCATCTTAAGAAACATCTAAAAGCTAAAGAGGGGACGATGGGCCATGAGAGGAAGGTGATGTTGAGGCTGTGTGTGTCTTGTCGGGTATGTGCGATGGGGGATGAGGCAGAGTTTATGAAGGCGCATTTGCAGTGTGAGAGTGGGAACATCGGAGAGAAGGGGTTCAAGACGTGGTTTGAGGGAGAGTTGTTGGAAAGGGAAGAGGTGAGGAAGGCGGTGGCAACGATTGAGGACGTGGTTGGGGAGAAAGTAGTGACGAAGGCGAGTGATGAGAGTTCGAGTGAGGAAGTTGAGTTGAGAGCGAAAATGAAGAAGAAGGATGATGTTGATTTGGATGCGGTGATGGAAGATTTGTTTGGGGATATAGCGGATTTGAAGGAAGAGTGGGAGGGGAAGGAAGTGGTTAAGCCGATGGCATCGTCATCGCCACGGCAGGAAGAGGGGTGTGATACGAATGCATTTTTTAGTTTGAAGGATCGTGTGATGGGTTTGGAAAGTGTAAATAGAAAAGTTTTGAAGTAGAATGAAGAGTTGGTGGCGAAGGTTGAGGGGTATAGGGCAACGAGGGAAGAGTTGGAGAGCTTGAGAAAGAAGGAGAAAGAATGGATGGCGGAAAGGAGCGAGTTGATGAGGAAGGTAGGTTTGGTGGAGAGTTTACATGCGAGTGTGTTGAGGAAGGATGAAGAGATCGAGCGGATGCGAAGCGTGGTAAAGAAGACGGAGGAGGTGAAGGGCGTGAACAAGAGGTTGACGGGTGAAGTTGAGCGACTGCATGAGCGTTTGAAGTGTCGAAAAAGGAGAGTATATGATGTTCATCTTCCCCTTTTTGAGAATAACATATGTGATGTCCCCACAATCTCCAGCGATTTGAACGAAACGCAGTTGTGTTACGAGGGGGATGGAGTTCGCTGCCTCCACATGACGATGAATATCAATGGAGAGCTTGATGACTTCGTCGTCAGAAAAGTTAGAAAGAAGGTTCCCAGTAAGTCTATTCAACAGCTCATCTAATCTCCTATTATTTTCCTTTCAGAGTGTTTGCAGTAGTAGTGTCGGTGGACGGAGAACGACCCATGGGCTCTTTTAAGGGCCAACCTTCTAATGCAGCTAAAGCGGTCCCAAGCCCGCCACATATCTTCGGATATGGAATGCAGAGGGGAAGACAAATTATGAATGGAATGAAGGGAGGACATTCATGCGCCACACGCAACACATCACAGACTTCTCTCTTCGCTAGTGAACAAGCTCTTGTCAGCGTCGTCAGAAACTTTATCATATTGTACAAAAGTTTTATTGCAACACAGGTTGATGTATAGTTAGTCAAGTTTGATCATGATGTTTTATGAAACACACATGTCATAAAATGTAAGCGTTAGTGTAGTCAACTAGTTTTACTACGACACATGTTTGTAAAAGTAAAGGTCAGAAAGTGTATCATGGTTTGTTTTACTGCAACACAGGTTGATGATGTATAGTTAGACAAGTTTGATCATGATGTTTTATGAAACACACATGTCATGAAATGCAAGTGTTAGTGTAGTCAAATAATTTACCACGACACATGTTTGTAAAGTAAAGTTCAGAAAGTGTATCATGTTTTGCAAAAGTTTTACTGCAACACAGGTTGATGTATAGTTAGAAAGTTTGATCATCGAAGGTTTATTCGCAAGTCTAGTCAGGAAGTGTATCATGTTGTACAAAGTTTTTACTGCAACACAGGTTGATGTATAGTTAGAAAGTTTGATCATCGAAGGTTTATTCACAAGTCTAGTCAGAAAGTGTATCATGTTGTACAAAGTTTTTACTGCCACACAGGTTGATAAAGTGAAAAAAAAGGAATCTTCATCTAAATTATAATCATTCTGATTGGTTGTTGAGGAATTCATTGTAAAATAACTATATAAGTGAAACGATTGCAGCACTTCTCATTCACGTTATACGATCGAACACTCTAGTATGGCAAATTCTTCTGAAACCATGAATATTTTCTTCAAAATTTTCGAAGTTGTTGACGAGTGGGATGAAGACAAGCGTGAACAAGAGGAGGAGTCCCGCAAGAAAGTCGTCATTGAAAAAGTAGTGTGGACTGATGCTGAATTCAAGCCAAAAACGACGCGTGTTAGAAAACTGCCCGACGCACCAAAACGGCCAAGGTGTTATAAAGTGTACAGTGACTTAGAGGTTATTCCGCTTGACTTTTCCTCGCTGTAAAGTATATGTGATTCAATTATAAATAAACCTACATACTACATGTCTTTGTTTTGCAATGTATTTATCTTGAAATGGAAATAAATGGAGGAATTTAGATATGGGGTTAGTTAACACATTTACTATCGGTCTACTTTTCTATCAAAAGGGATCATACCATTAGAGAAGATAGAAAACGATTTTGTATACGTGTGGTATAAGAGTGACAAGCAGAACTCATGACTCATTCTCAGATAACGTTTCTTCAAGTGATTCACCTAAATCATGTTTTATATCATGAACGATTTCTAGTAACTGTGTTAAGTGTCTAGATGATAGGATATCTTATTCTAACAATAGCTCCCAATCGATACTATGCATACTCGATGATCCTTTCGAAGCCATGTAGTTTATATGAAGGAAAAACAACACTGTCATAATACACATTTATTGAAAAGAAATAAAAGCAATACGTTTTGTAATAAGACGGTACATGACGTCTACTAAGTCAAACTCTTCTTGATTGCGGGGCTGACTAGAAGGAGAGAAGAGGTCTAGCCAGCTCCGGAGAGTCTCAATACACCGCTCCATCATCACGTCCTTTGGAGACACACTCAGGAAGGCAGCCCTGATTGTATCACTACTGTCCTCTTCATCGTCTGAAATGATGATGATTTCCTCATTGAACTGCAGCGGCTCGACCTCACCATCGTAAATGGTTTTCACTTGCCTCTTGCGAGGGGCATTGGGCATGAGTAAGGCATAGGCGTTCGGTGGTGTATCCATTTTAATGATATTATGAGGAAATGGTCATTGCATCGCACTTATATAGATTCTCTCTCCGTGCTTCGTGCTCTCTCATTGGACGACAGCCATTTATCAATCACACTGCATCATTCTCATATATAAAGAAGAGTGTTTTGCATTTCACTATCATAGTCATGTCTGACACAGAGGAAACGTTCACACCTCTTGCTACCTCAACTCCTACGAAGAAGGAACTTGAGAGAAAGTTTCAACAAAAAGAGGAAGAGGAAGAGAGACAAATGATTGAAGGCTGCAAGCAGCTCACTCTACAAACGGTTGAGAGTGAGCCTTTCATAACCGAGGCTGACTTTCAGGAGTGAAAAGCCCTTTGATGAGACAGAGAATGCCCCAAACGGTCTTTATGAGACCACGGCCTTAACGGCCACCTAATCAAGAAAGAAAAGACATTGACTGCACCACACGCAACATTAGTGATTTGATGTTATCTGACGAAAATGAAGTGTTAAGACAGTACGACCACCAATGAATTGAATAGGATTACCACTATCATCATAGATACCAAATTTGCAATGGGATAATCGTGATACATTGACTGGAATGTATACCTTGTTCAGGAACTCCCTGTGCATGGTCACGCCAAAGTCGCCACTGTCAATAGGAATATATCTTAAAAGGGGAACCATTTGACCACCAACTTGTGTTGAATGGATAAAGTTAGTGTAAATGTAAAAGTGATTGATATTCATATCGAGCAAGGATGTTGAGCCACAATACTTCTCGTCGTAGAATATGTCACGTTTGAATCCTAAAATCTTTGTCAACTCTTTTGAAATGTGAATGACCGTTTTTTACCATGTACACTGATACAGAATGTATTTTCTTTAGGATCATAGTCAAAATGATATGAATGTAGATTTGATTCACCCTTGTTCAAGTATGTACAAACATCATAACCATTGCTATAATGCTTTGGAGGTATCGGTAACTTTTCATTTGGCTTCCATGTAAGACTGGGACGTAAAACAGGGTCTGTACGTTTGAAATAAAGGACCATTCGACAATCGGATTGCTGTTCAGATGTTATTTTCACATTACCCCATTCATGGTATGACCATCAGACGTCTGTTTTTAAAGAGAGCAAATCACGAAATTTAGAATTGATGTGAACAAATCCAATGTGTGAACGCTCATAATCATTTCGGAAATCAATCCTTGCTTTATTGTGTACTCGAGTGATGGACATAGATAATCCATTTATTTCATTTACCTGTTTGATCAAGTCATCAACAGTACCAGATTTAAAAAGCACAAAGCGCTCATTCATGCGATCAAGGGGAAGAAGGGTAATATTAAATTTTTTCCTGTGCCAATTTGGATATTTCTTAATCTGCTTTGATACTTTCATGGACACTTGAGCTCTCAAAGGGAAGGCACCGCCTCCTTTTACTTCTGCAAATTTTGTGATAGGTAGAAAGAACCGTGATTTCAGATTCAATATCTTTCGCAGAGGTCCACTCACATAAAATCCATGGGAAATAGTAGTCGGTCTTATGTAGAGGGTAACTTTATGTAGATTTGGATCCATTTGCCAGAACCATAGATCCTTTGCCAAATCATTCATAACATTCAATAGGCGTTGAATTTTCATATAATAGTATGATTGCTCTAAACGATGACGGAATGATGGGTTTGTAGGTTGTTTCCATTTCAGGGGTGAGGCATTTTTAGCATTGGGTATGTCTGTATCTGCAGTGATAACTAAAGTAGGACCATTTACAATCTCATCAACAGCTCGCTTTCCCCGACGGGTGTTTACTGTAGGAATAGAATTCCACTCTGCTGCATGTTCATTCAAGTTGTAGGTATGTACTTTATCATTTCGCTCTAGTTTTGGAAAGTACAAGTCTTGATTCGTTGCAGTGTCTAATGTAATCTCTTCATTTGCAATGGTTCTTATATTATTCACATAGCTCAAATCTTGCAGGGCCACTTCCCAATCTCCATTTAAGTCAATCGGCTGTGTTAAATCAGTCTCAAACTCAGCAGCTGTATTTTCATATCGCTCAGGTTGAGCATTACTGGGAAACACTGCTGTAAACTCCATGTTAAAGTATCAACATAAAGCGTAGTTTGCTTAGGCGTTATGTCGCATGACATAACGAACTGCTGCTTTCAATCTATTCACAGTAGGTACTTTCTGTCGTCCTAGGAATTTGGTTAAGAGTGATTGCCTTTTCACATAATGCACTCCCCTAAGTATGCTTGTACCGCCTTCTTTCATATCGCGATAGTTGATACAACCAAATATGACTTGATATCTTGGTCTTCTACGTTTAAAATCTGCAAGGGTATGAAATATTTCACGTTTTATTGATGAGCTCACACGACAGCTATTTTTTAATTCCATTGCAATGCGACGTACAGGATTGATCAAATCGATGCCACCTACAGGTGATCGCTAAAAGCCACAATCTGTTAACACCATTTCCCACGCATGACCCATTCGCTGACGTAAAATCTGTAGTTTGTAAGCATGATTTTGCCAAGGATCGGCTATGCCGGAAAGAATTACATCTTCAATAGGTCTTGTTGCATGAATAGGTGATTTGATGAGGCGAACTGCATCATCTAATCCTCGTCCCGCTAATGTCACTATTGCAAATGAGAATAGGATGATCAATCTTAACATGACTTCGTCCATTTCTAATGAATGTTTTGCTTAAACGAGAAGACTAAGCAAACGTTTTTGATGTGTCTAAAACTAACCATGATTGCCAAGCTCTCTTCTCAGTGTCATGTTACATGGAAGGCTCGACGCATTACCTTTTACGATACTCATCGACACGTTAAAATAAGTTTATCACCTTTTCAAATGGATAACCTCCACGATGCTTTACATATCATGTATCATCCAATGTACTATATCCCTCTAGGTGGACGTCTATTCATTATTCGACGAGATTTCATTGCTCTTCATGATCAATATGGTGTTATACATTTTACATCCTCAAGTTGGAACAAGTATAGAGAACGTATACATCCTCGCATCATGACTTACCTTAAACAAACCAACACTCATAAGCATGAATGTGACAAGTGAACAATGTCTTCTTATCTCTACCTATTCATGTTTGATGACTAAATACAACCTATTCAATCACATCATCTACTTTTCCACTGAAGTATAATAAAGAAAACAAATTTTAATCGTACATATTAATTGAAGGCTTTTATAAAAGTTACGAATGCGCTTTTCATTGACAAGGGTATCATGTGAAAAATGTTTACAAATATCATATAAAGAGTCATAATGTAGTCGTTGCATTACAAAGTAGAGGGCATAGGCTCCACATGTTGAAGACAAGGGATGTTGACAGGCCAAAGCATTGAGAATCCATTTTCGTGAATGACGGTTCATGAAACGTGTGACATAATCACAATTTGGTAAGGCCAATGAATCAAAGATTTCACCGCAATAGTTTTTATCAATAAACACAACTTTCCAGTGTTTGCTGGGTAAGTGTGGTGTATCAGTATTCATGATAATGAATGAGGGTGGTTTTGGTAAAACTGTGGGCATATTATTAATGGAAAACACACCTCGAAATGCTGCAACAGCGCGTTCATCACCATGTTCTTGAACGACTCTCTCTAGCTCTGCATCAGATAACCAACTCATTAACTTGTATAAGAAGCGGAAACGTCACGTAGTCTGTTAATTCGAATGGTGGAATCGAACACAGCATAGATGAGTACATTGACTGTTTTCGTCAAATCTTTTTCAAAGAAGAATTCTAGTTTAAGACCCTTCGTGGCAGTACCCGGACGATAAGAAGCACCTGCTTCATTGTTTGCTGTCAAATCAAATGCATAAAGTGTATAACCTTTAGCAAATTCATCATAGGTCAAACCATTGGTGTCATCAGTATTCCAGTATTTAAAGGTCTCCATAGTATTTTGATATGAGCGAGAATAATGACCATTAGCAAAGTCTGGGCAAAAAGGAGTACCAGGAATGCAATCGGTATCGCGATACAATCCGATTTGATTTAAACCAAAGTGTTCAAAGTTGAGGGATTCTTCGATATATTACCATTGTATGCATCATTTGCAATCAATCCCACAATGATCATTTTTGGTGATTGTATAGGAAGCAAACTATCTTTCACAAAGCTCTTTTGAGCACGAGGAATGGTGAAACTATGGATCTCAGTATGATTTACATCATAAAGAGCATCATACTTCTTCAAACCCATCTCGTGACCATTAATCACCGAAGGATTCACTGTCATTCGTCGCACATAAAGTCTAACACTTTCAAACACAATCTTAAACTCAGTCTTTGCTCCCTAAGAATTCAATACAAATTTAGGATCGTTCGGTAAGAGATGAACTCGCATGTCTACTTTTGACATTAAGAAACGTGATTAACGGAAAAAGTCCAAGTATAGGGAACGATATAATTCACACACCCTACTTTCTGCAGTCCACTTTTCACGAGTGATAAATCCCTTGTTTTTGTCACTATCAAATTTACCAGCTTCATCTTTACACCAACCCATAACAGCCATGTGACTCTTTTGTGCTTGTGGCTGGAACTGCATGACTGTTGAAAAATAACCGAGATAGGGATAACTGTGTTGACCACCTTCAACCCGAGTTTCACCAATGGTCAATGATACATCCTTGAAAAGCGTTGCTATTGCCAAGTTATTCACGGCTACTTTGTCCTTATCATCAAGGTTGGTACAGTCCTTATTTATTATCTTAAACTTAACATGTAGATTGATGTCATTTACATCGATGTACTCAGCATCATTTCCTGGTATTAAAAATTCAATGACACTACCAGAATCAATACTTGTCTGTGGATAACAAATGGATACATAATTTCTAATGATATCCGTCTGTATAGGTGTTCTATCAAATAAGCAAAGGGATGTGGTTTTACATTCCATAATTAAAACAGTCCACGTCGTCTGCGTTTGCTAGGAGGTATACGAGATGCTCTTCGTTTACGTTTGCCTGAAGTAGAGAGTGGATTGATATGACTGATGACAGATCTGATACCAGCCTTACCGACATTCTTCAAACGCTGTATTCCATGACGCTTTAGCGATTCACGAATCGGCAATCTTCCTGAAAGCGCATCACTTGCTACATCTGCTGCTAATCCTACAGCTTCCTTTAAAGCTGATTTTCCCACATTTGCGATAGTGGGGAGCATCATACCTTTGACAGCACCCAATAGACTACCCCCTTTTTGACGTCTCGATCCAGCATAAACGGGAAAGCCAGCTCCATGACTAGCATAGGAGGGGGCAGAATAAAACGTAGCAGTTTGATCTATAGGTATTTATTTATTTATATTTACACAATTCATTACTTTGCTTAGGAACGTTGACTAACACGATAAAGGTCAGAATGACGAATCCAACTGTTCATTGAATTCGGATAGCCAGCCCATTTCACCAGGCTACACTTTTCCCCTTGTCGCATTTGGTGACGAAGTATCTTTTCAACCATGTAGTCATCATCTTCTTTGGTGAAAGGTGTTATCTCATGACGATAAAAACTCCCTTCAATCTCTTCACCATGATAATCGCGAAGCTTGTAGGTAGTGGGCTTGAATTTCTTGTTAACCTCAGAGACAGTAAATATTTCTTCCGTCCAATTGGGAAGATATCCTTTCGCAAACACGCTTTTCACCTTGGAAATGCGAACTTTGTCACCAACCTGAATGTCACGTTTACCTTGTGATGGTTGCCTGCGTTTAGCATTGATTTCACGGATTGTATCCACAATGTCTGGAGTTATGTCAGCAGGTTTGTGACCAATCATACGATGGACAGAATGAATGTAAGCGTGTACAGTATCTTGTAATACATCTGTCCACTTTTGTGTTACTTTTGCAGTGAAATAGCGCCATAGGCGAGTTTTCCGTGTACGGTTAAAGCGCTCGACCACTGCAGCCTTATATGCACTTTTCACACTAAACAGTTCAATGTTGTATTTGCGAAATAAAGCACGCACATGTCTGTTTTCAAACTCTTTCCCTTGATCAGTCTGAATACGTGTGGGAATGCGTCTTTCACTGAAAATATTTTGGAAAGCCTCGGCCACTTCTTCACCGCGCTTTGTCTTGAGTGGTTGAACCCAAGCATAACGAGAAAATAAGTCAATGACAGTTAGGAGAAAGCGATAGCCTTTATTCTTTTTAGCTAATAAAGAAACATCAGCTAAATCTGCTTGCCATTGTTCATCAATATCATGAACGATATAAGAACGGGTAGGATAACGTTTTCGAGCTTGTGTGTGCAATGTATATGCAGGTTGAGCTTTTAACCATCTCTTCACTTGTTTCTGTGAATAACCACTTGCTTGTGACAACTTTTTCACTGAAGCATAACCTGCATAATGCCTTGGGTTATAGTAAATTGATTTCAGATGTTCATCCATCGTCTATTAAGAGGGATCGTTTATTTGCCTCAAAGTATCAGTCTTTTTCTCCGCCAGGGTTTGCGTTTGTGTTTGAGTCCTGCTTTTGCTACTTTTTTAAGCCGTCTTGTATGAATCACTTTTACAACATGTACTTAAGCAGTTCAATGACACATGAATGTTTGGTAACTCTGAACATGGGATGCAACATAGCTTCTTCATTAAAAGTCTGTGATAAAATCAAATGATGGATAACATGTTGAAGGTTTTGGTATACGCTTCGGCAACTTCTCGGGTGTTTTCAAAGTTTGCTTGATTCTCTTTTTAGGTCTCTCTACACTATGCAACTTTCTCTTCCTAGGTGTAGAATCATTTTCCATTTCCTGTAAGGTATCACGACCAAGAATTGCTTTTGGGACATTGAATTTCTTCATACTTTTTAAAAAGAACTCCCATCCTGTAGGTGTAAAGTGACGACGACGATCACGAACAGCATGATTAATTAAATCTTCCACTCTTGAGTCCCTAATGACTGCACCATCATCACCTACCACTTCACCTCGTTGTATGATTTTCAAGTTTGGTTCGAGACTTTGATATAAGCTCAGTGCGCGATTGCGATAGGGTTTGGGTGAACCAAGCGAAAGATCATTGCGTATTTTTTCTTTCAATTGTTTTATTTCTTCTAAGGTAGAACTCTGCTTTATCAAACGATCATATGGATTTTTACTTTGTACAGCTTCTTGTTCATATTGCTGATTAAGTTGTGACATTTGATTTGCCCAAGGTTGATGAACACTCTGCATTGTAGTCAGATGTATATATTCTTCTTGTGGAATAGCAATCATGCGTTGAAAACCACTCATAACAATTTATATATGATCATGGGTTTCTCAAAGAGATGACTGCGTAAGCGATAATCTTCAGGACACTCCTGGGTAAAGTCCAAAAATAAATAATTATAGGGTTTTTCCGTAGCAGCCTCAAATACTTCAATCAATGCTTTTGACTTGCGAGGAAGAACTTGTCGAGATAGGAATTCAACTTGACTTTTATCGCGAGGATTTTTAAAGATGATGTAGTAATGTGTGTTTAGACTTCGAGTCCGTGCTTCCTTTCCACTTGGAAAAAGATTTCGCATAATAAAAATGAGAAAGCATGGTTTATGATGAGCAGCCTTGGTAGACATAGCAGTTACTTCTTGTGAGTTCTTACTCTCATTAAGTAAATCATCAAGAATGATAATATCATAGGGTTGAATATCAGCAGTGCTGATAATCCCCGGTTGAACCAAGTAACCCTTACCAACCAATTCACGATGTAAGTTATGTTGATAAATTCCATAGCACCAAACAACACGATTCGGTATGCAGTCAAAAATCTCATTACGACGCTCCAACAATTGCAGTGTTAAATGTGTCTTCCCACTATGAGAGGGTCCTACGATACACATAGTGCGATTACAACGTAAACGGAAATCCATGTTGATTTTGATGAAAAGTCATACCATTTAACTTAGTATCTATCCATTAATGGCTTTATTTGCGAGAGCACCAGCTAAACCTCCCAAAGCAGGACCGGCAGCTGCCATGATGATAGGCGCTAAAAGTGGTAGGAAGCCACCACGTTGTGATAATAGTTTGCGCTTTGTAGTAATTGATGTTTTTGGATTGCTCAAGGTACGAAGAACTTTACCATGTCTGGCAATTGCATTGGCCTTTTTGCTATTTAATGTCATATAACGCACTTTTCGTATTTCCGTACACATTTTACGAATGAAGGCATTGTTTGCCAGCTTCATTGCCTCACATCGATGAGATGGCTTTAATTTTAATAAGCGACGAAGCGTAAGACAGAATTTTTTGTTTGCATTTGATTGACACTTTTGTCTGCGTGAACAGTGAGATGAACGACCTCTAGCCATTTTTACAGGTGGATGTTAGAGTGTTCTTTGCTTAAACACGACAGCAGCGTCGAAACATCACCGTCGTAAACGCAATGAAATAGAGGAAGACATTGAGTACAGCACTAGTAAAAAGCAATACACTGAGAACAGCCACAGTACCAGTAGGATAGTCAGAAGCAGATACATGTGTGGGTAGCCGTAATGTATCATTCAGTGAGGTACTATAGTTCAATGGAAACAGTTCAGCTGTGTCGTTTGCTGATATGTTATGAGCCAGACATGAACAATCTGTTTGTATGACGATGTTTGTAAAGTTTAATGCCTTTGCATCAATTGTGCTTAAGTGAAAAAGGCTTCCCATAAGCAACCTGTAGAATAAATAACTCCAAGCAAGGTAATGAAAGAATACCATGATGTAACAGTGATGAAAGTGTATTCGTAAACTGATTTGGTTTAAAATTATAAGATAGCATATAGTCAACATCTTCACAGTTTGCGTGAATGATGATTGCATTACTCAAACGATGTATCATCTCTCTACAATCACTGGATGATAATAGTTTTTTCAACACAAGAATCCACTGCCTTGTATAATCATGCTTTCTCATTTCAATGAGACGAGGATACAGTGGTGTCATGGTCATAGATGACTGTTTTAAATTCGAGTAGGATTGCATCAACATCATTTATATGCATTGACTGTTGAAATTATTTCTTGATCACAGATGGTACACAACATAGTTTCCAAAGGTACATAGCACGTAGAACACATAACAGAATGACAACATGGTAAAAAGAGAAGGGATCGCTCCCTTTTAAAACACTCAACGCAGTTCCGTTCACATAAAAATTTAAACGTCTCTTCTTCCAATTTCTTTCTAAAGTCACTTTTATTGGTAGAGTTACTTGACAAATCAGTTGCAAATGTCACTTTTTTCTTTTTCACTCCAGATCGCACCAATTTCATCCCATTTTCACTATCATTACATTGCAGCATGGAAAAATCCTCTATCCATCTTCGATCCAAATGATGATTCATAGCATGCTCATCTAGATCCATTAGTCTTTCAACTAAAGCGTCAGCTTTAATATTTTCATTTACATTTGTAACACTTTCTATAGCCTTCAATGAATAGCCAAGCTCTCTTGCTACAAACCATGAAGTTGGGAAACGAATGCAACTTTTCATCTTCAAATAATTTCAAATGATCATGAGTGTCAGGAATGGGCACTCAGTTGAATATGCTTGATACGACTTGTACACCTTTGACAGTATTGATGACTCTGTGTAATCTAATACTTTACTTTCACAAACATGAGTTGTAGTAAAAACTAGTTGACTACACTAACGCTTACATTTTATGACATGTGTGTTTCATAAAACATCATGATCAAACTTGACTAACTATACATCAACCTGTGTTGCAATAAAACTTTTGTACAACATGATAAAGTTTCTGACGACGCTGACAAGAGCTTGTTCACTAGCGAAGAGAGAAGTCTGTGATGTGTTGCGTGTGGCGCATGAATGTCCTCCCTTCATTCCATTCATAATTTGTCTTCCCCTCTGCATTCCATATCCGAAGATATGCGGCGGGCTTGGGACCGCTTTAGCTGCATTAGAAGGTTGGCCCTTAAAAGAGCCCATGGGTCGTTCCCGACGAAGGGTGATGAAAGAATGTGTTGCATGTATGAAAGTTGATCTTATGTTTTTAAAAAGACTATCGTCTAACTTGGGTGGGACTGGCCGATCCTGCTGAGAGAGACTCTTAGTCTCTCTATGTCAGCGGCATCAACCTCCTCTACTACCACCCGACTGTCAGAGGGCGGTATATAGCCCCACTCTGTTGAATCGGTATCATCATCAACAGCCGATGAACCAATTCGAGCAAGATTGTTATAAATCCTTTCTCGCTCTTCCATCTGCGAAAACTCTTCAAATAGATTTCTCGGCTTCAACCGAGACTTGTCAGGAGAGCTTACCAGAGTGTTCGGCGTCTGCATGACTGAAATGAAATTAAATGAGAGTCAGCGGTTTATATACCCAGCGAGCACAAAGCCATGATTCAGATCTTCCTTATTTGGCCATGCTTTTAATTTGACAACAGCAGTTTTACCATGTATGGGCATCGACAGTCACCGTGCTTTCTGTTACCAACTCCCAACACAAAGACGGATTCCCCTATGACGCGAAAAGTTTTGACGTCAATGCTTGCAGTAACCGTCCCATTTTTACCAAGTTACAATGACAAACGATAGACGTTGCCAAGCCTGAGTTACTGAGGCTAGACGAAGAAGGCCTGATAGCAAGCCAGCAACTGTTTTGGGTGTTAAGCTCTTGAATCCGTTACAGGCATTACTCAGAGGGGATCTTATCCCAGCTCCAAGGCCTCTACCCACAAATCCAACCTCGAGCGGACAGAGCGTGCGTCATGTCACTGTGTTGGTATCCGGGCCCCAGTTTTGACATGAAAACCGGTGGAGTTATTTACAAGAGGAAACGACCCAAGTCACAGAGACTCATAAACGACTGCTTTTTATTCAAAAACTTTAATTATTATCATTAAATATGAATTTTAATTTTTCAGTATTTTAGTACTACTCATAAAACGTTTATAAGTAGTCTGTCACTTACAGCACAGCAACAGCTATCGAATGTTTTTTGAATCAAGTCTAAAGGACTTGTAGAAGCAAAGTTATAGCCGTTTGAAGATTTCGGCCTACTATCATCAAATGGTCAGTCATGCTATACTGACTAACCTATAAGTCTGACATCTTAGCTGTTATCAGCAATGGAAAGTCAGAAGTCCGATATCGGAACTCAAGAGAAACGACTTACCTGTAGTCAGTTTCTCAACTTAGTGAAATTCCTCTCCCGATCCCATTCTTATATACCCTGTGAATATGCAATCGATAAGAGGGGAGGGTCAGAACATTATTTGTCACAAATTTGACGCTGATTCCAAATCTGGTCTCTGTTTTCCCGTCCGAGGCTTGCTTCACCCGCTAGAGCGATTTTCATAAGCATTCTAACTCTGTCGTTTTTCGCCAAGGTCCCAAATTTTCAATAACGTCTCACCTCTAAACGAAGGCAGATACGAACAAGCCATGTTTTCCACTGAATTTGTCTCACTCTTAGCTTTCAAATGAGCTATTGCACGACTTTGTGCGATGTCTACAACCAAAGTTAGAAGATCGCTGCCGAGGGGGGGTCAGAACTTTTTCTCTCCGATTGAGTTGGGAAGAAGTTCCTAGACCCAACATTGACCAAAACGTCCGAATTTGCACTCAATTTTCCCGTCCGAGGTCTCCTTCTTCCCGAAAAACGACTTTTCTCATCCCAACACCTCCAACACCTGCCTTTTCCAACTCTGACGGTTTCCTGCCATTTTCCTCCCTAAACCCAAGAAAATGAGTCCAAACTGAGCTTCCCACTGCATTTTTCTCACTCTTAGCTTTCAAATGAGCTATTGCACGACTTTCTACGATGTCTACAACCAAAGTTGGAAGCTTGGTAGGAGGGGGGGGGGTCAGAACTTATTCTCTCCGATTAAGCTGGAAATCACACCACAGATGTAGAATTTTACGTAGAGTCCGAATCTGCACTCCGTTTTCCCATCCGAGACCTCCTTCATGCCGAATCCCAGCCTTTCTCATCCCAAAACCATCAACATCCACCCTTTCCACACTCTATTCCTAACACATCACCTTCCCATCCCTTACCCGAACACTCCTTCCTTCCTTCCAGAGGGGGGAGGGACCTGTTTCCTCCTCACGGACCCATTCCTCCCAACACATCCTTGACCCTCTCCCTCACCTTCCCGCCAGAGGGGGGGTGATGACTCAGCATTTCATATTTTGTCCTTGCGTCTGCCACGGGGTTACTACTAACGATTGAAAGCCTCACACCTACCGTCAGGAATCCTGCATGCCATTATTGGCGACTATTTATTGATCTATGTAATAGATTTGAATTATAACGTGCCGTGTATAACTTGCTCTGTAACAGCTTCCACCGGCCTTGAGGTTTCCATGACATGCAACGGCGATAACGCTTCTGCGACTCATTACCGTGATATTGTAGATGGCAAATTGACCACACTCTAACAAATTCAGAATTTGATGGCCAGAGTGAAATCATTCGAGGAGTCTGAATCAATTTCGGAACACAAACTGCAAGGTGCCATTGAAAAGCTGTCTTCGTTTGTCACCTCTGAGCCAGAATCATCAAATATCGGTAAATACTACTTTATTCTGGATCAATTGAAACTGATTGATAGCAGCAAGTGCAAACGTGTTTATTCCCCTGAACTTATCTTATTTTCCTATTTGATCTTCGTAAACAGTCCATCCACGCATCGATTGATTTAGATGCCATGTATCCCTTCAATCACAGCTTTGAAAATAACAATCTCGATTATTGGTCTGGTAAACCAAAGTCAGCTACATGTGAATCTAACAAAGGGTTGATAGGATTTCGGAGGACACTATGAATGGGAATCGCTATGTAGATGTACTCAAAGAGAAGATCATACCGCCGTTTACAAGAAGCAACACTTGGCTGTATCAACATGATGGTGCTTCCTCCCATTTTTCGATCGCTGCTCGAACTCTCTTGGATAATTCGCTCGAAGGAAGATGGATAGGACGACGTGGAGCAATCGAATGGCCAGCAAGAAGTCCGGACCGTATTACTTGCGACTACTGGTTGTGGTGATATTTGCGCAAACAAGTCTATAATCCACCTGATCGTGTCTGTAAACCGTAGTGAATTGGGACAGAAAGTCGGAGAATTCCTATTGACATGCATCGCTGAGCCATGAAAGACTTCCCGAAGCGAGTTGATGCATGTATGTCAGCCGATGGTGTTCTCTTTGAATAAAATGTTTCAATGCGTATGTACAGTACATGAATAATGACAATTATAATGTATGTTTTACATCATCATTAAATAAAATTTGTGATGTATTTCAGCGGCAAAGACTTTTGACACACCCTGCATACTGTCTTCTAACGATTTTGTGGTCGTGGTCAGATGGACATTTTGGCCGCTTTACGAGATTTTGAAAATAATGACAATTGTACTATCAAATAAAATATCACATACATGATAACATTTGATCACATTTTGGTTCTCGATAATTCCGTGAGCTTTCATGTAATTCGGATTAAAAATGTGATTTCAGCGATAAATTGAAATTTTGAGAAAAACCAAGAAAGTCTGGTAGAAAGAATGCAGGACATTTTCAAAATTCACATGCTCAATTGTGATGATCCATAGTTGATTTTTTCCTTTTCATGCAACAACTAGACACACAAATGATGTATTTTGTTGCATAATGAAAATAAAAGCATCATTTCTAAGTTGAGAGATGGATCGGTCAGAAGACAATTTTTGGGGGACAAAGGCTAATTGAAAAAAATATACCGTAAAACCTCTATTTGAACGGCATGCCGCTCTATTTTTCAAACCTTTCCCCGTACTGCCGTTCAATTAGAGGTGCCGTTCAATTAGAGAGTACCGTTCTATTTTTTTACTAGCTGATCAGAATTTAGAGATGAAATTTTCAGTAATTTTTATCTTAAATCTGTAAATTTTATAGATGAAAAGCGAAAATATGTAACATATGAACTCTGCATATATCTATTTGACAAAAGTTAACAAACACAGGTTACCGGTAATCACTGGTTAGAAATCACAAACTCACTATTGAAAATCAAGTGACACGTCGCTGTTGTAGCTGTCCTCGTCATTCGCATCACCTTCAGCATCATCGTCAAAGTTCTGATTGATTCCACGTTCGACACCAGCATTAACTCGGGCTTGCCGGAGAAGTTGCAAACCAGTCTGAATTGGACCGTCCGAGTCTGGCTTGAAACATTGGATCTGGCAATCCTCCGCGTCGTCGAGAGCGTTGAATATCAGATCCCTCGGCAGCTGATACCAGGCATCGACAATCCATTTCAAGTATACTTCCATTGATGGCCATTGATTCCATTGAATGGGACTTCCCATCCTCTAAAAATAGCTCCATAGCATTCTACAAACTATTTTCCTGCTTTACACGTTTTGCAGAAGATTATTTCAGTCATGTAATTGATGTAGGAGATGAATTCATCAAAGTGTCGTTAAATTAGAGGTGCCGTTCAAATAGAGGTTTTACGGTATTCCAAATCAATGTAAATGCAATCCTGAATTATAGTCTGGTTGAACGTACGGATCATGCGGTTTCACAGGATGCGTAACTTTACATGTATAATTTATGTAGATCACCACGAAATTTCTTCCCGAAGATAGACTTCGTATGCTTAGGACAGGCGTTTTGGTACTTTTTTGCCTAAAATGTTTATGAAGAAAACTTTGTCAGATTGATTTGAATTTTTGATGACAAAAAAGAGGAGATTCCAAGCATTAAGAAGAAAGCCAAACTCTTTCAAGAGGAGCAACAAGATGGCAGCCTATCAAGGACTACTAGATATGTTTATAAGTAGCAATTGTATTGAGTCGTCCTTGAGCCTATGCAGTATTTGCTATGAGACTGGGAACTCTGAAGTCGCGGGAATCGAGACTACGTGGCCTAAAATAATTTTTCCTCAACTTGTATTGTCTATTTTTCGTCACCTTTTTCACAAGAAATGCATGGGTTTTTTAAGGTATAACCGCAACTTTCACTGACTAGATTTTAAAGGCTTGACTTCAAAGACTTGATTTTCATTAAATAAAAGTTTGAATTGAATTGATAAATATAATTGAATGATGTTCTCCATGGTGGATTACTTATGCTGTATGATCGAAAGATATTTTTCTCTCCAATTTGCTGCGAGAAAGCAGATAAAATGAATTAATTATAATTGAAAACACTATTATAGAAGCGTCAGAATACAACTTCAATGAAAAAATATTCAAAACATTCTGTGACATGCCTGACACAAAATGTAATTCGTGTGACTATATGCAGTAAATTGTCAATTTGATCGAAATTTTTACACATTTCGGTGCACCGGCCCGAGAATTGGTGCAGTCAGAAGAACCGGTGCACCGGCCCGAGAATTGGTGCAGTCAGAAGAACCGGTGCACCACGCACACTAGCTACAACATATCAAGGAATCCATGCATGATGCATGGACATCCAGATATATTACCTGGACAGTAGCTGTGCACAATCTGTGACCAGTGAGGAATGTATTACGATTGACGATACAACAAATGGTGTTATCTGTTGTGTCGATATTTTGTCCTATGGTTTATCAATGCTGCTATTTTATGCAATGGTGTATCAATGCTGTTCAAATGGATGCTTACAAAAGTAATTAAGATGGTCAGCGGTTTAAGTAATAAAACACTTACAAAGTTTTTAGCAAATCCTAGTGTTTTATATTAATGAATTCGTGTACTTTGAACAAGGAGATATAATTGATAGGGACCTTATATATACTCGTACTTGACAACATGTATGATTGATAAACTTTTGTCCAATACTATAGCTTCATCGAATTTGCAATTAAATTCTGTCTTATTTATACCTTGCTTGTCGTGTATATGCTGCCATATGTTAGCTATCTACTCGCCCAACTAGAATTTTACTCTTCAGACACGGATCTCAGGTGAAATCGACGTTTCATTGATTTAATGAATAAAGGTTCATTCACAGTGGACCGGGCGAGGGATGCCGCGTCTATCACGCGTCCAGAATTTTTGTTCAGAACCTTAAAAACCTATTAGTTGCTCACACAGAGACGCGCAGTCCCGCACGTCTAAGTTATTTCAGAAAGAAGTTCTGAAATGGTACGCGGCTTGCTTGCGAGGCCCTCGCTCCACTGGGGTGTTTTGACAAATGCACCCTGATTATTTCCGAAACTAAAGGTCCAAATTCAAAAGAAACTTCACCAAAGAAAGCTCTCATCATGACGAGTCGGAATGTTATCAATGTATTGATATTAGTAGTTAATAATGTGAACGCAAAAAGTGAGGATTTAAACGAGGATTCGAAGATGGCGTTCCAAACATGTAAATATGAACATTTGAATTCGAACCTCGTTCCGATCATGTGAATAGGAACCGCGTTCCGATTGGGATTTGAACTGAGTTCATGTTTCGAGGTTCGCTACAATCAATTGTGTACTGAGGTTGTGACAGCCGGTTCCGAGATTGAATTAAAGTGAGTGAATTAGAACAGGGATGCGAACATTTATTTCGGAACTTGAATAGATAGTTGTTTGTTTTGAGACTGCTTGCTCAAATGCGACAATTGTGACCATTGTGACTATGATGACAATTTTATTTATTTTCATAATGCGTTTGCAGATCAGAAATTATGTTATGAATGTTCTATTATTGGCTAATCAGAATCCAATTTACAGAATTTGTGAAATAAAAACAAGAGGTTTACAATGTAAGTGTAATTAACCATAAAAAATGAAAGAAGGTAAGTCACGTCCCTCGGGGGACTCCGTTAACTTCAAGAAGTCTTCGGCCCATTCGAGGAATGTTGCATTGTTTGTGAAGTCGTGTTCACACGTGTATAGGGCACTTCGTCGACAGTCCTTTTCTCCTTTGGAGTGCTGTCACTGTTAGAGTCTTCCAGAGTTCCAGAGTTCCGCAACACAGATTAACCTTCGCATCCAACGCTCCACTCATAATTACTTGGCTTTCATTGTGGTAACAGAACAGTTGTTTCTGGGTACTCATCATGAAGTAGATTCGTAATAGATTCTTAATGTCTACTCAAGTCACGAGGATTAGAACTTGCTTAATTGGAACATTGACATCCTTATATATCCCTTTAGGGAAAATTGGAACCTCTCTGATTGGCTGTTGGGAATTCCTTTGTTTAAAAAGTATATAAGTCCTAGCTGTGTACCAATTCTCATCAAAGGTTCTAATCCTCAAGTACCATATTGAAAGTTATCTCTTATAATTACGCTAACCATGCATAGTATCACTACAATTCCCGCTTCTCCAGCTCAAGTTGAAAGGATCGAATCGGAACAGGTATTCAGAACAGGACCCGTAACTCCTCCGGAGTCATCCGAAGATGAGGATTGCATGGTGCAGAGTAGTGTGTTCGAAACACCGCCGGTGGAGGCCATGATAACGGTGAAGACACGCTGTGGAAGAGATGTTCGAAATGCGCCCAGGAGGATCCACACGAAGCGAATATGTGTGCGTATGGAACCCGATGAGAAAAATCTCACAACTGCGCTGGAGTTCAGCATTATAGATCCACCAACGCCACGCCGCTGCCCTGGTGCCCCCAAGAAAACAAGAGTGTATGTTCGTGTTGACTTAAAAAAACTCATTCCTTTTCCCAATATCAACAACATGTAACTTTTTATCTTAAATATGACTATATATAAATGAACAATCTCGTTTTGTAATTTCACAAATTGAATTCCTGTTAAGGTTCGAATGGGAGCTGGGGATATATTCATTTCTGAAAGTTATCAACAGGTATCTCTGTGCTTAATGTTTCTAAGTCTAATATTTCAAATGCTTGTACCACTTCAGGATGATGTCATAAACATTGCATACAATACATCATTGGTTAGAGTATTAAAAGAGCTTTCGAATGATATAAGACATGTACCCATTCGATGAATAAATCTCTGTTGTATGCAAGTGTATGCACGAAGTAAATTAATGATTTCAAATTTCAAAGTTTCTCAACTAAATTTTATCTATCTTTCAAAGGTCTATAGCTGCTCTGGATGGTGTCATACATGTTGCATACAATACATCGTTGGAAAGAAAATGCAAAGAGCTTTCAAATGATGTACGGTATGTACTGATTTGATGAAAAATTCCCTGTTGTATGCAACTGTATGCAATTGTGTGCAACAACAAAAAATTCTAAGTTTTTCTCATAAAATGACCAAGTTTTTAAAATTCTAAGAATTTTCAAAGTTAAAGTTTGAATCTCAAAATCAGTAATATACATAACTGTTTGATCACTGACCTTTGACCTAACCTTTGACCTGACCTTGACCTTTGACCTTCAAACACTTCATACACGCCGGGTGGGGGGCCTAGAAATTTTTCGGATTATTGGGTACCCACTTCCAGGTCATGTGTGAATTCAATTTTTTCGGGCTAGAAGAGTCCGAGATCGGTATTATACTAACAAGCAATAAAACCTACCAAACCCAAACTAGAAAATGGCCCTGTTCACGGGTATCCATCAGGTGGTTCCTCAAATATTAATGAAATTAGCTCGATTTTACTCGCTCTCTATGGTATTACTATGAGATATCAGTGTGTCGATATCTATGTCAAAATGTAGTATGGATCAATGACCTTGAAGTAGTTGAAACTCAAAGTGAGGATCCTTGAAGAACATTGACAAAATCCGTGACAATAACACCAATTTTTGCGTGGGCTAACCCTATGCCAGATATCTATGGACAATTCGGGTTAGAAAATGCGCTTGAGGGTTAATCCGATTTCTTGCTTGACCAAAGTCAGGTGGAAAAAATAAACTTTTATCAATTTTCATGTCTATGATTCTGATGGTAGAATCCATCAATCCTCTCCGATATCTGTGTCATTTGGTTGGGCTTGGCAAGCTTTATACTTTGAGTGGGTTGGTTGGCCCACCCCGGTCTTAGTCTAGCCAAAGCTGGGTGCCAAAGTTGGTGTCGTTCAGACAATTGACCCAAAAATACATTAGACCAATGGTGGAACCATTGGATTAGGGTTATTTTAGCATGTTTTGAGTTGGCCCATCCCACCAGTTAACTGGCTTCTATAGGGCCGATATCTATGTCAATGAAAAGTTTAAGACCCCATCTCCATGTGGAGATTGAATTTGGGCAATGTAGTCGTGATAATTGAGTGTGGTGGGCCATCAAAGTTGGCCCAATTTTGAGAATCCTAAAATTCGGGGTTCCAAACAAGACACTTTTTGGGGGAACGATGGGACCCACTTCGGGGGTCATGTATGAATTCAATTTTTTCGGGTTACAAGAGTTGAAGACCCATATTTCACTATTGTGATCTAAAACTACCGTAACCCTAACTAAAAATGGCCAGGAAACGGGTTTCCATCTGGTGATTCCTCAAATCGGGTTATTTTGTGTGAAAAATTTTGTCAAATTTTCGTCATTTTCAACTTTGCACCCCTCCAAGAGCCACAAATCGTATGGATTCACAATTTTTTCCACCAAACCCAAATTGGGTGTATTGAGCGATCCTGTAAACAGTTTTGCATCATTTTGCGGGTTCCTTCATTGTTTTTCAGGCGGGCCAAATAGGGTTAGTGAAAATTTGGGGGTCAAAAATGGTAAATTTTGGGGGTCCTATTTCTATGTGAAGATGAGATCTCGAAAAGTTGAAATTTTAATGGGCGCTCGAGCTGTTCTTTGCGTTACTCTTGTCAAAATCGCAAAGAATTTCGTTCAAAACTTTAGAAGTTTTTAAGAAAACGCTGTGGAATCATGTGGAACCATTGAGGAATCACTAGAAAATTCGGGTTAGCGGTACTCCTACTTTGACCCCCTCTGGTTCCAATAATTATTAAGTTTTTCCCTTTGTTCATTGTCTCAGCACATCCGGCATTACCTGAAGTTTCTAAAACATATTTTTTGCAAAATTGGGAGTTGGCCAAAATCGCGAAAAACCCAATGGCTCCTCAAATTTTCGGGCATTTTTTAAAATTTTCTGGTTCCTCAACTTTGATGGACCCGCAGGACCACTTCCGGTGCCGATATCGACTAGCAAAAAATTTTCCCAGTTAGCCGAGACGCCAAATTTTTTTCTCCAAAAAAAATCATAGAAACCGGACCAAAGGTCGCTTCTAGAAAAATCGAAAAAGCGTGACGAACCAAAAGTGTCTTCCTTACCCTAACCTAAACCCTAACCTTGACCCTAACCCTAACCTATTATTTGAATTTTGGCGCGGATTTAAAATTTCGAAATTTGACGCGAAATTTAAAATTTCGAAATTTGGCGCGAAATTTGAAATTTAGATATTCCAGATTTTAATATTATCTCCAAGAGTTTTAAGACAATATTTTAGCGCGAAAATTAAACTTTAGAAATTGACATGCAATTCTAATGTCTTAAAATATTGACTTCAAACATGTTGCCATATATATATATTTACAAATTGAATAATTAATTTGTATGTAATAATGTTCAAACTCTCTGAATTCATTTGAATTAACTTGCTTGTGTTTATAAGAGATACATATAGTAGATTTTATATTATTTACAAGAGTCATATTCATAGCATTTGATTGCCATTCCATTCTAATGGATAAAATGAGCCAGCTGATTATTATTTTGTTTAAAATTGTCAAGTTTGCTTTGCTGTACCAAATTCATGACATGATGTCATCAAGTCTTTGTTCATGGTTCCTTTGTTGAATTTATATATACAGGACTTGTAGAGCTCCGTTCTTCACTCAGTTTTGAATTATTTGGTGTGCATACAAGACCTCGTTCTCCGCTTCTTCGTTTCGTCGATTTACAATTATATTTCTGAAGCGAGTTTCATCATTTAGTAATTACTACTTTCTAAGTTTGGGAAATAGATACATTACTAACTTCTTATAACCAAAAAGTTTAAAATACATGGTTGGCTTTTGGGATAGGAAACAACACATTGTTATATTATTAATCACAAATCTTTACTTCGTTTTTATTATAGCATATGAAATGCACATGAATCAAGCGATCTCGATTGATGTAGTGTTTGAATTTAAATAAACATCACAAGATTCCGTTTCTAAATAATAAAACACTTACACATTAATTTCATTTTCAATCAGCTGTTCTTCTAATTAAAATACTTTTAATCAATCTCTACACTTTCGTTTTTTCGAAAAGTCAGTTTCGTTTCAATGTTTTTTTTCGAAATTAAATAATATTTACTCAGCTGATTCCAAACTTGATGTATCTATATCAAAACACCTCTTAAAAATTGATTTAACGTTTCGAATCTCGGTTTCTGTTTCATCTTAATATTTTTGTAATTGAGGTTATTAAACTTTTTAATATTACTTTTTTAAGTTTGGAAAATGGATTCGTAAATGAGTTCTAATCTACAGAGAGATAAGAATATAACAAACGATTATTTCCTTTGTAGAAATGGTTCGAACGTCAAGCATTTTCCAACAGAGACTTATTTTTCATTATTGCAGTACTTGCAATTTGACGGTTCGCCACGCTAGCAAAAGCAGTCATAAGGATTGCTCTTTTCAGGAGGACGGTACATACCTGTATTGCCTTACATGTAAGGTATATCTAAAGAGCACTGAGAAGGCGAACAGTGAGGAAGATAAGGCGTTT
Source organism: Prostheceraeus crozeri (assembly GCA_907163375.1). Taxonomy (NCBI): domain Eukaryota; kingdom Metazoa; phylum Platyhelminthes; order Polycladida; family Euryleptidae; genus Prostheceraeus; species Prostheceraeus crozeri. The sequence continues at coordinate 711,076 of CAJQUW010004013.1, forward strand.
ATTCAAGCCCATACTGCCTGCGCACTTGGAAATGGACGCAAAGGTATCAATCTGACCTCGACTGCAGAGAAGCGGAAATTGGAAAGATTGTTGCCAAGGAGGACAGGCCGGCGACAAGGTTTTTGAGCCGATGTGATGAGGTCACGAAAACTTCTAAACCTCCAAAAAAGGCGTGATCCATCAAAGTAAAGTCGCGGAAATTCATTGATAGTGACACGTCACTATCTGATTATGAAGTGAGTACTGTTAAATGCTTATTTTAAATTAGGTTTTTAAATTGAACAATGATGAATGTCACCTACGATTCTAGTGCAAGTATGCATGTAGTAAACATATTTTTTAACATTTCAGAGTTCAGAACCTCCAACGAAGAGTGCCAAGGTACTTTTAAAGAAATTGCCTACAGCAAGAGATGTAAGTATTTTACAGTCAAAATGTTTATGATTTTAAATATGTTTTACTACTAAACTCTTTCTTTCAGCATTTCAACAGTCTGAAAACATGCTTACATTTTTTTAATATTATTATATTGTTAATTCTACAAACATTATTAACTTCTTTCCCATATAATGATAAATGGGTAATACAAATATTTTCTATTCTCATTACAGGATGCAGCGGTCTACGCATCACAGGAGGAAGAATCCTTCTCCAACATTCGATCGTCTCCAACCTGCAGTGTCCGCTTCCCCTTCACTCCTATACTGGAGTATAGGGGTGCATCACCACCGCCCACAGCACAACCACCTACCCCGGGGATTGCTCCTCCTACGACTTCCCACGATCCTACTCCTCCTACTACACCATCACCTACGACTTCCCATGATCCTACTCCTCCTGCTCCCCCTACGATCTCCAATACAACTGTCCACGCTCCTGCGCCTGCTGCTTCCATCATGCTGCGAACAAAGGAATATAATGTTGACTTAGATGCATCTATTGACAAGAGTGAGTTGAGGCGCTGTGAGCAGCGACTGCGACTCGCTGAGGAAAGGGAAGCGAAGTTAAGGACTGAGAATTGGGATTTAATCCAATCTGTCCGAAATTTGACACAGTCAAACTTGCATATGGCATCACTCCTTTCAAGAGGTAACAAGCCTGTTGAAAAAGAGACTTTAATGCATATTGAGTATGCAAATTCGAACACTGAAAAGGTGAGGCTGACTCACATGGAAGACAGGGGTGCTTGCTCTGCACAGTGTCAGCACATCATGATGTGCCACAGTGGCATTGTAAAATGCATAAAAATGTAATGTACTTTACTATTTTCTTTTGGAAAATGAAAATTGTTGTAAATCCTGAATTTTTTCCTTTATATCATCGGTGATACTACATCTATCTCAAAAGTGAAGAGATCGGAACAAATTCTATTGGGTGGTAATAGCTCTGACGTCATAGAATGATGAAAATATATAAGGACTATCAAAAATTATAATCCTCATCATTTACTATTAAGAATGGTTGTCTGTTCCAAGTGTGGAAAATCTTTTACTCTTTATGGCAATTTGCAACGTCATGAAAAATTTTGTAAGTTGGGGATAACATATAAGTGTAGCAAGTGTCCATATCAAACGAATAGGAAGGATAATCTAAAGCGACACAATCTAGTTTGCAATTTAAGTTCAAATTGCCAACCAAAATATGTCAACCATCGCTTCAAATAATAACTTTATGCAATGTTGCTCCCGTTGTGACAAAAATTATAATTCTGTTAGCAAATTTCGTCAGCATATGAATGTACATAATACAAAAAGTGAGATGAATATTCATAATAATCATGGAACTCTAAATCTCAGTGAAAGCGCACTTAATGGTCACGCTCGTGTATATGACATCACAACATCAACACATACAATCGACATTAATTCTTTTTTATTGAGTATGCGACCTATATTAGGGAACATAGTGTCAAACCTTCTAGAACAATTTCAACTACGTGGCCGTCTAATTGCACAAATTCGTTATGTGCGATCAAATCCTCAAGAAGATGAAACGTTTCTCGCACACTTTACATCATCATCTACAAACTATATTTATGACTATGATACCTGGTTCGAAGATAATTTGAATAGTCTTTCAAGCCATATTGAAGCATTTGCAAATAAGGGTAGCAACTGGGTTATAGATGAAATACTTAATATTTAATTCAATGTTATTACCAGTCCACTACTATCCGGTGGACAAACATTTACTCTACCAAAGAGCTTGAAAGATTCTAAGGCTGTAATCAATGTACACTCGAATGCAAATGACTGCTTCAAGTATTCAGTTTTATCAATACTACATTATGGTGAAGTACTTCACTCGAGGAATGAGATGAAATCATATAGCAAGTGGACATCTGATCTGAATATGGATGGCATTGCCACACCAGCATCAATAAAAGATATTTCTAAGTTTGAGAAAAATAATGACATCAAAATTAACATTCACTTTTATGAAAAAGGACTCAAAGGTGTTCGTTATAGTAGCAACTTTATTGGTAAACGAACTGTCAATATACTGTTAATTGTTAACAATGAACGCGCACATTATTGTGGAATCAGAAAGATATCGAGACTTTATAGGAAAATTAACAAAAGATTTAAACATTACTGTGATCGACGCACCCAATCGTTTACATATAAGACAACTCTAGACCGACATTATCAATTTTGTGTTCGAGGAAAGCGCAAATAGCAAGAATGCCTAAACAACTAGAGGTAAGTACAAGTAGCATGGAATATCATCTAAGTCCACCTTTAGTAATTTATGCAGAAGATATAGAGTGCTACATCGATAATAAAGTGCATAAACCTGCAGCAGTTGGAGTTTATCATGTTTTGCACAACGCTCTCCAATCAAAATTTGATAACGAATATTATGTCTTTAAGGGAGAAAATTGTATTATGAACTTCTTAAATCACCTAGAAAATGTAGCTCAAAATTTGTATGACAATCAGCGTGCAATAAGTAGACAATCGATGTCTCTATCCCATGATGAAGAAGAAAAACACAAAAGCGCACAGAGTTGCAGTAAATGTAAATCTAAGTTCAGTGATGATTGTATCAAAGGGAGAGATCATGATCATGTAACAGGAAAATATAGACAAACATTATGTAGCAAATGCAATCTTCGATTGAAACTGAATGGGCGGGAACTGCCCATATTTTTCCACAACTTCAAGAATTATGACAGTCACATCGTTTGCTACAAAGCAATTGGAAAGAAGAAACCATGGAAATTAGAAGTGGTAGCAGCCACAGCTGAAAAATACATAACTTTATCCGCTAGTGTACCTGTGAACGAGTACAACGGAAAAACAATATATTTTAAATTAAAGTTCTTGGATTCTTTTCAATTTCTAAGTGCATCACTAAGTGAATTAGCAAAAGGATTACAAGTGTATAAGCATGTAGAAAAATTAAGAAACGAATTTCCACTGATTAATGATGACATCGTATATCAAAAGGGAGTGTTTCCCTACTCTTATTTTAAAAGTCTAAATACATTGTTGGAAAATAGTCTACCACCACAAGGTGAATTCTATAATGATCTCCCACGAGAGCATTGCTCAGACAAACAATATGAACACGCTTGTAATGCGTGGATTGCTTTCAGTTGCTCCACTTTTGGCGATTACATGCTTGCATATCTCAAATTAGATGTGTTATTGCTGGCAGATATTTTTGAAGTCTTTAGATCAATGAGTCAAAATGAAGATGAGGTGGATCCTGTGCATTTTGTCAGCCTTCCACACCTTAGCTTTACTTCAGCTTTGAGTTTTGCTTCATCTGATCCTCCACACTACATACAAGATGAAAACATGTACAATCTATTTGAAAGAGGAATAAGAGGAGGTATGACATTTACAAATATTCACCGAGCACGTGCACGCATTACGGAATTACAAAATAATACAAATGAAAGCCGTCACTTATCCTACATAGATGTCAACAACCCTTACGGCTCGTCACTCAGCAAGAGTCTACCACATTCAAATTTCAAATGGTTGAATGAAGATGAAATAGACTACTTTTCAAACGAAGTTAACATTCAAGCCATAGATGATGATAGTCAAATCGGGTATATTTTTGATTTAGATTTGGAATATCCTGCAAGCATACATGATGACACTGCCGATTTTCTATTGGCGCCAGAAATGCAGATGATAGAACAAAAAATGTTTTCAAGTTTTGTGAAAGACTTTTTGAAAAAAATGATATTTCTACATTTTTCCGATGTGTAGAAATTATTACTAAAATATAGGTAGTCTTATTATGAATTTAAGACATAGCACTCAACATCATTCCGATATGTTGAGATGTGAAATAGCAAACTTTATGCAAATAGATGAATTAGGTTTATATTTGAAAACATGCCTCATTACACTAGAACATGGAAATTAAACGACTTACAAAGCGTTCACATAACAAATTCTAAGAAAGTAGTCTTTCGTCACTCAATAGCAAATAGTGGTGGAAGACATCGTGGCGTTTGCATTAGCCTTGACGCATTATCTTCACTGAAAGACTTCGCTTATCTGATTGACAATCACAAGACTCGACTGAAGATTCCCCTCGATCAAAAGGTATGGATAAAGTGTGACTCTACCGTCAAGCTGTACGTCTGTTCACCAAAGAGGGAAGATGTTGACTATCGATTCTTCCGTTTCAATGACGTCACATGGAGAAACTTTACAAAGGAGATACTACCACACATGATTTCATTCATTAAGGATGGAGGACATCAAGCGGATGGAAGTTGTGAATCGGATGTTAACTGCAAAAGTAAACTCAAAACTGAATCTTCAAGAGATCGAGCGGTACATTCCGAACCGAAAGCAATGGTTATTAATAAAACACAAAATGAAGCCGACAACGAACCTGCATCTGGGAAGACCCTCAATGTTAACATGGAAGATGCAGAGGAAGGATAAATATGTGACTATCCTATTCTTTCCAAATGGAACAATCCAGTGTGTTGGTGGCTTCACTGATGGTGATCTACCATATCTACATTCTAAGTTGGAAAATTTACTTAGAGACTCATTATCTGAATGGGAAGTGAAGACAATGACTGTGCTATGTGAATTGAACTATCATTATGACTTTCGTAAAGTCACATCATCAAATAATCTCACTTATGAAGTGGAACTATTTCCAGCAGCACAGATGACTAACTGGCACCCATATCATGTTCATGTATTCCATAATGGAAAGATTGTGATAACCGGCATTAAAGACATAAATGATGTTCCTCCCATCCTATGTGATTTGAGAAAAATATTTGTGAAATCTACATTGTAGCTATGTAAATATTTAGAAAGAACTGCTCATTTGTAAATACATATTGAAATGTAAACGTAATTTGCTTTCCCTCTAGACCCAACGATTTAGAAACATAAAAACAAGGATATTTACATATAAAATAAAACTTTATTACAAAACAGTTTCAAAATACTTTGTAAGAATTACATCATTTTTATAGCAGTCTTTCGAAAAAAGTTGTAAAACACTTTTACAGTTATTTTTCAATGGTCTCTCGTTGACGAAATATAGCACATAACCGCCGCACATGAGAGATGCATTGCTTTGGAGTGGAAACGATGTAACTTTCTTAATCGTCCAGGAGAACCTATTCATCCATAGTGCAATGTCATGTAAGCGAGGTAGATTAAGAGAGTCAAAATATTCAGCCACTTTATAGCGATTGATGTACACTGCAACCCAATGTTTACCAGGAAGATTGTTGCTGTCCGTATTGATGATAAGCGAACGAGGATAGAAAGGAATTGAATTAGGTAAATTATCTCTAGAAAAGACATCAAGAAATATTGTCTTGGAGTAGGGATGAGCATTTCCCATTTTCGTCAAGATTTCGGTGTTGCTTAGGTTACTCATCTCTGATAGCTGACAGCTACGTCTCGCATTCTCGTTATTTCAACTTTATTATCATAGATAGCATAAATGAGGCAAGTAATTGTTTTCTTCAAAGGTGACTCAAATGACACCTCTAGTCGTAGATTACCAGGCTTTGTAACTCCTACGCTTTCATCACCTAGATCTGCATCTGCTGTGAGATTGTATATAATGAAGAAGTAACCATTTTTATACATATCCATTGCAATTCCATTTGAATCATCTGTGTTAAACATGCTCAGTGCAGAGAAAGTAGAACCATATTCACGTGCAAATTTGCCCTCTTTAAAATTAGGCTCATAAGCTTTGCAAGCAACAAATTTTCCATCCTGATAGAGTGCTAGTTTACTAACGTTAAAGTGTTGGAAATTAAATGGATTCTTTTCAAAAGCACCGATAAATGACTCATTTTCCACAAATGTAATATACACCGCCTTCGGCATCGCTGTGGGAAAAAGATTTGGGTAGGCATGAGAGGATGATCCCGCACCAATTGTGAAGTTTGTTAACACACTGTGATTAACTGGATATATTGCACTGCTTTTCCTCAATCCTGTCGCATGCTCGTTGATGACTGACGGGTTCATTGTTACTCTCCTTACGTTGAGTACGGCACTACTTATGTTGATTTGATAGTTTGTAGCTCCAAAAGCCATTAACGCGAACTCAGGATTTGCACGAATAAATTTTATTTGCATTCTAACCTGTGATAGTAGATATCTAGATTGACGAAGGAAATCAAGATAGACAGGTCCTTTCAAGTAGAATTCCTTTGAATCTGCTGTCAATTCCATTCGTTTTTTTAAACCTCCATTTGAAACCTCATCAAATTTCCCTTGCTGATCATCATACCAGCCGGCAACTTGCAAGTGTGACTGTTTAGCTTGCTTCTGAAATTGCGTCATTGTATTTATGTATGCTCCATAGGGATATGCTCGATCCCCTCCTTCAATCTGTTTGTCATTCAATATTAAATACACATCTGAGAATAGACTGGCAATAGGAAGATCTGTTAATCCCACTTTATCCTTGGTTGAATCAATATTGGTACCATCAGTCTTCTTAATTTGTATACACAATTCTAAATCAATGGATTGGCAGTCAATATAATCTTGAGGATTAGCAGGTATATCAAACTGAATAGGCTGTTGGTTACCATCGATATTTGTTGTGGGGACTATGTATACAATAGTTGAGTTAATAATGTCAGTTTGATGAGGCGGTGAATCAAAGAAACACAAAGCCGAATTGATACTCTGCATCGTATTAGCTTTACAAATATGTTGTCTTTCTTCGTTTTGACTTGTTTCCAGTCGCTGTGGAATTTCGTTTGCGCTTTCTTGCTTTCACACGACGTCTTGATTTAGAACGTGCTGCTCTGGTGGGCTTTTTACTTTTCCTACGCCTTTGCTTAGTAACTCGGCCTGATCCAACTTCTCTTGACTTCCTACGTTTCTTCTGAACTGCACGCCTCGTCTTTGTTAAATCATCTAATGCGTCTATGGCAGATTGCTGTGCACGCAATTTCATGGATTCACCGATATTCTCCCCTTGAAGTGCATCAGCTGCAACATTTGCACCAAAGTCTAAAGCTCTGTTTCCAACCCGCTTCATGAATGGTACGCCATACTTTTTGAGTGTTGGGAGAACCATACGTCTTAGTGCACCGAATATGCCTCCAACTTGTCGTCTACCTCCAGCAAACACGGGATAGCCGCTCTGATAGGATGGACCACTGTAAATGCCTGACATTATGTCCTGTGGATAATTATAGATCCTACAATAGCGTAAAGCCTTAATCTCGTGTCCTGATGTGTAGTGTTAAAACAGTAACACCACCACATAATGGTACTACTTCACCTGTGTCATCATGAATTGATATGTCAATTCTATTGATGACATTTCTGCTCATTGGTACATACATCGTGTTAATAAATTCTCGATTGATTAGTTGCTTCCACACCGATGAGAGCGGAAATGTGCGCAAAAGTGGGGCTTCAATGTCACCAACCCTTGTATATTCAATGATGTTACAATAGACGTACAATATCCAGCTATTGGACGTACAAGTTGCTTATATCCCGCTCTTATGATGGTGTTGTATCGCCTGTTGATGTACCTTCATAAATAGTTGATTTTGAGAATCCCAATGTGGTCGTTAACACGCTATCCAGCTTGATAAGAGAGTTCTTTCCTACCTTTAGAATCATGCGTTTCTTATGTGGGTCATAAGAAAAGTGATATTCATCTGCATCAAGGTAATCTACACCAAACTCATTTAACTTTGTGCACAATTCAGATGGCGTTTTCAAGCTTTGAATGTTTAAATTAACTCTTTTTACCAGTTCACTAGAAGTAGTTAATTCATCACCAGCAATGTCTTCGCTGTATACGTGGATATCCCATGAAACGTTTGTTGATGCTTTGAGTTTAGAAGAGGATAAATGAACCTTGTATGTATCATTTAATTCTGTCAGCAAAGGTGCGCTTTCAAGGCCTTTAAACATCCCAAACATTTCAGATCCGAATTCAATAACAGCGGACTCAGACCTTTCCAATGGTGTCTTTTTAGTAAAAACAAGAAATGCTACCTCCGTTTCAACAGTAAATAAAGTTACTTTCTCTTTCTTATATTCACAAGTCATTAACGTTTCTGGCACTGATCCTTGAATCTTTCTTGCAACGTCTTCAACACTTCTAATAACTTCAAATTGATTCTTTACTCGGACGCTCCTTTTTTGTAATGCATACAATGGCACAATTCTACATCGAAAATCAGTGACTTTCCTCTCCGAATTCCACCCACGTCCATTATACCAATACCTTGATGAGAGTGTTGTTCTGGAATACCCTAAAGTATGACTCAAATCCTTATCCAATACAAGAAGAACATGCTTCCCTTCCTTCAACAATTTTGTTGACCCCTTTACGACTGGTCTGTAGAATCTATTCAAACTCAGCTTAAAGAGATCATTTATTCGTTGAAACATTCTACCGATTTCCTTTTCTGTATCTTGCAAGCTCATTGTGGGAACTTTAGAATCAAAAGTGGACGTTGCAAATGCCTTTTGAATTTTAATCATGTTTTGGACAGATGGTAGAGATGTTGAAAAAGGATGTAAGGTTTGATGATGAAAAGCCCATGTGCCATGTAGACTATTTTGAAATATGCGAAAGCAATCATCCTTCTCTCGCATTTCTTTATGTAATTCAAGATAATTGCTTTTTAGTAAACTGATATCGTTGTAATAAGTAATTTCAGTTAGAGCAACTTCATGGGGTCCGTGCAGAGTAATTGGATTAGCGAATTCAACAGAGTATTGAGATGGTCTGTTGCCTGGGAATATCTTTGGGTTGCTATTGCTTGGAAGAATGATGTTGAAGTTAGTAGACATGTTGACCACATATATGTAAGAAGTCACATGTTATTTTAGCTTAAAAGCTACGTGTTTCTCCCACCTCCACATTTTGTAGATCCTGGTGCGTTATCCAGCTATTGAATGAATCAGGATACCCTTTCCATTTAACTAGATATTTCCTTTGATTGCCATGACCTTTCTTCCTGATTATTTTATCAATCATATAAACCTCGTCACTTCTGTCTACTACTTGCGATTCATATGAGTAAAATTTTCCTTCAATTGGATTACCATGGTAATCTATCAATTTGTACATGATGGGTATAAATTTTCTATTTACTTCATCTACAAAAAACTCTTCTTCAGTCCAATTAGGTAGATACCACTTCTCAAATGTAGACTTAACCTTTGAAATCCGAACTCTATCACCAACATCAACTTTCCTTTCATTGGAAATGTTTTTCGCTTTCTTATCATACAATCGAAGCCATACATCCATCGCATTATCTGGGGTAACATCAATTGGTCGCATCTTAATAATACGATGATAGCTTTCATTGTAATTCTTAACAAATTTCTGCAACTCATCTAGCCAAACATGTGTATTTTTTGCAGTAAAATAGCGCCATATTTTCGTTTTCAATGTGCGATTGAACCTCTCAACCATGACAGCTTTATAAGCACTTTTAACGCTAAACAATTCCACATTATGACTTTTGAGGAGACTTCGAACATGAGAGTTCTCAAATTCTTTGCCTTGATCGGTCTGTATTCTTTGTGGAACACGCCCCTCATCGAAAATACTCTGAAAAGCCGCTTCAACTTCTGGTCCTCGTTTAGATTTCAGCGCACGAGCCCAAGCATAGCGAGATAAAATATCTATTACGGTTAAGATGCATTTATAGCCATCATTGTACTGTGATTTCTGTTGCATGACTGCCAAGTCTGCTTGCCATTGACTATCTATATTGTTAACAACATATTTTCTCGTTGGAAATCGCTTTCTCGCATTTTTGTGAAGAGTGTAAGTCGGTTGACTCCTTAACCACTTCTTGACTTTCTCTATTCCCACACCTGCTGCACGAGCTAAAACCTCCGGACGACTGAAACTTGCGGGGTGATTTAAGTCGTAATAAATCTCCCTCTGCTTCACGGCGGTACTCATCGTCTTTGTTATGATTTGCACGCGTATTACTCGCACAGCAACTGCTAACACAATTGATATCAACCTCTATGCCCTCTTCTCCTTTACCTTCGACCGCAGATTTCAAACAGCAGCAAAATTTTTGTAGCGACATGATATGAGAGAAGCAAGCTTTAATTCATATTTGCTTAATATTTACTATAATCCTTCCCAACACGCATTGAGCGCTTAGTAGCTCTTTTTGGTTGAAGATCATCGGGATCATGAAGCTCTCGCTTGACCGCCATCGTGGGTGTTTTACTTTTTGATCCATCTTGCAAGTGACCCTTGTCCAACTCATTCACAGTCGGTCCTCCAATAATATTGTGAGGTACATTTTGATCAGGTAAAATTTTCTGAAAATAGGACCACCCTTGTGGTGCACCTAGTTTTCGCCTTACATCTCTGACAGCATATTGTAGAAGGTCATCTATGTGACTATTTCTAATAACATCACCAGTTGTTTCATCTTTTATCTCCCCTCTCTCATTGAACTTCACATGTGGATCAATGAAGTCAAATAATCGCTCAGCGCGCACACGATATGGTCGAGGTGTTGACAAGGTTATAAATCGACGCAACTTGTCACGAATCTGTCGTCTCTCATCAATGTTTTCAGCTGCTAACTGCATTCGTCGATAGGGATCCTTAATCTTCTGAATTTCCATATCCTTTTGTGTTAGTTCCTTAAGTTGATTCGTAATAGGCTGATCTATATTTTTGACTTCCTGTGCACTTTGTAATGTAGTCAATTGTACATACTCCTCTTGAGGAATGACTACCATCTTTGAATATGACATGTTTAAAATAATAAGGCAACAAAGTACATTGCATAAAACTAACTGTGAACCGAGAAAACTGTCATTGGTTCAATGGAATTAGGTATGATATTAGTTCGAAATCGAAGTCGTTCCGGACATTCCTGGGTTAGATCAATAAATAGATAGCCATGTGGTTTCTTCGTTACATCTTCATATAGTTTTGAAAGAACTTTAGGTTGTTGAGGTAATATCTGTCTACTGAGATGATGTATCTGACTGCTGTCTCTTGGATTTTTAAATATTGCTAAATAATGTGTATTCAAACTCCTAGTTCTTTGCTCTTTCCCTCCATCAAAGATGTTTTGGGTGATATAGATTATGAAGGCTTCCCTATCATGTGCTGTCTGAATAAACATTTCAGTTACATCTTTCGATGATTTGCTTTCACGCAATAAATCATCTAGCACAATTAAGTGACCTGCTTTGATGTCTTCAGTTGTCGGTAACCCTTGCTTCACATCAAAACCTTTCTGACGAAGTGCAGAATGCAACTGTGGTTGAAATATACCATAATACCATTTAACTCTTTTAATTTCTTTATTAAACATCTCATTTCTAAATTGTAGTAATTGAGTTACAAAAGTAGTTTTACCAGACTGACTTGGACCGGCCACACACATTGTACGATCAGTGAATAGGCGAAAATCTGTCATTTTGAAATTTCAAAAGCTTTAAAGACTAGCACCCACCAATTTGCTTAGAATAAAACAAGTCATGTTCCATAACAACTTTATTTACATTTAGAAACTTTCATTTCACATTCACAGCATTTGTGTTTCCTCATCAATGTCAGCATTAACCCTCATATGCATGAAATGGGTCCCCGGGGACCCATCAGCTCTTAAAAGGCCTGTATATTTTTTCTAGTGGACGTGGAAGTCCTATATTTTACGTATTCCTTCATTTGTCATCCCTAGGCACGTGGCAGAATAATAGTTGGCTTATCTTTTGTATATTAGATGACACATAAAAAAATATGACAAAAAACGTCTGGGTCTCCGGGGACCCATTTCATGAACTAGACCAATCTGATGTGAAGTATCACTTTTCTCTCGCATTGTTTGGAACCGTATTGCATAAGAGGTTAGCTAACGACTAATTCAGCTCGCTGCAATCATCCCATGCCTCGATCATCACGCTTAGCAAGACTAATAGCCAATCAGATTGCTCAGCCAATCACCATGCTGCAGCTTTCCTCATGATCAAAATTTTGAAGCAAGTTTAGTGTGAGTGCCGGTATGTCTCAACGTCCACCTAAGCGCATATGTGCTCAACAAGCGACGCGTTTTATTTTGGAACTAGATACCGACGACGAAGACATCGACGATATTGCAAACTCTGAAGAGGAAGTTATTGATCACCCCGATACTGAAATCGAGACTGCTTATGAGATATCGGAAGATGAACCCGCCGTCGTCACCGATGATGCTGATCAGCTATGTCTATATCATACCACTTCCATTGATACTGAAATTCCTGCTCCGTCTCATCGTGAAGAAATTTCGAGTGACTACGTCGGAAAAAGCGGAAGAGTTTGGAGCAAAACTCCCCTCCTCCATCACGAACTCGAGCTGAAAACATTTTCAGAGGAAGAAGCGGCCCTACTGTGACTACTCAAAGTAAGACTGAAGCATTTGACTTGTTTCTGTCAAGTGATATGCGTCGGGACATTATTCGATTTACTAACAAGCACGGTTCTAATGATCCAAGGTGGTACAATATTGATGAGTTAGAGTTCGATGCCTTCATGGGACTACTGATTCTCTTCGGTGTCACAAAGGGAAACCACGAGAGCGTGCGTGATGCTTGGAGTGACGGCCCGTTGGCCAGACCAGTTTTCAAGGCAACCATGTCTATAAACAGATTTGAGAGTATTCTAAGTCACATTCGATTCGATGAATCCGATACTCGTCAGTCAAGACGACAGACAGACAAGTTCGCTCCATTTCGGGATATGTGGCAAAAGTTTACACAAAATTGCAAGATTCATTTTGATCCTGGTGTCAACTTGTGCATCGACGAGCAACTTATTCCGTTTAGAGGTCGTTGCTCTTTTAGACAGTACTTGCCGTCAAAACCCGACAATTATGGGTTAAAAATCTTCATGTTAGTCGACTGTGATACCGGATACTTGCATGATGGAATTCCTTACACCGGTGGAGCACAGGACGGCACTCGTACAAGTGGGTTGGCATCAAAAATTACGAAAGATCTCCTGTGCAATTTGTATAATACCGGACGAAATGTCACCGCCGACAATTATTTTACTGATTTTGATCTGGCGGCTGAATTGCTTAGGAAACGGTTGACATACGTTGGAACCGTGAGAAAAAATAAGCGGGACTTGCCAGTCGAATTTCAAGCTGACAAAGATCGGCCAGTTGGATCCTCTTGTTTTGGATTTGATCAGAAAACGACGATTGTCTCGTACGTTCCTAAAAGAACCAAGAGCGTGATTTTGATGTCTACTATGCATCATGACGACAAAGTGGATGAGACAACAGGCAAACCAAACATCATTCTTTTTTACAATCATACGAAAGGAGCAGTGGATGCTGTAGACCAGCTCTGTCACTCATACAGTGTGCAAAGAAAGACAAGACGTTGGCCGCTGGCTTACTTTTTCAACATGCTCAACCTGGTAGGCATCAATGCCTTCATTGTATTCGTCAAATCTCTTCCACTCTGGAACGCTTCAAGTCTCAGTAGAAGAAAGAAATTTCTTACTGAGCTTGGAATGGATTTGGCAGGGCCCTATATGGAACATAGAAAGCAGACCTTGACAGGAGGTCAGCGCCCGATTCAACATGCAATGGCAGTGTGCGCCAACGACGAGGAACACGCTGGGCCTACTGATGAAGTAGGCCTACCGACAACTTCCCTCAAATCATCCAGGAAAAGATGTCACCGATGCGCAAGAGATAGAAAGGCCTCTCGAACCTGTCATCGATGCAACAGAACTGTATGCGCTGAGCATTCGTTGAAGAGAGAAGAATCACCTGTACAGAGGACTGTGCAATCTAATTCATTCATTTGAACACAATAGTAGACAACGTTTCCCCTACAATGGACAAGTATTATTCTCCTTTTTCGCAATAATAATAATTTGTTTTTACAAGTGGATGTCTTTTGAATTGTAGCATGACAGGGATGACTGATGCAATAAGATTAACTACAGAAAAAAGCCAACCTCACTAGAAATAGTCATGTATGAATACACCTCATATGTCTATTCAGACATGTTTATTTGTACTATCTTAGTGGTATTATTGAATTATTATGAGAAAAATGTCAGGAGCACACGTTGGTACAGTTTCATTATCAACATGGGCATTTTCATCATCCCCGGGGACCCATTCCATGCAGTAACGTCGGTAAAATATTTCATGCATATCACGATTAAAATAACTTTTCGCGTCAATTTGAGCATCTTGGCGCTTCAATTTCAACTTAACACTCCCTTCCTTGGATTTTCGTCCCCGCTTTTTGCATTCTTCAGCATCCTTCCCATCTTTTGAATTTGGTTTATTGATGGTGATTAGGCACTTATCAATCGGCATTGGCTCATAAACCAACTGTAGAACTTTCAATTGTAACGATGCCACTTTTCCGGTTGAGCCGTGAGCACCAATGTATAGTGTATTAAACCCATGTATCGTCCGCGCTTCAGATCATCACACTCCATTGTATTTCCAAGTGGATCGAATGCTTGAAAGTGATCGGACAATTTCAGGAATAGTGTATCTAACTCGGGTAATTCCTTATAGCCAATTCCTTCCTCTAACGCCTTCCTCCAATGTGCAGGAGCACTTTCGGGCAACTCAACGCATTCCTTCGCCAAAGAGTCGATGGTTTTGAGTATCATCTGCTGCCATTTTGGAAAGGTCACTCGCATTTGTCTCATGTTGCTATATCCAGATGAAGACATACCATTACTGTGGAAAAATGGAACTTGAAGGTAGAAACCATCGTCACCATAGCTCAACGTTTGGAAGTAAAAGGTATTTCCAATCCCTTGAACCTTCCTTGTCGGTCGGAATTTAAAGAGATCACGTTCAAATGAGTCGCTCTCCTCTCTAACTATATACATTTTTTGAGACATAATTCAAAGTTATACTTATTCGAAGCTTTTCAACCACCAGCGATGAATGATAGCTTGAAAGTGATTAAAGAGTACAAGCGCGTCTCTCTTATATACATATTCACATGAGTCATCAATCAATGATGACGTGTCAATCCATGATTCGTCGTCTACAGCAACATTGCGGCACCTGCTACAACTTTCCCTAGTGGACTGTTGAGTACATTGTAAATGCTGTTTCCAATATCATTCAACATATTCAATAACCAACCACCTCCACGCTGGACCAAGTTCCGCCTTTTCGTATCACTGCTTCTTGGATTTGAAAATTTTTTAATGTTGTTCAGAGAATCAGTACTCAATAAAGGCTTGTATATTGGGAGGCATTTATGTATTGCAAAAGCCAAATCACGGATGAAATCATCACTTGAGTTTTGAATTAATTTACACTTAATTTTATTATTTCGCATGCTGTTTAACTTTCGCAACGCCTTCTTAAACTGACTTGAAGGTTTAAAAGAACCATTCATCCAAGAAAGAGATACCTTTCTTTTCGCAATCATTTTTATTATGATAAAAGCAAAGCATTTATGAAAATATACATTTTTGCTTAGTTCCATACAACAAAGTCAAACGGTAACAGATGGTAGGTCGTAATCATCAACATCACTTAAGGTCTGAGTCGTTGCAGTTATAAGCTGTTCTATATCACACATTAAATCCTTTGATAGAGGACAGCATGAACAGCATGGTTTTGAAGCGAAGACTTTTAAAAGATTAGCATAGTATGCTCTGAACTTGATTATATCCCGCTCATCTTGCACTGCCACGTTGACACTCATCGACGGGGGTCCGGCAAACACGTCCACTTTGAATTTGCCACCATTTTCCTCATAGTGGCTAAATATGATTATATCATGCAAGCAAGTCTTCCATTTCCGTGTTCTGATTTCACAATAGCAACGAGAACTCCGTGGAATAGCTTCCGTCAAACTCAGACGTTTAAACACTTCATCGAGCCAAAATCTTAGTACTCGCGTAAGGGCATTGGTCAATGTCCTCATAAACAGTTTCTGAAGTTCAATATCATCTTCACAGTGGTAGAATGTGACAATATCCTCCATCAGATCTATAAGATCAGCTTTGTAACCAATAACATCATTTGCAGAGTAGAAAATCTTGCTAGTAAACAGATTGTCTTTGTGAATAATTGAAACAGGAATGATTGTGGTAAATGGCAGGTTTATTAATGTCTACAATCCTCAACAAGTAACCTTATATACAAAAGCTGCACAATAGCAACCAATCACAGACACACATGATGACTCATCATGAACGATATACATTGACTGTTGAAATTATTTCTCCATCTCAAAGGGGACAAAATATAGTTTCCAAGGGTACATAACATGTAGAACACATAACAAAATGAGAACATGGAAACAAGAGAAGGGATCTTTCCCGTTCAAAACACCTAATGCAGTTCCGTTCACATAATAATTTAAACGTCTCTATTTCTAATTTCTTTCTGAAGTCACTTTCACCGTTAGAACGTTTCGATAAATCAGTTGAAGGTTTCACTTCTTTTATGTCCGTTTCAGATAGTTCCAATTCCATCCTTCTAATTTCACCGTCTTTGAAATGTAGCATTGAGAGATCCTCTATCCAACTACGATCCAAATTGTAATTCATGGCATGCTCATCCAGATCCATTAGTCGTTCAACTAAATCGCCAGCTTTGATATTTTCATTTACATTTGTAACAGTTTCTATAGCCTTTAGCGAATAACCAAGGTCTCTTGCACCAATCCATGAAATTGGGAATCTAACCATCAAGCAACTTCCACGTATTTATAACTTAACCTAGTTATGAAAATAAATAAAATTGTCATCATAGTCACAATGGTCACAATTGTCGCATTTGAGCAAGCAGTCTCAAAACAAACAACTATCTATTCAAGTTCCGAAATAAATGTTCGCATCCCTGTTCTAATTCACTCACTTTAATTCAATCTCGGAACAGGCTGTTACAACCTCAGTACACAATTGATTGTACCGAACCTCGAAACATGAACTCAGTTCAAATCCCAATCGGAACGCGGTTCCTATTCACATGATCGGAACGCGGTTCGAATTCAAATGTTCATATTTACATGTTTGGAACGCCATGTTCGCATCCTCGTTTAAATCCTCACTTTTTGCGTTCACATTATTAACTACTGATATTCAAGGTCATTGTGGAATTCAAATGTAAGACCGAAGGTGAAAAAGATAATTCTTTTACCATCATTATCATTTCTTGCCCTATCTCAGAAACCATTTAACCAAATTCAAAACAAAATGCATCAGATGAAAGCTCTTATGATGACGAGTCAGAAAATCATGATAAAATGATGCAAGAAGTAAAACGTTGAGATTAGAAATGCTAATAAATATTAGTATGTTTGCATTTTGTATTCCGGTCCAATGATGAAAACTTCACAATTTTAAATTTTGAATTCAAAACGTCGATGTCTAAATATAATCTACAAGGGAATTATCATTTTCTGTTCAAATTGATACGAGACCACTTTCTTTTATAAATTCGAATGGTTTATGCATGTAAATGTTGTATAAGGACACCTGAAAACATTCAAAGCGAAAATAGTGTAAAATTCGACAAATCTGTCGTATATACATTCAAATTTTTTGAAATCTGATTGTGACGAAAGTATTTAGCTGATGTTATTCAAAAAGGATGTAAAGCTTTGGAATACGTAGAAAATAAGCTATCTAAAATTTGGAGTTCGTATTTTCCTTCGTTCAGGGGCCAGATAAAATATTCGCCCACATTGGTCGAAAGTCATGATAAATTTATTCCCGTGTGTCAATTCCATAGAGTAAGTAGATAGAGTGTCGACTCAAAAAGGTATCTGCATAAAGTGAAAAAATTTTATCAAAAGATTCAGTTTTTTGAGGAGATTATGTCCAAAACATTATTCGAGCATTTTGAAAACACTAAATTTTTGCCACTTTACATGCTACCGACATGACGCACTTTATAAGTAGTATGAAACAAATTGGATATCAAAAGGAATTAACATTTGCATTATACTATCATGATCAGTCAATTCCGTGGTGATTAATTCTTCAAAACTATATGAATATTCAAAAAAATATGCATATCTCACATTAGGAAACAATACCAACTGCATTCATTTCGAGTTAATTCAATAAAATCGAAACTGTATACACATTGGGGATTTAATAAGTGCGGAGTTGCCACTCTACCTAATATACTTACTCTATGGTCAATTCTATTTCATGATCTTTCACTTGTGCCGTGTTGTCATCCCATGAATGAAAATATGTGGTGACATCGCACGCATGTGTCCTTAAAAATCCCATTCTTTACAAATTTTCGAAAAATCATGTAGTTTATAGCAATCCCCATATCCCAACGATCAATTTACGATGTCAATCACTCAAAAGTATGCCGTACTTCATTTGTAAGTAGAAAAACTTTGCAATGGCGGTCTCCTTTTATTTTTTATTGTAGGCCACTCCGTGAAATATTCGAAGAAGTCATCAAAACGTTACATATCGTTAATTTAATGTCGATCGTAAAATTCTTAACCAAATTAGTTGAAACACACTTCATTTAAAACAGTGGTGGGCAACGCGTGTAGCTGCCCACAGCAACACTTCAATTCATCACAACGAAATGTTCTCGTTGAATGAAACTTAAAGATCTAAGAATCTGATTATATCATACATAGTTCATGTTCACGCTCGTAAATCTTATGCAAAATATTTTTGTATTTCCTCAAAGATATGTCATTTGGACATCGATTTCGAGTCTACTCATAATGCTTGAAGTGTCATATTTGATTTCATTCTGAAAACTGAGTACAAGTACGTCATTTAACTATCTCGGGAAGATGTCATGTTATGGTGTCTTGTTTGGGCTCATTCGAATGCTATTGTGACACAAAGAATTTGTTAATTATTTGTCCATAATGATATCGTATCTTTACATATTTCGCTATTGTGTGACATTACCCTTTCCCGCTCCTCGCCACGCGGATTTACCAGTTGATGATAAAATGCAGTTTCGGTAAAAACATGAATCAATGTCGATGTTTTCAGTCACTCCATGGCATCAAAACTTGTCACATAACCGCCAGTTACTGCTATAGCATCGAGACGTTGTGGTTTGGCACTGCGAAAGTTTATAATCCGACATGCGATTCAACAGTTGATGAGCAACTTCTTACCATCCGAAATTGGTGCAAGTGCATCCTGTGTAGGCTATTCCGATTAAACCCGGAAAATTTTAGATCAATTTCTTCTGGATTCCAGTAGATTTTCCTCACAGAATTCTCCAAATTCATCCTTATGGGGTAAGGAAGAGACAGGATTTGAAAAGATGCAGATTTAAGACGGACTCATGAAGCTTTGGATGGAGCATTATCACCGACATGACACTTACACGTCAGTAAACTTACGTTGATCAGATTCAGATGACATTGCTTACTGGGAATTGCTGTGCTGGCATCATCGACGAAACAAATGTGATATCTTCATCAGGAGAACACACAAATTCTGTTGAGTCGCACGCTGATGGTTCTTGAATGTAGTAAATTAAAAGCAGGAGTGGATGCATCATTTACCGTGTCACTATACCACACGGATTCGTACACGTCGCTGGCCACTTGGCTACTTAATAGTTTAGGCCTACGTGAGGCTATAGAAGGTCATTTTGAGCAAGCTGACGTTATTACATTTTTCCTTCATCTACAATCTAGCAATGACACTGATTACTATGATTTCCAAAGTCAAGGAGCAACCGTTCATCAATCAGCAGAAAGAGTATTGCACCAGAATTCATCGTCCATCCGATACCGAAAGCAAACGAAGCAAATGTCTTGATGCACCGAACCGCAAAGAAGTGAAATCGAAATCCTGTTATTGCAAGATGCATGCTGACGACAGCCCATATACATTAATATGAGACTCCTGTACACAGCTCAATGGAAAATTTTAACTGATGTCTTGTAACATATGACTTTAATAAATACTTCAAACTGAAAGCATTGTTTGCTTTGTTTTCATACGGAATAGGCATATATGACAGTTCTATGCGTGCCGATAGGCTTATATACATGTAGATGAAACTATGGACCAAAATTGAAATTGCTGCATTGTAATACAGAAAATACGCATTCACTGAGATGATCTCATTAACTGAACTAGCTTGATATGGAAACATCACTTTAATTTCAATTATATGCCCAAATGCCAACATGCATACTTTGTAGCCCTACCACGTACGGGCCTACAATTGACAGCGATATAAAAAATGGTTATTTTTAAATGCAATAACTATCCCTGTTTTCATTAACGGTTGTCCTACGCGCTTTTCAATAAGCAGTTAAAGACGAAACGGGTATAAATAACCCGTGTTCTTCTTAATACATTTTGCCTCTTCTCATCCCTATCAACCACAAAAGTCGCCCAGCGGTCGCCGCGACAGCCCTCGGCGTCGCCGAAGTCGCCGCCGCCCGGCGACTCCTGGTGGCGGTCGCCTCGACTGTATGTGGGCGACCGTTGCCCGGCGACCGCTGTCAGCAGTTGCCTCGAGTGTCAACGGCGACCTTCATCATATGTCTGGTTTTAGCATTTCACTAGCCTCCATGATGTCAGAAAGGCAATAGTCCGGCTTCGCAAAACTGATAAATTGCAAAAATTTCGGCAATCAGCTTCAGAGTTTCTAATTAAGACTCAAATGTAGAATGTTTGTGGAAAAAGATGCTTCTGATGCAGAAATTCGAACGCATTTAATCAAACTAGATCGATGCATTTCCCGCGAGAAAATGAGTCGTGGGTCCCTCGTCAAAAAGTCTTGGCCACATGAGAAAATTGGGACCAACAAATTTTTCGAAAATGGCTTATTCGGAAGTAAAAATGCATGATCATATCAATTTGTGACCGCTCTCATCGAAAAATGACGTGAAATGTGATGTCTTGAAGTCGAGGTTTGGGCCTCCCCCCCCCAATTTTCACGTTTATTTTTTTGACAGGGAGTGGTCGTGAGTCAGCCCTTAAATTCACACGAGCTAATTTTGAAATAGAACGACCCCAGAGTTGTCACACACATTGAGCAGCGAATTTGTTGTGATTTCTAAGAAAAACGTATCTCCAATGTTAGTGGACTGGCCCGAAACTGTCATCGATCGGCTGTCTGGCACATCTAGGCAAGTTTTTCCTTGGAATAAATAACCTTAGCTCTCATTTCTCTCAGTGATTTTCGCTACATGATGATGATGCATTCAATCGTGAAATGTTGCGTCAAACATCTTTGGTTGCAATGCTTCATATATATTTGCATGACGCATCGATGACAATGAAAAAAATTGCTCAAAATTCTTGACTTGACCGTGAACTTTATATCATTCTGACCATGATTCTGACTATGCCTGAATTTCACCGCTTGTCAATTTTTTGGTCAATCAAGGTTGCAAGTTGTATTATTGTTCATTCATTAAATTGTGAATGAATGGAAGAATCCTCAATGAGTGTTGCATAATATCTCGGTCGCTTCAAGCCTGTGATACAGTGGGGGAGAGAGAGAATTCTATTAATAGAAGCGCGCTTTGTCCAGTCCAGCCCGATAGCAGATAACTTTCTCGTGCGCCTTCGATAGCGCAGCGCAATCGGAAGATCACATTTCAACTCGAGGGGTGAAATAGAGGTCATCGCTTCATTTCACAAAAAGAAATAGCGCAGAATAATCTGGAAGTTTCATTCGTGTCTCTACACTGTTAGGCAAAATGGTCCGTATTACAGGTAGGAAAGGGTCCGTATTACGATGGTCCGAAATTATTTTGAGAAAAATTCTGTCACGTGTGTTATTTATTACTGATTAATGCTTGCATACCTGAAAAATTGCTAACAATAAAGTTTAAAGAAAAAAGCAAAGTTGATTTTATCCAATATTGCATGAAATCTTTAGAGGGTCCGTATTCACAATATATGTGAAGGTCCGAAATATGGTCTGCAATATTTCATAGGGTCCGTAGGCCACACTGGTTGACAAAATTGCGGAAAAATTGCAATATATATCCGATAATACAGAAATAGTGCAATTTATAATTTGATGATATAAAACTATTACGATTTATATATAAACTGAAAAATTGCAGTTTCTGAAAGTTATATATATTGCAATAAAATCATATGAAATGCAAATTATGAAAAGTATTGTAGAGGGCGCTCAAAGAGATCAATGACTTAGAATATGGTTAGAATGTATGAATCAGATTGTCTTTAGGTGCGGTGACTTATTATTTTACGCCCGTATTATAAGACGCATAACATTTCGAGAGGCTCTTACTGACTTAAAATGACTGTATCACTCAACGTCTTTTGGAATTCATTGCAATGCAGTTGTAACATCTCAATGTCAGCTTAATGACGTAAGCAAGTTGACAATGAGTGACATTCAGCGGGTGCTCCATCCATCCACTTCTTCAGCAATTAAGATTCATCAATTATTCTCCTATCACCCACCCCATCAATGTCTTCATTTCTCATTAACATTCATTAACATTAGCATATGGAAAAGCAGAGCGTTGATTTGAGAATCACGTGCTCCATCTCAATCATCATTCGTTGATTTTAACTTGTAAAACTTTAACATTTCTGTACATGTGATTGAATGTGATTGATTTCACTGAGAAGAAAATGAATATATATATATATATATATTTGGTTTTGAGTTCTAGAGAAATGAAAAGTTATGCTTGAAGCGTAAATCAAGGATCTAGATATCATTTGTGGATTAAGGGACATTTGAAATGATCTTCAGATCAGAAATGGAATGAAACATTCAACACAAGTGACAAACTTAATCATACGAAAGAGTCAGCGCTCCTTTTTAATTGGCTTAAATTTGATGATAGACCAATGAGAATACGCCGACTGCTTTCAATGGATAATGAAATTAGAATTTGCTGTCTTCGACGAGTGAGAACTGCAAAACTTACGCTCCTGTTCTTTCAAATGAACTACACGTCTGTCGCATCGTTTTTTATGTGATTAGCCATTGAGTGAAATAATATGTGAATAAGACATAAATAATATTCAACGTTCGCATAAATTTAAACCATTGATAATTATTTATGTAACATATTTCTTTGAATACCCCGGAATACCCTTGAATTATGAGAATGTTATGTTGTACCTTTAGAATGTAGAATTATGGTTAATAATTATTTTTGAATTGAGACTCGAAACAGTAAGAGTCGCATTTTAATAACCTGTATTATTCATATTATAAATTGCATTGGATAGGCAAGAATATGTTTAGGGAGGAGAAAAGTGAAGACCTCGTGGCCTCGACATGTCGCTCGCCATGTCCATCAAAATCAAAACTCGAGTTCGGTAGACGAGAGTTATTAGAAAGTTATCTTGAAGGTTTATTCGACTCACGCACGGCGAAAAGAAGTTAATAACTGTATTCCTTAGCATTCATTTCCTATTACACATAGGGAAGAATAGGCAATCTCAGCGAATCAACTACGTACCGGCGTACCACCCATGCTCGAGGGATGTAACTTTCCCAGGGTCTATCACATATGTAATTATGTCTACCTTTATGTCTCACTCAACATCAGTTAGACGAATCAGTAAACGAGTCTACGAGAAGTTAGGTACCTGTATTTTCTCTAGAAGGTATACCTAACTTGATACGCTCTACATGTAAGCCTAGATGCTTCGTAAAAAAGCGGGTTTGTTCTTGGAGCTACTATTTATACAGAAATTATTTACTAGCTTGTTTAGGTTATTAAAACGTACTTTGAATATATAGGCCTACTGAAATGCTGCATTTGTGCATATCACATGTAAAAGCCTACGACAAGAGGAAAAAATTATAAGATACCTAAGGCTTTCAGCTTAGTCCATTACATCCCGCATACAGGTTAACTTGAATTATGTAAACTACCCAAATAACCCTAAACCATTCGCAATTATCGTGTCTCCCACACATTTTTCTACTGTGCTTATAGTAGGGCTATTAGGCTATCTTACAATTCGATCCCTTGTAGCTACTTGGGCTACCCGGTATTATGAAATAAGAGTTAGAACTTAAATGACATGATACAAAAATAGGAGGATACAAATGAGTTACTCTGCACGTTGTCCACGATGTCGAAGACCAGATTATCACAAGAATTGTGCACTATTTCTATCATTTCACAATTTCGCTAAGTGAAAGAGACACGTTTTTATGGCAAATTCCGTTCTGGTCACTAATTCAGGCAAAAGCACTTTCTTGGAGGACCTCCCCAGACTTGCTTAACATGATTCGGATGTCAAATGAGTTACTCTGCACGTTGTCCACGATGTCGAAGACCATATTATCACAAGAATTGTGGACTATTTCTATCATTTCATAATTTCGCTAAGTGAAAGAGACACGTTTTTATGGCAAATTCCGTTCTGGTCACTAATTCAAGCAAAAGCACTTTCTTGGAGGACCTCCCCAGACTTGCTTAACATGATTCGGATGTCAAATGAGTTACTCTGCACGTTGTCCACGATGTCGAAGACCAGATTATCACAAGAATTGTGCACTATTTCTATCATTTCACAATTTCGCTGTGAAAGAGACACGTTTTTATGGCAAATTCCGTTCTGGTCACTAATTCAAGCAAAAGCACTTTCTTGGAGGACCTCCCCAGACTTGCTTAACATGATTCGGATGTCAAATGAGTTACTCTGCACGTTGTCCACGATGTCGAAGACCAGATTATCACAAGAATTGTGCACTAATTCTATCATTTCACAATTTCGCTAAGTGAAAGAGACACGTTTTTATGGCAAATTCCGTTCTGGTCACTAATTCAAGCAAAAGCACTTTCTTGGAGGACCTCCCCAGACTTGTTTAACATGATTCGGATGTCAAATGAGTTACTCTGCACGTTGTCCACGATGTCGAAGACCAGATTATCACAAGAATTGTGCACTATTTCTATCATTTCACAATTTCGCTAAGTGAAAGAGACACGTTTTTATGGCAAATTCCGTTCTGGTCACTAATTCAGGCAAAAGCACTTTCTTGGAGGACCTCCCCAGACTTGCTTAACATGATTCGGATGTCAAATGAGTTACTCTGCACGTTGTCCACGATGTCGAAGACCAGATTATCACAAGAATTGTGCACTATTTCTATCATTTCACAATTTCGCTAAGTGAAAGAGACACGTTTTTATGGCAAATTCCGTTCTGGTCACTAATTCAAGCAAAAGCACTTCCTTGGAGGACCTCCCCAGACTTGCTTAACATGATTCGGATGTCAAATGAGTTACTCTGCACGTTGTCCACGATGTCGAAGACCAGATTATCACAAGAATTGTGCACTATTTCTATCATTTCATAATTTCGCTAAGTGAAAGAGACACGTTTTTATGGCAAATTCCGTTCTGGTCACTAATTCAAGCAAAAGCACTTTCTTGGAGGACCTCCCCAGACTTGCTTAACATGATTCGGATGTCAAATGAGTTACTCTGCACGTTGTCCACGATGTCGAAGACCAGATTATCACAAGAATTGTGCACTATTTCTATCATTTCACAATTTCGCTGTGAAAGAGACACGTTTTTATGGCAAATTCCGTTCTGGTCACTAATTCAAGCAAAAGCACTTTCTTGGAGGACCTCCCCAGACTTGCTTAACATGATTCGGATGTCAAATGAGTTACTCTGCACGTTGTCCACGATGTCGAAGACCAGATTATCACAAGAATTGTGCACTATTTCTATCATTTCACAATTTCGCTAAGTGAAAGAGACACGTTTTTATGGCAAATTCCGTTCTGGTCACTAATTCAAGCAAAAGCACTTTCTTGGAGGACCTCCCCAGACTTGTTTAACATGATTCGGATGTCAAATGAGTTACTCTGCACGTTGTCCACGATGTCGAAGACCAGATTATCACAAGAATTGTGCACTATTTCTATCATTTCACAATTTCGCTAAGTGAAAGAGACACGTTTTTATGGCAAATTCCGTTCTGGTCACTAATTCAGGCAAAAGCACTTTCTTGGAGGACCTCCC
Organism: Prostheceraeus crozeri; assembly: GCA_907163375.1. Classification (NCBI taxonomy): domain Eukaryota; kingdom Metazoa; phylum Platyhelminthes; order Polycladida; family Euryleptidae; genus Prostheceraeus; species Prostheceraeus crozeri. Next base: position 737,520 of record CAJQUW010004013.1, read on the forward strand.
CAGACTTGCTTAACATGATTCGGATGTCAAATGAGTTACTCTGCACGTTGTCCACGATGTCGAAGACCAGATTATCACAAGAATTGTGCACTATTTCTATCATTTCATAATTTCGCTAAGTGAAAGAGACACGTTTTTATGGCAAATTCCGTTCTGGTCACTAATTCAGGCAAAAGCACTTTCTTGGAGGACCTCCCCAGACTTGCTTAACATGATTCGGATGTCAAATGAGTTACTCTGCACGTTGTCCACGATGTCGAAGACCAGATTATCATAAGAATGTGTCATGTTGACCAATAATTATATGCTAACACATGTTTGTAAATGTGTAAAAGACGTGATGAGATGTCCAGACTTTACAGACATTGAATGCATGACGCAAATATGCTTGCAAATGCTTAGACGAGAGCCTGTTATAGTTGAGTAAATACGATGTCAGTAGCATTGAAAATTATCGCTCCTGCTGTAGGAAAAGAAGAATAAATGAGAGAAAATGTGTGCGTGTGCAGTAGGCATAATATATGAAAATTTTGAAATTTGCGATAGGCTATCCGTTAGTACAGTATCAATGTCATCTACAGATTTTTTTTGATAATCGATGATGGTTATGATCAAACTATTTACTAGTACATTTCGATTGTAGTCCCACCTGAAATCCCCTGAATTCCCTGAAATAATTTCCCAATTTATTTGTTGAATTGAATGGTCTTCGAATGTGGCATAAACGGTTGCAGATATAGAACCGTAAAGGAAACTAATTTATTTAATCATTTCGGACTTCATCCATCGAACAAAAAGTGAGTCAAATAGCTCACGTTCAACATCTTACCATTTTCCTTATGTTAATTAACGGTTAAATGATGAACCCGGGTCTGGCCAGACCCGGGCTATCTTTCATACAAGATATCTCCGAAACTAAAATCGACAGGAGGCTGAAATTTCATGACTTTTCTACATTATTCGAGTACTCAATCTGAGAGCTTTTGTTAGAGTCCACGATAGTTTGTTTTACTACATCGAGCCTATGACTAGGTAGATGATGAACGCGGGTCTGGCCAGACCCGGTCGTGTCTATGGCATAACGGGCTATCTTCTCGTCTGATAACGGTCTTATTTTCTGTCAGTATGCGCTATTAGTGAAGTTCATGACTTTTCTTACTTACATTCTCACTTTGTAAACCTTAGACTCGACTGTTGTAAAGCATAATGTACTTACAAAGTACTTGCAGTACTTGTAAAGCTACTCATCAAGGTCAAATGTTTGTGCATCGTTCGCAGCATCGCCTACCTAACGTGTGTGCTTCTCATGGATTACCTGCTTGGTAACACATGGTAACATCTAGAGAATCACACACACACACAAGTACACGCGCGCGCTTATTGCCCATCTGTTTTTCTATTTGATCAGAAGGAATCAAGGGACCATAGGAGTCACGAAATCGTCTGATTGAATGAATTCATTTTTCTTCCCTTATATGCACGAAGGAATATTCTGCGATTGTCTACTCATGTATTGGAATGTCAATGGCATCTTCTAATGAAAGACGTCAACTACCGCCCCGCAATGCCCGGTCTATTGCATTTGCTAATATCAATCTACAATACGATGCTGATGAAGAAGAAGACAATTTTCCTGTTGGAATATCAAGTAAGCTGAGTGTGAGGGATCGTTGAAGGCCAATCTATGTGAACAGATTTGAGGGGGAGGGAGGGTTCGAGGAGCTGTTTAGTGTCTGTTCATGGTGGGAGGGTGAAATGCAATTTATACTAGTACACGTGAATACTTATGGGGAGATTAGAATTAACTACTGTTTACGTACTTATATGTAGGATTGTAAGTGGAAGTACCGGTAGAGCCATCCGTTACTATTTTGAAATGACGAGCTTGAATCTTGAGCTAAGTTTAGGCACAGATATACATGTATGACTAGACTAATGGAGATTTCAGAAGAAGGACCAAGCTTGTACTATGTACGTACTGCAGCCCGTTGTAAAGTGATCAATCCACTCAGATTCATTGACAATAGTTTATTACACAACTCCTTTTAGGCCTACGTGTATTAAGTTGTTGCGTCTTTGCTGTTACAGAAAAGTTCTGTGCCGTAGAGTAGACGTAGCCGACATGTACATGTAGGTTGATAACGATGTCACCCATGTTGTGATTGCCTATTGGCTATGCGTGTAGCCTACATTTAGACCTATCTGCAGACAACAAGCCGATATTTATGGACTGCCCATTGAACTTATCATCTGACTATGTACACTGTACTGCATATTATTATAGCAATATGTTACAGATGTATACATGAACACATGTACGTGTACATCGCTATGCTATACATAATGTAGCCCTGCAAATTCAACTTGCCGGTAACTCTAAATGAAATCATCTCCATTTCAGCTGATGATGTTGCAGCTAGTGCTGTGATAAATGACAACGATGCAGGCAGCGACGAATATGACTCTCTTGCCGAGATTTCTGGTAAGTGATTTAGCTCTTGCAAATGTTACACCCATACTTGTTGCAATGATTTTACAATCGGCGTATCATTTCATTTCAGACCAAGTTGCTGCTAGTGGCCATGTCAGTGATGAAGAGTTGAGTATAGAGGCTTTAGAGGAGATGGATTTCAGCGGAGAAGAGGACGACGACGAGACTCCCTGCCTAGTGGCACCTGCCCTAAGAGCTCCCAATGGTCTCTTGTGGTGTCTTCAGACGGCCCAGCAGCATTCACCAGGAAGAGAGCCAGTGCGCAACTCTTTCCGTGCTTCTCACATTGGATTCAGTGTCGGGTTTCATCCTCAGACACCATCAGAAGCATTCAAGGCATATTTTGGTGACAGTTTGCACCTGACACTTCTCCATACTAATCGTGAGGGTCGCCGTATCGCTGCTGCTAAGCACACTACATGGCCATTATCAATGACTGAATTTGAAGCCTTCGTAGGTCTGTATCTGATTGCTGGCGCGTTGAAGGCTGGGCACCGTAACACTCGGGAGCTTTGGGATCTCAGAAATGGCAATCCGATATTTAGGGCTTCAATGAGTTTCCAGCGATCCCAGCTGATCAAAGCTGCTCTTGGATTTGATAACAAGATGAGACGTGACCACACCGATCCACTGGCTCCTATCCGTGAAGTTGTTGATCAAGTGAACTCAAACTTGGAAAGTCACTATGATCCGGGATCCCTTCTGTGTGTTGATGAACAGCTGGTGGAGTTTCATGGTCGTATTCGCTTTCAACAGTATATACCTTCGAAGTAAGCCTAAAAAGTTTGGTATAAAAATCTTTTGGATTACGGACGCTGAAAATAGCTTTCCTTTACGCTGCCTTGTTTATGTTGGGAAAGAAACCCTACCGGAATCGGAGCGAGACTGTCCAATCAGTGCATCTGGCCAAGGCATACATGGGTGTCGGGAGGAATATTACAATGGACAATTGGTTTACCTCGGTCAATCTGTGCGATCGACTCACAGATGCCAAAACTATAGTGTTGTTGGAACCATCCGCAGCAACAGGCGTGGGGTTCCTCCCGCTGCGAAGTCTTCTCAAGGAAGAACGAAAGGTGACTCTCGGCATTTCGTATCTGGTCAAAAGGTGCTATATGCTCCTATTTTGACAAAGGCAATGCACCCGTTCTCCTTCTATCGACAAAGCACACCTATGACAAGCACAACGAGAATGAGAAGCCCGAAATCGTGGAATGCTACAATGCGACAAAGTCGGGAGTCGATAACCTAGACAAGTTGGTCCGTAGGCTACTTACCGAAGCCAACGGAAGTGCCGGAGATGGCCCTACGGTGTGTTCATGGCACTGATGGATGTTGCTGTTATTGCAGCCATGAGAACAATGGCAGCTACGAACCATTACTCCTTCAAGATGGATCTTGGCTACGAGATGACCCTCCCTCTTGTTCTTCAACGTGCTACTCATTCTCGTCTAACCAACTCAATCAAAGTGGCCATGGAGTTGGTCGGTATCAAACCCAACATCTCGCAGCCTGCTGTCGACAGCAACCAGCAACGTCAACGCTGTCGGATCTGCTTGGATGAAGGTGTAAAGGAAGGGAAGACTCGCTTCAAATGTGCTGAGTGTCAAAAAGCCATCTGCATACAGCATGCAACAACCGTCTATTATTGTCCTGATTGTATGTAATACTTATGAACTTTCTCCATTACTCAGTAATGGAATACAGCAGCTGACTATTTCAATTATACTGGTACCTGGATGAATTGTGTTTTACATTATAATACGTACAGTATGTAGGCCTATAATTGACAACTGCGCTATTGATAGCGCTATCACTTTTTAGATAAGCCAGATAAACATATATTTCCACAGACTACATGGCATCACGTAAAACAGTTTCACAACATAGGCCTACTGTGGTAAGCATATAGGCCTAGTTATTAGCTGAAACTAGCTAAATGCAGAAGTGAAGTGATGATAAACCATGGTATTCTAAAATCCAATGTTCCTACAACCTTCACTATAGATGAATAGCGGTGCTTATCTTCAATTTTATTACGGGTCTGGGCAGACCCGGGTTCATCATTTACCTAGTCTTACGTGAGGACATCATTTAACCGTTAATGTGTGGGTACCCCAAAAATTGACCTAGCTATTTTAAGGACAGCAGGTCTCCTCATATCCGGTTATATAATAAAGTAATTAGAAAGAAGTAAGTTAATTTCGCGTTGAAATTACGACTCCTGTCTGACCCGTGTGTTTTTCATTGCTTTCATTCTATATGATCAAGCTGTTAGCCGAAACCTCGCGATCGGAAAAAATCTGTGTACTGTGTATTTCGGAAATTAACTTGATAAAAGCCATATGTGCAAAAAAGTTTGAATAAGGTTAATAAAGTAATTGTCAGCATTTGCGTAAAAGGAAGCTGTGCTTAGTCAGAATATTCAAGATGAGCTAAATTGTGATAGTGGTTCATATAAAGTTCATATAAATAAACGAATTTTTCTTTTTATTCCCGATAGGTATTTGGATTCAACGCAGTTATCCTTCATTTGCGAAGCAATCTCAGATGAACATCCCGTCTTAACAGACAATAATAATGAAGATGCAAAGGTAAGCTTCATTTCAGACATCCATCCATCTATGAGAATTTTCCACCTAATGCTTACAAGCATTACAATAAGCTTACAAGATTGATCCGTAGTCATTTAAGTATACTTAATTTTCGAATTAATGGCCCTTGAAACAAAGAAATATCTGACTTCATGTCTAAATGCAGATCAATCAGTTGCTGTCCACGCCTTCATTTTGAGTTTTAATAACCAAGTGATCTACGTTTCAAGTGCAATGCTAAAATTAGATACGTCAATACGGGGATTATGAATCTGTGCTTATGTCATACTTGCAGACTTAAATTTGTATGGTGGATTCATAACTTAGATTATCTTGACGAAAAATTAAAAAAATTGTCCTGATCCCACATTGGGAAAAATGGATAATTCTCATACGTGCATCGATCACTCATGAATGCAAATTATGAATTACAGAAGTTTTGGAGAATCTGACTCATACGGCGCCTGAAAGAATTTGGGGCGTCTTTGGCCCCAAATGAGAAATTGTTATTTATGCGACAAAAATTTGGAAGGAAACGGAAAGCAAGTATAGATGAGTTCCATAACGCAGTGCAAGTCAACGTTAATAAGTGGTAAGCCGCCTATTTATTGTTTACAGTATACAATGATAAACGGTGTCCTATTTCTGTTATCCAGCATGTCATCAACCACAGATCTTCCTGAAACTGAATCAATGGAAACGGACACTGATAAAGAGAGCGACGTGGAAAGTCTATCGACCAGTTATTGCCCCAGATTCAAAGATTATTCCATAAGCCGTGATGCTGATCGGGTAAGTATACTTCCTCGTTTTATGACAATTGTATTGGTAATTGAAGTGTGAAGTAAATCAGACCTATTAAATTAATTAACCTATTAACCCTTAGCTTTTATCATGTCTCCTTGGATACCCGACCAAGCGCGGTCCTGTACATTTAAGGCCTATTGTACATTTGTCCTTTTGTCCTATGTTCATTTGTACATTCAAATGCCTGAGGTACATTTCAGTCAATAGTGACTCTATTTTTTTTTTTTTTTTTTGATAGATGCTAATCTTTCCTTATTATAAATATAACTTTTGAGGCTGTGCATCTTAAATGTACAGGACCGCGCTTGGTCGGGTTTGAGCGTCCAGGATGAAGCGGTCGAAACGCGATCGTCCTGACCAGGTTCCTGTTGATGACCTCATTAAAAATAGTCAAATAATTTGTATGCATATTTTGTAGAATTTTATTTCACGTTTTAGCTTAAGGAACTAACATTAATTCTCTTACACACCTGGTAGATTTTAGATAGCGTAATCCCGCTGTGTTAGCTAGATCTGGTATTTTGATTGGAAACAGACCTGTCCTCTTATCATCTGAATGGGCAGACTGTTAAATAGGATCTTTTCAATATATGAGTGATAAACATAATTTTGAACAGAACGACTTACTCGCCAATTCATTACATATGAGGAGAGGAGAAGCGTTGTTTGTCCTTCTAGTAAGCCTTTTTAAAAAGTTTTAGACATTTTAGGATATAAAAATTTTCTTTTAAATCGTATTTTGTACCTATTGAAAATTAACTAGTCATTAGCTTGTTTTTTTTTAATTTTGTTACCTTGACGCACTTTGCTACGTTGAATCTTGCAACCTTGTATATAGAGCACCTGTAATTTAAGTAAATTACGTTTTTCAATTTAAGACAATTCAAAGCAGTGGCTACTTAAAAAGTTGAGTGAACCATGTGTAACCATACTGTGCTGCATTACAATGTACAAGTATACTTTTGGAGTTGCCTGACTGACACCTGTGGACATCGTATGTAAATTGATTGATCTTATTAATGGATTATCAACCAAATTACAATATAGAAAATGCGAGGAATATCTTGAGCCGAAAATATTGATAGAACGGATTACTTATCAAACGAAATTCGTATCAGGTAAGTCGAATGAAGTGATGATAGATAAATTAAGTAATTAATAGCGGTTTACCTGCGCACTACACATTATACCAAGCACTGAATTGACTGAAATATTTCAACAGATAACTTTTGAATTAGATGTGATGTAAAAAATGTTCCTCTGGTTATAAATGTTTGACTATAGGTAAAGCAAGCCAATATTTCACGACCATTCAAATAGAATCGTGCGGACAGAATGACATCGTTAACGAATCGCTTCGCATGAATACAGTAAATCCAGTCGAAGCTCGTTAATTCGGACACGGATAATTAAGACTTCGGTCAATTAAGATCATACGGCCGCGGTATTTTTTTGTATATTTGGCGGCTTATATAAGTTGCTTTGAATTCAGACTTTCAATAATTAAGAGATAGTAAACCTGGTATTTATACTCTTAATTATCGAGCTTTGACTGCAAGATACTTTGCACAGCGTTGGCGCTAGTTGATGGTTCGCTGCAATGAGATAAAGTCAATTCTGGTAACGTGACATTAGACGGGCGTGAATTAGACGGACATTAGACATGAGGGGTAAACATTTTCGAGTAAGCTGCAACGTTTAAAACATTTCATTTAACCAACCTCATTCCCATAGAGATTTCACTAAGTTATCTCATTTTTACATGTTACCACTACATTTATGCATCATCGCGATAGGCGTACCTCTGTATAGCTGAACATAGACGAAGCTATAGCTGAATTTTCTTAAATTTGCGTGCTTTAAGTTTGCTCAACTTCATCGGCAAATTAGTCTTAATTATTTTTAGTAAGCTTAATGAGTCTCATTCGATCTTCTTTCTCTTTGAAAGAAGATTTTAATGTTTTACAAAAAATATTTTGCAATTTTCAGGGATATCTGTGTAATTGATGAGTCGATAGCTTGTCAATATAGATTAATTGATATTGTTGCTTGAAGCAAATGATTTCGTCAGATCGAGAAAGCCTGTCTTAAGTCGATTGGAATTAAAGCGTCTATGCTGGTTTATAAAAAGTGTCTAATCTTCGGAAGTACTTCATCCAGGCTCGTGAATATCCCATTCCTTGAACTGCGAATATAAAAGGGCCATATACTAACACAGAGTGCCACACTATTAGGTTTAATCGTTTTGAATCTGTTCAAGTTTTATGTGCGAATGTGTAGCCTTCAGAATGCAAATTTAAACAGATATAAATAATGAGAGCTATGCACAGTTAATTGGATTTTTCAATCGTGGCAGAAATCTTCAAAATTCTTGTTTCACATATCTTATCGGCTACAACGGCCAGAATTTTAGCTGAGCTGATATTTTCTATCTGAAGCCTCGTCTAGCCGTAAACCGTTCGCTCGCCTTTGGCCATGTCTAGTCACAATTTCTTCTGTGGCCATGTCATCAATTCTATTAGATAGATCTCAGAAGAAATAGAAGAGCTGTATTAAACTTTTTGCATGTTAACATTTTCTAACAAATAATCTGATAGTTGTTTCAAGATGCGAGCGCTGCAATTGATCACAGTCCAGAGAATAAATGTATTTCCGGTTGCGTATCAATCTTCATAACATATTCTATCACCAGGAAATTGAAGAAATTACCGGGTGATTTTCGAAAATATTGGATGAGTTGTTTCAGACCTCCAATTCTATCTGATAAACTGATAAACTTCACAGCCTATAGTGATGTTTTTTATTCCTATCCTGCAGGAGCGCATGATATTGACTAATTCTTTTAAGAGACCGGTCCACTTATTCCTTGACTTACGACTGTCATTCAACGGTTTCGTTGCATGAATAGAGAGAAAGATGAGTCGCGCAAATCTGAGCTAGAGCACCGAAATGGCATTTCGCTCACTCACTAGCTCGCTATAACGTTCAGAATTTGGCAGTGACTGCTTTCTGTCTGGTTATTGAAATTGGTCGTAATTCCTGTGGCTCAGCAGATAGAGCCGGTCTAAACAGTGTTTCTACATCGAACTTGATGCAGACTTGCTTTTATGCATAATTAAGGTTTATATTGACCTTGGGTCTAAACAGTGTTTCTACATCGAACTTTATGTAGACTTGCTTTAATGCATAATTAAGGTTTATATTGACCTGGATGACTAGTTGACTACTTTCAATATTAGGCACACGTGAGATTTTCAATTCAAAATGAAGGCAGAAGCTGTCACTGTCATTTGCATCACTCAATGATTGTCGGCATTAAAAGAGCGGTGCTACCCACGACCTGATTATTAACTGAATCATTTAAATGACTTTTGCAGACACAAATGATTTACTGGAATCACAAAGCCACTCACATCGTTTTGAAATTATTTGCTCTGTTTGATTTAGGTACACCACAATGAAGTGGAAATGTACTGACGTACGTGGAGAAGCTTCACCATTTTAAAAGCAGCTTTATTTTTCAGGCAAAGCAGTTCTCACTGATCGGCGGCAGCGGACTAAACAATTTATGCCGTCGAATATTTTGAAGGATTTTGGCTGCGGATATTTCGAAGAAGTATTCATTTCACGGCAGGAACAACAAATTTCCATTCAAGAATTCCCGAATTTATCGTGCGGTATCAAACTTTCTAGATCTCATGTGACTGAGAAGGAAATAGAGGCCTCTTTGCAGAGCGTACTAAAGCACGCAAAAGATAGATCTGATGGAAGGAGCCACCAACGCTCCCCTGCAGCTGAGTAATTGTGCCTGATGCCCCTTTTCTCAATAGGTGACTCAATTTTTCATCTCTTGTATTTGGTGTTATATCCTGGTTATCTGTGTAGCTGTTATTGTGCATATAATCTAAATAGCAGGAACTTTATTAACAACATCAAACCCGCATGTTTCTGTTGAAATTTTAACTGGAAAATCGATGCTTTTTTCTGACAATTTGGAGTCATCAAATTTCAATGTTATTAAGAAAGTTCCTGTTATTTAGATTGTACTACATATGTCTTTCGATGCCTTTCATAGAACATTTTGTAACCTCCATAGAACAATTGTATTTTTCGATCGTTAAGTTGTACTTTTGTATCTTCAGTGCTTGTAAATACAATTTTCATGTGTGCACATTAAATTTTCATTGAATCGGTGCAGGTGTATTGCAAAATATCGTATTCTGTGTAATTTCGTTTTATTTCTACTACTCCTCATAGCTAGGAAGCTTATTGGTTTTCAGTGGAGCAATACTGAAGCACCTGCATCTTAGGGAGATAGCTAGTGTTTTACTAATTAATAGCGCAATGGGAAATTTCAACTGAAGGGTAGGGGCAAATCGGTAGAATCGGCGACCGCACCTCATCTGCTAGGCGACCGCTGTTAGACCTCCGGGCGACTGCGCCCCGGCTCTTAAGGCGACCGCCCCAGGCAGTCAGGGCGGTGGACAAATAGGAATCCCCGGCGACGCTGAGGGCGACCTTTAGGCGACTGACCATGGCGGTCGCGGCGACCGCTCTGGTCGTTCAGTTTTGAGTGTTTATATTAGTAAGTGTGGCAACATGTTTGAAGATTGCTTGAAATACAGATTTACATGTAGAGTATCGGTAATGATGCCCAATAGCTAATTATTAAATATGTGTAAATAGGCCTACAGGTACATGCAGGCTATTGATCAACTATAGTAGTGCCTACTTCTTGTTAGGTTATCGCCGTCTAGCATATTCAAAAGTAGTTAAATCACTAGTACTGATATTTATGCCAGTTAAACATGCAATAACCCCGCCATGTATCGGTAGTCCATAAATGTAAATTATATTTTATGCATGTATTATACATGTACAGACATGTATGACATGTTTGGAATCATGAATAAAATTGTAAATAAAATACATAATTCCTATAAAGACGTGTAGTTACTCGTACAAGTTTCAAAAGATGATAGTAGAAAAGTTGCATGCATTCCTTGCACAGGTCTGATTGATGACTATTGCAACGAGGCTTTTCACACTTGCCACAACAAACGAATGTCTTTCGATCAATGCGTGAAAGACAAAAAGCACATTGAACACTCTTTTCCAAACGACGTCCCTCGACACGCTCAGATTAAGAAACCGCAATAGCCGACGAGTTTCATGGCAAGTTTTGTAGCTTCGCGATGATTTGCTGGTGAATGGAGACGTCTTTGAATCTGCTTGTTCACCAACTGATATCCTGCATTCACAAGAAACTTGTGGTGCTGCTGAGATTTTCTGGTTTCATCGGGATGCCTGCTGTAGTAGCAGCCATTATTTCCAGCAGTATCTATCATGTTGGCAAATATCGAGACCGGCCAACGTCGGCACTCTCGATTGCAACTGAATCCACGAGGTTGCTTGTCCGCGATGTTGTACTGTTGTACTGTTGTCCTGTTGTACTCGAGAACAGTACATGCTTTCGTATTTATTTCGGGCTCAGGAGCATATCGATGAAAGTTATCAACGAGTAACACAGGTTTTCGACCTTTGTCCCAGAACGAAACAAGTGCAGTACCCTGCTCATCGTAGAAAACTTTCGTGTCTTTCCTTTGACGACCCTCGATGGACTTGGTGACGGCCGGTACTCCTCGATTATTATTTCGGACGATACCAATGTACGTGGTATTCAGTGGCGTCACGTGCGCCCAGACCATAGGCCTTCACTCGGCATTGGAATACTATTTTTATACCAGACATTTTTTGTGTTACAACATTAATTTTCATAAAAGTTGAATTTTTAACAACAATTTCCCGAACATCTTTTAAGGCCAAGTGAACGTGCTCATGAGAAGTGATTGCTCATGTCTCTTACCCGCCTTACTCAAGGAACTGATTACTATATCCCCTCTCTGTCCAGACCACATTTTCTCGAGAAAAAAGGAGGCAAGGTCAACAGTTTCTTGCGTTTCTCATAGCCGGTCAGCCGCTCACAGGTTTGAAATTTTGATGCATTAAAATGTCTTGTGTATTTCTTATTTCTTTCTCTGTGAGTACTTTCAGTTTTTATATCAGGTGTTGGCCTACCTTGCTTGACGACTGTCATCTTTTCAGTATATTCCCTTCGGACGAAAGGCGTGGTTGTGATCTCATCTGCAGTACTAAACATAGTGTCACATCAATCACGTAAAAACAAATTATGGAATTCTACCGAATCTGGGTGTCCGAGTCAGATGCATCACTCTGCATTCATTGGAGAACGCTCATCATCTGATCGCAGTCTTGTCTGAACGTCAGCCATCTGCTAATGTTGACGTAGTGGCCTCTCTGATATAAAGCGAATCCAGGAACAATTGGGTTGCGCTTCCTTTACTATATTTAGATACCGCGCCTCGATCAAGAATCGCGTAGAATTTTATTGCAAAAATTGGAGAAGACAAAGCATTATATCCATCGGGAAAGCCAATAATGGCGCGGGCGCGTGCTCTTGCTGCCTCACACGCACACAACTCTCTTTCGCTCTGTCTAAACATCAATTAATACTCCGTCTAAACACACGACCAGCTTGTGTATCTAATTGTTGGAAGAAAACAGCTGTGATTCGAACACGTGCTGCAAAACTGTTCAATGAGGTTGAGCGTCTGACTTTGAGACGGAGAGCTGTGCACTGCTGTCACGAGAAGCTATCGGATTTAAATGAATGATGACACTTTTCATTTTTATAATTGCTGGAAAATTACTTTTAAGGATGCGCCGAAGGCCTCGCACGTACGGAGAAGATGCCACTGGTGGTATTATTTTCTCTAAGTGCATCAACCAGTTCCATGGAAGTATGCCAATTATCAGCAGCTAGCTGACGACCTGTGCCTAGCTACGGTGCCATCAAATGCACAGTAACGCCGAGTGTTGTGACATTTTCATTTGGCCTGATGGTTCCAACTCCAATGTAAACAATTCCATCTAAAATATAGAATGTCTCAGCACAGTACAGCCGCAGGAATTTTATCTCGAACTTTCCAGGCTTGGACCTTATATATTGCTGGAATCGGACTCTCCCGTGGAACTCAAGAAGCTGTTCGTCTACTGTCAAGTAGGGACTGGGAATGAAGAAGCGAGACAGATCAGTGTTGAATTCCTGAAATACATCCTGTACCGGTGCAAGTTTGTCACTGCGATCGCGACGTAATGGGTCATCAAATCGTAGCACTGATTTTATTTGTAGGAATCTCGCGTGTCATGGTTGCTTCATGGTCATTTCATACAGCGGTGTGCGGTCGCTGTGTTGCAGCGGTGCACATTTGTTCATCACAGAACTGAAAAGTCATTCCTTATTACGAGCCGAAGAAGTATTTTGCGCATAGTACCAAGTTAGTATACTTAGTCTTACATATGACAATACATTGAGATAAACTGCTATTCAAATTTCTAAATTTTGTTAATGTTCCTAATGTTAAATAACGCATTCTTTTAATGGCTTCTGACTCAACTTTTTGTGATGTACTATTTTGTAGATTATTGGGCATCAATCACTACTCTAGAGTTGGTCGCAACTTCAAGATTGAACTGAAAACGAACTACGGAAAATACTCGGGTATGACTCACCCGATCCGTTCTTAAACCACTATCTAGTTTTATTTAGTTATTTGTCTAGAATTGCAACTCATGACTCTCACAGTTTAATGAGGTCATATATTCATTAAAAGTCACGAAAGGAAATTTGGCTAATAGAATCACAAGCGAAAATATCTTGCGTTGAAGATGTCGTCGGGTACTGTATACCCGTAAAGTAGGACAACCGTTAAATGAAATGATTTGCTGTAAGATAAATTGTTGAACTAAATATAGACCTAATCTGTAAAATTCGTGTGAGGTCAATTGACTTCATTGTGTGCAGACACAAAACACTTTAAGTACGTTAGCCATCTATGATTTTCTAATCTAGGGCAAAATGAACACGGTGTAGACTTGAACGCACAATTTATTCAACTGCACGCTATCGAACAATTATGTACTATTTGTATACTACTTTTTGTATTCTTTAGTAGACTGATAATATTTCATTTTCTTTACAGATAGAATGATTTTAGTGATTATCTTTGTGATAGTCATTGCTTTTATTATTATTATTCGGTTATGTAAGAACGTTTGGGCATGATGAGCTATTTCAGACAATCACAAAAGCGGATAGGCCCTACCTACTCCTCTAGGGTTTCTAAATCAAATGATCGCGATCTGATTACAACTGTAGTCTGATCTTCATTACAGATAATCTTTCGATGAGCACACAGTTCAACTAAGTCTGCAAAGAACTTGGTCTCATTGTAAGAAGTTCTTCCAGTGACCAAGAAGTGAAATAATTGGTCAACTTGTATGAGGTTCATGTCCGTCCTGGTGCAGAATACGTATGGCATCTCAGTACTCTGAACATTTAGCGAGCACATTAATTGTTCATGGCATCATACGAGAGGAAATTGGTGAAGCGCATTCTTCGATATTCAAGAGTTTTCCAATCCGTTTTTTGCCGCAGGAAATGAAAATGATGTTTGTGGTCGTACTTTTTTATATTTTCATTTCCTGTGTCAAAAATAAAGCTGCTTTTCTGAATATCAAAGAACGCGATTAGCCATCACGACTATCGACATAACTTTTACACTGCAGCAATCGCAAAGTAGGCCTATTGGAACATGTCTGTCGACGTCAACTCTTTTTGTAATGTTGAACTATTTTCATAGAACATAATGTAAAATTTCTTTCCTGCGTCAGAAATAAAACTGCTTTTCCTTTGAATATCAAAGAACGCGATTAGCCATCACGACTATCGACATAACTTTTACACTGCTGCTATGATTAGGATGGGGTCATTTTCTGAGCTGAGTACTCGTTTGGAGAATATAGTTCTACCAATACAAAATACTCAGAAAAGCAGATTTTTAGAGACAATTGCTGCTTCGGGAAAATTATTCCGATTTTCGAATGTCTTGCAATCTTTCCCTATCTTTATCCTTCCATACTCGCGAAATATGGGATAAAAACGGTTTCGACAGTTTACTTTATTTTGCAAAATCAATTTTACAAATTATATACACGCTATATTTACATTGCATAATCATGATGACCGTTACTATGAATGCTTCGGAGTTCCCAAACCATACTTCGCCTTGAGTCGATCAAGCTCCTCCTTTTTCTTATCCAAGTCAACTTTCTTGTACATCTGAAAGAATGAATTTGAGATTGTTACGCATGCTGACATGGAGGATCAAAATCAAAAAATCAATAAACCGCACTATTTCCCGGATAATTTGTCACCCCTCAGATAAAGAAAAATGTCGAATTT
The DNA here is from genome assembly GCA_907163375.1 of Prostheceraeus crozeri. Lineage (NCBI taxonomy): Eukaryota > Metazoa > Platyhelminthes > Polycladida > Euryleptidae > Prostheceraeus > Prostheceraeus crozeri. Next base: position 752,737 of record CAJQUW010004013.1, read on the forward strand.
TGCATGTAGGCGAATTAACAGTATTTACATTTATTGCAAATATCTATTTGGGAAGTCGAAAACAGGAATTAAGTGCGTTGACAAATTAAGAACAGTATTTCATACCGATAGTCAATTTTCACAGATCCAGTGTGCACTCATATGTGAATCATAAGTTGACTATATAGCAAACACACTTAGCGTGTATAATTTCCAGTCAACACTGGCACTTGTCAGAAACGTGTTGTATCATGAGATTTTTCTGCACTTGAAGGTACTGCTGTGATGTATGAGTATTAAGCAGATCTAACTCAGACGAAAATCTCCTCTGCTCACAGCATCGCAGCAACTCACTAGAGATGAAGCGTCAATAAACATCATAAAAGTAAAACTTCCTCATTCTTCAAATCATATTTTATGTATTAAAATGCTTTTCTGTTTACTGATCTCTACCGAAAAGCAGACATGACATCGGTAAGCATATTTCAATGACCATGAAATGTGACTCGCATTATCGTTATTGAGCGTCGGTTGTGTCTAAGACATCTCTGTGCATCGAGGAATTTTTCATTCATCATATCATCGATACAGTGATCCCCTGAGCTGGATTTATATACCATTTTGATCGTCGTCTTGAGATCCGTCGTTTGGTGTGACTTTTGTCTCCATATATCAAGTGGGAGCTGTGAAATTCGGCGTGGGGAGGATCACGTAAGTTTGTGTCACTGTGCGCATGCGCGAATCTCGTGTGCTGATTCCACAAGTACTGTTGCACTGCAAACCATCGTTTACTGTGTATCTTCAAATGTGGTTATCTCCGCGTCATTTCTCAACAGCTGTACTGGTCTAGTGGATTAACACACTAACTTGCAATCGAATTGCTTCTGGTGACCTGGGTTCGAGATCATCTGGCTATCATTTTGGTGGATCGTTGGTGCGCATCGTGATTTTGACATGCCTGATAACAACGACTTGTCTGCTTGTTCTCGCTCTTCAACTCGCAAGCTATCCGCTAGTCAAATAAGCAAACTAACGAAGGCTCAGCTGCAAAATGCCTTGGTAGAGGCACTCTCATCATCGGAATCAGATGATAAACTTCACTCCAAGTCAAGCGTATCGGAAGAAGTGCTAACTGTCCAGTTTTTCAAGTCATTCATTACTGAGTTAGAAAGCAGACTTTCGAACCGCATTGATGGGGTTATCTCCAAAATAGACAGCATTGAAAGGTCTATAGAACATATAAAGTCCAACCAAGTTCGTATTGATACGGAGATGGAGGGAATTCGGAAGACCGAGCTAAATCAGTAACTCTACATAGAGAATCTGGAGTATGAGAAAAGAAAGAATAACGTCATAGTTACCGGTGTGCCCGAAGGTAGATTTTGCCATGAAGATGAGACTCTGGAAGACGATAAAGAAAAGATTTTGTACCTACAAGATTGCATTGACAATGCGGTCATTCATGGAGATATCGTTGCTACTAAGCGTCTTGGTCGTGAGAAGATTGGCAGAAATAGGGCGTTGCTTGTGCAATTTGATGACATGAAGGACCGCAATATGCTGTTATTTCAACAGAAGAAGCTGAATGGAAATGCATTTGGAAAGGTCTATGTCAATAAGGACGTTTCATATCTTGTCAGACAAGAAGAAAAGAGACTTCGTGATGTTAAGAAAGACTACAAATCGAGATTAAGACCTAGCGATCGCATCTACATCAAGTCCTCGAAGTTGTATTTGAACGATACAGTTCTTGATAGGGTGAATATAGAGAACCAGCTGTTTTGACAATTGGAAAGAAAAGGAAATATTACTCATTCATTGCTTCAAACGTATTGGACTTTTTTGGCAAGATGGTATTCGTCTATGATCCCTCATTTATCTAAATCGTTAGTCTCTTTTTCGAAAGATACGTGCAGTTGCACTGATCAGAATTCCCTATTTTACAAATCTTTCCCGGATGAACCAATTATAAACGTAAAGCCTGTCGATGTTGTTATGTGGACAATGAATTTGCGTGGTCTGCACTCAAATTTTGAATCGCTACTAATGCGATTGGAGACTGCCTCACCATATCCTTCGGTCATAATTATCAATGAAACATTCGTTAATCCTAACATTCACGATGAATCTGCCTTTCAAATTCATGGCTTTAATTGTTTTCGGGCAGATCGTCCTACTCACGGGGGTGGCACAGCCGTCTATGTGAAGCAAGAGATTCTTTCCAGCACCCTTTCCACGACAGTTACGAAAGAATATGAGACCTTGTGGATTCAACTATTTTTAAGTCCCAGCAATGTTGTACTCTGTGCATGTTACAACTCCAGCCAGTACTCTGTCACAGTGTTTAATCAGATTAAACGTGATGCTATTGCTCTTTTTTCAAGACATTCAACTGCAAAGTTCTGCATTGCTGGTGATCTCAACATGCATGACCCTACCTGTTTACCGTTTACGAATCATTGCTCGCCCTCTGGGATTAGCGGCTTTGACCTGAGTACTGAGTTGGCCATGAATCAGATAGTACGTGATCCAACTAGGATCTTCTCTTCGTCTACTGATGGAGTTCTTTCTGGTAACTTGCTGGATGTGGTCCTTGTGGACGACACAATCTTTCTCATACTTACGTACGGAGCCCCCTGTTGGAACTAGTGATCACTGTGTTGTGGTCTTTAGTTTCAAGGATGTTAGTATGAGAGCTGAGAAGCCAAACGTTTCGTCGGTCGTCGTTTGGGACTACAAGAATAGCGATTGGGAAGGACTGCGTGGAGATATTGCTTCTGCCAACTGGTGTTCAATCCTTGACACTGAAGATCTCGAAACCTGTTGGTATCTCTTCTCAGAAGTCATTCTAGACGCTATGAAAGTGAATATACCGATAGTGAAGCACAATCTAAAGAGAAAGAAGTGGTTCAATCGTGAATGATGGCTTTTGACCAAGAGGCTGTACTTGTGGAACAAGTGGAAGATGCATCGGCGCGATTCGGATTACTCAGAATACAAGAATGCTAGAAACCTACTCAACTCAGCCATACGTCGTGAGAAGTGGACTTACTCTAACAAGATAGCAATTCGAGTTGATGGTGTTAATGGCAGAGATTGGTGGAAGCTAGTTAACACAGTCCTTGGAAAATCGAAACGATCAAGAATTCCTAAAATGTTGCTCAACGGAGAGTCGACAGATTCAGATACCGATATTGCTGAAGCCTTTAATCGCCATTTTGCCACTCAGAGCAGCATTTCTGATCCGTTTCGTCCTGCTCCTAGCTTTACTGACACATCCACGAGTGAGATCATTTCAAATATCAGTTTCCTCGAGTCCGATATCTATGCTGCAATTATGTCGTTAAAGTGCAATACTTCTACGGGTCCTGATGGGATTCCAGCGACTGTGCTCAAGAACTCTGCCGATGTTCTTTGCAAACCTCTGGCGTGCTTATTCAATTCATTTTTTCATTCTGGTTTCATTCCCCTTCAATGGTGCACAGCCCAAATTGTTCCAATCCATAAGAAAGGTGATAAATCTCGTCTGAAAAACTACAGACCTATCGCTCTTTTAAGTTTAATCGCCAAGATCATAGAAAAGATTATTGCATCTGTGATTCGCAACCACCTGAACGAAGCTGGCATCCTCTCCAATGCACAGTTTGGATTTCGTAGAGGTCATTCTTGCGCCCATCCAATATCAATCCTCGTACAAGATAGCTTGCATTGTCTTGAGCAAAAGCAGTCGATGCATGTCATCTCGCTTGATATGGTGTCAGCGTTTCTGAGAGTTTGGCACAAGGGTCTCATTGCAAAATGTCACCATTATGGGTTGCATGGCGAACTTTTGAGATGGCTTGAGGCATGTGTATCGTCGACATCAGTTTGTGGTTGTGAATGGTTTCTCATCATCTATTACTGAGCTGAGTGCGGGGGTTCCCCAAGGCAGTGTATTAGGACCTCTACTCTTTTTGTTATTCATCAACGACTTCCCTGCCTTTGTCAACAATTGCAAGGTGCTTATTTTCGCCGATGATGTTACAATCTATTCCAACTCCCGCGAAGCCATCACCTTCTGCCTAGAGATGGTCAGTGACTGGGCAAATACTTGGAAAGTGAAATTCTCCTCTCCAAAGACTCAATATACCGTGATTAGTCCCCAAAGGCAGATTTTGGATTCAGACCAATCTATTTCATTTCAAGGCTCACACGTTTCAGCAACCGACTCCATCAAAATTTTGGGTCACATCATAGCCAACAACTTATCATGGACACCACATATGTTGCAAAGATTGAAAGTTGCTTCAATGAAACTCGGCATGATTCGACGGACAGGTTACAAACTTTCTAGGTCAGCTAAACTTTATGTCTACAAAGTGGTGATTCGCTCAGTCTTGGAATATGGAACATCAATAATGACAAACATCCCACTGGTGACTATTGAGAAAGTTGAAAGGTTCCAAAGAAAATTCCTTCGTTCCATTGCTTATGATCATAACACTCTGGACACTTTCACGTTGAGGAGAAATTTGTTGTCCATGTGCAACTTGCATCAAATTATTTATGCCAAGTCCCCGGATCTTGTTCTTAGTAGCTTCCAACTCTCTCGAATATCCTTCACACAGGATACGCGAGCGGCTACCAGTGGTCACAAGCTGCAGTTTGCCATACCGGGTGATACCCAATCCACGTGCCATTTCACAAATTCGTTTTTGCCATTTACACTTACTATATGGAACAATTTCCCGGAGAGTATTTGCAATATTGAGAACAATTCCTTTTTTCGACGTGCCCTCCTTACTTACCTTCGCTCAACTTCATAATTTTGTAAATGCCTTTTGTGTTACTATTTGTATCAGCAGTTCTGCTGTCTTTACTTTCAATAAATAAATAAATTCTCGCAGTTCTACAACTTACCGCTCATAACACCATGAGTGACAATTGCAATCATAAACTATTATTTTACTTTGCCCCGCCCCAACGACAGAATTAAACGAAGACTGGAACGAGCTGCCTAATTGTGTAGCACCATTAAAGACTGCACTTTCAAATCTGGGTTGGAGCATGCTTCAAACAATTGATACTCACAACTCTCACCAGTCTAGGTTTAGTTACCTGAAGCGAGAGTGGTGGTCAGTTGTATGACAGAAACCCTAATCCCCCCTGGAAAGCAGACTCGAAATCCTGGATGACCTTTTGAATCAATCACAGGCAGTCTTTCAACTGAGCTATCCTACCACCGAACTGATATAGCAAACCAGATGCACATTATGTATTTCCTACATCAACGCACTTATTTAACAACATGCCCTTAATATTCCTTCTTGTAATGACATCTTAACATTGCAGATTTCAGGGCTCGTGACTGCTGATAGACCAAACATTCCAAACACATTCTCACACGCGTGTGTGTTCTAGTAAATTAGCATGAATAACTGCTATATTACCATGACTATGGTAATGAAGTAATGCTTAATTTGAGACTTCATGATCTCCAAGGCCGAATGCTGGCCATTATAAGCAAATTTGGCAGTTCAATTCATGGAATTCTTTGTCAATAATGTATATTAACCGTAAGTGGCAAAAAATGTAAAGGATGGAAATTTTCGAGCCATTAAATTTGCATCGGTATGTGGGATCACTTAGCGGAAGGGACCACTTAGTATACTAGCAATGGTATGGCATAGAGGCCTACATCTGTAATAGCTCTGCACGCAAATGTACTTCCTATCTTTGGATAGAAAGAAGTATTGATGGTGAACTAATGCAGCCATTTTCTAAGGTGTCAGTCATACTAAATCATAAGTTAGTTCTTTACATCCATCATGCGAGAAAAATTCCTAAAGCGTAAAACGCTGTCTTTCATGCGTGATAAATAACTGGAAAAGTCGAACAGTCATCGTAAATCATACCTGCGAGACCTTATTCATCTATGAGATTCTGGCTACACTCAATTTCCGAGAAGTCCCACATCTATATATACTACTCACTCTACACACGATATGGAACACTACTGACCCAATAGCAAACCTGATAACCAAGATACATGCTCAGTGATAGAGGTGTGGAAATCCAATCAGATCGGAATCCGACTGTTGGATCATATTCGTTCGGATAGTTTGAACAGTTGGATCGCATCGTATTAGTATTTTTATGAAAATCCAAATTAACTCGACCTTGTTAGATTCACAGATGGTCACAAGAAACGGAAGCAAAACTTTGGTCTGGATATATTTTTTAAAATCTCAGTTACAAGTGTATTTTTTAAATCTCAACTATACACGATTAACACGCTCACTTACGACTTTTTCAAATACCTAATGCCTATTGGTTGTAAACACCTTTAATTTAAGCAACAGTTGGCTAAGTAATCAGCAGCAGTAGGATGAGGAACGGATTACAAAGCAGCATGCCATATAGCGAAGAATCGCCAAAAGTGCTCTACTTTGCATATTTCGTGTTCTTCAGGCGGGGTTGTGACAATGGTAATTAAGTCGTCTCACTACCATGGCAATTACTATTACCACCGGCACAGCCCTGTCTTCAGGAGATGCACACTGCAATGTATGTGCATGACACTGCATGTGCGATGTAGTCAGATTATACGAATGTCGAAAAGGATTCGGATTTTGAAAATAGGATGTCTTCTTCTCTTTGGATTCGGATTTTGCTATCGAGACTTCAGAGCGCATTCAACCCCCAAAAACCGATCCGATGCACACCTATACTCTCGTCTTCCATGCAAAACATCCGTGGAACCCATTAATAAATTCAGAATCATTACTTCTTGAAAATCCACATCCTTATTGCTCCTGACTTCGGATCATCAGAATTTTTGGGTAGAATGCCTATTGCATGAAGGAGCCGATTGATCACATCATGACTGCCGGGAGAAGTAACGCTAAATAGGCATGCATCGACGACATACCTGAGAATGACTTTTCAAGGATCAAATCTCTTTCTTTTTTGTCGCCAGAAAATTCTTTAACTTCTCACAATTATGGATGACGGACATAGGGCATGTGCGCAGGAGACCTCTACCATTTCCAATTTTGAAAACTTGTAGGACGAATTTCGAAATACAATGAAATCCATTCCGAATTTACTTCCGGAGGAATTCCGTGCACACTATTGCTACGAGTATTAAGGCATTTTTCGCATATGAAAAATTATTAGCAGGGCATCACAGCATGCAACTTGGATCAACTGCTTATTATATTATGGTCAATTATGCTTTTCGGTGTGCACCCTCTGTGTATCGGAAGTGAATTTGTGAGCGGGAAGCCCAGCGTTATTGAATAGGGCAGGAAAGGAATTCTGACTGACACTGTCCCATGACAATTAAGTTCAAAAATAAAAATGTCTAATTTTTTAAAACATTTCATGACTTAGAACTCAATCATATCGAAGTCGAAGTCAAGGTCAGGCGAAAGCATCGACACCATCAAGATAGAGACTCTGGTTGAAACAGAAAGCACATCTCATTAAAACTTACCTTGTTAGCTTGGTAGTACAAAACGACTAAATATCTGTTGCAAACATTGAAACCACTCAGATGATCACAGGCGTTCTTAGCATCAAATATGTCTTCGTACACTACAAAAGCAGAACCTTTGGTGTCAGGTGTGTTCCCGCTGAAAAGAAAGAATTTCATGTCATAAGAAGGACACTACATTCCATGCGACATGATAGAAGCGTAGGGATGAATATTGCTGCTTAAAAATATTATTGAATCTTAGCCAATCAGCAGAATTACCTCAAAACATGCAGACTCCGTGTGTCAAAATTTGTGGTTAAATGTGGAAAGAGGAATGTCTTCATTTCGCTGATACAAGATTTCCCACCCACATTAACGAATAATGCAAGTAAATTCGATTTAAAGCAACCAAATTCTTTCACGCAAGTTATTGAAGACATATTCATTTAATCTGCATGCAAAATCGCTTTAAGAAGCTTAATAATATGCAATCAATTTGGTCATATCTATGATACAGCGTTATTGCAGCTAAATTCATTATTCAAGAAGCAGAATGGCTTAAATCAGCAATATTTATTCAATCAGCCTCGCTAATGTATGTTGAATATCCAATTGCAATCAAATTCACAAGTAAAAATCACTGAATGTACAATTAGTATTCAAATTCGTAGGTAAGAGCGTGAATGTCAACTCCCTCATTTACAGCAGATGTTCAACAAAAAAATTGATCATTATATGTCCCTAACATCTTGAACATTTAATCTAGTACGCATTAGAAAATGTCAATCTTTTTTCGTGTACGTATTTCTGTATTATACGATAGTAGAAAGTATTCGAGCAGTAGTCTATCGAAATATCAGCCAATATGCATCACATTTCGAACAAAAAAATGAATTTCTTACTGTTGTCATATACTATGAATGTCATATGCTCATGTAAATTGAGTGCAATTCAATATTACTAAATATGTATTGTTGACAATTATTCAAATTTTGTATAGGCCTACATCTAAGAATGCATTTTTCTGTCCAAAGTTAAGTATCTGTGGAGTGTGTAATGGTTGATAAAAGGTATCTTGTTAATTTCTACAATGAAATTCATACTTTTGCTATTTATTGAAGATCCATATTAATTTACAATTTCTGAATGTTCAGGCACTATCAAATTCATAAAATTAACCTTAAAGCATAATTTAAGTTTGTTGTCTCAAAAAATGGTCTGGTCAGCAAAAATGTTTTAAGCATCAACTTTAATATGCGAGTTGTGCATTACTCTAGATTGTGGTAAAAATCGTGATTCTGTGCATTAAAAATATCTTTTAGCTTTCAAAGTGTATGAAAATGCTTATATAATAGACTGAGATTATGAGGTTATAAAGCAAAATCGAAAAGACGAATGATTTCCCTTCAGCATGCTTAATTTTTCATAAAGCAACGTGACAATATTCGTCGATCCTTTCCACTTCATTTCCTGACATAATGAAGTCAAAGCCTATTCTCCAAATGTGATAGAATGGCTGGAGCATTAGACAAAGACACATGTACATGATTGCTCAACCATAGTGGCTAACATATTAAACATAATCTAAAATTTTGAAATTTAAATATACAATTTTCTATTAGCCTATATAGTTATGATGTTCCACTAAAACATCGCGTACTATTGCGAACATGATTTTGTTGCTTGTGATGGTCTTAAGAGTAACAACAGCTAAGTGACCATAGTTCAAGCCCTACCAATAGCTCATCTTATGCATGGTAATTTGATCTTACGTTTATTCATTTCTTTCATTGTCAATATTCAATAATTCATATATCTTCATTGTAGCCTGATACATATCGCCATCTTTTGAAAGAAACGATTTTTTCACTCAAAAGCTTTGTTATTCTTGACAACGACGAAGGAAAATGTAGCTGAAAATCACTCATTTTTCTTAAAAACGTGATCAAGCTGCTATTTAACAAAAAAACATGAGTGCAAAGCCATTTTTAGGATTTTCAAAATATATGTAATATACCAAAGATTTCCTGCATGACGCCATCATCAGTGAGCATTTTTTCTATTAAATGCTATTCGTAACAGTATCTGAAGCAGAGGCAGCAACTGCGCACTTTAGCGAAGTTATTTAGTCATAGCTATAACTGATGACGTGTGTGAAGCTAGCCGAACCACCCAGTAGAACCATTTTCTTATTTCATTAGGTGGTTCCGCTAGCTTCACACACATATACAACTATCTACATGTAGATTGCAACTATAATATCTCATCATTCTATTGTATTTCTTTTTCGATATGCAGGCCTCTATATAAGATGTAATTGCTAAAGCTCTAAACAAATTAGGCTGCTAAATAGCGATGGTTCATTTCTGCTTCAGGCACCGATATCCCGTGATTACCATAGAACTGAAGCAACTATGCCGGCTCGCATCCTTATAAATGAAGAGCGCAGAATACTGTTCTGTACTGAACAATCTGTACCTTAGACCTGATTTAAGATCTCTCTTTTTGAAGAAAATTAAGTGCTAACCATTAAGTGCATGCACGTTACACATAATACAGGAACTTTGAAATCTCTGCAAAAATGATGATGTAGCAAGGTCGAAAAGGCTAAAAATTGCTCATAATAGCAGCTTAAAATTCGCCATAGCGCCGACCATTTAGCCAAACCAAAGCACAAACTTCGTAATAACAATAAAAATATTTGGCGGATCTCTATGAAGAACTCTAGAAAACAAAACGCTGTTACTTTAGATCCACAGGATCGCATCTCCTGCTTTTCCTTTCTGAGAAGCCTTTTCCGTTCTGTTCATTCAAACATATTGCTAAGTTTTTTCCATTTCCAATGTACATGTAGGTTCTGCATAAGCAAACTACTAGAATTATCGAAATCCTAATGCAGATAAACTTACATTCGAATTTGACGAATTGCTCCATACTTCCCGAATATGTCGTACATTTCATCTCCCGAAATGTTGTATGGAAGATTTTTGACGAATAGGATTCTGTTCACCTCAGGTGGAAGCCTGACCTGTAAAGAAGTATTAATTAAGTTTAGCTTACAAGGTGTTGAACGGCATGACATTTTGATTTTACTGGGACTCTCGGTTTTCGCCAAGTTTATAATTCCTCTACTTCGTTTACATAAGACTCTAATGGTACACAAATATGATGCCTCGCTTTTTAAAAATGCCGTCTGCTTTTGGTTAGGAGGATAGGGCAAGAAAAGTCTAAAAAGACAAATCCACATTTCGCCTGATCGACCAGAGATAAATGCTGCTTTTATCAACACGGAAAAATGGAAATATTCAACATCGACTTCCATCATCAGTTGAAAAATGGAGGCGAAACAGAGCTGAGGAATCTATTCAGATGTTGATGGCTTCTAATTTGACAATTTTTTGGTTATTCGTGGCATCGGTTTAAAATGCTTTTTGAAGTTAGATTTTGTGCTACTGCTACACCTGGCTTCACGGAACGCTCTAAATGGGAATTGATGATATTCTTCAAGTCTCCAAAGAGAAGAGGAACCGTGGGGTTCCTCACCAACACTTTCAAATTCTAGCATGAATCAGTTTCATTCATGACGTCCTTGACATATTTTCTATGTGATAATGTCTAGCAATTGATCTATAAATATGTCAATGTGTCAAATATGTCTATAGAAACAAATGAAATGCTTTCAACTCATATTGAGCAGCAAAATACTTAAAGTGGAAAATTGGGGTATTTCCTTGCGAAGTAATATCGATAATCCACTCGACGAGACAGATCTTCGAAAACTTCACAAGAACTTAATTATCTAAAAACTTTGGTCTCCTTAAAGAGGAAATAAAACAGTCAAACAACCTTTGTCTTACTTGACACTTTTTTATTTTATTACAAATATTTTATTTACATAAAATTTATCTGCATATTTATAGAAAGCTTTTATTTACGTACATGGAGTCTACGCAGACCCAATTGAATAAATCTCACAATGCTTGATAAACTTCAAGGACTTAACAGGCTAATCACATTTGTTCATTTGCTGAGTCTGTCAGGATAAGCGTGACATACAGAAGAATTCCAAGCAAATGGAAATCAAACTATTCGATCACTCTTCAGATTCGCAGTCCAGCGACAGTTGCGTCATGAATGATTCGAGGGAAGATCGAACAGTCATAATGAAATGCATCATGACAAATCAGTAATTTATGAGACGGGTAAATATATAGACCTACTTCTGTACTACAACCAGACAAATACAGGGGCAGATAATACGAAGCATCTCGTCCTCTATAGCAAGGACGTAAAAATGGGGTTGATCATTGATGCTTTCCATTTGTTTCAAGATATTTGGTTTGTTGCCTACACTCTTCATAGTGCAACATTGATTTTGCAAGATAATCCTTGATGTCCGACGCCTTGATTTCTCATCGTCAGTATGGGTTCAGAAAGGCTCATTTCACAGGAGACCTCACATATTATGTAACTCATCTTTGGTCATTATCGCTTGACAAGTTTGGAAAGTCCAATGCAGCATCCATTGATATATCATGGGCATTCGATCGAGTCTGGCATCCGGCTCTTCTCAATAAGCTTCTTTCTCACACAATCCATGCTGAAGTTGTGAAGTGGATGGTAGACAGATTTCATAATAGCTTTATTTTAGTTCGTGTCCATTGATTAATCTCTGATCGCCTCACAATCAATGCATACATGTATGACATACATTTACCTGAAGGAACTCTATCGTGAGAGGGCAAGAAGAGAAAGTTGATTTCCTAGAATTCCCATGCTTGGAATTATGTTGTGAATGTCAGTTAGTCTACATTGATGTGATCATTGCTTATCCCACCAAAAGCATGAAACCAATGGCAAAACAAGTGGAAGCTAAACAACTTTAAAAAGAAGTCGCTTGAATTCATATTAGTAGTCCAACACAAAGCGCATACCTTGGCTTACATGAAAATCTGAAAATTTGAGATTTTGCCTTTCGACCAGTTACTTCTTATTCAAAATTAGAAGAAATCTCCAAAAGTTCTTCTTCTCTTCTTCCTCAGCCATTGCCAATCCACTGCTGGATGAAGGCTTCCACATGAGTTTTCCAACTTGTCCTGTTCTGGGCTGCTCGAATCCAGTTGGCTCCTCCTACCGTCTTGATATTATCCGCCTAAAGAGTCTCATGTCTTCCTTTCTGTCTCTGAGGTACCATTCCGTTACATCCTTTGTCCAACGTCCGTCCTTCTGCCGTGCAACATGCCCGTCCATCACCACTTTTGCTTTGCTGCCTCTTTAAAAAAACCTTTGACTACAGTTCCTTCTCTTATCCGGGTGTTCATCTCCTTGTCTCTTCTCGAAATTTTCAGCATCGCTCTTTCAATCGCTCGCTGTGAAGTGCTTAATTTCATCATTTGCTTCTTTATTGTCCTCTACGTCTCGCTTCCGCATATCACCATTGGTAGAATGCACTGGTCGAAGGTCTTCCTTTTTAGGCACATTGGGAGGTCGCTTTTGAATACTTCATCGCCTCTGCTGAAAGCTTGCCATGATTGGGCGCATCTTCGGGAAATTTCTGCTTCCGTTCCTTCTGTCATGCTCATCACCTGGCCCAAGTACACGAATCGATCCACATCTATTTCTGCGCCATTTATCATAATGCGGTGCGGTGTCATGAATTTGTTTATCATACCTTACCTCTCTCGGCAATCCACTTAAGCTGCTTGAATCTGAGAGTTAATCGATGATTTTTTTTCTAGGTCTTCCATTTTGTTGACGAATATTGCGATGTCGTCTGCAAACTTGAGGTGGCTCAGGTATCTGCCGTTGATTGCTACAACATTTTGATTCCAATCTAACTTCTTGAATATCTCCTCCAGAGGGCTGTGAACAACTTCGGCGATATTGGGTCACCCTGCCTTGCTCCTCTTTTAATGTCAAAAGGTTTACTTTCGTCTTCCATTCTTAACACTGACTTTGCTTCATTGTACAGTTTCTTAATAGGACCTATATCTATTTACTAGATATCAACTCCTTGTTTCTCCATGGCTTTGCATTGAATACACATCTATGTTTTGCAGAGTCTAAGGCTTTTTCAAAATCAATGAAGCCAATAGAGAGTGGTTGGTGGTACTCGTTTGCTTTCTCGATCTGCTGGCTCACAGTATGAATGTGGTCAGCCGTCTGCGAAAGCCTGCTCGTTCAATTCCTTGATTTTCATCTAGTATTTTCGTAATACGGTTGCAAATTATCCTCGTGAACAGCTTTGATACGAAAGCGATGTGATAGACCGATAATTCTTCAAATTTCTTCTATCGCCTTTCTTGTGAAGAAGTACTATCGTCCCAATTTTCCAATCTTCTGGGATTTCGTGGTTTTGGAGTCAGCTGCTATGAGCAAGTCCATCACTAGTCCGTCGTTACCACTATAGTCCGGCAGCCAGAACGAGTTTCAGCAGGGAACGAGGCCGAAAGTGAGACTTTCACAGAATGATGTACACCCTATGCCTACTACGAATCGGTGCGTCTTCCGAGTTCTAGTGAGTTCCTCTTCTTGTCAGACAAGATCAAAGAAAAACACATGCAAATCCAATGGGACGCAGATTGCAGTTTTTGGCTACAATGAAATGTTCTATGTTTACTCTGATGAAGCGAAAGGCACCAAGCACAGAGTCATAACTTTTGGCATGAAATGTCTTCAGGTAATTTCCTTTCATTTTCATGCACTCCTGTCTATATAGCTAAACGCATTTAGATTTGGCGAGCCTCTTAATGTCAGCAAACACAAACATTTTGAGCTACTTTATCCACAATCTCACATACATTGCCGATTAGATGCATGATAAGCACATGCACATCATAGGAAATGACCTGCACAACCGTGAACCAATTTCCACAACTCTGCATATTCGTCTTTAGTTCTTGCCGATAGTTTATTGAGCTTCAGTTCTTTCTTTCTTCCATGAGAGCCTTTGTCTTTTCCGACAGTTTGTTGTTTCTTCCACTTTTAATCGTTTGATTGATTAGCTACTGATGATGCAATTTTAAATACGTTGTAATCGGTTTCCACTTTATTTGCTTCGTTTTCTAGATCTGTTAATTCACTGAATCTGTTTGATAGTGCTATTTTGAAATCTTCTCGCTTTTCTTTGATAACACTTGTTTCTATCTTCTGTTGTCTTTTGTGGTGACCAGCTTGACTCGTTCCCATTTTTCATTCAAATTTATGGTTGCACGGACAAAACGATGGTCTTTATGCAGTTCAAAACTTGTAAATTCTTGACTATCTCAGGCCTGTTAGTGCTGATGAAATCGACCCTCATTTTATATTTCCTTATTGGAGCTGACCCACGTCCATCTACGGCTTTTCTTCTTTTCATACATGGTGTTGACAATGAACATCTTATCTGCATCTGTAAATTCCAACATTCTTTGACCTCTGCTGTTTTTCCGTTTGTTCCGAATCAACCGATACCTTTGAAATCTGTCACATGTTCGCTTTTTGTTCCCATCTTTGCATTGAAGTCTCCCATCACCATGGTGTAATGCGTTGACTTCATCCGTAGTACCTGCACTAAGGCATCATATACGGTACTTCTTCAACATCATCGTCATATTCTGATGTAGACATGTAGACTTGCACGATCTTCATTGTATTCATTTTGTTGACTCTGATTATGAGGCATGAAAAACCTGTGACTGTATGTGTCAAAATTTTTTATTCGCTTAACCATTGACTTGTTAATGAGGAAACCTGTGCCATTTCTACCACGGTGGTTGACTTGTGATGTATAGAGTCTGGCTTCAGCCAAACCAATAATGTTCCATTTTACGTTCTGGAGTTCGGAATCGAGTACTTCCATGTGACTATCTGTACTGAGCGTACGAATATTGTAAGTACCTATGTAAAAAAACCGGCGATTCTTAGCAGGGTGTGGAGGCGGAAAAGATGAAAGCGATCGTTTTCATTGGAAGCGGAAGCGAATGCCAGACGATCGCTTCCTCTTCCAAAAGTATCATGATACTAATGACAAACGCAATTCGCGTGTCAGGGTGAGGCGAGACACTTCTGACTTTTGACCTTAAGTCTTGATATGAGTGAAGTAATTAAATAGTCATATTTAGTGCTTTCCCTATTACACCTAATTACAAATTGACACCAGTAATACTAATTGCAGCTATTTCGAATTTTCTCATTATAATGAAAACGAAGGTGCATTATTACAGAATACTGGCATGCGAAATCAGAAACCTCAGTATCATCTTATCAATGACAACTTTAGACAATGCGGATTGGTGTGTCTTGAGGCAATTTCATTATAGCATTCTCAAACAATCCCTTGGTCGTTTAATTTTTATTCACTACACACGTGTTGGGAAAACATGACGTTTTTATTTCACAATTACCCAAAGTTCAAAATTTTCAGTAAACATGAAAAATATTTGACTTTTTGGCGAGTCAAAAAAAAAACGCATACACGTCAGCCATGGTTTACGACAGAAAGTTCGTTGAGACTGCGAAGTTTGAACGTCAGAATGTTATAGCTATCTATGTGATGGCTAGTCTAAGAGCCATAGGCAGCCCTTCACATTGTCGGAGAACCATGTCTACCAGAAGTGACATGTCCGTCGCCATTGGGCCCTTGCTGGGGTAAGGTGCTACATCTCAACAACATGACGGATGCAGTTAAACGTCAGTACCAAGGACCTTCCAAGTAACACCAAATAAATAAATAAGAGAAAAGAAGAAGAGGGGAAGATGGGATATGCGCTGACTCGGTCTAACGAGTTCATCCGTCTTTAATATTATGATGTATTTTATCTATTTTATTCATGTTTTTTTAATTTGTGTCAAATAATGCTAGATGATGAAAAAGACTCGCCATCCAAAAGATTCGTAGGACTTTTGCCATTCATACGAACTGTAGTATTACCTTCCAAAATCGAGACCATGTTTTCAACGTGTGTGTGTGTGTGTGTGCATTGTGTGGATTTACGTCAGTCAGTAAGACGTGGCCAATCACAATGGAGGACCTCAATCGTTTGAGCCGCAGTGACAACGCAATGATCAGATGGATTTGCACTGGACAGCTAGCTGATCCATTGGAAGCTGTCAATCGATGTGCAAGACTCCACTGGTATAGTCATGCTCAAAGAATGCAAGAGGACTCTTGGCCAAAGTGAGACCAAGTCAAGGGGACGAGGACGACCGAGTAAGAGGTGGCGCGACAACGTGCGAGCCGACTACAAGGCATTGAAACTTCGGCGGATCGACGTTGAAGATCAGAACGCGTGGAGAACCGCCATCAGACCGGTTCGACGTCTGCCGATGTCCAACTCTCGTCGAGTGAGTGTGAGTTAGTGACTCGTGTGCAGAAAAGTTTTATTTTCATCGATAAAAAGCAGGACAGTCAGCTCTTTTCAATGCAACCTCCGTTCTTCACGGATTTGGTCCACATTGCAGACAGCTCCTAGAATACCTCGTTGAAGAATTCGGTGTTCTTGAATCGAAAAATGCGATCACTGCTGCTTCGACATCCTCACGTTTTGATAAGTGTTGTCCTCTCAGTTGGTGCTTCAGATGAGGAATAGGTAGAAATCACTGGGGTAGTTTAACAAACGTTTTGGAAATTTAACAAATTTAGTGTAAGAAATGCCTAACAAATAATTGCTACATTTTGTATGTAAGTCGATTTTTGCGAATTTTTTGCGATATTTTGCGAAATTTAGAAAACGTTTATCAAATGCCTAGGTAATATTTGTTTAGTTATCCAAACAAATGATTTTTTTGCATTTACTAAGTTTGATGAAAGAAAAATCTTGCAATAGGCAGGATCCGCTTATGAGTAACTGTCGTAAAAGGCGGTTTTAATTGCATGGTGATTTCAATGTGCGGTAACTTCACCCGTACAATTTTTTTGAACTCATGCATATCACAAGGATGATCATCAGCTCTCATAAACTCTGATTACAATCATCTCTCAATAAAATAGAAATGCAACGTCACAGGAAATACCCAATAATAAAGTCTGCATATCACAGTTTTGCGTCGTTGATAACTGGCTGATTTTTTTGTCATCAAATTTAATTAAATGATTGAAGAATGGAATAATTGTCAGGAAACTGTTGATATTTTTCTATGATGGCCCCAACAATTTCTTTCAAATCTTAAGGAGAGTGCATTATGTCATTTCCATGGATATCGACATATGAAACATGTGGGCCTGAAATGTGCATGTCTACTATTATTTCGAGTATTTTATATATGCCTATTTATATTTGATGAAATGGTGTGTATAAAATAAATATTCAGGTGACTTCATCACTACTCTCTCTCTTTCTCACTCACTCGTTCCCCTTTTCTTCTTCTTCTACTCATTTTTCATCATCTTTCACATTCACTACATGTACACTGCAGCTACAATAGCAACAACATCAGTCATATATTTTCATTATTAAGGGAGCCTAAGCAGTTCTATCGGCACAGACTTTGCTTCTCAAATTGAAGCATTTATTGAAGTTTTAAGTTCCATACCGTGCCCATCAGCAAGTCAACTTTGATCAGTTTGCTCGTGTGTTCGCTAAATTACTTAGCTAGCAATTTGCGAAACTTATGATATTAAATCAGTATGCAACTGAACCAAACAATTACATAAGCATCTCGCTCAGTCTGCGTAATCATATCTCGCTTCTATAACTTTCCGTCACTATATTAAGGAAATTCGCCACGCGCACGCAGCTGAGGAAGTTCGTTTACATTGTTGGCAGCCTGGTCGTGGCCGCATTCGCGAGCCATGACTGAAGAGCAACGGTCGATAATATTCTATCGCTGCGAACTGTTGATACCTGTGACTCAGCGTCCCTGCTTAATAATTATTATCCGCCCACCACGTGGGACATAAAGCTGCGCAAGGCGCAGTAGCTTGTGCACTCTTCGCTCTCGTGGTCTATCGAACCCGTGTTTACGTTAACTGCTTAATATTACAAAAGTCAGCGCATCAAGAGGATATTTCTACTTACACACCTTTATTTATTCATCGTCGGTTTGTGATCGTCTACGTTTTTTCATCATCTTGCTTAGTTATCATGCACAACATGGAGCACAATTCGAAAATGAATACTCGCATGTAGTCAGTGAGTTCTTCCAGTCAATGAAGCCATCAAGTTCCTTTGATTTTTGCATCAGAATTAAAAATGCACCTCTTGGATCAAACTACAGAAAAATGGTAAGCTTCTAAATGTTTCTGAATTTATTTTGTCAACTTAGTTTCAGCATTTAACTGCAAGTCTAGGTACATGTATTTGGAAATCCCGAAAGCAAAATCAGGAGAGATTTGGTCATGGATTTGGGTTTATTGACCATGAACATGTAGAGACATTTCTATTATTGACTACTGCTATATCTGCTCTTAATTTTACAAATACTAAAGAGCTACTAGCGTCATACTTAATTTAATTTACTGATAACAAAATATCTCAATTCCTCTTAGTTCCTCATAGCAGACATATCACATTTTAGGAGTCCTACCAATACTTTGAATTAATTTGTGTAATCGAAAACCCAAGTAAAGCGATGTGTTTCTTGATAGCTATAATATTTATTTATATATAAATATTATAGCTATCAAGAAACACATCGTTTTACTTGGGATTTCCATCACACAAATGATGTCACATGCCCAAGGCTTATTCACTTTGAATTTAATATGAGAATGTGCATGTATATCAGTTTTCACGACGACGTTTCTCGTTGAAAAATCGATCAAAAGTTGATTGTGTCGTCAAAAGAATCATAATCAAATTGGAATATGTTGAAATGGTAATATATTGTTTTCAAATTCGTAATTTCTGATTGCTTACATTGAAAATAGCACAAACATCTGGTTATGTTGAGACAAAATAGTTGCATGCTAAAAACCTTAGAAACTATGAGCACGAAAGAGCTTAATTAGCGCATTAAAACCATTTTAATTTAGCACTTCAATATTTAGATATGTAGTATACTTGTGCAATAGTATCAATATTTGGATGACAAATAATTGAAAAAATTTTTGAAACAGTCAAACATGCTATAAGTCAAAGTTCTATTTCAGGACTGCAAAAATTTTAGATGGAGAATGTTTTTATCAATGCGAACAAACTATTGAGCTATTCTGTATGCAGTCATGTTTTGTCCGAGGATGTATGATGTCTTCTGCTTGTGTTCCCTCTCTCTCTTTGTGTTGCCGTTGCCGGCTTTGCTGTGGTCTGTTGTGTGTGACGTCATTCTGCTGCCTTAATTGATCGCGGCATCTCCTCTCTTCCCAGGTCTGCCTTTGACGTCATTATTAGTGAAAATGTGACTATACAGCTGAGACTCGTGTCTCACGCGCGCCTATTAATTGAATGCTGACTGAGTAATCAAATAGAAACAGAATCGACACAACACGCTTGTCCGTCTTTTTCCTTCTACAAGCTATCACGGCCTTCAGATTATGAGACTGATAGATTCGGTAAAGAAGTTCTCCGGTGGAGCTGGCGAGGATGTCGAACAGTGGTTCGACAAGTTTCTTCTCAACGCGGACATTGTCATTGAAAAATCAGAAGAGAAGACCGAGGCACGGCTAGCGAAAATCCTGCCTATCTTCCTTGAAGGACCTGCTTATGCTACATGGAAGCAAATGTCAACTTCGAAACAGGCAGATCTCAATTCGGTGAAGTCAGAACTGCTGCGCGTGTTCGGTCGATCGCGATGGCGGGCCTGGCAGGATCTGAAAGGAGTCAAATTCATTCCTGGAGATTCTGTTGACGTCCTAGCAGATCAGATCAAGTGTTCGCTCCGAGTTATGGTTGGTGATGGAAATCCGATTCCAGACGAGCTCGTGTCCTTCTACTTGGTCGATTCCCTACCAATTTAAGTATCAAGCCAGGTCAAACTTCAGTGCGGGGAGACGATGGAGCTCTCATCAATCGTATCGTGCGCGAAGTCCCTCCTCACCAACCCATCCGAGTTGACGGACTTGGCTGCGGCAGGAACAGTCGGTAACCGCCATTACAATTCGGAGAGACCGCCGAAGCCTCGCTGTGGAAGTTGCCGTCGCGTGGGGCACAGTCAACAGGAGTGCACGACCATCTGCTACGGCTGTGGAGAAATCGGCCATATTCGACCTTACTGTCGCAAACCAAGGAATTCGGGAAACGGACGTGCGGTGGCGGATGTGCCGCCCCCGCAACAACGCTCTAATCCGGGACATGTGGATCGACGGCTACAGGAGAAGAGTGCTGATCGACACTGGATGCAGCAGAACACTAATAGGTGAGCATGGGGTCAGGGGGAGACGTCGCGAACACTCTAGGCAAAGGCTTGAACTGATGAACAAAGATATGCTGTACACGAGAGGTTCTGTGTATCTACGCTCTATTGTAACTGAGGATGGTGTTGATGTTGGTCCGGTCACGGCTCATGTTGTTCATCGCTTGCCACTTGAGGTGGACGTTGTTTTAGGTCTGGATGTCCTAGCTCGTAACGGCTTTGAGCTGTGTTTGCGTAATGGGGATATTTCTCTAAGATTCTTAAGTCTAAGATTTCTCTAAGACTGCTGCTGCTGCGGCTAGTATCGATACTTGCATGACCCCGCAGGAAATAAACATAGTGGATGAAGATTTTAGTGCGAGGTTTCAGGACGACCGATGGATTGTTAGTTGGTCTTGGAAAGGAGATATCTCCGATGAGTTACACAAATATCCTTTAGACTATGTAAAGTCAAAGCATCGTGCGGATTTTGATAAAGAAATAGAGACTTGGGTTAGTGAAGGAATTTTAATAAAACACGATAGGCATAAACATGGTAGCATTCGTGCATTTTTGCCGACTATGGCTGTAGAGCAAGAGAAAAGTGGCGAGAAGAAAATCCGACCGGTGTTAGATTATCGTCGCTTAAATTCCGCTGTTAAAAGTTTTCCGGGAGGATCGATGCCTTTATGCACCGACAGGCTTCGCGAATGGCGGCAAAGGGGGTCAAATTGCTCTCTTTTAGATTTACGCAAAGCTTGCTTACAAGTACATGTAGACGAATCCTTGTGGTCTTATCAATGTGTCAAATGGCGTAATGAGATTTACGCGTTGACCAGATTAGGTTTTGGTTTATCAGTAGCACCAAAGATCATGACAGCAATTGTCAACAAAGTAATTTCGCAGGATCAAGAATTGATAGAAGCAGTTTCGAGCTATGTTGATGACATATTTGTTGATAACAGCAAAGTTAGTATAAATAAAGTTAAACATCATCTCATTTCGTTTGGTTTGGAAACCAAGGAACCTGTCTGTCGCGGTGATTATTCAGGTACTCGTGTGCTAGGACTACACGTAAATGAAAATCTTCTGTGGTCTAGAGACAACGCTATTCCATCTCTCCCAAGTTCTCAGCTTACCCGCCGTCAAATTCACAGCATTGTGGGAGAGCTTGTGGGTCACTTTCCTGTTGCTGGGCCGCTTAGGGTCTATTGCAGCTATCTGCAACGCCTAACGACATTAGCCAAGTGTGAATGGGATGAAATAGTCCCTGATGAAATAGTTAAGCTTCTTGTCCAGTTGATTAATGAGGTCAAGACTAACGGTGATCCTGTGAGGGCAAGTGGCTTGTCTCTCCTAATGAGCCGATTGTTGTTTGGGCTGACGCTAGTAACCTTGCCATAGGGGTAGCCTTAGCGATCGGAGATAATATTATCGAGGACGCGTCTTGGCTCAGGCCACGGGATGACGCAGCTCACATAAATTTGAGTGAGCTGGACGCTGTCATAAAAGGTCTCAACATGGCCTTGAGATGGGGAAATAGGAAAGTTATCATTAAAACTGATTCTTCTACTGTTTATAAATGTCTCATGGCTGTTATAAATAAGACACACAATGTTAAGACCAGGGCCCTTTCGGAGCGACTGATTCGCCGCCGGCTTGACACTCTGAAGGAAATAATTGAAACTGAAAATATTGTAGTCGAACCTCATCTGGTGAGGTCAGCCGATAACTTGGCAGACAAATTAACGCGAGTTCCCAATCATTGGCTACAGGTTTCGAAAGACTTAGTAGAGACTTCCGGAAAAGTAGCCGCAACAGGGGTTGTGTTGTATCATAGATATGAAAACAATTGTCTCCAATTCAGCTTTATTGAAAAGCACAGAAGCGGATGAATTTTCATTTCACATGTCGGTCTTTTTATACGATATTATCATTTTACGATATTACTACGATTTTATTATATGAAGTGAATCGCTCATCAATGTTCACATTAACCCGGACAAACAAATTCAGCTATTGTTTGTTCGAGTGATGTTCAAATAACTCAGCTGGTTTCATTCTGCGAGTCATCGAGGTCGGAGCTGCAGGTAAGGTGTTTGCTGCCACAGGTTGCTAGCGAGTGCGAAGGAATTAGTTCTGATTTATTCGATAAAGTAAAATCCATACACGAGAGATGTCATTTCGGTGTTGATCGCACGCTAGATTTAGCAAGGCAGAAATTAGGTAATACTGTATCCAAGAAAATAGTTTCCCGTTGTGACAGATGCGCCAGAATCGACCCATCCATTACTTTTAATTGGGATAAAGGTGATATTACTCGTAGCTCACATATCTAGGAGAGGATTGCTGTGGATATCACGCACTTTAATGGGGCCCCTTACCTAACTGTAATACCCTATACGATATGGCGCTTGCTGAATAATGAATCCGGTACTTAAGTTGTTGCTCATCTTTCACAGATAGTCAGTGAGTTTGGCCCACCTAAATCAATTTTATCTGATAATGGTACTGTGTTTCGTAGCCGAGATATGATAAAGTTTCTTAAGAACTGGGAGCATTTTTTGTAAAAACAGTTACCGGTACTTGAATATCAAAATAAAACTGATAAATACTAAAAGTATTGATTAAAAAATAATTGATAAATTGTTAATGATCACAATTCAACCACTCTTGAATATCTTCATTTGCTATCAAAATTCCTAAGAATATCGCTTCCCACATTGTCAAAGATGAAATGATCCAAAAGCAGTTTTCTTAATAGTCTTTACTGTAACACCTAAAATTACTATAAATGATTTATCTTCTAAACTTTGAGCAGGCCTACCCATAGAATGTTAATTAAGATCCGTTAAGTATGATAATTCTGCTCTGCACATCAGCACAAGATTTGTCTTCTATTTTACAGGTGTTGATTGCTGAGGCTGTGTATCTGTCCATCGATGACTCAATACCTGACCTACATTCTGCTGCTTTTCCGTCTTGTCTTGTGAGCTAATTAACCCCGAAAACTACTGGAATTATTCTTTATCCATAAATCTCTCATACTCGCAACGTCCCAGCGATCATCAGATTCGGACAACCGTGTTGTGGTCCAACCACGAAGATGTTTTTTTCAGTGACCTCGTATCATCTCTTCAAACTTCATTTGGTAGTGACTGTTTATCCGTTGAACTGTAAATTTTTCGTGATATCACCTCTATTCTTAAAAATGTAACTGATAACGGCGCGACGGTGTTTGACTCGAAATGACGGTGTTTCAGATGAAGTGAAATGCGTATTCGGGCTGTGGGCATGCTTTCTGGTTGGAAGGATTTTCAAATGAAGAATGATCAAATCCGGATAGAGAAATTTCCTTTATGTTGATAAAAGTGATATTCTTAAAAATTATTTGTATCGGATCGTTCGATGTGTGCTACTATATAAAACTCTGTTCATTTTCCAAATACGTATGAAAAATTGTATTTTTGAAGGATATCCATTCCTTCTGCTGTTTACTTTGGGGAGCAGGGCTCAGTTTTTGTAATCTCTATGAATGTTATCGTACAAAATATAATTTTAGTAAGATCAGTCATTTTATTCTAGTCATGCAGTTTTATATGCCGTACGGATTTTGAACGATTTTGAGCATGAATAATTCGAGCAGAGCGTTTTACTAGCTATCTTTTTGCCGAATTATGATTGTTTTGGTTTTCTATTTGATAAATATAAAACATTTCATACAAGAAGATATTTTCCATGAATTCAAATTTGCAAATGTTTCGTAATCGCCTATGAAGTAGGATAAAATTTGCTTATTATTTACTAAACATATTATAAAAGCTAGAAATAATTTGCTAAATATTTTGTAAAAGTTTGGAAAATTTACAAAATATTTACTAAACATTTCATAAAAGTTCAGAAAATTTGCCAAATAGTTTGTGGAAGTTTGGAAAGTTTGCTAAATATTTAGTAAAAGTTTAGGAAATGTACTAAGTTTGATAAATATTTCTTAAATGTTTAGGACTTTTATGCCAAGTACGTGGTAAGTATTTTGTTAAACTGACAAAAAAAAATCCATAAACAACACAGCGACTGTTCCAGAAGATGCAGAGAATCAAGCATCTCCCATGATTTGTTCCACAACGCAGTTCACGACTCGCTGACTCCATCGGAAATTTGAGCTCACTAGACGTT
This sequence comes from Prostheceraeus crozeri, assembly GCA_907163375.1. Taxonomy (NCBI): domain Eukaryota; kingdom Metazoa; phylum Platyhelminthes; order Polycladida; family Euryleptidae; genus Prostheceraeus; species Prostheceraeus crozeri. The sequence goes on from CAJQUW010004013.1 coordinate 777,599, forward strand.
CTCCTATCCTCTGGCAAGTAGAGGGACAGCGTCGTCTCGTCTTCTGTGACGATGTTGATCAGTAAAGAAGAACCTTAAAGGGGAAGTACACTCCAAATAACATTCTGTCTCAAATCATCAAGCATTGCACAGTCGAAACGAATCCCTATTCATTTCACTCTTCTGCTTCTCCGTGAGAGCGCTGCGCTCATTTGTTGGTTGATTGTGTACGTCACACTGCTGGTGGCTGACGTGAATGGGTGGCGTGGCGCTTGGCTGATGTGAATGACTGAGAGCAAAGAGCGAGATGAACAAAACAAAAGGTTAGTAATCGATGGTGTTGCTTTCTTTTTCAGCTGTGATCTTTCGAGTGATCCCCATTATGGAACATGAAAGATCTTCGAAAGAAAAAAGGTGAAGAATATTTACTGTATTATCAATTGCATAAATTTGCAATGGAAAACATTGTAATTTCAGCATATATTACCACCAGTGCTAATTGATAGGCCCTATTACAGTACTGACATATTACCGTGCTGAAGGATTATAGTATTCTGATCTGTGAATATATCATACTGTATACGTAGGCAGTAGGCTATATGCAAAGAATAAAAACACCCAAAGTTGCCCAAGCCATCTCAGAAATTTGTTCCCTTCAATTCAAGAAAACAGTATGTCTGCCAATACATTCATATTTCACTTGCATGGTACAGCCAATCATCCGAAATTCCAAAGAAGTTTCACCAATCGGGTGGCCACAATCTGAGCACCATTTGAAAAGTTGCAATATGCTAGAACGATAAACCAAATAACATTTCTCATCCCACACACTGCTAGGACTAAGCATCTCTTCATCAATCCATGTAGATTCATCCTCATTAGAACTATCGTCGGAAGATACGCTACCTATCTGAAAGTCATCATCTGAAGCATCCAAAGAAGCATCTGATTCATGATATATATCAATCATCTCTATTGATGTTGTCGGATGATCTCCGTCGACGCTTGCCGATGATTTCATTACTTCCGAAATATATATTGAATGTTCAAGTTTAGGAATAGCATTTGATTTTCTAGCGATAGGATTACTTGATCGATTCGGTAGAAATAAAGTTCGGATGGCATCCGCCTTCAATATCTTTGTTGTTCTAGGTCTATCTTCAAGTTCGTAATAGGTCTTATTGAAAACAGACTCATCAAAATGTTGAGTACAAATGAAAGAATTTTTAGTAGGAGCCCTGTTTTTCCGTCGGCATGCGTTGATCCATATTTTCTTATACTCCTCATTTTTCGGAAATGTATGCATCCGTGTACGATTGCATGACGTCTGTTTGCAGCCAAAAACACAACACTCAGGCATTTTCGTAATTAATGATAAAATGAGGAAATTCGGAGTTTGACCTTGCAGGAGAGATCGCACTATTACAAGAGATACGACGACGATAGCGTGTTGCGTTCGTCGCTTGCTTGATGGCTGTTGTCTGCCTTACGCCAGCCTTCCTCAGCAGTGTGACGTACACAGTCAACCAACAAATGAGCGCAGCGCTCTCACGGAGAAGCAGAAGAGTGAAATGAATAGGGATTCGTTTCGACTATGCAATGCTTGATGATTTGAGACAAAATGTTATTTGGAGTGTACTTCCCCTTTAACTTTATGTTCGAGAAATTGTTAGCATTATTAGAGACGACGTTCACCCCCCTTTCCATCTTGGGGAACCAGAGCAACTGGTATGGGGCGCGTCCACAGGTGGCGGATAGTGGAATGGCCTTCCGCAATGAAGGTTAGCTGTGAATTAAATAAGCAGCCGCGGACCAAAGCGGCAAGTTCATCACGGGAGAGGAGCTGACAGGAGACGCTGTAAGCTATAAAACCTCTCACAACCCAATGACGACTTGTGACAAGGCGAGTGCGGCCGCCTTTCAATAAGCCTAGGTAGGAGGGGGTGCAGACCAACGGCATCCACGCAGGCACTGCTGCTGTTCTAAGCAAGGTCACCGGCTTCGGGCGTGTGAGTGCTTGGGGAGGAACAGCAAGGAAATCAAGACAACAACCTGCTGCCTTGTAGGTACTTCTCATCCATTGATGTGAAAAGGCTAGGTCCACGACCAATAATCGTGGTTGGTGTCAGCAAGGGCATGCGACCGCTAAAAACTTTGCTCCAAACCTATTATGAATGATGGCTCAAAATCAATTGGCCCCTAGTGCCCGGCAGCCTTTAAGTAGGCATGGGGTGCTAAGAACGTCCGGGGAGTTGAAACAAAAGTTTAAATTCGGTTCAGTGAACGTAGGTTCGCTGTGTGGAAGAAGTAGAGAGGTGGTGGAGATGCTCGGCAGGAGAGGAATCGATATATGTTGTGTACAGGAGACACAGTATAAGGGAAATGGATGTCGATTCATTGGTGACGGACCGGAGAGGTTTAAATTGTGGTGGAGTGGAGAGAAGAAAGGAAGAGGTGGTGTTGGCATATTTGTGAGAGATGGCTTAGTAGATCACGTACTACAAGTGGAACGGATGAGTTCGAGAGCAATAAAGCTGAGTTTGGTCCTCGGAGAAAAGGTGACCGACGTGTTCTCGGTGTATGCCCCACAAAGTGGGAAACCGGATGAGGACAAAGATCGCTTCTGGGAAGATCTTGATGACGGAGTGAAGACTGTGGCCCAATCTGAATCTCTAATTGTAGCTGGGGATCTTAACGGTCATGTAGGGTGCAACCGATTCGGTTTCGAAAAGATCATGGGACCTTTCGGGTTCGGAGAAAGGAATAGAGACGGTGAACGAATCCTCGATTTTTGCCTTGGGAATGAAATGAAGATTGTAAATACACTATACGCAAAGGACGATGAAAAGAAGATAACATACAAAAGTGGTGACAGTCGAACGCAAATTGATTTTATGCTGATGAGGAAAGAAGAATGTGCTTCTGTTCGGGATTGCAAAGTAATTCCTGGCGAAGCATGTCTAACACAGCATCGACTACTTGTCATGGATATAGTGAGAAAGGGCTTTGAACATCCGAGGAAGAGAATAAATGCACGAAAGATTAAGGTCTGGAAACTTCGTGATCAAGAAAACAGAAAGCTGTTTGAAGAGAGACTGAGGCAAATAACAGAGTTGGGGACGCACGGTGAATGGGATCAGTTTTCAGGACAATATCCTGAAAACAGCTGAAGAAGTTTGTGGAGTAACAAGAGGCAAAAGAGACAAATACAAAGGGAGACGTGGTGGTGGAATGAGACTGTTCAAGAGGCAATAAAAGATAAAAAGATGGCATACAAAAGGTGGCAGCAGTCAAGAAGTCAAGTTGATCGGGAAGTTTACAAAAATAAGTCACGACTGGCAAAGAAGGAGGTTGCAATTTCCAGACAAGCCGCTTGGAAGGCCTGGGGAGAGAATTTGAGCGCCACAGAAATGCAGCAGAAAATGTTCAAGGTTGCGAAACAGATGAAAAGGGATCGGAAGGATGTTAACCAGAGGAGATACATCAAGGATGTTAATGGACAGACCTTCACGAGGGAAGAAGATGTGTGCAGACGATGGAAGGAGTATTTTTTCAAGCTTCTGAACGAGAGCAACGAATTTGCCGTTGAAGGAATCGACGCAACTGAAGGACCCATCAAAGAAATTTCCAAGGAAGAAATACGCGCGGCCCTTCGAAGCATGAAGAAAAGAAAAGCTTCTGGACCGTCAGGGCTTTCAGCAGAGTTGATGAGAGGAGCGGAGGAGGTGGTTATTGAGGAGGCGACGCCCATCTTTCAGAAAGCTATGGAATCGAAAGAAATTCCTACAGCTTGGCAGAAAAGCCTGACGATCCCATTGTACAAGGATAAAGGAGACTCGCTGAACTATGGATCGCACAGAGGCATTCGGCTTCTGGAACATGGATTCAAGCTGTTTGAAAAGGTTCTCGAAGAGAGACTTAAGAAGCTCGTGCAAGTGGATGTTCGCCAATTTGGGTTCTCGAGTGGGAAGTCGACGACCGATGCGATTTTTGTTGTACGTCAAGTACAAGAAAGGTATACGCAGGTGCGAAAGAAGTTGTTTCACGTATTTGTGGACTTGGAGAAGGCCTTTGACCGAGCGCCGCGTGCAGTTATTGAGTGGGCACTTCGTCGGCAAAATGTGCCCGAGTACCTCAGCATCTGTAATGTCCCTATACAAGCATACATCCTCGAAAGTGGTGACATTAGCAGGCATGTCAGAAGAGTTTCAGATCAGTGTCGGTGTCCATCAAGGTTCAGCGCTGAGCCCGTTACTTTTCTTGATTGTAATGGAGGAGGCGACCAAAAAATGCAAAGGTGATGGTCCCTGGGAGTTACTTTATGCGGACGATCTGGTACTAACGGCTGAGACTAAGAGTGAGGCAAAGGAGCTATTCTGCAGATGGAAGACTGACCTTGAACAACGTGGTCTCAAAGTGAACATGCAGAAGACAAAGATTATGGTCACAGGAAAGAAGGTACAAAACGCGAAGCAGTCTGGCAAGTGGCCGTGTGGGTGCTGTGGCAGGGGAGTTGGTGTCAATTCCATCCTTTGTGTCTCCTGTAAGAAATTGTGTCACAGAAAATGTGCTCGTCTGCGAAAGGTGACAGGAATTGCAAACTTTCGCTGTCCGACTTGCATGGGACACAATGACATACCAGAGGACGACTCCTTGAGCTTTGACGGCCTCTCCGTAGAGGAAGTGCATGAGTTCTGCTATTTGGGTGATGTGCTTAGCTGCGATGCAGGAGCAGAGAAGGCGGTGGGGTCCAGAATTTCGGCAGCATGGTTGAAGTGGAGGGATCTTAGCAGCCTGCTGTGCAATAAAGACATCCCAATAATGTGTAGAGCGAAAGTGTACGAAACGTGTGTGCGATCAGTACTATTATACGGAGCGGAAACCTGGCCGTTGACTCAGCAACAAAGAAGCCGACTTGAAGTGTGTGACCAGAGGATGCTGCGCTACATGATGAAGATCAAATGGAGAGACTGGGTCAGTAATGACGATGTAATGGGAATGTGCGGGCTGACACACCTGAGGAACCGAATTCAACAGAGGAGGCTTCGATGGTTTGGTCATGTCAGGAGAGCGGAAGAGAAGGTCATCGGTAGAGTGGAATCCATGAAGGTGGAGGGAAAGCGCCCAGTTGGAAGACCAAAGAAATCATGGCGAAACTGCGTTCAAGAAGACCTGGATGCCCTCAACATCAGCGAGCACCTTGCCCAAGATCGGGACCAGTGGAAGCGAGCCATCAAACTCCGTCCAACCTCAAGCAATGGGACAAGAAGGACGTAAAACGAGAAGTGAAGTGAAGTGAGTGATTAGAGACGACGTTCACCCATCTCTTCGGTCAAAAAGCACGTAATAAATCTGGAACGGAGTTTCCTGATGCCCAACTCTGACAGGAGGTTTCCAGGGATTCCGTACAAGACATTTTCTTTATGCGACAGCTATCCAGCACAATCTTCAACTTTTTTTGGTGGTCGTCCCCAATCTCCACTGGCCCTCCAAGTGACTTGCGATACAGAACCAATTCTCCCACTCTGGAACTCCTTGATCCATTTGTATACGGTTCCTCTACAATGTGCACCATCAACATAAGCAGCAGACATTTCGGGCAGAATAGCTTAATTGTCATAATGAGTAGGCCTATGACGAACCAGCAAGAATCGAATCAACCCACGATATTCAACCGCTGGAAGCTTGACTTGAAATGGAATGTGATTGACCAGTGAATGCTATTCACCTTTGTCTCCGCTGCGCGAGAATGATCAAATCGTATCAATATGGTCGAGATAATAAGATAAGAACCGGTATATTGCGGACGCGGTTACTAAGTCGTTCATTGTTCACAAGTAAATTGTTCATTGCTTCCATTTTCGATCTGAATCTTGGTGGAAATACCGGTAAATCAAAGCTATGAATAAAACACAAAAATAATAATGTCAAATATAATATTTTTCTGTGTAGGCCTAGGACTTTTAGAAGACAACTTCTCCGGCTGCACAAATTACCTATACACCCATGAGTTTCACAGGGATAAGAAGATAGACCGGAGCATTGCCCCTCTGGTCGAGTCATGTCAATTTTGATCTCACAGCGCATATTTTAAATTCTTTAGTGGCAACAATAACCGCATGGTCGAAAGAACATGTCAAGCAGATTTGTTTCTCATCAATGCAATACGTTGGCCACAGGACTCAATTTGCATTTGATGCATGGTGTTCATGCATTCAGGCCTTCATTCATTTGAAGTATTTTAGTTTGAGCAGTGCAAGAAAACATGACCATTTACTTTTTTTTAATTTTTACATGGTATAGGCCTAGATATGTTGCTTCTTTTGCAAGACAAACCGCAAAATTCACGACAAAATTCAAGGACATAGGTAAAAATTCCTCTCCATACTGTGACCTGAAGCGTTTCATCCAAGCCACTCAAAATTTATAAAACTTGCTCAACAAATTGAAAGTCTGCGACTTTCAGTTATTCATGACAATATTTATTTAACATTACCACAATCTACAGTATACAATAATTCAATACGTAATACTGATGAGCAGGTACATGAGGACTTACGTTGGTTTTTCTACCTAGAGCCATGTCGGTCCTCACTGATTGAGTGAGGGATAAGACTGTATAAATTGAACGAACAAAAAAGAAACCGAATCACGAAATGTTAATATATGATCAAAAGTCCAATACAAAATCCTTGGCACTTTTAAAACGAAGAATTTTTTTTAAAAAATATACCAAAGTCCCATTAAGTAAAGGACCAACCCCATTATGAATGAACGAAACCATGAATTCGCAAATCTCGATAAATGTCATTCAGATTCTAGTGACATAGATTCGATCTTGGTTTTCCAACATAGAACGTCGTCAGTTTTATTCAGAGGTAGACATTGTGTTGACGGACCATTTGACCAATTGAGGTGATTCTGTTCAACATGAACCTCGAAGACTTTCTTGAAAGAAGAACTGACTGCTTTTGGTTCAGCTTGGCAGCAGCATATTTTTCTTGAAGTAAAGCAAATTGTTGAGTTCGGGAAGACAGTCATCTCTCGTTGCCTCGACTGGCACATCAGTAATCACAGCTCATGTCATCTCTTCATTGGACGTCAACTCCATGATGTATACTCAATTGTGAAGCTTAGTGGTGCAACTTGTTATATTCGTTTTACTCACCTATTCGAATTTCTGAAATATTCTTTTGATATTTTTAAAAATTTGTGAGCGACTATTGCATGAGATTGTAGAAGACAGTAGATGGAAAATGCCTGTAATTAAGAGGGGTAAGTACGCTACTGGATGAGGTATATGAAGTGTTGGTTTGTGAAGATCGCGAATTTTAGAACTTTGTCGGCAAAAGTAGGATTCGGTTTGTCTTTGTTCACACAGTAGTTGCTCCTGACCTTCGGCTGATGTCCGTTTCCTAAATCGTTGCACAACCTGAGAAGCTCTTTTATCTCTTGCTAATTCTCATCAAATTTCGCCAGCATGAGCGCATTTTGACAGTTGCTAAGCTTCTTCACTCGGTCAGCCGAGTCACTTACTTGGTTTAGGTGGTCTGCCTAACTAGTTGAAGTATGCTAGCTAGTGATAAGAAGTTTATTAATTCACATAATCATGTCATAGTATCATGTCTGATCATGTCATAACTGACCCGTATGTCATCATTAAGTGAGTTGCTAAAAATCTTGTCGATTCACAGATTGGATGCGAACGCAGCGACTATAAAATGATAAATTAAAATATCTAAGATATAACAACGTGTGATGTTGAAAGAATATTACAAAATCAGATTGCCCTTACTCCAATTGAGTAAGGAGGCTCCACCATGCTTGAAAATGGGACGTAAATTAGTTCAAATTTTCTCTCGCTAAAGACGAACATGTTCTACAAAATCTGAATGAAAGTCAGGTCAAATTTGAGATGGTGCTATCAACTAATTCTCAAGAAAACTTCAGATTTCTTCAGATGAAATGGATATGGATTTCGATAGTTACCATGTGATGCATGACTCTTCAGTAAGTCAAGATGATCAAGCTGCTTCATTTCTTCTAGCGTTTGATGCTCCATATAATTACCTTAGTGTTGATTTGTAGTGGCAGCATATTTCTTGTTGTTATCCTATATTTCTGATAGTGTAGCAAACGTGCATTTCAGTATGCGACAGCAAATATACAGCGAGCAATTATTTGTCGTATTTTGCCTCTCGTAGGCGCGCGTGAGTGTGTTGAATCAAGATCAGCAACCTGTACTTCACTTTGTTATCATCGGATACATCGAATCTCATTCCAGAATAATCTAGTTACCGTTGGTCCATTCAGAGAATTGCTTGCTTGCATGCTACATGGTTCCTCCATCAGCCAACCACTCAGAACCTGTCTAGTGCACGGCGCTCTGCTTCTCAGCAAGCAGCAATCGTCAGCTGTACGTAATCATGAATCTTAGACATGAATTTGCAAGCAAACTATCGAACTGATGAGTGTGACAGAAAATCGTCGTAGAGATTGATTGCTTCAATGTTTGGAAATGAAATTCGTTTCTGAAATTGACTAAACTACACCTATAAGCTTGAATGATAAAACAAATACGTAGCAAAAACATGGAACAGACATTCAGCGCGACATCTGTTATTGACCCCTAACGCGAGTCCTTTGTTCTATTTTACTGCGAAAACGTCGATGCATTGTTTTGATTTTTTCTGTTGGGAAATTTCCTTGGAGGCTTTAGTGCAGCAGATTTGATGAATCATGTGTGGGCAACCAAAAACCGGACAAGTTCTGCTTGTTATTTTCTTCTTTGATGACCAGAAAAGCTTTGAAATATGGCCGCCAGCCTCATCCGCAGGTGTTTGTGGTGTTTGCATCGTCGAAACTCGAATATTGCGTCGGAAAGACTTTTGATATTACCATTAAATGACAACAACAGACAGTTGCACACCATTCATCTGGAGATGCAGGCCTGCGTTATATAGCGGCATCCATCATTCCGCTCATCCAGATATCCATTCTGGACGAGAATTAAATTAGCTGACAAGTGTCCATGGATCAGCTGACTAAATGTGGAGCTTCAACATAGCCTACCGCACAGCCAAGCTCTGTCGTGGTCCCAACCAATGGTCTCATGTCCCTGGTTGAAAATTATTACCCTAGAGAATTGCAAATTTGAAAAGTAAAAGCTGCACCAAATGCAGGCACATCGTGCATGAAACATTTGGAGTCGATAAAAAGCTTTCGAGATGGATAATATCATTCGAATTCCTAAAATTGAAAAAACTTTTGACAGATTGAGTAGCTAGGGAACCTGTTTTCAGCATCAGAGGAAACGCATGAAATGCATTCAATTTCAATTGAATTTTTTGTTGATCGCAATAATAAGCTGTAAGGACTTTAAGATAGAGTGTTCCACCATAACAATTAAGTACAAATTGGGAGCTAAGCTTTATTGACATCACGTGAAGCACGATTCCGTGGACCTGTTTGACAAATGTATTTCTCATTTGAATAACTAGATTTTGAATGTTTTCCACACTATCATAGTCCCTCGAATCCAGTGCAGAGCATTTTCAGCGAAATTATTGAAGTTTGGAGACAGGTAATCAATGAGTTTTGATAAAAGACAAGCTCTTCGAAGTTCGAAACGAGAAATAACGCGAGACTTTGTCAGAACTAACCTCGACGTTTTCATATCGCTTTCATACATCCGAAGATATATTCGTTCATACATGCTCTTGCCTCTGTGATGCGTCACAGGAACAATGCAATTCAAACTTCGTAACCTTTCCGCCCACATCGAAAAATGTTTATCGCACAGAATGACGAATGCGAATGATCATCTGAATCCAATCGAGAAGCACAACTTTGATATTTTCAGTCAGGTCTTCATCCCATCCAAATTTTAGTGAGTAGATGGTTTGGAACAGAGTGCATGAAAACCGTAAATAAATCAAAATAAACAAAATTTCATCGTATAGGTCTATTTCTCGGTAAGATGCTCTAAAGCGTACAAAGAGATCTGCACACTCAAAACCGACCCTGGATTGATTATGTCTACAATGGACACTTCTTTTTCAACAAGCTCTAGTGGGTCATTTATACAAACCACAAATATGATAGTGTGTTGTAGTCATGGACATTCATTGACTCAAATGAAATTAGGCCTATATGACTTTCATCAAATGGACTTAAAAGTAATTGCAGAAAATCGAATATTTCAGTGATTTCAATGAATATTTCAAATTATTTAATTCCACCATTGTAATCGGTAAAGCGGGGTATCTTGCGCATTTCGCATAGACATTGGCAAAAGATCGAGGAAGCTTTCTATTAGGCCTTCCTGATTCCTATGCCTTGTCTGTAGGGTTCATATGTTTCAGTTGTTTGACATTAGCAGTTCGGCTTGACGATTAATGCTATGTTATCTTGGGGGATGAAGCCTTCTGATTGGATTACGCGGTTTATTCAATTGAGGACTTTTTTCATACTGTCGCCCGTCGATAGCTTAGTTGGTAGAGCGTTGGCCTAGAATGCCAGAGGTCGGTGGTTCAAATCCATCAAGACGCGAGGCTGATCTGTTAAATCATCATTGCAGGTTTCTTTGCTTGCTGTGTGGACTAAGTCCCATCTTAAAGATATCATGATGGCTTTAAATTATTGATATCTTGGTACTGTACCTTTTGTCGTAGGCCTATTAGATTGACAACAACTGTGCAGATATTCGCAAACGCTTTGCAGATAAAGAAATTCTATATGGAGATTGACATAAAGTACGCTGTCACAATCTGCAAAGCGCTTGCGAAAATCTGCACAGTTGTAGTCAATTTAATTTTGGATCCTACAGATCTACATAGTCGATGGCAAAATTTGCGCACTGGTTGCACACGTAGGCATGTTTTGTAAGACACGGCAACGATCCATGTATGTGAGCGAATGTCCAAGTTGTTTTCGCATTTATCTCTTGCTATGGTGTCAACATTTTGCTCAACTCTTTTAAGATGTTGATTCGCATCCTTTGAAGGTTATGCCTTTCGATATAGCCTCTCGATCAGAAAGCGATGTTTGAGTTTCTAGACATGTTAAGTGTTGTTTAAGTAGCTATACCTTTCAAGCTAGAGATAGCCATTGATGTGATGTCTACGGAAAGGGAATATCAAGTTAATGGACGATGATCAAAGGGCGTTCAAAAGAGGAAATTCACGATTGCAAGGATAATGCAGTGATGAGTCTACCACAGTGCATCAACGTCGGTATCTGTGCACTCAGCATATAGTGAACCCTTCAGCGTCAGCTCGGTACTTCATCAAGGATCTGCACTGAGTCCATTGCCACATGTCTTGGTAATGGATACGATTTCTTCCGAAATAAGTGGTGGTCTTCTGTTCGAGGCCCTTTATGCTGATTACCTAGTACTGATGGCAGAGAGTGATACAGAGCTTCGTCAAAAAATACATGCATGGAAGGATTGCCTGTCGAAGGAAAGCCTGAAAGTTAATGAAAGGAAAACGAAAATCATACTCTCCAAACTAAGTCTCATCGCCCCTCAACTCGGCCTCCTTTCACCACTTGTCGAAAAGGTGTCATCTCCTCTTCTCTCCACTGCATCGTTTGCCACTTATGGATGCACAAGTGATGTAGCGGAATTAGAGGGAGCCTAGCCTCAGTTAAGTCGTCCTTTATGTGTAAACCCTGTCGAGGCAAAAATACGTTCTTTTTCAGCTACAGACGAAGATTGACCCGATTCAATTTCAGTGGCGGGTCACACCGATCAGGCTGTGAACCGATTTTGTAAATTATGATGGAATTCGGTGGTGGTTCAGGGACGCATTATATGCACGAGTTCAATCTCGACGGAAGTTTCGTGAGTTGTCGCCTTTTTCTAACATCGAGGGCGACTCCTTTATGGATGAAAGGCCAAGTGTGACGCGTGTGTGAGGTGCATGATATGCGGCAGTGAGACATGGCCCATGAAACTCGAATATCAGCAAAGAATGGTGACAGCAAAACGTAGAATGATCCGTTGCATGATGGGCGTATCTTTGAAGGATATGTTCGCTTCTTCCATACTTCTCCAGCTTCTTGGAATAGAAGACATCAAGGTCTAGTTGAAAAAGGAACTGTCTTAGGTGGTTCGGGCATATTCTCGGGAATCCAGAGGATAACTGGGCCAAGAAGGCGTACGGCATGGACCTACCATGCCCAACACCAAGGGCCGCACAAAGAAGACGTGGCGCGAAACGCTACTTGCTGATTGCTAGGAGCATGGTCTGAAGGAGAATGATGCTTGCCAACCGTGAATTGTAGAGAAAAATTCATTGGGAAAACCGATCTCCCCCTACGAAGAATGCATAATGGACGTAAAACGAAAAAGTAAGTAAAAGTAAGATCTTCGTGAACCGTCGAGTTCTGAGTCATGTCATGGCTCATCACGCTCACATTTTGTTTTGTGTGAGCCCTTCCTTAAAGTGACCATGGTAAAGAACTACTGCTTCGAAGAATTGCTGTGCCGGTAATTCCAAGAAATTAGTCCCACACTGTGATCATGCAGCGTCCAAGCCACCACGGCTTGTCGGCAGAAATGAATCGGTAATGCAGCAAGAAGAATGCTAGATTTGTTTCAGCTCTTACTGATACTTTTCCGAAAAGGCCATATGCCAGGTAATTATTTTATCAGTCAATTTAGAAAATCTAATAAGTTGAATACCGTGCATTTTAATGAGCGCTAAAGAAAGGCTCTCGATATTTCCCTCGATACACAGGCTGAAATATTGAATTGGACGTTGACTTACCAAGCATATTTTAATCGATTCATCGTGTAAAATCTTGTGATAGTCATGAAATGAGTACTTCTAATTGTAACTGCACATGACATTCAATGCCTTTTTGAAATATCCTCCTTCATTTTATGTAGATAGAATTTTAGTTGTTTGATCATGGTAACTAACTGTTGCATTTCCTATGAGTTCTTCAAAGAAGTCGCATAAAAATGTAATGTACAAGCATTTTCTTTGTCGTACATGCACAAGCTTTTCATGTTTCTAGATGCACATCATGTCTTCCGCTATTTTCAGAACATGAGAGTAAGTATTGTGTTATCCAAGTGTATTGCTGCTCCAGCCGCCATTTATTTATAGCTTATTCGTAGCCTTGAAAATTATTTGCTCATGTTATGATGTACGAGCGGATAACATAGATTAGATTTTTCAGTTCCTGAAGTCGTAGCGTATATCTTGTTTGATGTAGGCCCATCTGGATGTTGAGCTTCGCATTGTACGCATTTGGTAGTGTATAGTTGATAGCGTGAATTATTAATTGTGTATAGAAGTTTTAAATGATTGTGTATCGAAGAGGAGTATGCAAAAATCAAAACGTAGTACCATTATTCAATGTTTGTCATTAATAACTAGTTATAGACAATTAAAATGATGTAGATGACTTCAAAAATTTTTGTGTTTTTGATTTTTGATTCCTTTTTTATGTTTGTAAGCTAGATTTGTGTTTCTTCTGTACATGTAGATCTTGGTTCTGGGCTTGACTTTAAGCTGTATTTACTATACTCAAGTCTATGTTTAGTTTATGGTATAGAATGCATCATGGTATTTAGCTACGGTATAGATTCAAATCATAATTTAATGTATCCAACTATTCCCTGGAAATGTCTTGTACATCAAGTGTGTATTTTAGCTGCATAATCTACGGCAAATATAAAAATCTGATAATATTTCTCTGGTAGTAATATCTTTGGTACACCTCCTTTCCAAGTAGCATCTAGATATCCATGGATAATGATATTCAAAATCTCCGCTGAAAGATAGATACCTGAAAATTATCAAAATCGCTCATGTTTGTTGTAGCAATTATGAATCGGTGGATGTTTCAGATTACCACCTCGATGGCGGAGATGTGCGCATAGACAATCCTCTTCGCTTCGACTCGTCCATTCTCAGTGCATATCTCCTACATAGCGATAGTTATCTAACCCATCATAGGCTATGTTGTATCAGAACTATGTTATTAGACCTGATGATGAGATGCAGGATCATCCCGAAGTATATCGTCGATGATTTTGAGCATCAAAAAAGTTTCAGTTAACCCTTCCCGATCTTTTTATTAACTGACTCATGTCAAACTTCATCCGATACTTATATTTCCAAAATAATTTTGACTTTGGCTGTTTTTGTTGTTTGGTTTCGTCTTCCATCGTGTTAACAGCTCAACATTTGTGTTATTGCGAATTCTTTGCCTAGTTTAATCATTTATTAATATCATCCGAGGAACTAACCGACGTGTGACACACGAAGCACCGCATAACTAAAGCTTCAATGATTTGGATTGGAAGATCGGTATTTTGCTTACTCAATTTATCCCTGTGCAGTTAGTGGACCTCCAAAATTCAGTCTGTCTGTGGTTTCGCCGCAAATCTACCTCGAGGTCAGCACTCGGATTTTCTGAAAACCGATGACTCCCATTGCAAGTGAATGCAAATGGAAGCGTATTCAATTTTTGGCACATCGGTTGTGAGATTAGTCAGTTTGCACTTTTCAAAATAGCCGAACAGTCCTTTTAGTATTGTCATGTGGAGTATTGGCAAGTACAAAATATTGAGCGGAATCAAGTTTGAGATTCATTTCTCATGTTAAACAGTTCCAATTGATTTCTATCACAACTAGTGACTATCTTCAAGTGGAACAAATTCTTGAATGGATGCATGAGCAAACAATATAATGCCAGGAAAACTTTGCGAAAGGAATGAGAAGTATGACCAGCTGGCATATCAGTCATAGAAAGTATAGAAAGGTATGCAAAGGTTAACCATCTTCGAAAGTAATGAGATAGGTCGTACTAGGTTACATTGTTACTAGTAGCATAAGATATAGGATGATGTGACAGAAAGGAAAATGAAGGGGTTGAGGACTTGCCCGACGATGTGGCCACTGTTGACGTGAGAAAAACGCGTCGTTATTTTTGACTTCCTCATTTAATTTCAAAAATGTCCATGTGGCGTTCATTCAAAAAAGTACCGAGAAATTCTCCTCAGTTATAGGATCAACTTTCAGAAACAAAAGGAGATGGACCTAAAAGTTTGCCCTGGTGTATTTATTGCGGGGGTAAACTTATGAAAGAACCCAGCATTGATGATGGCCGCCCTCACGCTTTCTTGGTCTCAAATTTTATCATGTCTAATTTGACTTGTTGAGTTGTATAATTCGGTATTTAGTTTTGGGGCGATGTTTTATCTATGTTCAAACACATTACTACTTTTGGATGTATGAAACTTGCTCATGAAACAATAAGAAATGTGTGATTGATGTCCGAAATACGAATTGTAAGAATTGATGTAAAGAATTGATTCGGACCTCACTTTTTCTCAAAATTTACACCTCTCTGATAATTACTTTTCTAACAGATATTTTCATCCCTAACACAGCTACAAGTCATGAATGAAGGGTTGGTCAATGAAGAGAAATTAATACAGTGGACTATTAAATAAGCACAAAATAACACATCTTCTAATTTAAATGGCGTTGCGACATTGAGTGAGGAAATGAATTAAATCAATTACTCCTCAACTACTTGTACAATTCCATTTGCTGTTTAAATGATGGAATACAAAAATGACATTTTCATTAGATTTGTCTTTCATTTGTTGAACTAAACGATTCTCAGTTAGATCTGACTTCATATCAGTATGAAATGCGATTTGTTTGTCTAGGATCATAGAATCATCATTAGTGAAACATGAGAGCGATGTGCAATTCATAGCAGTCTGAAATATTGAGTGATCATCGTTTAATCGCATTAGAAACATGCATGAAATGCTTGAACTGCTGTTCAAATGTGTTACATGGTTGAACAAAAAATCGTTTTTTTGCTATTAATGGAATGATATATTTTTCCCGATGCGTTGCTAGAGTATAAATGTCTATTAATTTGACCCTGTTTTCCAACCTATATTTAGGTCGTAAACTGCGAAACTCCTCCAGGTGAATGATTGTGATTGTGCAAGCATCGTTGACGGAAATACAGCGGAATGTTCACTTCATTTGAAAAATCATCTGCATGATTGGATGTCATCCACTGTTGCGAGTTTCATATCACAAATTTGTTATGATTTGAAAAAGTGAGAGAAGCAGATATACGCAATTTTAGTGATTTCTATAAGCTTAGATAGAAGCAGTTACCGGTACCTTTTATCTGTTGTAGGTGTATATTTTTAGTGTAGGCGAACTCAAATTCACCGTTGAATCACATCGTTGTTGAAGTTTCACCACGAGAGTGAGGATAACCTTAAATGAATATGTTATCAATGGTAGGCATTCGATTAGTGCATCTTGATAAACAGTTCATCAGCTGTTCTACAATTAGAGATAAAGACGAGCACCTGTTCGTCTGCATATAATCGGATAATATATCAATAGGCCTAAAATTGGATAGTATTAATTGATTAATTAATCAATTTCAGCCTAGTGTTTATATATCGCCACTTCTTATGTATACTTTCCTAATAATTTGAATTTGATGTATAATTTAGTTATCTATTGGTCAGGATTCACCGATGATCTTTATTGATTTATCTAAGTATAGAATACCAAAATCATTGGAAATGTAAAACAATAAAAAGTAATACATTTGCATTGCAATTTAGATTGCTTCCTCATCAAGGTTGAAATATACACTGGAACAGGAACTGCTCTGGAAAACATTCCAAAGAAAGTCAAATAAATGCCTTTTCTCATGTTTATCTTAAACTTTGACGAAGTGACATTCGAAAATAATGTAAATTTTCAGCGTTTTGTACTGACATGAGGATCAAATATTGCTATTTTTGATGTAAATGTTTTGATTATTTCAATTAGTAGCAGCTTTGGCTTTGAGTTATTATAGGGCGTTGGTTTGAGTATTGAGAACTTACCCGATACCCGTATCATATTTTATTGTTTGGCTATACATTGTCCAACACATGGGTCCTGCTTAGATGAGCTATAAAAAATGGTAGTTGTGTTATTGCTGACATTCTGCAAACAAAATGCGTCGTGGTTTGACTGTCATTTTGTCAATATCGTTAATTTGGGAATATATTTGAAATGTGTGTCTAATTAGTTCTGAAAAATATCCATGTTTCTAGTCAAATCAATTATGCTGTCTTTGTAGTTTGACATCTTCTTATGCGAGCGATAGAGCTTAAAGAACGAGTTTTTTTGGTCTGAACAGACTTGATTTTTAATTGAGTTAATTTTTCGGATGTGTTCTCCTTCATGCCTCCGAACCTGTAAAGTAGGCTAACTGCAATTTGAACTTCTTTTTCAATCTGAGCATTCATAGCCTCACATGCTGTACATTATATGATGCACAACATTTTCCTTTGCAAATGTCACAGCCAACTGTGACATCATCGCTAATGCCTTACTTACACCTAAGCTTAATTTTTATTACAATTCTACATATTTACCAAAAAGATGGGGATGGGGCGTCACAATTTATGGTGGATGCAATTGAAAATATGTTTGGAAAAAGTTATTGTTATATAAAGCGTGCAAAAAGTTGATCAATGTATTTTGGCTATTTACACCATAGCCATTGTCAATCCTGACAATGACAATGGTGTAAATAGCCGAAATATGTTGATCAACTTTTTGTACGCTTTATAATGTAACTTGACTCTCTCAAAACCTATTTTCAATTATGCACCACAGTCAAGGCATATTTCCTCAACTGGATGCAATTTATATCAACTTGCAACCACACTTCTACAGAGAAAAGAAAATGCTGGTGCATTGTAAAAAATGATATACATGTAGGTATAACGATCTATGCCAACTCTGGCAATGATGATGAGTATGCGCGTTTTCTATACTGCGGAATCAATGATATATAGAACTGATTATAATTAGATAGCATAAACTTCAATTCGCTTAAAAATAATTCTTTCATGTAATCAAATTTGTAATAAAAGTCATTATGCGATCACATAGACTCTTCAACAAAATAGATCTCTCATGCAGAGTTTGCTACATGTAACAACAATTGATTCTTCTGTCTTAGTTGATTAATTGAAACTTTTGATCTTGCGACGTTGAGAAATCATTTTCAAAGAAATAATGAACTTTTATGGCACAGGAAGCATAGAATTATAGCAAAGTCAGTTTCATAAGCAACTTATTAGAGAATGGAAGATAATCCTTTTAATTGCAGATTTAGGGACACAAAAGATAATACCGTGCGTATTTGTAAATGCAGCAGCTTTTTTGCTAGCTTTTCTATGTATCCAATCCAAACATTACTCGAGAGAAAACTAACTTAGTTTTCTTTGGAAAGAGCCAAATTCATGCGATGGAATGAGGTTTGTTTTCTTAACGATTACGATATATTTCAGTTATTATCTGTGGGTCTCTAGCATCTCCTAGGCCAATCTGTCAAGCATTCGACGAATGTAATGGGCGAGGGCAGATTGACTACCGATAAATGTCTTCAGTTTCTCCAAAACCGGGTCTTGCTCTAGCTGCAGGGGCTGGCTTCGGGTGGAAAGTAGTTTTATGCAGAATGACTCGATTTTTTCAAAAGAAAGGTAATTTTATTTAATTAGAAATGTTGCAGAAAACATGCAACCACATTTTCTTCGATTACTAGTTTTTTGAATTTTGCTTGAGTCTGAAGCGATAGCTAGCTTTCTTTGTTAAACCTCACGAGTGTTTCTATAAGGGGAATACCCTGTATTTCAAGCCTATCAACTATCAAGGAATGTTCGAGTGAAGTTGGAATTTTGCAGCGATGAAAGCAAGATCGACGGGGATTTTTAGATTTACATTCTCGATTTTGTCGAAGTGGTTTGCGTGGCAAAGAGCAGCCCCACTAGCCCCAGCGGGTCAGTACGGGTCTCCAGAATTCACTTCCGTCCATAGTTGAACGCTGCGAATAGCCTTGATGAAAATTTTCGACAAGGAGATCAATTCGTTGACAGCAGGCAATGACTCAGATTCTCTCGCAGGCGCGGTGCACCATGTGGGCAAGCAATACATGTGACGTAGCGAAATTCGCTGTAAAAAGTCTTCAGATTATTCACGCTTTTCAACATGTGCGCGACCGAGTCCGATAGGAAGAGCTTGAATTTCGAAGGATCAAGCACCGACCGGAACTTGTTCAAACAGTTATTCATCACTTGAAAAACAGTCTCAACATTGGCGCGCTCTAGGAAAACGGTGTCCAGCAAGAAGGGTGGATGATACTGATCAGCAGATAATTTCCCAACGCCGATATTGAGAGCAGTCGCCAAAATGGAGAATTACCCAGCTCTGCTCTTATTCCATTCACAGCATTCGTCAAGGTAGCCTTTTCATGTCATTTTCATCAGGCATTGACTCACCAATCTCTTGCTCCATAAAGGTATTTGATTAAAAGTTCTGAAGCTTGCACCAGGGAATGTCAGCATAAATGCCGGCCACATTCGTTTGTAGAGACTTGGTTTTTATCCCTTCTACTAGACATGCAATCCTCCAGATGAGTTTGAACGCTGCGTGTCTTGCTTCAAATTGCAATTTTCGACTGCTTTCATGACTTTGAGGTCCTGGTCGATTTGACATTTCCGTTTAGCTTCGAATATAGTCTCGCTAGGAACACAGAAGCCGTTGTTTTTGTCCTTAAACTTGATCGCCGCTGTTGTGCTGACTCTTGATTTTCGCTTAACCGACTTCGAAACTTCGGGACGTGAACTGTTAGCTAATTTATTATAGCGTTAATGTGTATGTGTTGCCTAGCGTAATATAGCGTTAAAAAGACTTTCAACAGCTTACAGACATTCAGACAGCACACTCGCTTTGTCTTCCTTTTAGCCAATCAGAAGATGCCAATTAGAGAAGGATTGAAGACCGCTTACTCACGCGAACATAGCGGTAGAACTATAGAATTGTAACCCCTAGCACCTCCTTATCAACTTAATTTTTTCGTGACGCAACCCCAATAGATGTTTAAAGCATAGATAAATTAGATGAATGCATGTAGACTGCCTTCTGTTAATGGTATTTCCCCAACTCTGCGGAGAAGGAAATCTAGCTTTGTCATGTACATAAATTTCAGATCATTTTCTATCGTTTGCTCATTTTTTCACAACTTTAAGTTGTTTTAAGTGACTCACAGATGCTTCAACAGCAAAAAATTCCGAGAAGCGTCAAATTATGTGAAAACATAATAATCCGAGCCCTACTGATCAATAAACTGATCTCCCATGTGCTCTTGATCTGTCGATCTAACTTTCAATCTGTCATCATTATGTGTTCATTATACATTTATTGACGTTGACGCTATTCGTTTTATTTTTGCAGCGAAAGAACTGAGATACGATAGTAGATTTGATTTATTTAGGTTCTGCTCAGGTTAGTATTCATTTATGGTTGTAAGGTGCATGACCTTACGTGAACTATGAGAATCGTTCCTCCTTGGTTTTATGCTGCTGGGTTTTATATATGATTAGCATGTGGTATAAATTCTATGTAACATTGAAATCGTGGTAATGTTTTGTTAAGGTGCTGGTGCATTTTGTCACACACACAAACACAGAGAATTAGCAATGTCACATTAATTTCACTTAAGACAGAGAGAGGTAAAAAGACCTATGTAGCATTATTATTTATGTAGCCTGTGAAGCTAAATTATATAATTTCATATAGGACCTATATAGGGTATAGTACCTGTACCCAACCTCACCACTTAGGGTCGGGGACCATGGATTTGTGTACTCATCTTTTCCATTCGCTAATATTTCTCGATGTATGCAGGCCTAACTTCATTGTATTCTATTAAGGGATCGCTTACTGTTTTTATCTGAAGCTATGTTTCACCTTCTGTTACTCAGCATAAATTCATATTTAAAGTTTCACTCACAAATCGGATTTTGGTAGCAAGAGGTTACTATAGATTTGAACTTAAGAGACTGACCACTCAGAGACAGTTCCAAAACTGGGAAGCATTGGGAAGTGACATTGAATTTTGGCTATTATTCAGGTAAGCAAATGCTAGATGTTCATTTATTTTAATGCTCACCCCATTTGAATAGCTGAATAAATTACGATTCATTTGATGATAATTTTTGCTTTATTCTCTTTTTGTCACGGCTCTTATCTTATTAACTCCGGAGTGAAGCTGCAGGGTCCCGCTTTGAGTGTTTAGAGGTGAGAGACCGAAACACGATCACCCTACCCTAGTATCTGCTGATAACCTTGGATTGTCCGTTGTTATCATTTAAGTTCTCCAATCCTGTGTGTACACTAGCTCGTTTCATTTACTTCCTAAATAAGAATGTTATTTTAACATTATTCATCTGCGTGAAGGGAGCGTTTTATCTGTCCTCATAAGAATTAAATTTCTCACTTGTCTTATCATCAGATCTTCATTTCACAACTTCATTTCATTCGGGATCAATGTAATTTATCACATCTTGCATCACTTATTGTGTTTACCAGTTGATACAGTTCATCGCCCTTATTCATTTGCAAGGAGAGCCAGGTGCACGTATGTTAGAATAGTAAAACTAAACGATAAATTGAAGCGACATTATGAAAGCCCCAGTTAGACCAAATTCACTCCCTGAGTAAGCATAATTTTGTAGTACACATTGATTTGCGACTTGCTGGTTTGTATTTCTTAGTGTCTTTACGTCGTAGTTTTCCCTGTTAAAGCAATGGATAATATGTATTTTTGCAATGCATTGCTTTGAGGATAAGCTTTTATATAGACTAAAATCTTAATAACCTAATGCATTTTGACGTATTGGTTTGCGCACAACGTTTTAATGCAGGTGGAAAATCATCTGTTAAATTTCAACAAAATCAAAAGAAAATTTATTATCTGTTATTTGGCAATACCATTCTTGCCTTCTTATCCGGGTTCAAGCTTGTAAAAGTAAAAACTTTTATACAAGTTAGCGATTTTCTCGAGTCTGTAAATGCTGTCATTCGTCAATTGTCATCTCAACTGATTTGATGATTAAGGAAAAAATTCAAAGTAATCATTTGTTTGACAATGATGTTCGTCGCACAAGGTACAAATTAATATACACACCGTCGTCGATTTGTTTTTTCAACTTTTCACATCATATCCGTACTAGTCTATTCCGTAAAATCAATGCAGTGACACCAAACTTTTTATCTAAATTTCGTCATAGGATGGAAATTTTAAGGAATTTTGAAGATTTTCAAAATATACTATTTCAAAATGAAACTTTGCTGTGATGCATCTTTAAAGACTATAAATGTGCAACCAAAGCACATAAGAAGCGCTGGAAGCGTCTGTATTTTTTTGTCAACATAACGATGATTCTTTTGATTCTAAAACCAACACACAAGAATTTTTGAAATATTGATGAATGATATGAAAAATTCTAAGTTGATATTTTAGTTTCCATAATCTTTCTTTCGTGCACCAAAGGTGACGGGATTCCAATGCACGTGTGGATGAGTAAGTTATCTATCCAAAACTATATTTATGATATTTAACATCAAAGTATATGTCTTTTCTAATTATATAACACGCTTATATCTGCTACTTCATAATCTACTGTGTTTACTGGAAGTACGTGCGTGTGCAAGACATCTTTTCTCTATTTTAGATATCTATCATTTTATGAAAATATATCCTCACCCAGTGTTAGGATACTTATTTCAAATATCATACCATCATCTAAACATTTGATGTCTATGAAAATCATGTTTCTTATTTCGTCAGTAAGCAACATGTCAAATTTCGTTACCATCATGTGAATTTTGAAATTTTATTTTTCTTGGATTTTTTGACAGTAGTTACTTTTGAAAGCGAACAAGAAATATTTCGATTTTTCTGCATTTTCTGTTTGATTATGTTAAACTGAAGGGCAGCTATGCTCTCTTTTATTGCCTATTGCCTTCTACTGCTTTAGATGACGATGAAATTGACTTTTGTCCGATCTTACTATTAATCAGTTGACAATCAATCCTATCATGATGAAAAATTGCCGCTAGTTGTCTAGTGCATGAATAATATTTCATGCATTAATGTTTTGAAGGTGATTTTTTGGATGATTTTACTAATGGACAATTCTCTAGAGATGGGTTGAATTTTTTCATTCATTTAACTTAAAATGGGTGTCTGAGTATTTATGATGCCCTGACATATTGCTCTAAATATTAGATGATTTTTCCTAAATAGTAAAGCATGTACTCAGCAATGCGCGCACTTATATTGATGCTGTGCAGAATATACGGATGTGCTGTGAAAACGTGACAACTCTTCATGGACTTTAAATGTTTTTCAATTAGCAACACTTTTCAGGAAAATAATGTGTTTCAAATCAATTTTGGTCGCATTAGAAGTTGTATAATGTTATAATTTCGGTCTGTCTGACAAGATGGCAAGCAAATATAATTGACAGTTGAGGGATGTCTCATGACTTCTGGCACTTCAGATAGTCCTCGTGTAATCGTCCCATATCGTAGTAAGGGACATTTGAAAGCAAAGCAGCATGTTGATCTTTAAGCAAAGGGATTCTAGCAACGACAAAAGGACATCATTAAAGGACACAAGAAGTGACAAATGACTAAAAACCAACTGTAAAATTGTAAAATCATTAGAACTGTATTATCAAAATGGTTTCGCCGTGCGGATGCCTCTTGGTGTAGTTGTTATTTTTCGACATCATAGCGTCACATTGGTAGACAATAAACTTGTGTATTTAGTGATACATTTTCCAATTAATTTGTCATTTCAAGAAACTATAAAGTTTCTAAAACTGAACACATTTTCCACTCTAATGAATTTCCTCACTTCCAATTATCCATACCACTTCCAATGCACACACATTACTGCACAATTTCTACAAAATTATATGAAAGTGTGTCTATACGATATCTCGATTGAATATATTGCCTTCTTATTCGCAACTCGGGAATAGCATTACCATTTCTCAAGTATGATAATAGAAAATGTAATTTGTCATTTTACAGTTTGCGCTTTCATGTAAGTGCCCAAGTGGCCATTGCATTGCGGTTTTGAATGTACTCGTAGCTTCTCATTCAAATAAACAATTTTGACTATTGAAAAAAAAGGCTCACGCAATTTTTGCTGCTTATTGCTTGCATTTGAAATAATTATCGCTGTGATTTTCCTTCTTTAATATGATGTGTGATCAGTTGTGAATAAGTTATCTTTTAAGCGACTATTTTTCATTGTTCGAAGTATATCGGCTTATTATTCGAACGATGCTAACCATAGCTACTAAAAGTCGACGAGCTTTTCATTCAACTTGCAAAGTGATCTTAAAATAATTCTATTCATATCACTTGATTTCTTTTCTCGGGGAAGTCGTGATGAATTTTTGTTCAGAAATAAATGCAAATCTATGAACTACACAGATCCTTCATCATTTGGAAAATTTTTGAAACTCCATGTGTTCTAGTTGAGAGGAACACAATATATCTTCTAATAGCAATTACAAACTGCTTTCCACTGTATCGACTAATACTGTATTTCTACTACATCTACTGTTCGATGTGTTCTGTAATGTGATACGTTCTGTGATAATCAGCATAAAAAAAGGATCGTAAATGAAGTGTAATATCCCTAATTATCCGATGTTGAACTATTTACTGTGTTGATAGTCAACATATACATAATAAAACAAACGAAGTTCTGTGGTTTATTGCAATGCAATCATAAAGAGTATAAAAATTGCTCGAATGTATACTTCATTGTTACTTGATACCCCCCTGGATGAATACCGGAGACATGTTTTTTAAAAATGTTTTTATTCTCTCTCTAGGCATCAATTAGGCTGTCAAAATCAACGTTAAGCCAGTAGCGGGAGCGATTCGGTTTTCGTGCGACTCGGTGCACGATTAGAATAATCAAAGATCGCGCAATTCTGAATGCTGTAGTATTCCCGTGATTTAAATTTACAGTTATTTTGGCTTGATTTGCCATTTATTTCTAGGTTATTGGTTTAATTGTTATTCAGACGATTTCCAATGAAATTCAATACTAGGAGACTTTAAGCCTACTAAGCCATCTATCACAAATCTGCTATAAAGGATCTATTGCAACAATACCGAGAACTCCTTTATATCATTGAAGTCGTTCTTCAAATGTCTTACACCGAGGCTTGAATGCATGAATTCAATTAAATTAAGTTCCCATTCGAGGATACAGTCCTTCGGGTTAATCTTAGTTTCTCATTTGTTTTTTGTATTCTATCAGCGCTGATCAATGGGCTAGATTTTGCCAATTAAGTAATTGAAATTGTCAAACGGATTCACGTGAAAAAGAAGTCGATTTCTTCAAAATATTCGATTAAGATAATCAGGTCAATTATTCGAGGTATTTGAAGATGTTGATCAGTTTTTCCATTCCGTTTCAGAGGCTCATCGGGCATTAGAGCTACTTGAAGAATATCATAGTCGCCTGTCCTCTCCCTCAGACAAACCTCTGCGACAAGCAATCGAGCGAGTAATTAGAATTTTTAAGAGTCAGCTTTTTCAAGCCTTACTTGATATCCAAGAATTTTATGAAGTTACCCTGCTGGATGAGAACAAAACGACGGAGCAGAAAACACGTGAAGCACTGGGGGTTGCTCATCAATGGGAGGGCTCACAATCGAAAGGTTTTCTCGGCCAGGGTCGACGAACGACGTCTGTGAAGAGTGTAAGTTCAAGATTGAAATTTCCAATTTCCGTAATGGTTCTATAAATCATTGAAAATGTAATCTTTTCGAGAGAGCACTAACAAGTTGATTAGCTCAATGACGGCATTTGAAACTTTCTGTTTCCAATAGTAGCAAGCGGGGAGGATATCAAGCAATTCCGCGGCACAGTGATTAAGTGTTTGGCCTAGCGATCTTTTGGTGCCGAGGTCGAGCCCCGAAATTGTCATATGAAGTCGTCAGGAAAGGCGTCCGTATTAAAGAGATCACAAGGCTCCACAAAAGTCTGCTATGTCAGCATCGTCCAAACCCGCAGTAATGTGGTACAAAAACTTGCATTGGTTATACCCATAGTTTCAATAAATGAGTATAATCAAGTAAGCGAAGTACATTCTTGTACTATTGCTTGTACTTGTATATTTGTACTTTATTGCAATAACTGCAATTAGCAGCCAAAATACTTGATTCCTGCCAATAGTCATTTTATCCAATATCAAGAATCTCAAATTTACAACCCAGGCATGGTTGAAGCTTTAAATCGGGAGTTGTGTCAATGTTGAGAGATATGAACTATGCCTGCCAATGATTCCTGATATTAAATGAAATGGCAGCTACTCATGTCTGTTCCCATTCTTCAACTCAATATTTGATTATTCTATTCACAATGAGTTTGCAAAAAACAGCATCTGATAATTATCGCAGGTCCACGAACTTGCGATTTGCCAGTATTATGTTTAATATAAGAATCAATATGCACAAATGAAAGCTTACAGCAAAAGCAATATGTACGAGCCTCAGAATTAGACAGGTCGTCTCTTCTTCCGTTTGACTAGAAAGGAAGCATTGGAACATGTAGCATTAGTGAAATGGCACAATCTGCTGACAATACCATAGCAATCGAACAATGAGTAGCCAGTTCAACATTAATTAAACACGCCAAATTGTGCGAAGTTTCAGTGACTGTTATCAACCGGATCACATAGCAAAGAGACACAGACGATGTCAAGTTCTATAGAGAAGTTCGTGAACGCTTTTTCGTGCGCCTGCTAACTTTTTTTAATAATGAATGGAGGGCCCAAACTTTTTCGCAATGATCTGAATTCTTTGAATTTGAAGGAATTCACATCAATGCGCAAACGGCGCACGACTCTTTTCCCTATCTCTGTAAGGCATTGAAAATTTCTTTTTGCCCACTTAGTAAGTTCCTGCATGTGCCATGTGTTTTGAATCAGTTCGCACTTCTAGCAGAGTGACACGATTAAACAATCTTATTCTGTGGCACGAACTATTAATGCGCGGTGTTGTCAAGCCCAATATGAAATAGCCAGTAACCATGCGTACCTCTTAATTGAAATATTCTGCAAATTGAGTAGAATCTTGATAAAAAAATCAAACTTCATGCTCTTATCATGTTCTCCTCAGATTCAAATTAAAACATTAATTTTTATAACTTGATATGTATAGGCCTATGTACAGCATTAATAGAAAACCCAAGTTGAGGGAGTAGTGACATTTAAGCTTCGTTTACAGTCGATTGAACCAATTAACCGAGAGATGATCCAGCGGATAAAGTACTTTTTAAACTATTAACTAAAAAGCCTCAATTGTTGTTCATTTTTCTAGTTGGGAAATTGAAGCAATCTTGATTCCTCTTTACAAATTCTCCGCAACAATACAAAATTTGAAAATTTGCAGTTATTTCGGCTATTGATAACAAATTATGCTAACGGGTAAATCAAAAGCACTGCTCGCTCTCTAATTATTGCCTACAATAAGTGCGACAAGCGTTAAATGGTTCAAAAGTCAAAAGTTGTTTATTTCCAAAAAAACATCGGAAAACAATATTACAATGTTATTGTCGGGTTGAATACATTCAAATACAGCGTGCGGTCAGTGATGTAGAAAAAAATTAAGCAGATGAGGAAGGAGAGAAATTAATAATTGAGCATTTATTTATATTTCAGATTCCTTGTGGTGAATTCTTTCCTTTATGACCATGCGTAACTCGTTGGCTTTTTTAAGAAATCTTGCGATGGATTTTAAATGTCTTGGAGTCAAGGTATTCATTAATTTATGAAATTCAACTATCGTGTCGCAATAGCATAACAGGGATGTAATTTGTTACCGCATATTTTGATACAACAGACAATCTATCATGAAGTGATATAGAGTCTCCACTTCTGATTCATTGCAAAGTTCACAAAGACGTTCTTCATATCGCAATCTGTTTCCATAACTGCTTGTTCCAAAATCTAATGTATGATTTTTCGTCCTAAATTTTAGTAACATATCCACATCATTGCAATCGATATCAAAATTGAGATATGGTTTCAAGGTTTCCTCAAACTGACATAGTTCTAAATAGGTCAGACCAAAATGGCTCTTTTTTGCTGTAGATATCCATTTTCCCTGTTATACTGACATACTCAGTCTTTAGTAATTCTCAAGTATGCTTTTGCATCAGCCGTTAGCTGTTAATCCCATAGCTTTGACAGGTTTAGTTTTGTAAGCAATCTGTTCATTCTCCAACACCATGTGTATTTACTCTCATTTCCATTTGACATCATATTGAGATAGATAGCATTATATACCTGTTTAATTAAGCGATTACTATTATTTGTAATTAACCTTATCCAATGGGCTGTGTTGTGTCATCTATAGAATATTTCCCTTGAATGAAAATAATAATTTGCATGCACAATTTAATAACATGAGTTCAAGTTAAACTTAAATGATCTAAATATGTCAACTTCGAGGATTGTGTTGGAAATAAGCGGTTGAATTCATGACCTCATTTTAAAAGTCTCTGCGGGACGTTCAATTTTCCGTCAACCAAACTTTCAAACGAAAACGTTTATCTGCCATTTCATTGAAATCTCTAGTTCTGTTCTGAATGCCTCTTTTATCTCTTGATTAAGTGAAAAAGAATGTCATTGATCAGATGCGATGGATACGAAAATGTCAACAGTTCTTCTTTATCCAATTCAAGTATTTTAGTTTTCTGATTAATGACCAAGGGACACTGTTCTGATTAGTTTCAAGTTCCAAGAGATACAAAAGCTGCCTGATGGTTGTTTGTTATTTCGCCGGGAGGTTGTCTGGATGTCTTTGAGATGTCAAAGCGAGCATGAGGAGAAAAATAAGCAAACAGACGTAGATGAGATCGGACGAATGACGTCGCAGTTAATGAGAACGGCCTAAGGATGTCCTCAATACCAGCAGTGAAAGATCGGCCGACTGGCGCAATGACAAATATTTATTGCACTTAGTTTCATAGAGATATGAATATCGATCGCAAAAAACACTTTCATGAAAACCTTGAAATCGGGATGCACCAATAACTGATGGCTAAATGGAGTCCGCATTCGAAATATTCTAAACGCCCTCTTAAACATTGATTTGTTTAATTTGTTAGATAGTTTCAACGGGAAACCTGATTTTGAATTATGATTAAGGTTAGTTAATGCTTTGTAGTGCTACGAAACACCTGCAGTAGAAAGTGGAATATACACATGTCTCCGTGGTACAGTGGTTAAGTGTTTGGCCTAGCGATCTTTCGGTCCAGAGGTCGAGCCCCAAAAGTGTTACTGGAAGTTGGCAGACGAGCATCCTTGCAAAAGGATCACAGCGTTCCAGATAAAAGTCTGACTGTGTCAGCACCGTCTAAACCTCCGGTATGGGGGACCAGTGACGTTAGACCATCAAAAAATATGTTTTATAAAAAAAATAAATCTCTTAGAATGAAGATTAATTGGAGACTTAAAGTGATATGAATCCTGTCAATGAATACTGTACATGTTAGTCTTTAATGAACGTTGGTAGACCGACAATGTTGGTCAAAAGACAATTACAAGTTATTTATCATTTCATTTTTCTGGACAGAGGCGACGATGAACACCGAATTACGCAGGTATTTTTTGTCAGCAGAAAGGTGCTCTTCGCATAAACATTTTACAAGCATTAGGGTCTATCAGACATGCCTCAAGAACTACACCGTGCGGAATATCTCTCAATTCTTCACTCATATATTTACAACGCGCATGCCTATAGCTCCTACAAGTTTGCTTTAAGTTGAATTTAAGCATGAAATTTGCTGAGTGAGGTGACTAGTTTGCTCGTAATATTCAGCTAAATAGCACGTTTGATACGCATCATCAAAAAGAAGTGGAATACATGGAATAATTAATTGGTTTAGTCTGACATCATAGAAATAGGTTGCTATGTGTATGATTGTACTGAAGAGTGTAATATCGGTGTAACAGAAAGAAGTATTTTTCAATCTAGTTAATCGATCATGACTCTATATCTCATTAAAATATTGGTTGTTTTGTAACCCTTTTAATATCATGATCTTTCTGATAATATCTGAAAGAAAAAAACCGAAGCAGGAAATGCTATGAATAGACTCGAACTGAAAACTGGAAATTGTTCAGTAAAATGATTCGCAGACTCGCAGTTCAAAGGAGAATTATAAGTTCTGATGTTTTCTTTCCTTCTTTAAATAATTCATGATGCGATAGTCTCTTTGCATTTTTTGCCGAACGTAAATTGTGTTTCCAGCAGACTGAAACTGAATCCCACTGACATGCATGACGAAAATCGTCGCTGTTGTTTGTTCTCTTCAACTGTTGAAACTTTCTTTGCGGTTTGCTTGCAAGGAACAAAAGCTGTGACCGTCAGCGAATATCTTGAGACATTGAAATGGGCCGAAATTTGTCCTACTAAAGCGACCCTAGTTTCTTTGCGCGTCGCTTAACCCGGACAACAGGTAAATAAACCATTCTTCCTAATCATTACCAGAATTGCTGTTAATTTGAATAAATATTAAAATAGTTGTTTATATTAGCGCTGAGTCAATACATCATGTTTCCGTGGCATACACTTCCGTCTCTTAGAGAAAGCGGAAGACAGCGATAATACAAAGGGATTGAGAAACAAACAAAACTTGTGGAATTGTCAGTTGCTCACTTTTTTAAAAAATTTGCAGCTGAACACATTAGAGCATGGCGTTGACAATTTTTTTGGTTGATTCATGATCTGTCGTCTCCATAGCGCAGTGGTTAAGTGCTTGGCATAACCATCTTTCGGTCCTGATGTCGAGCCCGGAATGTATCATTGGAAGTCATCCGTACTAGAGAGATCACAACGCTCCACAAAAGTCTGAGGGGGGGGGGCTATACCCAATACAAGTTTTGGGTAAAAAGCAAAGCTCAATTTTCAGTAAATGAGTATAATCAAGTAAGCGAAGTACATTCTTGTACTTTGTGCTGACATAAACTTTCTTCTATAGGCCAAAGTTCTTGGTATTAGTGGGAAACGATCTATTTATTGCAATAACTGCAATTAGCAGCCAAATCACTTGATTCCTGCCAATAGTCATTTTATCCAATATCAAGAATCTCAAATTTACAACCCAGGCATGGTTGAAGCTTTAAATCGGGAGTTATGTCAATGTTGAGAGATATGAACTAGGCCTGTCAATGATTCCTGATATTAAATGAAATGGCAGCTACTCATGTCTGTTCCCATTCTTCAACTCAATATTTGATTATTCTATTCACAATGAGTTTGCAAAAAACAGCATCTGATAATTATCGCAGGTCCACGAACTTGCGATTTGCCAGTATTATGTTTAAAGTGTTATTTAATGAATGCTCGTCGGAATTTCACTAACTGGCTAACTGCAAATTTCAACCGGAAAACAGCGATAATACAAAGGGATTGAGAAACAAACAAAACTTTTGTGGAGTTGTCAGTTGCTCATTTATAAAAAAATATGCAGTTTTTAACACGTTAGAGCAAGGCTTTGACAATTCTTTGGTTGATTCATGATCTGTCGTCTCCATAGCGCAGTGGTCAAGTGCTTGGCCTAGCCATCTTTCGGTCCAGAGGTCGAGCCCCGAAAATGTTATTGACCACAACGCTCCAGATTAAAGTCTGACTGCATCATCACAGTCCAACTCCCCAGTATGAGGGAGTAGTGACGGTAAACCATCATTTTTTTGGTTCATTTATGGAACACCATCGAGTGTGCAGTAGCGCCTTCATGTTTTCAAAAGCCACGGCCAAGTAATTGAAAGCTTCCTTAGGTGGCTATTCTACTCTGAAAAGCTTTTCTTGTCAAACTAAATGAATAACAATCATACTTTCAGAAATCTTCAATGTCAGACTTGTTAGTGGTGAGACAATTCGGTCATTATCATACTTTTACCCTCCTACAGCTAGAACTTACCGCGTTAGCAGTTCGACGACTGGGTTCGATTCCCAGCTGGCAAGGCAGTTTTCATGATGGTGACAGGAGCAAGGCACACTGAAATATCATTTCGACCTCGTGAAAGCCGGATGCACTGAATTGTTAAATGAATTCTCCTAGTTCGCCGGGAAGCAGTTGCTATTGTGATGTGTGACAGCATTGCATTTCTTAACTTCTTTGATTTTGCCCTTGCACATATTTTTGCAAGGTTCACAGAATCTGTTATGCAGTGAACTAGTATAGGTCTATCTATTCTCTTTCTATTTTTCATGCTTTATGTAGCTAGAATTTAAAGCTGTTATTATTTCAATGACAAGTTTCTGTTTACAACCTGTGAATGGTCAACGAAAGCATGTTCTTAATTCTACTTCATATGAAATGATGAATTGCTTAAACCATTATGTTTGCGTTTTGTCATTGCATCGTTTATTTGATGTCTTTGCTGAATGACAAAGGATTCGATTGAAGGAAATTAAATGTCATTGCCGAATTTCCGTTTGTGTACTGTGCTGAGTGCAATCACTCTCAAGCTGCACCTGAAATGAAAAGCGAAAGAATAATTTTCTTGTTTGAAGTGAAGCTGATCGCTGACCTCAAACACGGTCAAAGGGAAAATATTTGGCTTCCTTTGCTAATTGGCTTGGATACCTTAAGAGACTATAAGTGTATTGCATGTAGATATAAACAGTTAAACGAGCAAGTGATTGAAGAATTTTGTCTTTCACGGTTCAGAAAATCACTTCGATTAATTTTAAGGCCATCTGTGAAATCAGGAGCGGAAAATGAATTTTGTTTCAGATTGGCGTTTGCCCGATTTTTGGACTTTCAAATTCAAAACCAATACATTTATCACTGAATCTATGGACTAGTTTTGTTCTCCGTTGAAGACATGCGAACATAAATAACATAACATGAACATGAATGAAGCTGCTGCTATTTGAGTCCAAATTCATTTTTTCCGTTCTGAAGTCTCAAATGATTTGCGATTTGAGAAATTTCCACCTTGTTGTAATGGGA
This sequence comes from Prostheceraeus crozeri, assembly GCA_907163375.1. Lineage (NCBI taxonomy): Eukaryota > Metazoa > Platyhelminthes > Polycladida > Euryleptidae > Prostheceraeus > Prostheceraeus crozeri. The sequence goes on from CAJQUW010004013.1 coordinate 810,490, forward strand.
GCTTAAAACTCAACCAGAGACTAATGATTTTCAAAACCAAATTTGCTCGCACCTTTAGGAAAATCGGGCATCTCTCTTTACAGGTTCCATTGTCATTTGAGTCATGCGCTCGTTGAACACAATATTGTGATTCTTGACCACTGGCTGCTGAGCAGGAGCGCATAATGTACCAATTTCACAGTTTTTTGTCTGACCTAGGTTTGAACACAGGATTTCTGGATGAAGGAAGGACATTCTACCACACTGCCACTGCGCTGAGACGTAGCTATACAAATGTTGCAATTTCATCTCTGTTAGCAAAAACAATTATTTGGCTTGTAGCAGATAATCTGTGTACTAGAAATGAGATGGAAATGCGAATTCAGGCTTCATAAGAGAGATTCGTACTTATAAACGATATAGGAAAAATTTCAGTCATATGATATATTTAATACGTCAGTTTGGAACAAGATTTCGTCGGAAAAGCATGGTTTTTCAAAAGTCCTGATTTATGTGTGCCTCTTAACAGACGTTGTAGACCGCGTCGCAACATTCTTCCACGATAGCGACACAGTATATTTGAAAGCTATTAACTGACTGTTACAAGTGATGAAATGAATGTTGCAAGATTCCAACTGAATGAATTCCTCGTGATCTAAAATTAGTATCACTGAAAACTTTTTTATTCGGACGATGTCAGAAGAATTGTCGTGGGAATGTGGTGGGGCAGGAATTTGAGAAAAATTATTGAAAAATAATTGTCTGTAATTATTGAAGTGATTGATAATCGTCACTATTACTGACACAGTCAGACTTTAATCTGGATCGTTGTGATCTTTTCGTCCGGATGCCCTTCCTGACGACTTCCAATGACGCTTTCGGGGCTCGACCTCAGGACCAGATGATCGCTAGACCAAGCACTGAACCACTGTGCCACGGAGACCACTGTTTCAATATTGAAATATATTGATCTTTTTAATTGATCGATTGTTCACAGAAAAATCGACTAATTTAGGACCGTTTGAAAGTCCAAGTTTATTTTGTCTTCCATGATACGGCAATAACAAGCTTGTTTGTGGTCGGGGGAATTTCATGAGAAGTGGGACGGGAATTGGACAGATTCGTTGGCACATTTTCTTCCTAACATCAAACAGCCGTGAATCTGAGATTATTTGACTTCAGAACCACTGAAACCCATGAAGTATAAAACTGTGGAAGGAAATTCTCTTAGATGACAAAAATTAGAATGTCTTGCTTTTCTTGTGAATTCTCTTCGCTTCTAAAAATATATCCTTGCTGTGTTTGATGGATAGACTTTGTTGACATATTAATCGAGTTTGTGTTTGCACATTTAATGTATATGTACTTAATGAAGTAAGCGTAGACCTTTTTTCGAAGTCTACGACGTCGCATAAATATGATGAATAATGTTGAGTTGGTTTATTTGAACGTAATCATTGTTTAATTTTGTAATTTCACAAATTTCGTCAATAAATGGATAAATCCTCAATAACAGGATTGATAAGGGCCGGGTAATAATTGCATAATCGACTAGGTGGCAGAGATGATGCTTGGGTCTGGAATCAAGAAATTTCATCTTTCACTGTTGGGCTGGGTCTGAGACCAGACCCATTCAGGCCCAGGCATAAAACGCGGCATTGTGGAGAATTATAGTGTGCTCATGGTCAGTTTTAATTGTTTTATTGGGGTTAATGATACCCTTATTTTAAAATTAAGTCAGTCAAGTCTCTAGAGGAGAACACGTGTAGGACCTCGTGTGATCCCATCAATTCTAAGATGGCTTGAGCCAAATTCGGAGTCGGCTGCGCTCTAGTTTTGCCTCCTGTTGATTCCAACAACTCGATGCGTGGAAACTGGTGGAGAGGTGAGTGCACGCAATCCGAGCGTTTATATTCATCGTGTGGTCGTTTAGCAAGAAATAACAGGGCCAGAATCTCTCTACTTACCTTGGAATCTCAAGAGATTGCTGCAGATAATTATCGCAGATCAGAAAATCAAACACACTCTTCTTCAAAGTACTTAAGATTAGAACGATGGATGTATTTGAGCTTCAGATGTGTTGTCACTACTGATGTGAATCAAGGCTCTCATTTTGCTACTACCTGACTATGCTTATTCATCATGTTCTATGGATATTCTAAACGTTTAAATATGCTTTCAATGTGCAGACCAGTAGATATCACACTATCATTTCAGCCTTAAGCGTTTGAAGTCTAGTCACGCAGTTGCTTATACAAAATATCACAAAGCTTCATTATATAAAATCACTAAATAAGCCTAGTAGGCATACTAGTTTGTAATACTAGTTGCCAGTATAATAGAAATGACCGGAAATATATCGGAATACAGTATAATCATGTTTCTTTGACAAGTTCGAGGAGCTACATGTTAGTCATAATCAAATTGCTTCGCTTGATTATGATTATGTTCTTTCATTCTTTAATTTCAACTTAGGTCTACTTTAGGTCTGGGTCCCAGATATGAAGCCAATTATCATCTCTGCCAGGGGAAATTGGGGTTTCATAAAGCGATAAGCGATTTTGGGAGCGATATAGAAAGGGGTTAGCGGAAACCATTACATAATCACCGAAAATTCACCGTAAAATCAAATCTGGAAAATTCCTCAGAAAATTTCAATAGTGATTAATGTAGGCATATACTTAACTGAAAATTGTTGAATGCATCAACGAAAATTCTTGTCGAAAAATGATTGTGACATTGTAGCCTTAGCTATTTATGGTGTAGCCTATATAACCACTTCTACTACACACAGCTATTTATTATGCTTTACATATTAAGTGTGGATGTCAATGGATCAAGATAAGTCACGCAAAACGAAACCCAAAAGGATTGGTTCACAGCACCGAGGTTTGATTTTCAATTCATTAAGTAATTGATTGATTTCAACAGATCGCAATTAACTAGTAGAGCATTAAGTGAATCGATGCATTAACAGTTGATAGTTTCAGTTCCTTGAGGTGGGGAATTTTATTTCGTAGAATTCAGCCTATGTTATTTATTACTGAAGCTTCAATATCTTATTTTATCTCATCACTCATTTGTTGTCGTGTTTTATTTTTCATTTCATAATTGCATTCTCTCTACACACGTGAACTCAGCTATGTGGTCAAATTTGATTTGTGTTGATAATCTGTATTATTTCTATGAATGAAACTTCCCATACAAGCTGTGCTAGTGTTCGTGACTGACACGATGGAGGAATCACGAATCTGACTGCTGCAACGACTTCTTTGGAATGGCATCTATGCAAGTTCTACTCGTTCTGTGGTGACAGACGTTCGATGAATTAGCGTTACTCTTGTCTTATGCATGCATGTGATACTGGAGAGGCCCTGCGCAAATCTGATAGCGTTTAAATGACAACAATTCTAGTCATAAAAGTAATTCGTCCTACACTGTGTTGACCTCATGATTTTCATTGGCTGCTTTCCTTCTCAAACAATTTAATGTTTGAAGAAATTCGGGAAAATTCATTCAGATGGAGTATATAAACTAATATCTTGCTCTAATCTAATGAAATTAAGTTGATAAGCGCACCCTTAGTAATAATTTGAAATTTTAACTGATCAACTGATATCCAGAAAATTGCAAAAATAATTGAGAATATCACTAAGCTTTCCAAACTCCATTCAAAACCTACAAAATGAAGTTTCACATACATTTACAGTGATATCATTTGAAATACATTATTCTGGGAAATATTGAATAACAGATTTTAATTCAGTCCCACCCACGTATTCCACTACAAAATATCAAAATACTTACCTGACCTCCTGACAGTGAAATAGGTAGGATATTTAACTAAGCAAATGGATGTCTTACAAGCAGGTCTTTCGTTGATTGTGTCAAATCGCCTCAATTCTGAGAAATTTATAAGCAATTTAAGAAAAGCATCACACACAGTGGTCCCAGCCGAATATTGTGCACACCTCTAGAATGAAAGTACTCACCTCAAAAAGCTTGACATCCAGAGCATTGCGAGCCATCAGCGGCTGTATTCGTTGTACTCGAGTGAGCTTTCTACCAATGGTAGCCGATATCTAGCCTCCAAATCAGGGGTGGGCAACCTTTTCATAGTCGCGGGCGATGTCAAGAGTCCGATAAACTTCGCGGTCTGCAAGTTCTAGTATACTTATTTAATGGCGAAACTGTGTCGTCGTTTGAGACTAGGAAAATGATGAACCTGGGTGTGTTCAGACCCGAAGTCATCATCTTCAGCATGAAAGTTGGTTAAAAATGATATTGGACATCTGATTTTGTGGTGTACTAATATGTTTTATTCATGGATTTGCAGCAACCGTGCATTTGAGGTGCATAATACTATCTTTTTAATGCAATCTTTATTTATTATTTCATAAATGCGTAAAAAAGACAAGGATATAAGGCGTGTCCTAACACAAGTAGCATCAGGCATCTAGGTAAGGATCGCAAGTGTCTTATGGCAAGCGGTTGCTCTCATATCCACGGGCCACACTAGCTCATCCCGCGGGCCGCACGTTGGTAACCCCTGCTCTAAATCATAGTCGCCGTAAGAGTCTGGAGAACTATTGAAATGGCTGTGAATCCCGTATATCCTCTTCACCACATTCTTCACTGCTGTCAAAATATGACCCACCAAAATCTTCGGGAGCCTCCCGGCAGCGAACTTCGCAGCATCCGAGGACTTTAGTCAATTCATTCTGGAATGAACAAGTTGTCTTCCTCTGCATCATCTTCCCGTCATCAGTGGGTCCAACTCAACGGGCTTCGCTGCATGACTGGAGATCTGCTGACTACATGTCTCGCTGGGGACTGAGGAATTCTGCTAACTGTGCCCTTGCGGAGCAGCTTTCCCGACTTATCATGACTTCATGACGGAAAAAACCTCATTCTCCCTCAGCGATGCGAATTGTCCTAGACTGCTTCTATCTTCAGCAATGTAATCTTTGAATGATGACCTTTTCATGTGAACATTTGAAGCTCGTGAAATTTGATAGCAAATTATTTGATAAGCTGGAATTATTAAGTAAGATATCGCAGTCAATGTAATGACGTCGAACTTAAAGTTTCTGTTAACCTCTGTGATAGCCCAAAAGCTTTTGATGTTCAGCTCGGTGTGTGCTTTGGGAAAATATGCACATCGAGCTGAGCATCAAATATTTGGGTTACCTCAAAATGCAACGGAAATGTTCATCCATCATCATTATTTCAAGCATAAAAGTTCTCTATGTGAAATACTCCCTCTTCACCGAGATCCATACAATTGCAATCAAATTAGTACATCCAAAAGACCAATCTCGGGACGAATTTTTATAATAGTTGCGAGCTTCCGAGCGCTTCGCTCGTCTTCAGTCAGGCAGCGGTCTACCTTATTTACCTTATTACCCTTCTTATTGATTTTTACTCTATCATTCTATAGTTATAAAAATAATTGTTTTATTCAAATTATTTCAAAATCTTTCTTTGTAAAATAATAAAAAATTTCCATACACCGATTCTGCCAACAAGGAAGAATGAATCCAACATTGGAACAGGGCTCCAGTGACAGGCCAGCGGACATTCTCATCCCATTAGGTCACTAGGGAAGGCAGCTGCTGTTGACATCACTGTTGCACATCCGCTCACTTCTGAATGTATTCATGGAGCGAGTGCAGCATCGGATATGTGTCTGACAACAGTAGAGAAACGAAAACATCAAGCAAATGACGGAAGGTGTGCCAGGATGGGATGGATTTGTGTGTCTGTGGCGGTCACCACTTACGGTGTTTAGGGCTCTGAAGCAGTGGTAGCATTAAATCGGATTTCTAGATCACCTTCAATATGCCGAAATGAGCACTACTCATTAATTCGCAATGAGGTGCTCAAGTTTCTGGGCGTGACGCTGGCTAGATCAATTGCCAGAGCTCTCCTGGCGCGCATGACTTCTTGAAGTTCTTTATTTCTTTTTTTTGGTTTTTTGTTATGATTCCTGGGTTTTGTATAGATAGGATCTCCTATGTAAGGCTTATGTTTGTAAGCTTATTTGATGTATCAAGCACAGAAGGTATAATTGAATATAGTCAAAGAGAAATAAAATTTGGAAAACAACTCTTATATACTCTTCGCCCGACGATAAATGTATCACTGGACGATTGCTCAGTATTGTGCAAATAGGATGAGGGTGTGAGATTGGTCTGAACAGAGGTCGCGCTTGAGAGAAATGCACTGCATTTTGTCAGTTTCAATGTTAAATTAAGATGCAATTCATCCGTCTGGCTTTATCAATATGTCTCTCATTGTCCGCCTACATTGCTTTCATCCGAGATGGTTCAATACTCAATTATAAAAGATGCGAAACAATCAACATTCCAAATATCTGTTAAAGTTTGTTTACATTAGATTGTACGATTATGTTGTCCTTCAAGCCTCAATTGCTGATGTAAATGTCTTTCTACTATGTTCATTTTCTAAAAAGGTCGCACGTTATCGATCGTGATATTATTTTGAATTGACCATAAATATGGTTTTCACTGGTCATAGTGATGAAGGATAGATAAATAGCATTCTTTTATTAAACTTTTACAGATAGATCGATGCCAGCATTTCACGGGTTCAGGAACGAATTCGGAATGATTCTGCAGTTGCGTGATACCTGAGCCCCGTTTTCATTTCAAAGGAGATTTCCCTCTCCTTTTCAGCATATATTAATTCCTTGCACCCTCCTGCATGTTAAATTGCACCTCAGGGTACTTTTGTTTTTCTGGGAAACCATGTGCACCAGAACGTGGCAGTTTGTTATAGCTTGATCTGCTGTGTCAGATATCATACGAAAATCTTCTTCAAGAGCGAAGACGTGTACAAAAGTCCGTACTGTCCCAGTGGAATCAATCGAAGGCGTCAGCAACTTTGTCCAAAACAAATCACTGAGCCAACAATCACGTCATCTTGAACAGGTGTTGGCTTCATAATGTGGTAACTGACGATGAATGCATCTCAATGTAGTCAGCAAGTTTGCATTGAATCACATTCCTACATAAGTGCTATCTAAATGTTCTTATTAGCCTGAAAAAGTTTTTATCAAAGAAAAAGTGGACTGCTATCTAAAAACCCCGATCCTTAAATAAACCCCCATATTTAAGAAACCCACTTATTTAATAAGCCCATTTGAAAAATCTCGATATTATTTTGTAAAACGTACAACTAATTAATCAAAACCCATAGGTTTTTAAATGCTTTTTGTATGCAAACCCGGTCTGCTGGAATTCGGTTGGGCGACCCCAATAACCTTTCAATAAAGTAGGTCACCTGCTTATTTTATTACACAACTGAATCAGAAGTAATCGGAAGGCCTTGTTCCTGTATAGGAAATAAACTCAATTTGAGGGAGAAATATCAATCAGAAAGATAAAGCAGATATTTAGTATCGCACAGATTAGGGGTCGAGCTTTATGAGAGACTCCATAAAAGCACAACTATCGATGTCTGAACGGTTTGTCACAGCATCTACTTTAAATTGCATTCTCAGTTATGTACTATCGCAGTTTCTCAACACTTTTGACTATAGCATTCTTCATGTAAATTATTTAGAACTCATTTCGTCCAAGAAACCCCTCGTCGCTGCACCTGTGTTGAACAGGTACAAATGAATAAACTAGTAAGACTCAAGTGATTCTCAGGTGTATGGAGTTCATGTCTTCTTGAAGTGGTTGTTGTCTTCTCGATTTTAGTGTCGTGACAGGAGTGCATCACATAGGGTTCCCCGAAATGACGAGGAGTTACTAACTTAATGCGAATACCTACTTATACACAATATTGATTATCAGTGAAACTAGTAGATAATGCAAAGACATGAAATTGCATCCTGCTTTGAAGTATTCCGGAAGAACACAAGGTTTGATTTGATCGCACATTCCTCTGGATATGTGCATGTTTCTTTTATGGTACAATGGTTGCGTACTTTGCCTAGCGATCTTTTATTCAAGAGGTTGAATGTCAGCACCGTCCAAACCCCCAGTGGGGAGTAGAGACGCTAAAACATTCTTCTGTACATGGGTAATTGTTCCAGATAGCCATCAAGCGAAATATACGATCAATTGATACCTTGTGGCTTTGCAATGGAGTGTGCAAAGTGAAACTGAAAGCATAAATCAGGTTGCTGTTTAGGTATGCGTTACCCTTTATATCCGAGGAAATATTCTCCATGCAAAAAGTGAAAAGAGGAAATTGAATGAATCGTCAAAATAGAAAGCAGCTGATCTATTTAAGTTATTCATTGTCAGTGAGTGAGATATATCTAATTCCTTGCCTCCATGGGATGGTAATGAGGACGCGTGCTATTCAATGTGTTTTATTGCCTCCGCTTCGATCGTTTCAGAAAAATAACAATTTATATTGATCGCAAACATGAGTGTGAAATTGACTAAATGAGTGTGAATGAAACCATAGTTCATGCTAAGAGACCAGTCAAAACAATAGCGTCTGCAAGCAATATTGCGTTGAACATCTGAGATGCTTGCATGAAAGCATGTCATTTACTTATGCCTGGCGCCAGAACATGATTATCCCTTGCTTTCAGGTGAAAATCAACGAAACCGTTTCGGTGGAGGACGGCAGTGCTCCAGTTGCGGGTCTTGACTCTGTCTCTATTGTCAGTGGAGCAATCGTGGAGGAGCCAACCGTTCTACAGACTTTTCGTCAACTCTCTGCCCCTCCCACAGAGCTGACTTCGGAAGCTGGGGAAGTTTCGGTGGAGTGGGAGACAGCGGAAGTTATATTGCACCGCGGAGAAACAGGATTCGGGTTCAGCATCGCTGGAGGCTCCGACAATCCACATACCGAAGGGGACCCGGCTATTCATGTCACACGGATTGTCGACGGCGGCCCGGCCGCGGAGGATGGTCGACTGAGACTTGATGACGTCATCGTCGCCGTCAACAACTTCTCTGTAGAATATGTGACTCATGCGGAGGCGGTGGAGGCGCTGAAGCGCGCAGGAAAAACGCTCCATTTAGTAAGTTGATCAGTATTTGTGTTTCCACCTACTCTTTCTGGCATGAAACCATTATTTTCGTAGAAGTTAGCATGTAGTGAAGATAGAATTTTAAATCAGCGAGTAATGATTTCGGTACTTATAGGTTATCTTCCCCCCCCCTACGTTTCAAATTTGTCTGAAATCCGTAGAAATAAATCTATCGTCACAAAACACAAAACTTCAGAGACACCCATTTGAGTATATTTTCTACCTACATGCAAAAATTTATACAAATTGGAAAAGTACATTTTGAATTAATTACGATAGCATGAAGTGTAGCGATGTCAGCAGCTTGGTCTGACTTCGCCTGACCTCACCGTCTGAGCAAAGCACTTGAGGTCAACAAAGTCCTTTCTCGACAACTCGGGAAGTGTCAATGACCAGGCCACATCTCTCAGACTACATTTGTAACTTCAAAAAGGTGTGCGAGGTAGTGGTCGTGGGAAGATTTCAAATAGCAGTTGATGACACGAAGAAGGAAAGAGAACAATGCACACACAAGTAACAATAATGCTTCGAACAGGCAAAGTGAGATTCAGCTGCAGATATCGCTACACTTCCCGTTATCGTCTCTACTGCAAAAGGTACTTGTCGTATTTGCCTAAATTTTTACATGTGGGTAGAAAATATACTCAAATACGGGTCTCTGAAGTTTTGTGAATTTATCTTAACGGATTTTAGACAAATTTGAAGACGTGGGGGAGGGAGATAGCCCATAAGTACCATGATATCTATACTCCGAAGATCACACTGAAGGATGTCAATGAACGGCGCAGTGGCCTTGTGGTTCGCTATATGTTCAGGAGACATCGAGTTGGGCTCAAACCTTTATCGCATAGAAGATAAGACTATTAAAATGTGCACACCCTGCATTCTTGCCGAGCACTCAGCTGAAAAGAAAGAAAACTGGAAGTAATTATGGGTTATCTCCCCCTCCACGTTTTCAAATTTGTTTAAAATCTGTAGAAATGAATCAATTGTCACAAAACTTTATGTACGCGTCGGTGAGTATATTTTCTACCCACATACCAACATTTGTGCAAGTCGGACAAGCACTTTTTGAATTAATGGCGATAACTTGAAGTGCAGTGATCTCTGCAACCTGATTTGACTTCTTCTAACCTCGTCTGAGCAGAGAGCACTTGAGGTCAACAAAGTCATTTCCCGACAACTCGTGAAGTGATCATGACCAGGTCACACCTCTTAGACTACATTTTTAACTTAATAAAGGTGTGGCAAGGCAGTGGTCGTGGGAAGATTTCAAATAGCAGTGGATGAGCCGAGGAGGGAGAGAGAGCAATGCACACACAAGTAACAACAACGCGTCGAACAGACGAAGTCAGATCACTAGAGATCAGGCTGTTGACATCGCTACTCTTCACGCTATCGTCTCTAATGTATAAAGTACTTGTTCGATCTACATAAGTTTTTGTATATGGGTAGAAAATATACCTATGTAACCTATGTAAAATATACTTGAAGTTTGGTGATGATTGATTCACATTTGCAAATTTTAGACAAATTTGAAAACCTCGGTCACATAGAAGAAAAGAGCGTCGCCTAATTATCAGTGTCACACATCTACAGTTAGACTCGTTCATTTGTGACTTGTGTAATCTCTACTACCGATTCTTGTTTCCTGAATATGCGCTTCTTGTTCTTGTTCTAATTTGCTTCCGAGTAAAAGCAATGCCTTTATTGAACTTATTCCCGAGCTACAGTCAACTTCAAACTGAGTTGAGGCATAAAGTTAAAATATAAATGTATTCGCAAAGATGAGGGTGTAACAGGTTACGCATGTTTTTCATTTTGTATTTTTTTTTTACATATTTATTACCTACGGATTGATTTTAGGTGCTTTGAAAACCGGGAACAAAAGGAGGGAAATCTGATTCTGTAATGAAGATGCCATAAATAGAACAAATAAACCATATATCAAGTGTTGAAAACCATCGTATTCGTATTTTGATTCATTGCTGAATCCTTTCTTTCTGCTATTTTATATTTCAGGTGATTAATGTTTTTTAAAGAAAAGGTAATCGTAATTGAACAAAATAATGATCGATAATGATGATAACACGGTGATTTGGAATATTGTTTATAGTGTGTCTATTATGCAATTGCTTACTTCCTAATTCAATGTTGGCGCACTGTATAACAAATGGAGAATATTTTCATTGATTCTCAAGAAATTACAAAATTGTGGTTGCTGGTAGGCAGAGAATTGATAATTGATTATGTCAATTTTCCTAATGATCATGATTCTGAATATTTATTTCACTGATCCTTGTGCTCATCTTCTTTTCCTTGATACATTCTAATTAAGCTAAAGGAGGTGAAAACAATGATAGGAACGATCTAAATCATGTTATATGCAACAATTCATTTCAAAAGCTGAAGTACATGATAACAATTAAATAAGGTACACATAGTAACTAGACTCAAATTAATTTACATTTGAAAAAAGCACCATCATGGTTAACTTGCTTATTCAAAGTGGGGTTGAGTTTTTTATGTACATGGCTTCCAAAATATTTAGGTCATAAGTGTTGGGCGCTTGAGATAGAATTTTGAAATTGTCAACTTTACAGCTGCAACTGCAATTTAACCTATGGTCAGAAATGGCGGACATTTTTTCCCGATGTTCTTTTATTCTTAAGTTTAAGTGTTTTGTAGTTCTACCTATGTAGGTAGTGCGAGGGTCCACCTCACAAGCGAATTGGTAAATGACATTAGACCTAAGAACTTTGGGAGTATGATCTTTGTTGGAGAAACCACTTTTTAGTTTATTGCATGTGAAACATACCTACATAGTTCTACCTACATAGGTAGAACTACAAGACACTTAAACTTAAGAATAAAAGAACATCGGGAAAAAATGTCCGCCATTTCTGACCATAGGTTAAATTGCAGTTGCAGCTGTAAAGTTGACAATTTCAAAATTCTATCTCAAGCTCCCAACACTTATGACCTAAATATTTTGGAAGCCATGTACATAAAAAAACTCAACCCCACTTTGAATAAGCAAGTTAACCATGATAGTGCTTTTTTCAAATGTAAATTAATTTGAGTCTAGTTACTATGTGTACCTTATTTAATTGTTATCATGTACTTCAGCTTTTGAAATGAATTGTTGCATATAACATGATTTAGATCGTTCCTAACATTCTAATTAGCTAAAGAATTGGCGATTTCTATCAAGATCTATATCTCTATATTACATTGATTTAATGTTTACAGTACATGAAACGTCTAATGTACTGTACACCTTATTGTTCGTGAATTCCACATACGGGTACTCGAACTTTCTAAATGTGTAAAGTATAATATCATTGTTCTATAATACTCGTAATTCGGTATTACTTCTCTAAGTATTCGCTTTCATGTAGATGGTAGCTTAAAGAGAAACCAAGACACTGGCTTCTACTGCATTTCAGAATATCGAAAATGCACATGAAATTATATGAAAAAATGCATCTCTCTGCATTACATTTGTGATGTAATAATTGATTTTCTTATTTAATTTCATGTTTTCATAATATAGGCGTCTTTGATCAAATATAACGCCTCATCAAATCAAATATAACAATATAGACCATCGCTTTGTAGAATGTCAGAATGAACATAAAAAATTCAGTTGGACAGATTGATTCTGGATCTAATTGTAGGTAGATAGAAAATTACCTGTCAGATCAAGTGTTGATTTCTTTTTTTTTTACTGTTCTATTGTGTGCTGTAGGTAGAACAAATGTCAAGCCTGTCAATTTGTAAGTGGCATATGCAGATCAAATACATATTATTATTGTTGGAGATCAATGATGCGCTGTCAGAGAGCACCTTCCGATAACAAACAGCGCATGGGATCAGTCGCTCATAACTGTGGCGAAGGTCATTATGCCAACTTTTAGTCAATACGTCAACAATGTACACCTTCATACGAAGAGTGAATGATCCTAGCAGCATCGTCGCTCTTCCTCGTGATGGAGCTTGTCCACAACAAACACGCAGCATGCCAGGTCTTGTGGAGGACTGGAGGTAGCAGTTGCCATTGTGAAGCAGTTTGACTTTGGATCAACTACACTCCGAAATGCGATTCTCCAACACGCACCTGATCATCAAACCTCATAGGAAGTCAGAGGCTTAAGAAATTTGCTGATGCAACTGATGGACAAAGGGCTTATGTTGATACATGAAGCTCATTGAAGTCAGCCTTCCGAAGACAATTACACAACAATGGCTCCCGCCTTATTCTTTGTCTATGCTGAACATTGTGGAAAACTGCCACTCACAGTGGAAAGCTTCCGTGAAGTGAAGTTTAGCGAAAGTAAGAGATCAGCACCACGAGCAAGCTCCTCAAGAAATAAAGGCTACTTTATGTCAACTTGCGGCCATTGCCACCTTTGAATCGGTCTCGAGTTAAGCCATTAAATGATATTTCTTTTCGAATTTTGACAACTGTATGTACAATTTCACTCACACTTTACTTTTCTACCTGATAATTCACCACTGCATTGTTCACAATACATAAAAATACGGACATGTGTGCATTACAATCACCTATTTGAAAGCTTAAGAGTTGCAAATTGACGATTGTTTATTATAATTTATTTATTATTTTATTTATTATTTATTATAATTTTTTAATATTAATATTTTAATTATTATTTATTCTTTATTATCATTTATTATATTTATTTATTATTTGTTTCACGATTATATTGATTATTGACGAATTACAGGGTCCGTGACTTTGAAAGAAAGCATTGAATAACCTTGAATTTGGGCATCACGGTGTGAAAGGAGACGCGATTTCATTCTGAAATTTTCCCACTATATTTTTGAACGGTTTCTGATGTATTTTTGCATGAAAATTTCGAAAATCATGGTTTAAAAATCATTCAAGTAACCCTTTTCGAGAAAATTGCGGAAATTCAAAAATGCAGACGGAAAAACCGAAACTGCATTAAAAAAATTCCCATCTATTTTGCAAACGGTTTCCTATGCAGTTTGACCCGCTCTTTTCAAACATAGTTACTAGAAAATCACACGATTAGCCCTTTTCAAGAAAACGACGGAAATTCAAAATGGCGGACAACATTTTGAATGTTTCTGATTTCTGGAAAAGTGCTACCCGCATGATATTCCGATGGTGATAACTGTAAACAGCGTATCAAACTACATCGAAAGCTGTTGACGAAACAATCGAGACTTTCTTCAATCTAGCCCTAGAATGCAGTTTCGATATTTCCGTCCGTCATTTTGAATTTTCGCAATTTTCTCGAAAGGGCTGCTTGAATGATTTTTAAACCATGATTTTCGAAATTTTCATGCAAAAATACATCAGTAACCGTTCAGAAATATAATGGAAAAATTTCGGAATGAAATCGCGTCTCCTGGCAAACCGTGGCATAAAACTGCGATGATCGACATATAATTTTTCGATGCGTCATAATCATGGGAACTTACGTAACGATCAGATTTGATATTTACATGATGATTTTTCCATGCTGCTGATTTCGCATGCTCGTGTACATGTAGTCAGGTGTGGGAACATGCAACGCATTATTAATTCCTGACTTTGTATGTAGTTAGAGCTGCTGTGTTCCTAATGATGCAGTCTAATTTTTGCGTCCATGAGTTAAATGAATGACTTTTTGATATTTGGCTGATGGGCCTTTCTTCCACACGGAATTGCGTGATGAATATTAAAGAGAATCAAAAGCGAAACATGTTCAAATGTTTCCCAAAAATCAGTGAGACTTGATCACGGACATTGCAAATGGCGAAACTATATCTGAGTCTACTACAGATGTAAAACTTGTATCATGGCATCATAAATATGCAGGAAATGATTCTGACCTTTTTGTTTTTGTTGTGCATATCAATGCTAATATCATGTTGCTTTCATATTTAAGGAATTGAGGAGCAATTCACAATGTCAGTAGAGATGGAATTTACCTAATTGTAAACTTGTCATTAAATATTTTTTACATGGAAGTGGTGAGCCATACTCTTACAGTTGTCAAAATATAGCTGATTCTGCACATAACACAATGTAAGGAGGTTGAATTTTGTTGCATTTTTATTTTGTCTCTGTAGCTGTAATGAATATTGTATTTTATATCTGTGTGATGACTTTGGAAAGTTTTTTTCGAAGACATTTAAAAACCTAAAAGCGGTTGTTTCACTGCAGATTGGCGCAAAAACGAAATTTAGAACCTAAAGAAAATTTGACTTCGATTGCAATGAATTTGTGACTGGAAAACTCGGATTTTCCAGGAAGTTTGATACTGAAAATCAAGAACTGTAGGCGGAAAATGCCTGAAAACGTTGAATTTCACAGTCATCCTGGTATTAACATGACATTCGGTTGGGATGCTTGGGGATAAATTGAATTGCGATGCAATTTAGGTGGTCCGTTGTTTTTTCTAAATAACTAAGTAGAGAGGACGAAAATTGCATCACCTGCTCTGAGAATATTTATCGTCACCCTCTGTTCGTAATTCCCGAAAGGTAACAAATCACTGACAGTGACGAATAACATTTTGAATAATACAATCGAGCTTGAAATGACAGTTCAGTCTGAAATTGATTTCGAAACCTGTGCATAAGCGCACTGTTATTCTTCTAGTAGATGAGCTCAGATGTTCTAATAATATCGACCCCACCCATATAACTTCTCTCTCAAAATGTTGAGAATCCACTGTCCTAGGATATATAATTTCGCTGATAACTCAAAGCATTCGTCTATTTTTATTGTTGCGTTCATCTCTCAGCCAGTTGTGTTTTACATAAAGAATATTTCAATTTTTAGTGACTCGTCAATCTCACAGATGACTCATCATGTATATTAATGTAGTATTCGAGTATCGATTTACTTATGTCTTCCACTATTTCAATTGAGAAAATCTAATCTTAATTGCATAAAAAGATAAATGCTCGTTTTGAATGGTGAAATATAAATATGTTCATTCAGAAACAAAGCCCAGTTGTTGCAATGTATTCTTTCACCAAGTAATTGGTGTTCTATTTTATAAAACATCGATACGCAGTGGAAGTAAAGTACCTATAAATTTAGACTACAGCTGCTTGTGTGCTATAGAAGTGGAAACATGTTTGCAAACTTTAGCAATTTAAACACACAATTCCGTAGCGATAGACGCTGTGTTTAGTTTGACAATGACGTGGCCCAAGCTAGGAACAATACGAAAAATAAATAAAATTAATTTGTCATGCGATATGAAATACGGCAAGAACTGTACGGCAAGAATATTTGTTAATCACATTTTCAAATTTTATAAACCTTCAAATTGCTACAAAATTCTATCTAATTGATCAATTTTTGCATGGGCAGCATCAGATAATAAGTCGTCAAACACCATCATTATTTGAGAAGTTGGTTATTAGAAAAGTACATAACATGACAGTTTTTTGCCTGAGCTGATGTTTTCGGAATCTTGGAACCCATATTCACTCAATCCCAAACCGGTCGGTCTCAGAGCCAGCCATGCACGCAGAGACGCTCTCATATATCTTCTTGTGCAGATTTCTTAATCAGCCTCGCGTCTCACGCAGTCAACTCCATACGAAACAGTGCAGATGTCTCAGGTGATAATCTCTTACTGATAACTTCTCTCCAGTGTCTTCAGATTCGGCTGGGAATGTGATTACATCGCGCTACTGCTGTGGGAGTTGGAAATTATTGGGGTTGGCAGATGAAGCGAGGAATCGAGGCCTCTGAATGACACTGAGTTGGATACGAACCTCCAACGGCACTAACTTGGGCGGAGAGATACTCGACCGAGTGGTCACTGTCCCGGGAGACGTTTGGCGTGTGCTTATTTCATTTACTGGCTACTGCTGGTGGAGTGAACATCCTCGATGAGCAAATGTCATCAACGAATAGCTAATGCGAATTATTTTGATTACCTTTTCGAGGAGCATCCAATTGTAAGAACTCCATGAATTGGCAAATTATGAGGGTCAGGATCAATTAGCCACGCGATCAACATAATCGATTCATTCCACCAGCCGTACAATGTTCTTGAAGTGATATGAGTGACAATTACAATGTGAGTGATTCATGTAATAACATGGAAATAAAGTCAACGTGGGTAAGCCAATGTGACGAAACTCAATCACTGTTCTCGCTTCAGAGAAGGCAGTGAGAGATAAATGAATCTTTCAGTCTGATTTATGATCTATCTATTATTTATTCAAGAACTTGCAGAGACAAACGAAAACTAGTTTTCATCGTTTTTATCCGTTTGCTTTCATTTTAAGACTGTCAAAAATATTTAGACATAAAATCATTCATCTTTCCCACCAAATGACATGAACTTTGCATCTACATTAAATATCCTTTCTATGACACAGTCGATTCATTTTTAAAAAAAACGTTTCCGCAGGATTTTAGGTGGTGTTTATCTGCAACAAGATGAAAATCAAATGTTTCGAATAAGGACATCTCAGAATACCTGCTTCTTAAATAATGTGCTGTTTGCCGTTTAATCTGTGTGGTTGGCTCTCCAACAACCTGCATAGGCAGGACCTTACGACAGTTATAGAATCAGAGAAATCCAGTCAAACATGTCTGCTATCTCATTTCATAGATTTAGCACTTAATGCTGCTGAAAATCAGAAGGTTTCAAAATCCTTGCTCAGACATCTGATTATTTTGATTTCAATTTTGAAGAAGTGATGTTCATCTGGAAATTTAATCCTAATCTCAACAAATAAATCCGTCGCGATGCTGTGTTTTTAGCTTCAAATTTATTTAGTTCAGGTATGAGAAGGTGTAGCAGTTCTGTTTTTGTGCCTTCCTACATTGGTGTGATGTTTATTTTACTTTTTCGTTTTACGTCCATTATCCATTCTTCGCAGGGGAAGACGGTCTTTCCCGATGGATTTTCTCCACCATTCACGCATGGCAGCATCACTCCTTGCAATCAGCAAGTACCGTTTTGCGCCATGTCTTCTTTGGACGGCCTCTCGGTGTTGGCCATGGCAGGTCCATGCCATACGCCTTCTTGACATAGTTGTCCTCCGGCTTCCGGAGAACATGTTCGAACCATCTAAGACGGTTCTTTTCAAGACGGTCTTGATGTCTTCTATTCCAAGACAAGAAGCTGGAGAAGCATGGAAAAATCGGACCTGTCCTTCAAAGATACGCCCATCATGCAGCGGATCATTCTGCGTTCTGCTGTCACCATTCTTTGCAGATCTTCGGCTTGTGTGGGCCATGTTTCACTGCCGTATATAAGTCATAAGTCATAAATGTTTATTCTGAAATATACAGAAAACATAATATGCATAATATATCATGCACCTTCTCACACACGCGTCATGCACTTGGCCTTTCATCCATAAAGGAGTCGTCCTCGATGTTAGAAATGGTGATAACTCTCGAAACTTTCGCCAACCAGATTGAACTCGTGCAGATAATGCAGCCCCTGAACCACCACCCGATTCCATCATGTCACCAAGGTAGCAAAATCTTCCCACAGTTTGATAGGTGTGACCCGCCACTGAAATTGGACCATGTTAATCTTCTTTTGTAGTTGAAAAAAGAGCGCATTTGACCTTGACAAGGTTTACACATAAAGGACGACTAAACTGAGGCTGGGCTCCCTCTAACTCCGCTACATCACTTGTGCGTCCATAAGCGGCAAACAATACACTGGACAGAATTGGAACCGACACCCTTTCGACAAGTATTGCAAGGAAACTTAGGCCGAGTTGAAGGGCCGGTCGACGTTTGTGTGGAGAGCATGAAATACATGTCTTATGATGGGATCGAGACAACTGGGCCTAGGAGCACTTTACCCACAATGCTCCGAAAGGAAAAAAGTTTCTTTTTGGCGTCAATATATTGCACTAACTCTGTTAATATACCGGTATATGTCTTAGCTTAAAATAACTCACAAAGATAACCATTAAAACCTTAATTGGCCCACAGAGAATGTGGTATGTTGATCGAGGTATATTGTAGATCATACACCGGATTATCTTTGCCGCTTTCGGCTCGGATCTTAATTGATCCATTGGGCTTTTCATAAAGTTGGGATCTATGACTGAGTACAAATGATCATGTTGGCAGTTTAACGGTTAAATAATAGTTTTTTCTAATAACTTTTCTTGTTTTTCCAAAAATTCCATACAGGACATTTTATACAGGTCTACTGGCAAAGACAGTAATTGCTTATTCTCGCACCACAATTCCTATTTTGGTCAGTTCACATGCACAGAGTCCAAAAATGAGGAACATTTTTTGTGTCTCTAGTTTCTAAATTGATGTGCTTCAATAGGTTTATATACTTCAGATAGGCCTAATGCCCACACTTTCAAATCACAGTCAAAATCACACTAATATTGCAGTGTCAATTCAGGTGTGCTGAATTCAAATATATTTGTTCGTTTATTTTCTCTCTGTCATGTCGACATTTTAATGTGGTCAAATCGCAACTTGTACAATAAAGCATAGGGCCTATGGAATGATGTGATCCAAATTTTTTGACATTATTATGGAATTGGTTAAACAGACTGTTTATATGGAAAAGTCTTTATCAATTGAATTTATCAGCAAATTATTGCTTATCCTCACTTTTGCTTGATTCAAATATGCATAACCCAAACTGAAATCTATGTCTTCCAAAATCCTTAAGTCTAATGAATGGTATGTTCTTCCTATATAGCACTAATAATCACTAGTCAGGTTATAAAATACAGTACGCGACAACAAGTTGTCATACACCATAAAAACACAGGTCCATTTAAAATGCATTGTATTGAAATGAGTGCAGATTGATGGTAAAAAAGGAGTTGCTTACCAAACATTTGCATCACTAACTGTTTGAATAGTCTACTTCGTCCATCCACCTTTTGAATCTATGACTGATTGAATTCTCCTTGGCATTGATTCCAATTTTGCACGCATTTCCTTTAATTCTTGGTCAAGAAATTTGAGACCAGTTCTTGCTTTGATTTGCAGTGAGCTTTATTCATACGCATTTTTGCAATGGCTCACAAATTTTCGATAGGGTTCAGTAAGGTCTTCGGGTGAATCCATCTCGACGCAATAAAGATCAATGACTGAATGTGCGGTTTGCATTGATTAGCAAATGTGATGAATCAATCACAGTAGTATCCAAGCAAGACAAGATATCATTCCCTAACCATGAACTGACAGATTTTGAACAGCAATAAAGGAACATAGAAATTGGTGTAATTCATTATCTTAGCGTCATAGTATTCTAACCAAGTTCAAAGCGCAAATATCACATATGGAATAGATGCATGACATCTTGCTGTCGCGTACTGCTTATTCATGCTTACCACTCTAGTATTCTGGGGCCATTTAAGGTCAATCCGATATTTTTGTGCAATTTTTATATGGTGAAGTGTTAGAAGGAATCAATGATTTTTTTGCCAATTGAATATACTTAAACAAAGAAAATACAACAAATTCTCAAGCCAGTGCTTGTAATGATGAATATGACCTGTATGTATTTCTTAATTATTATTTCGGGTCATAGAGATAATTGACAATGTCCAAAGAAAATAGACTGAGTCAATTCCATGATTCCTAAGAAGCGATAACTCTTTTTGTGAAACCACAAACAATAATTTAGAAATGCAACCAGGCCAGCGAAAATCATTGTTATCTTTATTGTATTTCCTTTATTTTAGCACCTTCAAGCACTTTTGCCACTATATCAATTTCATTAAAAACATCTGTTAATATGCCATTTGACCATCGACCGTTAAGAAGGCGCTGGACGCCGAAGGCCCGTCACGCTGTAACTTTAAATCCTTTTATTTTCGACCAATAAATTAGATCCGAGTCAGAAACTATCTTTACTTGCCTGTGAAATGCATCGCCTGACTCGCAAACTGGTCAACTATATCTGTTAATATGCATTTACAGTAAAAATATGAAAATACATCGGATTTGTTTAATAGACATTGGATTGCCTTGACGTACATTTGCACTAACAACAGTGCAACTAGTATACGTGAAAAGACAGCCTCCTTTCGATTTTTTGGTCGCAATATTCATTGGCTCGGTTGTCCCAGATTCGTTGGAACCAGGCCCGGTTCGAACACGAAAGTCGGCTGATTTTTCATAAATTGGGCGGTCCGAAAGCAGGTTGGATCGGCTTGGTCGAATGCAGGCTCAATTATCTAGGACATGGGTTGGTGAGGGCCATGGATGAATTGACCGTGTCCGGGTCTGCAATAGACGGAGCCTGAAACAGCTGCATACTTTAACTCAAGAGTTTCAAAGGGAGTTTATGGGGAGGATTACGAAGGGACTAAAATTATCAAGATAAGCGATAAGTTAACTGTTCAACGTCACATGAGATCTGTCTTTATCTTCAAATATACCTGTGAGTCTCTTTACTTGTCTTTCAATGACATTCAAGACAATCTCCATTAGAAGCTGGCGGATTGCATTGATTTAATTCGCACTTTTCTACACAGTTTTCGATGATAACCCGTTATCAAAGGGAAGAAACTCGATGATGAACTGACAACCCAGTAGACATGCATTATTCTCTGAGCGCACTACAGATCGTTAGGTCTTTTGTGTTGGATAGAGGAGAACTGCCGCCGAGTAGTACTTTCAATGGATATGAATCCTGACAAATCGGAGTTGCTGACAACTACAAATTCCCGCAATGAGGAAGACTACTTCTGCCCCTGGAGATCAGACAAGGAATAGAAATCTGAGAATTGCTTACATCTGCGGGTAGAATTTAGTGGGCGTGTTTAATGAAGTGTCGTAGTTGGAACCCTGGCGACGATATTCTGAGAAGCACTTCATGATGAACGTGTATGGTGAAGCATGAATTGATAAACGATTTCCTTCTCGGTCCATAAACTTGCAGCTACGATTGCCCAACGTACTTAGTATCTTGCGTGGATGAATGAGTTTACGTTGAGGATTGTGGAGTTTGATGCAGGATTATTCAGTAGACGATATGAATAACGTTTGATTGATAAATAATCAAGCGGAAGTAGACAAATTTGAATGATGTGCAGAATGTCCTCTTGTCGAAATTGCTCAGTTTATCAATTCTGAATGGTAGTGGAGATGCAACGAAATCCCTAAACCTGTGGATTTTTATCATTCCCTTACGTCATCTACAACGGGTGTCTCCGCGGCACAGTGGTTAAGGGCTTGGCCTAACGATCTTATGGTTCAGTGGTCGAGCCCCGAAAGTGTCATTGGAAGTCGGCAGGAAGGGCATGCAGACTGAAAGCACCACAATGCTCCATCCGAAGTCGTACTATGTCAAAGCCGTCGAAGCATCCATATGAGGGAGCAGTATCATTAACCCCCAGAGACCTGAGCTTTTTCACTATCTCTGAGACCTGAGGGGAGGCGGTCCAGTTAACTCCCTTTACCAATTCTTACTTTTCTTGCTCAAATTGATATCTAAGCATTGGGAAAGTATATTTTTAGTAAAACAATAATGTTTACGTGTAGCAGATCGATATAAGTAATCATTTGAGTGTCGTTCAGTCTTCTTAGTAAACATACGCGAAAATATGTTGTTTTTGCAGGTCAAAAGCATTTGGTACACTGTCAGTTGTATTAGGAGACGGTTTGACGACGTTCACTACTAAAGCGAAGCCTAAGATGGCTAATTTTATAGAAATTTATATTTTCTGTGCAGCAGAACCCCAATTGTAAATCATTTTGAATTCATCCATGCATGTCGGAAATAGGCCTATACCCGGAGCCATAATCTCAAGACAGCTGTGGAGATCTCAAACTCATCAATTACTGCCATGAGAGCTTTGTCAGCAGTCTTCCTTTGGTGTCGAACTATGAATATAATAATAGCTTTTATCTTAACAATGCTTTAACAATGATTTATGCCGAATCGTTCATGTAGGCCTACTACCAGTCACGCGCGATCATGTGCGACAACAAAATATTCGCATTTTTTACCAAAGTGCACATACACGAGCATGATGCAAACAACATGGAATTTGTGCCATTATAGACATGCACAGAATCATTTTTCATCAGATGGTAAACAATTTTTGAATGGGAATTTCTACACCCTCTCAGACATGAGGGTCCCTACGCCTGTCTGTCATGCTGCTGCTGATTCAACTGAAATTCCCCCCTTAGGTCTTTGAGGTTAAAGCTTCATTTCTTGCGACGTCTCCAACCACTTCAATTCATCCTGATCGTACAATTCCTCTGCTGCACTCCTCTTTTGATTACATCTGTATTCGACTTTCATTCAAGACTAAATTGAATTTTTTTAAATATCATTTGGTAATAACTTTCGCTATCAACAGAGCTATACCACAGAAACTACTCATATACTCGTATATCTTGTTGTGTCTAGTGGCACACTCAAATTCAACTAAGAATCAAATGAAAATAATTCTCATGATTTCTATCCAAACATGTAGTTTAACTATTGATATGAAACCATCAGCTTGATTCGGTTAACTTTCACGATATACGCATATAAATTTGATTTTCAGCTTGTTAGACGTCAATGTCTCCCCAACGACTCAACAGCTCCTGCCTCCGTCCTATCTGCCGACCGTCCCCATGACGTCAGTATTGTCGCCTCCTCCTCCATTGAGCTGCCATCTCATCGCAGTGTGAACGGTGTTGATCCAGACTCAAGTTCCCAATTACCCCCTCATGCTTCCATACTCAAAGTTCAGCTGGCTAAGAGGAACCGAGGCCTTGGATTTAGCATCGCTGGTGGGCGGGGTAATGAGCATGTCGCCGGTGATCCGGGTATTTTTATCACAAAGGTGAGAGAATAGTAAATGATGTTATTGTATGGCTTCATCATTATTCATGGTGCAACTTATAAAAAATATAATATAAAAATATGCTTTGTCTGTTTCAGTTTTAAAAAGGCTATACTTGTATATTATGAATGCAGCCGTAACTTGAGTGATATAACTCAAGGTTTAGAATTTTTGAATGTAGGTGGGAATGAAGAATCTGTCAATCGATGTTTCTTGCAATAAGAAAAGACTCTTCATGCATGACGTTATTATTCTTAGTAACTCACCTCACTCATTTTTTCTCAACTTCTTGAATGAAATTGGACGGTTTTGTTGACAATCTTGGAATTGTTTCTCCGTAAACTAGCTGTTGAGGTGACATATTAAATTTGCTTTATCTTCATTACGAACGCAAAGTTTATATTCACACTCAATTCTAAAAATTCATTTTCCAAGTTTTACTCAATCTTGATGAAATAGATTGTGAAAGCACTTGAAAGGTGAACATCGTGCATGATGAATTGTTTCTATGACAAGAGTTACTGTTGCTTTATCGCAGTTAGATGAATAATATTGCTCTTAGCAATTTTTTTGTCTTTTCCTGGGTTTTAATATTTCCTTTTTCACCCCTATGAATTATACATTATGCAGTTATCAGTTCTTACTTAGTTATTTTACATTTTTGCAGTTGTGAGTTGCATATTTTTTTCTACACTACTGCATGATTGACAACAAAGGTCTGTCGCAGTCTGCTGAATTTCCGCACTCGTCTGACCTAGGAATCGAACTGAAGTCGGTGGTGGAGACGAGCTCGCACCTTCTTCACTAGGCTACGCTGACGGTACAAAAGAAATGCGAGTGAAGGCAGAAGTCATCTACAAGTGATATCGACAGCTTGTTGTCCTATTATCATTGACAGAGTGCTGCCAGCATTCATATTATTTACACAATTGCTTAGTTATAATTTCTTCATCATCCCCAATTTTCTTTCTGCCATTTTTTTGCCTCTTTGGCTTTGATCTTCTGCTTAGTGACGTTGTATAGGCTCGTCCTCTTCCCTCAAGCTTTGATTGAAGGAATGTGACCTATTTGAGATATTCTGATATTTACCCCGTTAATTTAATTTACCAATCCAAGGAAGTAAGAGAATCTAATCTAAGGGTTAATTCCAAATACTTTTCCCTATACCGGCCTAAGCAAAGTTTGTATAATTCGCTGAATGAAAGTGCAATGACAATATTTATTTCAATTGATTTTGCTCGTAGAGAGAATCCTGAAATTTTTATTTAACATTGCTTTCTTCCGAAGTAATTTCTTCATTTGGATGTTGAGATTGGAAGAGATTTTCCAAAACTTTCAATATGAGATAGATGTCATTTATCAAATCTATAAAAAAATGTCACTCTAATGCTTTCAGTAGATATTGCGAATGCATTAATTAGTGAAATGTCTCGTATGCAGTTAAGTTCTTGCAATTATTAACTCATCAATCATCATTGAACGATCACTCTGTGCAGTGAATAACTCTTCAAACTAGTTCTTCTCACGGTTGCTGTAGATGACGTAGTAGGCTAATAATTCACTGAGCTTGAAGCTGAATAATCAGTTGATGAAGAATGTGCCTACATGTAGCCGAGCATGTCATACAGGATATAGGCCTTGTCTACATGTAGCTGTAGTTTTGCACATAGTTCAATCCTGTGCAATATCTTCGATTCTGTCTTGCTACTTGTCTTTCATAAGCAACATAGACATTGATCTTACATTGTTTGTGGAATCCACAGCCTTGTAGTTAATTGCAGTTAAAAGCTATTCTGATTTTCTTTAAATTTTCAATTTAATTGCTTTTTGCACTGAAATTTTTTATCCCTTCGAATGATGTTGGTTAAAAAGTTGTCTCTCTTTTAATATTGCAACTTAAGAAGCTTGAACCTCTTTATGATGCTTCTTCGAAAACTATGTGCAATCTTGAGACTCAAAATTCTTTCTAGTTAATTTTATCGACAGGATGCAATATTAATTTAACTAATCCTGTTATGTCATCCCATTAATGACGAGAGGCAATATCGAGTCACATTTTTTGGGACAACGATGCCCCCAGGGCTCCCAAATAGATCGTCAAATTGAAGAGGAGATCAACACAGTGCTAATGGTACCACTCCCGACCTCGTGCGATGCCTACCTAGAACTCCCGCAAATTGCATTTGAAAAAATCAGTTTTTATAAATAAAACTCTAATAATGATGACCTCGCCAATGATAGGTTAAGACGATCCGAATCATCAGGTAATTTGACAACAAGCGATAAAATATTACCATAGAATTTACTATCTTATTAAAACGTTTATTATTAAAGATGAAAGATTTTAAACTTACATTCTTAGTCAATCACAATATTTTTAATTGAAAGCAAGCTAATTACTATCTTTCTATTTGATAATGACTGTCTTCCTAATTATTTTATTAAAAAAATCGCGCACTTGCAATTTTATGCTAGCACGCAAACTGCCAACTAGCATCAGAAAGGTTTGGAATCAACAGGTACACGTATATTAAGGCGTTGTGCATATGCATGTATATTAACAATATTGGTCTGACTGCGTTGGCTTACTTCTCTCAGATGATTTTACACCGTAAAAGCTGTAGGCCTATTTTTCAGCTGTGTATATGTGGTCAACCTGTGGTGACCGCGCAGAAGCGGTGTTAACACTAACAAATCTCTAACAGTATCAGTAACCCACGGGTGCGGTGCGCACAGAAGGGCTGCTAAGTCAGTCTTGGTTACCGTCTTGATGAATGTGCACTATCCCATTGTCATAATGTATTTCAGCATTATTTCCATTTGTAATCACGAAATCAAGTGATGTAGCTCTTTCGCGAATGAAATCTCCTGACATCGCTGCATGAGCAATTGCACATCATAGCAGATATTGCAAATCTATGCGTCAATTTGATGAATTGATTCTGAGTGAATCATTCTTTTCAAAAGTGCTTGCGTTCTCTGGAAGGCTTGATGATTCTTTATTATTTTAATTGTTCCGAAATTGGTTACAGCAGAGATTTAAACGAGCTGCTGATAATTATATTAGTTCTGGTTGTATAACGGCAATGCCGTTGTTGAGTTTGGGTTCTCAGGGAATAAAGAAAGACTTAATGTGTCCAAACCAGAGAGGGTCAGCAATTGAGCCGTACAACGATTTACGAGATGCGGCTCGGAACGTAGATTTTTTGAAAGTTGAAGTATATTACGAAATGATTAATTATGTCAAGCAATCTCGGCAAATGTATGAATATAATCGACCTAAAACGGAAGAAGCTCATGTTAATTCGAATGATCGCTCAAACTCCCATTCGCTCTAATATCCGTAAAAGAACAGACGAGCTGATGACATCTCGCAGCAAAAGGAGGAAGCTATAGGATAAATTACAAGAGTTATTAGTTTTTTTAGTTGGAAAGATTATTTTTCTTTTCAAAATGTACAAAATCTTTCAGCAGTCATCTTCAGGTACATATTGAAAAGAAAAATAATAATTCACATCTCTAAGAACCTGACTCTTTTCAACTCAAAACTAATATACAATGACTTCGTCAGGGCATTTTCCAAGTACAAGAGTTATGAACACACGTCTGAAATGTTTGAAGTGCATGAGTAGACACCGCATTGGCATAAAAAGCATTTATGAGATTGAAATTTGTATCGTTGGCTACTTATTTGTTTTCAATAAATTCGATTTTCCTATTCTAAGTACCGGTGACACATGGTTTCATCAGTCAACCTATCTTGTTTATAGAATCTTAATGATTGATGCTACTAGCATGTTATCGTCCTGCATTACTAACTTGACTGCATGCATGTTGCCTCACTAAGTACATGTCATTTTTTTCTCGATTACAAAATTACTCGGGAACCTTGGATGCGTCTTAGTTCCGCTAGTTACATGATACATGAAGCTCAAAGCGGAATTGTACAAACCGTCACACAAAAAAGGAATTGCTATGCATGGATGGAAACAAAACTTGCAATTTTTTGTGTGCACCATGTGGTGAGGAGCATATTTCTGGCATATCAGACATTTGTTGGATACTAGCAAACAGAGGTGGAACCGGCCGCTTTTTCGGCCGGGACCCAGTCCGAGCCTGCACCGACTTCAAAATATCAAGCGTGGGCACGGCCCGGATGAATTTTACATCTGGGCGCGGGTGACGAAATGTGTCCGTTATGCCTCAAGAATCAATCTAAAAAGCTAATTGATGATTTCATGATTGTGTGCTGTGTAGTGTCTGTATGCTGCCATCTGTAAGTACTGATTACTGTTGAACAAAAGGTGAATTTTCAAACATATAATGCACAGCAATTTTTCATTTGTCTGAAATATTGTGCATACAGACCTTCAAGTATGTACAACGTGCTTATCTATCACATTTAATTTGGATCTCATTTTGTATACCGACAGCTACCTATTCTTGTAGGTTTATTAAAGCTGGTAAAATGAAATCGCATGTATTTGAAAAAAATGAAAAATGTAAAATGAAAAAGATATGTATTTGAAGAAATGAAGTTAATAAGTCAAAAATTAGACTAAATTTTCTATTGACTCATTTTACCAAAATTCCATCTAAATGCCACTTCTAATAATCTATATATTCTTATTTACATCGTATCAACGTGATGCAACTCACACTTTTCAGTCGAAAAAAGCATATTTACATCGCATTGAGTCGAAAAGCAACTACGTGTTGCTTTTTAATTCCAGACACAATAAAGTCCAGGTGCTACATACTCGTATTTCATGACCGGTTATGGTGAGGGTGCTTACTGTAGCTCTCAGGCCCTCCCTCCAGCTCTGCGAGCAACTCACCATCTAACAATGTTTCTCTGTGGTCGCCCCTGATCGGCCGTGCCATGCACTTGAAAATCGATAAATCGATGATGAAGTTCATAATTGCGCAATGATACTGCACTGCAATATGACCGGAAATAGGTTGGAAACGGCATATTTGAAAATTCGTAATTGCTGCTTCAAGAATCTACTTGAAGCTTTGCTTGATAACATCCTTTCGTTGAGGTTTTTCTATTCCAAATTTATAATTGCACCTCAATTTTGAGTTTGATATTGACTTCACAATTTAATCTATTTTGTGTTAATTTTTTAGTACTCAAAGTTGGATTTAGTCGTATGTGTCTTGAATCAATCACTACGCATTAAGGTATGTTGATGCTTTGCAGAACATTCTTCAACAAGTTCATCAAATAACGAATTGAAAATTATTTTGTTAGCGAACTAGATGTATTTATGGAAGCCTCAGTTCTCAAAAGTACCATGGCTATGTAGTAAATTGCTTTCAGCAAGAAGTAGATTCATCATTCATGATTTTTATTGTTAGTCAATTTGCATAACAGCAGCGATGAAATCCAAAATCAATTATTATTAGAAGCACGCCCAACACAAAAAATTGATCTTGAGGCCACGTAATTATGCAAAAATTCGCTTTAAGCGCAAATGTTGTGTTAGAAAAGCGGACGAGTGTCTCAACTTCCCCCGTATTCATCCTTTAGTAGAAATCACGGTCGAAATTGATTGCTGATTTGTATCAGGTGATGAATTGGACTTGGATAAGCAAAGTAAATGAACCTATGTAAATGCATTCACATACTCAATGCGAAAAGCAATTAAATGATGGTAATTTATAATAGTAATATCATGTTTGTCATAAATTATACAATTTTATATTCATTTCAATGTAATTGTGTGACACATGCGATTGACAATGAATAATCGAACCAGCATTAATTTAAATTGTTTCGCCCAAAATGTAATTGATAAACCCCACGTCCAGAAATTGTAATTTATCAATGCACTCCCAGACATTGTAATCAATTTACTGCACTTCCAGAGATGTAAAACCACACTTGCAAACGGAAGTTAATATCAGCTTAGATTAGCGGTTTGGTGGCAAATAAGGACTGTTTGATATGACACTCTGAGCTTATGTGACCGAGTGTTTTGGAATGACCAAATGAAATTCATGCGAATGTACTGGAGTGGAAAATATGTCAAAAGGCATTAGTGATCAGCTCAGAGCCTCTGGTATCCGAAGGAAGCGAGGAGCAGGATCGAGAATATTGTAATCAAACATCAAGAGAAAATTTCCATTTCTGCATCACGACACTTGCTTGGTTTTAAATCTAAAGGAAATAAAGAGCTTCGATGAACATTTTGCGGATACCGCTTATGACAAAAATTCATATTTTCGTTTCATCAATTTCGAAGCTTAATTAACCGATATTAACAATGTTCCCACAAAATCGGCAAATTGATATTGGAATTCAATCAGCGTCAAATTTTCATCAGGAATGAATATTTGCCTTGCTGAATGAGTTGTAAATTCGATTGATTTGTTCATGGTCAGATTGACTCACGCAAGTTGATTACAAATCATCTCACGGCCTTCGCGTTGAAGACGAACGTTGCGATTGATGGAATGTTTAACATTGCCAGCATGTTAGTTGGCTTTATCTGTGTTGATAAACCATTTCAGATGAATGAACAGTTTTTGCCTGTCCATCATAAGTCAATGATAAGACAGGTAGGAAATTAATAGGCTTAATGTAGCGGATTCTTCTAGGAGAGTAGGAAGTGTTTGTAGCGAAATCTATCTCTTATTCAATGTGCATGATGATTTTTTATATTCTAAAATATCAAAACTGTATTTTTTGCTAAAAAGTCTACACATTAGTGCGTAGTTTTTGGACACTGTCAGTCAGTATTTTCATTGCTTTAGTCAAGTGAAATACCCAAAATACGCGTGAAAAATGTGTTTAACAATCAGATAAATAAAATTTTCTTGAAAACGATAATTCAAAAATTTACTAATTAGCTTCAGTAATGGATACTATGCATAGGCCTGATTTTTGCTTGCTTTACTTTTCCCTTAAACGTCCCCTTATTCCAATCGTCTCCCGTATGATGGTATGATCAAGAATCGTTGCAGCGACCAGGCGGCCCTGTTTAAGGATGCCCGCCTGCCCTTAGTTATGGAGGTACCTAGAAAATGGTCTAGAGATGTTAATTCCCTTTTCGCCTGACCGGCCAGCTGAAGTCAGGGGGAGCCCTTTCATTGTGGTATAGAGCGTGTAAGTGTTTTGTTGTAATATACAGAGTGTCCCAAAAGAAACCGAACCGCAAGATTAAAAGAAAATTTCAGATCAAAAACGACTATTCCAGTAGCTAGTAATACAATCACTAATGTTCAAAGTGTCCACTTCAGGTTGAACAGAATAACGATATGTCAAATCATGTCGAAAGCATTGGTTAACTTTATTGATTATTCAGATATCAAGATTTCATTATTGCTCATGTCGCACTGATTCGCTGTGTGTATGTCAGTGACAGCTATTCACTGTCATAAAGTTCGTAACAATTAAGATCGTTGCATCAAAACTACAATGCAGCGAAGAACGGTAGACCTACACGAACGTATGCAACCAGCAGCTACAAAAGGATAGAAGAAAAATGGGCAGAGAACTTTGATACTCCAACACCAAGTAAATCGACTGTTTAATTTAGTTCGCAAATTTGAAGAAACGGGAAGTGTAGCAGATGCCTCAAGAGAAGGTCGCCCAAAGACAGCTTCTTCACCTGAAAATAAAGATCTAGTAGCCACAGCTTACGTTAATTCACCCAAAAAGTCCGTCCGCCGAGCATCCGTAGAATTAGACATATCCCGAAGTTCGCTCCACCGCATCGTGCGTGATATCGGTCTAATACCATACCAACCTCGTCTTCTTCATGCATTAAACGAGGATGATCACGACAAGCGAATGCAATTTTGTGAGGATTCACCAGAATTTCCACACAGCATTCTATGGAGCGACGAAGCATGTTTTGAACTTAACGGACATGTTAACAGACACAACTGTGTTTATTGGGATAGTGAAAATCATCACCATATAATTGAACGAGAAGTCAATCTCCCTGGAGTCACAGTTTGGGGTGCAATCTGCAGTACTGGATTAGTCGGCCCTTTCTTTTTTGAAGGAAATGTTAACAGTGACCGTTACCGTAACATGCTGAGGACTCAAATGTTTCCGATTGTGTCCGAGTTCCCTAATTTCCGTGATCTCCACTTCCAGCAAGATGGCGCACCAGCACATTACGCAAAAGATGTTCGAATTTGGTTGGACAAATCATTTCCAGGACGTTGGATTGGACGGCGGGGGGCCATTGAATGACCTGCCAGATCCCCTGACCTTACGCCTCCAGATTTCTATTTATGGGGAGTTCTAAAGAATGCTGTTTACATGAGTAAACCAAGAACAATAAATGAGCTGAAACAAGTCATACAGCACGAATGGACTAACATTTCAACAGAAACTTGTCGGAAAGTATGTCGGAGTGTTGTACAACGATATCGGGAATGTATTAAAGTTCAAGGTGAACACTTTGAACATTTATGAATATATTATTTGCTTCTGGAATAGTCGTTTTGATCTTAACTTTTATTTTCATTATGCGGTTCGGTTTCTTTTTGGACACTCTGTATACATGCACGTGACCTTAGCACTAACCATTAATTAGTTAACCAGCTTTTTCAGACTAGTCGACCCCTGCGAGTCATGCAGTTCTTAGTTCCTACTTAGTTATTATGCATTTTACACGTACATCCCCATGTCTGTCTGTTCACTTTTTTTACCACCTTGTTTTCAGGGCTTGTTATAAACCTGCTTATAACAGTTTAGATTTGTTTTTTTCTTGGGAATATAGTTAAATTCCTAACCCCACCATTCTTCGACTTTCTATTGATTTGTCCTTTATTTTCTGCAAAGGGACACCTTTGGTGTGTAGGCTCGTCCTTATCTCCTATGTTTTGATTTAATGAAATCGCGCAGAGGAATGAATATGTCGATAAAACTATCATTTCGTGGATATGCATGCAATTGTAGCGCGAATAAATAGCCACCTGATCTCCAATATAGATGCCAGATTAGCAAAATTTTACAAAAAATACGCGCTGTGCGCGTTTATTTGAAGAGACAATGCAACTGATCTATTTCTAGGAATCGACTTTCAAAAACATGTGAATAAACATTACGTGAGAGCGAAAACACCATGATTTTTGCTTAAAGGTTCCGACTTCAAGAATGCTTGTTTATCGACGATAATAGTTTTCCAATTTTTAGGAAACTAGATATTTCAAAACTGCCTATCAAAAGTATTGACCTTTCACTATCAAATCATCACTTGTTTTATGCAGGCACACGACTGTAGCTGATGGGAAATTAGCGGGAAAGAGATGTTGCTGTGTTTAAAACTGATCCTGTTCTTATACTTCATGCACAGCATGATGCTATAGTTACACAACTGAAGCAATTTTGATCCATCACTACAAGGAATGTGTATGATTTATGCTGCTTACTAACTTACGTACTCTCATGATAGTCCATATATCCAATTATAATTGCAACTTGTTAGCATTGTGCTCTCTGACTGCTAAATTGATCAGCATTGCGCTATTTAAGTTTAGAGAACTCATAAATTGATTGCTCTATGAATATAGTAAGCAAGTCAAGTAAGTCTATGAATATTTATGAAAGATATCCTACTTGATGAAATTATTGACAATAAAGAAAGGCATTTGATGTACCTAACCATTAATTGGCTGATAATCATCCATAACGATGATCAGTCTCTTTCGACAGCTGATAACCGAGAATGTTTTCTCAACATGCTACTATTTAATGGACCGGCATATATTCTAATCCAAGTTAAGAAATTGCTTAACTGCGTTTAATTGACCATATAGTTGTAATGATTGATGGCTATTCATTGATCTTCGTCTCCATGGTTGCAGTTAGTAATATCTGGGATAAGTTTCATCTGATTGTAAATATGACTAGATGTGTCATATCTTGTAATGTAATAGACGATACTGCAACTTGAACTATTGTCCTAATGAATATTCATTATGTCCTCAATTTTTTTAATCGAACTCACGCTTCAAGCTTAATTGCGCAGTGAAGCTGACGCAACTATTACAGTGAGTGTTACACATGTTCGCATCTTAGCTCTAGGCGTTATCTGTCAATGTCATAGAGGGATTCGTGATTCCCAAATGTTTGCAGCTTCGATGGCGTAATAACGTGATGAGATATGCTGAAAGAAACACTGCTGGGATGATGCGCTAAAACCGAAATATTGACCCTGAGATGAACTAAACCTTCGAGTGCATTTTATTGGATGATTGCGACGCGGGGAAATATATAGCGGAATTCCATATATGTTTCAATTAAATTTGAATTAATGTTGGAATTGATTTAAAGGCAGGCAATGAGATAAATTTAAATATATTTCTGAATCCACAATTATTTATCGGTAGATCATTAAAGTGACTTAATTCAAAATCCTCACTCTACCATTTAAGGAGGTTAAATTGTAATATGAATATTATACATAACCGATTTAAAATTTCTCCAGATTCATTCTGAACATTCAAATAGCTGATGGCTGTTGACAGTGAGGTTGTGAGATTTAATTTTGAAGGTGGTTTTGCGTCCTATACCCAACAACAGATAAAAGATGCTAAAATATGTGTAAGAATTTCTGTGTAAACTTGTTAACGCTCTCCGCGACACAATGGTTAAGTGCTTGGCCTAGCGATATCTTGGTCCTGATGTAGCTGGAAGATAATCTGTATTCAAAATACCACAACGTTCAAGAAAATCGCATTCTATTAGTAGTATATTATTGCTGTCTTCATTGTGGAGATTAATCGAATTTTCTTTCAATAAACATTCACACTAGAACTTTAGACAAAAGTTATTTTCATAGGGCAAATTCTTAAGGGAAATATCCGAAAATTGCTATCTATTAAACGAGCTGTCACCAGCCTAGGACTTGATCAGCAATATCACATCAAGTGCTGATTGTACATCTTTAGATATTTGATCAGATAAGCAAGGGAATAATGGACTCATACACCTGCGCGCAGGTTTTTTGGTTACTGAGCTTCCCTCCAATCGGCTGAAGCACTCCAAAAAAAGTCCCGCCAACTCTTGAAATATTTCCGTCAATTAAAGTAAGTCTCGGTGCAGAAGTTTAGCTCCATTTTAATCAATATAACGACTGAGTGCATCGTAATGAGTGAGCAAGCTTAATCTTTTTCAAAGTATAATTGTATCAGTTAGGTAATTTAGCCTAGAATTGAACTATTCTGTAATGTTGTTTGCGGGATGTGTTCAATTTGAGGATTTTCCGATGAACGAACAGTGTTGCTAATATGAGGCACACTAGCTGCTTCCTCCATAAAAGCCCGATTTCCCAATTCCATAAAAATAATGAGTGACACATTATTGGTTCACTGTAAGTAGCTTAAGTTAATGATATCTTGAGGTAATGAACTGATCTTTTTGTACCTTAATAGATGCATGATATCATAAATGGTGCCTGAGCATGATTGCTGTTATATAACGAGCAAAGCAATACAATGTGAACCTCCTATGAATCTGATTATGTTATGCTTTAGTATATGTATGCATTAACTTATTTAAGTAGTCCAGTAACATATGAGCAAAGCATCTCCACCAAATTTTGGAATTACTGAAAATAATTTCCGCCAAATCGGAAGGATTGGCAGAAATATGAAGCCATATATGCGCGTCTTTCAATTGAACATTTCTTTGAGACCTGCATATCTTTTTGACTTCATGTAAATTACTCACGCACTCTGTTGTTGCAGCGGGTGTCATTTCCACCTCATGTTGCTGTGAGAATTGAATGTGAAATGGAATCTTTCCGGCCTCATGAATGGCTATAAAAGTCAAAACCTTTATTAGGCGGAGAAAGCTCTTCTTTTTTCCATTAATTTTTTGTCGGAGCAAGTACTTACAATGACGAAAAATTCGTCTGTGATAAATCAGTGCAGACATTATGGAATAAAAATTTCATGGACGAACTTTATTCCTTAGATTTGATTGTTTCATGAACCAAATGTCCAACCCTCAAACCTGGAGAAGAAGAGGCAATAAGCGAGTAAGTAAGTTTAGGGTTCATACCTCTACGAATTATCTTAAACAAATACAGTTTGAGAAAGTCTAGATATTTTCAAAGTCGATCTTGACAAATTATATTTGTCTCATTTGACTTTTCTCATGTTCATGTTTCCATATTGCGTGTCGAGTTCTCAGTTCCGAGGCCTCTATTGATTTGTTTCCTTACACAGTTTTTGTTGTTTATTATCATCTTACATTGGAGGAAGAATTTTGGCCGCGATGTTGTTAGAAACTTCATTGGAAAAATCAGATGGAATAAAATTTTAAAACTTGGCAGTAAATATTTTCATCCACGAGAGAAGTGGTCTGCCAAAGGGTTATGGGAGCATGATAGGTGATATAAATATTTGTTTCAAAATTCAATATGCTGGGTGTGAAATTGCTGAATTCATCTTACAACGCGTTTGTCTTCCAGATGAAAATTCTAGTGATTTCATTTATAGCTGTTGATTTTAGCAGGAGTCACGAAAATCTATTAAGATGAGATGTCTAGAAACTGGAAAAGTGCATGGAAGTCATAAAGTTAGCACTGGCGCAGTGACCTTGTGGTAGAGTATTCGCCCTACGTATGGGCTACTTCGGTTCAAACCTAGGTCGGACCAAGACATCCACAGGTTTTATGCTTTATACTCTTGCTTAACACTTAGCCAAATAATAAGAGAGATTCTGTATAATGCTTAATAATTGGGAAGACATTTAGGACATGAGACAGTTCAGTCATATTGTACTTTCGATGATGATTTTGTGTTAACTTTTGAACAATGATTCGAAAATAAATGTGCACAAGGCAAATATGTGTGTAATTATTCTGACAAATAAGCTACATCGCGAAACGAAATTACTATCTCTGAAAATTTTCAGATAATGAACTGCAGCGTCTTCTATTCGCAACCTTGCCTTCCTTTCGGCTGATATGTGATTTTCATATGTTGCCATGATGTTTATCTTTTATGTTCATGTTTGTCCAATGTTTGCCTATGTTTTGGCAATAAAGAACTTATGACTGTAAATCAAAATAGTAATATAAACTCGGCTGTATGGAAGAAGTGGATGAGTAGGTGGCTCTCTTACAGCATGAACCAATTCCCTCAAAAAAATCTGAAATATTGAAAAATTTCCAAGCAAAGCGTTGGCAGATCTACATTATTTTCACAGGTTTTCAGTTGTTTTTAATTTCTTAGATGTATTATATTAAAGTTCGTTATCCTTAATATCAACCTTTGTGTAGTTCTTCCATGTGTTGATTGACTTCGTCAGGTTGTTTCCATATTTCTTATCAAGATGAATCTTCATTGGTTTTTTGTTAACAATAATTATGGCAAATTATCTACAATATGAGCAATCGCATTTCACCTCAAGTCCTTCTAAAGTTATGGTTTAACTTTAGAGATTTAAATCATGTTTTTATTGTAAAATATCATCCGAGAATTTCGGTGGTAATGGTGAGAGGTGGTAACCCTGTCATGTCACTTCAATTTAACAACAGATTGATATTTTCAAATTGACTACAACCCAGAGATTACTTGTAAGTTCGAAAACTTGTCCAAATGTCATTAAAAACTAGTTAAATGTTTGAAAAAACTTGTTAAATGTCAATATCATTTACGTGATATTGAGCTAAAAACCTTAAAATAAATTGAGCACTGCAATCTATTGATGCTTCAAATGAAGTAGATAAAATTATCAGACATGAAAATCATCGTGTATATCAATTTGTAGACGAATAAAAAAGACGTAGAGACTCGACAGGCGCGACAGTGGTGGTTATCTCATGTCCATTCATCACTCAATTTAGAATTGATTTCCTGCCTCAATTTCTGAAGGAAATGTTAAAAAAAGACGGAGAGTAATGCGAAGAGAACTCGAATATATTGACATCACAATTTCATTGTTAATTTCACCTGATGAAGGCTTCGGCCGAAAATTTGTGAATAACGTCAATATATTCGAGTTCTCTTCGCATTACTCTCCGTCTTCTTTTGACATATTTATAACTCGATGACTGGTATTTTGGATCAAGGAAATGTTACGCATCTGAGTAGTTTTATTGTCATTCCTTTCTAATTTGAGAGTCGAATTTTGCTGGAATGTTGTGGTACTTTTCCTTCGGATACTTCCCGTTCATATTTGTGGCAATTACCTTATTTCTGGATTTGATCAGACATTCCGTGTTGAAGACTATTTTCTCACGATCTTGTGTTTGTAAATATCCAAGGGTATTAGTGACAAAGTGTCTCCATATGTTGATAGCAATAAAGATCGACTTTTTCTGCAAGCTATATGAATTTCTCTCTGTTTCCAGGTGATCGAGGGGAGTGCGGCGGCTGCGGATGGCAGAATTGCGGTGGGAGATCGTTTGATTCGCGTCAATGATACAGCTCTCGAGTGTGTCACGCATGAGGAGGCAGTGGCAGCTCTGAAAGCCACTGGAGATGTAGTCAACCTTGTTTTCGCTCAACCTTTTGCAGCTTCTATGTCCAATTTCGACCAAACCGATGTCGGTACGTTGATATGCATGTTCACTCTTTCCATTCGGTGCTCTCCATGGCACGGTGGTTAAGTGCTTGGCACAACTATCTCGATCTTGTGATCCAAAGGTCGATTCCCGAAAGTGTCATTGGAAGTCGTCAGCAAGGGCATCTGTACTAAAAGATTGCAACGCTCCAAATTAAAGCCTGACTGTGTCAGCACTGTCCAATCCCCCAGTTGGAGGAGTAGTGACGTTAAGACATTAATTCACCATCGATTGTAGTGCACTAATTCGGTGACGATGTAAACCAATCAGTTATTCACATCGTGTTTCATGCATCAAAAATTGGCATGCATGGCAAATGTGCTCAAGTTCTTATTGATGCAACCAAATAGGATCCACTCCAAGTTAGACAGTGCTTAAGTATTACCTCTTAGTTTTCAAAATAGCCGCCATTTGCTTGAATACGAACACTAAGAATTATTTTCCTAGTCCATTCACCTATTAATTAAATTAAACCACGCAGGGTTATTATGCCCTTGAAATGTCCTGGAGTCCTGGAATTTAATTAAAATTTCCTTTTTGATTTTTACATGATTTTCGTTGACTAAATTCGACTTTAAAAGATATCAATCGGCATACTAGACTTTCATTTTTATTTCAGAATATTTTCTTATTGCATCTTCTCATTTCTAC
Source organism: Prostheceraeus crozeri (assembly GCA_907163375.1). Lineage (NCBI taxonomy): Eukaryota > Metazoa > Platyhelminthes > Polycladida > Euryleptidae > Prostheceraeus > Prostheceraeus crozeri. The sequence goes on from CAJQUW010004013.1 coordinate 849,487, forward strand.
GATCGATCAATCCTTGATTCCTTTACTATGCTAACGTTCTTGGCGACTTAGAGTCTAGTTATTCCCTAGGCTTATGAATTGTGGAACATAGTGTATGTATAAGGGACAAGGTGCTTTTATAAATCTACCTGAGTGATGTACTGAGAAAGTGCGATATAAAACGAGTGTTTGCGGACGCGTGTAGCCACAGAATTAGGTTGTTTAGCGTTTTCAGTTTGCTATAAGTGAACACTAATTCGAAAAAAATGGCACATTTTGGAATCAAGTAAGTGGGCATAAAGGAATTCCTAATACCTTACGGAGATAGGAAAAGCAGCCGTGTGTCGCTTGCGGATTGCTGTGAATTCCTCCAAAATGCTTCGACTTCCACGATTCCTTCAGATTTGAAAAATTCAGATCATTGCGCACAAGTTTTCTTGTTAATGTTTGTCCATCAGAATCTTTATTTAGAAGTTGGAAGGGTTAGAAATTCAGTCACTCCATCTCTTGAAGGGTTTATCAATGAATTGTAATGTGACATCGAAGTGTGACCAAACGAAGAACTCGATGTGTATTTCAGGCTAACATTATGACTCGACTGCTTATTTAGTGATGACTTACTGTTTGACCCTAGATTATGTCTGATGTGTGTTCATTTCACCATCGCATACGAGATGTGACTCTGCCGTTCTAGGAAACAGCGACCAGGGAGCGAGCAGTTTAATTCTGTGTATGTAGCATATTCGCGGTACATGCCGTTCTAGGAAACAGCGACCAGGGAGCGAGCAGTCTAATTCTGTGCTTATGACATATTCGCGGTACATTTGTGCGACTTCATGATTTAAGTACACATATTCATCGTAAGCCGGCAAAAAAGCTGTGGTTGAATATAATGTCTAGTATCTGATTTATTATAACAAAGCATTGTACTCGTATATGGCCTACCGGTGTATGCTCTATCTCAAAATATTTTTCTTGTGTTCGTGCAGTTTTTTCATTAATTGAAAATGAAGATATTTTGATATCACATAAACTTGTGCGTTTCATTCTTGGTATTGTATTGTCAAACACATTGTCAACATATGATACATATCATTTATATTGTTACCAGAGGTGCAACCTTCACTTCGCAAACCTCGATGGTTCAAACTCGACCTTGAATTTCAATCGATGTCGAGGTCGGAGAGAAATGTCCATTTTGAAAGTTTCCAATACTAGTTAAGTAATTATCACTTTCAATGAAACCGGAAGGATTATCGTTCAATAGGTGTGAGATGTACTCGTAATTTTAATTTCTTTCATTTGTGATCTTACTTCTCATCTAATCTTTTAACCTTGATTGTTGAGACAAACCCAATGATGATGTAGTTGATCTTTGGATTCTTAAGCAAGCCTAGGTCTGCTGTTATCAAAAAATGAAGCTCTTTACGTCATCACTCCCCATTAATGAGAAAGACGTTACTGACTGTCTGACTTGCTGAGAGTTTTGGTATTTAGCTTTCGGATGCCCTTCATGGCGACGTCCAGTGACTTTCATGCGGGGACTCGATCTCACCACCTATGGATCGTAGTGGAAATTCGCTAACCGTTAAGCCACAGAGACCACAATCTACTGTTGCAATTCTGAATATTTGCAATTGGCAATCAGTAGATTGTTCTTGCAAAAATATCTCGCTTTCAGTTTTGAAGATTATTCTTAATTTTCGTAAAAGCCCTGAATAAGTCAAGCAATGGGAGTTACATTTATTGATTACAACGTACAGTCAGTACTTCACAGTTCTCAGACTATGCTGCAATCTTCTAAGTAAGGAATGTATTTATGCTGATGTCATGAGTAAATAATTCTAAAGTTGTTTTCTATGTCATGGAATTTTTTTCTTGGATATGGCGTAGGAACCATGTCACGATACGGCTAAAAAATCGAAGAATTCAGGAAGCGGAAGAAGACAAAATTAAAACAACTGCCCTAGTGCAAAATCTCTTAATAGATTAATAGATACTTTAAGTCCTGTGCTTACAAATATGAATTAATACCTAAAGCATTGAGATCTACACCTAGCACAGAATAGGATGGGTATTACTTACTAAAGGCTAGTCGACCCAACTTTAAAAGGGGGACGGTAGATAAATCAAAGCTAATAATTAATTTTTTATTTGAACCTATAAAGTAAAGATGAGAGCTCGACATGAAGTATGACGAGAGGCTAACCAAAAATTATTAATGAAGAAAACCAACAGATAGAAGAAACCAGAAATAAGATTGTTAAGCAATGAGTCATCAGGGGGAACCATGTGGCTGCATAAAGCAAGGTTTCGGCCTCTAACCTGTACCACATGGCCTCTTGACCTCTTGTCCTTGGCTGCAGCCAGGCCAACCTTATCGAATGAACGATTATGAAGGTCTCTACGAACCTGAGGAACATCGCTAAAACTCAAATGCAAATTCAATTTAGGATACACAAGAACATATGACTTTCGACTGATGATCACCTTCACCGGCCGCCAATCCCAAATAACTCCCAAAAAATCGTCCTCTTACATTTAACGCGATCTAAGGCCAGATTGTGGGTTATCCGTTTTTGCTCCAAATCCCTTTCTATAACAGGGGTGGATGACCTCTTCTTCGCCTGCCACATATTGGTTGATGTAGGACTGGTCGATCGGTTATATGATCGTCCCGTCTTCTTCTGACGTGCCCGTACCATGTAAGCCGCTTGTACTCCATGAATCTGTTGATGGCTGTGACTCTCATCTTGCGTCGAATCTCTTCATTCTTGACTTGGTCCCGGAGGGTTAAACCTTGACATCGCCTGAGCATCTTCATTTCGGTCAACATCAGCCATTGTTATGTATCTTTCTTCCTCGGTGCCCAACATCCAGACTTAAGATGATAGATTGTCCAAATACATACACATGACTATAACTTAAATGATGCCAAACTCGGTTTCCACTTTCTCGATTTTTATTTACTTTTCCTACAGTATATCGATGGATCATCATGGTTTCTTAACAACTCCATGGGGCTCGACCATACGACCAAAAGATCACAAGAGCAAGCACGCAACCACTGTTCCACGGAAAGTGCTACAGAATCCTAATTTGCACCATATATCTTGTAATTCACAACTCAAAGAAGCTGAATACCCTCTTACACTCTCTTCCAAATGCTGGAGGTTGAGTAGTCAATTTGTCAAACATGATTTCTTTCTGCACAGAGTTGTTAACTTGTAATGTATTCAACATTTCACTCAATCTGTCAACTGCAAATGACAACTTCTAGCGTAGTTAATGTATGCGTGTGATTTTGAATGACACCCAATCCGGCCATCCCTATAGAAGTATTGAATATAATTGACGTGCCACGGATAATTTGAAGGATCCAGCTCCTTATTTATGACATTTCATTGGTAAATTCGATAGTACATAATTACGTAATATAATTAGTGTGATCAAACATTATCTGAAATGACAGGATATGAGGGTGAAGTTTAGAAGCTAACTCAATCACCCTTAATCTTTTATTGGTGTTGCTATACCTTTCAGTATTCCATTCATGGTCCTCTTATGCCATGCATTCTGCTATTTTTGTTGCTCGACCACATTGAACACAGGTTCCATGTATAATTTGGCTCTAGGGTAAATAAAGCCTTTTCTTCTTAAAACACTAATAGGCAGAATTTTTGCAATGCGTCGGAAGGAAGAAGGAAATTGTTCTTGAAGGAATGTGACCCACTATATAGTTAGTATGGAAAAGCAAGTACAAAGGACCGATTCATATATTTCAAGACAAAGTAACATTTAAGATGAGAACATGATGCTTTTCGTCCGCTCTAAGTGACGCTCCGTGTTGACGCGGAACTGGTGTTAATTACAGGAACAAAACTTAATAACATGCAATGTGAGACAAGGACAATGACATGGGCTGTTCATTAACTAAAATTCTGCCGGCTGAATATTAAACCGATTTAATTTTCTGCCGGTGATTAGTTTTTGAACGACAGTATAATACCGAAGACGACTGAAAATTCTGTCGATTCATTCTACCGGCAGAATTTTCAGTCGGCTTCGGTATTATACTGTCGTTCAAAACTAAGAACCGGCAGAAAATTATATCGGTTTAATATTCAGCCGGTAGAATTTTAGTTAATGAACAGCCCTATGGGCGTTAAGTGGACAGTAATCAATGCTATTGCCATGGCAACCCAAGGACATTCACAGACTGCTTATGAACGCACAGGTCAGAATCAATGGCTTGAATGGCCAGAGCCTCCATGAAACAAAGCACAATTCTAGCATCGGATCTACAAGTGTGCTTTATTTCATGGAGGCTCTGACCATTCAAGCGATTGCTCGTGACCTGTGCGTCCAGAAGCAGTTTGTGAATGGCCTTGGTTGCCATGGCAACATCATTGATTGCTTGTTCCAGTGATTAGCACCAGTTGAGCGTCAACACAGAGCGTCACTTAGAGCGGACGAAAGGGCTCGTGTTCTCATTTTAAATGTTACTTTGTCGTGAAATATACTCATTGACATAATTAATGAAACAAACTATCATTGGCTTGAATTGAAGTTTGTTTCATTTTTTTCTCAGGTTTGATGCAATATCTCGCTTTCTATGTATTACCATTCAACACATTAGTGAATGGAGAAAGATCTATGGTGGTCATAGAAATTATCTACTTCTATGATGGTGGTCAAATTTCAAATTTTGATATCGATACAACTGTCACAATTGCTTTTACAAATTGAACATAAACGTGAACTGAAATCCAGCTTTTGTAAAATAAAATGGCACACGATCAGTTTACCAGAAGTATGGCTATTGGAATGATTCGTTGCGGTAGAAGTTGTGCGAGTGTTGCCGAAGAGCTGCAACTATCGAGAGTCGTTGTTTGGAGGTGGTGGTGTCGATGGAAAGCAGAAGGAGATGTTAAAAAGAAGAAGGGATCTGTTCGACCAAGAAGGTCTGCAGGAAGAGCTGCAAAGAGGAATAGATTTGTGTCAGTCCCAAAGCTAGTCGTACACTGGAAGAGTGCCTCAAATATAGACTGTAGCGTTCGAACGGCTTACCGAAGATTACGAAAAGCTGGAATTCAATCGCGACGACCAGCTGTCCTAATTCCATTGAGTTCTGAGCACCGCAGAAGACGAGTTGCCTGGTGTGATGCCTATCGCTCATGGAATGACCATCACTGACAGAAAGTCTTGTGGACCGATGAATCGAGATTCACTCTGGATTTCAATGACGGTCGTGTCAGAGTGCATCGTCTTCCACGTGAACCCTTTGCCCCATGCTGTATTAAAGAACACGACAGATATGGTGGTGGAAGTGTTATGCTTTGGGGTGGCATTTGGCATGGCGGACGAACGGCAGCAGTCATCATCAAAGGCACGTTGACTGGAGAGAGGTATCTCAATGAAATTGTGCTTCCTGTTGTTGCCTCAGTGGTCAGGGTGGAGGATCTCGTCTTCCAAGACGACAACGCAAGACCCCCCATCGCTCCTCGGCTGTCGTTGCCACTGTTAGGAGATTGAACATTCAAACCCTTGACTGGTCTGCACGCTCACCTGACTTGTCACCCATTGAACAAGTGGTGGGGGCACTTGTTGAACACGAGCTTGGGCGGCGAGTGAGAGACCGCTATTCACTTTCACCAGTGTCCCGGAAGATTTTCTCTGAAAGACTGACAGAGCAGTGGCTTCTCCTTGAAACATCCTTCATTCAGAAACTTTGTGAATCCATACCATCTCTTATTACTGAATGTATTGGAGCTAGCGGGGGGCACACGCGCTATTAAAGTTGAACCTGTTACATGCGTTGTTTTTCTGTGCTAGCGACTTGGTGGAAATTGTGACTAAATTATCAAGGTATCATACATACATGTATATACCAGTCAAAAAGAAAAAAGTTAAAGAAGTAAATGTTTCAAAAATTTTGTCAATGAGTATATATGAATCGGTCCTTTGCACTTGTTTTTCTATACAGAATAGGAATTTTGTTATTCGATATTTCTTCAGATTGGAGAGTAAAATTCATGTTCTTATTGATATCCTTATTCTGTTTTATATTATTTAAAACTTCACCTCGAATAAAGGCAAAACTATTTATTCTAAACTTTTTGAATGAAATTGGACCCACGTGCTTTACTTTTTTTGGATTGTGTCGCACATTTTGTGATCATTAGAATCAGATGTTTTTAGAAAGAAAAGTCATCCGGAGTGCAAGTAGCATTAGTTCAAACACATTATACATTGCACAGTTAGTGTAGTATTATTCACTTACATTTTTATAATGATTTTCAAGTTTTAGTCGATAATGAGAAATTGAGCATCCAATTACATTGTGGAAGTTGATCTTGTGTAAGGTGAATTGTCTTTGTGGCACGAATTGTTGCCGCTGTTACATGTATGAAACTCCGGTACTTCTATTCTCCCCCCCCCCTCCCGCATATTCCAATTTTCCCGATTTCACCAAATTCCGTCGAACTTTGTCACATTGGGTTAGGATAGGCTTGCACTGTCATAGAAGGATAGCACAAACAGCACTGAGAAGATTTACTTGAACCCTGGCATGAAGGATTGGTCCTGTGGATACTAGTTAGAATGTAAGATTCAAAGCCAATTTCAGACACAGTTGTGATCATGAGCTTCGTGGAATCGTTATCTACAGTGAATGACAAGGTCAGTGTTGTAAATTTTCTCCAAACCAGAGGAATTTTGCACTCAACGCTGTTGCGACAGTGGTCATCAAATGATACTACACTTCAGAGCGAGAGAAAAAGAGAATGTGAACTGAAAATGTGGGGGAGGGGAAGAATAGAAGTACCGAAACTCCTCTCCGAAATGATGGAATGAACATTTCTCTTTTACTTGAGGCCAATACTTGTTAATTGTAACTTTCGTTTCCTAATCCTAAGCCTTCGATAACGGCTGACTTCATCTAGATGCATCAGATGACATTCAACGACATTTTTCTATTAACGAACGCTACAAATATAATTTCTATCGCTTAATGGATCAAAGGTTCTACATTGTAATGATAATTGTCTTTGCACTAGTTGCTAGACTTCGATGCGAAGCGATATTAACACTGTGATGATAGAGTAACTGTTGAACATGAAAGTAATGAATAAATGATCAAATGTTGCCAGCTGTGCGAGAGCTTCGTTACTGTTTTCTTCTCTGAAGAAATATTGAATTCCGATCCTCCCGAAGCGCAGCCAACTTTATTATGGAGCTCACTCGAACCATTGCAAATATTTTCACTGTGTGTGCACATCTCTCTCTTCCTTGTAAAACGAAGTCATGTGGATGAAAAATGAAAATGAAGCTTTTACGTCACTACTCCCCATACTTGGGGCTTGCACGGTGCTGACATAGTCAAACTTATGGAGCGTTGTAGTACTTTTAGTCCGGATGCCTTCCTGCGGACTTCCAATGACACCTTCGGGGCTCGACCTCTGGACCAAAAGATCGCTAGGCCAAGCACTTAACCACTGTGCCACGGAGACCACATGTGGATAAGACTGGAAAAATGATCTATCAACAAAACATTAGTGGTCATTAAGAGCAGTTGTCAATTTTAGTTCTGTTTTAACAACTCTTCTTGTTTTTGAGCCTTCAGGACGAAATCCAGAGTTATGTAACAGAAGTCTCTAAAACTGGTTTTTGACTTTTAATTGTCAGACATCAAGGTGAACGGCATGCTCTTGGACATAACACTAAGCTTCGACTTCCTTGTGCAATGAGGGTTAGGAAGAAGATGGATTGCGGCGGACCGGTCATCAGTGGCGAAATGTTCATCATGAGATAATAAAATATTTTGTGTGCTAGAGCAGTCTCAATTTCTGTGAATCGTGAATGCTGATCATAGAAACTCCATGGAAATATGTTTGAGATGTTGTATGCTGCTCCGGATCACGCTGATCCTGTTGTCCTGGACGGCCACACTGTTGCTCACCAGAAACACCAATCAGAAGATTGCCTTTTTGCTGCAGTGTGATAAAGTTCTATCTGTAGAGAATGATTATGACAGAACAAACCTGGAACAGAGGGCGACGAGGTCGACCTAGACTGTCATGGAATCCACATCACCACCGTAAGGATCAGGGGTTATCAAAAATGGATTGCAATTAATTTTGGTTAGCAATCAATTAATATTAATTGCAACAGGAAGAGATCAGTTAATTCCACATATTTATCATTATTTGAATCGACTAATTCTTGATTTTGAATATTTTTATTTTCATATTTCTCTTTGCCGAATTAGATTGCATGGACCAATATTTTTGCAAGTCGCATAATAGCTTGTTGTCAAATTGGATAGTGACTTGAGTAGATCCATTGCATGAAATACATTGATTGAATGTAAATATTGATGAATTCATTTCAGGCTTAAGTTCATGCATTATAATTGCAATGACAATCAATTGAAACAAGTGAATTGATTTATACACGTTCCTAGGCAACAACATTAAGTAGAGTTCCAACTGCTATCATAAAGGTGTCGTAATATTGTAGTGTTCGCGCCATTTGCGGTTCCAGCAGGACCCATTATGAGAGAATGACTTCCTTGATCATTAAGTATTCATTATGGCACATTAGCAATCAACATGGCTTCACAGAGGATTTGAATTTATCATAGATACATAAAAGGCAAAGTGGAAACTATGAAGTCACAGACAATGGCAATCTAATTTTTAACATTCAATATTTTCCATATTCAACTATGAATGACATTTTTTACTTAGAACAACAGGAAAATGGGATGGTACAAAAGTATAAAAATAAACTTATAAAAGGAAGTTATGAAATTATCAATAAGTCACGCCTTACGACGTGATGCCTTCTACTGCAAGCCCAAAAATTTAAGTTCACCGGCTCCGAGCACGCCTACCGATCTCAGCAGGAGAGCCCTCGCGTTTGCGCGCTGTAGGGGTAGGCTAAGGCAACCAAAAATACCCTTCTTGATGCCATCTCGGTATGCAAGGGTGTTAAATAAGTAATGGAATCTTAACGGAATAACAGGCATGCAAAGATATCATATCTTTGTATCACTATGAAATCATGGACACTTAGATATTTAACCTACATAACTTGAGGTTACATATCTAGGCGTCCATGATGAAGGCATAGGCAATAGAATCATAACAATTATAGAGATGTTTAGTAGGTTATGCACCAAATTGTTCCTGTTCAGAATCCTGAGGCTAGCAGCAGGGAACCCTAGTTATTTGCACTACGATTACTGACTTCAACAGCTCTAAGAACAGGACAATTGTCTACTGCATTAATTGACATGAAAGAACATAGAAAGTTGTGATTTTGTCAAGACTCAACTTGTAGGCGTCCAATTTCAATATCACTTCCTGGTCAAGCGGAGAGCAGATAACTAGAGTTCCCTGCTAGAAGCTTGTGAATAGGATAATTTAAAGAAGTTTAGTGCTTGTATCTGAGTAAATCAGTGAAGGTCTTCGTGGCACAGTGGTTAAGTGCTTGGCCTTGCTATCTTTTGGTCCTGAGGTCGAGTCCCGATTATGTCACTGGAAGTCGGCCGAAGGGCATTCGGACTGAAAAGATCACAACACTGCACAAAAGTCTGACTATGTCAGCACCGATCAAGCCCCGGTTATGGGGAGTAGTGACGTAAGAAAATTAAGATGCCATCGATGCTCGTGACGACATTCTGTGAGTGGTGACCCCATTACAAATCAATCAGTCAACTATTGCAGTTATTGGCAGACACCAATGAATTAATTGCAAATATCGCATCAATTAATTGTGAGTCTTTGATAACAGCAATCAATTAATATTTGAAAAGTCTTTAGTGTGGATGCAACACGACAAAATTCATAGGATCGAGTTGATTGGGCAACTGCTGCTGAACATGTCTCCATTCAACAATGACAGCGACTGTTATTTGACAGGATCATTGATTTTCTTTTAAAAAAAGTCGCATATCTTAGATGCGATGAAATCAATGCTGACAACATTGATCAGGAGACAATCTTCTCGATGTATGTAGGTTAAATCAGGAAATGAAATTGTCAGTTAACTCCGTAAATAAGTCAAGAATTTCTTTTGGTTTTGGTAGTTCGTCCAAATATTCAATAAAAAGCGTAAAAGCAATAAAAGTGCGTAAGGGTATAAAGATATTCTGAATTTCCGAATTTTTCGGAAAGGTATGGAAATATAGTCATGTCATTTTCTCATAAGTGTTGTTCTTTACTACTTGTCAAACATTTTGAGAGCTGCTGGTGATTGAATTAAAGGTCTACATTACAACACATGAATCTTTGTTGGTAACTGTTTGATGATGGGCGACTGTTAATGTGGCATTAAATAGAATTCAATCAAGTCATTGCGGTACACATGTGACTACCTTAATCCTCGGAAATAGTCTGCTTTTCCTCGACCAAGAAATTGGCGATGAAATAGTTTGATCTTATCAATGGTTGCTCTAAGTGGGAAGCATTGAGTACAGCACTGTTAAGATAAGACTTTATTGATGGCTCACAATGTGCGGTGAACGCATTACAGAGGTATGTTTAAAACATAGACAAATAATAAAAAATATAACGAGGTATAAGTGCATCATAAAAAATAGTTGTACAACTTTACCTTCCGAAGCGGATAAGTGAGTTGCTAAATTGAACATGTTTGGCTCGCGGTGCTGTAATACACAGAGGATTTTGCAGAGTGGGTTTTCTCTCATCAAACATGATATTGAAAGAATGGTTACTATTACTAGCAATTGTAGTAAACAACCGTCTACACAAGGTCTCGGCAACAAATGTCAAATCAGAGAAATCATGATTACGAAAAAATCTTGCTGTTAGTTTCCCGACCCGTAAAAGTTTTTCAAACAAATATTTAGGGAGGTTGCAGAAGGTGGGAAAACCATAAGTGAGGACCGAACGAATAAAAGAAACGTAGCATTCAATAATTATCTTTGGTGGACAGTCACATAGTTTTAAATTACGGGGAATATACATTCGTCGGTAACATTTCTTAACAATATTATTGAAATATGCAATTTCCAACATAAGTCTTCAGAGAAAGTAATACCCAACAACTTCATAGATGCTACAGTAAAAAGAGATTGTGTATTTCCACAGCAAGAAATTGATGAAAGTGAAATCGACTTTTTAGTTATGCAATTCATAACAGCACATTTACTGTAATTGATCGATAATCCAATATCATTAATGACTGCAGATGCGAGCTGTGATGCTTCTGGACCTTGTTACTGCTATATTGCGGTGTAGATGCATTATTGACGAGGAAATATTTATTAATGAGACTGGAGATTTTGAATGGTGACAGTTTTTAATGTGGATGATTTTCCACATTTCAATTGTTGAATTTACATATTCTTATCAGATTTCGAGGCTAAGGGTTCGGGCCAGGGTTCAATGCACGAAAAACTCGGAATGCAGAATGAATCACTACATGAAATACACGTGCAGTACAATACACGCCGTTTTTTATGTTTCCGTAAATCCGATTGGAGCGAATTGTAGACCTTGGGTTGACTCTACACCAGGGTTGGAACCGGCCGGCCGGTGCTTTTTCAGGCCTTTTTGTCAACTACCGACATCACCAACTGCATCACTGCTACATCACTGCCTCGCGTCCTCATGTTGCCCAATATCGTAGCAACAAATGTCGGTCGCCTCGGAACTAGAGTTTGTAACCAAGTAAGCAACAAGAAATGGCATCCCCTAAACTTTCCTGAGAGTGAATAATTGCGAGCAGGGTCAACATGACACAGGACAATTAAATCCTTGATGCTATTAAGAAACGTCAAGTCCTTTATCAAGTCTCACATATCGGAGTTACATTCATCTCATCAAAATTGTCATGCGGTTACTTTGTAACGTACACGTAGTAATACTCATCTACACGCTCATGATCTTCAATGTCCATGAAAGTATCAGAATTTTAAATAGGCCGGCCTCCGACCAGCCAGTTTTAGATACGCCGGCCTCGGACCGGCCGGTTTTGAATGCACCGGCCGCCGGCCCGGCCGATTTAGATGACGCCGTCCAGCTTCTCTGAGCGCCGGCCTCGGCCGGTTCCAACCCTGCTTTCCACCTCTTCAAATTTGTACAAACCTGTAAAGGTTGCCAATCACCACGAAAATTAAGTTACACTTAGTGACGTGTATTCAAAAGTTTCATGCAATTTGTGAGTTCTTTTTGAATTATGGACGTTAGTGTCAAGCGTGAGCGGTGTAGGATAGAACAGATGTTTGACTTTCTTTCTAATGCGTTTAAGCGTGCGTGCATTGTTTTGTCTTGTCTTTCGTACCATCAACTGTCATCTGAAATGACTCCACCATTTCTCATGACGCTAAGAATGCCATTGTTCAACTTGATCAATGATATTTATCACCTTGCTCTGAATATATCTGCTCAACGTCGATCGCCAAATCCATAAAGTACTAATCCAACTATTGTATGTGGGTAGAGAATACAGGCACATCTAGTGTGAAGTTTTGTGAAGATTGATCACATTTTATGTACTACAAATGCCATGACGATCTTCGGCAAATGGGCATGACGATCTTTGGGCGATAAGCTATATTCCACAAGGCTTACTGTGCAGAATCAGGTAATAAACTCTAGCAGCCTTCTGCTGAAATCAAGGTGCACTGTGACACGTTTTTATCGGTCGTTTTTTCCTCCACTCGATCATCTGACCATCCATTCCAGGTGGTAGACAATGCTCACAAACATTTTCCGTTGAAGCTGATTCCATTGACAGTTATCGACAGTTTGGTCGAAGACTGGAGAATGATATTCTTATGAAATGAAGCTTTAAGGTCATTGCTTCCCATCACTAGGGGCTTGGACGGTGCTGACATAGTCAGACTTTTATGGAGCTGTGTGTTGCTTTTAGTCCGCATGCCCTTCCTGCCGACTTTTGATGACACTTTCGGGGCTCGACCTGTGAACTAAAATATCGCCAGGCCAAGCACTTAACCACTATGCCACGGAGACCACTTATCCGAAGTAATTTCTGACGAATTGACTTGCTTGCCAAACGTTGGTTAATGCACAATTAACCAACTCAAAACCGCTTGTAAACATTGTGGTGACTATTTTCACCTGTTATCTTGTGATGCTTTACTTTTCTTGCTTGTTTATTATTAAATGTGTTTGGATCTATAGCAGATATCTTCAGTTCATCACCCACATCAGCATTATATTTAGTTTATTGCTCGATTCTGCACCTGTGCCCGATCTTCTCTTTTCTTCAATCTTGGAAATGAGTATAATATGCGATATACCGGCGATATCTAGTTGACGAACCGCTTCAAGTTCCACTAATGGGACATATTTTGGAGCCATTAGAATCCACTGCAGTAATTGTCCACAGTGTCGATTGAAATGCATTTAATTGTTTCTAGTTCATTGCGTAGGGTGATTTCAGATCTCTGTACAAGTGCATTCTCTCCCAAATGGTGCAATAATGTTCAGAATTAGTCACGTTATTATCGGTTCATTTCCAATTATGCCTTCCGCTTTGGGAAGTCACATATCGAGTGCATTTCCCTGTCAGTGTCACCTGGGTGACCTCAATTCCGTTTCTCATTACTAAATTTTGATGTAATTAAGATAGCTTTGAAATTACGTGACCTAATGAATGCTAACAATACTTGGAATGCTCTGTTTACTTAATGTGATCCAATTAGATTGATTTAAAAGGTTCTCGTGCTAATGTGGCTAAGGACTTGCCCTAGTGAATTCCTGGTGATTTCATTGATACCTTGTGAGTGCCGTTAGAAGTCTATGGGAAGGACGAGTGGACTAGGACGTTTCACAGCACTCTAACAAATGGCCATACAGCAGTCGAAGCGCGTGACACGATAGTAGCGACGCCAAAGCATTTAGTTTTGTCAAGTGGCCTTCTACTTGAAATCCACCTCTTAGAACCTCTGAATCTGATTAGAGTGTTGCTTGAGAATTTTGTCCTCCTTTTACTATAAATAATAACAGTAAAGTACTTCAATATTTCTAAAGGAGTAAGTAAAATAAAAAAAGTTTGTCATCTAATCTGTAAGTACATTAATGGCTTTTAAAGCCTGATTTTATCTTTTGCAAACAATTTTCCGCAACATGCATGTTGCAATTTTGAGCTCATGGATACATAATGATTATCTCTTGACTTATTTAGGCTTAAATTATATGTCGAGAGATGATATGAACCCCTTCAGTAGCAATTCCGTAGAGCCTGGAGATAGCGAGATCCCATTAAAATTGGCAAATTTTTTGTTTTTGCAAAACTTGTATTCTTTGCTCTGACTTAGTCTAGAAAGTAATTCTAATAACTACAATTCCGATTCACAAGCATTTCTTTAGTGTTTGTGTAATTACAATGTAGTATCAATGATCATGAAATGGGCTGGCTTGAAGCATTCCATGAAGAACAAGAGCATTCCTGGACACTTTGAACACTGCAAAATGTGTATCTCGCCTCCGCCTATGCGTGTGTAGCACAAGCTAACATCTCTTCTTTGGATTTCTGTGGCCTGAAGTTGGAGAATTTCGTCAATGTTCGAACATTTCCGATAACCAATCCAAATTTAATAAAATTTGACTATGGAAGCATAAAAAATTTGACCGTTATTCAAAGCACTTTTTGAAAACCGAGAATTTCGTCAATTTCGTAGAAAAAATTAAGCATCTCAATCAATTCAAGCCACTTATAGACCGTTGACAAAGCACATATGGCGTTTTGATTCACATGGTCATTCATTCACAATGTAATGAATTAATGAATGCACTTTAGGCACCACTCATAATCGCTTTATAAATAGTACCATCAGTTTTATGCTACAAATAGTGTATCCCATAATATGTTTGGTATATTCAATAATTCATTCATTTAGATGCATTCATTGGAAGCAGACAGATAAGCGTGCCTGAGCGGAATGGTCTCTGAAGAAGGTCGGGCGATGCAGAGATATGAAAAAGGATGCAGGCCGGAGCTGGGACATACAGGAAAGAGGCAGGAGTGCCGGCGAACTGAAAAATCGGCAAGAGAATGCGAGGAAAGGTTTTGGAAACATGTGTCTTGCCAGCATTGACATGCGGACTAGAAACGATGGCACTAACCGAGCAGCAGCAAAAGATGTCGCAAGTGTGTGAAAATAACTGGATAAGGCGCATCTGTGGTGAAAGGTTGGTGGAGAAACGAAGAATGGCGGAGCTGAAGGAGGAGGTAGGATTGAAGAAGACGGTGACACATAAAGTGGTGGAAAGGAGACTGAGGTGGGCAGGGCATGTGGTAAGGATGGGAGACGGAAGGGTAGTAGAACAAATGGCATAGATGAATGACACAATGACAAGGAGTCGGCCAAGGATTCGCTGGAAGGACTGTATCACAAGACCGACCTGGAATAGACAGAATAAGACTGAAGAACATGGAAGGAGAAACCGAAGGACAGACAGAAGTGGTGGTAAATTTCTTAAGGACCCGTCAATTGGTTTGGAGTAGGCATGAAGTGACTATGCTCGTGTTGTGTATGACATTTCTCCCCTACCCCTTTTCAGTGAAAATGAGTTTGTTAAATTAAAATAATGAACGAAACATTGTTAATTGATGAGCTTATTTTGTGTTATGAAAAAAATGAAGTTTTTGCGTCACTATTCCCCATACTTGGGGCTTGGACGGTGCTGACGTAATCAGAATTATTGAGCGTTGTAGTACTTTTTAGTCCGGATGCCCTTCCTGCCGACTTCTCATGACACCTTCGGGGCTCGACCTCTGGACCAAAAGATCGCGAGGCCAAGCACTTAACCACTGTGCCACGGAGACCACAGTGTTTGTGCTATAATCTTTAATAACTTTCTTCATGTAGCTATGAAGACCTTTTTCTTGATTTCTTGTGTGAAATAGGTCGGCTTGGGAATGTCTTGAAGAAATATTCTCCTTTGTTCGATATTTACTGTAAATCAGCTGTCCTAAAACTATTATTTTTAAAGTTTTATTTGGTATGACACCTCAGTTGGTTAAAGGCCACCCTTCGGTGCGGAGGTGTAGAAGGTCCAGGGGTCGAGTCTGTCCGCCTCTGGAGATATCGCCGCTCTCATTAGAGGTTGCTAATCATAACCTGGTGAGAGTTCGGGTCAACAACCTTCTCTAACCTAACCTGGTGTGAAGACTGCTCCACCCCTAGTTTTCTAGAATGGCTCCTTGCCTTGGATGGATTAATGAGAAAATTAATCGACCTAGTGCAAAATGGATTGTATCTAAGGTGAGAAATTTTTGGTGCCATCGTTAGCATGGGATATGTGAAATTGATCTCCATATTAATTCATTCTGAAGTCCAAGATTTACGAGACGATCGTGTGACCTGTTGCCACATGCAGTTCCCAGTGTTGGCCCTTAACGGAAGAATCGGAGCTTTAGTTGCTAGAATTCGTGACTTTCGTAGCTTTCGTGACAGAATTGCTAGTGTCACACAGCGCGACCACATCCGTAACGAAGACATACGGAAACGTTACGGCGTAGCGCAGATTACGGAGAAGATGAGATAATGCCGACTGAGATGGTGCGGCCATCTCACACGTGCCAGCGAAGAAACAACAGGCAAAAACGCGTTTAATCCCAACGTCCCTGGGAGAAAACCAAGAGACCGGCCGAAGCAGAGATGGATCGCCACCTGATAGCGACAGGTCTTCATCCGGAACAAACCAGGGATGTGGAGTCGGAGTCCCGGAGTCTTATCATTTTTGCTCGAGCCGGAGTTGGAGTCGAAGTCCTATCAAATGATAGGACTCCGTACTCCGGCCATAACTAGACCCGAAATAGAATACAAACAATGGAGGCGAGGAGCCAAGTCGTATGCATCCAGCTTAAAGCGAAATTTTCTAAACTTTCATCGAAAATGATTGATAATTGATACAGCAATGATCACTAAAGATAGGTTCAAGTAAACCTATAATGATCTATGATGTAAGTTACTAGCTTACTAGTATTTTCAAAAAACTAGGCTTTACATACTTGCCACCCGGAGTCGGAGTCCTATCAAAATTATAGGACTGTGCATCCATGGAACAAACCCACAACCGACAGAAGTGGAGACAACGAACCAGGAAAGCGGACCCTGCAGCAACACGTGACTGTCGACGAAGAAGAGGAAGACTAATTCATTCCTACTCATGTGCAGAAATTTACACAAGCTTTTCATGTACACTATGAAAGTTAAATGCCATAAAACGTAAAATTCTGATCTCAAGTGATGTATTAAATGAGTCTCAAAAGAATGGCCTCTCTTTTCAGATTATTCAGCAAGAGTGCCAAATCGTTTTAAACATCTCAGCAGGCAGTGGAATTAGTATGCTGAAGAATGTTATGAAAAAAATGATTCACATAAAAGCGATGAATATGTGATTAGATATTGCGACATAATATCGCCCATGAGATGAATCAATTAGATTCACATAGTCAAGTAGCGGACGAAATGTCAACTGATAGTTGTTGGCCGCCTTCAAATATGTTTTCATGATTAGCACCCACATGAAGTTATGTCTTGCCTTGTTGCCTCTCACAGAATGCAAATCGGCGTAGGTGTTAAGTCTTCCGAATTCATATCTCCATAAACTCTTTCGTTTTGATAATGATATCTCTTGTTCCTCATCACGTTATCATAATTATTTCTTTTTGAATGTCAATTGTGCAATTTTCTCTCATAGACTTCTTTTAACGTCCATTTTTGTGGAAGAAATTATCTTCCGACTCTCAATTATTAGAATTAGGAACATGTACATGTACATTGTACAGAATTGTTGCAGATATACAAATGACAACTCCCAGTATGAATTATCTACCAGCTAGGAATCAAGAAATTTTTATCACCCTGGCACAGACTGTTTTCTATATGATGCTGTTACTTTTTCGTTAACACATGCATCAATATTTGAGAACATAATTGGTGTTCTAACTGCTACATCACCTTTCCCGGAGGTAACGAAAAACGTTTTTATCATATATCTTCGTGAAGGAACAAGTGTAGAATTGATTGATATCGAGCAAGTCAATTTCCTGTAAAATGGAAGTTAGTCTACGAAATTCGGCTAAAAAGTGGTAACATCATGTTTAAAACGAGAGGGAAGATGTAATGATTAGATATATACGACAGTCCCACTGCTGTGCCTGCGGTCATGCAGCTGAAACTGCTGAGCAAATCGTCTCACAATGCAGAGTCTTCAGGTGGTGACTTTCGTCTCCTGCGTGACTTTAGAAATTGACCTACAATTTTGGGCGTTTGGCATATGAATTATTTGTATGTTTGTTTCAGTATGTTTCTTCCTTCAAGGTGTCTAGACTCCTAAGATTGCAGCGGAGCTGCAACTGTCGAATAATATAGAACTTAGATTATTGAAGTTTAGACCAGAGGTCTTCAAAGTGTGGTACGCGCACCATTTGGTGGTATGCCGAGCATTTTCAGATGGCACGCGCAACATTTAGAAAACGAGAAAATCAGCACAACATTCGGCATACTGTATCAGCCACAACATTGTGCATGAAACGCGACAAAACAATAATAAATATACTATATGCTTTATTTAAGTAAGACATAATTTCTTATCTCCTCACATGTCACACAAGATTGCCAACACATTGTCAACAATATTCTAACACGGTACATTTATGCAGCATTTTAAAAAATTCTAAATAATTATTCGTAAATAACTATCATATTAGAGAAGCTTGATCATATTAGTACTATTACTTATTTTATCATTATTATTATTAGTTGACCAAAATCCTGAAAATCATGTAATTTGCAATCTCATGTGACATGTGAGAAAATAAGAAATTATAGCATATACTGTTAAAATTTACTTTTATTAGTCGTCTGTACCCATTGTCAGTCTTCCGAATAGAACTGCTGGAACGCTTTGAGATGCTTATCTCTGAAAGTGGTACGCCCAGCAAAAAAGTGTTAAGACCACTGGTATGGACCATCGTTTCCCAATAGCAGGTTCCCGACCCAAGAGAGGGTCGCCAGAGATTTTATGATGGATCGTTGATGAATTAGAAATCACAATCTCGAATTTTGATTATCATCAAATGATTACAATAACAGCGCAGTTGTTAGACTCCTCGTTTCCCACAAACTGTTCAAATTAACCTTGTTTATTAGCTGCACATTATAGCACACAGTGTTGGATCCCGCCCTAATTTTAATGGCCGATGATGTTTGGGCATGGACCAGCAGCCGTTATAGCACAGCCAATATGATTAACCAAAATTAGCATTCATTATATATTGTTACCGCTGTTTCGTTTTTGACCAACAGCTGCCCTAAGAATCTTTTTTCTGCGACCAATAATATAACTCAGGTCTGTAAGGTGCAAATGCGAGAATTGTGCCTCAATTATATTGTATCGATCACTTGAACATTAGCGTCTTTCAACTTTCCAGCTTTTTCCTTCAAACATATGAAGTTATTTCAATCTGATATCAATTGATCGATAATGCTTATGCCTAGCATTGCGCTACTGAAGTGACACTCACGTCAAGTAAAAAGTCAAAGTAACAGCGACTTCATAAATTGCACTGACATTGACAGTCTAATACGGCGAACTCACTTGTAATTTTGCATTTACATGTAGGCCAGGTGAAGTTATCACATTAATACATAATTTGAAATGTTTTCCATATCCAGTTTGAGGTCGTGAACAATAAATTTGGGAAACACCGTTCTAAACATTTCCACTTCCTAAAATTGAGTCTCAGATTTCATGGATTTTCAAGAGAAACATTATGTCACACTATATTCTATATAGGTCTGCCGCGAAGACTTTTCTTGATGAACCATCGTTCCATGTGGGGTGTGGACCCCCATTAGTTTGTCTCACATTGGTTACCTACATAGCTATCTTCTTACAAGTATAGAGAGAGAATTGCGATACGGAAATCTAGCTGGCAATTTGATAATATCTCTCTTTAAACCCTTTTAGGAATTTTTTGGGTGAGGGAATTCGAGGTGCCCCGTTGATTCTGATGCTCCACTGCTTCTATTTTCGTGAAACTTCTAAATGCAGTTCGTGTGCACTCTTTTCAGAGGTGGTGTCGGTTTCAGCTTGTTATTTTCAGTAGCAATTCAACATTCTTCTAGAAATTTCGTACAAAACAGATGATGTCCTTCATTTTGTTTATGAAGGTTCCTGATGATATTTGCTCCACTAACATCCTCATTATCATCATTACTTTGTAGACTTTAAAATCTTGGTCTAATATATTAGCATGCAAAACAGACCAAGTGAAGCAGATACGCTGTATACAACATTTGTTCTTGAACAATCAATGTATGTTCACTTTTCAATTAGCATGTACGTGACTTTATTTGATCGATGGTGTATCCTGCATCATGTTATATATTTAAGATACAAAGTACTTCATGATGTCTGCAATTTTTTTATAAAAACAAATTCTTTGTTTCAAATTCTAAATTTATTCATTTAACAGTATTTGATATAAAATGCAACTGCATTTTTATGGACTCCAACTTTTCGCTTGCGCCGTCATCAGATGGAAATTAGTGATTCCTTCCTTCCGTTTCACCAACAAGCCTGCAAAGTAGTCTTGTAAATGCATAATACAAGTCGTAATCACCGCTTGCGGAAATATTAATACTGAACTTGCAGCACGGACAGTGCATTCTACATTCTACAAGGTTGTTTACTATATTGATATTATTTTTTTCGATTTCTGTTCAATTTGCGCTGTCGCTCATCCTTGCTTTAACGAACTGCTTTGAGAAAGTTAAGCAATGAAAACTGATTGTATCATCAATAGATGATGATGTCTGGGAAACGATGTTGTTTTTCTTCTTGACTCTATAGAAAAAGTCTTCGGTTTTGGCGTTCTCCCATCTCTTTCGAAACTCATTATGAGAATCCAACCAAACCAATTTATCGCATTGTATCCAAGTAAAATTATCGATGGTGTCGATGAGAAGATGAAACGAAAGATTCGTTTGTTCGGATGGGCAGCTCTCTGCAATATTCTATCCCATGTAGTAATTGATATTTGACCAATCTCCGAAGCAAGTGATGTTTTTCAGATGAATTGTAATCATTCATCCAGACAGGATTTCAAATGACATTATGCTTGATAACCAGCATTTATTTGATTCTACAACCTCTGTGTATTTGTGCTTCGTTATTTCCAAATTACTATTCTGAGTTCAATCTTTTCTCCAGGTTCTCACCCAACTACGGGTCCCAGAGTCTGTCACTCATTGCCTCATGTTTGTTTATTCTTGTTCTTTACATTTGAATGACATATTCATGTTTGTTTATAAATGGCCTTAGAGAGGAAATGTCATCTAGAACGCACTGTTATCAAAGTAAATGCCAATCCGTTATTGGAAGACGAATTGAAAATGAGAAATTACGTAATTATTCTAATGATTTATATCGGACATCAGAAGCACGTTATCATGTTTATATGGATGCTCACATGGAAGGATACGTTATTCTGAACCTATGATTTATAAAGTAATTTGTAAACATGTAGATGTCATGAAATCTCCGAATCATGGTAATGCTACAATGTGAAGTCCAGATATGTACCCTAAGCTAAGCTGAGCGGACGCCAGCTCGGCTTGAAATAATGTCTACACGGCTCGGTTCGGCTGCATTTCCTTGAGCCAAATGGAGCCGCGACTTGGCTTGTAATAATATTGCCATTAGAAGTCAACAGAAAGGTCATCCGGACTGAAAGTACCACAGCACTCAATCGAAGGTCGGATATGTCAGCACCGTCAATGTCTCCTGGGAGGAGAAATATCGTTTAGTCTTCATTTTTCATTCACATTTGATCTTACATGATACTACTGGGCAATTCTGGCTACATAAGTAACATCTAAGCCATTTTCCTTTGCCTGCAATCGCGTGTTAGGCTAGGCTCTTCACAGCTTATCAAAGACTCATTCTTCCGCCTTTAGAGCAGCCTGTGCTGCAGTAAACGTCGTT
Organism: Prostheceraeus crozeri; assembly: GCA_907163375.1. Lineage (NCBI taxonomy): Eukaryota > Metazoa > Platyhelminthes > Polycladida > Euryleptidae > Prostheceraeus > Prostheceraeus crozeri. The sequence continues at coordinate 871,464 of CAJQUW010004013.1, forward strand.
TTCAAAATTTCATTACTTAACAGAAAACGGTAGTAAAAAGTAGAGTAAGAAATTTGTTGTTGGATGATAAGCGCAGCCGTGAAATGTAGTAGCCTAACTGGTAAGCATAGCTATGTATAACATTTGCATCCATGCAACCAGTACAATTCAGAAGAATGTAAGAAGAACACTACCGTTGCTAACTATGATTAGGACTGTAGCGGCTTATATAGATGTATGATTCCTCAACAATCTATTGATGATGCATATATTTTGATATGCAGAAAATGATCTAGTCTATCATTTGCGAACATGCTACATGAAGTCCGGCACCTAGTATCAGGTTGAGATGTAGCCGTGTTTCACCATAATGCTATTACGGCTTCCAAAATGCATTGGTTCGCGGCGTTGCATCGCTAACTTAAGCTAAGTGCGACCTATGTTTATTTGCTTGATGCCATTTTTGCGGTCTTTTGTTTTGTATGATAAACATTTACATAAAGATGAAGATGTGAGAATCTTCTAGATTCCCTTGTAGTCTGTCTGAACAGATGATGAAGTTGTGCAGCAACAGTTAGTCATGTAAACAGAAATGCTGAAATAAATTTGTTTCCGAAGCTTTTTTGCGAGGATATGATTCTTCCGGCTTCACCTTCTTTGTCTAGGTAGTCAGGAAAATGGGCTGAGAGGAGCAAGTTGTCATATTCCATTAACTCCAAGAACTATAATCTCTTCACATGCTTTAATAAAACGAATTCCCTTTTGATATTTCATACATGAAAGCGCCACAAATTCATGAATGTATACAATGTATTAGCAGGAGGCCTTTCGTCCAATCCTTTCGGTGAAGTTGGACGAAATACCTCCTGCCAACATACAACATGTTCATGAAATTCGTGACTCTTTTCACCTCGGGCACCCCTTTAGCTGATGCTGTTGGCCCTTAAGGTTATTCTGGTGTCCCTACGCACATCCCAGAAATTTGAACATCAAAACGTATTGAATAGAAAATTGTCCACCAGCTTGAACAAATTCCTTTGCAACCATGGAAATTGCGCTCTTTCTTACTATGCCTCGTCAATGCAGTTCGTAAAGCCCCGATATATAGAGTAGCCAAACATGAACTGTGCAACATAAATGCTCACATTTGTATTGGGGCTTTACCTTGTTTATCAGAACACGAGCACTGATAAAGGAATTCTGAAGAGACCGGTTGGGAGGTGAGACGAATTCTGGGAAGTTTTGAAGTTTTACAATGACTTCAAGGTGAATCCTTATTCTTCAATTCGGCACATACGACGTATATGTACTCTTTTCAGTAAAAATGTTGGTCTCCATGTTTGAGACGCAGAACTGATGTGGGTTATTTCACTCGATCCTATAGCGAAGTCTCAAGTGCACTCTTTCAATTAGATCTAAGTTTTAGTGCTAACGTCTGTTTCGAGGTTTTAAGTAACATGTATCTATACAGCGGATCACTGAGTTGATACATACAGCGCGCGTCTCAGAATAATTGCATGTACTTTATTGCTAATAGATTGATGAGCATTTTTGATCAACGTAGTGAAAAACCGAAACCGAACCTGACCGCGATTTTTCCAAAAAATAATCGAAACGATCGAACTCAAAATTTTGGGCACTAATGAAGTGTAAGGTGAAGTGAATGTTTTGAAATGTGAGGTCCGTGTTGACTATGAGAGTTTGAAAATGGAACACAAATAAAACATCACACAAAATGTTCAATCTTCGAAATCTGCTCAATTCACATGTTGCTTCAAAGTGCAATTATTGACAATTTCACATTTGATTTGAGAATTTCTTATCATTTTCAGCTTCCTCTGTGTCTTTCCCCTCGAATTTCCAGTCGACTACCGATGGCATTTACATTGATCCAGGTGAGTTTTGTATTGAATCTTTGTTGTCAGCTTCTCATTGAGGTTTCTAACTTCAAAGATTGAAAAGAATGAAATATTTCTGATTCTCTCTTTCTGCAAACAACGTCGCATAATTGGCTAGGAAAAGAGGAAATGATTCGCTTTAAACAGAATGATAACTTGCACCATCTCAACATCGTGATAACAGCAGTAAATAGAATAAATAGAAATGATTCTTTGATATACACAAAATGCAAACTTCGAAATTTTATGATTTTCTTTAAATATATGAACACAAACAGTACACAGATTGTGAGTGGTCTCCGTGGCACAGTGGTTAAGTGCTTGGCCTAGCGATCATTCGGCCCAGAGGTCGAACCCAGTAAGTGTCGATTGGAAGTCGTCAGGAAGGCAATCCGGACTAAGAACACCGTCCAAGCCCCATGTGTGGGGAGTAGTGACCAATAAGTAGATAGCACTCACTAGCTTAAATCTACTACAGCTGATGTAGGATAAGTAGCTGAATTGCGTACTGATGAATGAGTCAATAATCTTAGAACTATCAAATTGAATCCCCTTATTCTTTATTGAATACTGTTTGTTTGGAAATTAATTCTCTCATCATTATTGCTGTCAATGAGCTATGTTTAATTATTTATCAATAAATGCTCCTTCTTAGGCTGAACGATTAGCGGCCAACACATTTAGTCCATATAAAGTCATGCCAGCAAATTGAGTTGATATCTTACGTCCCATCCTAACGCTACCAGTTGATATTTCCATACAGCGTCTTTCTCTACCTTCAAAAAAATTTCGGTGACAGCATGACATCCATAAAAATGTTCCTTCTTTATACTCGGAAGCACATTCGGCGAAACGCCGCCCCTCCATGTAGCCGAGTTCCATCCATCCCACTCTCATTCTTTCTGCTGAGTGTTTAGCAGGACTACAGAATGTACCTATTTTAAAAGTCTCAGGATTGACCCAACCCATATTTGAACCCAGGTCTCCCGGACGCAGAGCGAACACTACCACAAGGCCACAGCGCCAGTTAAAATGCTAATCTTGAAAATTTGGTGGTCCTGCATGTATGGTTTAATTTATGCATAGAGTGAATTCAGAAATTGTGTCCAGCAATTGTGTTTCATGTATATAAAACAGATGATCCTCACTCTATCTGTAATAGCTAGTGCAGATAGCTAGAGTAGATACGTTTTCCTAAATAAATCATAGGTTTCATTACAAGCAATAAAGTTAACCAATCAGCATGAGGAAAAGTCGCATTGTACATAAGAAATCAGGAATTTCAACTTGAATCTATGATCAATTTAGTTAAAATATATTTTGCGCAACTGCCAAGGCTAAAATGCACGTTATTAGTCAAGTGTTCATGGTCATGACCCTAGTACCTATGATAGTTTCATGTAATCTGCAACAAAAAAAAGGGTTGGCAACTTAAAGCAGGAACTTATGATAACATTTCAAAATGAAATAGCGATAACCGACTATCTTTCTACATTGTTAGAGACACAAATATGACGAATTCTCAAAAAAAGTAATTTTCTCTATTTTTCTTGCAGTCGGAGAGAATGAAATGTTATTTTTATGTCTGTCTTTCCACAAAGCCTTACATTATTTATTGTACTGCGTAATAGTTTTCGTAAATATTTGCTGCAGAATTTTAAGGTCTATTTCTTCAATGATGGAAAGTGTTGCATTAAAGACCAATCGACGAAATTGTCTGCAAAGCCTACCTAGGCAATGAAAGTGTTGTCTACAAGACTCATTAGTTGTCGACAATAAAATGAGGAGTTTGTGTATTTGTCACCAGCGATGATGACTGTTGTCATATCAAAAAGAAGCAAATGAGAGTTTCGCTGATTTTCTCGGCTTGTGTCGTTTTTATGACACCGCGTACCTCATTATCCACAAATCAAGTGGAGAGGAACTCACAGTTCTTCCAGACAGATCTTAGAATTGAAAATATCCGCATTTCACTGTAGCTATCCTTAGGAAAGATGTTATCTATTATATCCATGATCATTGAGCTTCATATTTGACATTCAGCTAGTTTTTTCATTCTGAATTGTGATGGATTTTGGAATCCTTAATTATTGTACTCGCTTAGAGTCAGACTTTTATCGGAAATTAAACGTTTCTTTGGCAAGACGGGCGTGTAAGACCACCCATCCATTTTGATAAGAAGTTCAATCTTAAAACAAGTAATATGAATTAATTTCAGTGACGCTGACATACATATGCATTAATCAACCGTGCCGGAAGTCATCGTAAAGAGGGTCATCCTCATCTGGGTCCAAATAAGTGCGCTTCAGTGAGAAGTCGCACTAGAATGTACTAGCTGGGACTGTGGCTGTGGTCTTAAAGACCTCTGAACCCGACCGAAATCCCGCCTTCTTTTGCTTTACCTCCGTTCCTACCGAAACCACGGAGACCGCCACTGGTCAATTGGTAGATAAAGTTACAACTGCAATTAATCGATTGCCAACGTTTTCAATTAAAATCAACTGATCGGTTGTGATGAAATCAATTTTTATTCTTTAAGTCAATTATTTCCATTTCGTGCATGTGAAGATGGATATAGTCTTAGAAAAGGGATTTTGTGGCCTCAACGTTTCCCGGAAGCTTGATTATCGTTTAAGACAGGAGAGATTAATAACCAGGAAACGGATTTCAATGATCTACAACCCAGTTGGTGATAAACTGTCGAGCGTGAAGTTTTTTAGGGAAATTTCCATAGTCAGTGTTCATTTTTCATACATCGATCTTCATTAACAATGAGGTGATTAGTGGGAGAAAGCAGATGCTCAATTTCTTCTTCTCTATGGAAAAACGACTGCATGTCATCACACTTGATCATTATTTTGATTTTGGTGAAATTGATACTGTATAACATGATGAAAATAAATTGTATCGTTTTCGCATTTATGCGATATTTTGCTGCTATGTGATGTGAAAGAATATGTGAATGACTGGAAAAGCGATGTTCTTCCACAAACGCATCGCAGCAACTGTGTTAAAGTCATAAAAAACATTTCACTTGATTTTTTAGACAGTCAATGACCGGTACTGGAACTGATTAAATCAATTTTTCAATGCAAGTAGGCCTCACCTTAAGTACCAAGTTTCGCTAATGTGGAATTCCCCGGAAGGATCCAATAATCGAAACAGAGGGGCTTCTACAAATAATTTCATCAAAAATTGATATAAGCGATATCTTCTTATCAAGTGAGAAAACTCTTGTTTAAATTACTTTCGAATCGGGAGAATGCCACGGAGCATGAGAAATAAGCCAATTTACTGTCAGAAATCTGAATTTAAATCATTGAACATAATTCTGTACTCAAGCTGAACCTGAAAATTCATTGAAGTGTTTGTCATCATTATGATGCTGCAATAATAATGTTCATGTGTGACTCTCAGTCGGTCTATCTTGATGAATCCACATCAGCACTGTCGAAATCTCGATGAAGGAATAGTGATGTAAAAGGTAGAATTAAATAAATCACTTGCTTGAGCACTTTAGATGTGTTTTCTTGGTCATCGTAAAGTTTCTTGCTACTGTTAATGTCAATATCTAATTTCACAAAGGTTTATGCGATATTTTTCGAGTCGTTTTCACGCCTACCTTCTCAAGAAAGCAAGATCTTCGAATTCAATTTAGTTTAAAAACTTTTTATAATTTACAAAGCGAATTTTTGTGCCTTCCCAGGCACACGTCAAACAATAGAGAACAGTTCTCTGGTTGAAGCAATCTGCATGCCGCTCGGTGCTGCTTTACTCGAGTGCGGAGACTGTTCTTCGTTTGACAAATGTAAACCTCATAATCCCCGCACCTGTTTTCACCTGTGCGTCTACAATCGGACCCCGAGGGGTCCTTTGGAAGCACTAAGACTGCACTCAAATTATTAAAATGCTTGAAAGAGCTAACCACAACATGATGGTTAAGCACACGCTCAATACGTTCAGAACAACCTCTGACATAAGGAAAAACAACACGATTAGCATGCTCACGATTGGGATTAAGTACACTATTTTTATTTATTGAATGTTATTAATAATTAAACATTATTTACTTCAGCAAGCTTATTATCATCATTCGCAGAAAATTACACACCCACCTTGTTGATTAGTGTGGTATTGATGTTATTTGTTGTTGAAAATCAGTGGTTTCATTGTCTTATCTGGGAGAAGTGTGATGTGTGCTCTTTTTTTTACAACTGTTTTGTTGTCATGTAAAGTGGTTGAATGGATCGCTGTGTGGCGTACTCTTCCGTGAAAGTCCGTTCGTCCTTTGCTTCTTCAACCTTTCAATTTCACTAAATAGGCCACAGTCTTCCATCCATTTGCACAAATTGATGCAAATATGCACAAATTGATACGATATCAAATTCACTGATTCATCAATTTCATTTCAGTATTTCCGCCGAATTAGCCTCCACAATTTTATAATTTTAGCTATCATCTCAGCAAGATATCATGACGTCATTCCTAAGAAATGGCAAAACCATGTCTAAAATAGAAATTATCTTGCTGTACATATTTAGATGAAGATTGAATTAAATCCTCATATTCTATCACATGATGACGCATTTTGTGCTCGCAGACAATTATCTCGTCAACTTTTCGCGGATATTGTTTACAAAAATGATTTGTAATAATAGCCTGCAGGAGATGGAATTCAGAATTCAATCTAGTCAATTTATGACGACTACAATTATGTCCAATAACATGCGCATTGAACATTCATTTGAATTATCATTAGTCTGAATAATGATCCGTAATTGAATAATAACTCAGCTTATTTTTTCTCGATCGTTTTGTTTAAAATAGAGATAAAAGGAAAATGTAAATGACCCAAATTTTGGGCGTGGTCTTCAGCAGGGGTGTCAAGCATTTTATCTCTTTATTGTGAACCGAGCTTAGGGACACCGATGATGATCGCGGCGTTGATTAAATATGATCTGAAGGGCCAATGAATGGCAGCCAATCAGAGCACGTCACGACATCAGTGTGATCCAAGGTCAAGGGAGCCCCTTAGTGGGGCAATTAATGCTTAATTAGATCTAGTCATGCGAAATTTTCGATTTACATTGCTACCATGATACTTTTACTGCTCTTAGTAATAAAATTAAAATTAGATTGCATACAGCATTGGTAGATTCCAAATAATGGAAGACCGAAGAAAGCAGTTTAGTCAAATAAAGTTTCTTGTACATCAAAGCTTAGGTAGGGTCTATGGCCTACATTAGACATCAGACATTGCAAGTTTTGATTGAAGCTTTGTACACTCGAATTGCAAATATGCCTGCAATATGCAGTTAGGCCAACAAAATCTAATGTACGAAAAAAGGCCAAAAATATTTAGATTACAGTCAAGACTTCAAAAACATCAAGACAGTTATTAATGAGTTCAGTGTTCAATCATTGTCAATCTGTGCGATAGACTGACTGACAGACAATAGCTTGTTACTTTTCGCTACATGAATCAACCAGTGGGGAAGGACATTGGCAAGACAAACAAAAGACTAAATTTGCTTCAATACTAGATGCGAAGAATCTGTGATTAGAAAATATAATTAAAACAAAATTTTTTGATAATATAATTTTATATCATTTTCCTCAGAATAAAATGACATCATTTTATCATTACCGATCTTTGGATTTGAGTCATTTCATGGACAGGTCTTCTCCACGACAAGGTCATTTAATGTCTATGTCCAGAGTCAGAAGATTTATGAGTTCCTGATAAAACTCAAAGTATCGATTCAATTCAATGACCAGAAGTAGACTATACATGGATTAGTTGGATGTCTATGAATTCCTGCTTTAGCTATCTCTGGATGCCTCACACTCTTGAACCAGGATGGACTTTGTAGATAAAGCAATTGCCTCATTTTTTCATTTTCAATGTGTACTGCACAAGATATATAACAATGTCGATGAAGTGAACAACCACCTACAATTTATATCGCTGTAGGTTCCCATTATTGGATATTTGATTATTGCTTAAATCTCGTGCCTGGCAGGCGTATAGACGACACTCGATACAACCCTTCTCCAGTTCGCTCGGTCTGCTGTTCCGTCTGCAGCTTCATCGGGAGTGAGATGTAGAGAACCGTTGCCGAGAAGCTCCTCTCGGTCTGCGCCATCCCGCGGCTGACGGGTTGAAGTCCCAGGCTGGAAGTTGTGGGTTACTTCTGACCGAACCAGCGAATACAGCTTTGATCCCAACGTAGAAAATATGAAATGTGATCCTTAGGTCAAATAGGGCTGTAATACGGCAGCAATATAATCAGATGTGGAAGCAGAAAAACAGGGCTTTAGATTTCACCTTGAACATCATGCTCTTTTTCAAAAAGTCGGTGCTTATTGACGAGCATCAAACTCTAATCCAAATTGACTTTTGAGCTCTTCCGTCCTCTTAAAGTACAAGCATAAAGTGCAAGTATTCTGAAGGCGTGGTAGCTGACGATGTTCTGAGTTGTCTTCCAGTCTGTGACGTTACACAATCGGCTTACGTCAGTGTTTTTACGTTGCGATGACATTTCTGCATTGAAGTTGTAGTAAATGAATCGTTAGCAGATCAAGTCATCTATAACCCTGAACGACTTGTTAACAGCACCTATTCCATGCCTATTCATGAGAGATTCCCACCTCATTTATCATGAACGATAATTCAAGGGAGGTTTGCTTAATTTCCCGATGATAAATCAAACGCGTGTGATGAACACTCGGAAGCAGAGATTTCGAACGATACATCAACTGTACATTAGCGCATTTGAATAGAGGAAGATCAGAAATTTTAGTAAGAAACTGAAGACATTCTCTGTAGTTCCATTCCATGTAAGCTTTGTTAATCTTATTTTTTGATTGTGTGTATTATAATAAGTATTTTTTCAAAGAATTGTCTTGAAATCACATTATCAAATCGAAAATATTGCATGCATATAATCACCTAGATTTAAAGTGTAATTTTAAAATGTTATTTTGTTTTTAACGTTTTCTTGTTTATTAGAAATGTTTTCGTGGAGTCCTCAATCATAAAAGTTTGACTGAAATTATATTACCGTGATATCAAACATTGTCAGTTTCGATGGATCTGACCCGAGAAGTAGTGTCAGGTACTTTTTTGTTTTGTCAGTGATAGATAATAGATTTCATAAGCAAACGAGAAGCCTCTCAGTCACTCTTTGGGTGAATTGATGTTAATTGACCTCGGTTAATATTAAAAAAGTACACTTTCTATAACAACATCAAATTTGGTGAAGGACCTACTACATGTGTATTTCATTCTTCCACCGTGCTTCTTCTAGAATAGTCCTACGGGTTCTATTTTATTTTTGTTCTCATCACACGTATTCTATTGGAGGTCCTCGTTGTATTAAATTATCGGTTGAAATATTTTCTTTATGTATTCATGTTATAACAAGGAATTACTGATATTACTTACAATGTTAAAAATAGTGATGACGATTTTCTAGTACTCAACAGTTGAAGGGTAACTTTCACACTTGCTCCATTTTTACAGTGAATATCGGCCTATTACGCAAGTTAGACATTTACTTTAAATTCACATAACAAGTACATCAATTTTGCTTACCCCTTTCAACTGATTATTGCTGAACGACAGCTCCTTTAACTGGTCGCGAATGAAAGTTGATACAGTGTTTTCCATTTAATTCGCCACATTTCCTATTCCCCGAATAAGTTTGAAATGTTGCACATTGTAAAACGTACGGATAATTCGCAATTCGTCACTTTTTCCATCCCGAATTCGCAAATCTTCATATTAATCTCGTCGCTTAATTCGTCAGGAAACCTGAACATCGCACACATTCCCATTTTAGCGCTATTACAAAATTCTCTCGTTAGTGGAAATTTGTAAGGGAGTTTTTGCTATAGACAAAGCACTAAACATTTGTATCAAAACATTTGCTTGGAACACGCAAAGATCATTTCTTAATCCAATGATTGTGCTAACATCGTGGTATAGAAGCATTAATAATTGCAGCAAATTACTGATGGAGACAACAATTTACTGATGGACCAATAGGAACGTAAAATGAAATTTCAGATATTGCTTTTGACAATTTAATTCAATAGGGCTTGATTCATGGGAGATTTTGTGTGTAGCTCATGAAAATATAGACAAGGCTCGGGTCTGTCCACACCGATCTTGATCTTTTACCTAATATTTACAGAAAGGGTCGTTTAACCGTCAATAGACGTTAGCTGTAGAAATAATGTGCTTGATTTAACGGGAAAGAATGCATGATACGCAAATACACGAGTTTTGGAGATACTGATTACGGAAATTTATTCATGCTGTTAATTCGCCAAGTTTTGTATGACCCGAAGGGTGACGAATTATCCGGAAAACACTGTAGTTAGTAAGGCTGTTTATTTATTGTTATGAAATCATGCCTGCGCTGGCTATCATTGAACTTTCCGCTATTTTATCAGCTAAGTTTGTCATCTTGTAGGCCTGTTTGCTCACTGAATAACACAATACTTGATTAGATGCCCGGATTCTATCGCTGTAATAGAAGAAATGTGGTATTTAATCTGCTTTTTGTGTTTTAATGTATATTAAATTGTGTTGAACGAAAATTCTGTTTTTTTGACAAGATTTCTAAACTTTTGAAGTCGAAGCCACGGCGTTGTTTTTTTCTTAACAGAGACGACGGTTATGTACTTTCACCAAATAAATCAGATGAAAGATCTCTTAAGAGACCCATCTAGTTTATTGAATTCATCTGCTTTGACTGCGATTTCATTTGGCCGAAATCAATGACAAAGAAGAGATTGTGAGGCATTCTTTTACCATTGGGAGCTAATAACCGAAAATCAAACGAAAAGCTGCCGCATCTTACCTTGTAGAATTTCTTCAAGTCAATGATTAAGTTTGTATGAGATATTGATTGCTTACAGAGGAAATATATTTTCAAGTTTTAGCAAGCAAGTATCAAAACTGTTATTGTTCTTTCTTCTAGTGATTCGTGTAAACATGCATTTGATTCATCGACTAGGAGAAAGGGAAATGTTTTCATTGCCAAGAAAATGAATATTTGTACTTTCATAAAACTGACGAAACAAACATTCATTTTCAAGTCAGTGATTGAGACTCATGCAAAACAAGTTAACACAAGGCAACCATGACTCTCACGAAGTCTGATGTGAAGTAGAAGTTTGTGCTGTAGATATTTTCTCATCTTATCTCACAAAAATTTTCAATTGAAATCATGTACAGGCGGTCTATCAAAGATATAAGTTAGGTCTACCCAATAATCCAATAAGTTCTAGTCACAGAATTAAATATTTTGTTTATCTGCTTCGGTTTGCTGGAAGTGTGATTAATACGAAATTGACGGCACATCGAGGAACCTATTAAGTGTGCAAAAAGGAATTCCTAATACATTTAAGAGATAGGAAAAAAAGTAGTGCGTCGCTTGCGGATTGATGTGAGTTCCAGCAAAGTGCTTCGATTGCCACAATTCCTTCAAATTCGAAGAATTCACATCATTGCGCACAAGTTTTCTCCATAAAGTTGGCCCTTCCGATCATTATTAAAAAAAAATACAAGGCTTACGAAAATTAGTTTGCTTGATGATTTCATCATCGTCTTCTCACCATAGTGCATACGAGTACACTGAATCGAATGTTAGCCAGACATCAATGTTTTGGTGTGTGAAGTGATCTCACAGTACGCACGCATCTCTCACTGGCTCTGGTGTCCTCTGCTGACAGCTTATTGTTTGCCATTTCCACTAGCAAGCGATACACGAATTATCCATTCGAGAAGGAGCAAGTTGTCTAATTCTGTGGTGTGCCATTTCAATGTTAAGGTTACATAAAACCCTTCCTTTCTAGGAAACCGAAGCGCGCGCAGATGAATCCAATTCTGTGGTTCGAGTATATCAAAGTTGGTCAATGGTGATCAGCACAGATGGAAGCGGGCGTGAAAAATTCTGTAACCACTCGGGCCGATGTTTATTATGTCTGAAATTAGAAACATCTTTCTCACTTCATCATTTTCATATGGTGCCTTATCAACTTGGTTCTTAAGCAATAATATGAAATAAATAGCGGCATGCGACATAAATATGCTTTCTCAACCAGAAACAACAATCGATAGACTATTAGCAAGCAACGTTTCTCCGGAATTTTGGTCAAAAGAGTCGATTGAATATCTAATTCAACTTTTGACTTAATGACCTCATTTTTCTAATAATCTTCATGTCTTCAGCGCAATTCGTTTTCCACGCTTTAACCTAGATATCACTTACAACAATGGCAGCTATCAGCACATCAAATAAGATCCAAATTATTTGTGATAGACAAAAGCGCTATGCATGTACAACATGTGAAAAACAATAAATGACTAAAAATGTTAAAATTTTGAATGTTTAAAAATTCATTATACTACTCAACGTTCATCAATTTACTTACTGATGGCACATTGGCTCTAGAGCATTCGATCATGCAATCAACAATTAGATTTTTAGAATGATTTTTAAGGCGATTACACTCAACTAACATAATTTATATCTTCATGAAGGATGATAAAAGTTCTTTTTCGAGCCAAGATACAAACTTCATCCGTGCCGGACCAGGGCCTAGTATTTTGGGATCGATGCGGGCACGGGCTGAGGACATACGGGCCGCTTCCGGGCCGAAATAACAGCACGGTTCCAGCCCTGGTTATCAGATGGGGGATCCGGGCAACCGATTTTTCATATCAGGCAATTCTCCTGACATTCCCTTTATACTACGTTGATTCACAATCGAGCTTTAGTTGATCGGTTTGCAATCGTGTCCATCATGACCGCTGGTATCAAAAGATACTGATGGTTGGGATATGAGCTTCCCTGAGTCACTTGCATGACATTCTCACCAAGAGTGATTGAAAAATGTATTTAAAGACCAGCGCGTTCTGCACAAAACAAGACATCAATAACGAATTCTGCGATATATGAAATCATTTTCAAAGTAGCTCTGTGGTAGGATGAGCTGTTGATGAATTGGAAATCTACTTCTCCGAAGCCAGTCATAATTACAACATGAAACATGATGGTATTGACAATCCTCGTTACATGCGTTCCTATGAGCTCTCCCTGCGTTACCCGTACTAATGGAGCGTCCTTTTTTATTCGTACCCGGCATGAAAGCGCTACTCGCGTCCTACCCCTACAGCCCAATCCTCCCGTGCCTGTGAAATATGTGCCCTTGCTCGCCAGTATCCACAGAGCCTAAGTCGGGCTTGAACCTAGGACTTTAAAAAATTTGAACATTTAGCATTTTACCGAAAGGTGGCAGTGTGATTTGTGAAGACTCGGCCAGATGGAAGAAAGTTGCCTTGTCTAATATGCATCCAGTTTTATACGATGTTTCATTATTTCTACTTACTGCTGGTGTAGCCTGAAATTGGTTTCATTGGCTAAATTATTGCTACTCAAGGTCTCATTTCGCATCTTCAGATGCTGTCGACTTCATTTTGTTGCTGCAATTTTTTCTCGTGGCAGATGCATGTGAAAAATATGAAAGGCAGTCAAAGTGAAAAATGCAAATAGTCAGAAATTACGATGGATGTCTATAGAAATTGCCAGCTCCTCAAGCTTGAATAAATTAGGTTGGAAATAATTTAATCAACCACTAGCGAGTCCTTCTCGGACGAAGCGCAGCATCTAGGGTCGCCGAGGAACCGTGGACTGGCCTGGGCATTTTTCTATTCTACCAAGATTATTAATTTGATTACGTAAATCACGATCTCGGTTAGCAAGTTCCAGAACGTCAAGTAAAAAAATAAGTGAAAGGAAAAATGTAGATGATGCACGTCAAACTGCGCTGTATTTCCGAAATTGTGGGATAACTTGTAAATAAATTATAAGAATGAACAACAGTTGTTTTTCAACTTGTCTCAAATATGATAACTAATGCAACTCCGCTTCCATTCAATTATTGATTCATTGACATGTACCCCGTATTCAGTTGTTCAATGACAAATTCGCATAATGTCTGTAGTCATGGTTGCTTTATGAATCCAGATTCATGCATATTTGTGTATTTCTTGCATTTACGATGTGATTTCAAATGCTTTTGGTAGACAATCGATCCTCGCGCACTTCTGATATCGACAGTCACAATAATGTGACTAGAAATTGATTCACTGATCGTAATTGCCTCGACAACTGATGTGTGATGGTGAATGCTTGATCCTTCCAGTTGACACAGTCGCTTGTAAGCGGCTCGTGCCTTGGTTGGTAGAGCACATGTTAAGTTAGCCTGGGGTCGTAGGCTCGATTCCTACCAGTCACAGATCTTTTGCGTGGTTATTTGATCTATCTTTCATTTCATTTCATTCTCTTGTTAGTGAGCATGTCGGTGATATTGCATCATCTTGCTTTGAAAACAAAATACGTAGAGCACCATGGTGCAATAACAGGTAATCATGACCCGCAATTCAATGCAGATATGCAATAAATTTATAGCATAATTTATGGAGTGGATATAAACTCATAACTCATAATCTCATAGAATGGATCCGAACAGAAGTATAAGCAATTTTGGATTTTGTGATGAGATTTGTACAATTAGCTGTAATGAATCATATGTTTTGTAGCTGTCCAGCAATTTTCTAATTTTTTTCAAATAAATGCAAAAATGTAAAAGTGACAGTTTTATCGTAAATTCACGTTTAACTCGACATTTTTTGGAAATTTCAATTGATTTACAATCAATTCTCAATCAATTGACATGAAAATATTAGAAAGTTAATGAAGTGAGGCCGTAGGTTGAATTGTGAAAGGATTAGACATTGAGAAAGTTTGAATTTCACTTTAAATCTGCCGTGGTCACATTGCAAAATTATGGAATACATGTAGCTTTGAATTTTGAACGTAAAGACACGCTAAGTGGATTCTGTGACACCATGATTAGGTCGATTGGATGCTATGCGCTGTTGTAACCGATTTTGTGTGCTGCAATTCTCATGTTATTTATGTTTTGTCTTTTTCAGGTGACAGTGCCTCAGTCTGCGTCAGTGAAGATTTGACACCGTAAGTAATCATTAACTTGAAACCAATTTAGCCATTACTTTACATTAACCTTCTGCTAAGATTGCGTCGTAAATGAGTCTCATAGAAAGTTAATCGAAAGGTGCATATAGTTGATGTAAAGATATGAACAAGCTGACTTCACTGAACTACATTGTACACCCTCTTTGACACTGGTAACAATGGTAATCTTAGCTGTAGATTTATTTCTCGCTGTAGAAAATATCTCGAAAAAGCTGTAGCATCTTATATTCATCTATTGTTCATCTAGTATTCATTGAAGTATTAAAAAATGATGAATTGTCATGCTGCGGTTGCAAACCTGTACCCGCTGTATCCGCTTTACTAATCTACTCCTGGGAATTATCATCATAAAATTTCAAAGCTTACAACGTAAAGAAAGATGTATTGTTCCTCTGGAGACTTATGGTGTTGATCCAACTATTGCAAACGGCGTCATCATCCATCATCCATCATAGTATGCAAACTTAACTAATGCAAAAATTCAGTCTTTCATATTATGTCTTAAGATTGAGTGCGAATCTCTTTGTTATGAGAAAAAAATGACTCTTCATCATTCACGCCTTCATCAGTGGTGAATGCATCTGAGACATTTGTGGTTGCTTCCACAAGAATCATTTTGTCAAGCAATAAATCTGGACACCCTAGCTTTTCTTTTGTCATTATAGTCGGTCTTAAATTGTATGCCCAATGCTCGCAATCACCTGTCAATATTGAGTAATGAAAATGATTGCAAAGAATGGAATAATAATAGAGAATCAGAGTGACTACTGCAGTTCGTGATAGCATCATCCTAGCATTTCAATATCCCTTCATTAGTAGCAGGTATGATACATCGCTGATGTCCGGCTTTACACTTTGTAGAAAGTCCGGGTCATAGATTTAATGAACGAGTCTCGTACATATTCAGTCTATGAACGAGGACTTTCTAAGTGTAGAGTGACATCTGTGATATATCATAATAAATGCCGGCGCCTGAATATATGATTGTTTAATGTGCTGTTTTCAGGACTTTTAATTGAACCATTGTTATTTATTTGTTACATAATAATGAAAGCGAAATTAATTTACCAGTTTTGATATTATGATCCGGGATCCGCCCGGGCAACCGGGTTTAGGATGCGGGTGGTTGAAAATAACCGGGGCATTTGAAATCCTGGATACTAGGCAATCCTTCGAGGAAACGCGATGATGCTTCAGTTCATAAATTGTCCTTGCAAGGACCACTTTTTTTATACACTGATTGATATACTGAGAACTGCAATCATGATGAAAAATCCATCTTCTTATCTCGATCTTTGAGGATAGATCTTCAATTATTACAGAGATCCTCGCCGACTGTTCCTGAAAAAAGGAGCTCGTGGTCTTGGCTTTAACATCGTGGGTGGAGAGAACGGTGAAGGCATTTTCGTATCATTCATCCTACCAGGTGGCCCTGCTGATAAGAGTAGACAGCTGCGAAAGGGCGATCAATTGGTGGCCGTAAGTAATAGACTGATTTCGATTATCTTAATAATATTTAAAAACTCGTTCATCAATCGTAAATGTTATCAACTTGACATAATATTCCAGGTCAACGGTGTTGATTTGACAACTGCTACACATGAAGAGGCGGCTGCTGTACTGAAAGGAGCAGGCGAAACGGTGGAAGTGATTGCAGCGTACAAACCTGAAGGTGAGAAGTTGTTTTGTTATAAGCAAGGTGGATGGATTCTGAAAATGTTCGATTTTCAACCCAGTCGCAATACACCCATGTTTTTATCCAGGGAACTTTGAGAACCATTCCCAATGCAGGTTCCTTCGCACCAAAATCTGGTTTTGATAGGATTGTTGTTGTTGCTGTTTTGGCCCGATCGGTGTGAAGACACATTGACGTCAGTCGCTAGAGACGACCGATTGCCCTCAAATAATTCAGCGGAAATTTGGATGGGGTCCGGGTGGATGGTATGGAAAGTGGTATAACGCTGCACATCTTGAGCACTTGATGAGGTTGTGCTCCAGCAGGCCTTCTTCCTCTTCGCCACATTCATCGCAGATTGTCTCCTCTTCTAAGCCGATACGATGGCGATGCTTCTTGAGAAGAAGAGAATGCCCTGTCCTGTATCTTGCAAGTTCGGTGCGTTCTGATCTACTCAAGCTGACTTCTTCTTCCATTCATTGGCAAGGCTTCTTCGCATTTTTTGTTTTCACTGTGTCGATATCGATAGGAATGTCTTTCTGGTCTAGGTTAGTGGCATCTTTTGCAGTCGTGTCTGCTATTCTTGGGGTCTCTCTTATACTTTTCGTTTGATAGGATTAAGGAAGATCAGGCACTCTGAGACTGTGGTCTCCGTGGCACAGTGGTTAAGTGCTTGGCCTAGCGATCTTTTGGTCCAGAGGTCGAGCACCGAAGGTGTCACTGAAAGTCGGCAGGAAGGGCATCCGGACTAAAAGTACTACAACGCTCCATAAGTCTGACTATGTCAGCACCGTCGAAGTCCCCAAGTATGGCGAGTAGTGACGTAAAGGCTTCAAAGAAGATCAGGCACTCACTCTCACTGCTCGTTTAGCTCATTTAATTTCCTGACGGAGTTGGACGGTTGATGGCTCGTCTCCAGCTGTTTCGATCCAAAGCAAGATCTTCATTGATTTCGAGCTTCTTGAGATTTTCTTTGATGCAGCTCTTCCATGACTTCTTCGGCCTTCCTGCTGGTCGGCGACCGCCTACTTCCATCTCTTCAACTTCTTTCACGATATTGTCCGCTCTCTTCACATGTCCAAACCAGCGGAGTCTACTTTTACGGATTGTCACCTCCAAGTCCCTCAGACCACACCGTTTTAACACTTCATCATTTTGGATCCTATCTCTCCATTTTGCACCCGCTTTGAAGCGGAGCATCATTAGGTCACATGTTCTCAAGGTGATCATCAATTTGTTTGTCAGAGGCCATATTTCCGAGCCATGCAGGATAACAGATCTTAAGCATGAGTGGTAGACTTGTCCTCGGCATTTCAATGGGATTCCGTTTTCGTTAAGAGATTGACAAGTTCCCCGGGTTATTCCATTTTAGATGCCCAGTTTTGTCATTTTGTGTCCCCAGCCATTTACTCGGCAAGCATTGCATTCAAAATCAAGAAAATTACCTTCTCAAAGAGGTTGTATTGGAGGGTGAATTCCTGCTAGAAATGACTTAATTTTACCTCTAATGGGACGAAAATGGCCAAGATATCCTGTCTCCAAAAAAAGTACGCTAGTTTGACAAACAATTATTCAGAGAAGACAGCGGAGATGTTTTCCTTCAAGGTTATGTCGTATCTCCTATCGATATGAACGTTAAATAAATGTAACCGTATTTACTGTTTGGCACGTATTGTGGTCTCAAGGTCTGGAAAATAGCTTGTCTCTAGAAAATTTGTTACTCGAGGGACGCCTCGTTTGAATAAAGTATTGAATATTTTAGCTGAAAATTTCATCTCAATATCGGAAATATGATCCAAAATTACAAACAGAACTTGTGAAGTTGATTTCATACCATGATAACGTGGTAGGTCTAAATAATTGCGTTTTTGCGGTCTATGGTAACCACAAAATTGTAACTTGAGGGACGCCAATTTCCATGTCAAAATTGCTGCCATGAAACAAAAGATCGAGTGCCATAGTATTGTCACGTGAACAGCTACTAAAAACGCATGTTTATGCGTTCCATTGTTTTTTTTCATTTTTTCAGAAATATTGAAAAGCGCACAAAATGTATCTTGAGGGACCCCTCGAGTTACGCTGTATTTGTGATTCATTATTTTAGCGAATATCGCCTCTGCTCAGCTGCTCATCAATTCGCTTTACAACAACAAAATTGCATGCTCGCCAAATCTGCCAGAGAACTTGGGTGAAATTGTTTGTTCAGCGGATTCTGAATCATGTTGCTTTGAGAAATGTGACTCCTGCCATGACAAGAAGATATGCTCATTTACTTCGACTACATCGAACATTCCCAATATATCTTATCTCGAATGTCACCGAATCAAAGTGAACGATGGCACGTCAGTCCAAACGAAACGAGTAGAAGTGTCTGATGATGTTCAAAATGTCATATTGAAGTGCGAAGATGCTATGCGAGTGCATGCAGCTCATTTCTTCTCATTTACTAATCAATTCAAGGAGATTCGACTGTTCAGAAGTCCAAAATTAAATTCAGTGTCAGGGACACCAAAAAGGGCATTTAAAATGGAATGACCCCCTCCATTTTGACCACGTACTCGCAATGTGAGTTCTCACAGCTCTCGACACCAGCATCCTTCTCAAGCATGTCTCCAAGATAGCAGAGCTGCTGCACCTCTTGTACAATACACCCATTCACCATGAGCGAGTCGCAATCCTCCGTGCTTACTTGATCTTAGTTACATTTTGGCAGCTGCTGTGATAAAGATGTAATCGTGTAAGTGAGGCTTAAACCGAATAAAAGTGATGTGACGCAAAATCATGCTACAGTCAACCTTGGCCTATATTTAATGTTTATCAATCGAGGTTTACTAGCTCGAAATTCAGGGCTGTCGCATATGCGCTAATTCTGAAAGAGCTACCTTCATAATAGACAACTTTTAATAGCTCTCAGAATGACAACGCAAATCAAAATCAGTATGTTGATCTGAAAATACAGTTTCTTGTGTATTATTTATGTCAATACACGAATATTAGCCCAACAGTGTCGCTTGATAATTAATATAGTTATTAATGCGCACTTGTAGTGTTCCATTCTATACAATGGATCCATTTCTTTCATTGCAGATTGCAGAGTTGTCAGATAGAAAACTTTGTCATTGAATAAATCTTGATGTATAATTACATAGATTACAATTCGACGTTTCATATATGTAATAGTAAGACCTAATCACTCAATGCTTGCGAGAGACTGCTGCAATGCAAAGAAGTAGTTCTAAAACTTGCTATATTTTCGAAAGGCTCCTGTTTTACAGCCCAGCATTCTGGGCTGAAGAAGAATACTCGAAACGTTCTGACACTCCGTGTGTTTCCTGTTTTACAGTTTCAATTTCCCTTCAATGCAGGTATAATTACTTGAAATTAGCGCTGGAGTGAACCACGATACTTTGTAAATTGCTCACGCATATTTACACTTAAGTCCAACGAATAAATGTATATTGACGGTTACAACTTTGCACTATTTGAAAGACTCGTACGATTTTTGAGATAACCTTTACGGGAGGAGGCCTGTCGAGGTCGTATATGTGGTAAATATGTCGTCTGTTTTACTTCAAATTCGTACCTCATACCTCGAGTAACTTCATTTTGTCATGTAAATGCAATGATCATCATAATAATGTTTCAAAGAAAAAGTTATTAATTTACATTGCGACTTCAGTTTAATATAACACTAAAAATAAGCACCAGTTTTGTCGGTGAATTATTATAGTGATGAAGGATTATGCTTTCTATCTACGATGTTGCTGACATTCTAATTATCGTTTGAGAAGTGTTAGTAATGTTATTGATCTTGCGGATTTCCCACTTCATTCGAAGAAAGTTTGCATGATAACAGTAAATTTGTGTTCTCTAACATATTTCGTGATATATTGTACTGAAGTAAACATGACAATTCATTTTGATATGCTAGTTTATCCATCTTCTGTCTACGTTTATCTGAAACACGAGAGAAAGTACATCAACTCAAGTTCCGAGCGATAGTTCTGTAGTTTAATTACTCTGTCTATTTGTCAGTTATTGATCGGTATTGATGAATGTTTCGTGGAGAATAGTGCAATCATTGATTAGGGAAGTACAATGTCACTATCAGAGACATGCCAAGAAAAGCAGGGATTAAAAACAATTGGATGAATTATTGTAAATGTCAACACCAATCCAAGATGGAAATATATCATAGATTGATCCTTAAAGAGATTGGAGTGCAAATCAGTTCTTAAACTCAATTAACTTTTTGTACAGACGTCCGATTAATTTCATCTGTGAGATGCAATCAAGATTCAGGGTAAAATGTTTCTTCTCTAGAGCGCCGTTTGAACTTGCGGTTTACCGACGATATTGCCATCTTTGAGAATGACGGAACATCTCTTCAAAATATTTTGAACGAGTTAAACGAACAAGGAAGAAAAGTTGGACTGAACATGAATATCGACAAAACCAAAATTCTAACCAATTGTCCGAACAGTTATATCTACATCGGTGAACAAGAGATTGAATATGTCGATGACAGCTGATCTCCTTCCAGTCCCGCCAAGATCAAGAAATTACAAGAAGAATTCAAAATGCGGGAATTGAAGTCCTATCTAACATCAAGAAGCATAGAGAGGAGAAATAAGAAAAGATTATTCGAGATATGCATCCTGCCTGCATTGACATACGGATCACAAATTTGGGTCAACAACTATATTGCAAGATCAAAACCTTAAAACAGCACAACAAGCGATAGAAAAAGAATGATCGGTATTGCATTGAGAGGCAGAGTAAGAACTGAAGAATTAAGGAGAAGAACGGTACAGAAGGATGTAGTAACCGAAGCGAAGCATCTCAACTGGAAATGGGCTGGTCATGTCATCAGGCGACCTGAAGACAGGTGGAGCCAACGAACGATAGTATGGATTCCAAGAAAAAGGAAAATAAATAGAGGCGGACTAAGAAAGCGATGGAGAGACGAACTTCCAAAGTACTATAGTATGGCTATGGATCATGCAGGTTTTATTCACACCACAAGGGAGGCCATTTCCGCAAGGATGACAACGGCTAACGTAAGACGTAGGTAAGTTTCGTCACTGTAGACCATAGATTTATTTCTCAACAGGAAAACTAGTCAACGTGTCAACTGACGAACTTCAGTGATGTCAAGCAAAGTTGTGTAGACTTTTCCTGTTAAGATTTGTTTGGTCTATGGTTGAGATGCAATATTCCTCTTACTCTGAAGCACCTGCTCTTCGAAGATGAGGGTCATTCAGAGTAATTCCTTCAAAATGCTCCGATCGCCACGATTCTGTCATCACTGCGCAGGAGTTTTCTCGATAATGTTAGTCCATCCGATCATTATTAAAAAAGCTAGCAGGTGCACGAAAAAAGCGCTCACAAACTTCTCTGTATAACTTGACATCGACTGTGTCTCTTTGCTGTGTGATCCGGTTGATAACATTCACTGAGACTTCGCACAATTTGTCGTGTTTAATGTTGAACTAGCTACTCATTGTTCGATTGCTATGGTATTATGTCAGCAGATTGTGCCATTTCATTAGCGTTACATGTTCCAATGTCTCCTTTCCAGTTAAACAGAAGAAGAGGCGATACAGAATTAGATTGTTTAATCGTATCACTTTGCTAGAAGTGCAAACTGATTCAAAACAATGGCACATGCAGGAACTTAATAAGTGGGCAAAAAGAAATTTTTAATACCTTACAGGGATAGGAAAAATAGTCGTGCGTCGCTTGCGGATTTCTCTGAATTCCTTCAAAATGCTCCGATCGCCACGATTCCTTCAGATTCGAAGAATTCAGATCAGTGCGCAAGAGTTTTCTCGATGATGTTGGGTCCTCCGATCATTTTAAAAAAAGTTAGCAGGCGCATGAAAAAACGTTTACAAACTTCTCTGTAGAACTTGACATCGTCTGTGTCTCTTTGCTGTGTGATCCGGTTGATAAGTCATTGAAACTTCGCACAATTTGTCAAGTTTGATGTTGAACTAGCTGCTCATTGTTCGATTGCTATGGTATTTAGTCAGGAGATTGTGCCATTTCATTTACGCTACATGTTCCAATGCTTCCCTTCTAGTTAAACGGGAAGAAGAGACCACCTGTCTAATTCTGTGGGTTCCTGACGAAAGACAGCCTTTTTAAGATATACATGTAGAGTTCAAGTATGTTTATATATGTTTTTTTAACTGTTTATGTATGTGACCATTTTCAATTCTGCTTTAACTCAGTAGACCTCTTACGGACTGGGACCGAGCTCGCACTCCTGATATTAGGTATGCGCAATCTGGTGCTACATTCTCCATTAGCTGGTCCATTTTCAGATACATTGCATCGCTCTAGAAGAATTAATTTGTTTGCTGAAATATGTTAGGTCACGTTCAGGATATTCATTGATATTCTTGATATTTATCCACAAAAACAAACCATACTGTAGAACTTATTGATGTAGCTCGCTCATAAGAGCTCAAAAGTTTCACTTTTTCTCACCAGAATATGAATTGTTCGAATCGAAGGTCCAAGATATTCGGGAACAGCTGCAAATGCCTGCTTCCCTTTCTTCGGCTCTATTCAACAATGCTGGCGACTCGAGTGAGCTCCTTGAGCAACGTCTGTCAATGCACGTTCGAACGCTCTTCGACTATGACCCTTCCTCCGACTCTGCTCCTAGCAAGGGTTTGTCATTTCGATTCGGTGATTTACTTCATCTCCTCAACGCCTCCGATGATGAATGGTGGCAGGCGAAGAAGATTCATCCTAGCTCATTGGAAATTGGATCAGAAGAAGGTGAGAGATGACTTTTGCTGTCCTACTTACGATATAAGAAATTGAGTAGTTGTTTCTCCCTCAAAATACTCGACTTTGATTTTTAAATTACCTAATTTTGTCAACCATCTTCGATGTAGGGCAGCTTTTAATTTTTAGCATTGCATCAGCAAATTGTCTTGCTGAGTCCTTTCGTGTGGCGAGTGTGTCTCGGACGTATCGCTATTTCCCAGTAGTTCGGGGCTAAGAAGTTGGGCATCATGCAAATTTCAGCGATATTAAAACATGTGACAGTCACATGTTTAGACAGGATCACCTGTTTAAACATTGTAGGCTTTGCCTATGTTTCCACACCTGTTTCAACAGGGGTCTAAACCATATGCCAACCTGCATTACGGAGGTGACAAAGTTTCAAGAAACAAACAAAATAAGTCAATTTACATAAATGAGTAGAAAGAGTTATTCACAGTACTTAATAAAGTAATCATGAAATCGAACGCTTTCTGTTAGCGAAAGCTTCAGTTCACAATTATTTCTGGTTCTTTCCCTGACTAGCTTATTGAAAAATTATCTCAGGGCATTCATTTCTTAACATTCGTTGACACATTAAATCTCTTGCTGAGAATAATGATGTATCATGAAGGTTTTCACCGATGATTTTGTATATCCCTCTCTCGACACTCAACAACTTCCCTACGAAGAGTCAGAGACATTACAAAATGTCCTATAATGGATGTGTGGTGTCCGACTATCGGACAGGAAATCGAATGACAGCATCAGAAAAGCAATAGGTCTTGAGAGCACCACAAACATCGCGAGAAGGCAAAGACTACGTTGGTTTGGCCACTTGGTAAGAAGGGAAGAGACAGAGTGGATCAGAAAATTCATGTGGATGGAGTAGATGGTAAAAGAGGAGCAGGAAGACTTGGGAACAAGTGGTGAAAGATGACCTCAAACGTGTTGGAGCCCAGGATGCGGACGCACGTGATCGACCGAAGTGGACGTCCATACTCAAGCAGCAAACGTCTAACCCAGCATATTCTGTAAGCAAAGGACGCAAAAGTATGCTTTGAACATCAGAGGGACATCCAGATCTTTTAAGTTGTAATATAGGATGTACTGTCTTTGATACCTTTGACTTAGATCGAAGTTGATTTAGGAACACCCTTTGGCGTCTTAGTAGGTCAAAGCCATGAGGATAACCTCCACTAGTCAGTGGCCCAGGAAAAAGGAAATGTGCTAAGAAGAGAACAGATTCATTGTTTCATTTTGATATATGATATGGCCGAGGGCAAGAAGACCATTATCAAGTAAAGAATGCATGAACACTGCTCTCTCCCGATATGAAAAATATAAATATTTTTACTGAATATTTGCCTGCAAATTCTCGTTCACCTAGATGATTATTTGTACAGACCCTTTGATCTAGTGGCAATGTATATTCTGAAGTCACACTTGGCCTAACGGTTTATCAACATGAAACTTATGCAGTCTTTTCCCTTTATCACAATCTTATTCGGACGAGCTGGATGCGTGTAAATTTGATCGTGAAGACAGTCAATTGCAAGCAATGCAGATGATAGAAATTTTGCAGAACTTTGCTTATGTTATTTTTTAAGAGAGTGTGCACTATTAAAAATTTTGTTTTACTCGAATTCATATTCTCAACGAAAACTCGTTTTCCACGTGATTCGATTCCTGAGCAGTGTTACTGTTTGAGCTGCAAATGTGTTTGCTGATGTGAGTCACTGAACTGTATTCCAGTTCAGTATTTAACTTGCAACTGTGTGAATCACATCAGGATTTAGATGAGAAATCAACAGCTTGAAATGATCTGTTTAATATTCGAAATCACTTTTGTACAAAGATGTACAGTAGATTTAGTTTCGCTGATAAGTGCAACTGATCACACTGATGCATTTGATGCAAATGATGTAGTTCAAAACGGGATGATTGAATTAGAAATCTCTTTCCGAATTTCTGCCTAGATTTCCAAGGAAACTCGACTTGCGATAAAGTATAGAATTCAAGGAGTAGAGCCCTTTTACGGATTAATAATTTTAGCGCTCTATGCTCCCTGAAAATTGCTAACTATATGGGATATCGAGGAAATGATTTGAGTCGGGAATCGGAATGCAGTCCATTCTTAACAGTCTGCGCATAGGTGCTCGTTTCAGCCTCGAAATTCCAAGTCTTAGACAGTTGAGGCCGTGGTTGTCACAACACTGTACTCAGTTTTATTTTTCATATACGAGTATTCCTTCTCAATAATTATTTTAGCTTTGAATTGAAATAATTTCAAATTGTTCTCAGCTTCATCTTCCATTTTGTCTGGAAAGAACACAGTATTCTTTCGATAAAGTATATGTAGACGTTTTGCATTATCAGCATCTTCGATAAAACGGTTATTAGCTTTACAAAACCAAAATCCATCATAATGCTCAAATGGTAGACAAGTTATTGAAGACATTATAATCATGCTCAAAAATGGATAGTTCTTGTTTGTCAGGCTGGTCCAGTTACGCGAAGGTCTTTCGTATATCACATCTTGTTGTTCTGAATCAGCTTCAATCAACTTCAGCGATGTTTTGGCGACTTCAGGATCAGCCACTTGGTTTACAAAGTTGAAATATGCGCAAGAAAAATGAATGTCAGTTTCTTCTTCCTTTTTCCGGAGAGCAATAAGGCTGAATCTGAAGATTTATCTTCAAATAGTGGCGGTGGTAGCTTCACATCACCGCCATGTCGAACTTTCGAGTAGAGCTTTCTCCTAAACTAGGCGGAATTCTTTCAAAATAATGGGTGGTGCATGCTGGCACACACCAAATACATCGATCTGTTAGGTTTATTTGAGTGGCGCAATCCATTTTCAAGATGGCGGTGCTAACCAGAGTTGGAAAAGTCGGAATTGGCATTAATTCCGATCCGGAATTAATTCCATTTTTCATCGGAATTGGAATTGACGATATTTAAATCTGCTGGAATTGGAATTTGAATTGACCTTCATAAACCTCAATTCCACTTTTTTGATAGACCTGTGATAAATCTATTTGTACAAAAATTGAAATCACAGTACTCGGTCGCTGTATTAACTGCACGCAGAGATACGAGAGAGATAGATCGACAGAGGTAGCTTATTCTATAGTTGAATATAGTTGGTGTTTTCTGTGACTTCGATGGGCCTACAGCCCCGGACAATGTTATTTTAGCGATTCAGCAGACAATGAAAAGACAATCATCTTTGTTCAATCTGTTATTTAGTTATTTATCAAGAAAGATAATTAATCAAAATAAAACAATTGTTGAATTTAGTTATTGATAGGATAAGCACAAAAATTGGAGATTAACTTAATTGTTGTACACGCGAAAAGCAATCGGTTTGGAAAGAGATTGGTTTGGATTAACGGTGCATTAAAGGGCAGCAACCCTGTCAGTTCAAATCATAATATAGACAGTGTCAACAAATGATTCTAATAATTAATTATTCAATTACATGAACTATTATTCAACTTACAATCACAACATTTAGCAATATTGATTTTTAAAACTATAGTTATATAGATACGATACGCAACGATAAAAGAAAAACTTAACACTTGCAGTTCACTTTCTTATTGTTAAATTCATTTCAATTCGATCGGACTCACTTATACCAAAATAATATCATAAACATCAGTGTCACTTATGTGTCACTTATCACTTATATCAGCGAATATACGCTGCTGTGTTGTTGTTCGCTGGCAGGCTGTTGTTGTTGTTACTTTTGTAGCTACGTTACACCACGAGAGCCCGGAGTTCTTCTAACTGCTATTCTAATTTATACAAATTTTTGAGACTTGACGATAAAGCCACGTTCTTTTGAAAATTGAAAGAGTTTCCTTTAATTCTTGCTCGTTAGCTTTCGACCCGACTACATTTCGTTCTTATCACGGAATTTTTAATCTCCTTTTTTAACATGGACCATTAATTAGACTTCATGATATCATTTTATCGTCGTTTTTTCTTTCATCAACTGTCACGTTATTCGCACACTGAATTTCTTTCTTCTGTCAGTTTTTTAATAGATTTATTCGCATCTCATCTCTCTCTCTCTCTCTCTCTCAGCGTTTGATTCTTTGCTGACCGTTAACTTTCTTTTCTTGTTTCACGAGATAATCTCGTGAATATCTCGTTTACGAAACGAAAATGTCGTATGCTGACCGGTTACATATATACATGTACACAAGAAATATGAACTATGAACATAAAAACGCACATAGGAACGACGCAGGGAACGGCACACAGGAACAACGAGGATAGGATAAGGGCACATGGGTTAGATTGAAACGAACAAACGTTAGATACATTAACATAAGACACTATACGCGACATGCAATTATCGGAATTGAATCTTATTATAGAATTGGAATTGGAATTGAATTGAACTGTTTCGACTGGAATTGGAATTGAAATTCCTGCTCCGGAATTGGAATTGGAATTAAAAAATTTCAGTGGAATTTTTCCAGCTCTGGTGCTAACTTCACACACGCATCAACCATGGTTATTCCAGTTTGGTCACTGTATTGCACATCATGGTTCCACTTTGGAATAAGTAAAGATTTACACTTGCTCTCATTGATAGTCAGATGCATTTCATGTGTCCATTGTAGCAGATTCTGGTGCTCAAGACTGATGTGGTTGTTTGCTAATTTTACGTAAACAGGAAGGCAAAGGGTGTCGTCATCCGCGTATTTTATTACATGACAAGTAGCTGAGCTCAAGCATCGGAAAGTAGAAGTTGTCACAGCGTATATATAGGTGCCCAAAAGAGACCCTTGTGGGACACTAGATGTAACATCTATAAGACTACTTTTTGTGATACCCACCGACACATTGCTTCCCACCTGTTAGGTAGCTCATAATCCATTTGATTGAATTTGATGATATATTGCAATCAACTAACTTTCTTACTATCAAATCTGTCTTCAAATAATCAAACGCTCTCGAGTAATCATGCGATATGATTTACACTCCACAAGTTGTTGGATCATCAGTCGTTTTTGATGTGAAGTCATCAAGAGAGATCAAAGCAGTGTCGACGATTTGGGTCCATAAGCAAATTGGGTCTCATCATAATTATACAAAATGCACTTCTTAATAGACTTCAACACAGTTGCTTCTAGCAATTGAAGTTTGGCAGGGAATCTTAGGAGACTTTTTGGTCGCACATCACTCATTGTCGGAGATGGCTTCTTCGGGATTGGGCATATAGAAGCGATTTTCCAAATTCTTGGAACAGTCCGTTCCTTGATTGACTGGTCACAAAGCTTACGTATTCAGCTTATGAATTATCTTCACTTATGAATTCAGCAACGTACTTGTATAATGATATTGGGATATCTGGAGATGATTTCTTACTTGAACTTATTTGTATCAGTTCAAGAGAAATATCAACGTGCCAGTCATGATCTTCTTCGATGTCGTTCATTGATACCTCCACATCATCAATACTCTGAGGCTTAAATAGTGACGTAAGTTCTCGATTTACTGAGTGAGCCCCATCTTCGGTGGTTTGGCATTGGGATAACAGCGACATTAGTGGATTAGGAGATTTAGTTCCCAAGTGAGCACTCACAGCTTGCCATAGATTCTTTATGCCCATTTTCATCGTCCAATATAACTTTGACCTTGTTATTTCAGCTTTCACTTATAACTTCAAAATGTTGTATGTTAAAAAATCACGATTGCGAAAAGCTTCCCATCGCTTGTTTATGAGGTCCTTTATCAGGGGAGTGATCGATGGCTTGTCACGGGAAGTTATACGCACACATGTTGTTGGAATGCTATAATAAACCGCTACCTCAATAAGCTCATGGAATATCTCCACTTTTTGGTCAAGTGTCAGATAATCATGATCCAAAAATGCCCATTCAATCATTTGGATGAGAATAGCGAAGCAATCCAAATTATTTTTACGTAAATCATGAACTCTCCGAATAACCTGATAACTGGACTGAAACTTAACTTGTGGAATTGCTATGAACGAGACGTCAGGCAATTTTGATTTATCAAATGTAGAAAATTCAGAAACAGTATAGATTTCACCGATAACATCAGAAGAAAATGTAGTCCAACTCTGCTTGACCATACGTTAGCTTGCCAAAAACGTTGCAAACTTCGTAGTGATACTAAGTTGTATTCATCGCGTTAGAACTGGAAATAACTTTTAATTTGCGCATGTACTTATAGGTGAGTTTAGAGCGGTAGAGTACAAATACACTAGCTATTCTGAATCAAGAAAGAAAACAGATACAAGCTTGAAGGGAAGAGTTACCGATCGGAACTTAATTTCAGACAATCATTGTTTTTTGTTTACATACGCGTTTCATTCTGATAGTCATTTTCCTTCTTAAGTTGAATTGTGCGTTGCGTCGGTGCCGAGTAGGAATCATATATTGCGAATATGTTTCTGATTCAGTCGCAGCATCAGGGATGTCATTTCAAAGAATATTATTTAAGGAGTTGCGCATTAAGGGCATTGGAAACACAGACGGATTTACTTTTGATATCAAAGGCTCTGAAATCGTAATACCGTTTGATATCCCTGTCTCGGTGCATCATAGAGCAGCAAGGTTGACTGATTTCGACAAATAAAAGATTAAATTGTTGATTCCAACGAACCGTCATGTCTGAAGAGTGTATGAACTGAATGAAAGGTCTCTGCGACAAATAATTGCAATGAAGCAAGATTATATGCTTATTATCTTACGCAGTGAACATTCATGCCGTCCAGGTGTCATTTTTGATTGGATTAATGGGTCTCTAAATCAAAGATTGTAACGCAACAAAATATTATGTGCATATTTTACCATATCGTCCAAATTTCACTTAAATGGGAGCCTCCGAGACAGTCCCCGAAAGATCAGCTGATGCCTGCATATTTTTTGCATTTTATTTTTGGCACACAAATCAGTGTTTTGGGTCAAAAAGGATTTCTTAGATGGTCCATCGATATAACTTTAGTTTTATTTCATAGTCATTCATCCGTACTGGTCGCATTTCATTCTAAATCACATTCTCAACCGTGGGAGAGATTCTACAACAGTTTCTTAAAGATTCCTGCTATAATTTCTAATAATGCCCTCTTCCATGTTTTCACCATAAAAGTGTTCTCAGAAGTAGCAGAGCAGCACCATATCTATGCTGTATTTTTATTTTCTATTATTCCCACAGTTCCACAGATATTTTTCCGAAATGTCAGTATAGGTTATTAGGTAATCATTATTTACCTGTATTTCTCAGAAACCGATCTCGAACACCTGATTGTCTTTGTTGGTGAAGATAGTTTCTTCAGTCGCGTCGCGTTCGTCCGCGTCTCATTTCTCAGGTACCGCTATTTTCGAAGAAGGATTTCACGATTATACTCATCTCATGCGTTATCTCAAATATATAATTATGTAGTATCCTTTGATGTCAAGCCTTCTCATGAATTTCGAAAAATTTCGATTTTTACAAGTGATTTGAGAATGTGTAATATGCATTATGTTCGAATACGTTTTTCATCACCTTGTTCACGAAACTGTTCAAAAATCACATGTCTCAAATAGAGACGAGACATCTTTAAGTAATTGAAAGCGAGGGACACCGAGGAATGTAATGTATTTGCAATATGCGATTTGTAAGATAATGTTCCAAAATTTTGTGGTGTTTTCTCTTGTTTGGATTTTCCGGCCACTAAAAAAATATGTTTATATAACCGTGACAAAAAGCTTCATGTAAATGAGTTAAGTGATTGACTGTTGTCTTGATTATTCAAAAATGAAGCTTTGTCGTCACTACTACCTCTCCCGGGGCTTGAGCGATTCTGACATTATCAGACTTTAAGTGGAGCGTTGCTGCACTTTTAGTCCGGATGCAAAATGCCTACCTTGGCACTCGCTGCATGACCAAAACATCACTAGGCCATATCACTGCGTTGCGGATGATAGTAGGAATATTCTCTCTCCTTACATATTTCATTTTGTTGTGTTTTCTTCTTGTCTCCATCTCTTTAGCGTCTGTGAGTGAAGTCATGCCGTTGGTGTCGCATTACTATTGATAGCGAGTAATTGTGATTCCAATTTTTTCTATCTGCCGACTGCATGATGCTCATTCTTGAAGGTTGCTCGTTGATGAAGAAATTGGAGATGTCATTCTGATCTGACGATTTATTTTACTTCCCACAATGTTGCATTTCCAGGGGAGGGCAACATCGGTCTCATCCCAAGCAAGAAGCGGGTTGAGAAAAAAGAGAAATCTCGGCTGAAACGCGTCAACTTTCATAGTCGCCAACCGTCAGCGAGTGGAATGGATGGGAATGGGAGCAGTGGCGACTCGCTCGAAAAGAAGAAGAAATCTTCAATTCTGCGGAAACTGCAAATCAGTGGCAGTAGCACTGCTGCAATCAGCGGCAAACCGGGAGAATTGGAAAACTGTGTCGATGAAAGTGAGTTTTACTGATATGTTCTGACGATATAAAGCTCTATTCTCTTATAATTATTACGAATCTTCTCTTAGGATTCGTTTGATATTCGACCTAGAACACAAAACGTAATCCAAATACATGTAACTGTCAGGTTTAATTATTGGATTACTTATTTTTATAACCACTCAACGAAGTGGTTTCGAACAAAGATATTAATCATTTAATATATACTACTTTATTATTAATAAATTATATTACTTTATTCGATTATCACTACGTCGCATTATTAACAGTTATAATTGTAACGCATTACCGATGTCGAGAATAAAGTAAATTAAACTACTTGTTGAATGGAGATTTAGCAGTGCTGACTGCAGTGCAAAGTAATTGCAATCGATTCTCAATCACGTGGCTAAAAATTCAATTGATTACCATCACTAATTACAACACAAGTCTGGATATTGTCTGAATCAACTGAATTCTGCTCATGTGATATTAAAGCCATTATGCGTGTCTTGCAAATTCTTAAAGAAAAGGCTCCTAGGCTAACTATCAATTTTTGTTAACGGGACATATTTTCGACAACATTAAGTGAAGTTTTTTTTTAATATGAAACGACAATTTTTGTTGAGACCAGTCAATTTCAGCAGGTCAATTAAAACCACATTTTTCAGACTGTCAAAATGCAGGTGCAAGCACAAACGCAAATAACCACAATCTGCCCATCAAAATGGAGAATGCATTTAAATAAGCGAAAAGCGTTCCAAGTCTCAGCCCTGGTAAACAAAAGATGGGAGGAGGCTATCAACTCAGTGCATGAGATTGAGCTTATATAGGAGATTGCTAGGAGTTTTATGAATGCATCTTGAATGGGCTTCCCGAGTTCTAATATTTAATGTACCTCATATGACGCCCGATCCATTATTATTACTACGACAATAAAATGAAATAGTTCAATTTCATTTAGTCCAGACATGAGAATCTTCCGCCATTTGGCGGATTTCCGCCAAAATGGGGTTCGAAATGATGATTCTCGAGATTCGTTCAAAAATGCCTCAAAATTTTTTGGGGTGGGGTGGGTCATACACTTTTTGCAGGAATAAAATCAATGAAATGTAGAGGATTTTTTGTCTTGATCAGGGTATCAAGTCACAATGTAAACTATCTTATCGCTGAAACTGATCGAACCAGCTATTAAGTTATAAGCAAGTTGTATATCAAGTTATAATAAGTTCATGTTAATATATTGCCATTATATATATATATTCCGGTATATATATGATAATTGTAATTATAGTTTGATGTAGTATAGTCACAATTTCTGCATTTCAGTTAAAAAATTGTCGGTCTCCGTTCGAAGGTCAGTACATACCATGTTTTGGCGACTTAGTTGAGCTTTTTGCAACTTGAATAAGCACAATGAAACTATTCAGAATACGGGTGCTAGATCCATGAGACTGCAAAAAAACTCAAATAATTGTGAGAACATTACCAATAAAATTGCTTAGAAAATCAAAAAAGGTTTAGCGCTCCCAAGGTTATGACGAGGATTTTATTTTATTTTAAAATTGTATAAAAAGACACCGTACGTTTCGTCGCGATCGGAGGGTCAAGAGGGATGATTCCATACATCTCCTTACATAATAAAGTAAATGAAGGAAAGGACAACTCACACTCTTCACATCTCTGTTCATGTGACGTTGAGGCATCTTTTGGCATGTTCATGAGCGAGCTGTAAGCTTCAGCCAACCTCATGTATATTGATTATTTTTGTTGCAGTTTTATTTTGCAGTTATTCCACATTAGTCGGATGTCTGATGTCGGATACGGATTGCCGTTGTGCTCGCAGTCACGGCAGTCAATACTTGTGTTGTGAACATACTTTGTTTATGAACTGGAAAAGACTATCGACTTGTTTGGACCTGTTTGGATAAATATAGCAAGCTTAACAATAAATACAAGAAAATATATAAATTAAGAGTACTTTATCAACTGCAATTATATTCTTTTGCGATATTATTACAGATTTCAATTTACAAATAAATTTACTTTTGAATTATTATTTACTTAGAAAATGAGGTATTTACCTGGATGTAAAATTTATTAATTTATAATAAATTTTATTATTCTTTATTTTAATATATAATTTAACTTACATATTATCGTTATATTTCATAACGTACGTTTGACCTTTTCTTTTTCATCTGATACTTTATACTTTTCTTTTTATATTGTTTACTTTGGAACCTTTATATTTTTTCCTGTCAAACTTAATAGTTTTTTGTTTCTATCTAATGGAGTAATAGTACACATTTTGGAGAAACGTATCATTTTAGATTCAATACAAAATTATCTTAAATTTTTCGGTACCCGACTTATCTTTTTTATCATTGATACGTAGCGGACATCCATTTATGAACATTATAAGGTACAATTGTTATAGAACGAGGTTATATGAACCTTGTATGAAATCGTGTTATAATTCGTTATGGTAAATCTAGTCAGCGAATTCTCTTCTAAATTCTATTCGTTTAATTATAGGCTTTCATTACAAAATTAATTTTTGATCGTTTCATTAGAAAGTTTATTTATCTCTGGGGATCGGTCCCACCATCTCTTTGTTTAATATTTTAATAAACCGTATTGATATACCTTTTTTATCTATAATAATAGTTAGCAAATGTTCTTCATAGAGTGGGTAAAAAGGGCAACTTGTATTGGGTGTAGTTTTTTTTTGTTTTAGGTGTACCTGGTATTTTTAAGTACGTTTTATAAGAATTACGTTTAAAAATAAATATTAGAAATGATCTTATTTTAATCTATTTTATTTCCATAATACATTGACGCCTTAATTGTCAATTTTTAGGGGCAAAAATTGTGGCAAAGTTTCGATAACGGGTAATGCTTCGCTGATTGGAATGCTGGGTACAAGTTTTTTTGATTCATAACTTATTATTAATTATCTTTATTATTTTAAATTTATTCTCTAGATTATTAAGAATTTTTTTGAATATCACACTGAAGCTAAGTGGGCTGGAACGAATTAAACCAATTGATTAAGCCAACAGGTTACCAATCGAATGTAATTGTACGGGTTTTTTATTGCAGAGGCAATAAAATTTCACGGAAACAATTGGTAATGTTGCTCTTCTCCCGAATTGACTATCTTACGTGGGGTTTAGGGTGACCTAGTCTTCTGACAAAAGCTTCTCGTGTTCGATTCTACAGTTTTTAGAACATTTCGACTGAATCGACCACGAGAAGTTTTGTCTTCGGGGAGTCACCTATTCATTCGTGATCAAATCCCTAGAAGAAAAAGAATACCAAACGTTCTATTTTCCGTTGTTGCATATCAATTGTGAATCGAATATCAATGGTTAGAAGAAAGTCGATTGGCTTAGATAGTGTGATCCTTAATTAATTGGTTAATTATCAAAATTATTAGAATAGATAGCTATAAATCTTCATAAATTTTTCATCGGGTCAAGAGAATAATCAAAATAGTCTAGATAAAGTTCTAATTTTATCGAGAATAAAATCACTTTGTCACCACGCATTTAAATCAAAGTCGAATTTAACCGTTATCGAAATATAATACATTTAAGTTAGTTCTTTCATATAAAATGACAATTATTTTTTAAAAGTATTAGACTTAAATTATATTTAAGTGACATTTTATATAAATGAACATACAAATACAAGTTATTATGTAGAACACCCACTCTCAACCCCTATTAATGATAATATACACCCCAGTTGGCAATTATATTTATTGGATTATTATAAGATAAATACGGTACCATACCCGTTAGATAAATAATGTTATCTTACTCGTTATTTTAAAAAGCTTTAATTCTGTAAAATTTGGGACTAAAATAAGAGATAAATAAAACATTCTCAATAATGCTGCAGCTCTTGATAGATGATAATTATTCAAAAATTTCATTTGGCAGATTCCAGATAATTATTGTAGAAATTTTCTGACATAACGATTTATAACAATTTCTCATATAATTGCAAAAAATTGAGTAAAAATTAAATTCCTATGAGATTTGTTTTTTTGTTTCATACTCCTAAATAAATGTCGGAATATAAATTGTAAATACACTAAATGAAATACTCAAATAATAAACATACAGACTAATGTCGGGATAATTGTAATGTTTTTTGATTGAATTCATATGATATGTAAACTTCCTACCATAACATCCATGCTTTTTAATCATGGAATTTTCATGATTTATTTTCTTTTCTTATTTACTCTCAATTGTTTATTATTTTAATGATTTCTAAGCGTTTTATTAGTAAATTTAGGTAGCGTGATAACTTGATTGAAAAGAATAAATATCTTGATTGTTTTACATCTACTCCAAGAGTTTGAAAAAAATCTGAAATAACAGACTTTGTTAAATGAAATCTTTCAAAGATCGATTACAAATAAACATAATTCCACAAAGAGCGACTTACTTTTTATTCATAAACATCTAGAGATTTTAGGATTTGTATGTCCTTCTTTAGCCATTTTAGGATATTTCTATATTTTCTAGGATATTTATCTTTCTTTGTTTTTATGTCATATTTAGTTTATTTTAAATTTTTTTTTCGTACAGCACTTATTTACGCATTTTGTTCGTTTTAATTTTTTGTTAGCTTGAATGCTGCAGCTATTTCGGAGAGCTGTCGGGCGCAGAAGTTCCGGTCTCAGTCACTTATTTTTTCACGATTGAATGAGTGTCCGAAAAACTTTCTGTCTAAATAGTATATTAAATTTTTCACGATTAAATGTTGAAACCTGCGATCAACTACAGAATTTGTTACTTTGAACTTTTTAATTATTTTACTTCTAAACTTCATATAAATTTAGAATTTAAATGTTCTGAAAATTATTTCAATTATTTTCTTTAATTATCTTGACCTTTTGTCTGCATTTATTTTTGCATAAATATTAACTTGATGGCTCTAAATGCTTGCTCGTGTACTTCTTCAAGATCGTATCATGAACGCAAAAAAATCAATCCATTAATCCAGCCATATAGTCTGATTTCCAAACTTAGATATTCTTGGAGCGGTTTCTCTTAAGTTTCTTTTCCATTTATCCTTTTCCATTGTTGCACTCACCTGAAAGAACACATCCTCTGGGGTGGTTTGTGACATAAAGCGGATGGTTTTAAGGTTAGTGGGGGTTGGAACTCCTGGTCACTATTATTTCTAGTTGGTCTTGGTATATCGCTCTTCCAATCATGCGTCTTGAAATCAGTACATTTTCAGGGTTATCTAGACTGTGAGAATAGTTTCACTTATATGTTTCTTATACTCAGGTTTTCATAATAGATTAATTTTTAGGTTGGTTGGTGAATTAGTGCAACATTGTTAATGTTGTAATTACTTATAGATTAAAGAGGTACATTGAAACCACATAGTAACTTGGTTGGTAGAATTTTTCTCCTGGGTATACCGCCTCATGTGGCACTTCATGTTCCACTCTTTGATCATGCGAAAACCAGGTGATAATCTTTCAGCCTTTGCCTGTATGAGAAGAACACAACTCACCTGGCACTTGTGTGCATGAAATTGTTAGATGTTGTATGATAAAGTATCATGTTCAATTATGATGTGATAAATTCCATAAGCGATATGTCACAAAACTCTAACAGATGAACAAGCTTTCTAAATTCTTGTGCACTTCATGAAAATATTAATAAATTAGTATGTATGTGGCGCATTCCTGCATGATAAATTACATTGTTTTTTTATATCAAAGCATTCCGTCAACGATTGTAAGCTTTTCTATATTTATCGGTTACTCTCCTCACAAATTTGTCTAAAAGCCGTGAAGATTAGCAGCAATGCAATTACACAGAAGCAAAATTTGGGAGAGATCCTAATGAGGCAAAAATTAACAGTATACAATATGGACAAGATAATGATATGACAGGCCGACAGCGTGAACTGTCGCGATATCAGCAGCTTGATCTGTTCTCTTGATTTCGACACATTCTAAGTTATGATCCTTGAGGCAATATATGAACAAGTAAATAACGCGGGAAGTTATTATGGTCAAGTCAGTATCCCTATGCAATATACACAACCATTCAAAAGTGGAAGATGGTCATTTGATGTTTTTTAAGTTCGTTGTTGTGACTTTGTAATTTTAAAGTTTGGCCCAAAATCCGTTCTAAAATTGTAGTTAAAAATGTTATTATCATATTAGGCTAACTTTCCATTTTTGTAATTAATTGCAAGAAAATCGTTCACTTTTTTTCATAGGCTAATCACATAGCTGTAAAACCTTCAGCAAACCTTGTCACTACATATATGCTTACGTTTTTTACAGTTGGACAGTTGATTACCTCAGCAAGAAAATTAATATCGTAATAGTATTGGAATACGTCCACATAAGTCAAAAGGAATCAGTTGGATTTTCTCCAAAATCATGTTCTATTATGGAAAAATTTATAAGACAAAATGATTCACATTTGAAAGTAAAAATATTCTAGGTGTATGATACTACATGTAAGACAACAAAAACTTGATTGATAAAAATTCAAAAGGTTGTAAGTAACGTTGATGTAAATTTATGACAGTATGTTACGAATTTTTAAATAAAATAAATAATTTATAATTTTTTACCGTTAGCTTAAATTTCTAAAATATATAATTAAAAAATGTTCAACAGTGTAATAGATAATTGTAAAAATAAATTTATTGTTTTCTGTGTGAGCTGATAAAGTTAAGGCATATAAGCCAAATTGTAGACTAGAATACTTAATGTATAATTTTTCTTGATAAGCTTTGTAAACAATCAATTATAACAAACAAATAACGAGTATTTTCGATATCACCATGTAATTAATACATTAAGTATTTCATCACGTGACTGCAAAAAATCAACTTAGCGACAAATGTGATATCTTGTTAGTTACTAAAGTCATTTATTTAAATGCACTTTAACTGCAAAATAATCAATAAACACAGAAATGCGATATCTACTAGGAAAATTGAATTAAACTATAATATAAAGAACCATTGGACAATAAACATAGAATATGATGAACAGATGTGAAGATGTTGTCCTACCTTTTACTGCATATATTTAAGCACTCTTGGAGATGTAAAATTACCAATAAAAACTCTGTTATTCTTTGATGTGAGTCAAAAAGGGCAATTTACCGGTAAATGACTATCGATGTTGAGAATATATAGAATATTTCAAACCATTAAAAAGTATGCTATAAATTGATAATAATAGCTTAAAGAAGACATCAAGAAACCTGTTGAAAGCATGGTAAAACCCTTCAAAAGTATGTTTAAAACTTGACAAACTGTTATTTACTGGCAGTTGAAAGCATGTTTTCGACATACTGTTTCTGACATACAGTTTTAGCTCCAACCCCAATTCGAAATGATTGATTTTCGATCATCAAAGCGCAATATTAGGCTTCCAATATTTTCCGCCAAAATCATCTCCGAGCATTCTCATGTCTGTTAGTCAATTCTAAGCAGATTTTACAAGACCAGCAAATGTCTTGGAGGCGGTTTAAATAGTGTCAATCAAAAATATTGCGAAAAGCGATCACAGGAACACTATAAAGATAAGATATGCGTGTGGTGGCGTGTGGCGTCCGTTTTTCGAGACTGAAGCAAAGGATGTCAGATGAAGTATTACATTAGTATCAAAACTCTGGTAGTCCATTCGAGTGTGTTCAAAAGAAACATCCGCTCCATCTCATTGGTCCTTTCACTTAGTCGATATTCCGTTTCAGCCCTTTTTCTTTCTGATTGTTCGACAGTGCAGTAGAATACTTGCAATGCTTCTCATGTTTTTGACGAAATGCTATTCCAAACCCTTGTATGAATAAAAGTCTTTAACGAACAGTCAGCATCAATTTAAACGAGAATTTTCTTAGCTGATCGATCAATGTTCATGTAAGCGGACAGAATGAGTTTTGTTCAAATTCACTGTTTTCCACCAGCGTTAGAAACAGTGTTAGCTGATTCTCCAAAATGGAAACATGATTCTAGGGATTTAGATTTCCCGTTAGATAAAAATTCGTTTTCAAATTTGCGAAATCGCCTCTTAAACAAATTTTTAAACTGCTTAGAAAACGAAGTTATTTGCCATAATCGGTTGATGATGATATATTTACCTGCGTTGATGTGACATACCTGTATAGATTTTTTAAAACACGTTAAAGAGGCAAATTTACAAACATGTTTGATTTTTATGTCAAATTTTATCTAAAAGGGGAAGCTTCACAACTGTCACAAAGATGGGGAGGCGTAGTCTGTTATCTGGTTCGGGGCCTCACCCTACTGATATCAGTTGCGAACGTCGGGTGAGAATCACAGGCATCTTGTACAGATGATCAGTCACATGCCTTCGCGACGTAAAGCCTGTGATTGCAATTTCTTTGATAATTCTCCATAAGCGCTTACATAATTAATATTCACCTAAGCCTAGGGATACGTGTTGTTTAATGAATAAGTGGGGAGAGACATGACGCTGTCCTGAAGCTCTTGTGACTGTTTGATTAAAAGTATATAATGTAGTGGAACAATCCTCTGTCTTGTAAGATGTGTGATGTTAGATGTTTGACGTCAAGGGGTCTGTTGTTCCTGCTAATTACGTTGCTTCTATATCTGAACCGCCTTCGGTCAAACAAATTATCTAAATATCTGGCACATCATAGGTTATCTATGTCACAAGCAAGATAATGTGCATTGTAGATGTCTCATTCGATCGTAGCAATTATATAAGGCGGATCTACTGACTAGAAGTGATGCAAATTTGAAATGTTATTTGACGTGAAGGCATTCTAGTGCAACATGCACGTTGATGGATGATAATTTATCCGAAATTGACATTTTTGTCTACAGATACACATCTTGACATTTTGGAAAACAATTTATTTGCTCTCGAATGCGAACCCTTTTCCGGAATTTAATTATTACCAATGATGTTTGTGCGTTAAGCTGATGACAGACACGATGAGAAAAATTGAGGCCTAGACTCGAAGAATCAGGAAGACAATGTAGCCTTTTTTATGCAAATAACTTGTTATTAGGTCTCCATTCAAGGCTATCAGCATCATAACTGTTATGACCTCAGAGGAGGCCGAGATCTATGCAAAACCGTTACATTCCGTCATGTTTCATTGAAATTCCCATTGATATTTAGCACTTCCACCTCATTTGTCTTGCATTGCAACACTTTGTTTAATCAAAGCTGGAGGGAGGAGGACGAGCCCACCACAAGTGCCCCTCAGCAGAAAATGTAAGGAAAAGAAGAAGAGAATCGAAGAAAGAAAAATGGGGACGATAAAGAAAAATATTTAACTAACTAAGCCATTGTGTTGCAGTGTAGTAAAAAGATATTGCGCAACTCATAATTTTATAACTAAGCAGGTTGATGACAGAAGCACTTAAAATGAGATGGTAAAAAAGTGAATAGACAAATGTGGGGATGTGAAATGTATAGTAACTAAGTAAGAGCCGACTCATGTGGATAAAGGTGGAAATAATGATAAAACAAATTCTCTTGTCCAGCGATAGGAAAAGTCTTAAACCGTTTTTAACTTTTTCACTCACAACTGCAGACTGAGACACATTATACAGACTTATTAAATGCAATATTTTAAAGATGCCTATGGGTTTTGTTTGACCACTTGCTCAAAATGTTCGCATCATTATAAATCAGGAATTCATTGAAAATCTTGTGAAAGATCGGGAAATCCCGATGAACTTCATCTTCTAGCGCCAAAAATCAGTAAACATGCAACAAGAATGGGTCCTTGTGATGCACTCCATTCGATACTTGTATTGTCTACTACCCTTATTGCCTATATTGTAGAAGGAGAGGACATGGTGCTGTCCTACGAGATCGTGCGACAACTGGAACTGCCGTATGCACGACCACTGATAATTCTTGGACCGCTCAGTAGCAGGCTCAATGACGATCTGCTAACAGAATTTCCGGAGAAATTTGGAAGTTGTGTGCCACGTGAGTTCTACTTTGTGTTATACGCTCGTATATTGCCTTCGTTATTTGAAGGAAATGGAAAATTTGCTTAAACTTTCTTGTAACCTCAAAATTATATGTTAAAAGTTTATGTTTAGTAGTGTTGTGATTTTTATCGTTTATGAGATTCGCATAATTTGATGACAAAAATGGTTAGTTATAGTTCTTTATATCTTTCAAATATGAGCGCAAACGCTCGTTGTTGGTGAGGAACGACGGGGAAATATTAAAATGTGAAACCTTGACGCCGCCACTAAACCACTGGGATTGTTCTACTTTCAGTCCGGATGCACTTCCTTCTGACTTCTAGTGGCACTCTCGGACCCCACAATGCTTCGAGATCATGTGGTTGCCATACTTTCTCTAATAAACGCCGCGGCGATTGTTTGTAATCCCCTACTTTTAAGTGACACGCTTATTGAAGGAAATGTGTTCATTTGTTAATGAAGACAAAATAACGTATTCCGCTTAGGGTTCAATATTAAACGTAAGTTTCAAAACAATTAAACGTGTTTTTATTGTTTTTAAACGCCACTATTTTGTGATGTTTTTTAAAATGTTCAATGTCAATAAAGGAACCCTGAGCTGAAAGTCTGCTGCTTAAAAACCAAATATGACATATCAACGGGCTACATTCGTTTTCATTGGATCTAGCATCTCTTCTAAAAGAGTTGCCCACTACAAATACAGACAGCATACGTCCAATGTTCTCACAATTCCTCGGTTGCCGGTTCTTCCAAGTCTCTTAATGTCGACTTTGATGTCGCTGAAAAGAAGACGGAACCCTTTTTAATACACATTTTTGGTAAATCACTGGTATGACGATAATGCGTTTAAATGCTTTGACGAAGTGCTTTTGAATTAAAATTGCAATTTGAATTTTCTCCAAAAAATCCATTTGATATTCGATATCAGATAGGATGAAAACCTACA
Source organism: Prostheceraeus crozeri (assembly GCA_907163375.1). Taxonomy (NCBI): domain Eukaryota; kingdom Metazoa; phylum Platyhelminthes; order Polycladida; family Euryleptidae; genus Prostheceraeus; species Prostheceraeus crozeri. The sequence continues at coordinate 914,254 of CAJQUW010004013.1, forward strand.
ACTGTTACATGTATGTGCATGTTCCTACATGAGCACGCACAATTGTAGTCACACCCGCTTTAAGAATTTATTTCAGTTTTTTGTAGAGGAAAAAAAATTGGGCCATTAATTCTCGGTATCCCAATTTGCATATTTTTGTTCAATTACTTTTGATTTTAGGCCGACCGGAAACTACAATTTTTTTCTAGTGATTATATTAAATGTTAGTATTATTTGCAATAGTGTTTTCTATTTATGATATTTTGTCACATTTCTGTGTGCCAATGACACATTACTTCAGCTATAACTAAGTCCACTATGCGGTGTGTAGATCTGCATGTGAACTACAGTAGGCCTACATGCATGCATGTTTTCAATGCACGTTGCCATTTGTCAACAGGTTTACAATTTAAAAGTAATTTTCAATTGATGTAAAAGTCTATTCCCATTAAGCCAGCTACAGAAAAACAGAAGAAAGCACGTTTAACTGCTTTGGTATTGAGCTAGTAGAATCATAATTTGATATCTATGAGCATTACTTGAACATGCCATACGGTTACTTACACTTGATATGTTATGAGAATCATCACTAACTGATTGCTTAAAGGCTTCTAGAGCAATGGTATCTGACAGAGAATTCAGTATCATCACCTTACCAAAATACAGGCAGCATTCAATGCATGAATTCATGGTATGTTAGTAATTGTGATTTGACTTTTTTAAAATTTATTTATCTATCCGGACAAATTTATATAGCGCTGTACCCAAAAAGGCTCACAGCATTAAAACGAACAATGAAGTCACAAATTACATAAAGTTATCATAAAATGGAGGAAAAAGTGTTAATGAGCAAACAGCTCTTCATGCGACGCTTGAAAGTTAACAAACTGCTCGAATTATACTATAATCATAGGGATGTAGTACCACACTGAAGGTCCATAGAAAGAAAAAGCATGACCTCCCCTGGATATTGTTTTGACGAGAGATACCTTCAATAAGCAACGGTCTTCAGATGATCGAAGAGAACGGGAAGGATTATTGATTAATGTACACAGGCGAATTCAAGTAATGTCCTTTATACCACAAGCATCCAATCTTGAGTGTTGAGCCTTCATTTATCGGAAGCCAGTTCATCTGTCCAAGATCAGGAGTAATGTGCTCTCGACCGCGGATTCGAAAATCAAACGAGCGTTTGAATTTTGTAAATCCAATTGTAAATTCAGACACGTGCTTTTAAGGTACTCAGTGTTCGATTAGATCTAAGATATGAGTGGCTTCATATGTCATGTTGTAAAGTAAAAAAGTACTTCGCATTACGTATTAAGTAAATATATATATTATGCATTAAATTGATACAATAATCAAATATTTAATGTATAAACGTGAATTGACGAAGTGCATAATTTCTACATCTACTAGAAAGGTTTTATCAGCTGCTATAGAATTAATTGATTTCTGAAGACGAGTAATCGCTATCAATTAATTGCATGTTGCCACAATTAATATCAATTGATAGATGTGCCCAATTTAAATGCAATAAACTGTTGATAACATTTGATATTACTCGGCCACTGTCTAATCCGCAAGTGCCTGCATCAAATTCATTCATTAATTGCAATCTAATTACACATTCGTGATGTGGCTGTGCACTAAATATTCAAGGTCAAGGTTCGTGTTCGTGTGAACGATCTGAAATCGCTAATTTGAATTATATGCGCATAAAATAAACTGCTTGTAAATTTATGTTGTTAATTAATCTAATTATGAATACAAAACTGCAGCTACGCTACTGTACTATAATAGTAAAAGCATTATAACTGCTTACCGTTTTCCTTTCGTAATTCCTTGATCTTTCGCTTCAGTTCGTTTTCTTTTAACTCTGTATGCGGTTTGTCAGATTTCTTGTTACATTCTGGATCTTGGGTCACATTGTTTGAAAAAATTGTAAGAAGTCATTAAACTTTTTTGTTGCAACTTCAAATTTTCTAGACTTTCCTCTGCTGTTTTTCGACAATGACGGGATTAGACGCGACTGTGCATGATATATCGATGAGACGACAACGACGAGGCGAAAAGGTCACTATGAAATTCTGAATTACGTCCAGCGCATTGATGAAATGGTCCGTGTTTCCGCGTTGCATGTCGATTACCAAACAGAGACGATAGCATTAAACTTCGAGGAAAGTCGATAAATGCGCATAGGAAGAAACTGACGGCTCACGCATTGTCGTGACATGACGTCACTGCGGTAACACACAATAGGGAAGCATGAATAATCCAAGGCAAGGATTCTAAATATAGAATGGTACATTAATGTTTCATTAATGAAACATTACATGAAACCATACCGGTTTCATTAGTGAACATTACATTAATGTTTCATTAATGAAACATTACATGAAACCATTGCAGTTTTCATTAATGAACCTTACATTAATGTTTCATTAGATGAACCATTAATATTTTCATTAATGCTTTATCATGAAATGCTGAAATTTCATTAGTCATTAATGAAACATTACATGTTCATTAGATGAAAGATTAATGAATTGCAAAATTATTTTCGTACGGGTTCGGTCGGTCTACACGCATCAAATTTCATTCTGTCATGTTGACGTTTCTTTTGGAAAGTTTTCCACAAATTTAAGGAACGTTAAGTTGCAATCTGCGCTCGCATCTGCCCCTAAAAGAACAATAATCACCGTCATCCCGCTTCTATTGTATTGCCTAAAACCCTCCCCATCGGTGTATTCGGTGTTATTATCTTGAACTGCCGTAGGATGTGCATCTCGATGTATGCAGATTCAGCTGTCTCTGTCATCTAATAATTGGGAAATGGACCATTACACTTGGACTATTCAAGTCGATGATTTCAATAATAGCACCGGTTTATTGCAGATTGAAACACGACTACATCTCAACGACCGATAATTGATTGGCAGGCAGGAATGAAAGAACTCTTCAGTCTAGGCTGCCAACTGAAATCTGACCCGATACTTATACTTCTACTAACATAACAAATTCTGTCTTGTTGATGATTGTTATGCTCGCAGGAGTGAGCTGCGCTCACATTACTTTAGGAGTTAGGACTGATGAATAGTAATATCAAAAGAGAAATTCTATTTTACTTTTTTGTACCGAAAGTACAGCGCAACTTACATTAAGTGCATTCACTTTCCATGAAGTGATCCCAGGTACCAATAAAGGCACACAACAGCTTGGTACTAAGATTGCTATAATATCTAAACTTCAATCAATCATTAGTTTCTATAATCAAAGGTTAGATCAAATGCCTTCAGAAACCACTATATAATGAAAAATTGTCAAAGGTAGAACAAAAGATACGTTTTTACGAATATTTTAAGCATTGTTTTAAAACGTAAAACGAGAGCAATGTTTTTCGAACCCTAATTCCAATGGGTTGTTGGATGCATCATGACATCAGCAAGAATTATTGACAATGCTCTCTGAGAATAGAATTGCTGTTTGTTGGATAATTTCGTGAAAACCTTAAGTCAAAAATTAGAAACTCGTAGAATTGCTTGTTTCCGGCAGAAACTAATTACTGGCATGTTCAATAATGATTTCATTTTGCCGTTATCATTATTTTTCTAGATTACATTATTTTCTCACATGCAAAGTTGTGATCAATTGGTATCGACTGAAATTGTTTGAATTGGCTATAAATTCTTTCATATTTCTGTCCGTTGATCTTGCTTAATTACCTACTTGATCGGATCATTAGCCATCGCTGATTTCAACTAGTGGAATTTCGATGGTGAGGATTTGAGTTGTGCAATCCAGTTTAATATTTCAACAATCGACGTAACGTTGCCTGCTCTATCAATTACCAGATTCATGTTAATACGCTAACTGTTTTATCAGATGGAATAATGATCGTCAGTAAAGAATAGGTTGGTACGAAGTAAAGAATAGTGGTGTCCGTGGCACACTGGTTAAGTGTTTGACTTGTCGATCTTTCGGTCCAGAGGTCGAGCCCCGAAAGTGCTATGAGGAAAGGCATCCGGACTGAAAGACCACAACGCTCCTGATTAGAGTCTATTTCAGCAGTAGCACCGTCCAAGCCCTCGGTATGGGGAGTGGTAACGTTAAACATTTATCAGAATAGGTTGCTGAAAGATGGAAATCAAAAATTCTCAATTTCAATTGACGCAGTTTTACGCCTGAACAGCATGCTTCTTATCCAGAGTGTTTGATAACCTATCACAGTCAGAATTGAAAAATAATGGAAAATGTAATTGATATTATTATGATTCACACGGAGACAGGGATCCGAAGTCGAATACTTGGAGTCCCATCATTGTGGCCGGAGTCACATGTTAGTTCTCCACAGCCCAACTGAGAAATAGCGTGGAGCAACATTGCTTCATCATGTGCATCTATAGTACATGTATGTAAGTTAGTATTTTATATGCCATTTTAAGCATTAAAGTGGATTAACTATTTCACCAAATAGAGATGTAGTACAAATCTCGAGGAGTGATGGAAAGAGAGATAGTCTCTGTCTCTCGGCTGCTGCCATGCTATCACTGCAATCGAAAATCACACGGCTTGCATTACTTTTGTAAACGAACGTTTCTAGGCATATCGAGTCACTAGAGCATAGAAGCTAGGGCTTGTCCTTCAAAACAAACTTCCAACTGTTAAAGGCCTTGTGCACGCAGGTAAAGCCTAGCATATACATCCACATCCGCAGGTGCTGTCATGAGCAGACTGAATTTAGGAATTACATTTTACACGTCACGACTGCTCAAAACAGACATGACAGTTATTAATGCCGATATTCTCATTTAGTGCGAGGAGAGGGATCAAATAAAGCACAATCTTAGCGATTTTTAATCACGTTTTGTCATTAAAAAAATATACGTGAATGAATAGACATGATTAAAAATCTCAAAGATATTGCTTTATTTGGGCTCCTCCCGTCGTATTAAGAGGTCTCTCCTTGTAGGATTACATTACAATGATTATTTTTCAGTTTATTTATTATTAATGGTAGGCTTATTCAAATGGCTTCAATCATATTCAAATCATACAAACCAATTTCTTGTAGATACCAAATATGATCGTAGATTATTTTGAGTGCACCTAACACCTCCTGTACATCGAGAACTTACTGAGCTTAATTGCATACTTATCTTCATGCCGAAATGACAGCAATAATGCACTAGCTGTGTCTATTTGAGTGCAAATTGAATGATAAAAACTTCAATCATCCGTGTCACGATGTAGCCTCTACCTACATGTAATTACGTGCACTGCATGTAGGTCCTATACACAGCAGGTACCGTACTAATGTGGAAATTGGTTAAAACTCCGTCTAACTCGATCCTACCAGAACAGTGTTAAACGGATTTGTTGGCCATGTAATTGAGCTTATATTCTTTTCCTATGCTCTGAAAACAAAATGTGGATAGTTCAATTTGTTCATTAAAACTTCTATCAGCAAAAATTAATTTTGTGCAAGCGATCAACCAATAGGTAGTAGTAGGAAGTAGAGCAATCAATTAATTGCAGTCATTTGTCATCACCGCTTTAATAGACTAAATCTTGATTTAGAATTTTTCTCTCTGATATTTATTATTTTGTGGTTACAAGGGCCTATACATACTTTGTAAGTCGCATAACAGCTCGTCATCACTTTGGGTAGTGACTTGAGTAGAGCCATCGTATGAAATACATTTAACTATATTCTCACTTGGATGTTCAATTATTATACAATAATTCGATGACGCCAATAATTTTTTGATGACCCCTGATTGAGTGTGATCCATTTTCCCATTTTGACAACATTGTTTCATCAAATGCATTTTTAGATACCACTCGACAGCGTCGAGAGCACGAAATCGATGGGCGGGATTACCACTTTGTGACCTCACGAGAGCAAATGGAGCAGGATATTCAGGCCCATCTCTTCATTGAGGCTGGTCAATATAATAATAATTTATATGGAACCAGTGTACAGTCCGTTCGGGAAGTGGCGGAATCAGGTACGTATTATTGTTGCTGAGTTACGCTGATTCAGTTATGACAATTCTGATTTGCAGACAAAAGAACATTGTTTTTAACAAGTGTACTTAATGTGAATATGCAGATAAGACGAACTATTTTAGTAAGGACATCAATACTACGCATGTGTTAATGTCCTTTAGATTTTACAATATGCTTAAATTAATGTGAAGCAATTACCGAAAATAACATAACTACGTCTTCTCATCACTCATCATATCGCTTATTATATAGCTATTTGTCTTTCAAACCTATAGGCGCACTTAAATTCGATATTTTCTTTTTAATTTAATCATTATCTGGAGCGCTACTGTTTTTGGAATATTGATAATAGTGTTTGCTTCACTCCTAAACTTTTTTAGTCTACAAAAATGGTTCAATTTGCTTCAGCACAACTTTATTTCATTCTTTCAATGGGATTGTTCTACACCTTGCATGCAGCGGACCATTAGACTTGCTAATTGTTGGTAACTTTTGTCAATATTTCAGGGAAGCACTGCATGTTGGACGTTAGTGGTAACGCCATCCGCCGTCTGCAAATCGCGGGACTGTACCCAATCGCTATATTTGTTCGTCCTTCTTCTGTTCAACATGTGCTACAACTGAATAGACGATTCAGTGAGGAACAAGCGAAGAAAGTCTACGATCGGGCCGTTAAATTAGAAAGCGAATTCTACGAATACTTTACTGGTAAGAAAAGTTACAGTTCAGAAAACGGATATCAAGCTCAAATTCTCCCAGAATTATATGGTTAAACAGCTTAATATAGTATAATCCCGTGTACCTAGCTAGATAAAGTCTGATATATTATATAATACACTAATGCAATAATGATTTACGATAAAGATTATTGACATTCTAACAAGCAAAAAGCCTAGCGTAGCACAAATCGGAAATTAATAGAAGAAAATATAATTTTTGAATATTGACTCCATTGATATGATCATGCTTTCGTGCCTGTGTTTCCTCGACAAACAAGCACTCCAAAATGAACATAAATCTTCAACATACCTTGCATATTTGGGTTTTGCAATCCACTCTGAACGACGAAACTTTTCAGCAATTTTTTGTTATCCAAGTTCTTATCATCCAGTAATATTGTCATATAGTTAGATAATCATTCATTTTCTTTGCAAATGTTGTTGTCAAGATTTAATTTTGTCCACAATTTTTGTTAAGATTTCTCCTTACTTTTGTGCTGACTTTTTTCTTTAGGTGTTGATGATCTTAAGATAATAAAGGAGTACCATTTTATAACAAAATGATTAGTGATGATGCGCGACGCTTATGCGGCAACGACAGTTACATTTTCAAGTTTAACTAACAATTACTTCAACAAATACTGAAAAATGAAATTCCTTGATATACAATGTATAGAAATGTACACTAATGCAATAATTATTTACGATAAAGACCATTGACATCCTAACAAGCAAAAAAATCCTTGTCTCTGTAAGATATCTCTTAAGTCCTTACTCATAGCCCATTTTTATGTGCCGAGTTAGCAACGGGCATTTTTCTTACATGAGAATGGCTTCATCAATCTGCAGACTATTTGTGTCAAAATTTCAATTCTATCAATTACTCGCTCCGGTTTGATGTTGTGATGCTCAGTTGACTGATTTTTTATGGATCCATTGTCTTCGTGTTGCTTGTTTCTTACTTTCAGTTCATTTGTAGTATACAAATACTGATCTCTCTTGACAAATGCATTGATATACAGCATTTTGATACGAGTTCCACTTATCATCCTTTGTTTTAAACGCATTGGTTAGTTTATTATTTTGTAATATACTGTATTCTCATAGTAATTCGACAATTTTCAATCTTTGGTTCAGTGCTATCGCTTACAATTTTGATCAATCGTTTTTCTTCAATTAGATAATTTGACAAAAAAATTACTGAACAATTTCGTCGTTCAGAATTAGTGGATTACGAAATCCAGATCTACAATGTATGTTGAAGATTTATGTTCATTTTGGAATACTTGTTTGTCAAGGAAATGCAGGTACGAAAACATAATCATATTAATGGAACCCAAAAATTCAATAAACATTGTCTCAATTAAATTCAAATTCAAGTTCATTATAGCCATTCGAATTAAGAAAGAAATTCCACAATGAATAAAAAAGATGTGGGATTGACTAGACATTGGAATATAATTAATTTCATTGATATTTGAATGCTTTCATTACTTTTCACTTACTTGTACTTGAAAATGGACCAAGTTCTCAGGTCCTTAAGGTTGTCTAGTAACGAATTTATATAATGAAATGGTATTCCATGTAAGCAGTAAATTGATGAACGCGACCATCAGTTTAACAACACATGTAGACAAAACAACATTTTACTAAAATATAATAATTTTCGCTTATATATTAGAAGAGTATAAACAAGTAATACTGAAGTAGGATGACATTAGACAAGTTCTGCAAATGATAGGACACAACGCTTTAAGTTGACATGATTGTCATTCATCGACAAATGACTTCCATCAATAATCCCATTTCAAATTCAGCTCGTGCAAGAGACTTAGCACTTGTGAACTTTAGTTTCTGGACTTCCATAAACATATTTTTTCTACTTTATGCTCATGTAACGTATTTTTGACTTTCGAATTCTTGAAGCATTGTCTATTTTGAAACGTGCCCCTCCTCTTCTCCTCTTCTTTATCCAAAAGTGCCAAGAGTGCTGGTACTTTGGCTCCGTCCATTATTGTCGTGCAGATATCTTCATATTGTCCAGTGAATGCGTCTTATTTTCAACGCACGATCTTTCTGTCATCTTAGTTTATCTCGACCGCTGTGTGCATTTCTAGAGGCCTCGAAACGCTCGCGTTACTGAAAGTTCTGCTCATAAATAAAAGTTTCTCTGCAACTACGCTCATTTTTTAAATATATATTAACTTTTAATGTGACAAATTCATTTCACTCTATGATACTACTAATCAAGACTGTGCAACGTATATGCATTCATTCATATTTGTGTATTTCATATAAGTAGAATTCCACGAGTTTCGATGAAGTAGGTGGTCTCACTATCGCGGAAAAAGAATTTTTTAACTAAGATGGCTGAGAATTTTCAAATTCTTGTCCCCCTGCCGTTGAATGTATCCTGAGAATGTCAAGCAGGGCCTGTGTATGACAGTGTTCCTAATTGCTTTCATTCCGGAAGGCTATCCGTCATAATCAAAAGAAAGGAGAGCCATGTGATTTTTATGTCTAAGATAAGCCCTGGTACTGCAATTAAGCATCTCTGAGATGAATCTATATTCAACAATACAGCATCTATGGATGTCATGAAACGAAGCATGCTAGAGCAAATTTGGACGCATTGTTGCTGAAAAACATCTTCCTACCAAAATATTAAATAGTTAAGTTATGAAGTGACTTCGCTAGTATTCCGTAGGTGTCACAGTTCGAAAAATATATTTTTCACATTAATGGAACCGCGAGCTATAATTTTATATTCCTATATTTTTCTCAACTTCTGTGTACACAAATGCATTCTCATCTGTAATTGTCTATCCCTCTCTTATCATCTGGTTTAGCCATGTACATCGATGCAACTCGAGCATCAGTGGAATGCACCAAGAATATCGATTTCTGAAAACATCACAGAGTGCTTGATGTTTCCATGTAAGATTTTCTTTAATTTAATCAACTCGTTTTATCCTCCTATGTCAAGTAATTAAATGCGCTAATTCTTTTGCAAATGATAAATTTTTAAGTATCGAAACTTCTGTAGCTGCCAATCTAACCGCATTTTCAAGAATCAGATTATCATTATGTACATACTCATAGCTTTTATCTTGAGATCAGTATCCCAAAAAACTTACACACTGGTTTGTATATATTATGTATGATAGCTTATTGTCAACACCAATGGTCATTACAGTATGAATGCCTATTTTGCATTCAATGTGTAATGCAATGTCTTAATTTCCAGCAATTGTTACCGGTGAATCTCAAGCTGAAGTATACGAGAATGTGAAGAAAGTAATATCAGACCACTCCGGACCGAAAGTATGGATCTCAGCGCCCGAATTACTGCATCTGATCAATTGAAAATATTGATGTGATTTTAAACCATGCAGCTCCTTCGATTTTGAATGATTATCTGGCAACAGTTCCCTCCTTGTGGATGCTGTTTTTTTTCGATCTCTTCGAACGACGCAATGTTTATGAGAATGCCTACATTTTGTTTTGGTTCATTGTGGGTTTCTTTCACTAGATATCTTCTCACCTATTTCTAATATCTGAATTCATATTTTATTTGTGAATCTCAACTTCGTCTCTTCATATTCGCGTCATTTTCGCCTCTAGTCTCTTAAGTAAATGTTGAATTGAAAAATGGAATGTCTTGCTATGTATATAATTGTGTCAAGATATATTTTATTGCGGTTGGATATTCACCAATTTTTTCTCAATGTCCAGTCATTTGACAGAGTTATAATTTCATAACTATCTACCTCCTCCAAGCTCACGGTCGTTATCAATCTACTTGTCATTCTCATCAAGAATTCTCTTTCTAGCAATCACTGTGATTGCGTGTAAACACTCGCTAATGCGTTCTTGTGCTGATGGTTGTGCTGAATATTTCAAGAACACGTTTAGACAATGATTTGAAATTTCAGTTCTTGAATCTCGTCAGAAGCATGGAAGCTTCATTGAATTTGTTCTGAAAAAGTTTGTAAATAGATTTTTTATGAAATGTTGATGTTTTGGAATATTTATCAAGCAATGATTAATTAGAGAAGGGCAGACTTTTCTAGTCGTTGATTTAATTAACTGTATCCTACCTAGTACAATGAAAATAAGATTGTCCGGGCGCCAGCACGAGTCTCTGCAAGAAACGAGTCCGAAAATGAGACTTACAAGGAATGATGTACCAATGACTATCATGAGTCTGTGAGTTCTACTCGATTCCTGCTGTTGTCAGAAAGGATAAAGAAAAAGATCCATTTGGATGCAGATTGTTTTAGGGAAAAATATTTTCTATGTTCTCTGCTTAGCATGATTTTGATCTACGTTATATTTTTATGATAAAAAATTGATGTCCATTGTTTTGTTCCAGATGCATAGAACTGTAGGCCTACAAGGGAGGTAATCTATCTAGATCATCACGCCTAATTTAGTGCAGTGTCTATATGCACTATACATGACGTCATTTGATCTCTAAATTTTATTTTCTTGTGAACTGGAATCACTATCTAGCAAATATCTGGATATTCAGTGTGCCAACTGGCCTAGCGTTTACATTAAAATTCCTGCAGTTGATCAAAGAGCTGATTGTGAAGGTAATATCTGGGTTGGTAGGAAAAATAAATCCAAATACCGCATATCGAGAAAGAAGTGTAGGCTATTAAACTCGCGGAAAGCTTAGCTTGTGTGCTAGAACAAAGCAAATATTTTTTAACTTTGTATCGAAAAAAACTGGCCTACTGCAAAAAATCGGTGTTACCGGATATTTGAACAGATTTAATTAAGCAAAAAATTTAAATCTTTCACAAATTTTGGATGGATCAATGAGCATGAGCTATCTCTCCTCACCTCCTCACTATCCCCTCACATATGGCTAAATGATAAGAATATAGAGAATCCGCATTATATCATTTTTTTTTCTCTCCTCTTGCATTTATGGAAGACAAATACTTTTTTTAGTTTAAGCCTTGAATTAAAAAAAAGATCCCTTTTTATCAGATCAGACTGAGTATACAATATATTTTCATGTGAAGGTAATATACGAACATTACTACTTACCACTAATTAGTTGCTACAATATCCACGATTTCGCCGGTTGGCGAAAAATCAGCTCGCATTAGTAAACAAATATCTACCAGCTAATTATAGCAACTTTTTCGCACTGTCGTTTTTTTTTTTTTACACACATTTTTTTGATATATATGATGATTTTTTTCACATGCGGAGAAAGTTTTTACGCGAAAATGAACCTTTAAAAAAATTATCCACAAAATCGCTACCTCGCCAGATAATCTGTTGATATTAGCAAGATGCGTTCCCACAGGGTAGTGGCACAATAGCGAAAAAAACTCGATGTTCCGATTTTTCCATAGATGTTTATATCAAAATAAAATTGCACTAAAGCTCACAGGACCCATCGATCAAATGAACTTCAAATTCGAGCATGCATGGTCGTGTTTAATCCGGGTATAGGCTATAAATCCTACGTAGCTAAAGATTATCAAAAAGTAAAAGTATCCAGTTCTTGATTCTGCTGCATCACGATCGACCTTTTGGTAAAAACTGTCTAGTTATCTCGTCGGCAGATGTGTCAAATTGTCCATCACACTTTGAAGAAAGCAAAGCATGACCTATGCAATGATAATTTAATATTTTCAACCCATGGTTGGAACCTCTTTAGGCGAAAGGCAATATACCTGTGTAACTGTTAGCCTACTATATTTGCATTCGCAGTCCACAATGCGCCCTTTTTTGTAGATCTAGGCTACGTACTATATGCATATCACATTTTCATTACAGAACAACTTCGTTGATAAATTCATTATTTTCAAATCATTCGGTGCATTAGTAAGTTTTTGTTCAACCTCCAAGTTTCCATAACTTAGCGGATTCCGCGGCTCTGAAACCAGATAAGACTTCTTTTCCGAACCAGTTCATAACAATGGTCACCTTAACTTAATCGTGACACTTCATCATCGCTCGATGTCAACAGAAATCAAGTTCTTGAGTTTTCCTAGGCTAATAAGGCAAAGACTATAAAGACTTCCACTGTCCTTGATGTGAAGTGATTAACTAAAATCAAGATGTAGGTTAATGGCTATAAAATCATCTAGAGTGGTTTTTCCTGTCCCCTCCCTCCATATCTCATTGAGAGTTTTTCAGCAGAAAAAAACAACATAAGTAAAATTCTAATGACACATTATATTTAATTTTTTCATGATTAATGATGATAGACAGAGTCACAAAAGTCACTGTTTTCGTTAAAATTTTAATTCATCCAGTTCACCAGGAAAGTAATTAATTATGGTGTAGCAATCAGGTCAAGCATGACTTCAAGGACGTTGAGCTAAATGATAACTTTTGTGACTCTGTCTATCCATGAAAATTGAAGACATTTATAATTAACAAATCAAAGAATAAATGGATGGATCGCGTTAAATGCCATACAATTGTTGCCATTTACAGAATGAATATCACAGATGAACAACCATGGTTCTAACATCTTTCATTTCACCGAGAAATTTGGCAACAAATTGGAAGCACAAATACTTGTGAATTTTCGCAAAAATGAAGCTTTACAATAATTACGTACGAGTATTTCAATATAGAAAATTGATTGCAAGGAATTCTTTATAATACAGTTGAGTGCAAAAAATTAGAATAGTTATGGATAATTATTCACGAACGGAATGCAGCACCGTGTGAAACTTGTCTTTTAAAATGCTCACTTAATCCTGAGGTCCAAAACCTCACAAGACACTCGTCCGCTTTCGACATCTGTAAAGCAGCAACCACACCTTTATATCGAGCTTCGACATCACGTTCCGGCAAATTAGGTCGTTCACATCGATTGAAGCTGAAAAAGAGTCTCGCTTTATGAATCCAGTCCTCGCGGAAAGCAAGTAGAGCTCGCTCAAAAGCGGAGTCGTTGACTTGATTAGGATCACTCTGAATCAAGTTGATAACCTGAAGGCAAAAGAAAGTACCACAATGTGAAATTTCATTTAGGCTTCACACTAAACTCATTCAGATTGTATGTTACTCGTATTTTGTTAAAATTCGAAACATCATGACAATTATAATTTTAGATAAGAGCCTGTTTAGGTTTTTAATGTTTCGCAAGATGTAGTAAGCCAAATTTATTTTAAGCAACATTTGTTAACATCTTATTAAAACGTTTAAGCCAAACTGCTAAAAGATGTAGTTGCAAATTATTAATATGTTGCTCAATAAGTTTTGTCTATAGTACTTGCCACCGCATCTTTCAAAGAAATCAAAAATTGACTAAATTATAGGTTCATATGAAGAAATAAAGCGCATCATTATATCCGATCAATCGTAGTTGACGAATAATAGTCACTAATGAACTCAGCCCAACAAGCGCAAGCGAATACATTTTAAATGTTGCAATGGACAAGGAAGAGCATCGCGTAGTGATCAAAGTTCTACAAAAGAAAGGAATGAATGCCAAAGATATTCAAGTAGCAGATCGAAGTCTACGCAAGCTTGGCACCCTCAGAGCGCGCAGTCGATCTTTGGGTGTGCTCTTTCAGAAATCAGCGTAATTCTTTGGAAGACGATCAAGGTGTGGAGCCCTTTCCACTTCGGAGAGCAAAGATACTGTTTCTGAAGTTCAACAATAGGTAATAGAAAATCGGCCGATCACTCAACAGGAGATTGCTGATATCAACAAGATTTCTATCGGATCATTGACTACCATTCCAGGGTGTCCGCGCAAATTTGAATGAAAATTTCCAGGTGTTTTCCAGGATTTCCAGGGTAAAATTCATTTTCCAGGTTTTCCAGGGAAATTTACCAAAAATCAGGGGTCAAATTTGAACGAAAATTTCCAGACTTTCTGCAAGGAAATTTTACTCAAATGCACGCGTCAAATTTAAACGAAAAATTCCAGGAAAAATCTACCCTAAGTTCTTTGGCTAAGGAGTTTACACACCATAAAATTAATGTTATTGACGAAAACAATTTGAAAAGTGGCGTGAAATTGGTTGACTTTTTAAGGAGCAGGTGATTCCAAATAAAAAATGCCAATATATGCATCAGACGGCTACATAACATTTCTAGAAAAAAATGAAAATACAATCGATTGCAATAAAGTCAAAGCTTGCGGAATGAGGAGAACAAAATAGAGAAAGAGTGTAACAATCAATGACGAAAAATATAAGACTTAACAATGAAATGTAACAATTAACGGAATATCTGCAAAGTCCACTCTATAACAAAATGCAACAAGGTGAACGTCAGAGCGTTGTCATTCAGATACGATCATTTGAACTGAAGCATTGCTGCGTGAATCCGTGGAAGATGGAAGACCAAGAGCTAGAAAGAGGAACATAATGGTTGATGTGCTGCATATGCATGAGAGTAATCACAATCAGCTTAAGAGAATTGACCGAGGAAAGCTCATTGGCACTCGACGTGTCGGGAATAATATATCTACATATTGAAAACCTGCTTGAAATGTGTTTGAAAATATTCGATATTAGCCTCGGATCATTCGGAACAAATCTGGTGCCTAAATGAAGTTTATAGGTCTAGCACCATTTTGCGTCAGTAGATTCTGCAGGGTTGCCACAAATTTTCTCAGATGAATTTCCCGGTTTTTTCCCGGTTTGTGGCAACCCTGATTCTGCCACACAGCAATCAAGTGTGTAATAGCATTAATCCTACATTACGGCTCCTAGTTCCCCATATCACACGACGTTAATGAGGGAGTTTACAGCTCCTAGTTCACCATACCGCGCAGCGTTTATGAGGGAATTCACAGCTACTAATTCATCATACTGTACAACGATTAGGAGTTCGTCAACAGTTCATAGTTAACCATACCACGCAGCTCAGTCTCATTCATGTTGTATACGTCATGATAGGAGATTCCAGTCACTGAAATATTCTAAAGACAAAAAAATTGTATGAGAATGAGGGCCATATTTGTAACAAATAAGTGCAGATAGAAAGAATAAAATCTGGAAAAATTGAAAACACTTCAACCAAGTATGACTTCAACAACTTGCAATTAGTGTTTTAATTAGTCTAAAAATTTCCAGGAGTTTTCCAGGGTAAAATTTAATTTTCCAGACTTTCCAGGGAAAAATTCATTTTCCAGGTGTTTTCCAGGTTTCCAGGGAGCGCGGACACCTGCCATTCTCAGCGATCGACTGAACATGCAGAGATGCGATGCAAAGTGGGTTCCTTAAATTCCAACCCACCAGATGAAGAAAGTGCGCGTCCGCTACTGTCGCGAGCTTCTCGCTCATTTCGATGATCATGCTGTCAATTTCTGCTTCCGATTAATGACAGGAAACGAGACTTTAGAGAACCATTCCGACCCTCCAACTCGGTATGAGTGCAAAATATGGAAGAGAGACAGTTCTCAAGTAGTTCAACACTCATGTTTCAACATTTCGGCTGTGAAGGTCACGATGAGCGTCTTTTGGAATGCCGAAGGTGTGCTGCTACTTCTTTCCCTTCCTATGGGACAGAAAATCACCGGGAAATCTCATACGAACTTGATTTTCCAACTTCGAGAGGCAATCAAAAGGAAATGTTGTGGAAATGTGACAGTTGAGCCTCTGATGCTTCACCCTCAGTGCTCCGCCACACAAATGTCGCGTTCCAAGAGCTGTTTTACGGATCAGTGGCTTCGAGGAGCTGTTGATGTGGCTCCAAGTGACTTTTCCTTTTCTCTGAACCGGAAAGGTATCTTCATGCTAAGAAATTTTCGAATGCAAGGGAGCTGAAAGTGACTGTTGAAGAATGACTTGCTTCTCAAAATTCTACCTTCATTGATGAAAGCTTTTCAGTATTGGGTGCCCAGTACCAATGATTCACACAAAGGGAATTATGTTTCCTGAGTGGTTGATCCAAAAACGCTGAATGTCAATCTAAAATCATTTTCGTTAAGTATCTCATGATTTTGAAGCGTTTTCATTGCTGTTGAGAAAATTTACTGAGCAACACCATTACATTGCTGATTTTCAGCGCAAAAACGGCATTATCAAGCAATAAAACGATAGAAAGGAAGATATTAAAATCAAAAATCAGTGATTGATAAAAAATGTCCCTGAACCGTTTTGAAACTATTCAGATTATTCTCCAAATAAAGTAGATCTTCCAAAATTTCTGAGATGTCTTTTAAAAATGAAGTTCCTTTTTATGAAGACGCTGAGGTAGTGGAAATATTGGGCAAAATTATATGCTTAACATCAAGCAGCTGTTGAATTTTTATCTAGTAAATTCTAGTATGACGATGATCAGGCAACTTACTTGTTTAAGGAATTTCGGCTTGTCACTGTAATCTTTCACGTTAGTCAAAACACGGTATTCACATTGTTCAGGCTTCAAGTTTGCGACCGCAATGTGGGTATTTGAAACTGCTATATCCATCAACACAGCACGACTCAATGCATCCGACGGAATTGTAGCATTGTGTCGTAGACCAAGGAATTTGCACTTGTATTCTTCTTGATACGTGGGACTGAATGGCACACAATTGACACATTTTTGAGGAATAAGTCGGGCTAATATTGCAAGAATTGAGCGCACGAGTGATGGGAAAGGGCAGCGCACCATCACCTGGTTTCCCATTACCTGAAAATATTTCACATGATAAAACAAATTTTAAAAGCACATTGAAAAGAGAAATCATTAACGCGATCCTCCTACAGTAAACAAATCAGAACAAACATTCGACAGACGCACACGCAAAACACTGGCGCAACTCCGCACGAACAAAACACCCTTCTTAAAAGAATACTTACGCAATATAAACCTCTCTGTCCCCACTGTAAATCTCAGCCGCACCACACAAAGCACTTCTTTTCCTGCACACACAAACACACAACGCTCACAACATTGTATCTGTGGGTTAATTGCTTCCGACGGGAGGTTTTCAGAGCTATGTACACGCACAGGTGGGTCGCCCCCGTCAGGTGTGCGTGGCTCATCTGCGCTGGGAGCGGGCGATTGGCCCATCCAGCACCTGGCGGCCACCTCGAACCCACCCCAGGAACAGGGAGGGGCGGGATGATATTACCATCACAATGAAAAGAGGGATTTCGCTATTCAGCTTGAGAAGCATATTTATTAATTAACCATTCCTATATTTTCCTTCATGCAACATCATGAAAATATAAGTTTTTAGCTTCAGTAGATTTCAGCTGAATTAAAAGCTCATGTCAAATAAATGTTGATTGTTTCTGATAAACAGTGGTGTAATCAGTTGCATTTCTCCGCCAGTATTACAATCTGATCTCGCAAAAATGGATTTAGTAATACACACATATAATATGTAAATAATGCGAACGGTGATCTCCGTTCCACTGCGGCTAAGTGCCTGGCCTATTGATCTTTAGGTCTACAGATCGAGCTCTGCATGTGTTGTTGTAAGCAGGGGTTATCAAAAATCAATCGCAATTCACTGAATGATGCTATCAAACAATTACAATCAATAAATTACAAAAACAATACTCAGAAAAAAGTGAAAAGTGAGTGAGAATAACATAAATCCACGCATGCTTAATATAAAGTCGACAATACACTCTTGTCGCTCGCATAGCAGAAACGCAAGCTAAAATCTGTGACCATGTTCCAAGCATTCATTACATATGAAAATGAATTTAGTATTTTGAGCAATCACCATACGTTGTCAATAAATTGAGTTCGTGATTGGTTTTAGGATGACCTTTTGAGACTTGCAGGATGCAGGTGCGAAGCATACCGATCCATCTTGACTCTTTGAAGTTTGCGAGAAAGTGAGATAGACGGATCAATAGCAAAATAGCGCAGGTCTGATATCGAATGAATATTGGTGAAATGAGGGACATGACGTGAGCAAGTACTGTCATAACGAATGATCCGCAGATGATGGCCCATGTGCTCACGTAGAGAACAGCCAGTTAGACCGACATATCACACAAAACACCTGGCTCACTCGATGACATAAATAGAATGAGTAGTTTCACAAGTCAGGTGAGACTAATGAAGAACAGGGAAAGGCTCAAGAGTGTACCTCTGAAATATGTCACAGGCTTCTAAAAGACGAAGGTACCATATCGAAGTCCATTGAAATGTCTAATACCAGGCATCCAGCCGAAAAGGGAATTTGAAATTCCCAAAGCTTTCCGCTTTGTATTTCTCAAAGCCGATCTTGCAACGTCTTGCACACGCCAATATGGAAATACCGCTTCGACCGTGTTGTTGAAAGCCTCGAAGCTCGAGCGGATGAATTGATCAATACAATCAAAGTGCGCTAGTTAAATATCGCTATAATAATATAAATTAAGTTAATAATGATATATTTTTAGGGTAAAATTGGGTTGCCTATAAAGATTATGTTAACCAAGTAGAATACTTGTGCTTCATGGCTTATATTGGAGTGCTTGGTGCGTTGAACCCTAGATCTAGGCCTTTTGCCTCGAAATCTGACAAAAATGTTCAGTCTAATATCCCTCATTAATGCTGCTTCTACAGCACTATGTAATTGGAACAAAATATAGAGTTCTTGGTACGCATTCTCAACAGCGGGGTTTGTCACAGACAATAAATGGTGTCCTCATGAGCCCACAGCAGATTGATAAGCAGCCCTATGTTCACTAACCTGTCTAAAGCCTTTTGACATTAATCACTGAACTCTTAATCCGATTCAAATTGCTTTGTAATTTCTTTAAGCTGTTGTGGTTTCCTCCACCTGTGAACTATTGTTTGCCATTAAATAGCATATTTCAAATAAGCTACTCAAAAGACAAATTTCGTGTTAGATTTAGGCGATTTGAATTTCGTGTTCGTGTTGTGTCGTGCTGAGGCAGCGCGGTCGTGCTTCGTGTTGTGTTCTTGTTTTGGCTTAAAACTTCGCGTTGTATTGAGAGTAAGCTTCCGACGTCAGCACACCTATAGTCGGAAGCACATTAGGCTCGGAGCCTTTCTTCCATGTTGTCGAGTTGCTATTTATCCCATCATCATTCTTTTTTTCCTGAGTGCTTAGTAATAATGCTGAGTGTGTATATTCAAAAGTCTCAGATTTGACTCGAACAAGGTTTGAACTAAGGTATCCCGGGTGCACATCGAACACTCTACCACAAGGCCACAGCGCCGTTGATATGTATGTGCACATCCATGGTTATAATGCTCACACACCATAAAAAAATTCAACCCCCAACTCACTCTATTTTTAATGAATTTTTTGGACAAATTACCAGACCCAACAAAATTTTTGACTGATTTACAGAAATTATGGAATTTACTGAAAATTGTAGATCCTGCTTTGCACAGACATGAATAGGTTACATAAACTTTTTCACCTGCTGCAACACCCTCGATAAGCCACGGCTTTGGTGCTTAACTTTGTTTGATTACTTTTATCACATGAAGCTTGTAGAATAGCAGTCGAAAATGAAATAAATTAGTCTGATTTTTAAATCAATTTTACCGACCAAAACATGTTCAATTATGTTTTGATGTCTTCATTCTTCACATTATAGTTCTAGCCTAACTGACTAAACCATTCAATGCTTCATTCAACACTTACGATATGATATGCCAAAACTTCGAACTTTTCTGCTCCAATCAAATGATGTAAATGTCTGAGATTCTCGACTTGAGGGCCCTCTTCACTAGGAACAGGAGTTGAAACAGGGGTCGGTAAGGAGTTGGGGGCTGTTGGCGGATTGGTTCCCCTCCACTCGGGATCTTGGCTACTTGATTTAGACTTGTCTTGTACACTGGCGGCTAATTCAGGAGGAGGTTCAATTGTTTGTACAGCATCGACCACTTCCTCGTCGAACCCTTCGTAAAATTCAAAGAGCGTGGCGTGATCTTCGATCGGAGGTCCTTCCAGCAACAGCTCCTTCCATTGAGATCCGCCAGCTCGCAGGAGCCAAGTGAACCAAATGTGACAGCGTTGAAAAATCTGTTGATCGTTCGTCAATTCGGTGAGAGATCGGATGTTGTTCACTGAAGTGATTCGCAAGGATGGGGCATATTTTGCTGGATTACGACGAGATGGCTGCGAATAACGACGCTCTGACTCAAACACTTTGCTGGCAGCGTTTTCCAAGCGCTTGGAAATTTGTCGAATGCTTCGAACCTGAAATAAAGTAAAATAGGGTTTACTATGCAATTCATTCAAGAATGGATCACTTTTTCATATTTTTAAAATTTGAATCCTACCGGTGTTAATGTGATTGTTATGAAATTCAGTGACTTCTGCAGCATCAAAAAAACCTGGATGCATCAACGAGCACTATAAATTATTAACATGCAATATTTCTCCTTATTTCCTTAATTAATATGATTAGGCGATGTCAGGAATATATCTCAGAAAATAATGCTGTATCCACGACCGTTTTCATTTTGAAATGACTTTGAGATTATAAGCATATACGGTGAATGAAATGTAGCACTTCGAAACACAATAGATTGACAAATCGAAGGAATATTTTTCCAAAGGAAACTAAGGCATCTAGGCATTTAATCCTACTCGATAGCTTCAGCTATGCAAGCCAAGATGCTGAAAGATATTTATTGATTAGTTCTTTTCAAATTCGCAAATTTTCACCGTAAGACGACCTTATCAAGCAAGATATTGCAAATACAGGATATTCAGCAGGTGCACACGAGAAAATTGAATTGCATACTGTGATGACACGAAATATGAGATATCACAAGATTAAAATAGGTAAAAATCAGATTTTCAATGAAGTGTGAACTACACACAGAATTACACCTGACACAAAGGACTTACGCCCTTTCAATGGTTGAATTACTAAATCGGTCGCAAGATAATTTCTTCATCAGCTTTTTCAAGGATCGAATTTTGGAAGAATTATTGAGAAAAATCAGAAATATAAGGAAGGAGGTCGCGAAGACCGGATATGACCTCTTGAGTCACAAGTTTTGTTCATGACGGAATGGTATAAGGAATAGAGTAAGTACTTCATACAGAACGTGAATTGTCGACTCAAAAAAATGGCAGCATGCTGTGAAAACTGTCATGTCAAAAGATTCACTTTTTTGCGGAGATTACGTTCCGACGGCTCAAAAAAATATTCTCCAGTATATTACTATGTTTATATACTGGCGATTTGTTACCTCTAACTAGTGGGAAACTTATTGGATATCAAACGGAATGAACATTATAGCAGGTATCTTAATTATAAGGTAATTAAGCTGATTACCAATGAGTGTCATGAGCTCCATTATAATGCAAGTCTTCATGGAAAAGTTGAATTGCTATCGTGCTTTCTTGACTGAAATTTCAAGTACTTAATTCAGTTTTCATCGGCATGATTTTATAATTCACAAAATTTAAGTTTCATTTTTTGAATCTGATGACCCATTTACATCGTTTAAGGTTAATTATGATCATTGTCTTTCATTATGGTATTTTGCTCCTTCTGTAGCAGGATCACGCTTACGAAAATGCTCTTATTAATAAGACTGAGCATTAAAGTAACACCCATCGAATTGCTAATTTAGCGAACAATTACCCCCCCCCAAGGCTGTCATGACACGGAGGATTTGTAAAATGCTATTTATTCCTTCTGTATTGCTGTCACAATCAGTCAATTCCGTGGTAATTTCTTCAAAACTGCGAAAATTTGTTTATCCTACATTTGGAACTGGGTCTTACTTATCTCGAGTTCACATGTGAGTGCATACACATTGGGGATTTAATTAATACTGAGTTACTACTCTACCTAGCATATACTTACTCTATGGACGATCATCTATTCCACGATGAACGTCTTCCCTCTGATTTTCTCTGATTGATTAAGGATTAAATGATTTTTGATAAGTAAATATTCTTGCTTCATGAACGTATTTTAGCTCTCTAACTTTCAACCATATCACAGTGTGACCTACGACATCTACATTCTTTCCAAAAGAAGACCCTTGAAGAGATCTTTAGACTTTTCTAGAATGTTCTTGAGATATCTCAACCACCTTTTTATTTTCGATACACACAGCAAATTCTCATTCATCGCTAAATAGTATAATCTACGATATAAAAATCTATAATCTACGAGCATGAGCATACCACAAACAGAGCCATTGGATGACTTTTCTCTCTTGGAATCTGATTGAGTTTTGTGAGCTGAGTACACAAAATATCCACATTGTCAATTTTTTGAGTTTCGGGGTGAAAATATAAAGAATGTTAATTGAAACATTTGATAGGAAAATTGCCCCAGCGTTTTGCGGAACCATGTCTCAGTGAACAAATTAAATAACAGAAAAGTGCAGCCACTAAAACTCACCAGAAAGCTCCATGAATTGAGAAGGTACAACTTATCCAAGGTCACCAATATAATACTGTAGCGAACTTGAAGTCCACGCGCTTTATTGTCTTTCAAAAAGAAGAAATAACTTAGAACATGTCCACGTTTGTCGTCACCGAAATAAATCGGCCCTTCTTGTCGGGGATACATTTCACAACTAAGAGAACGCAGACACGCTTGTCGCATCATGCTAAATAATTTGCTGTCTTTGGCGCATTGGGAACTGACATAGCTCGTCCGTGCAGCGTGGTCATTGCTTACAAATGCAGTTAAATCAGGTGGTATCGATGAGCAAGCCAGACATTTTGATTTTTCCTTCAATTTATCGGTTATGTTTTCATCATCGCAAACCTTTTCATTGGGAATATAATGCTGTGGTTCACCACTAGCACAACTTGAAGTGGCTCCAGATGGACTGGAAACTTCGATAGTTACATCTGATTTCTCCGTAGAATCCAATTCATCATTCGTCATTTGGTCATCCTGTTCATCTTGTCTTCGAAATGGTTGAGTACACATCACAACAGATGGACCATGCACCTCACAAAAATGACACAATGCGACAACTGCGTTCATTCTCCCTGAAAACAAGACGAAAGTCTCCAATAAATAATTTGAATTTAAAATGCAAGAATTAATGCTATGTAGAACTATTTGTATGACAAAATTATGAGGATTAGTGATTTCATTTTTTATTTTTATCTCGACTGACAAGGTCTATCTGGCAAAATATATTTGAATTACAATATAAATGCTTATGAAATTCGTATGATTGCATTTCCTGTTATAGCTACTCTAATCTACACTTTACTACTTGTGCTTTGTCAGTTGCCAATAGTGTTCAAAGCGAGTAGCGAGTGACACAAAACTCGAGGTCGACTAAAAAATAATTTTTCTATCGAGTAGGAGTAATAAAAGAGGCTCATATGTTTATCTCGATCAAATTTTCTGTAACTACCAGGTTGTAAAATTCTAGCACTATTTGAAGTCATCGGTCCATGTACAATTGATTTTCATTGGTTTTCAGGATGCATTACAAGTCAATGAAAGACAAATCGCTGAAACGAGAAAGATATCTGTTCATAAGTCTATGCGCCAAGGAATATCATCATTCTCAGCAAGTGAGGAACGAAGTCTTTAAAATATGAAATAGTATTCAGATAAGGTGTCAGATTATAACCGCCACGCACAAAGCAATTGTTTGACCATGCATTGAAAGTTCACACCTGAATTATTTATCTATTGAAAGAAAAGTGAAATGTCAGTGGAGACAAAGAAATAACTTACACGTATGTGAATTGTTGGTCAGAATGCAATACCTCCCACGATAGTCATTTAATTGCCCTGTTTAATCGAGATACAAATACACTCGAAGTTCAAGTTCAGAGGTACATCACTCTTGACCAAGTGAAATTACCGTGGCATAAATATTGACATGATAGATATAGATGATATTATTTTAATACTAGTTATCTGTTATGTCAATGATAAGGTGAAACTTTATGAGCAATTGTAGCATTGCCATAAAGGATTCTCATAGCATCAACACGACAACGACATGTTCTTGCAAAAGTTCCTGCACATCATTCCTGTATATTATGTAAATCTTTGGACCATTTGGCCCTTTGGTCTTAGGCCCTACTGGTTTTTCCGAACATTATAACTACTGGAACTATGACTACATCAACGCTTTTGAATAATTTATTTAAATACCTTGATTAAGACAGGGTGGTCGGGAGCTGATAGTTGTTCTGCGTTGCATTATTCAAATGAGGGACAATTGCTGCTCTATGTAAAAATTCGATCCACTTATCCAAAAGAGAGTCCAAATTCGACTCGTCTACGTGTGACGGTTGAATGAAATGTCAGACGATCGCTAAAACTAAATGGAAATGCTTTGCTATCATTCAAGCAGTGCATTGCAAGGACTCACTTGCACACACGTTGCGCGAAAGTAGTCGAAGCCGCAATGTAGCAACTATGGCAGATCAGAAGCTACTAGCAAAAATCATCGAAATTTATATTCGCCAACAATATGAAGTTGTATAAAGCTTTACGTAATAGTTGGCTAAGCCTAATTCAAGAATTTATCTTGATATTTCGCTAGCATCTTTATGCCACCATCCACATCAATCCTGATCCATACTTCAAAATTCCAGAGGTGTGAGTAAAAGCATCTCACGTGCACAAAATATTTTTCGAGCGATCTCACATAGCACCGTTTAGACAACTGTGCACACGAATTTGAAGAAACATGTCAAAATTTTAATGCATGGTTACAATAACAGTCATAAAGATTGCAGAGTGCCAGTCTTAAATAATACAAATGGGTTCAAATTTACGCCCTTAAATTATACTAGCTTCTGAAAGTATAATTAATGACAAGAAAATTTACGAGCGCAGTAGATTTCCACACGCACGAAGCGCAAGCCGCTTAAAACACTGCATTCAGCCAAATAATAAGGTGAGAATAAGCTGCGCATTTAAGTTGGAAACTACTTTATGCTTTGTCGGATACTTGAATCCTCATTATATTGAGACTAATTGGCTGAGGCCCACAACGAAGTGATTGTGTGCCACTGACCAATCGATTTCTAGGAGAAATGCGCGCATACGTTAACTGCGGTATGATCCATGGTTCGACCAAGAATGAAGTTACATAAACCCCTGCTTCAAAGAGTGATGCGACTTGAATCCTGGAAGATTGGAGAACGTGTGTCGTCTTATAGACATATTCTAAAATGCAAGGATGAAATACTTTGGCACAGGAAGGCACATTCTGAAAGCAGACTTAATCTATGATCTCGATAATAGTATTGAGTCAGTGATGTCTGTCCCTCTTCGGATAGACAGTTTTTATGCTACGCACGTTCAATAGTATTTTGACGACAAAACAGGGAGAATCTCATCTACGAGTATAACCCGAAATTTCTACCCGCCATCGTATTCACTTTAGTAGTGTTATATGTCAACATATCTGTCGCAATCCGACATATTTCCGACGTGGAATCGATCCGCACCGGTATCTAACAAACAGTCTGTCCCACATCCCTTAACAGCTGAAACTTTGAAGGAATGCATTGTATTTCTTTTCTGACCCATTTGCTGAGTGATTCTCTGGCGCGTAGATCTTTCCCATCCTGTCTTGCAGTAGCACCAGTAAGTCCGGTCATCAAGAGAAGGAAATTTATTCATGATGTGTCAGTATGTCGGCTCTTCTTTACAACTTACAACAATTAATTTCCTGCTTCCAAATCGACTTTTCTAGACGTATGAATCAACTTATCGGAAATATTGCTCAACAGACTGTCAATTTCGTGAGTGATCTACTCGAATCAATTAGCAGGTGTTGAGACTGCTGGTAGCATTCGATATTTCAGCAGCATTCGACTGTGCAAATCACGATATCCTTTTGCGACCACTATGCCCGCCGTATGGTTTACGCGGACCTTTCATTCAATGGCTAGCTCTCAATACTGTAATTGTGGTGGAATTTCATTTTTGTGCGTGGTTCCATAAAAATAAACTGGTGATCTATCTATACAAAATTTTCCTACAATACTTTCACTAGAAAAAAATTCCTTTCCCACATTAAATTATTGGTCAACGGGTATTCCGCAATGCACTGTATCAGAGTCCATTCTTTCCGTCAAAAATGTCATGGCTGAAACTTCTTCAAAATTCGTCCAGAATTTTGGTCTGAGCATTGCCCATCATATTTTGGTCTGACATATGCCCATTTATCATAGATAGGGAGTAAGGCCATTCAGTATAGGCTACAAGAAATGCGGTGTAATTTCAAAATCCAAGCAACTAAAAGCTATTGTACCTTATCACATTTCAGTCTTGCAGTAGATAGTACCCTACAATCGCATCATGTCCAAACCTGCTTCGATAAAACTCGAGAACTCGTTCGAAATGCTGCTAGAACTCCAACATTGGCATTTCCAGTAGTTGGTAGTGCTCCCAGCAGACAAATGTATACTTCATCACCGCCTTCGATAGCTTCTCCAAAATATAGCGTCTCCGAAAATTCCTCATCTTGGACACATTATACCAGTAATACACACTCAACATATACACACAAACATGTCATAGTGAAACTGTCAATCAAAAATTTAAGTCTTTCAAAAACTTTCTTATCTGAAACCAACTATCAGTTCGACAAAAGATTGACCTGCGTCTAGTCACTGTCGTCTACCGATGTATTCATGAATTGGCTCCCTCTTATCCAAGTGATTTACTCTTCCTGGGTATTTACTTCCCTCAGACAATTTGGAAGCGACTACCCAGCCGATTCGCTTGCGTTATGCCATCTAATTTCACCAAGATCCAGAATCAAGTTTACGGAAAGTATAGAAACTCTATGTGCAACGCGATAACAGAATAAACTGCTTCAAAAATGTGCAAAGCTACAGGATCACCGACAGTTGTGACAAATAAAATTTGACAATGAAATCTACCCATCAGACATCACGCCGTTGTCCCACCGGGTACCACCATTCTGGAAGCCCTTAATGTGAAGAACATGTTGTTTTTCACATGCGTATTGCCAATAAACGCAGTATTTCCAGCAAACTATTCACTAAAATCTGATTTATAGAGCAAGCTTGTTCTTTTTTTCTTCTCAAAAATATCAGCTGACCTGCTTAAATAAAAGAAATCTCAAACAAACATTAATTTCGATATTTGGCCAAATACTGTATCCCAGTCATTAACATGCTGCAAAAAATGTCGATTGCAGTGTGTTGCCGCCCTTCATTAGCAGCCAAATCCTCCAGTCAATTTACGCGGCGTGAATCTATGGCTAGAGAACAGCGATTCAATGGTATTATTAAAACTTCAAGGAAAAACAAAAAGACAGAGCCACCACAAAATGAGAAATAATGATTGCGCAAGTGTTCCAGCGTTTGTGAGCATAGTGGACTAACATCATCTACTAACGCCGTGGTTTTCTCAACAAACATGGTTCTTTAGTTCATTGAGATAAAGATTGTTCACATTGCCTTTGCATGGTTGTACTTGAATATCTAATCAAGGCACGCAACCATGGACATCGAACAACAGCACGCAGCATTCAACCATGTTCAATTATCCCCGATTAGGTTAGAGGTTGATTTATAAAGGTTAGAGGTAAGCAGGTAGCATAGAGTAAATATGCATCCTATATATCCCTACTCTTTGGCAGGTAGCGTTGACATCTACCGATAAATATTACAGAATCCTTAAAAACATTGTGCCAAAATGCATAACGGGGAATCTTCTTTGAATTTTCTTCTTTGCTCAATTTTTACTAACTGGTAAGCAATGAATTTTAACCATCACATTTATCGACGAAAGTCACATTTCTATCAGGATGTTTTCCTCATCTGTCATTCGAGCACTACCATAAAATTCAAGATCAAGATCAACGTTTTGAATTCAGCTATTATGTTAGTCAGAAAATTCCCTCCGTAGGCAACATTTAGTTTGCCACTATTTCTTCCCCTGTACCTTAACAAAAAAAACAATTTTTGCATCACTGCGTGTTTTAACACAAGAACTTTAATTCTCTTAACACTTCCACTGAAACAAACGTCAAGGTCATTTATTGACATTTCGGAAAAATCGTGCAGGCAGAACCAAGTTGTTCTCTGCCAAACATTCTTGATTCTATGGATAATTTCATCATATAGATTTAATCGCATAAAATGTTGTGCTCCAAAACACCCATTGGCCGCCAGTGTAACGTTTTCGGTACAGCACTTAGAGGAATCCAGTTTGCCACATGTGACGTTATTTTGATTGCCACTTATGATTTATCATCTATTTTGATTTAAACTATAGCAAATTCAGAAATTCGTATTTAGGGTGCAGAGATTTCATCTCAAAAAACGCAAAAATTGGACATAAAATCTATCTAAAACTAGAAGACACATTGAACTTCAACATGCAATGTACTATCTATTTGATTAACGTGATCTCATTACTCGAAAAAATCACAAATACAATAATTGATGCTTTCTCTGATATTCATTCCTGACATGGCATGTTACGATTATTGACCGTGACACTTACGTTGCACTGGCGCAAACCGATATAAAAAATGTCAAGTGCTACAACAACGCCAGCAGTGGTGATTACTGTTGAAATTTGCTTTACTATTAGACTTCGTAAAAAACCGAAAATGAGAAATTTCATTGAAATGCCTTAATTTTAGTATATTGTAGGTGTGTGCATGCAGTGTTTGTTGATATTTTTAGCTCATGCTTTCCAAAAAGAAAAACCGAAGTATATAGTATTTCCCGCCGATATATATTATTCCCTTCGATAGACACAGAAACCAATCAATCGAAAGATAAAGACATATATATATATATATAAATATTTATATATATATATATATAAAAAACGAAAAGGTATCCCTACCGGTAGCATCCGTTTACGGACTTTTCAAGGGAATAGTGATTTATAATTATTGAAATTACATCAGAGCACATGTTACATAGATTTTAGTCTATCATAGACATGGGCTATCATGAATGTTAGAAATATCTTATAGATATCCGTTGATTATAGACATCAAAATTTCGAGCGCGAAAATTATTAACAAAATACAATCGTCTATTAGATTTTTCACTCAATCTCCAGTTAATATCGTTATCAACTTGTTCTCTTCTTCTATTGTTGCATATCTTGTAGTTATTATTGTTGGAATATCTGTTATTCGTCTTAATTCGATAATTTTGATTCACAATGTCATTAGGATTTAATCGTTTCGACGAACATTTATTTTCACTATTGATTTTCATCAGATGTTTTTCAGAAGAAAAAAAGTCTTTTTTATTATTCCAAATTAGTCGACTACTTCTTTCTTCTCTATCCGTAAGATCCTTCCATTCTTTTTGTTTTTGTTTAGCTTCTTCTTGACCATAAACTGTATCAATATATTCATTCATTTCAGTATCAATTTTCTCCATCGTTTTAATTTTTATATCAGCTAATAATTTCAGTCTCTTTATTTCAGTTTCACAATTCTGGATAAATGATGTCAATTTCAGCTCCTTTTCCTCTTCACCAATCTGAGGTGGAAGGTTTTTGAAAAACTTTCGAGGTATTCTAGGTGTATTTTCATTTAGGGCAGACTCATAGATCTTGGCGAGAGAGTTCTTCCTCATCGCTTCATAAAAAGAAAATTTACGTTGTGATAATCGCTTGCTCCAATCTAACTTTTTGAACGTTAGTTTTTCTTATTTCATTTGTTAAAATCACTTTCATCTCCATATTCATTTCATTTCTCAACTTTGTAATTTCAGTTATGGATTATACTTGTTCGATTTTCTTTCTAATAATTTTCAGTTTCTTCTTGAATACACATTTTAAAGTGTCAATCCAGCCCTCTGAACTTTGCTATCATGATATGCATATTGTTGTTCAAAATTTCAAAGTTAGTATTTCTTCCTATGTCTAATTGAATCTTGCAATTAATGCATCTAGTTTATTGTTCAATAGTTACAAAATTTTGTCTCCCTCCCATCAAATTTATTTTTGAATCTTCTCCATCCGGACATCCATATTTGTTTTGATTTAAGTATGTAATAAAAAGGTGAAACTCGCGAAAAATGGCAAGTTAATAAAAATAAAAAAAGTTTTTTTACTTATTAACTTGACCATTTTTGAGTTTTACCTTTTCATAATATATATATATATATATATATATATATATATATACTATATATATATATATATTTATCAAATCTCAACAGATGTAACCAAGCCACGAGAACATGTTTCGGCCTGGTTGGGCCTTCATCCATCAGTCGTGGAGTAGGTTATGAACCAGCGACGTTGTGAGCTAGAGGACGTTGCAAGCATACCCTCTAACCACAAAAGGCCACCGGACCATCTGTTGAGAGCGTGAATTAGCCAGGAAGGCACTGCTTTAACGCAGGCACGTGGAGGGCGGACTGCTTTCTGCAATCACTTAATACCGCATCCGAGATTGAGGCGCTTCACGCAGGCGCCCTAATCTTCATTACATGTTTAGACATAAGGTGGGTAAACCTTGGCAATTTGAATTAAA
Organism: Prostheceraeus crozeri; assembly: GCA_907163375.1. Taxonomy (NCBI): domain Eukaryota; kingdom Metazoa; phylum Platyhelminthes; order Polycladida; family Euryleptidae; genus Prostheceraeus; species Prostheceraeus crozeri. The sequence goes on from CAJQUW010004013.1 coordinate 945,324, forward strand.
ATATTTTATCAAAATCTCAACAGATGTAACCACCACGAGACATTTTTTGTTTCGGCCTGGTTGGCGCCTCCATCAGTCTGTGGTAGGTAGGTTCTGTTTTGAAGACCCCAGCGACGTTGGAGCTAGAGGACGTGCAAGCCATACCTCTTCCTAAACCACCAATGGCCACCGGACCATCTGTTTGAGAGCGTGAATTCGCCAGGACAAAATTAGCCTGGAAGGCAATTTATCAATTGCCCAGGTTACTTGTCTAAACATGTTAAATGAGTAGAGCGCTCTGCGTGAAGCGCTCAATGCTCGATTCGGTATTAATGATTGCTCGAAAGCCGTCCGCCCTTCAATCGCCTGCGTGGAAGGAATGCTTCCTGGTAATAACGCTCTCAAAATGAATGAAGTGGCGGTGGCCTTTGTGGTTAAGGGTATGCTTGCACGTTCCTCTAGCTCACGACCGCTGGTTCAAACCTACACACGACTGATGCGCCCAACAGCCCTACACATGTCTCGGGATTGATTACATCTGTTGTATTTGCGAGGATTTTCGGATCCCAGCGGTTATTTTAAGTGATTGCAGGGAGGAGTAGAGCCAGGGGGGAAGCGCCTCAATCTCGAGAAGGAGGGAAAAAGTGAAAGGTGGAAAGCAGTCCCGCCCTCCACGTGCCTGCGTTAAAGCGCAGTGCCTTCCTGGCTAATTCACGCTCCTCTCAACAGATGTGTTAGGTCCGGTGGCCTTGTGGTTAGAGGGGTTATGCTTGCACGTCCTCTAGCTCCAACCGTCGCTGGTTCAAACCTACCCACACAACGACTGATGAGGCCACAGGCCCGAAGAAACATTTGTCTCGTGAGTGGTTGTTACATCTGTTGAGATTTGATTAAAATTTATCAATTGCCAGGTTACTTGTCTAAACAATGTAATGAGTAGCGCCTGCGTGAAGCGCGCTCAATCTCGGATGCGGTATTAAGTGATTGCAGAAAGCAAGTCCGCCCTCCACCCGTGGCCTGCGTTTAATAGCAGTGCCTTCCTGGCTTAATTCACGCTCTCAACAGAATGGTCCGTGTGGCCTTGTGAGTTAGAGGGTATGCTTGCACGTCCTCTAGCTCCACACACCTCGTTCGCTGGTTTCCAAACCTACCCACGACTGATGAGGCCCAACAGGCCGAAAAAACATGTCTCGTGGTGGTTACATCTGTTGAGATTTGATAAATTTATCAATTGCCAGGTTACTTGTCTAAACATGTAATGAGTAGCGCCCACTGCGTGAAAAAGGCGCCTCAATCTCGGATGCGGTATTAAGTGATTGCAGGAAAGCAGTCCGCCCTCCACGTGCCTGCGTTTAAAGCAGTGCCTTCCTGGCTAATTCACGCTCTCAACAGATGGTTTCCGGTGGCCTTGTGGTTAGAGGTGTATGCTTGCATCGTCCTCTAGCTCCAACGTCGCTGGTTCAAACCTACCCACGACTGATGAGGCCCAACAGGCCGAAACATGTCTCGTGGTGGTTACATCTGTTGAGATTTGATAAATTTATCAATTGCCAGGTTACTTGTCTAAACATGTAATGAGTAGCGCCTGCGTGAAGCGCCTCAATCTCGGATGCGGTATTAAGTGATTGCAGAAAGCAGTCCGCCCTCCACGTGCCTGCGTTAAAGCAGTGCCTTCCTGGCTAATTCACGCTCTCAACAGATGGTCCGGTGGCCTTGTGGTTAGAGGGTATGCTTGCACGTCCTCTAGCTCCAACGTCGCTGGTTCAAACCTACCCACGACTGATGAGGCCCAACAGGCCGAAACATGTCTCGTGGTGGTTACATCTGTTGAGATTTGATAAATTTATCAATTGCCAGGTTACTTGTCTAAATATATATATATATATATATAAAACCAAAAAAGCACTCAAGGAAAAGTCAGAAGTATCAGAATTCCCGACCGGTTTCGTCCTGATCTAAGCAGGCTAGTCATGGTAATGAAAATGATTTATTCAGACTCAAATATACATAAAATGAAACATAGAAATTATCCTATATTTAACTGAGGTCTTAGTAAAGAAATGAAACCAGTCTCCTTCTTCTATAGGCTCCCATGAAAAGTACTACATTTTGAGAAGCAAGGATAAAAATCTGTACAGTAGAAGTGAACTTGTTTCTAAGTGCAGACTCAAAAACAGATATTTGCTTTGCAACTTCAGAATGACGCGATGAACAGTGCATGCTTCCATAGCTTTTCATAGCTTTCCACATTTCATAGCTTTCTATCTTTCTTTACTTTAATTTGATTGATGTACAATGATTAGTGTTACCGGTATTGTTGCAACAATTTTGGGTATGAAATTCATTCGGCTGATGATTGTGTTATAGGACGCATGAAACTCTGAGTACCGAATTGGATGTTTTTTGTTCATAAAAATATTTTGGGTATTGATTATATATATATATATATTTATATATATATGTGTGTATGTATTACGACATCAGAGTCGATGCAGCGAGAGAATCAATTTCTCACTAGGAGTTTCGGAGTATAAAAATCTATTTGCATTGCAACGATAACGATATCTTAGTAAGAAGCATGATAAACTATAAAAATACGACCCCTGATCGAATTTACTAATTGACGGTGTCGACAAATGCATCTCACATGTGATGAAAAACTTAGACGAAGTTATAACTCGTTATCGGTGCCTAGTCAGGAATATCACCGATACTTAGTACATCATCATTACCCACAGAGTTCACTGAATCATCATTCACTGGAGATTCAGGAAAATTTCAGAGAGTTCACAGTTCCTGGTTGGAATATTCACATAGGGATGTCTATTTATAGGTAGTGTCTGTTTAGTCAAATTTCTAGGTGATATTTGCCTACTAAAAGTTGCTTGCTTTGAGTCATCACGAGTCCACGGATTTGACCAGTGTGTTTCCTGTACCTTATGTTTTATATTTCTTGTGTTCAAGATATAACCAAACTCAACCAAAAAAGCAAACGTGCTAACTTGTTTGAAAAGTTGTTCTTCCCTTGTTTGGTGATGATAAAATCACCCTCAGTGAAATTGTGCTCACACCTTGGGCGTCGTCTTTTGTTTGCGCAGTTTGCGCTACGTTCTGACGTAGTTCTGTGCTACAATAAATTCCCGATGTCAGTCATTATATTATCATCGGTAGAAATCATGCACAAATTTGTTTTCATCTTGTAAGTAAATAAAATCTCAGATGTTGATTTCTCAGTTGAAGTGTGTTTAATAGAAATTACAGTTTTGCAAAAACAAATTCAGCTTTTCCTGTGACCTATCACCATTTACAAATATCAGCATTTTCAGTGACTTTATACAAATTTTTACAACTTTCACTCTACTACACTGCTACTTTGTGCGTGAAAATTAATGAATATCTGCACCAATGCCAACACACCACTACGCAAGAAACTTTCTAATCCGTGATAATGAATTGTGGACGCATTATCTGTTATCAAAATCTTACCATTCCCAAACATAGAATATCTGTGACTCAGAAAATGAATAATTTTCTTTTGAAGTAACAGTTGAGGGTTTACACAAGTCGTAGAAAATTTTGATAATAAAAGTCAAGGCCTATAACGTAAAAGAATTCAAGTTCCTGTTCGAAGAATCCAAAATTAAATTGGTCACTTAAGATCAAGAGACAGTTGATGCACACGCCTTTGTGAACATTGTTGGGGACTTGAACAGGTGACTCTCATGAGGATTCATGACAACAACCACACTGTTTTGTGTTTTACTCTTATTCCACAAAAGAATTCTAACATGGCCACCAGAAAACTTCTCGAATGTGAGATTCTACATTTTGTGATGTCTATATGACCTTCATGAACTAAGTCAACAACAACACGGTCCTTAAAATGACCGATGCAATGATTTTAATCATATCTTAATAACAATATGGGAAACTCAAGATAATTAATTGCGCGCATTCCAATATCTTCTGGGCCAGATCCGGAACTCGTTGATTTCCTATTAGGCCTGTCATTATCCATCAGTTTGATAGCTTCTTGTATTTATTCATCAGACTGTGTAGTTTCTTTCAACTCACTCAACGACACTGGAATCGAACAAATCGTTCTGCAAACTCACAGCAGAGAGTTGTAAGTGTGAGTCGCAATTCAGTTGTGGAATCCTAGACAGAGCATCAGCTACATGGTTACTCTTACCAGGAATGTATTAGACTTGATAGTTGCACTGCAACAGTCTAGTAGCCCTCCTTATGACTGTACATGGTGCTGTCCCTACTTCAACACCGATACACAACAGTTGTCGCAAACACTGATTGATGGTCAGTTCGGATCGTGAAAGGTCTACCATATAGGTAATGATAAAGTTCCCCCAAAACCGCAAGAAACTATTTCTGAAACTGAGTAAGTAGCCTACGCTCTTTGTCTCACAATTTCCAACTGAGAAAATAAATTGACCTACCATTTCCACAATCATTCTGCTGAGAGTAAATGGCAGAGATTCCGTTGCCTGAAACATCACAAAGTTAGAAATGTTTTAGTATCTACATGGAGATCAAAATAAAGCCAAAGGTATGGTAAGTGCGTTAAAACAGCATTTTCAAGCTTTCAGGATGCTTTGGTATGATGAATTTCAGACCACGTAATAACCTTATCGTTCAGAAGTTTATATAAATTTGATGCAATCCCTGAGGCATTCGGAATGAAATTTCATGTAGAAGTTCGATTATGCCCATTAATGAACGCAGTGATTGTTTTATCATGTGGTAAAATTCGGCTTCTAAAATCGAGGACTAGACTGTAATCGAGGAAGCTCCATCTGATCCTTTGCATCCTACCCAGAAATTGTACATGTTCACTGGCTGTAATTGGACATTGTCTTACTACAATTGAGCAAACCACCCGTATATCTCTCAACTGAGTAAGAATTAAAATTCAAATTTCGGTCATCGTTCATCCGTATTTTTCCCACACACTTAAAATGTCATCCAGATAACTGACTGTATTCGGAGAGTGTTTCAAAATGTTACGATATGACTTTCATGTATGTCAAAGGCATCGGTATTGTCCATACATGTTCCATATTGCATTTTCAATTTTCATGTGACATGCATTTGATTTGTATTGACATTATATTGACTTGTATTGGCATTTGACAAAAGCTAGAGTATTACAAATAATGCAATGAAGTAAAAATCAGTAGATAAGTGCACGGAAGAGGTAGAGACAGTGTTGCGTACAACTCATGCATAATCAAGTTATTCCACTTCTGCATGTATGATTGTATGTAGGTTAGAACAGTCTCAGAATGGGAAGAGAGTATCCAAATATTAGATAGATTTTGTTACAATTAATTAGAATTTATCATTGAAGTTCATAATTTATACACACACGTCTTTGTGTGCGTAGGACGTTGTTTTGATTCAGCGATCAAAATTGTTATGTCATACTGCTAGGTTTTATGAAGCTAATTTGCCTTTCTCCCTCAAATTTTCGTCGATATGGATAAAAACTTTCACCAATATAGGAATTTACCGTCCAATTTATTTTGAATCATTTTATATTTGACATAGCTTCAAATATGATATAATTTCTTATCACATGTTTTTATATTTTGAGAAGACCGTTCATTGCTATATCAGCTAACAGATATTCGGGTTTATAGTTATGTAACTCTCAACTGCTTCTCTTATGATTATGCATTTATCTTAAGGTTTTACGTTCAACTTAGATTTCATATTAGCTTTAAAGTATTTTTTATCTCAAGATGCAATTTTCATTCCATGGCATTTATCGTTGAAGATCCATGATAATTGAAAAGAATAACTTCACAAAAATAGTGCAATCCTTTACTTCATTTCACTCGAAAAAGATAAGATAGGAAATAATTTCTTGATTTAGTTTCTTGATCAGCTGGTCACTTCACTCTCATATCTTTCAATGAGCAATCCATTAAGACAACATCGAGCAAATGATGCCACATCTTAAAGATTGAACTCCGTCATCCATAGCTTTTGAAATAATTGTAGCAATTTAGCATCTTTTGATGCACTGATATCTGCGATATCTTAAGAATAATAATGACGAAGTCTGTGTTGAAGTTAGCGACTATTTCACAGTTGATCCTAAGCAACTTATTTTCAACAGAAACGTGGAGGTCGCACATTAATTCCTGCATTAACTCCGTCTGCAGTGATATCTTCGATTTTATTCTCTTTCAGTGATGTCATCACCATTGAGATGTAGGAATGAAGAACTTTTGGTGCAATTAAAGGCTGGACAAGCTGCGGTTCAGGCTTCATTTAATCGTCTTCACACTAAACAGTCTTGTCAACAACTCGGAGACTGCTGTTGAAAGTAAGACATAGTACCTAGTGTATTGAAATAGAAAATTATGCTTGCGTGACTTCTACCTTCTATATTTCAGGTGTCAATGCTTGCAAGAGCAAAGAAATCTCGAGATAAAGGGAGGTCTACAAAAAGCCAGGTCGAAATTAGCTGCAAAGATGGATTCAGGTCATTCAAAGTTCGACTCCTGAAAGCCAAAGGTGTTTCTATTGTCAACTTGTCACCCAAATCACTACTGCGGGATCTTGCAAATGAGGAAAGAGAATTATGACATTAGCTGCACCAATGATCTCACAGATCCAACTATTGATGATTCTCTATCCACAACATTGCTCGAAGATGTAGGGAATCTTAGGCGTCCGAAAACATAGTTGAAAATGTTGATTTGGATGATAGCCAAGGGAGTGCGATCTATTCTACACCGATCTGTAGTAACAACGAAGAACGGTAAGTCAGTTTATTCAGTTGCCAATTAATATTTTGACAAATATCAATTTTAAGTAGTATCGCTCAATTTTAACTGTATGGCAAGTAGTGACTGAAGTAGTATCAAGTCGCAATTTCTCATTTAAGCAAAGCACACATCGGAATTTGGTGTATAATTTGTAGATCATTTGAATTGGTTAGAGATATCTTTACTCTATTTTGCTGTTTTACATATTGTGAAATAACATAGGAAGTATATTTTTCATGATTGAGTCTTGGTAAATATGACTCAAGGAATTTTCTTCACCAAAGTCATATTTCAGTAGCAATTTATGTGAAGTTGGGATATAGCAGTTAGTACCTTTCACTTGTTCAGCCGCTTTCGTGCATTTCTTTTAAGATCTTTTTATCCTTCCTCCACTTCTAGGCGATGACATGAATGTATTATGAATTCTACTTCGCACTGAATCTGAGATGGAAACCAAATACAATTGCAAGGAATAGACTTATGACATCGACATATTCGACGCTGTGACCTCTACTGGCTGGACTCTGTCCTTCTTTCAAATGCCTGGGGTACATTTCAGTCAATAGTGACTCTATTTTATTTTTTGATAGATGCTAATTTTTCTCTAATGTAAATTTAATTTTTGAGGCTGTGCATCTTAAATGTACAGGACCGCGCTTGGTTGGGTTTGAGCGTCCAGGATTTAGCGGTCGAAACGCAATCGTCCTGACCAAGTTCCTGTTGATGACCTCTTTACAATTAGTCAAATAATTTGTATGCATATTTTGTAGAATTTTTTCACGTTTTAGCTTAGGGAACTAATATTAATTCTCCTGCACACCTGGTAGATTATAGATAGCGTAATCCCGCTGTGTTAGCTAGATCTGGTATTTTGATTAGAAACAGACCTGTCCTCTTATCATCTGAATGGGCAGACCGTTGAATAGAATCTTTTCAATGTATAAGTAATTTTGAACAGAACGACTTACTCGCCAATTCATTACACATGAGGAGAGGAGAACCGTAGTTTGTCCTTCTAGTAAGTATTTTAAATTTTTAGACATTTTAGGATATAAAAATTTTCTTCTAAATCATAATTTTCACCTAGTCGGTGGCTTGTTTTTTTTTAATTTTTAATTTTGTTACCTTGACTCACTTTGCTACGTTTTCTACCATTTCCTTTCTTTCAAATCGGTGGGATAAATTTTTGACAGAGTACCTAAATGCTTATAGTTGAACAGACATGTATCATCAATGTATCGGGTGGTATTAGATGACCGTCTAGCTAGTCTGAACTTCCTATTCGGGAACAATGACTTCATAAAAACAAACTCACAGTGACACAATAACAAATCAGCCGATAGGGGATTGTATTTACACAAACATATACGCATTTTACTTGCTTAAACGCTAAACCGTCAAAAACAACAAAAATCTTGAGGATGACAAGCTTCATTGCGGCTTTAGACTTTTCTACAAACTAAAACAAATATAGTTCTTGTATGTTTTATCAGCAAAGAAAGTGTCTTATTTAATGCAACATGGAGGAATTTTCATGACGTGGAGTTGAAAACCAACTCGATAATCTAGACAATTGCACTATAATGTTTGCATGGTTAAGGTTTTTTCTCATACAACGTAGAAAAGTCGAATACTTTTATTGAAAGGACTTCGCTATTAAGCCTACTCTTATTTTCTATATTTGAAAACTCTTTCAATCAATTATATACTCCAAAAGCATCGAAAGTCATTATTCATTTTTACAGTTTCACGATTAAGTTTAAAGAAGTCTCTTATCAGCGTGAGGCCCTTATTTAGAACAATGGATTGTGTGCGTGTACATTTGCGCGCTACTGCAATTAGCTTGAACTTATCAGGAAATCTATAAAACTTAGGGACGCAAAACAAATTAAGCAACTTCTTGCAATCATCAGAGCAATTCATGCTGAAAGATTTAACCGTCAAACCGCAGAATTATATTCATTTGCGCGCGCTTCGGTTTCCTAGAAAGAAGGGTTATATGTAGCCTTAATATCGAAATGGCACTTCACAGAATTAGACAACTTGCTCCTTCTCGAATAGATCATTTGTGCATCGCTTGCTATTGGAAATTGCAGGCAATAAGCTGTCAGCAGAGGACATCAGAGCCAGTGAGAGATGCTTGCGTGCTGTGATATCACTTCAAAACACGCATCGTCTGGCTAACATTTGATTCAGTGTATGCACTGTGTAGTAAGGAATGCTGAGAAGACGATGTTGAAATCATCAAGTGAACCAATTTTCCTACGCCTGCTACTTTTGTAAATAATGATCGGAAGGGCCAACATTATGGAGAAAACTTGTTCGCAATGATCTGAATTCTTCAAATCTGGAGGAATTGTGGCAATCAAAGCACTTTGCTTGAACTCACATTAATCCGCAAGCAATTTTTTTTCCTATCTCTGTAAGGCATAAGGAATTCTTTTTTGCCCACTTACTAAGTTATTCGATGTGCCGTCGATTTCAAATTAGTCACACTTCTAGCAAACCGAAGCAGATAAACTAAATATTTAATTCTGTGAGTATACCAGTGTCTACAGTTCCCAAATTTTATCGAAAGAAACAGCATATATATCACATAGCTCATTGCCTTGCCCCAACTTTGTATATCGAAGCGTAACTCTTCTGCCATGAACGAAATTACTAGCCGCTCTATCAGGAGGTTCAATAGCAAAATGATCATGTAGCTACATGGTTCATACTCTCGTTGAGCGATCCTATCGATGCAAACTCTCGTTAGAAGACGTTTTCACTATATCAATATTTAATCCGCTTGCCAATGAGGATTATCACGGTCAATCTAAACATTTTGGACATTTTGTTAGCATGTATACACAAGAAACCAAGTCAGCTTTTATACGATTCCATGGTAAAATTTGCGGGATGCGAAATTTAGTGCCACGTAACATAACATCAGATGAACATCATGAATCTCATTCTAATAAGCAGTTACAATAAGTTCATATTGACAGTTCATAAAAGTAGGTGTGCTAAAACAAATACAAGAGGAAGTTGAAATGTTTCCAATATCTGATGGCGACAAACGAGATAGCAATTTACTGTGATGAGAAATACGTGAAGATGTCGACTTCGCAAGTTTGTAGAAAATTCTTCGGGTGAGCGCGTTGAAACTCGCCTGGCAAAAGACGATTTTTTTTATTATCTAAAATAGACGGAAGATTCAAACACTTAATATTTATAAAATTATAAGACACAACGATAATAGCCGTTTTGACATCTGTGTCCTCTTTTGCTGCTATTATTACCAAAAACAGACAAAAAAGCTGAAGTAACGGCATGCATATCACCCTTGAGAATGGACAAATTCTGGAACAATTTGCGCAATGAACTTTTGGAAGTTTTCTTAAATAACAATAAAAATAAAAAAAAATTGCAATTATCAAAACACGATTGTAAATAATAAAAGAGGGCGATGCTTTCTGGATTAGATCTATGAACTGTTCTACCAGAGCGTCTTCTACCATGACTTCTCCTCTTTCGTGGAAAAGATGATGAACAAAAAGGCGCTATATCTGCAGTATCGTTAGAAACACGTCCTTGGCGAAGTAGTCTATCATTCAGACCCAAAGGATACAGTACTCAGAGCTTTGATGCAAAGTCTTTATTAACATCAAATACACTTTTGGCCACATCAAATATCATTTGCGAAGTCAGCTTTTTTTACGTCACTACTCCCTGTTGGGGGCTTGGACGGTGCTGACATAGTCAGACTTATGGAGCGTTGTAGTACTTTTAGTCCGGATGCCCTTCCTGACGACTTCCAATGACACCTTCGGGGCTCGATCTATAATTTGTAAACTGGCATCAGAAGTGCTGACAAAAGTAGATTGACCATTTATTTTAACTAATTGAATGACGATGGCCATTTAAGTGACAATGTAGTTCCTGTCTGGTCAGACCAACATGCTGCACTCCACATTTGATACAAGTAATGAAATAAATTACAAACTTAGTTTTACAATAAAAATTGCCGGTTTTGTTAAATACAAACTTGCGACCGGTTCTAGAAGACTAATATTACTTGTGCATTTGCAATTCAAACTGATACGATTCTACTGAAGTTAAGGACACCATCTAATTTGAGAAATGAGATGGTTTCGATTTTGAATTACACTGCAAGTTGTGCTGTTGACTGTTAAACAGAAATACTCGGAAATTTTTTATTGGAGCGATATTTTGCATCTGTGACTCCATTCTGAACTTACACATGATGAAAAGAAATGTTTGTTGTAATCATCTTATCTTGAATAACTTGAGAATGGAGTCACAACCCCGAAATATCGTTCTAAGAAAAAGCTTTCATTTTATTTAACAATCAAAGGCAAGGTTTAAAGTATAACTCACAATTGATCCAAAATTCATTCAAAATGCTGCTTAAGGAAAATCAGGTCTGTGGGTTGATCAGCATTTAGTTGAATACTGAGATATTTGTGACCTTGCACAGCAAGCCTGATGCAACTTTGAACTTTCAGACTCCCACACGGGTTCAGTTCAATGTTGGTGACACAGAGCGCTCTCAATCGACTGGAGAAAAATGCACGAAGAATTCTTCAATGCTTGGATACGACTGGATCGCTGGAATGCTGGAGAATTGTGGCAAGATGGAGGCTTTGGAAAATACTGGGGAATTTTTCGAAGAATTGCGACAATTTCGTCGTCAAAATAAAGAGGAATGCGTAGCCAGAGAATTCCGACAGTGAGTACATATTTTAATCAGGAACCTTATTGATGTTGCGTAGTTCAGTGAGCATTGCCATTAGGTGGTAGGATAGCTCAGTTGGTTAAGGCCCACGCTTTAGTGCTGAGGTTCAGAAGGTCCATGGTTCGAGTCTGTCCGCCTTGGAAGGTACCACCGCTCTCACCAGAGATAGCTAACCCTCTGCTGAGCGCGGTGTGGAGACTGCCCTAATAGCATGGCTTTGCGTCTTGGGCCGGGATGAGTAAAAAATTGCTATCAAAGATAAGACGCAGGAAAGTTGCTCGATATAATTATTTTTCACAGGAGCTTAGGTCAGCAAAGGTCAATAAAAAGTCAATATCTGTATATATCATGTTATCGGAAAATGTAATGCATAAGTACACAACTTCCCTGTTGATTGATTTAATTTAAAGAGAAAGAACACAAGACCAATAAAAACATATATTGGAAAGCTTTCGAAAAAAATTTTTTCTTCAATCCTAATATAAACAACAATCTTAAACCAAGCAAGTTTAAGATTGTTGTTATGTTTGGATTGAAAAGACTTTTGTCGAAAGCTTTTTTTATGGAATTGTCTTCTTTTTCTCTAAATAATTCAGGTCAATGGTGAACCGTATCTATGACCAAGTTAAGTATATTTGTTAATGGAGTGTAGCATTTACATTGTAATTACCGATTTATTATCATGGCTCCCTATCTAATCTTTGAACGCACGAGAGCACCTTAAAATGGGTGTTTAGTGTGTATTGGCTAGTGACACACCTGAAATTATAGCGGATAATTTAGGCATTACTAATTAATGTATATCACTCTGTTTTCAGTGAATCGCTGATAGAGGACGTTTTGCATGACCTTCGACCTGGTCAGCGGCCTGATATTCAACCTTATAGCGGCCAACTTACTGTTGATCAAATAATGGATGCTAAAGATAATGAAGAACGTAAGTAATTAGTCCTCAAGTGTTTCTGAATCTGCACATTGTAAATAGAATATTTTCTCTTCCAGCTATTTATTCATATACAGTAAATGAGCGGCTGTTTCCAATTCCTGTTAACGCTGACACGGAGAACAGGGTGCCAGGAACTCCCGATGCATCCCAAATATTAAAGTAAGTGATCCATGGACTTCTAATCTACGTACTCATCTGAAAAGACACAAATCTATGTCAAGCGATTATTTTAGGTACAGCTATTAATAACGGAAGAAAAAGTCACTCTATTTTTGCAATGAATAAAAATGATTAGAATTAAGTACACAAACTCGGTTTGTGGATTTTTTGAGAACTTTACAGTGAATACCTTTGGCATTAGCGAATATGAGGCGACACATTCGTGCGATCAATAGAGCTGGTAGGAATGAGGAAGTGGAATAACACCAAATCAAGGGCTGGTCTTTTAGATTTGCCGATTTAAAGCGAAGATATTCGAGTTGGATGAGCGTTTCATCCCCACGCGAGGCGAGTTCATACCAGATTCGAAAGATAAATTCTCCTCTGAAATCCGGAACCCGAAGATCTTCAACTGCCTTTCTATATAATAATAATAATAATCTTCATTTCTTGACTCACAATACAAAAGTAATTCGGTGAGTGCAATTGCAAAAACACAGAAGCGCGTTGCAGGCGTATGGTCACAAGAAGTCGTTGGATTGATGCAGGGGAAACACACTGCACACTGCCACACTTTATAAACAGTCTTAGATGCTATATCTAAATGTAGGCATTTCTCCATTACGAGGAGTTTTGTTACTCGTCAGAATTAAACTAATTTGGTTAAGCTAATCGCGTTTAAATTACTGAGTGCGGAAACTCGACGTTAACGACTTAGTGATGTTGATAGAACAATAGCAAATATTTAAAATTGTCTGAACAGACATCTCAGAAATATAGGGCCTAAAATCCTACGTGTGGATGTTGCATGCCGCACAGCTTCTGATAATTTACGACAACTGAACAATAAATGGAAAAATGATGCTGAGTAATTATTAGCCGAATATTATCTATTCGTCCATGAAAGCACGACGCGGCGTAAACGCTATCTTTATGAAAATTAAATTTTTGCATATTTGGATGTGCATCATTTTGTTCTTCGGTTTCAACACGGCTGCCTTCGTGAAAGGAAAGTAATATGAAATCCTCTTTCTTCCCTATTGAAAAGTTATGAATTGGCGCTTACAACAATTGGGGCGAATTATTTCAGCCGTGTTTTTAAAGTGTTCTTCACACACGAAGGGAAATTTGAGTGTGCAAATCTACAACTTGCGCTTAGAAATGAAGTAGCACACTGTTCATGTGTGTTTTGTATAGCAAATGCTTCGACTTGTGTTGTGTGACGTCTGTCGCAGGCTGTGAATCATCTTTCATACTGAAAAAGCATTTTGATTTTCAAGAACCTTTTCAGTCGCTGATTTCTGCAAAAAAGAGGTCAATTCATGAAGGAACCGAACTTGAAGATGCAAACTTGAAGCCAACAATCATTAACCGAATCAGAAGGGAATGCCAGTGTTGCCACTCAGGAAAATATTGTATCTCAGCGGAGATAATTTTAGAAGATGATCAATTCCCACATACAAACTGAATATAATTGATAAATTCCTTAACAGTCATATCCTTGTTATTGACATATTGCCTATATCTTTGTACGAAGTTATCAATGACTTAAAGGGGATTATCAATAGGGATACTTGGGTGCATTCTGACCATACTCGACGAGATGAAATCAAAATTATCATCACAAGAAATGCTACGTAGGATAGTGATTTTGTTTAAATTTCTATCATAGAAGTGCTGTTTAAATGAGCCGGTGTTATAGTTCTCTCTCTCCCTCTGTCTCAGTTTCCTACCGGAAACTAAAACCATGGTTTAATATTCCGATAGGAAAATTAAACCCAACATTTTTAAGTGTGTTTTAGTTTCCCACTGGTTTTCCCCTGGTGTTGCGGCTTCTAGTTTCCTAATAGGAAAATAAAACCTGGTATCATTTTCCTACTAGGAAGCTAAAACCATGGTTTTATTTTCCGATCGGAAACTAAAACCTAGGGAAACTGAATCTCGTAACACCGGTACAAGCTTTACTAGCTCATCTAAAATTTGACCACAAATCCAATATATTGGTAATAGATGCTACGGGTCTCATGTGGATTATTATTATTTAACACATAATTGTAAATGCGATCAGGTTCGGGTTCCCAGTCCATATATCTATAGGAAGCCTAAAACCTCTCAATATATTCTTGTGCATCAATTTAAATTTTGTTTCCTCATAGGGTCAGTTATCCCCAGCTATCGCCTGCAACCTCGGCCATCTCGACTGCAACCTCACAGACGACGCCGCTCTATCGATGAGTCGGACTCATTCTCCCTTATCAGTCATTGCCAAGTTGGCTTTCATCCTGGTCCACTCACCAAAACGAAATCTGCAACTCCAGCCGATCTCCCATCTAACGCGGACGAGGAAAACGCACGGAAGCGGCGTCCTCCGAGATCAGAGAAGGAAGCTGTTGCTTCTATTCGCAGGAGCATTGATAAGCCAAGAAAGGTAAGCTATGAGCATTTCATTTTTTGGTTATCGCTCTGAATTAGCAATCTTAATAGTAATTAAGTAATTATAATCTTAATTGTAACTCTAGTTTTCATGTTATGCTGTTTGGTGGTTAGATAGTTCAGTTGGTTGAAGGCCACGCTTCGGTACGGAAGTGCTTAAGGTCCAGGGTTTGAGTCTGTCCGCCTCAGTAGGTACCACTGCTCTCACTGGAGGTTGCTAACCCTGACCTGGTGAGAGCTGCGAGTGTATGAAGACTTCTCCATCCTTAGCTTGCTAGAATGTGCCTTGGGTGGGGAAAGGATGAGTAAAAAGAATGTTGAAAAAATGATTTTGTGAGTGAGCAATTCTTCTTAAAAGAGTAATTTGGTCAAATGCTTGGCCGCACGCACACTTGCGCCACTCAATGTCGCTTCCAGTGCCTAAAAACAAGGGCAACACAAACTGTTCCCTAAAATTCCAGAAACCTGCCATTGCGTGACCAAACAGGATAGCCATCAGATTCTGCAATATAATGCGGTCGAATTTGCGTGGATTTGACCTTCAACGAAAAAGAAATTTATTAAGAATCCCATTATGTCGAAATGCAACCTAAAAAATGCTTTTTTCAGTCGAACATGCATGGTGTTTTGAAATTTTCTAAATTTCAAAATTTCTTAAGGCAAAAAGAAAAACATCTTCATTATTAAACTGAATGACGGTGCAATGAGAAACTGCAGTTTTTCGCTGTACAGTTTGACTTTGTTAGCACAAGTGAGTTGCTTTATCGATTCTTCTTTATCCACTGACTGATTGGCGACCAATGAGGGCTCATGAACGTCATTGACTGACAGAGAACAGAACATGAATAGACGATGAATATTTAATACTTCAGAAAACCATTCTCGCGTTCGACATTTTGTTATACGCAAGCTTCCGGGCGATTCACTCGTATTCAGGCAGTCAGAGGTAAAGGTGAAGCCATAAAACAACACCAGTCAGTCAATCACAGTGCCACTACTGAATTTCTATTCGACTACCGGTACTTATAACAAGCAACACTTGACAGAAAGGTATTATTCAAGTTTAATTGCTGTGTACTGAAATTCAAAGCTATTCATGCTACTATCAAGCGGAGTAGAAATATGAAAGAAATAAAGTGTGAAATTAGGAAAAGTTACTAAATAAGGAAATAGATTGCTGAGAAAGCAATCAGTCTACGATAGATCAACTTGCTCTATGGAATAGACTTTCATCTTTTATCCACCAAATATCCTTTATCACGATTGAACGTTTCAGAAGTAGACGATGTGATGATTGTCATACGATTACGCTGCAGCTTCAGATGCTTGCTTGTCAATGTTTCGGACGAATTATTTGTCGTTAAGCTCTATTATCACAGTCCTGATAGCAAACTTCGATCCTAATTTCAAGAGTCTTGTATTTCGCTTGAATTATAGCTTATGTTACTTGGGTTGCCCTACTAATAATGTATTCCAATGAAGGTTATCACAATGAGCCGTGTCATTAAATATGTAGCACTGTTGACGAATGAATGAATGTTTTAACGTCACTACTCCTCCCTGTTGGGGGCTTGGACGGTGCTGACATAGTCAGACTTTTATCTGGAGCGTTGTGATCCTTTAAGTCTGGATGTCCTTCCTGACGACTTCCAATGACACTTTCTGGGTTCGACCTCTGGACGGACAGATTGCTAGGCCAAACACTTAGCCACTGTGCCACGGAGACCTTCAAATCTAATTGTGTAGAAAAATGTGATAGCAATATCTGTCAGAAGCTCCCCAGTAAATACAACTGTAGCATGCACTGTCAGTGGTGGACAACGCGTGGCCCGCCGACCCATGTTGGGTGACCCACCACCGATTCTAATATCCAAAGTGGCCCGCGGACATTGTTTGAATCGATAATGTGAAAATGGCAGTATCCGACTTTGACCTTTAAAAGGCTGGATATTGATCTTCTTCAGAATTTGCAAAAGCATTAACTAATGATTTATTTAGTAATATGATGGCACAAAAATTCTCATTCGAATGCTCAAACCATGTTCCACTCGAAATGAATATCTTCTCAGCATGAATGTAGGCGACATAGTCATCAACTGCATGAATGAGTTTTGTCATATTACCAATAAAGTCATATTACTACAATTTAGTAACACAAAAAAAGGCTTCCGGAATTAGTTTTCCCTATTCACAGTTAATTATACATAAAGATATTAAAATGTAAAATACATTTCCTTAAAAGACATTTTAGTTGAATAAACTGCTTCTGCATACATACACAAATACAATTATGCCATGTGCTTCCACTATGTACATGTATAGTACATCATCCCTTAAAATTGCGCTCAAAATCATTTAATGAATGAATTTTGAACATACCTATTTCTGCCTTTTAAAAATTGGTGGCCCGCCATCCAACTTGGTTGCCCACCACTGCACTATGCATGCGGCATATCGCCTTTCCTGTAGATTGTAGATTATGCAATGATTTTGCATTAGCTCCATGAATCGACCCTTTGGCGTTCCGTTGAAGCATTTTTAATGTAGACAGCAGTGCCATATCATATTGTCCAGCGTCACTTTGATCGTTCTTTTACTATAGATGACTTTGACGTTGATATCAACAGCCGCTTCAGCAACCCTATTTATACTAGGGTGAATTGCATTAGGATCCATTGTCCATCCATTAACCAGAAACAAGAATTGATGAGATTTCATTATAATATCAACCACCGCTTGCCAATGCAAGCATGTCCATGAATAAGTCCGCGGTAAACGAAGCGCCGGACATTTTTTACTTTATTCTCCAAATAGCAACGTCGCCATAGCAAATGAGTTTCTTTTGATCTTTTTTCTAAGAGAAAAATGGTCACATACAGAAATTTTGATACCGTGTAAAGTAATTAATCAGCATCTTCATAATTTCACCTCAAAAGAGATTAGAGGTTGGCAATGCTGAAAAATCAATTGCCAAAATCGAAAGTCAGTGGGTCATTTGTGACTTATTAATATCAGTTGAGTGCATTAACTTGTATGATAAATGGAGGATTGATAAGTCTTCTTCTTTTTTGCTATTAGATGCAATGCTTTTCTTCTTTTAAAATAGCCACCAATAGCCTAAGTCATTCTTACTAGCACGATATAATCCGGCTGAAATTTTGACAATTTGATATCCTGTAATATTTTAAAGCATTTTTATGATAACTCATGCTTCAGTCAAGTTTTATTTGTTTACTCTGAGAAATGAAAATATATTTAGATCCTTATGTGGATCGTTCATGACCACACTACTTTGAATTGCATTATGGTTTCGTCCTTGACTTGGTGTATTGGAATCGTTGTCTTGAAATTCGTAGGTTCGGTGACATGACGGTGCATTGATAATGTCAAAGATGCTTTCTCATTTAGATAGTTTGCATAACATACCTTCTTCTGTCGAATTCTCGCGCCGAAAATCTGATATATTTTAGTGCCCAATAAGCGGTCGAAAGAAAAGTATGCGGAACTTCTTATCTAATGCAAAGTTTTGGATATTCTGATCGTCAAAGCGTCGATTTTTTCATAAAATCCCGGACTCATCTACCGACAAAGTTGGTACTGAAAATAGCAAGCTTACTGTGAATGCTTTGTCGAATACATGAAATCCTCGTTATTCAAGTATTTTAACCCCGATTTATGTACTCAGAAATATTCCGTCGTGACTTCGTCTTTACCGTGGTCATTTTTATTGTCTTTCCTTTCCTTTTCTCTGTCTTTGATTCTATTGCTTGGTGTAGCGCGCTTTCAGTAGAGATATTTATGTAAAGCTCATGTACATTCATGCATCAAGTAACAATGTTCAGTTAGATTGTTTGATCAATGCAATATCATGTTCATGTTCAGTTAAAATGATTGTTCAATAATAATTGCATGTAAAGTCATTCCGGTGTGTTCATCAGACGAGAACCGGACGAAAGGCCACGCTAATATATGTCATGTCAAACAATTACTGTAACGTCGTATTATATTTAGCTGCTTTGATATGTTGGGAAACTGCTGATGAACAACACGACGTTAAGTCCAGTTTTCTTAATCATTCGACGGGCTCATAGTTAAATTAGTCACTCACAAAAGGAACTTTTAGGATGCACGAATCGCTGAATCCTGCATGATTTGAGCGACGAGAAACCAAGGCCTTCTGTGAACAGCGTTTTGTATTGTAATGGGAATGACCATTTCTCTTCAATTTCTGGCAGAGATTCGTGCTTGCAGTTCTCCTGTCTTCATTATTGGAGCAAAGTCCATCCACGCGTTGAAATTCTTCAATGATAGTGTTATTTTTCACAGAAGATGGCAGGGCTGACGAAGAGTGGATGAAAATGCCTTCATTTGTCTCCTCACTATAGAATCGATGATGTAAATTGCGAGTACCATCTCCATCAATACAAATAGCTGTATCCAATACAGATAAGTAGCCATCACTGTTTGGGGTGCATACATCAAATTTGATGCTTTGATGAAGAGTATCTACCTCGGAAATCATCGTCTGTAAGTTTGTGTTGTCCTCTGTCACCAAAACACAATCGTCAATATATCGCAAAAACGTGAGAGGGTAGTTCAGTGTTCGTTGAAAAATAGTCGATCTGTAAAAAGAACCCATCACGAGAATCGCAAGTATCAGTGACACTTTCGATCCCATGGCAAGTCCACGCTTTTGTCTATAAAAACAAACTTCCTTCCAAATGAAAGGAATGTTTTGGAGAATAAAAGCAAGAACTTCTGTCAATCTTTCTATAGGAATTTCCCATACCGCATCAGAGAATTTGGTCTTCAATAAATCCGTAACCACAGATAAAATTAGTATATTATTCAATATTAGTATACTAATATTGACACCCAAGAAGCTTGTTTTGCATACGTGTATATAATTTTTGATTATTTTTTTTATTTTGTAATTACGCTTTTTTCTGTACATACATATGTTTGAATCTTTCCTCTTATGAATCTCAACAAGTGACGCTTTGCTTTTATTGTTTAGAGACAGCTTTGTACATAGCTATAGGAGTGCACTTTATCTGTCTTGTATGTGCTTTATGTCAGCTGAGTTTTACGTCATGTCAAAGTGAATGGTACTAGTTGTTGTCGGTCCGAATTGTCTCGTCATTTATTATCCGCCTGAAGATGGAGCAGGTCTGTGCTTCATGTCGCGTGCTGCAATAACATGTAATTTGGCAGATTGGTCTCTTCATATAAACTTTTTCTTTTGATTAAATCATGCGTCTACCTGCTCATGCCTTCTCCGCTGTATAATTGATAAGAATTACACACATCTTAAAATTCTGAAAGCATACAGTCGTTGACTACATTTACGAAGGATGTTTGAAAAGTGAATGTTCCACGAAATCTTGCTGTTTTAAGTTGCACTGAGAACACACACAGAGCGAGTTAACAGTTTGAACTCCTGGGATAGAAATATCCGGACAGTCCTGGGATTTGGAGCACACTAGAAGCTTAGTTTTGGACACCAACGTTGTCATCTGATAATTTTACATTTTCAAGACATTCACTTAGAACGTGCTCTGAAGTCACAGAGTTTTTATCTATCTTTAAAATCAAAGTGATATCGTATTATATCTCTCTTTTATTTTTCAGCCTCCTCTGGACTTAACGCCAAGGCCTTCTCCTCGTGTTGTCGACGCTATGCTCACAAGGAAAGAGATGAATTTGGACCCTTCTGTCACCGCTCGTTGCGAAGCTGTTCGCAAAGCTGGTGCTAGGCACTCAATGAGATTTATGTAATTCTAGCTGGACTGGAATATCAAGAGCCGTCCTCTTTTGTACGGAATTTTTTTTCTCAGTATCATATGAACATTTTATCAAGTATTTGAGAAACTTTATTTTCAGGAATGAAAGTGTAGGATTGTCCGAAAATGTCAGAAAATATACCAAATCATTTATGATTTGAGGCGTTTTTTTTTGTTAAAAAGCTGAGAAAGCTTCATATTGAATAATAGTTGGTTGATGAGAATGTAAGTCTTCATTGAGATGCTGCAATATGGCAAGATTTCGCGAAATTTGCGATACAGATTCCTCAAAATACTGTGAGCTCCACGAAAAATCGCTGCATATGGAGATTACGTCATTAGCAAGTTATTTGCAACCAACCATCAACTCGTAAAAAGTTGTCACGATTTAGTTCAGGGAGCGCGAGTCGCAAAACAGAATATACAGCAGAAACATTTTTTCGCAAATGTAACACTAGGTGACGCCACGCTCAGTTACCGGTACGCGTGATTACACATGAACCTAGACATCCGTGCCTGTGCGTGACATTCCTGCAACATCTGTAGGCAGTTCTGTAATGTAGATTTTGCGTCTCATGTGTCTGTATGTAAGAGGCTAAACCGTGACCTTAATTTCATGCTCAGGGCAGACAGAACATGCTTAGGGGTTCAAGCGGCAACGCATACAACGTACTGTAGACGACAAGTAAACCATAAACCCCGCTCGTATTCATAAACATTACCCATGTTTTGACAGCATCAGATCATGTGATTGCTGACTCTAAGTGCAGCGCGCATACACTCGTAGAAGTATAAGCTGCTTTCAACCACGGATGTTTGGGGTGCTCCGTAATTACGCGTGGCGATGTCACCTAAGTAGGCCTAATGCTTTTTACAAACCTGCGAATCGAATGGTCGTGATTTACGAATCGAAGTATCATTGGGTATCGATACTACAGATCAAAAGTTCGCGAGGAAATTCACATGTTCAAAAGATCTGGTGATGCATAAGGAATGTAACTAAATTTTAATGCACTTTCCAATTATCCAACAGGAATAAACAAATAAGGTCTCATTGTGAAGCCCATTATCATAATCAACAGTGCACTTTGCATTTGAGGATGAGAGCACAGGACAGGCGGGACTAAAATGGCCAGCGGACAATGAGTATTCTATATCATATTTATGCGCAATTTGAGTTTTTCGTCCAGGACCCATTGTTCGAATGAACTTCAAATTACTGGTCACGGTCATTTCACATGTGACAGCGGAGCTCATTCGAGGAAGACACTCGCGCGCACACACTAAGAATTAAGATAAGGATAAAAGTGTATAAAATTGATCGTTGAAGTGACAATGAAATCAGACGCCTTCTATGGGTCTCTCTCTCATTCTGTTTATGATTGTCCGGTCATCGAAGCTCATCTAGATTATAACTACCTAACTTCCATTTAGACCCACGATTGATAGTTTCCGAGAAATGCGAATCTAAGAAAAGTGCCCATATATCCCCACTCCTAAAATGCATCTTCACTATTATTATTTCTGGCATGCATTTTCCAGCTAGAAATTCTCAGAGTATATGAGAGATTGATAAAGAGTTGATGATCATAAAAACGGGCCACCCAAATTGTGTCAAATTTCAATCGATCCTCCTGCCTTTCAATCATATTTTACATTGATAAGCTATACAACATTCGAGAGCTTATGTTCTCAGCTTTTCAATGAGCCATGGTATATTCGTATCCGTAATTACTTTAGGTGGACAAAGGTCAAAATGTGAAAATTGCCACTTTTAGAAATCCCAAATTTTCAATGACAATGAATCAGACGCAAATTAAAGGCTTTCTCAACAATCTTTTGATGTACCGTATTGTTCGTCGAAGTCATTTAATACTTTTACGGAAGTTAATATGATGTTCCAGATTCATTGCATAATTTTCTGTTTCTGCTGATTATTGAAAAGTTGTTTACATCTTCTGGCGCTATAACGAGGTCAATTTCAGGTCTTCAATTCCTATGGTGTCTAGACGTCTGCATAACCAGATCAAAGTGCTGACTCAGATAAGTTGCAAACAAAATTTCCATTCAGTTTTGAATTCATCATTATGTCATGATGACTGATTCGAAGCTTGTAACAGTGCTTTTGAAGGCCAAAGTTACTCATTTTTGTCAGGACAGTCCGAACGGCTGGTTTGCCGAAAAGTAGGCGTACCGACGACCGCCGTCCACAGATGAAAAACTATATTCTTCTCTTTTTCCAGAAAAGTTGGATCCGGTCGGAAAAGAAAGACAAGTTTTCGAACAGATCGGATCTGATTATTCGTTCGGCAAGAAACGATTCTTCTGTCTTGAGGCGAGTTGAGGAGTTCACTTCGACAGCCGACCTTTTCTGCGATACCAGTGAGACGTCGCCTGAAAAGTGAGCACTTCAAAAGCCGTCAGGGATCGAATTGAACACCAACCACAAGAGTTTGAGGCTGAAGTGTGCGATGCAACATTGTCAATGACATTCTCAATGGAATCGAGTTGTTTGGAGTGATGAAACTTCTGTCTGTCTCAAGAAGTCGCGATGACCGTTTGAGAGTTTGGATGAAGTCAGACGCAATTTCTGATCATTTGGCATTGCCTGCGAATCAAAGAGGTGGAAGATTCTTGATTTGGGCTGCGATATGGATAAATGGCTGAAATGAACACCATATCCAAAGGGACAACATGAACTCCGATGGATACCGTATTTCTTTGAATAAGAGACGCGTCTCTTATTTTTTTCAGATCCCTGATTGATGCGTCTCTTATTCAAGGGCGTCTCTTATTTATCAAATGTTCAAGTTTTCATTCTTTCATTAGAAAAAGATGTCTTAGTTTTTTGCTACTATTCTCTTAGGTAACCTTTGCATTCCTCACTTAGGCCTATGCCATGGGCAAATTTCGCCAGTAATTTTTCTTACATATATACGCTTTATCATAATTCAGATATTTTGGAAATGAAAGGAGTTTTATGGTTTGTAGTAGCATAGACTCATCTAATACATTCATATTATTTAGCGTTAATAAGTGCAAAATAAAATATGATAATTATGACTTTTCAGGTTATAATAATAATATCTTTACTGTCTCAACAGATCAAATTCGGTGAGCACATTACATAAATCGAGATATACAAAAAAACAAAGGAAGAGAAGGCTGCAAAAAATGTCGTAAAAATATACATAAAAACAGACTATTTACAAAATCTAATGAACGACTTTCTGAACCGTTCAGTCTTGGTGGCCGGAGGATTCAAAATACAACTACTTCTGGTAGCTCTCACACAAGAACGGATGGAAAATAATTCACGCAAAGGATGCTCTTGATATTTTACAATTTTAGAAAAAAGACTTTCACACGTTTTATCGCAAACAACAGCAAGAGAAAGTTCCTCAACATACGGCAAACCAATAATTCCGTAAGCTCTTTTTTTCTATTGCGATGAGCTTCTTTAAGAAATACTGCGGAAACATAACAAAATATTGCAAAAACATGCGTACGAGTACGTCAAAATAGACCGAATAAATGAAATGTAACACCTTCGCAGTAATACAGTCGGACAGTCCGCACGCCGAAGATTGTACAGAATGAAAAATCTTTTTAGTGCCTTCTTTGTAATATAATCAACATGGCGATTCCATTTTAAATCGTATTTTAATTCCATATTTTAATTCCATTTTAATTATGTAAAAGAAACCTTGTTTACTACAATCAATGCAGGTTATACGGTAATATGATCCTTAATTTCTTATCCTGATGAACCAATCATGTATAGGAAACGATAAAACCGTTGTTAAGCATCATTTCATAAGTCAAAATATACAAAACCCATATAGCCCCATTAAGTCAGTGCCTATATTACTTCGTGGCATGGGGCTAAATGGGTAGGCCCTATTTTGTCACTTTTCACAAAATTGCTTCTACAGTAATTTTTTTCCAATGAATCCTAGAACATCAATACTTTTTGGCTCATGGACACATTGAATCCAGTTTAATGGTCAAAAGTAAATGCGATTAGAAAGTAGATTCGAAATCTAAAACAAATACCAATTTTTTATGAATGTAGGTATTTTCAATCAGAGTAGTTGTAGTAGTATTGTTTGTATTTGAGTGAATGAAAAACATGCATTGCCAGAAAGTTACAAAAATATATAGTTACAATAGAATGAGGTAATTCAAGTAAACAGCAAAAATTATTTCTAGGCAAGAGAATTAACGTAACATGTCATGAAAGGAAAAAATGAGCTTGAACGGGAATGAGTACGGCAAAAGAACGATCGGAATTTCTGAGTATGCGGAAGTTTTGACGGTAGGAAGTCAGACAAAACATGGTCGCTGTTATGACAAATTTTCAAAAACAAATTCTTAGCTAGCAAGAGTCGACGATGTCCAATACAATTGCGGAAACAGTCACATTTGTCATAACTTTCACCGAAGTAACTAATGTTGTGGGCTCGTTTATCAACACGTTCTAGCAAGCTGGAAAGTTTAACATTGACACCACAAAAGCAGGGACAAGCGTACTCCATTATAGAGCGAATGTAGGAAACATATATACTGTGTAGTTCTGCTTGTGAAACAAGGGGGCGTAGTTGTCTAAGAGCATGGAATCGGGAAGATGCTTTGGACTTGATTTTGTTGATGTAGGGAGCAAAGCTGAGATTTTGGTCAAAACTCACACCCAGAATCTGAAAGTTATTCACAACAGTCATGTCGCTCGGAATATCAACCGAAAAATCGCGACCACAAAACATAATCCTTGTTTTCCTTCTATTCAAGCATAGATCCTTAGAAGCACACCATCTCTCCGCATTGTCGATTTCCATTAGTACGGGATTCGTGGGTGAAGTATCGTCGGACAACAAAACTGCAAGATAAATGTCATCGCATATTTTACAACATGCGTACTTTCATAATACGGCGAAAAATCATTTGTATACATGCAGAATAGATAAGGACCTAAAGTCGATCCCTGAATCACACCGGATAGTATACTGTATGCCTCACTGTATTCTCCATCGACACGAACGAAGTTATGGCGATTCATAAGGTAGCTTTCCAACCATGAAACGAAACCGTGTGGTAGACCATCCAATATCAATTTCTTTGTAAGTGAGTTGTGGGAAATGCAGTCAAAGGCCTTTGAAATATCGATGCTTATCAAGGCGATACCTTGAACTGCGGGGTCGTCGATTTTGCTTGACACAAATTCATGCAGCGATATGATGGCGGTCACAATAGAGGCACCAGGGCGAAAACCATGCTGATGTTTATCGTAGTTTTGTATAAATACATCTCGTAAGTTGTTGTAAATGCACTTCTCCATGATCTTACTTAGTGTAGGTAGAATAGAGATAGGTCTCAAATTACCAATTTTAGCAGGACTTGATTTGGGTATTGGAATGGTGACACCGACTTTGAGGCAAGATGGAAAACAGTGCGATTTAATAGAGTTCTTGATAATGGAGCAAACATAAACGGAAAGGAGATCGGCTACCGAATTGGGAACATTGTCCAGAGATTTTGAAACCCCAGGCTTTAAGTTTGACAGGATATTATAAACCCATAACGGAGAAATGTCAAAATCCTAT
This sequence comes from Prostheceraeus crozeri, assembly GCA_907163375.1. Classification (NCBI taxonomy): domain Eukaryota; kingdom Metazoa; phylum Platyhelminthes; order Polycladida; family Euryleptidae; genus Prostheceraeus; species Prostheceraeus crozeri. Next base: position 971,759 of record CAJQUW010004013.1, read on the forward strand.
GGCTCATTAACAAGCATGATCCGAGATGGTGCGAACTCTTCATAATCTCTAGAAACAGATATGTTCACTTGATTTGAGAGGAAAGTCCCGAATGGTGGAGATAATAAGATGCTTATCGCCACAATGTGATAATTGTTCGACCAGACCAGTATTGCGAGAAGAGGAATTTAATGAGTTCACCAGAAATTTTCCAAATACTTTTGCTGGATCGTTTTAGCTTGTCTGCCCAATTGCGTTTTGCACGTAAGATTTCATCTTTGGCTTTTTCTTTCAGCTTGTTGTAGACCGACCAATTACGATTACGGCAAGCTTGCCATTTAGAATTAATAATGCTCTTTGTAATTGGAGTCATCCACTTTTTGTCTGTCGTAGATAGATAAACATACGATAGAGGCACATAAGTATCCACTAATTTGGGTAGACAGCCAAGAATTAGAGAACATTGCTCATCAACATTGGTAGTACTGAGTATCGACTGACCTTCAGTAGTTGAGAAACATTTAAAAGCTTCTCGAAGTTTTAGTATGGATGAAGGACGAAGGTCATATACTGGCACAAGACGGGGACTGGGATTAGAGTTCTGTAGAGGATCAGGAGCTGGAGACAAGCATAATATCTGATGATCGGAGTTGCCAAGAGGCGAATTGTAACACACATTGTCAGCAAGGTAGATGTCAGACAAAAAATCTGACACAAGGATAAAGTCTAATACACTGTTACCGCGAGTAGGTTTGCTAACAATATTTGAAAGTTAAAGTTCTGTGCAAAGATAGCTGGTATCTAAGTTATTAAGATCACCTAAGATCATAACATGGAAGTCATGAAATTGAATCATAAAACTGTCAATGATGTTCACAAAGAAAAGCGAAACTTCGGTATGAGTACACGCATTGAGATTCTACGTATACAGTCAGAACAAAAAGTTTAATGGATTCTATGACGATAGCACATACTTCAATACCTGAGGGTATAGCAACAGGAAGAACAAATTCTTCAAAATTTAAGGTATTTCTAACATAAACCATGCAGCCACCACCTCTTCGGGAGAGGCGGTTGCATCGGAGCGAAGCGAAATGATCAATATCAACATAGAAGCTTGTAACCGAGTCATTTAGCCACGTTTCGGAAACACATACAATATCGGGCAGCTTCATAGAAACAATAATACGCAATTCGTCGATTTTCTTTAGAAGGGATTGAACATGAAGCAACATGAACTTAGGGAAATGCTTCATACTACTACTACAAACAGATCTTAAAATCTTGCATGAAAATTTTGAATTTCATCACGAAGCACAACTTTCCCTTTGTAAATGACGACGTCTTCCTGTTGACTCCTTCTATGCCTTAGCTGATCACGTAAATCTTTGTCAATCATCTGCTGCCGACGCGTTCTGTCATGATTGATGTAAATCTTCTTATAGTTTGCATGATCACGGAGCTTTTTTGAATTACGAAGAACAAGGTGTTTGGTATCATCGGACTTGAACTTGACCAGCGTAAGTCGAAAGCCAGACAATGGAGCCTTACCAAGTCGTCGAATCTCTTCAACATCATCAACGGAAGAACCCAGAATCTTTAGCAATGCGTCACACTTTGACCGATCGAAAACAATTCTGTCATCTTGAGAGCCAGTAGTTGATTCTTCCATTCCAGAAATCACAACGTTCTTCTCTTTGCGAAAACGTTCAGACAATTCTTGAAATAGATCTAATGTTACGTCTTCTTTGAATTCTTTGATATCCTTTAGTTCGTTCTCCACATTCAGTAATCTGACTTTCAGTTTATTGTTCTCCTCAGCAAAGCTGTCCAATTTCAATAAAAGAGGATCAATTGTTTCTTTTGGTTTCGTTTCCAGTAGATCCGAAAATGCACCAATGTCAATTTCACTGTCACAGGGACGTGAAGATGAACGCAACTGCATTAAAGCTTGCATAAGATCACTCTTAGTTATAGAACTCTTTCTTGCAATCAATTCTTCATCCGTCAAAGATAAAATATCCTTGGTTGCGGACATTATGAATCAAGGCTGGATAATGATCCAAAAAATGCGAAAAAAAAGTTTTCACAGATGGGCTTCGAACCAATCGCCTTCCAATGAAATTGCCGACTTGTACTCAATGCGCCAGACCAGACAAAAACCAAATCAGGTGGCAGATCGAACTTGTGCTTAGAATCAGAAATTGACTGACGTGCTATGTCCAGTATCAGGAGCGAATCATTAGATCGCACAACTGCACACAAGAAGTAAATGAGGCACTGATCACTAATCACAGAGGGAATATTCTCCAACAGCGGCGAAGATCGGCGATAATTCCACGTAAATCACACACGATGATGCAGACGATGGCGAGAGGCAGCTTTCCATATAAAGAATTTCCAAAATGGCCGAAAAAGTGACACAATATCTCAGAAATCGATATCACGCGAGAGCGCCAAGATCGCACGTCCACCTTTCAAGACGGTCGCGACAAGTTTTAGTTGAGTAATTTTATTTTGGTAATATTTGCCCTTTGATAATACTGCTACACACACACACACACACACACACACACACTGAATTTGCTGTTATGCTCTGATTGATAATACTCAAGAAAAACAAAATACGAGTATTTCCTTCTTTATTGCTATAGACTACACTGTGATAATGACAAAAGCACCTTTCAATGAGCTATGCAGAACTCATATTTTCCATTCTGTCCAATTATGAATAATTTCAGCAAGTCAATGACATAATAATAAACTTTCTAGAATATATAAAATTAACATCTTTGTCAGACGATCATCCATTATTTACAAAAATCAAAACCTATAAATATCAAATATCTGAGAATAATATAACAATGTACTGTCAACCATGTCAAGAATGTTAGTTTGTAAGTTCCACTTTCACCATAAGAATCAGGCAATTCATGCCCAAGCATTTTGATGATCGCAGTCTTCTGGTTTCTCTGCGCTTTAACACCATGAAATTAAATAATCAGTCCTGCGCGGAAAAACTGAAAACAAAAAAATTATATTTATTCATTTATTGCAAAAGCAAAAGGCCACAAATGGTTCCAGAGAACGCTTACATTGGACCTGAAACACAAATCAATGAAAAATTACACAAAATGGTGTGAGGTCAAACATTTTCAGGCTTCTCTTAAAAATCAAGAGGGACGGTGATGAGTTATGGATAAAGTTAAACCCTAAAAATTACTGACATGTTTCGTGCATGGTCTACATCAATTCGTATAGTTATGCCTACCGAAACATATTTAGCAAATAGCTTTGCATGTCCTTGAATGATGAAACTTACGTTTGCAGCTGCAATCGGGCGTCACTTATGGGTTTGTTCGTTTGGTCATCCTATGGTATTTGCCTCTCACTTTGTCTCCCTTTGATTTTACACATTCTCTGATGACAGAATACGTGGCTTACATTCCGAGTGCCTCACTTTTTTCATCGGTCAAGTGATGTAAATGGCTCTACATATCTCGGATACACAAGAAAATAGATGATTGGCAAAAATTATACAGAATGGCATTTAAATTGAGACAAAGCTAAACGAAAGCTCTTACGAAAAATTGTTATGCAACAGTAAATAAGATCATAGTAGCTCTGTAGTGAAAAGTCTCTCCCACTGTTTTTATCCACTTGTAATTTTGATTAAAAGTTGAAGGTAAAATTATTTGCAAAGGCAGACGTTTCGTGACTCTGTCACTCAGTGTAGAGCGATAGCCTTTGGCATGAAATGTTTTCAGGTCATCTCCTATCATGCATGTGTGTATAATGTGTTCGATCAAACTTTTGATGATTGATTTATGTAGAAATGTAGTCAAATGTGGTTAAAATTGGCCAGAATGTGGTATTTTCTATACTCTTCATAGACATACGCAGGTACATGAGCATGGTAGGAAATGATCTGAAGTACTTTCATGTCAAAATTATGGCTTTAGACTTAATACTTTTCAGTTGATAGAGAAAGCAAAGAAAACATCATTTTTGCCGAATACTTCAATCTGTCTCCCAATGGATTTTAAAACATTTTCCTTCGATTCTGTCTGACACGAAGAGGAACCAGGTAGTTCTCGGCAGTCAAACAGATTCGTGTAGTAGCCATAGAATTTTGCATCATTATGTGAAAGTCTCATTTTCGGCCTAGTTCCCTGCCAAAACTCTTTTTTGCTGCAGAATTAATAGCTAAACTGAACATTTTGGAATCGGTTTTAGTCAGGTTTTGCTCGTCTAGACACGAGCAAAAAGATTCCTTCATTAAGAATCATACAATATTCGCAATTATATGACCACCTGCACATTTCAATTATAGGCCTATGTCACTTTCTCTGTGTCGACCTCAAAGACTAGACAATTCATTTTGCTTCGTCTCGTGAAAATACTACTTTGCTTTAGTAAAGAGTGCTTCGACATCTTTGTTATGACGCACTTTAAGTCCAAAGCTTTCGTATTAATTACACTTTGTCTATTTTCTGAAACATATTATAGCACTTCATTATTTAATGCAGGTCAGCTTTACATTAGTCTTCATCATATTTTATGTGCAATCAATTGATTTTCATAGCACTAAGTAAATGTAACTTGTCATATAATTGACTAATGAAGACGCTTAAAAATGGGCGATAAATAGCTGTTATAATAGTTGGACTGCTAGAAATTCTACAGAAATCTTAGAAATTCACTATACATGTAGTTTAAACTAAGTTGTCAAATCACTCTCTCAGAAATGACAAAAATAATACAATCTGAGCAGAAGCTTTTCATCTCACGTTATACAGATAAGGCACCACATTCTAATCTTTGTATGAGACAGTATAGTTGTCGTCCACATGCTGTCAAAGGAAATTTGTAGTTACATGTAACATGTGTATGTAAGAATAAGGATGAATATAATGTCATGAGGAAAAATAAAGGTAACAGACACAAACTTACCTCCTCCAATGTGAGATGAGCTCTTCTTTTTCCGTGTGAGCAGATATGAAAAATGTCTGAAAGCAAGTATTGATTAGGCAATGTTATTGATGAATCAAATTGAAGTTTAACCTAGGAACTCGTGAATCATATCAATCTAGATAGGCCTACTTTGCCTATTTCATCTACGATTTACTTGGCCAGCCATACCGTTGTCTGTATGAAAGTATCCTAAGATAAATGTTGATTTCTTAGACAATGCTCATGACTACGATGTGCTGCTGACACCATCGAAAGCTCAATTGACACAGCACCTTTTAACAACAATTGAAAAATTGTCGCAAAACCTACTGAGAAATTAGTCAGTGAAGCTTAGAATTCACAAATTAAGTTTGTATTTATCTTGGATGAAATGTTGGGAAAAATTTCGCTAGTTATTAGTTCTTTGACAACATATGGACTGCAGGGTCGCTTACATCAGCGTTCTTTCTAATAGGCCTGCGATCAGGCTAATGGGGTCTCTCCAACAGCTAAATGCAAGCTACGAGTATACATGTATATACAAGTGATACAGTTTTATTGTAGCCTAGCTGTGTATCCACTGCCTTTTTGGAAATTATGGTCAGCAGTCTTCTAACAACATATTCAATCAAAGACGGTTGATTCGGTTTATCTTTGAGACCGAATTTTTGTATCAGTTAATTGTGTTTGCGATGACCATCTCAAAGAAAGGTCCAATTGACTTACTCATTACTTTGACGATGAATGTCAAACAGGAAATGAAAGACGAGAGTGAAATACGATTGTCAACGTTGGAGAAACGATGGATGAACCTCCGAATGAGAGAGTCAGGAACTCTGTATCCTGCAAAGAAATATCGTTGAAATCATGACTGTGGAGTCTTATCAACCTGATAGGATCAATATATGCTTCGACTCGGGGAGCAGTAAAAAACTCAAAGATTTCACATACGGCCTACTCTACGCTTTAAGTACCAATACCAATTCACTTGAATCCAAGGCATAATTCATTGCATTACATATATCTAACGCAAGGGTTAAGTAAGTCAACTCCTGTTACATTATGAATGACTCAATGAATTTAATTGTGTAAAGTACCCAAACACAAGAGAACTTTTAGCTGCATGCATGTGTGAACGTACCATGCGTATTAACGAATCAGTATTCCAACAAATAGATCCACAAACGATTTTTCAGCAAGAGTTAATGCTCTACATCAGTGTTCCGAAAACTTGTTTTTTCCGGCCGGCTGATGTGCGGCCGGTTGGCTCGATCCAAAAATTTGGGTTTTTTGCGGCCTGAAGGGGTCTAACTTAAGAGTTCTCATTGCTTTCATTTCAATCAATCAATCCAAAATCAACTATCCAAGTCTACTCGTCAACGGTTGCACTTGTATAAGATTCGGCGAATCACACACTGACGCATTGAAGACTGCCACACACTGGCAGTGAAGAAGTTCACAAGTTATGTGCGCGCGCTATCTTCAACAACGCCATCGCCTCTACAAAATACAAAGGTGGTTGGCCGATAATGGACAGGGGTTGTCAGGGCAGCGTACGTCCCGTAGTCAGTTTGACTGACTGTCTTGTCTGCAGTTTTCTTTCGATTGGGTGCTTGACTAATCTACGATTCAAAATTCTAACCTAATTTCAATAAATTTTGTTCTGAAATTCAGGTGCATCCAGCACATTGATATTCTTTCTTTCTGTGATAAATCATAATTCGATAGTTCAATCAATGATTGTTTCGTATCTGATAAATACATGTACTTTGATCTAATAAAATCCTTTTGTTAGTTTAAAATCTAATAAATAATAAAATCTATAGTTCGGGAGCGGATCCAATGATCAAATGATGCAAATAAAAAAAGCAGTTTTATACCACTATGTGTGTATAGAGGATGATAATTCTAAAATGGAACGAAAAATATTTATTTGAAGTTTACGGAACCCTGCTCTACATTTTGCTTAAATTGGCACAACGCATGTTCATGTAAATCTTCATTTACTGCTATGTTTGGTGCAAACATTTTATATTGATCGTATGCGTGTATGATGATCATGTTGTATTAAATCTTTTAGTAATGACTTATTTAAACAGTATTTTTGTGTCATCTATTAATTATTTGAAAATGTTTGGTGCCTTCCAATCGTTTTTCGTCTTGATCATCTCATTTGAAAGTGCTCAGACTTATGGAATATTATTTCATAGATGTGTATATTGAAAATGGTCACACTTGAAAGAAAATCTTCCAGTGTCATTCGGTTTATATACGAATCTCGTAGCAACCATCATTGCATTGTTAGAACATGTAGTCCGGCAGACAGAACGAGTTTCTGAGGGGAACGAGGCCGAAAATGAGACTTTAGAGTGATTCACACCCTACAGATACTACGAATCTCCGCGTCTGTCGAGTTCTACCGATCCCCATTCTTGTCAAACAGAATAAAAAAAACGCCCATGTGACCTACTCGTATGTTTTCGGTAAAAATGAGATTTTCTATGTTTTCTCTGATTAAGTGAGAGGTACTGAGTCTAGAGTCATAATGTTTGGCATAGAATGTCTTGAGGTCATAAATTCATGTGTTTGTGTACCTTCGTCTATGAAGGTTTCTGGTTTAATAATCGTTCTAATGTCGGCAAACACAACATTTTGGCTGATTTCAACCACATGTAACCACACGCTTGCATAAAAAGAGTAAGCATATTAGGTAGAATAGCAACTCAGCATTTATTAAATCCCCATTGTTTATACAGTTTCGATTTTATTAAATGAACTCGAGTTGAACACAGTTGGGTATTGTTACGGAATGTGAGATACGCAGATTTTTGCTGTTTTAAAGAAATTACCACGGAATTGACTGATCATGATAGTAATGTAGAAGAAATAATAGTATTTTACAGATCCTCTGTGACATGACAGCCTTGGAGAGGAAATGTTTGTTAAATTAGCAATTCGATAGGTTACTATTACTTTCATGCTAACCTCAAGAGTATTTCTTAAGCATGATCTTATCACAGGCAGCCTGACATTGGGAGAGCAAGATAATATAATCAAAGACAATGATCATAATTAACTTTAAAAGATGTAAATGAGTCCACATCACTACTCAGAATCAAGAAATGAAGCATGAATTAAGTGAATCACAAAATCATGCCGATGAAAATTGAATTAAAAACTTGAAATTTCAGCCAAGAAAGCACAATAAGATCTCGACACTTTCATGAAGAATTGCATTATAATGTGGTTCATGTAATACCTTGATAATCGGCTTATTTTCCGCTTATAACTAAAATGCTTGTTAGCAAATATTCATTCTTTTTGATATCCAACTTGTTTCATACTACTTTTTTAGTGGGTTCATGTCAGCAGTATATTAACACAGGAACACTTTGCAAAAATTTAGCTTTTTAAAAACTTCTTGAATAATGTTGTGGACCTCAAAAACGTAATTTCCGCAAAAAACTGAATATTTTCAGATAGAAGATTTCATTGTATACAAATACTTTTGAGTCGACACTCCACCTACTATATACTTACTCTATCCTCGCATACATCCTCGGTCAGAAGGATGATGATAACACATGCTTATGCTAGGAGGTGACTTGAAGTCACTCCACGTCAAACAGCATGACTCTAAACTTAGTTTTCCTCACTGAATCAGAGACAACATAGAAAGTTCCATTTTTATCAAAACCTTCAGTCTGCTTCCCATGAGTTTTACATGTGTTTTGTTGGATTCTGTCTAGCAAGAAGAGGAATCGAGTAGAACTCGACAGACGCACAAATTCGTGCTTGCTATAAATTGTGCATCATTTAATGAATATTTCATCTTTGGCCTCGTTCTCTGCAAAAATTCGCTCTGGACTGAAAGCCAGACTGAAGACCACAGTGTACTCGAAAATTTCATTTCTACTTTCATCATGGTGCTTTCACAGCAATTCCAAAAAATGAGCATACCCATTCCAGCGACCACATCGCGAAGACTAGCAGCTGGCATACTTCCGGTTTGTGCCGTATCTATTTGATGGTAGGTTCGCAACCATGCATTGATGTAATGCATGAGGAATTCCACATCATAATACGTCAACTTGAAAGTCTCATCTTTGTCCGCCAAAGAAACTAAACTTTTGCCCGCTTCAGAGGTGAGAGGCCATTTCTGGAAGGTTGGCACTGTCTGATTAAGCAGTCTAGTCAACTGAAAGGCGTCCACCAAGTTACTCCTTCCTGCGACCTCAATAAATGCATTTCTGAAGACTGCCAGAGAGCTCTGTTGACTGGTCCCATTGTGTGCTGCTGCTGTGACAGTTCCACCAGCTGCAGCATAATGATTTGAGTTGGATACCGAGCGGGAACTTCCGACTGTGCTTCCGACTACGCTTCCAACTTCATTCGGATCTGGAGATTTGCCTTTGTCTGGTTCTTCTACCTGAAAATGAAAATCGAGATTTATATAGACACACATTACACCAAAAAAATTATCACTTTATTATCTTTTGTCTTTTTATCCTACATGTAGATACATGGATATACAGTATGTTTTAAGGCAACCAATGTAGTCACAGTAGAAGCATCATTGATAGCATTTTTGATGTTAGGATTCTTGTTGGTATTGTGTTGGGATTGAGCTGGACAATGGCAGGCTTGAGCATTTTCTTCAATACCATTCGACAGTGCCATCACGAGACTATCCCTTGATATCAGAATGCATTGTAAATCGCCGCTGCGTGATTAACGCTCTTGACATGGACTTGTCTTGTATTGTGCCAATTCGAAATTATGTCATATCAATAAGATATCTTCTCTTAACAAGAATATATAAACCCGTTCATTGCTAAAATTGATTTGCTACTTTCTTGCAACATCCCAAACTACTCATTTTAAAACAATGAGAAACAACATTTGTTTATAGGACGGGACCTACAGACACTTTCATCCTAAATTCGGGCACAAAGGGCTTAATAGCATGGATTTGTAGATCTTGAAACGCTGAATACAAAAATCAAATTCTTAAGTGTCACAGCCAGTCGCTTTCAGTTATAGCTAAGCTTAAAGGATTCCCATTGGAATCCAACGGAAAAATTCAAGAAATATCTATTTTCCTTTGCAGAAAGGAAACTATTTATCAGAATGGCGAGAAATTTGAAACATGAATGAATTCAGAGCATCAACTTCGATATAAAAGTTGAAATGAGTCACATGATTCAGTATTTGATGTTTGACAGCCGCTACAAAATGATTAAATTTCATGTTTCGACTTAATTTTAGCGATTTTATCCATTTTGTAGCGGCTCTCAAACATCAAATACTGAATCACGTGATTCATGCGAATTTAAGAGAAAAGTGTCAATAGCTCCCGGATATCGTATATTATCGTTTAATTATCAATTGGACTTTTTATAGACTTGCTAGTGCATTATGATGGATGCCTCAAAGTCTCAGAACATTAAAGTCTTCTTTTATGACATTCTACAAGCGTAGAACCAGTATCAGAGTTGGAGCCGGCTCAGAATTTTTGGGTGGGTCAAACTAGTCATCCTCTGACTAACTTAGACCTGTAACTAACTCTGATTAACACAGCTGCAAGTCGGTCCAGCGGGTCACCATTCACTCTGTCTGATAAAGAAAACTCCTTATCAAAAACAGAAAAGAAACAATAACAGAAAATATATAGTAATAACAATAAATATACAGGCCATATTGAACAATAATGAATACTTAATTCCTACTTTTTATTGGAGCACTTTTGTTAGCTTTATTTTCTTACGTTTTTTCTTAAGCGTTTGTCGATCTACACAATATTTTTCTTTTCAATTATCCCTCGATTTTGTTAAAACAGAGTAAAATACTTCAAATTTTTGATGCGAATTTCAATTTTTCATATTAGTCAATAAAATGTCAGAAATCATCCATTCAGGTGAGCTATTTTGCGATTTAAATAAATGCGATTTGAATTGTATTTCATTAGAAAATCGGTGACAAAAGAGAATGAAAAATATAGCTTCCAACAATAAAATGCTCATGCAAATCAGTCAGAACCGTCATCTGTTGCCATCTGAATTGTTAAAAGCGTCATCTGATTGTGGCGTAGCTACATGCACTTGCAAGGAATAATTAATGAAAATATCAGTGGTTTTAAAAGAACGACCGCACAGGTACCTAGAATCACGTGTCATTAACACAGATATCAATTACTCCGTGGAAGTCTTGGATTCAGAAGCAGATTATCCGCTTGGATTTAATAGTTCTCGTCTTCACCGTGATGCTACAAAAATGACATGGAACATTTGTAATTCGTATTGATTATTAGAAAAAACACACAGCCATGTCTATCAGAAACATGAATTGACATTTATTGTGTAAATGAGCACAATAATATACACCACAGTTCGAAAACTCACCACAGATCCCGCATTCTCGAAGAACAGACGAAGGAGAAATTTGGCGTCTTTATTGGGATCGTAAGTACAAGGAACAATGAGGTAGGAACCTTCTTCCAGTTCATATCTCCCGACACATTCCCGAGCATTGACGAAATAGGGACAGGTTGCTACGAAGCGGTTGTAAATAAAAAACTCCTTTGGATAAGGAACTGTGTACTTAGCGTCTGCCTGGAAGATATATGACACTTTGGTCACATGAAGAATTTCAATTTGCACACATGCAACGCATGTTCATAGAATTATTTCATATGCCACACACTGTTTATGTAAATGATTATTAAAATTAATTGAGTTCTTCAGGGACTACATGATGGAAGTCGACCTGCTAATTTCAGAGCATTGCCAAAAGCAAGTTGGAAAAATTACGTCAAGAATTCCGCGTGGTCAAACCGCTTCTTTGTTTTGCTCTTATTTGATGTGGGATCGGAAATATCAGACTCCGGTAGTTGGTCAACTTCCCCCAGAGAAAGTGACCTTTCAAATTTTTTGCATTATAAAATCAGGCGTTGAGCCTTTATGAGAAGCCGGCATTTGTGTTCATGCATCACAACTTGACGATGCTTCTTTTAGAAATCTTGCGAATGAAGAACATTTCAGGCATAAAAGAAAGATGAGCAAAACTGTGTCGCGTTGGGAAATCTGCCTTTGCAACAATATGGCCATCTCTAGTGAAAAGCAAGAAGGATTATTGAATCATTAAAATGATTAAATAACAAAAAAAACATGAACAGATCGCCGTAGTCTTACATTGTAAATGGGAGGGAGCTTAAGACAAAGAGGTTTGGATCCATTACTTAGTTAAATATTTTATTTTCGAACGTGTTTACATTATGCAGATTAACTGTGGTCTTCTCCTTTAACTTGCTCGGACATGACTGGCAAGACATCCAGCTTCTAAAATACGCAATAAGCTCAATTGTAGGTTGGTGCACTTAACGGTAGAGCCAAAATCTCTTTTCACATTATTCTTGGCTACCCTTGATATAAGATCTCCAATGCAAAATTACATTAATTTAATAATTAAAATCAAAAGATCTTCAATCTCACGGGAGCTCTTCCAATTTATATTCATTTTCAAACAGGTGCATAACGGTAAAATGTGTAATACAATTCCCGGAATACATATTGTAAATCTGTCTTTAAAACTTGTAGTATGAGTTATACTGGGTCTATCAGTCGTCCTTTCAAGGATTTCCTGATCTGAATTGATGAGACGGTATAATCCGAGCATTAATCGCAAATTATTCTGTGGCATTTAATTAAGCAGATACGAGTATTACTTGTGGACAACCATCTCTATAAAAAACGTTTGTATATTGAAACGTCGACATTATATTAAGCACTAAAATATCATCATGCATTTTTGAAGGCGAATTAAAAGTGGTAGAAATGAAGTATTTTGATATCAGGGATGAGGAAGCAGCCTACAGAGGAAACGTCAATACTTAGATTACCTTATAGATAGCAAATCCGAGGTTGAGATATGGAATTCCCTCTTTTCGGTTGTCCTGTTGCATAAGAGCAACAAGAAGTGTACAGGTATCGTTATCATCCTCTTCACTATCACGAAGATGGACCAAATACTGAGGATTTTGCCAGAATGTATCACGGCAAAATGGCCTTCCTCCAGCTGTTTTACCTTTAGTCCATGATCCGAAATAATGGTTACATTTCCAACGCTTTGCTGCTAGGACTGACAGCGTCGGAGGCAGATGGCAGATATCCAGAGTCGAATAGTTCTTCAGAAAATCCTTGAATGAAAAATGGAAGTGTTTAACATAATTATCAGAGCGAGTTAAAACTGCTATTTGATCTCTGTAAAAGATTTTCTTGAATTGTCAGTCTGAATTGTTTTTTAAGTTGACTGATTGTGATTAATTGTCTGCTTCATCTAACAAGAAACATATCTAAATATCGAATTGAGTTCCGGTTCCAGACACTGAAATTCAAATCACCAAATGAATAGCTGATGTATCATACAGACATAAGCTTAATTCAAGTCACTCGATCCTCATTGAAGCTATGGAAAGGAAGGCGAAAGTTGTGGCTATACTGTTAACCAAATGCGCCTCCTGCGGTGCCAAGGAGAGTGATGCCTCACTTTTGAAATTTCTTGAAATATTTCTCGACATGTACCAATGCAATCTGACCTGCAGATCATGATTATGATGGCAGAAATCATTTATCAAAGGCTCTTCGAACAAAAGGCCGAAATTCAAAATGGCAAGTCTTTACCGAGACTGTCCCATCAGTCATTGAGGGCATATTTCATGGAAAAATATTTCTCATTGTAAAAATTTAATGGAAAATCGAACAGTTACTTCAAAACATATAATTAATTCGGGTCGTGTGAATAACTAAGCAACTGCTGAAAAGTATCTTTCAAAATAGATGGTGCGAATGATTTCAAATAAGCAAGATGGATTTAATTCATGCTAACACCAAAGGTATGGACGTATTAGTTGACAATGCTTTCTTTTTTCACAATGCGCATACATAAAACATGGCAATCAAATTTTCAGCTAAATGAAAGGTGAATGGTGCACATAATTTCAATAACCAGCTCAACAATCCTCATTAATCCCGAGAAGGTTGGACTGATAGACAATAATGTTTTCTCAGCAACACTTTTTAAAGCCACAGACTATCTAGCCATTAGTGAATGTCGTCAGCAATTCAATCGTCAAGCAAGTCAGCATTATTTGCGGTTCCGTGACCGCAATGATATCTGTGGTGCCTTCGTCTGGTCGAGGATTTTCTTGATCAGTGTTCGATTTATTGGTCAGGAGAGTGCGGTCGATCAACTGGCGACACTGGGGAGGTCAGAGGTGCATTGGATCCCGTTTAAATTGTCTTTAAGCAACATACTTTAGAGTCCGGTTTTGTCGGTCATGGAAGAGCTAGCGACCTGGGTTTAAACCAGCATTGCAAATTGGCCTGCGCGCGGCCGGTTTTGTGATCCGTTTTTTAAAATTATTTTTCGCTAAATCAGCGGTTTGAGCAAACCAATGGCGTTCTATTTTCTCGAGTGTGATCGAAGATGCTAGATTATTAATGAATTCTTTTTAAAACTTCCAGCCTACAAAAGGCCGTAATTATTAGTCAATACCAATGGACACGCAGTTTTCCACCTTCACCACTGCAAGTCAATATGACAGCAGGGATGGAATCAGCAAAATTTCTTAACCGGTTAATCATACATTTTATGAAAATTCTCTGTATACATAAGCTGTGTGCCGTGTACATTTGAGGCTTGAGACCATCCATGAAGCGGAATTATTGTTGAATCTGCCTCCAGTTAAATAACCGTAATTTCAATTAGGAAATGATGTACATGTAGTCTGCAATTTCGTTGACAATGATATGAGCATCTTGGCCATTTCTTGAAAAGCTGAATAATGAGGATTCGACATTCGTTCAAATAAAGGTGTAGCATTGCTTCAAAGCATGCAAAACACTAAATTTTGAATACCTTGTATGTAAAATAGCAAATCACTGTCACATGAGACAGGTTCTCGTAATATAGCGTGTCGCATGAAGTAAATAAATAAATATTCAGACTCTCAATATCTTGTCAATATTATCATGCCAGGATTCACAATGCTGAAATCGTTACTTGCTTGAAGATATTTTGATAACTGCCTTAGTGTCGAGAGGCAACTCACTTTTTCATGGAGAAATCAAATTTGAAAATCAACGCAGCACCAGCATTACACCAAATTTATGGGAGAAGAAATAAAAGCAAAGTATGTCATAGTTACAATTATGGTTCTTATCGCAAGCCTTATGCTATCTCAAATATATAATTAGTCATTGTTTGTGAAAATGTACTGTCTGCGGTTAGATAAATTTCTTAACCGTAAACAACCGCAACTGTTGGATTTTTGACCGTAATCGACCGTTCACAGCAGAAACACGCTTATATCTGACTGTTAATCGTTTTAACGTAGACTCGTTAAATCAATGCCCTTTACCAGTTACCTAATGATCATCGTAATAGACTACAACTTGCATAATGGTCTTATGCATGACATGCCTCGCTTATCGACAAAATGCTGACAGCAGCCTAGTAGGCCTGAGTCTGTTTGGCTTACTTCATCGAACTACTATTATTCAAAGTTTTTTTCTTGCAAAATTCGCGGTTAAAGCAGTCTATCAAAAACATGTACACATGTAGTCAAAGACAGCGGATTTGCATGCGCTACAAATGTGATACATATCGGCGTATAGGCGCATGTTCTATTGACTTATGGTACACTACATGGTTAAGCTATTCTTTCTTTCAATTGACAAAAGCATCAATCATGATAGGTTAACTGTTTTAATATGGTGTAGGCTACAATGATGCATGGGATGTCCTACACTATAGAGGCCTACATGTGATTACAAAAGAAAGATTTGGCCCATGCTCTTAATCATAATCCGTAGTCTAGACCTGCATGTACATGTAAATATCCCATGAAGGTGACCTGAATACGAATTATGAATAGCCTTGGTAAATAGAAAGCCAAGATGCCGGTATCAAGCGGCAAAACTTCATTTATTTACTTTGACAATGTGTCCGCACTTTCGACGTCAGACCATTCAGTGGCATTCCTAAAATCCACATTGCCGTTAAAACGAAACATGGTAGTAAAGACAGTTTTTGATTATCGCCGGAATAATATCGACAACTTTCTACAACGCTTGCATTCATCCTGTTTTCGAAAAGTTTACGATGGTGAAAATGTTGATGAAAAATGCCATTCTTTTTATGAAATATTTTTTGATGCACTATGCATGATTCCAAGACGTGAAGTAGTGATGACTATGCAGGACAAGCCTTGGATGACTCCCTTATTAAAGCTTATGATCGAAGATAAATGGGTCGCCTATCGCACAAGAAATTGGCCAGTTTTCAACCACTTGAAAGAGAAGATCAAACTCGAAATACTGAAGGCTAAAAGAAACTGGAGTGATCGAATTCAGAAGCGGGACAAAAATGTTTGGAACATCGTACGAGAAATTCAAGGTAAACAGAAGAACAATACTTATCCAGATATCGGACCTAAAGGAAGTTCTTTTGTTTCTGAATTGACTGATGTATTTAATTCATATTTTAATGACAGGCCTGATACAGAGCTAAGACATCTTTCGAACGAAGAGTGGGACATAAATGTTGATTCAATGGTTGTCCATCACCATCTAACACGTTTGAAATCAAATCAAGCAACTGGTTATGATGGAATAAGTGCTTTTCTTCTACGCGAAAGTGCTGACGTCATATGTGAACCTCTGGCACACATTTTTGAGTCCTCAATAAGATCTCGAACTTTTCCGCTGTATTGGAAGAATGCGTATGTGAAGCCAATTCCCAAGGTGAGAAAACCAACAATCAATGATTATCGCCCAATCTCGTTATTATCAATAATTTCGAAACTTTTTGAACGCATCGTTATCTTGAATATGAAGAACCTTCTATTGGAATCTTTCCGGTTAAATCAGCATGCCTTTCGGCCGCTTGGCTCAACCTGCAGTGCTCTAATAGATATTCACAATTCTATTACGTCCTTCATGGAAGACCCAGAAAATATGTGTGTCAGGCTTACATGTTTAGATTTTTCAAAAGCCTTTGATAAGATACATCACAACAGACTGATGAATATTTTTATAGAGCAAAATTACAATGGTGGATTTATTGCATGGTTGTTTTCATTTTTGTCAAATCGTTGTCAGCGTTTACTTGTTAGTGACAATGTTGGTCCACCATCCCTTGTCACTTCAGGTGTACCCCAAGGTTCTATTTTTGGACCGTACCTTTTTTCAGTTTTCATAGGCACAATGTTGATAGGTTCACGAAATGGAAAGCTTGTAAAGTATGCTGATGATCTCACTCTTATCGAATCCTGTACGATAGACGATCCCAATCCGGACCATTTGTCTAAGATTCTTGAGTGGTCAATCACGAATAAACTTTTCTTGAATCCCGCAAAGTGTAAGCAGATGATTTTTCATCGCAAACGTAACATAATTCCGTGTATTTATGACAATATTGAGGTAACTAAAAAGGTAACCATTCTTGGTGTGACTGTAACGGACGATCTCAAATGGAATGAGCATTTTGATAAAATTTTATTGTTTGCTACTCGTCGATTGTATGTTATTCGCACACTCAAACCATTTGTTTCGAAAGAAAAATTGATTGAAGTTTTTCAGAGTTGCATTGTTTCGTTATTCATATATGCATCTCCCTTATTTTGCAAATTGTCGGCTGAATTATCTCAGAAGATTGAAAATTTTCGTAAACGCGCACATCGTGTAATATGCGACTATGACTGTAGATGCAATATCATTCCTGATTTTGACGAGATGCGAAACGTTTTAGGATGTAACTTTCTATCGAAGTGCCGATCTCCCGCACATCCTCTTCACGAATATGTTCCTCCAATTATGTTACGCACTGGAAGATTTCGCCTGCCTTCGTTTTCAACTCAAAGACGCCAAAATTCTTTTTTTGTGTGGTACTGCATGGTTGTAAATGGTGAAGTTTAAACATTTTGGAAATAGTTCATTATTTATTTTTATTGATCGAATAATATGCACAGAAATATGAAATTTATATCATACTTCTAAAGACTGACGTACATTTCAGCCTGTCACGGTCAGCAATAGAATGTTTCATGTGTAAAATTGCAATTTCAACCATCTTGTCATAAACTCTTGTATATTTTGATTTCTATTTTTCTTTCAATAAACACATTACTTACTTACTTACTTACTTACTTTTAACCATGGTTATAATCGCCCATCAGTAAGTAGGTGCGGCTATATTTTCCTTTCAGATCAACCATGTCGGCTGATGGCTCCATGGAATTGAGATGCTGAAAATTGATCAGTTATCTGGTTAATAAAAAAATGTTTACCATGTTCTTTGTAATGACATACTAATTGCTAAACAGTTGGTCCATTTAGAAAATTAATCAGTTGACCAGTCAAAAACATGTTAAACAACATTTTTATCGGTTAATCGCTCTCATCTCTGTATGAAAACCTCACTCGAAGAAGCACTTATTTCAATTATTTTATTCATGTTGCAAATGTTGCGTTTTCCTTAACAGCCTATGCAAGGCAATTCAAGTAATGAGGCATGTGGTATTCTGTAGGCATCATCCTTCTTTATTCGACTCAAGTTAGAACTCTACTTTGACTTACAGACAGCCTGCCAATGTGACTAATTGAATGACCTATGTGTGGCAGAACAAAAATGTGTCGCCGCCCAGGATATCATAATATATCTGCTGCGTTTGCGATTTATTGATAATTCTTCTTATACGTGTACCTCGCTAGTCGTTGTGACCATAAAGCAACGTATTGGATGTTTACCTCCCAATCCATCCAAAATTCACCATCATCAGCTTTAGTCAAGCCAATTTCTTTGCGGTCATCTGGAGCGATCATGTTCCATTCTGTACTACTGTCAGACCAGGCACCCTTCCATTCCACTGCGTCACCCCATGGATTGCGAATACGGATCAAGTCCACAAGTTGGGAACCGCCTGTAGCTATCAGATGAATCTGCTTTACATCAGTGACTGAATATGCATGACCAGCTACTAGACCATTGCTCAGAATGTTTCCAGTCAGAGTCTTTTGTCCACCAGTAGTCGCCTGCAATACAATTTTGAAACGATAGAACATCTCAATGAACAAATGAATTGTTCAAAAAATATTCACGGTAGATCGGTAAGATAGAACCGGAAAACATCACGAAACAATCAAGGTTGGGCACGACTGGATCGATTTTCTTTGAAAGTTGCCTTGAGATAAATTTAATATGTTTGCATAGGCTACATGTACTAAACCAAATATGGTTTAGAGAAGCAAAAAGGAGCAGGATTATGATTTTTAGTTATTGAAATATCAGCTAGCACCAAGTCTAATTGACTATACTACTCGCACATTTATACAGGATCAATTAATGATACAACTAAATTGCAAGATTGGGTGTGTTAATCTACTTGTCATCCTACCAGATACTAATTCTAAGATGCATCAGTATAGGTCTACCAGAAATTTCATTTAGTTCATAACCGCATCTTGTCCTCAGTATTCTTCCAGAACATCAATAGAATGAAATTCAGAAAAGCGGTGAGTAAAAACGCAATTTATAAATTTCCTAAATAGCATGTGATTGATTGGCAGCAATAATTAATCGACGTTACACTTGTCACAAAGTTCGTCAGAAAATCCAGATTTGAAAGTTGATACTCAGCGCCGCTACACATCATTAAAAAATAAGTTTCGTAACTTTGAGATGTAAAGACGTTTCAAAACATCAATGCAGCAATTTGATTCAAATTCAATTGAGCTCATATCTCATTCGTAATGTTTTGCTGATCAAGTAATTTGGAGATGTTTGATTTCGTAACTAATATTGATGAAATTGGTTTTATTTTTTTACTAATTCTCGGTGAATAAACACTTGGCCTATTCCCAGATTTTCTAATTCTCCTATCAACAATAGCAAGCAAGCACCAAGTCGGGCCTTATGCTAGCTGTCACTGTATTCAATCATGGAATCAAGATCTAATAATAAAATGTAATCAAGTAAAGTAATCGCGTGACTACCTTGGATTTTGTGATTAGCCGACCAATTTTTCATTATTAGCTTTCTTATCAGCTTCAAAAATCAAGCTGATATAAACTACTTAAGTATTGATTTCATGGGCGGCCAGAAGCATTATATAAACTAGAAATATAGAATTTATTTTTAATCTGCCAGACAAAAGTAATAATATTTTAGCACGCAACCTGTTTCACCAGGCGATCAATTTATGATATTCAACAAACGAAGATTGACACACGTACATATCGCACAGCAGTGCCATAAAACAATAAGCACAGTGGAGTTGAGGAGAAAGCACCAAAATTATCAACACGAGCACTAACGTCAAATCAAATTCTTGTAGCCTAAAAATTAACTTCTGCAGAGCATAAAAGTAGATGAAAACAATGGATGGACCTCCACGCCCTCGCCTCAAGCAGCATCAATATCACAAATTGATCGCCTGGTGAAGGAGGAGATTCTCCGACGCATGTTGAACATTAAAAACCTTTTTGTCTGGCTGATTGAGTGATTTGTCATCTTTTCTGTAAGTAGTATAGGGTGCGAGATCCGGCGCAACGCTTCGCTCAGCACCGGATCACACTACCGAATAGATACGAATGGAACTATAAAAAATAGGAAAATATAAAAATGCAAATGATGAAAAATGTTTATGACCAAATGTAATAAAAATACAAATGAGAAAAATGCAAATGAGGAAAGTACCTTAAATTTATAAAAATACAAATGAGGAAAAAATGTTTATGACCAAATGTAATAAAAATGTATAATAAAATAATGATAATTACAAAATATGAATATGAACAAAAATATTCATTTAAAAATGGAAGATGTAAAAACAAAAGAACCATCAGCCCCTTTATATCCGATATTGGAACAAATGGATAAAGCAAAGTGTGCAGATAGAGTCAGATACATGAAAGATAAAGAATCCCAATTATTACTTAGATTAGATCATTATGATAAATTAAGAAAAAGATGGACGAGAGTTAAGAATGTGACACAAGGCGTTGGAGTATTGTTAACATATTCTTTAGGTGCTCTCACTATTGTCATTTCATCTGGCGTTCTTACAATTCATGTTGTTGCTACTGCTTTGTATTACAATTTGATTTTAGTTGTACGTTAGGCAAGTTGTTTTAATTCTTACCAGCGCGTCATCACATCCGCATGGCGTCAAAGCATCTCCCAGCTCTATTGTTTCATTTCTCTCTCTCTCTTCTGTCATTGTATCGTGTGCGCCGCTGTATTCAGTCATGACACAAGAAGTTATCGAAGAGCAGTCAAACATTATTGCTGTGTTTCCGGAGTTATTTGCAGAAATTTCAAAATGATATATTTCCAATAACAAGAAGGCAGAATATAACACTTTTATCATTGAACAAATGGGTAAATTTCCTATTATTTTTGACCCTGCATTTTCTGATAAGGAGAGAAAATGGAGAAGAAAGGCAAAACGCTTACTCGTGAAAGAAACGAAAGAAAGAGAAAGGGGCGAAAAGATTGACAACCTTCATCATCAATTACCGACGTGTTTATCTACCCGACATGAATTTGTGGATTCCTTAAAAGACTCATTGCTAGAAGATTGTCTTCGGAAATATGAAAGCTTTTGTTATCAATCATTTTCATTATGCTGCTATATGACGTCATTTTTCTCTCATCCAATGAAGGCTCGTCCACGCGTGGACAGAAATGTGTATTATTATAGTTAGTAGATGATTGTTGACAACTACATCTGAAAAGCAGGCAAGCAAACAGTGATTCAAGAACTATCTAAAACTCAGTTTTTTTTCTAATTCATTTTGAGAAGTTCATGAGAAAAGGAAATCTGTTAAGCAATGTAAATTTTTAATTTAGATTAAATTAAATCATTTCAAAATCGAATAAATAGTAAGGAAAGACTTATGAGACAGTTTTTTTAATCTAGGGGCCCCTATAAGAAATTTTTTATTATAAAATGAAAAGCATAAAAGAGTTTCTAAAACAATACGGCAAACAAACCACGACAAATTTCGACCTAAAGAAAATCACTAATCGATTAGGAATAAAGAATTTTCATGTCCTAATGAGAGTCGAATTAAAATTGATCAAAAATAGGCCAACTGTAAATTTCGTAACCAATCTCCACACGTCAGATCAAGAAGGCGTGCATTGGTCAGCAGGACAAAGAAATATAAGCGGTTCTAATTATCATTTTGACCGCCCAGAGGCTGAGAACTATTGGTTCGACTCATACGGACTTCCACCTACAAATGAAGTAAGAGAATTACTTGGAAATGGAATTTATAATACATTTCAAATTCAAAAACCAGGAACCACTTACTGTGTGCAATTATGTCTTTATGTTTTATTGAAATTACAGGAAGGATTACCATTTCTAGATATTATGTTAGAATTGAATAATAATAATGATAATTAAAAATCGCTTCGTTGTAATTCATTTTGATAAAATCGGCCTCTGATATCTTCATTATCTAAATCTTTGATTTCGTAAGTAATCGGATAAGTTTGATTTATTTTACAAACTTCAAATATCTCTTTAGTCCAATAGCCAACAAAGCCTTTTTCAAATTTATTCTTATACTCAAATATTCTAACTCTATCTCCAATTTTAAATTTCGGCTTATGTTTCTGTAAATTCGGATTACTCTCATTTGAATAATTATTTTCGAATATTTTCTTTCGGATCAAATCAGGTTCGTCAGAAGCCTTCTTTGGAGTTTCTTCAATAGCTAAATGAACTTTATTATTGTACTGTACTACAATTGCTGGTAATATCTTCAACCATTTCTGATTTCCTTGCTTAGTAAATTTCTTGAAGATCTTACCTTTTAGCGTTCTATTAAAGCGCTCTATTACTACAGCCTTTCCTGCATTTTCTGTGGAATAAACAGTTTCAAATAGTGGCTTTACATTTCTATTGTAAAACTCGGACCCTTTATCAACGAATAGCTTCTTTGGTGTTCTATTATTTTCTTTAAAGATTTCTTCAAACGCATATTTAACTGACAGACCACTTTTGTTTTTTAAAGGCTTTACCCAAGCGTAACGTGTATATAAATCTATAACGGTCAATGCGTACTTAAACTCTCTTTCATTAGGCATATTTATTAGATCAGCACTCCAAATATCATCTTTATTAAATACTTTTACCTTCAATGGATATTTCGGCTTTCTGTATTCCCTATGAATTTCGGACGCGTAGCGGCTTGGATCATTCGAAATTTCAGAGGCATAAGTTTCATCTATCTCCTGGCCAAAAAGCATTTTTGCTTGTAAAGCTTTCTTAACAAACATTCTTTCAATTCTTTCTCTAAAGGAAGGATTTTCAATATTATCTAATTCTTGTATCATTTTCTTATCAGCTACATGTCTAGAAGCTATATCATCATGTTCTCTGTATGCTAAATCATGTCTATAGGCTGCTCTATCTACTCTATTTATTGGTTTGTTATTTTCTCTATGTGTATTATCATCGTTTAATCTTAAATCTAATCTTGTACCGGGGCCAGTAAAATTATGACCAGGTAGATGTTTCTCTTTCGAATATTTACTCCAAATAAAACCAGGAAAGTTTTCTAATGCTTTTTGTATGTCACCTCCGGTGTGAAGCCAAAGGCTATCCCCACTTTCGTGACGCTGAAAATTTGAGGTTCTATGTACTTTTAAGAGATAATCCATTAGATCTAGATTTGGAATTCTTAAGTTATGCAAATTCAAGGCATCCACTTCGCTCATTTTTAAAGATTAAATATTAACGTACCATACTAGGATTTAGATATATGCCACATCCATCTTTCGTTTCTTTTATTTCAATTAAATCATCAATGTTATTCAGTACATTTTTAAGAACTCGTTTCCCTTCATTAGCTAAATTTAATTTACTAATAAAATTATCTACTATTCCCTCACCCCTTTGCCGCTTTCTCTAACTCTCGATTATGTCGTTTTTGTTCTTCTAATGCTGCCTTCTCTGATTTATTTTTATTTACTGCTTGGACAATACCAGCTGTTCCACCTGCAACACTTCCTGTAGCTGCTATGCCACCTATTATTAGAGGAATTAATGGTAGAATTCCTCCATTCTTTTCTTCTTGTAATTTAATATTCTCTATCATTGGTCTACTTATGTAATACTTCTTTTTGTCAACCGTAATAGTTTTCGGTGTATTTTTGTCAATGATGTTACGTAGTTTTAATTCAACCGTTTTATTATTCGCTTGCACCATTTTTTAATAAAAAATTTATAGTCTTGGGTTTTTCTAACCACTAGAAGCTTGTTCAGAGGCTTTAGCCGATCAGACCAAAGGTCCTCAGGTTACTAACCAATAGAACCTTGTTCAGAGGCTTTAGCCGATCACAAACGTAAATATTTTTCCAAAAAGTCAAATTTAATCCTAAAAAATGCCTATAATTTATAAACACAATCTTAAACATTTTACTTCAAATCAAAAAATTGCGAACGAACCATCTATGAATCCTGTTTATCATTATGACAGTGTAGAAACAATTCAAAAAGAAGGGGCTGGTATCTTTTCTGGTATTGGAAGTATTGTTAACTTGATTAAAAATAATAAAGATTTGATTTCATCCGCTGCTAAAGGAGCAGCTGCTATAGGTAGTACAGCTAGTGCAATATCGAATGCTGTTAAGTCACAAAACGAATTAAAGCAACTAGAAGCTATTCGTAAACTTAGGAATGATGCTAAAGAACTACAAAAAGATAAAAAACTCTCAGAGGAAACAAAAAGCAAAATTGCACAATTAGCGAAGATGGAAAGTAAACATGATGAAAAACAATTGAAGAAATGAGAGGAAATGGATTAGCAAATTCTAGTATCAAACTGATTTTTTCTAATAAAAAAATATAATGTCAACTCTGATCGAAAGCAAATTTAGATTAGACGATCCCCCGTTTGTCAGTTATAATCAAAAAAAGAATGACTATATAAAAGTTGCTATAAACCCCGGATCTGCAGGAAGAATGAATACTGGTGGTGATTTAATTTTTGAAGTTGATAATCAGCAAAATTATTTATATTTACCCGATTCATTTTTACACTGTGAAAATTCTCTATATTCTGATGCTAATTTTAGAAAACCATTGCCTGCTACGGATAATATTACATTAGAAAACAATTTCTTCCCAAGATTATTCACACAAATACGTTTAGATGTTGCAACACAAAATATAGAAACAATAAGTGATTCACCTGGTATTATTGATTCGATGCTTCGATTTGTTACAATAGGTGAAAACACTAAAATGCATGAAATCGAAGGATGGTTTCCAGATAATAATGATGGTATAATTATAGATGATTTAACTCACGCTGGAACAGACGCAGCAGGAATTGCGAAAGATGTAGAACAAATTGCAAAACATTTAAATAAAACAAATAATTATGCATATACAGAAAGATGTAATTTTAATAATAAAAGTAAACAAACTATTGATTTGTCATTGTCTCCATTATTCGGCTATTTAGATTACAACAAAATATCATATCAATTAAAGTTCACATTAATAATTCATCGCACTGTAAATAATGAATCAATATTTTATGGAAAGGCTGGGAAGAAAGCATACCTAAAAATTGATAGATTTGAATGGTGGATCAAGCACATTACTCCTAGTTTAGAGGTTGAATTAACTATTACGAAACGATTAAATACTAATAAACCAATTCCAGTAAGTTTTATGAAGCGTACTGCGAGTTCTGTCACTTTTATTGAACAAAGATTTAACTGGCATTTCACAAGGACATCGAATACTCCAAGATATTTTTTACTCACTTTTCAAAAGAATGAAACACCTAGTTTTGATAAGAACAATAGTCTTTTTCATATTAATTCAATTAGAAGTTTACAAATTTCATTCAATCAAACACGTTATCCTATCGATCCATTAAGATTTGATAACTCAAATAATCAATTCATGGAAGGATATGACGCTTATAGAAATCTATGTCGAGAATTTGGAGTTGAAGCACAATTAAATCCTGTAGATTGGAAGAATTTATATCCTGTTTTCTGTTTTGATTTAAGTGCACAATCTGAAGATATTATCAAGACTGATTGTGATGTGACAATTAATATTGAAAAGACAAATTCCACAACATCATTGATGGCTTGTGGTTTATTGCTAGAAGATGTAGAATATTCTATTGAAATTCTTAATGGAAAAATGGTTAGGATAGGTTAGAAAAACCCAAGACTTCGTCGATAGGCTAAAGCCTCTGAACAAAGTTCTATCAAGATTTACGTTTGTGAATGGACAACAACTTCGTGATAACTTTATTAATTTTCTGTTGCACGTTATCTATTGCGTCAAGCAGTGTGTGATGTACTTTAATTTCTTTGCTATTAACTTGCATTTTCTCCTGGTTAATCTTCAACGCCGTTTTAAGAGCATTCAATTGAGCTTTATCACTAACCTTTTGATTAAGTGTTTTTACTTCATTTATCATTTTATTCATGAACTTCGCTTGTTGTGTAATTCTGGTACTCAATTCGTCAACACTTTTTTGGAATGTAGATTGCAGTTGTTGCAACTGTTGTAATAATTTTTGATTCTTTTCAGTAACTTTGACTAACTCTTCTTTCAGTTGTTTATTTTGATTTGTATTCTTTATAATGGCACCCCTTAAAGTTATTGATAATAGGATTACAATCTTTGACTGTTCTGTTATTTTTTTATGAAGTGTTGATATATCTACTTCTAGAGCTTTATTCTTTTTATCAAGTTTTAATAATTTTTTTGTTAATGATTTGTCATTAAGTTTTAGCAACTCTAATTCACTTATTAGTGGAGCCACCTGTCTATCAACATATTCTTTATTTGCTAATTCAGTATTTTGTTGTGGAAGAATAGAAAGATGTAACGGTCCTGTTAACACGTCTCCAGTTTTCATGATATAGTTGTCTAGGTCTATTTCTGATTCTTGATTATTTGAAATGTAAGCGCCTCCTCCAACATTTGTCAACATCATTTTTTCTGTTTAAAAATATGTTATCTAACGAGGAATTTGAAGCCCCACGTTCCGAAGGAGTTGAC
This sequence comes from Prostheceraeus crozeri, assembly GCA_907163375.1. Taxonomy (NCBI): domain Eukaryota; kingdom Metazoa; phylum Platyhelminthes; order Polycladida; family Euryleptidae; genus Prostheceraeus; species Prostheceraeus crozeri. The sequence continues at coordinate 998,799 of CAJQUW010004013.1, forward strand.
GCTTTGCGTCTCGGCATCGAAGATGCAGTTGGTGGAGCCAAGCTTCTATCCAACAAAGTTGGCAGAACCAAGGTTCCATGTGAAATCTGTAATGCGCCATTCCATAACAAAGCATTATTAAATAAGCATGTGAAAGTAGTACATGCAACTGCATCTCTAGTACATGCAACAGCACACCCAGTGCAACACTTACAACAGTTACAACAGCATCAACCAGTAGAACAACAAATGCTACAACATCAAATGTTACAACAACAAATGTTACAACAACAAATGCTACAACAACAAATGCTAGAACAACAATTGCTAGAACAGTCGCAACCAGTAAAAAACGTGTGCTGAATGTGGAAAAGACATAACATCTAAGAATTTTGGACGTCATCAAAAAAGATGTCAATTACCAACACAACCAAAAATAGAAGATAGACAATGTTTGAATTGTAATAAATATTTCACTGCCCAGGGTTTTACTAATCATTCTAAGTCATGTACAATTAACACACGTAAATGTACTAGTTGTGAAATTCTTAAACCCAAAACAGTATTTTATGATAGCAAATACCAATGTAAAGAATGCTTAAAAGCACAAGTGAGATGTAATAACTGTAACAAAGTTGTAATGAAGAGAAACTTCGCACGTCATGTAACAATTTGTCATGTGTAATTAACTTTTGTATCTGTAATAGTCCGGAGGTCAAGTGCATACAGTTAGTTGAATCTCTTGTTTTCTTTTAAGCCTCGGACTAAATAGAATGATTGATAGATAGATTGATTGATTGACTAATTTCCGTTATAGTCCGGAGGTCAAGTCAGGAGGTCAAGTGCATACAGTTACTTGAATCTCTTGTCTTCTTTTAAGCCTCGGACTAAATAGATCGTAACATCATCTTCATTAACGTAATTAACTTTTGTATCTGTAATAGTCCGGAGGTCAAGTCCGGAGGTCCAGTGCATACAGTTAGTTGAATCTCTTGTCTTCTTTTAAGCCTCGGACTAAATAGAATGATTGATAGATTGATTGATTGATTAATTTCCGTTATAGTCCGGAGGTCAAGTGCATACAGTTACTTGAATCTCTTGTCTTCTTTTAAGCCTCGGACTAAATAGATCGTAACATCATCTTCATTAACTTAATTAACTTTTGTATCTGTAATAGTCCGGAGGTCAAGTCCGGAGGTCAAGTGCATACAGTTAGTTGAATCTCTTGTCTTCTTTTAAGCCTCGGACTAAATAGAATGATTGATAGATAGATTGATTGATTGACTAATTTCCGTTATAGTCCGGAGGTCAAGTCCGGAGGTCAAGTGCATACAGTTACTTGAATCTCTTGTCTTCTTTTAAGCCTCGGACTAAATAGATCGTAACATCATCTTCATTAACGTAATTAACTTTTGTATCTGTAATAGTCCGGAGGTCAAGTGCATACAGTTAGTTGAATCTCTTGTCTTCTTTTAAGCCTCGGACTAAATAGAATGATTGATAGATAGATTGATTAATTTCCGTTATAGTCCGGAGGTCAAGTCCGGAGGTCAAGTGCATACAGTTACCTGAATCTCTTGTCTTCTTTTAAGCCTCGGACTAAATAGAATGATTGATAGATTGGTAGATTGATTGATTGATTTCCGTAATAGTCCGGAGGTCAAGTCGATACACTCACTTGAATCTCTTGTCTTCTTTTAAGCTTCGGACAGTCCGACACTCACTATAGTCTCTTGTCCTCTTTTAAGCTTCGGACAGTCCGACACTCACTTGAGTGCCTTGCCTTCATTTAAGCCTCAGACTAAATGGACCGTAGTAGTCCGGAGGTACTACAGAGGTATAAAACACTCAAATGAGTGTCGGACTAGTCTGGAGTCTGAAGCATTTTTTCTCATGTAAAAAATAGGAAAAAAAATGAATATAGAAAATAGAGCTGCACTAGATGTTATACGAACAGGAATTAGTGATTTTCGAGATGTACTAAAAAATGTGAAACCTTTAGTTTATGATGCTAAGAAGACATCAAGTCATATAAAACCAATATGAAATAATAAATTATTTTTAAAAAAATAAATAAAATTATGTCTCTACATGACGACTATACTCAGTATATAATTAAACATGTACCAGTTTTAAAAGATTATCGTCATCGTACAAACCTTGTCAATTCGAAGAAAGAAGTTAGATTTTATTATCATCATAAATACGTAGCGCTTGCTACAGATTATAAAACAAAACATGGTATTAAACCGTTTGTTAAAACAAAAGACTTTCCACTTTGTCTAAGAAGTTTCAGAGTATTTTTAGCATACAATAATTTATGGTGGTTGGTTAAGAAAGAAAATTTAACAACACATGAATTAGAAACATTACATCAATTAAATATTCCTGTCTATATGCAACGAAGTCGACGTTCTATGTGAAAACGGAACCGAGGTTCTATGCAAAAACGGAACCGAGGTTCTATGTAAAAACGCAACCGAGGTTCTATGCAAAAACGGAACCGAGGTGATATGTGAAAAAACATAATTTTTTCTTTTAAAAATTATGAATGATAAAATGTCTATCGGACCAACGTCTAGTATTGACAAATTAATCAAGAAACAAATTGATGAGTTTGATGCACAAATTAGACGTAGTAAACGTAAACGAATTAAAAAACAGAAACGTGCTAGGCGTAGTCGTAAACGTAATATTAAAAAACAGAAACGTAGAAGAAAAGAAACATCAGGTACACCAATTACTGATATATTCTCTGATGATAGACTTGGTGATGATCTATTGAATTTATTTAATCCAAATGAAATTACGTATGCAAATGAACTTTTTACTAATGTAGTAAATACTATGCGTGAACTTGTACACAATGGGAAAGTTTTAAATTTATTTGGTGTTATGATTAAAGAAGATGGAACCACAATAGAAAACTTTTACGCTACATTTTATAATAAAAATTCATTTGAAACATTGTTTCTTAATCTAGAAGAGAAATCCGATGCTAACGAATGGATTTTTACAGGTAGTATTAAATATGAAGATTTTGGAATGAAGCTAGTACAAAGATCACATAGAGGTGCAGGCATTAATATGAAATATAGAATCAAAGATTATTTCGGTGAATATTGTTATATTCCTTCTGAAGATTTTTGTTTTATTAAATGTTATAATGTTTTACGAGGTTTTAATTAAGAAGAAGCTAAAAGTACAATCAATAAGTTTAATGACTTTTTATATAGAGAGAAAGCCACATCTAGAACCGGAGTGATGTCAAACTGTAAATTTTCCCAATTCAATAACTACTTTGAAGAATGTGTACAGTATTACAGTCCTGGCAATCGTCATTTAAATCCTAGAGGATTTGAAACGTTTCATAATTATGTCTATTACAATTATTTTCATGAAGGTTCATCAATAGGTCACTGCTGTTTAATAAATAAATTTCACAAAGCAGAAGCTATTAGAGAAATTGAAAATAATTTCAAACCAATTTATAAAACAGTTAATGATGAAAATTTAGCAACGTTTCCGTATAAAACTATCACAAAGAAACCAATTGACTATGGTTCAACATATATATGGGATCTTAAAACTTATCCAGATCCTAGTTGTCCAACAGCTATTCCTTATGTTTTAGGCGATATTAATTTTAATAAATTTATATCTTGTTTACCAATGCAAAGATTGAAAAAATTAGACACGCGTTTGTTAAGTGATATGATTAAAATAAAAAGTAGTAAGGATGAAAATGAAATTAAAGAACTTAAGAAACAGATAAGTGAATATAATAACTTAACTGAAATAGAATTAACTAAACTTCAACGTTGTGTGAAAATCTTTGTTAGGAAACACGATGAATTTTCGATCGGGGGAAACCCAGAGGACACATGCCCGATACATCAATTTTTTAAAACTCTTGGAAAATTTAATTATTCGAAAGTAACTTTAATAGCGCACAATTCATCAGGATTCGATGCATATTTTCCGATAAAATATAATTTTAAATTAACTAAACCACCGCTTAAAACATCAAGAGGAATACTCACTGCTTCTTTACAAAATCCTTATACAACTGACAGTGTTAGTAAGTATATTCAACGTTCCTCTAGATCTAAGATAAAAACCCCATCGAACCAAAAGTCATCAAGTAAACCTTTGCAAACTATTGTAATGAAATGTAGCTTACAACACGTGAAAACGAGTCTTTCCAAATGGTGTGAGAATTTTAAAATTCCTACCAATGTGTGTAAATTAAATTATGAAATTGGCGAAATTAAACCTGAAAATTATAAAGAAAAAGAACATGAGTGGAAACCGTATTTAATTAATGATGTTCTTTCATTAGCATTTTGTATCTACAAGTATAATCATGTTATGAAAGAATTAGTTGATGAAGATATAACTACTAATTTAACATCCTCTGCTTTAACATTTAACGGTTGGATGAAGAGTGTACAAGAGGACAACATAAATATTCATTCTCATACTGATTTATGGACGAGAAATTATATTAGGAAATCTGTTAAAGGTGGAAGAGTGTCAACAAATATAAGACATTACGAATCTCCATTTTGTAACATCTTGATACCAATATTACAGCGGCATTTAACTGGTAACAATTTAATAGAGTTAATGAAAGAGTATAATCAGTTGCAAGACAAGAATGCTCTTTGTAAAGAAATTAAGCATGAACTACTCGGACAACAAAATGAATTCTTAATGGCTTTTGATGCGACATCTTTATATCCATGAGCTATGTATGACGAACATTCAGAATACCCTAAAGCTGAATCCGCTAGAAAATTTAGACAAGAAGAAGAACAAGTCGTATTATATCAATTTAACACTCAATCATTTCGACCTAAAACTGGAATATTCACAGTTGTATTTTATTATCCTGATGATATGTTTTTTCAACCAGTCCCTGCGAAAGATAAGGTAAAAAATGAAAACAATTGCAATCAAAAAGTAACAAGGTTTAGGAACGGAATATGTTATGATGTATTAACTTCTGTAGATATACAGGAAATTGTTAGATGCGGTGGAAAAATATTATCTATTAAAGATGGTATAATTTATGAAGAAAATTATCACGTTTCACCATTTCGAAAATACATTGAAAAGCTCTTCAATTTAAGAAAAAATATAAAATAGAAGGAAACACTGTAGGCGATGAGTTAATTAAATTATTAATGAATTCACTATATGGAAAAACCGTACAAAAAGACATAACCACTAAATATCATTTATGGAATGAAAGTACATTGAGAAAAATTTCACTCAAGAAGTAAAAGATTTTGAGAAAGTAAATGATGAACAATTCTTAGTGAAAGTAGAAATGGAAGATGATGAATTTCTTAAAGCTAATATTCAAAATGCAGCTATGGCCAAAGCCCTGAGCAGCTGCGCTACGACGACCAACGGTCTGAGCAGATGCGCTACGACATCATTCATGCCATCACATTTAGGTTCTTTTATTCTTGCTCACTCTAGACGAATCATGAATAACTTTATTTTAGAAATTAATGGTTTCAACGAAAAATACGTTCATTATACCGATTCAGTAACAGCTGACACGCCCGTAATATTGAGAAAGAATAATTTATTATTTATTTCTAGAATAGATAGTATTGTAAACAACTATGAAATTAATGGTGACATGAAAGAAGTTTCATTTGTTGATAATTTAGAAATTTATACTCATAATGGATGGAGTAAAGTAAAAAAAATATTAGACATTACACAAATAAAAGTATTTATCGAATAAGAACAAAAATGGGAATAGTAGATGTTACTGAAGATCATTCATTGTTAGATGAAATAGGTAATGAAATAAAGCCACAAGAATTAAATATAGGAACAAATTTACTACATAATAAATTATTTTTACACGACAATACAATCATATTAGAACAAATTTTATATGATATTTATGTTAATGATCCACCTAATTTAAGATCTAAGCAAGCATTTGTAGAAGAGTTCTTTTTAGGAGATGGTTCTGCTGGAATCTATAATTATAAATCAGGCGTCAGATATTGTTGTACTTTAAATAACCAAGACCGCAACCTCTTAATTAAATTACAAACATATATTAATGAAGCTTATAACAATGATTGTAAAATATATGATGCAATGAGATCATCTAGTGTATACAAACTTAATTTTCAAAATCCAAAACAATATGCTATATACTTTAGTGATAATTATTATAATCAGTTTAGAGAAAAACGTGTTCCTTGGTATGTTCTAAATGCTGAATATAATATTAGATATTGGTTCTTTGTTGAATTTTATGCAGCAGATGGGAGCAAGAAATCTTTTTTTACAAGTAAATATGCAACTATTTGTTTTACACAGAAAAATAAAGAAACCTTTAGTGGTTTATACAATTTGGCATCATCTCTGGGTATTAATTTGGTAGTAAGCGAAAGAAAAGATAAACCATTATGCTTTAGTACGTGTCAAGTTAAAAATGATATTACCAAAGATGTCACCACTGTAAGATATTTAAATAATAAACCGCAATATGTTTATGATATTGAAACAGAAGATGGCGCATTTAATTGTGGTTTTCCATTGATTGTAAAAAACACTGATTCAATATACAGTACATTTCTAATGAGCTCTTCAATAAATTAGATGCTGCTGGCTATGTTGGTGGGGAATTGTGTCAAGGGAAAAATGATTATGGGAATGGCGGTATTATATGTGCAATGTTTATTGCTCCTAAAATAAAATATTGTATTACTGTAGATGAACAAGGGAGACTTGGTGAAAAGAAAACATTTAAAGGATATTCACAAAATAAAGTAAAAGTAGAAGATTATATACAATTATACTATGGTGAAACATTAACAACAACTGTTAATAAACTATGGAAAAGATCTTTAGAAAATGGTATTAGTAGTCCTGATAAAAATAATAACACTGAAGAAAAAAGATTTTCTGCCCAAATAAATCTTCTTAAACGACAAGCACCTGATGCAAATGGTATTATGTTACCTTATAACGGAGAAGATATTCTAGCTGAAATATTTCAACGAATACAAAAAGAATGTAATATAATTGAATACATCGATAGTGAATATCCTGATAATGAAGACTGGGAAGAGGAATTATAGTTCTGTGAACACATCTTCTATTGACTTTCAGTCAGAGAACAAATGTTCGATAACTCTATCATGTACTTTTTTTATCAATATTGATTGTAATAAATCCATGATCGTTTGACCAAGCAATACTGCAAGATTGTTTAAAATCATCTTTATCTCTTATACATAAGTCTCTTAACAAATCACTTAGGTTTCTTGAATTAATTTCGAAAAGCATAAAAATATTAACATTCTTTCTGATAACGCTGCCATCTAGTGAATACATGCTTTGCGTCTAATAAAAGACACTACAGTTATTGTGTCTACCTCTTGTAAAATAATTTCTCTGAACTGCCTGATCTTTGTTATTAACACAATCATCAAACACAACACAATGTTTTTTCGTTTTATTTAGTTTACTAGGATCTTGCATATTACCACTATCATCTACTAGTTGTATCGATATGTGTTTATTTTTATTGGGTTCTACTAGTTGTTTATTTTTCGCTGCTTCTTCACACCAAGAACTTATTTCTTCTTCATACTCCGATTTTTCATATTCTTCAAACAGTGAAGCTATAGCTGATTTGGTAAGATTATTTTCAAAACCATATTTCAAGAATTGGTAAATAGGTTGGTCTGCTGTTGTTGTATAAATAATAAGATTGTTATAATCCAAAAAGTTTGGTGTCGTGAGAATTTTAAATAATAGATACGTTTTCCCACAACCTGATCTTCCACAGATAACTGCTAAAACTTTACTGGATAGGTTTGGGTGATGATTGAATTTCACTTTCTTGTTTAGTGGAGATTTTACAGAAGTGTTTTCACTCATTTTTTAAGTCAATATTTTTAATTACACCTCTCGTAATAATAGATCTATCATAATCTCTTCACCTCCAAAATTTATTGCCTTTCCTTTCTCATCTGTTATGCTAATGGTGATGGAATTAATTGTTTTTCGTGCAACTGGAAAATATATTAATGATTTTGGGATTACATTTAAACTGTAACCAATCGGAACTGTAAATGCTGGACAACTGAAGATATTATTTGTTAGCTTTCCATTAACATAACCACCTTCTATAATATCACACTGAACGTTGATTGAATTTATTTCAGTTATTTTAAGTATATTTTCACTGATATGAAAACCTTGTGCATAGAGTTTCTTTTTAAATCCTAATAGTTTCGACAATGATCTATCATGATTAAAATCAACTTGATGATTTTCATCTAAAGTAAGAGAAAATTTATTTACTGCTGGTTCAACTTCGAAATGTAATTGTTTCTTGTCTTTAAATTGAATGCCTAAATGTCTTTTTATTTCATTGGAAATAGATTCAACTTCATAAGATCCAGGAAGAAAAGTTAATTCTTTCCAAGTTTTACCTTTGTCATTTGAATACTTAAATCGGTCATTTACATCTTTGATAATATTTTGTATAGTGTTAAATGTTGAAAAACTAGTTAATGCTACTTCATAATGTTTGTCTTGTTCTAAGTGAATAATAGGATATAAATTACAAGTATGTGATGAAGTAGTTGCTATAAATTTTAATGTCGTACTAAATTTTGATGAGGTTAAAATCTCGGTTAAATTTTCTAAATGTTTATTAATTTTTTCTAGTTCTGCCGAAGACATTTTTAACTAAATAATTTAGATAAATTTTGGTAGTCTTCTTCACTTATAACGTTCTTTTCCCATAACCGTTTCGATATTGCATGTATCTCGTTAAAGCTAGAGTTATGTCCTTCTTTTGCTGCAGCTAATAAAATCTGTAATCTATTCATTAATTCTTGTGGATCATCTGGTAAAAATACAATTCTCTCTCCTGTTGCAGTTTTTGAATAAGCGACAATTGGTGAATAATAACCAGTCGCTGTTGGAACACCCGTCGCTGTTGAATAAGCACCCGTTGGAACACCAGTCGCTGTTGGAGCCGATGCCATTAACAATAAGTGTACTAATTGTTTATAACGTTTAAGAGTTTTTACTGCGTTAACTTTATCTAACATAGCTTTATATTTCAGTAGATCATCAGCATGATATTTATCTAACTCCGCTCCTCTTAATAAATCCACGAAATTTCTGTCTAAACTAAAGGGTGTTTTGTCTGGTGCAAAAATTAAACCTCGAGCAGGATCTGGGTATATTTCTTTTTGTCCGAGAAAAAATCTAAGAGATGACTTTCCATCTATAAAAATTGTAGAATGTTCAAATAACATAGATTTTGGTAATATCTTATTTATATTTTCTTCTAGAAGACCATAATCTTCTAAGATAGTTTTCTGCACTGGATCAATCAGACCCATTTGTTTATCATGATTTGTACGTTCTTTCTTAATATCAGATTTAACTTGTTCAACTAATTGGATTTTATCTTTCATATTAGATTCAACGCCAACTTGCAACATTCGATATTGTCTACGTTTCTCCTTCATAATATTTTTCTGTTTTATTAGTTCTTCTAGTTGTTTTATTTTTGCCTCATTTGTCTCATTGGTATTCATTATTTTATGATATAATATTTGAATTTTGTGGTATTATTGGTACACAGCAAAAACACTTTACTGATGTTCTAATGTTTTGTTTAATAAAGTTTTTATTTCTTCTAAAAAAACATCATTATTATCTTTGCCTTGAGAAAACTTGTTTGGTATTTTATTTGCTTCTCTAGCTATTTGATCAAATTTTTCAATCTCATCTAACGTAATAACATTATCATCACACACTCTCTGAAAGTAGTAATGAAGTTTATCATATACCTCTTTGACATGTACATGTTTCTTACTTAAGGATTTACGTTTCTTATTTATTAGACTTATCTATCATTGTTGCGAGTGAAGTTGTAAAAACACCTGTACCTGTTAAAGCAGTAGCAACAACAGGAATTGTAAGAACGCCAGATGAAATGACAATAGTGAGAGCACCTAAAGAATATGTTAACAATACTCCAACGCCTTGTGTCACATTCTTAACTCTCGTCCATCTTTTTCTTAATTTATCATAATGATCTAATCTAAGTAATAATTGGGATTCTTTATCTTTCATGTATCTGACTCTATCTGCACACTTTGCTTTATCCATTTGTTCCAATATCGGATATAAAGGGGCTGATGGTTCTTTTGTTTTTACATCTTCCATTTTTAAATGAATATTTTTGTTCATATTCATATTTTGTAATTATCATTATTTTATTATACATTTTTATTACATTTGGTCATAAACATTTTTTCCTCATTTGTATTTTTATAAATTTCAGGAGCGTTCCTATTTTTGTATTTTCCTCATTTGTATTTTTATTACATTTGGTCATAAACATTTTTCCTCATTTGTATTTTTATAAATTTAAGGTACTTTCCTCATTTGTATTTTTATTACATTTGGTCATAAACATTTTTCCTCATTTGTATTTTTATATTTTCCTATTTTTTATAGTTCCATTCGTATCTATTCGGGAGTGTGATCCGGTGCTGAGCGAAGCGTTGCGCCGGATCTCGCACCCTGTACTACTTCTGTAAGATACTTACCGGTAGTTAAACAAGAATTTCAAAATTCTCATTATTCGATAGCTGGTTATCAAAGTTAAGGTAAATGATGGGATCGTCTACTCATCTATTACATGTAGACATTGAAAGTGAGTGAATACTTCCCTCACTGTGAATATTGTTCACTTGGCGCCGTTAAAAACAGCCAAAATAGTCGTTTAACTTAGCGGAAAAGCTTCGCAGATATTATCTGATAACATCAGATAAATATGATGACGTCACAATTTGATGATTAATGACGCAACATCTAAAATTCGTTAATATCAGATAAACAGAGTATGTTTTTACAGATATTTACAGCTTGCAGTGCATGCTTAGCTTACAAAGGTAGTTTTCAAATTGCAAATGTGTCAAAGAGGTATCACAGTCGAACTGAACCTTGCATTCAATTTTGAGGCATACTTGTGAACTTGCCTAATATCCGACTTTGGGCCGGAAATACACACTTGCAGTGTATATTTGATATACGCCGTGTGTTATTCACAGTGATCCAAGAGAGTGAAACTGTGAATAACACACTGGTGAAAACTTCGAAGAACAAAGCCATATAATATTTATGTGTCTTTTTCATTACGCATCACTGACCTTGTAATTATTAGTGCGACATATTTTTGTTCATCATATCAGTCTGCTGGTATCAGTTTGTGATTCAATGGTTCATCCAGTACATTTTCATTAGTCTTAGCAACAGACAACAACCCAACAGTGACGCTGAAACGTTTGGTGTTGTCTTAATGATGAGTATAATACAAATAGCGATTTCTGTGAATGGAGTTGACCAAGTGACGAGAGATCATCTTTCTGAGAAAGTAATAAAAAATCAAAACTCCCCTTTTCAATTTATAGACCGATATAATGAAGTAAAAGCTAAACGTTTGACGACAGGCCTTCGGCGTCCAGTGCCTTCCTTCAACGGTCGTTGTTCGGATGGCACAGATGCAGTTTTTGTGAAGGTTTAAATAAGAGTAAATTATATCAATAACTGTGTTGCATGCATGATTGGCTGCTGAACTGTGAAGTTAGATTGTAAAAAGGTAAATCATGTTTCCTATTGATTGCTGCCTTAAGTTGTCTGATTGCTTTGGCTTCTGTTATTGTTGTATCTCGTGTATTGGTCAGATTGCTGATGAGACCGACCTGGAAAGTCCCGATGTCGCCAGCGCCGTTATGTTTGTCTATTAAGTGTTCATAAAGGGCCCTCGATGTAATTTTGTTTTTGATAGCTTGGTTAATTTTCTTAATGCCTCTTCTAGCGTATTCTCACTGTTTGCCGATATAAAATTCACTACACACTTTCTGATGTATGTGTACACAATAAACCTTTCCCGGCAAATATTTCTCTTACATTCAAGGCAAATCTCGCAATTACAAATTTGCGTTTTCTCACTTTCTCATTTCTGTGAATGTTCATTCATGTCAAAAGTATTATTAATAGATTCGAAGCTTGTTTTTATAGTAAACTAAAGATGAAACCAAGCGCCGGCTGTTCCATTCCAGTGTTACAAAGGCAATGTTTTTTAATTTGGGGAAATTATAAAAATTCCTTCAATTGCTCACCAGGCAAAATAGGCAACATTCGTAGTGCCAAGTGCCTATAGGGATGTGCACAGAATTAGATTCATCTGCTTCTGAGAGGGACTTAATTCAGTTTCATGGATAAATTACTTCTGGATTTAAATTGTAGCTTCCAGAAGAATTTGTTTTCTTCTCTTCTCCGAGACACTTCTGAATGCATAACGATGGGCAGTTGTTGCTGTACAATGACGAACCATTTTGTACTAAATTTCATGTCTATATCAATTCTATAAAATTTCATTTTCTGAATTTCTGATGAAATCTTGTACGAGGACAAGGCAATGAGGCGTGTCTCTGCGGTCCAATGAATTGACCTCGACCTCCTTACTCTTACTCCTTACTTCTTTCATATTGCTTATCAATGAACTGTTGTAACGGGAACTTAATCGAATGTTTTAATGACAGCAGAGCAATGAATGATTGCTAGTTTCATTGAAAGCGATAATGTTTGCCCGAGGGTCACGTCGATAAAAGATAAGATAGATAAGCTTTTTATGTAATTTGGGCATTCGCCACGTGTTTGGCAGTGAAATCAAATTGGAAGTGAAGTACTAGTTCTACTTCTGAATTTCAGTCACAATGGTAGAGGGTTAAGTGCATGTATTCTATATTGAGGCAATTTTCAATGAATGAACATTAAATTGCCTCCTGTACTGTGTGATACCGCAATAAGATAAATTGCATTAACATGTAAATACATTATTACACTACGATGCTTTATATTGTTAGTATAGATAAAAATTGGACAATGAGGTCGTGAATGCAAACATTCTCGGAGTCACGTTCCGCAATAAGAGAGTATTGAGCAATAACTTCATAATGTTGGCTATGCATTCAAAATACAGGAAATCAAATATCCAAACTTTTGACCTCAAAGCAAATTTACTGTCACTGTCTTTATCTGATTGAAATTGATGGATCTTTGGAGGATTTTTATGAAGCATTAAATCTGAGTGCCTTCTCTTCAATTTTTAATAAGATAGCGGAAAAATACAATGCATAATGATCCTGCTTGAAGTTAAAAATTGAATTTTAACCAGGGATGCGGAGTCGTTTCATTTTGATAGGACTCCAACTCCTGGTCTTGAGTATAGGGTCTTTAAAGCATGCTTTTTCGCATGCCTTAGAAAATAAAAGCACAAGGTTTTTCAGTTTTCAAATTTCACATTTTTAACTATGTATTTTGTTTACTCCTACATTTTCCATTATTTCCTTTCAATTAAGTAACCCTTTGTTTTTATATGATCTGTTAACGCCGTTCATGGGTTAACATCGTCAATCGATCAGCACTTTGGAGGTGTTTTAACCAATGTAAAATTGAAGTCATTTTCTTGGGCGTTTTGATGGCACGTAATGATTTACCTTATCGCTTTTGATGCAACAAATTTGTAATTCACAAACCAGTTAAAATCCTCGTACCCCAAGATATACTCTTGGGAAGGTGGATGCACTTATGGAACAGTTCAATAAATGCAAGGATGATACTGCTTGAGGAACGGTACGAAAGATCTGTTGATGGATTCTAGTGCCAGATAACGAGGTTTCCTTGCAGTTTCTGGATTGTACAACAACATTCCCTCGCTCAGAGGATAATACAAAACTTGTTAACCCTTAAGATACGAAGCTCTTGTCCCACCCGTAAGAAACGCAGGGTCATTAATTTCACCTTACATTTGGAAGCTCTTTACCCAGCTTGAAGAGGCGGAGGCGGATCATTTTGGTCAAACGGTCTGGCAACAGTTTTTATGGCATCAGTTGAATGGTGAGATTGATGTTTGTTTACAATGAATGAATAACCATTAACATATTGAAAGCCAGTGATGAAACACATCAGGAGACAAAAATATAATTATAGAGTTAGATCATAGGCCTTCTTCATTCAAAGTCTCAGTTTCTAGAGATCAGCTCTCAGAGAAACAGTTTCTAATTTTTAAAACATTTCATGAAGAAGAAAGTTTTAATGCTGAACATTTCACAGCTGTAACAGAATCATGACCACAAACTACCCTGGAACGACGAACAAACCGTCTATTTGTAAGATTACATGAATGCCTGGTGGGTTTTCCTGCCTCCCTGTACTTCTCACATCGTGAAATAGCTGCCTCTGAAGTTTCCACACTAGGATTCGGGTGATTCGTTCTTTGTGACAAGATTTTCACTAGCGCTGGCCACAAATCAAAAGCAACCGAGTTTTTCTGCACCAGCTGATCGGCAAGCTATCGTGCTGGTCGTCTCGCACCCTTCAAATTTATGTTATGAGCTGCAGATGGTGATTGTAGCGACTTTGTCACAAACTACAGAGCGAAGTCCATTTCCTGTTTGAGAGATTCAATGAATATAGATTGGTGACAACAAGCAACAGGTGATTCATAAATGGGAAGTCTCCACTGACAGGGATTGTCAATTATTGATTGCAATTTAATTGGACAAGGAAATTAATAAATTTAAATTGGAAAATATATCAATCAAGTAATTGGAATTGTGAACCAATCAGTTAATTGAAATTCGAATCCAAAATTCGAGCAGCTTCTCTAACTTGATAGGATTATCTATTAATTTATCAAAAAAATCAAAAAAGATGGGTCGATAGAAATTTTAATTTTGATTGGAAAAATCACAGAATACATGATTGATTGAATCCCTACAAGCTGATTTTACAGTGAAAAATTATGCACAATTTTTTTTCAAATCAACCGTGAGTTGAGCATTAACATCTGGTGCATTCATATGGAAAATACGCAAAGTATACGGTCTATCTTTTGATTTTAATCATCGTGGTTATAAAGCTTGACGAATTCATGAACCTCAAATTTTTCAGATCACCTTTTATTCATCAAAGTAACACATCAAAATATGCTTTATGAATCTATTATTTTTACTTAGTGTTTATTTCATCAATTTCCGGAAATTATCTTTTCATCACTAGTCATAGCTCCTTAAAAGCTCCTTTTAAAGAGATATAATTCAGCAGACTTTCTGTACAATAACTGATGCGGAAACTTTTAAGATTGGTATTCAATGTGTTGTTCAGATTGTCAAGACCTATGGATAATTGACTGCTTCCAGTTTTACGTTCAGAATATCTCGTAGCGCCACAAAAGATAATGCAGTCAGACATCGGATCTCAGTCAGGTGACCAAGTAGACCAGACGGGGTTTAACTTTGCCGGAAAAGTAATCGACTTTAATCCATGTTGTTGGATAAAGCTTAGGCGTCTCAGAAAGGAACCGAACGTCTGCTGATGATTTTGCTGGTGGGCTGAGGTTACTAAGCTTAGGTGACTTAAATCATGACTTTATGACTTTTTGACTAGTTTGTCACATTGGATGACAACCAACGTCATCGAAGTATGAAGAATGACTTTATTAATAATCCGCGAGACAACATGGCGTAGTCTAATTCATCAATTGTTCATTGACATTCCTTGAACTGTGATAATGTTGTGTGTGGTGGCATCGATTGTGGTCGTGCATCCTGTTCTTGCGCAATGCTTCGTGCATTCATAATAAAGTTATTCTTTGACGAAAATTGAAGGTTGCGTCGAGTGTCGATCGGGGGTTATACCCGATGTAACACAGCTGTCGTTCACACTAAACCGATTTTCTCATTGCTGAAGATATGAAATATCGTCACGATTTCTTCGTTGTCGTGCTATTGTGACCACATCTTAAACTGATTGTCGATTTACTTGGATTGTAATCGTTTATAGAGAGCTGTCAGATAAACGCTATCTTAATGCTATCATAGCACAGCCATGATAGACTTCAGATATTGCTAGCGAAAATGATCGCTGGTCTCATGAATCTCATCGATTTCGTTTTTAAAAATGTCAACCGTCAGTTCATCATGAGGCTACAATACGATAAATAACATAGAAAGACGAAATTTGGCTAGATTCTAACTGACTTTTTTGTGTTACAAGTAAAAGAGTAGGTATTCGGTCTCACCACAGAATAAGATTGTTTAAGCCTGTCACCTTACTAGAAGTGCAGACTGATTCAATTCGATGGCACATGCAGGAACTTACTAAGTTGTCAAAAAGAGATTTTTAATGTGTTGCAGAAATAGGAAAATAGTCGCGCGTCGCTTGCGGATTGCTGTGAATTCCTTCAAAATGCTCCGATCGCCACGATTCCTTAAGATTCGAAGTATTCAGAGCATCGCGCAAAAGTTTTCTCGATAATGTTGGGTCCTCCGATCATTATTAAAAAATTCAGCAGGCGGACGAAAAACGTTCACAAACTTCTCTGTAGAACTTGACATCGTCTGTGTCTCTTTGCTGTGTGATCCGGTTGATAAGTCACTGAAACTTCGCACAATTTGGCGTGTTTAATGTTGAACAGGCTGCTCATTGTTTGATTGCTATGGTATTATGTTAGCAGATTGTGCCACTTCATTCACGTTACATGTTCCAATGTTTCCTTTCTAGTCAAACAGAAGAAGAGACGACATGTGTAATTCTGTGGGTCTCACAGTGCGATATCTACGATTCATACAACTCATACATTCTTCAAATAAAGCAAAGATATTTCATGATCTGATATATATGATTTACATTTCTTCAACATTTGAAGCCGTTGGAGCAAGTTGTGCAAGTTATTTATAACTTCCTGTCGATGCATAGAAATAGATTGTTTATCTGAAGTTGACTAGAATGGAAATTGACTCAAGGTTGCGGCACATCCGGGGGAACTAAGTTGGGGCATGAACCACCAATGAAAAGCTTATAATTGCACATGTGACTTCTAAACCAATGATTCAGCCGTTGACAAGTGTATCTAACTGAAAAGGCGTGCGATTTTTGTGCCACTATTGTGTATTGCATGAATCTTCATTTCCGTTCTAGATATTTCATTGTTATCTATTTCTATGTGTCGATGTATCCTAAATTACCGCAGTGAATGCGCGTTCATGGTCAGAGTGCAGCAACTGCTGCTAGCTAATGAGACCGGTGGGTCCATTAAGCAACTAAGTTAATAGAAAAAATTCGTGGTAGATTTATGTTTCATCAGACACCCACATGCATGTTCTACCCAACAACATCCATAAAAATTATCCTGTTTCTATTTCGAACAACAAATTTTTCTCAATTGAACGACAAATCTTAACAAATTAGGATTGTTAGCAGTTTCAACAATCCATATTTCTATTTTTTTGGCTTAGTTTGCACTAACTGTGAGCGCCTGTCACTGAACACTGCGAAGAAATCTTGTGATGAATACTTTTGCAACTGACAGTAAAGATTCATTACAACTACCATTGCGTGAAATCACTCATTCAAGCTTCATTTTGACTGCGAAGGATAAGCTGACTGTACACTTGTCGCACTAGCTTAAATATTGCGGCTACAGTAGGCTATCGAAAAGCATATTTATCCGACATTCCTATTTTTGAGCATTTATTGATTTATCACATTCCGAAGGGTTAATAAACCAGATATTATTTAGCAAAATGCTGCAATCGTAACTTACGCTGATGTGTATTAAGTACTGAGCATAATTGCATAAATAAATATGGAATTAGTGACAATCAAATTGCGTGAACACCAAATCAGTAGAAAAAGATATCGGAGCTATGCACAAGGAAGTTTCACACAGAACGTCACAACTTCGGAATTTCTAACCAACATGGTTCTAAAATGCGACATTTTTATCACCCTACTTCTGAACGAAGCGGTTCGATACATGATATGAATTAAAGACAATCATGAATATCTTACTTTGATTCCCGCACCGAGTAATGAATGTCTCTCGAAGGATTTCAAAACTATTCTATACAAATTGAGTGGCAGCTTTTCAATTGGATTCAATGTGATTGATTCTGTCAAACCACTGGTAAAGTCTGCCATTGCATCACCAATCAGTCCACCTTTTAGTGCTTCATAATCGCCAACTAATTTAGCGTACGCCTTTTCAACCAATGCTCCCCAGAATTCATTTTTCTGATGAGAATGAATGAAAACTAATTTCCCTTTATAGGTTGGTAAGCGATCATCGACAATGATATTAATCCACTTTCCAAAATGCCAAAAATGAAGGATAAACATTCCAGCGTACCAATTATGTTCAAAACTTTGTCCATTTGGTACAATGCGATGAACCATCTCAGGGTATTCGGAGATTGACGCCAGAGCAGCAACAACCCAACAATCCCCAAGTTCACCTTGATTTAGATCAAAACGGCTACTGGAGTCAACAAAGAGCTGAGGATCTTGAACTATATCACCGGGACGTACCCATTGCAAAGGGTATCGTGGAGGACGTGTGTTTTTGAATATTGACGAATCTGTTGCTGGAAAAGTCGGATCTTCATATAAAGTTCCCTTTGCAAGATGCTCTTTTCGAATCTTCTCAAAATTTGAAGGAATCCCAAATTTTGCATTTGATTCTGTTTTGGGCGCTAAGCTAGCGCGGACACTCATCTATAAAGAAAAGAGAGATGATCTTTCGAAAATGCAAGTGCAGTAATCGTGCGTTAAGTGAATCCATGTGCATAAATTGGTGGTGGTTCATTTCATCGACAGGTGGATGATATTCTATCAAGAGTATCATGCATCCATAGATAGTTAGAGATATCATCTGGTAAGATTATTCAGGAAAAAACTATTATCATGAGTATTATCTCGTCACACATCTTCACATGTAATTAAACAGAGATTTATCGTATCACAAGAGACCGGCAAGGAGAAAATTCTTCTTTGTGGTCGAGTAAAAGTTTGTGTAATTCCAATGACATGGGCTCATCAAACAAACATGACGGACGTATGCGAGTTATTGGCACGGCGTATCCACTTGGGTGTCCAATAAGTTTTGAGACTAGGCGTGTAGTTCTCATTGGGTGAATGCTGACAACCAATGACAAAGTAGCATTTACGCACTAGCGTATTATCGATTTTCCAGTGTCGCTTCGAGCCAAATTACGCACGCTTTAAGCATTCAGTGCTATCCGAGGCAGAAGTTTCCTGTGTTTGTGCAGAGCGTCGTCGGATTCAACGTGAAAGACTGAAATTGCTTTGTCTTTCACAAATATCTATCAACAAATAGCTCTACCGATTTTATGCATACACTCGAGGGAGATTAGGCACCAGTGGTCAAAGAATATTTGAGGAATTTATAGTTCGGCAGCAGAACGAGTTTCTACACGGAACGAGGCCGAAAATGAGACTTTGACAGAAGGATGTACACCATATATCTACCACGAATCTGCACGTCTGCCGAGTTCTAGTTGGTTCCTCTTCTTGTCATACAAGATCAAAGAAAGACACATGTTAATCCAATGGGACGCAGATTGAAGTTTTTGGTTAATATGAAATTTTGTATGTTTTCTCATATCAACT
This sequence comes from Prostheceraeus crozeri, assembly GCA_907163375.1. NCBI lineage: Eukaryota > Metazoa > Platyhelminthes > Polycladida > Euryleptidae > Prostheceraeus > Prostheceraeus crozeri. The sequence goes on from CAJQUW010004013.1 coordinate 1,018,332, forward strand.
GAAAAGTACTAAGTCTAGAGTCATAATTTTTGGCATGGAATGTCTTCAGGTCATTTCTTATGATGTTCATGTGCTATTATCATGCTTCTGATCGACAATGTATGTGAGAATGTGGTTGAATGTGCATAAAGTTGCTAAAAATGTTTGTGTTTGCCGACATCAGGGGGCTCACCAAATCTAAATGTGTTTAGCTTTGTAGACAGGAGTGAATGAACATGAAAGGAAATGACCTGAAGACACTCCATGCCAAAAATTATGACTCTGTGCTTGGTGCCTTTCGTTTACTCAGAGAAAACATAGAAAATTTCATTGTAGCCAAAAACTGCAATCTGCATCTCATTGGATTAACTTGCGTTTCTCTTTGATCTTGTCTGACAGGAGGACGAACTAACTAGAACTCGGCACACGCACAGATTCGTGGTAGGCAAAGGGTGTACATCATTCTGTGAAAGTCTCAGTTTGGGCCTCGTTCCCTGCAGAAACTCGTTCTGGCTGCCGGACTATTAAACAGCTCTATGGAGAAGACTGCTGATCAACTTTTTATCGGTGGGTTAAGTTTGAGCTTTCGTTAAGTTTGGACTATCAAGGCCAGAGTCTCACATTTGGAGATGCAGCCAGAAGTGGCCGTCCTTCGTTGGTGCGAGTACCGGAAATGGTGAATGCTGTTCGTGAGTTATCTAAAGATGACCCCAAAATATCAACAAGAGAGCTATACGAATGGCTTGATATCCCTAAATCATCTGTGCACAAAGTCTTGACCGAAGATCTCTCACTTCGTTGTGTTACTTCTGTTTGGGTTCCTCATGAGCTGTCAGATCATAGCAAAAACTTCGTGTAAATTGTGAGAAGAACTTTCGTAAAGTTTTCCATCGTGAAAGCCTAAACAGCATATTTAATAAATTTGCTGTGCAAGATGAAACGTGGATTTCTTTCAAAGGAGAATGTCGAAAGTCCCGCAACAAATGCTGGTTGAGGAAAGATCAGGATCGACCTCAGGTGGTCAAATCCAACATTTCGGACAAGAAAACACTTCTTCTTGCTGTCTTCACACCAAACAAGCGTTTTTCCTTCGACAAAACCTTGGGACCTTGGGACCTCTTGACCTCGGGAGAATATTGATTCTCAGCGCATTATTGACCTTGTGCGTCACACTGGTGATTTGTGACGGTCACTTCGTTCGAAGCCTATCCGGCTCAACGGGCTGCTTTGGCAGTGGGACAATGCTCGTCCCCACACTTCGGCTGTCGCACGCGAGTACATGGACAAGCGAAATGTTACTCTTCTTTTCCAACCACCCTACAGTGCAGACTTCAACCTCTGTGACAGGTTTTTGTTCACTTGGTTGAAGAAGGACATGGAGAATCGAATTTTTGTGGACCACCTCCAAGTCAAAGAGGCCACGTTGCAGTGGACACGATCACTCAACGAAGATGACCTCCACAATGAGGTACATCGACTCCTGGATCACAGCCAAGCTGTGATTGATTCAGGAAGTTCATACGCAACCTTTCCTCATATTTCCCCATATGCATGAGATGCTTTTCCCATAGACTGACTTGATTGTGCGAAGAACTACTTGAGTACTGTCCCCTCATTTATTGTTGCTAATACACGCTCTCTTTTTAATAAGATTGACAAACTTGAATTGTTAAAAGCATCTCACTCAGACGTTAGTTTGGTTTGTATCACGGAGACTTGGCTATCCAGTAACATTCCTGATTCTGAAGTTTCTGTTCATAACTTTTCGATTCATCGTATGGATCGTCCCAACAGAATTGGTAGGGGTGTATGCATATATGTGAAGAATTCTCTGTTTGTTGAACGATATTTTCCAAATGATCATCCCGATTGTTTTGAGTGGGTCTGGTTGATTATTCCATCTAGTCGTTTATCATTTGTAACGTTATATTTACCTCCAATGATATCAATTGTGAAACGTCAAGAAATAGACAATTTTATTCAAACAAATATCGATATCTGTCTCTCACGTTTTCCTACCTTTCATTCTGTTGTAAACGGTGATCTAAACCAGTATGACTTTTCGAACATATGCCGTATTTTGAATTTAGAAAGTCTTGTTAAACAGCCAACGCGTGGTAACAACATCCTAGATAATGTTTTGGCTTCTAATGATATTACCCAACTTTTGAAGTGTTTCGTTGAACCTCCTATATGTAATTCGGACCACAGTTCAATTTACTGTCGTGGATCCTCCCAAACTTGTTTCGACAATACTCAGTTTATAACTTTTCGGGACTTAAGTTTTGTAAACGTCTCAAAATTTTTGAGTACTTTGTCGGAAGTTGATTTTTCTGTACTATATCATCTTCGTAGTATTGATGAGAAAGTTGAGTACTTTTATTCTGCCCTCAATAATGCCGTATCTACAATTCCTATAAAGCAAGTTCCTCTCTCCAATCGCGATAAGCCTTGGATAACACCTTATTTAAAAGACCTAATATCGCAGCGATGGAGTGCTTTTAAGCAACGTGATTGGTGTCGCTACAAATACCTCAAATGTAAAATTCGTGAGAAAATTCAAGACGCCAAACGAAGATGGATTGATGGAACAACATCATCGCCTAAAGGGTTATGGAAAGCGGTAAATTACCTAAATGGCAGATCTAACAAGCCCAGTTTTCCTGATACCTTCGACTGCCCTATTGAAGAATTAGTTAATAACATCAACAGCAGATTTGCGTCAAGTTTCAACGAAGCTAACGACGACGATGAGGATTTGACTGACTTTTTTTACAATATTGATGATGGTGCTCATGTTTGGTGTTCCCTCGTCGAGGTCAACTGGACTTGCAAACAGCTATTGTCTCTAAAGGTGAATAAAGATTCTGGTAACGATGGCATCTCCCCTTTCTTATACTCCACTGCTGCTCACATACTAGCTGCTCCCATAACTCATTTGATTAATACGTGTATCATAGAGAGAACCGTGCCTATGTACTGGAAAGAAGGTATCGTGATACCGATTCCCAAATCATCTTTTTCGAGTCTTGACTCTTTGCGCCCAATTACATTGTTGTCCATTCCTGCAAAGCTACTGGAAAAAGCTATTCTTTCCGACTTAAAACCTAAAATATTATCTTACATTGCTCAAGACCAATTTGGATTTCGCCCCAAATCGTCAACCACGTGTGCCCTGATTGAGTTTTGCGACAGACTTACCCAAGTTCTCGACTCGAACTTAAACACAGGTACGAGTGCATTATTTTTTGACCTATCAAAGGCATTCGATCAGATCTCTCATAATCACCTTTTGTGGAAATTAATAAGACATAGCACCCACTTCGGAGGTATTATTCCCACTGGATTTGTCACCTGGCTAATGTCGTATCTTTCGAATCGTACCCAGCGTGTTAGATTGAAGTTTATTTACAGTGACTCTGTCTCCGTCTCTAGTGGTGTACCACAGGGCTGACTATTGGGTCCGTAACTTTTCATTTTCTACATGAATGATCTGTTTTTACCCGCTGAACTTTGCCATTGTACATTGCTGAAGTACGCTGATGATATCGCAGTGATTATTCCTTTTATCTCTGACTTTTCTGACGCCAACCAAATTATCTCACACATATCGAATTGGTGCACCGAGAACTGTATGAGACTGAATTTATCAAAATCTAAACATTTGTTGGTATCACGCTGTATTTCTGAAAATTTACGTGAAAGTGCGCCGCTGACTCTTACCACGAAAGTAACTTACCTGGGTCTCACCTTCATTGACAGTTGTTCCTGGAAAGATCACATTCAGAGGGTAACTCAGGCATGTTCCCAAAGACTTTACGGACTACGTCGTCTACGAGGCTTACTCAGTAGGTCTGAAATGATCGATGTTTATCGTGCGACCATTAGATCCGTGATGGAGTACAGTTGTCCAGTCTTCTGTGGATTAAGTGAAAATGAACTCAAGCCTTTCGAGACATTTCAACGTCGTTGTCACAGACTCATTTGTGGGAAAGATTGTGTTTGCTCGGAATTACGTTCAATCAGCCAAAGAGTTATGACTTTATCCCTAAACCTTTTCGACAATATTTTGAGTAGTGAAAATCATGTTCTGAAGCACATCATTCCTACACGCTTACCTTCTGGTCGACTAACTGTTCCTCACTCCCGATTATCTATAAGATCGAGAACCTTTTCTTTTCGAATGATTTCCTTGTACAATGATGACTTTAAACGATAACAACCAATCTATAACCTGTATCACTACTTTACTATTTCTGATTTCCATTCTATTCAATAAAATTTTCTATTTCTAAACCTACTGAATCGCTGCATTATGTTCTAATTGTTCACTCAGAAGTCAACATCAGGGGAGCTGCAGTTATGACCGAGTGACGTGCACTGCACGTCATGGGTAGTTGGAGCTGTGAGTCAGATTTGGGTTCGGGGCTCAAAAGGTTAATGCATCTGTCAGTGTGTCTTATTCAGGGACGCCGGCACGACTTTCGGGCAGATGTTGTATCGATCTAAAGGAGGGCACTTTTGGGGTATTATATTCCATCCTTTTATCCCCAAATCCAAGGCTTCACGTTTTAATAAGTCTAAATTAGGTTTTGTACAGTCCCATCCAAAGACCGGTTTGATATGCTATTCCATGCTCATCGGTAAACATACTATTACTATTGCATGAGTACAGGTGCGTAAATCAAATGAGTAAAAATCACTTTGTTGTCAATTCTAGTCTAAGCATGGCCTATTAATATAACAAACTAAATTCTGTCAATTTACTGCACCACATATAATTGTATGTGACACCCTTTTACTGCACTACAAATAAAAGTCTGGTTCTATGCATTCAAATAGATTTTATTTTTATCGACACCTTCTCCTTGAAAATGACATGCAATTATCCAGTGGATAATACAAGAGAACTTCTTCTGTAATGCTTTTCCACTAGGCTATTTATACCGATATATCAAGCGTCTCTACAATTTCAGCTGTAAAACTTGTTCTACGACAATTGCAACTCTTAAACGATTGCAGAGGCATTGAATAAATTGCAGTGGATCAGGAAAAACAACAAATTTAAAAATTTTCAACTCTTAGATATCTCTTGCGTGTATGTATGTATAGAAAAATCTATAAAACAATTCAAATCTCAGAACATCATGATACGGCTTCCATAGAACACATACTTAGGCATTTCTAATCATCAGTACAGGAAAATAATATTTTGCTAGAAGAAAATCGATGACACACTTAATACATTTTTACGATAAAAAGTGAAATTTTTGACAATTTTTACTTCCCTAAGGTAGGTGCTCTAAGTGAGCCATATGTCAATGAATATTATGCTTGAAAGAGATCACGGAGCCTCTAAAAAATGTTCAATACAAAGCATGTTACAAAACTCCGCACTGTTATCACACTTTGGATCTTGGTAGGCTACATGGCAAAATTTTCAAATATTTGGAAAATTACAAAATTAGTTTTAAAAAATTTACACACAAGAGTAGCCTAGTCCCATGAATATAAAATCATGTCGATTTTTTTATAATGGACTTAGTTAAGCAAAAGACGAGATTATTTGCTCGCACATCAAATGATTCTACGATTTTGTTTGTTGACAATTTTGTTATCAGTTCACATGAGAAGGTGAACTTTAGTAGGTATCTTTATAATTTACTAATACACGTAAAATTTATGTACACCATAATAACTGCAGCTCCGGGACGGTAACTTGTGACCACAACGAGCTTCAACGGAAGGTTGATCAAATAACATTTTTTCGGTAATTCATGAAGAGGGCACAATGCAACACCTGCAACACCTGGTTCAGGGCACGTGTTGCATGTGCAACACCTGCAAAACCATTGCCGGCTTCCCTGGTCTTATTATGTAATTTCTGAATCAGTGATGTATTGTAGAATATGAATTCTGAAATTTTGTTTATGAGTAGCATTGAGATCTGCGTAGAAGATTTAGCCGTAAAAGTTTAGGAAATAATTTCATAAGGACACAGGACACGTGCCGAGGCATTGAAATTGTGTGCGGGTGGCAGGTAAGAAGATAATGATCCGCTTCCATCTTTGTCATGCGCATCCAATAATACAAAGCTAAACAACAAAAATTTTAAAATACATACATGTGCATCAATAGATTAATAGCTAGACTGCATGGAATTAGCACATTTCTTATTTTAAATCAAATGTGTTACGTGTGCACATGTGCTATGCTTGTTAAGGCTGCGTTCATTGACGTGTGTACACAGGGGCTACGGTTTCATAATGGCATGCATGAGTATTATTTCCTTCTATTCAAAAATTATCCTTTCAATCATATCCCAAATCCTTGCTTTTCAATCTCACTATTTCATACAATGAGCATCAAATGCTAGGTCAAAAATTTGTTGAAAGCACTCCTTAATTCTGAGAATAATTGAATCATAAAATGTAATCCGATTACTTTGAACGCTTTAGGATGGCGGGAACATAATTTTCACTTAGCTAAAGCACACAATTCAGTCATGAAGCTGATGAATAGGCCTACGTCATGCATCGATAAGCTATTTAAATTCTATTTAATTTTTAAGTACAGATTGAATTTAATGCCGCGCCTGAATCATCTCGCTAAGGGTTTCTGTGTCTTCAATTAGTGTGAAATAGGTATTAAGTCAATTGTCTTTAACATGCTTCAGGTCATTCCATACAAGATAGCATAATATGAGTCAAAGTACAATATTTTCTCAGCTTTAGAAACGATTGAATCATTTATGAACAAGAAGTTATCGGACAAAAAGACATTACATTCCGAGGTTGTTAATAAGCCATTTATCTTTTGTTGCAAGTATAATAAAACGGAAATTCTCTTCTTCAAACTGCTTCTAAATAGTCGCATTTATGCCCTTTTGTCATTGCTTATTTATCATACGTGCGAACTAATAGTCTGAACAATCCATTAATCCAATCGTGATAACCTCAGACAATAATTTTGAGACAGGATTTCATGAAATAGAGGAGAATTATTTGAAATAAATTAGAATTATCCGTAACATCAATAGATGAACGCGAGCCACGCATATTAATTGATGTATAGTAGGATGTAGCATCATCAAACAGAATTTTTATTTACATGTAATTCAATATCATTCGAGGAAAAGTAAACATATTTCCAGTAATTGTATTTTGGGTAAACGAATTGATTCGATTGTCTTCGATTTATTCATCGTATGTCTTAAACTTGTATCGAGTGTTGTGTTGTACTTGTAAATTATACTTACCAACAGAAATGATATATTCTATAGTTTGAAGTCAAAAAATAATTGTAACATCAGGACAGGATCTGACAGCATTTAACATAACTTGTTTTTTTTGAATTGTGGGTTTCTCACAACACGTGTGCATTTCCTGCGTTACTGAAAAATCATGGAAGGAACAGAGACTTCAAAATTACAACATATAGAGTGGAAGCTGATTTGAGAGGAATAAGTGAGCTGAAATAAGTTTAATTGCAATATCTGTCCAAAGTGGGACGATCTAGGGAAGAAAGCCTACATTCTTGCATTCATCGTTCGATTTAACTGCAAACAGTAAATCATGCGATAATAATATTGAGCCCAGCATGAATGGTTGCCTCTGTTAAATTTTCATGCATGACTAGCCGATTCGGTTCAAAAAATCCGTTGGCAAAGCGATGACAAAACCGATGGTGAGGGATCCAATGCAGTTTTAGAATCGTAATTAGTAGGCTATAGTTGGTGACTACAACTAAGTCCACAAAGTTCTGTGCGTAGGAATGTTTGCAGGAAGATGCTAGGGGAACATCTTTGGTGTGACAACCACTACTCTTCTTATTGAAACCAGGATTTGAAGGTGCTGGACGATTTGTGCCCCCGAGAAGATTTAGACCAGTCGACGGTTGTTGTGATAAATGTTGAAACCATTATTAGGCATTTTTCAGGGACGAAAAATTGACATAAAATAGTTGAAGCTTTAGCTCACCACAAAGTGATAGAAAAGTTCAATATTGCGAAAAGCTCTTCAGGATGAAAGTGATCCAATTATGAAACTACGAAGCTTATATAGCAGATCAAGTACATATATCAGGGTTGGAACCGGCCGAAACTCAGCCAATCAGATACTCTGTAATTTGTTAATTAAAACTGTCAGTTGCTCAACTTAGACGGTTAGACATCATTCGATCTCTCGATTTCTATGTAGCATGAGGTAGGATCACCGGTCCTCCGGATAGGCAAGAGCTCCCGATTAAGCGCAAAGATGCTGATTTTCATCAATTTCTATCCAAATTGATCTATCCGGTAATTATACAAATATTCGCACTTTGGCAGCATATTTGGTGCGCACATGAAAAAGATTGAGCATCAGTACGCGCAATAACTTACTTAAGTTATGGAATAATTTTACGATAAATACACTGTAAACTGTCACCTCCTAAAATCGAAGAAATCTGCATCCTAAAGCGCGACACACTAGAATTTTAGGAGGTTGCGTGAAATAGAATGCTGACATACTAAAGAGAACAATAACACTAGTGCGCTAGCCTCCTAAAACGCTTTGCTTTAGGATTTTTTTATTAGTTACGAATAGTGTCTCACTTCAGTGTGTGATTTAGGAGGTGCTGGTTTAGAGTGTAGGCTAGCGAACACATTATTCTTACAAAATTCTTTATACCAAAGCATGCGATCCAGGAGATTTATTTGAGATCGAGCACGGATCAAAACTAGATGTATAAGTAAATGATTGTCTTTGGATTAGTATTTAATCAGCATCGACGTGTCCTCACTGCCGCAACACAACTATGAAAACTTCATGGTACTCATTTCGAAGACCCAATCTTAAGCTACAATCAGAATCCTCGAGCAAAACAGCAGTGAATTCATTAATGAATAGACTTATCAACTAAAGTTATTGATGTACTTCCAAAAGTGTCTTTGAACATTATTACCCACAAGGCGGAAAAACAACAAAATATAATAATGCTTCCTCTCATATTGACAGTTATGCATGTACCTAGACTTCTTTATCATCTCCAGTTTTCAGTAATATTATACGGTTCCGTTAGCCGCTTTAAATATTGATTTGAACAATAATTTTCAAGGAACGATACGCAATGTTTGCGTCATAGAAATTATGTTGTCATACTCCTACAATGCTGTAATTCTATTTTAGCTGATTAGACAATAAATTTAGAATGAATGTCGTCATTCGTCAACAGAAGCCTGAATAGAATAACTGTCCTGATGTAGAATAACTTTTGACCGAATTTCGGCAGGCCACCGGTTCCAACCCTGATATGCATGCAGATTCATTTTACCTATGAAGCAGACTGAGAAAATGAATGAAGACAATTAATAGGCCTATATCAGATAATCAGTATAACATGTGCCATGAAATCAGAGGAATTGCTAATCAAATGAATGTAGGTTAGATGCTTTTTAGAAACGTCATTTTCTTATGTCATCTAGATTGTTACCATAACTTTTCACGATTGGAAATTGAAGTCTGAAAAATAGTTGAAATCAATGTAATTGAATTTACATGAAAATGCTCGTAAAACTGAAATAAATTTTGTTTGTTGTCTTACGATGTGGTGGTTCTCAATCTGTAAGATTGTGGTATCTGTGGTAACAATAAAAATCTGACGTAAGCTCATCCTAATTAATAGCGATCAGTATCTGCGGATATAAAAATGCTAAATCCAATGCAACATTATCGCTCAAGTAAATTTACTGTATAATTAGATTCTAATATAGGGCCTATCATACAAATGAATCATGGTTGTACTTGCAAGCTAACGACATAGCATGCGATAAATAGCACTTGACTAGCAGCTAGAACGTAAATCGGAAGAAATGACGAAATTGTGTCTTATTTAGCGTGTAATATCATCAGCCATGCCTAAAATGGAAAAATGATCAATACTTCAACGATAATAACGTTCAAGAAGATGATCACATATGCAGAACTTCTAGTTTGATGGTTGGTCTCCTACCCTAATTCCTAAGTATCAGATGGTCTTGCCAAAGCAAGAAAAGGAACGTCAAACTGGAAGCTATGTCATCTAATCATCGTCTTGAATGTAATTATCATTGCAGCATCAATAATATTTCCATTGTAGACACGGCTAATTAGTCCGGCAGCAGAACGAGTTTCTGCAGGGAACGAGGCCGAAAGTGAGACTTTCACAGAATGATGTACACCCTATGCCTACTACGAATCGGCACGTCTGCCGAGTTCTAGTGAGTTCCTCTTCTCGTCAGACAGGATCAAATAAAAACACATGTAAATCCAATGGGACGCAGATTGAAGTTTTTGGTTAAAATGAAATTTTGTATGTTTTCTCTGATTAAACGAAAAGTACTAAGCCCAGAGTCATAATTTTTGGCATGGAATGTCTTCAGGTCCTATGATGTGCACGTGATATTATGAAGCCTCTGATCGGCGGTGTATACGAGAATGTGGTTGAATGTAGATAAAGTTGCTCAAAATGTTTATGTTTGCCGACATGAAGAGGCTCACCAAATCTAAATGTGCTTATCTTTATAGGCAGGAATGCATGAACATGAAAGGAAATGACCTGAAGACATTCCATGCCAAAAATTATGACTTTGGGCTTAGTACTTTACGTTAAATTAGAGAAAACATAGAAAATTTCATTTTAACCAAAAACTGCAATCTGCGTCCCATTGGATTTACATGTGTTTTTCTTTGATCCTGTCTGACAAGAAGAGGAACTCACTAGAACCCGGCAGACGTGCCGATTCGAAGTAGTCATAGGGTGTACATCATTCTGTGAAAGTCTCACTGTCGGCCTCGTTCCCTGCAGAAAGTCGTTCTGGCTGCCGGACTATATGATGACTATTGATTACACTTTAAATATCTTGGAAGCCATGCACATCACCGTCGTGAACCGTCTCTGAATAAGCAATTGTTTGATGGCTGCTTCTTCAGCGTTAGGTTGACATGAATTTTTGTAATCTGCTTTCATGCATTTGGTTTCTTTTGAAAATTCTTTGAGCATCTTTAGTTTGTTTAAACTCTTTATTGCAATTGATAATCTACCTGATTTGCCCTCTTTTCTATATTAAAAACAACTAGTGGCTATAATTCAGAGGACAGTTTTCACTGTCTTAACTCATCAGTGTCCATAGTCTTTTTCTGAGGACTGTTCCTACACGTAACACCGATCATTTGACAGGTTATCACTTATTTCAACGTTTCATTATGATTTAGTTCAATGATTTATACCCAAAGTGAATATTTTTATCAGTCTGCTCACATCATATACTTGTCATGTGAAAAATATTTTCATTTGAACACCTTTGATTTTCAAACTGAAAATGTCTTCATATAAAAAGTAAACGTTCATGATCACTTGCGATTAGTTTTATAGGACGTTGTTAAAATGATATTTTTGTAGCAATCTAAACTGCTGTTAAATGCATTGAATTGGAATGTATGCAATGCTATCTTAAAAATATTTTAAAGTGATTTCAACCCGTTCATTTTTACGACGGTCGGCACTTCAGTCACCAATTTTTCAGTAAATTCATCCTTTGCATACTTGAAATGTAAACGTGGATATTCCGGTAATTTAACTAACAAGATGCTTTTCGATGATGCTAAACTATAGCTGACATGGTGCCAATCGCAAAGCACATCCATAAATAGCAAGTACTATTTGGATGTCAAGGCATGATGCATGCCTCAATGCGAATGTAAAACCAATTTCAATACTCTCCCGATATGTTTAATGCCGAGTAAAATGAATAAAGAATAAAAATCGCCAGACGTTTCGGGTCCAGACCCTTTGTCAATGGCAGAACACTTAATACTCTTTGCCATATCATATGATGCATGCCAACTCAAAAAAGGTCTACACACGAATAAAGTGCAAAAAGCTTTAATCGAATATTCTATCGCGATAAAGAAAGGAAGTGCAGAATAGAAAGCAGATAAATGATAGCAAGCAGGCATGTGCCGATTGTCAATTAGCTGATGAAAATTGGCTTATTTGATATTTCTTAGGCTTGATCTATTTGACTTTGAAAGTCTCGCTATACATCATGCTCTTATTAGCCTTGTGTATCTTAGTGCGTTCACATTTTCTTCACAATCTCTAGCTGTATCTGCACTCTTCACCTAGACCCCCAGAGGCAGTATGAATTATGATAATGAAAGTTCAAGTGGAAACTCAGTGATTTTTATACGCTTGTGACAATGAATGACAACCAATTACGAATCATAATGATAACACAGTTTCTTGATGGTCCAGAGAACTCGAGAACTTGCATAAAATGCTAATTGGATTGGTGGCTCATGGAACTTTACAACGAAAATACAATAAGCTCCATTGGGAAATTCCATTTCGCTTGATATACCACAAAAATCTAAATGGAATGCATGTCACTTTTGCAAACCACCGTTTAACATGACAATTTTAAATGAATTATAATTACCAACAATGCTAGAGTTGTAGGCTTCTATGAAAGATGTTTTAGAGTTATACTACATGTATGAATGGTCAATGCTTTGCGAGTATGCATGTTTTGTCTACTATGCAAGCATCAAGCATTAAAAAAGTAATGCATAGAACATGTGCATTTCAAAGGAGGTGTATATTTTTGGTTGAATTTTGAGTGAATATTTTCTTCAACAAATCATGAAATTGTGAACATTGTCGCATTTTGCTACAGACATATTGCAAACATTTCAACACAAAATTACCAGAAATTTTGGTCTGAAAAGTTCCACATGCATGTGGGTTTCTGATCCGAGCTCATTCAACTCCATATTTAAACCCAAAGTCATAGGTCCAATCTTGTATAAGATAATGTTGAAGACAATAATCATAAGGTTGATCGACAGCAGTTTGAATCTGGGTCTTCTGACATGATTATGACTTTGATAAACAATTTTCTTGTAATAATTTTTCATAGAAATAGAAAGAAAAACTTAATATTTCGACCATCTGAAGTGGCCATCGTCAGAGATCTATTTACTCTCTAATATAACCCGCAGTGAAATTGCTACAAAAATCTTTTAACTCGTGGGTTATATTCACGAAAATAAGGTGTCTAATTTTCATTAAGACAGTAGTATGGTTATCATAAGTAAAATAATGTGATGTTGATTTTCATTTATTTTAGTCATCTTAAAAATTCAATGTTTGCACAAGCTGTTTTATGATGCCCAGAAAGATACTTATAGAGATGATAACACCAAATCAATGAATACAAATATCAATATATTCAATCTTAACTTACAGCTCCGCTGCCCTGAGAGTTCCACTGACTTTCTGCGTAAGATGTAAACTATTGTGTTCGTAATTCAAGAAGACGCAATGACTGACTGATTAACACACCAATGTAATTTAACAGAAACCTGCGCCACTTCGGTTGAATGCAGCAAATCTCATACCTATGTTTACAATCAATAGAGAGCAACTGTATCAATGACCATCTGTGACAGACTGAAATTAGGGAGTCTTAAATTAGTCCAAATTGTAGCTTTAAACACGGAGTTTGGGCCATGTTTCATCAGGGTGCTGAAAGGAATTCAACTGCGTAGTTGCCTTTTATTAGTTCAAGACTTCACAAATGATCTATCATATACGTTCAGCTATCTTTCATGCCAAAATATGATTAAATGTGGCCAAAATTGGTCCAAAATGTTGTGTTTGCCACTGTTAGGGGTTAGGGTAGTTGCTAAATAAAGATGTGGTAAGCTTCATAGATAAGGTACATGAGCATGATGGAAAATGATTTTAGGGTATTCCATGTCAAAAGTAATGGGTTGAGACTCAGACTTTTTCATTTAATCAGTGAATGTAGGACCTATGGGAAATCTTATATTTGCCGATTGAGACAGTCTGACTTCCACTAGATTTGCATGTGGGTCTTCAGTGTTCCTGTCTGACAAGAAGAGGAATCCGATAGATTCGAAGAGGAATTCGACAAGCGTGCAGATTCGAAGAAGTCATCCATCCGTGCACTCGTGCGCATCATTCGCTGAAAGTCTCATTGTCAACCTCGGCCCCTCAGAAACTCGTACTCGCGGTTGGACAGTGGCAAGAATTGGGACAGATAATATAAGCAAAGGCAATAAGAGTTGCTCAAGTTCTTGTTCAGCAAAGTTATACGAAAAGCAAAAAAGCTCCGCATTTGGTATTGTGACAGATGACACACATGTAGGGTATATATATTCGTATGATATGTACAGTGATAAAGAGAAAGAAAGTTAAACACAAAGATCAGTTTCACGAAGCCACGTGCGTAAGTCACGATCGACGGTCTTCAGGTCACCACACATTCCAATTACAGGACACATCAGGACGTGTTCACTAGTTTGAACGTCTCCGCATCTGCAGGAATCACTTGAGGACAGACCGATCTTATGCATGAATGCAGCGAATCTGCCGTGTCCAGATCGGAGGCGATTCAGGAGGACCCACTGTCCTCTGGGGAGATCGGAGCCGGGAGGATGGTAAGCTGGTTCGGATATGAAGCGCCGAAGTCCGTGACTCGCCTGTGTCCATTTTCGTCTCCATTCATCTGCAGCCCATGAGTTGGAATAGGTTGTTGATAGTGGGATAAGGCCGTTGTGTCGTCTGGATAGAGGGTTGCGTGACTTAAGTCTTCTTGATGGTCGGTCGTTGGCGAAGAGCTTCTTATGCAGCAGGTGGTCACTGTCCGAAGCTCTTTGGTGAAGTCGTATCGCGAGTCTTTCGCGGCGGATGTCAGGAGGTTCAATGCCACTCAGAATGGGCAGGATGCCAATTGGTGTACTGCGTATACAACCAGAGATTAGTCGCATAGTGTCATTTAGAGCGCAGTCTATCTTCTTGGAGTGGGTACTCTGCATCCAGATTGGCGAGCAATACTCCGCGCTGGAGTAGCAGAGAGCAAGGGCGGAGGTTCGAAGCACAGAGAACTCGGCGCCCCAACGGCAACTAGCGAGGGTGCGTAGTATTGAATTACGGGCGTTCATCTTGGCTACGACTTGTTTAAGGTGTTGCCCGTACGTAAGTGATCGGTCTAGCGTTATGCCGAGGTACTTCGGAGAGATAACAGGTGAGATGACTTTCCCTCGTAGATGGACGTTTAACTGTTTGTTGGCCTGACAGTTCTTGAGATGAAAAACACTGCATACTGTTTTTTCGGCATTTAGTCTTAGTCTCCATCGATGAAAGTAACAAGTCAGTTTGTCAAGGTCATTGCTAAGTGTCCGCTCGATTTCGGTAGTAACGTTTCCTTTAGTTAGTAGGGCTATGTCGTCAGCGTAGATATATTTATGGCTAGTCGTAACAGGTAGGTCGTGAGTGTAGATGTTGAACAGCAATGGTGCAAGTACAGAGCCATGTGGTAAGCCATTACGAAGAAAACGACGTCGAGATGACTGCCCACGGAGATTGACCACAAAGCTTCGTTGACTAACCAGTGTCATAATCATTTTGACCATGTGCTTAGAGGGAATGGTTTTCAATAACTTCAAGTTAAGACCTCGTAGCCATACTGTGTCGTATGCGGCTGAAAGGTCGATAAAAACAGCACCAGCAAAAACGTTTTCTTCATAGGCATATTCGATGTCTTCAGTTAGCAAGGCAACTTGATCAGTGGTACAGCGGTTAGGAAGCCGGCCTGTTCATGAGGAAGAACAGATTCGACGATGGGAGTGATACGGTTGTAGATCAGACGCTCGAACAGCTTGTATGCGATGCAAAGTAAACTGATCGGCCTGTAGCTGGTGGGAGAATCGTGAGGTTTATTTGGCTTCAGGACGGCTATAACTTTTGCAGTTCTCCAGATTTTAGGAATTTTGTGAGATTTTAAGCAGGATGTGAAAAATGACGTCAGCCAAGCGATGTATAAATTTGTCAGATTTTTGTAGAATTCAGGATGGAGATTATCCGGTCCTGGGCTTTTTCCGCTTTTACTGAAGTGGATTGCGCTGCAAATTTCTTCCTCCGAAAAGTTGTAGCAGAGATCGATGTCAGCATATGGGGCATTCCAGGAAGACTTGAGATCGCAGTTTACTGTGCGTGTGAAAGCTTTATCTGGACTGGAATACTTTCCACTAGACAGGAGGCTGTGAGCGATTTGATTTGGTGTAACAGGAGTAACGGTGGTGGTTACAGTTTTCGGGCCGTTAGTTTATTCAGAATGTTCCACTCTTCTCTGCTTGAGTGCTTCATATCAATCTTATCAATGGATGATAGCCAGCGAGCTTGTCTGCGAGTATTGATGTACTTGATGAGTTCGTTTGCAGACTGCTTCTTTTCTTCTAGTGAGACGGATTGCTCATGTTGTCTAGCGAGTTCAGAGCATTTCTTGTCCCAGCAAGGTATACATGTAGGGTGATCGCGATCCTCCAATCGTTTTTGTCTTCATTCACTTGTTTTGAGAACACTCTTTTTCAGACTGCTTTCTGCCTATTATCATAGCAAAATCATAGATATTCATCATGTATGTGGAAATCACCACTTCACTGTTTATTCATGGTTTATTCTAAGCATGTCTATTTTATAGAATTCGTATGAATCATAGACATCTACATTTCGATTTTAGGATTTCAAATTTCATTCAAGATCTGATGCGGACATATTA
This sequence comes from Prostheceraeus crozeri, assembly GCA_907163375.1. Classification (NCBI taxonomy): domain Eukaryota; kingdom Metazoa; phylum Platyhelminthes; order Polycladida; family Euryleptidae; genus Prostheceraeus; species Prostheceraeus crozeri. Next base: position 1,034,914 of record CAJQUW010004013.1, read on the forward strand.
ATTACCACAGCAGATGGAGTATCGCGATTTTGAGAACAACGAAATTGCAACAGACGTTTCAGTTTGCTGCAACTGTGAAGAGGCTGTTTATTACCCTGCATATATAGGCCCCTATACGTTTACTTCTTCGGAATGGTAATCAATATAGCAGTTGAATACAAGAGAAGATGCAAAATTAAATAGTCAAAGAAGTTTCAGAAAAAGATCAATCAGTTCAAAAGTAGCGAATAAATTAGCAAACAGTCGGATGTGCGTCAGAACATCAAATTGTTATAAAGAATTGTCATGACAGTTGTAAAGACAATGTCATGAAGTTGGTGATGGGGATTCAGCATCTGACAAAACGTTTTCATTGCAAGCCTCTGTCGTCTACCCGTCAGCGCAGGCATGATCTGGCACTTGCATTCGTAGTCACAAATGAGTCAGTGGCATCTTTTACGGATAAGATCTAGCCGTCTTGAGTTCATCAAATTCAGACCAACGAAAAGTGGACTATTGAACTCTAGTATACTTCTAATGTGTGCGTTGTATATGTAGGCATAGTGCAAGTTGAGTACATCAATTCAGAGCTACGTCGTTGTGATTTTTACCCATTGATGTAAAGCTATTAACTGATGACCCTATACGGACAGAATAACATGAGCCTCTAAAATTGGGCAGAAATTGGACAATGAGGAAATCAAGAAGAATGAAGGTGCTGGACAAGAAAAATTTCCATTTCTGCATTTGCTTCCCTTTACTCATGAAGTGGACATGATCGAGGCAAGAGCTTGGCACTAGTGATACAAAGTCTTCATGTTAGAATTATAATAATGAAACCACTGATTCATTTTCTAATTAAGAAACTCAGATGAAGTGTACGGTTTAAACTCGACTTTCTACTGATTAACGATATGCTCCTGACATCCATTTTCCGGGTAACTGAGATTAAGGATGAGGTTGTAGCATTCGAATCATTCTTCAAAGTCCCTGCATTTTGGTTGAATTTCTTTATCAATACCAATGCGGCTTTTTTATCGAAAATGATGATTTAGGTAGATAACTACTTGCGTGGGCGCATTTGATCATTTCCGGCTGTGTGCTCTGATTTCAATTGATTTCAATGAGTAGAGCATTAAATTTGCGATAGATAATGATTGAAGAATGGACTTTTCGTAATGTTAATCCATCAGTGAAAAATATTCATCAATTAAAACCAGTTACATATCATATAATAGAAAAGAATAGAAAGATGTCCTCAGACCAGGGATGCGGAGTCCTATCATTTTGATAGGACTCCTATTCCGACTCCGGGGGTTGATAGGACTCCGACTCCGGGTAGCAGGTATATATAGTCTAGTTTTTGAAAAAAACTGGTAGCCTGCATCATAGATCAATATAGGCTTACCTGAACATATCTTTAGTGATCATTGCTGTATCAATTATCAATCATTTTCGATGAAAGTTTATCAAATGTCGCTTTAAGTTGGATGCATGCGACTCAGCTCTTCCCATCTTGCTGATGCGTGCTTCAGATGGTTTTTTCCAGTCTCTACCAGGCAGGAAAATCCTTCATCCTTCGCCAAAAAATATTAGTACACTTTGGATTTTAGTATGCGCTTTGGAGGAGCCATCACACACGATTAATGTGAGGAATATTCTCAGACCAACTAGTATTTCATTTTTATCTCTGATGTGTCCTTTGGTGCTTAGGAGTGATCGAGGTAGGAAGGCTTGTCTTCTCAATAAAATCATCGAGTGAAAAGACAATCCTTTTTTCACTATCACGGTTCATTCCCTTAACTATTACAAGCTTTGCATGCACTGCTGTCTCTGTACTTTTGTTTGACGGAGAAAGTTGACATCAAGGCAGTGACAGCTATGCACGAGGACAAATAATTTGTTTGTATTATGTTTCTGGTCTGGCTATAGGCCGGAGTCGGGAGTCCTATCATTTGATAGGACTCCGACTCCAGCAAAAATGATAGGACTCCGGGACTTCGACTCCGACTCCGCATCCCTGTCTCAGACTTAACAAATTTAGCACAACAATTCCTTGGCAGTCGTAGACGCTGTGTGTCGCCCTACAAGGGCTCGTCAGTACGGCTCGGAATGGCCCAAACCAGCTTAAAATATCTAGAATGGCTGAACAGGTTGAAGCACTGCACAGCAGGCTGCTCTGCGTTTGTTTGGACCATAGAAAATGATAACAATAAAACCTCTATAATGGAAGTAAAGCTTCATGCAATGCACAAATAGTAGCACAAAAATCGCACGCATTTTGACTTAGATTCGCTTGTCAACGGCTGTATGATTGGGTTAGAATCAGTCACATGTGCGACTCTCAGCTTTTCATTGGTGGTTCATGCCCCAACTTAGTTCCCCTGCATGTGCCGCGACCTTGAGTCAATTTCCATTCTAGTCAACTTCAGATAAACAACAATCTCTCTCTATGGTTTGGACAGACCGCACAGATATCGCGTGGTCAGATCCGACAGATTTCACAAGTTCTTCGTGAATGAATTTTCCACAAGGAATGAACCATAGCACGTTGAGACTCAAAAGAAAGGACCGCTAAAGATTGATCGCCCTCACCCATGTCCTCAGATTGAATGAATGTCACTAATGAGTGTCAAATGCAGGGCCGCAAGCATTGATCGACGTTGAATTTAAGTTTGAAATCAATATCAGTTCGGTTTAATCAGAACATTATCAGCTGATTTTATCACTTCATAGATATTGAATCATCTCACTCGTTTTATGAAATAGGCCCCTGATCTTGCTGTCATTGAAGACTAGGTGTGATTGATGATGTACAAAATTTTGTTTTCCTTGTAAAAATTATTGAAATGTGCTGCTTGTGTATCATGTACTATATGACATTTGTGTATGAAGGGGATGTGTAAGAGATTACCATTTGCGGATAACTTTTGTTGTATTATTAATAGAAACAAACTTATTAAACAGTTGCATTCTTGACGTTCTCTGCTTCAAATTGAGCGTCCATGAAGGGCATTTGGTAAACAGGAAGTTTATGTCCCAGAGAAAACATCTCTCAGAGAAAATCGTGTAATAAGCATGCTCAAATTACGGTCGGACTAATTCGTGAGAATATGAACCTCGGGTCGGATTGAAAATTTTGATTCGGGTTGGCGTTCGTGACCTCTGTGCAGCTCTGGCATGGAGCAAACATTAACCAACAAGGAACCAGTACCGTGGTTGTACTGTAATTGCAGAGATGAAAGAATTGTAGTCTGAAAGCTATAGATGTCACCAACTATGTAATAATAGGTGATATCAGAGCATAAAACGACACATTACACTCACTGAAGTGGGTCATTTGCTTGTTTACGGTTCTGTTAGAGCGGAGTAAGACTGAGTCATCAACAGAGTGGACAATATTTTAGTAGAGTGGTGCGGCAACTTCCAATCGACTCTATTACATTATTAGATGATAGTGATAAAAAAGCAGTTGAAAAGTAATTGAGTTGCACTTGCATTTTCGCCGAAACCCTGCACTATGTAAATAAACAAGCAGTTAAAATCAGTAGATGTGAAATGAAAAAAAGACAGACTACATGTTTATTATATTCATTGTTCAAACGGCGTTTTGATGTTGTAACTTGTCAAACAGAATTTATAACCCCAGATACACTTTCTTTCCGTATGCCCTTGATCAAATTCAATGCTAAACACTTACGCTTCACCTGATAAGATTAAGCTTTGCAACTTTCGTTCTCTCATTGAGTTTATTGACTATTTCACAATCAACTAGAATAATGATGCGATAAGCCATTGTGGGATGTCAGTCATTTGCTAGAATGCATAAGTGGCCATTGGTTGAGGCATTGGCCCGATGACACCGAAAATCACATTTTAAGTGCTTTATCTATATGTCACAATGCCCCTTTTAAAGCGCGTGGAGCGTTTATCTGCCGCAAATCAGATGCAAGAATTTGCTCAATTTACGTCTGGAATTAGATTGCGGTTCTTGAGCTTCTCCAGTTTCACATGATATTGTAGGAGGTGTCATCATGGCCACCGAAAGAACACCAATAATAGCTATTCCATTCACTGATAGCAACGAGATCCGCAATATTCAAAATTTAGTCAGCGTTGACGAAGATCCTTTCGAGGAAATGCCTAACACTGGAAGTCTAGCTGATCGCTTTACAGCGAGCATCCGAAAGGTTCGCTCATCCTCGATGCATTCTATTCAGGAACTGCGTTCAAATGATCGCAACAACTCCGCTCTTGTTGCTGGATGGAATGTCAGCAACCTTATTCAAGGCATCGGAATCTTAGGAGTGCCTTTTGCCTTCAGCAGAGGAAGCTGGGCTGCCATACCAGTCACACTTGTCATTGCATTCTTGTGCTGTTACACGGGAAAGCTGTTGATCAACTGCTTATATGAGAGATGCCCACGGACTGGACTTATGCTTCGTGTTCGTGACAGCTATGGCAGTATTGGACAAGCGGTGTGGCCAAGACACGGAAGGAAAATAGTAACATTTGTAAGCGTCACAGAAATGTTCGGTGGTCTTTGTTTGTATGTCATACTATTGGCACAAATGTCAAATACGATAATCTCTCCACATTACCCAAAGTTCAATATCTACTACTGCTCCGTGGTAACAACATACACAACAATGCCACTTTTGTACGTCACAAAAATGTCTATCGTATCGTGGTTCAGCTTGTTGGCTGTCATTGGACTTATATCAACTATTGGCACAACATTTGGCTATTGTCTAGCCCAAACGGGATCAATGTCGATATCCAATATGCCAGCATTTGATATAACAACGTTTCCAGTCAGTGTTGGCATAATCGTTTTCTCCTATTGTGCACATGCAGTGTTCCCCTCTATCGAGGCCAGCATGAGAAAGCCACAGCAATTTAATTCTATGATGAACGTATCTTTTATCTTTGCAGGGTTAGTGAAGGTTGGAATGGGGTTGGTAACAGTCTTCATTTTCGGTATTGCAACAGATCAAGATGTAACAATGAACATGAAAACTGATTTCTCGGCAAGTATGGCCATTTCTGTTCTTGTTTTTATCAATGTATTTTTCAGTGTCCCACTTGTTTTGTTTGTTGTAACTGAAAGATTTGATGAAATGTTGCTTCCTCACTTTCATCACAGCTTGGGACCTGAAGGTAGATTTAATCTATTCTGGATGACCATAACAAGGGGACTTATTCTCACATTTGCGTTGATGATATCTATGTTGATTCCTCATTTTGCGTTGCTGATGGGTCTCGTTGGATCGTTCACTGGTACATGCCTTTGTTTCCTATTCCCTTGTTACTTTTATATTCATTTGAGATGGGCAACCATTCGATGGTATTCAATTATCATAAATGTATTGATTATAATCATCGGATTTGTATTAGGAGTGTTCGGGGTAACGTTCTCTGCCATTCAGTTACATGATGCATTCATGGAGCATTAAGTCTGTGACGTGAGCATCCATAATTGACAGAGCAGCTATGACTATGATACTGATCTGTATACGGTAGAACTGAAATTGTCAATGTTTTCTGTTTAAACGATTTTGTCTAATGTGAAAGCTTTTTTCATATGCAAGGGATACGCGTACATTCATATGCGTACGGATCTACGCACGAATTGTGATTCAATCAGATATCAGAAATGGGAAGGAAAATTCTTGATCCTTTCTTCTACATATAACTTCTAGGAATGAAATTTATTTATAGATTATCTGCTATGATTGCTAAGTGATCATTTCAACAAATAAATGAGATAACTGTTAATTAAGAAGATGATAGTTAATATTATAATTATTAATAGATAATGCAGCGGTATTGTTGCTTTGGACATGTAAAATGAAATATACAATTATTTGGCACTATACCTCTTTTGAAAGATGTGCTCAAATACATTTTTGATTATTTTTATGTGTGTGGATGTAACCGTAATGGATTTTAACTTTGCACAATAGTGCAGTGTCGGATAAATATGTGAAATTGTGAAATTGTATGCAATATGCCTGGAAATGCCGAGAGATTTTTGTTTTGCGAGCGCCGTATATTCGTCGAACTGTTAATGGAATGTGCATTTACAGGCTTGTACATTTTAACGTTGTTGCCATGTAATATAGACAGTATTTAGCAGATTACTTATGCGCATATGTAAATGCTTTTATTCATCTGTTAATCAAACTATTCATACATGTGAAACATGCATAATAGATGGACCGATCCATTGATTACTTTTATTGATTACTTTCAATTTTGCAACGATAATTTGATTTCACCGTAAGTTTCATCGAAGAATCTATAAATTTTGATGAGAAATGTAAGACTTCGACTGATTTATTTGCAAAAGAGTTTAATCATTTTCAACCACACTGAGTTAGTGTGTCTATTCCAAGCGTGAATTCATTTATTATTGATTTTGCATTGCTTCTTTCATCATATTCATGGAAATGTGAAATACGTACACCAGAATATAGCAATATTCACCTTATATGTTTGTTTTGCTTAATTCGAAGGATGGGTCAAAAGTCAAAACGTTTAATTCTACTTTGGAAGACGTGATACAACAATGATGATGAAATGATAAAATGGTGATGTACAATGAATGAGGTGTCAGATGGGATGTACAACTACGTGATGTGATGACACGGATTGAAAGAAGAAGAGATAATTCATTACATGTTATCATAAATACAATATCATAATTCATCATGCAAGTCATTGTTTGGAAGTAGAAGACATTGATTCTCATAAAAATTACTTCGCGAAGGCATGTTTTAAAGTCTTGATATCCATGTTAGGAAATAAGTTTCGGTTAAAACACTGGGTTTTGACAACAAAAGTCTATCGTAGTTCATTGAATATCGAAAGAGAATGACGACAGCCATTAAGCCAATACAAGACATACCAACACCCTCGATTCCCCGATCGCACTCGCCCGACCTAGGAATCGGACCGAAGTCCGCGCTGCAGAGCACCTTCTTGACTAGGTCGGGCGAGTGCGATCGGGGAATCGAGGGTGTTGGTATGTCTTTGACTGAATAGCTGTCATTCTCTTTCGATATTCAAACACTGGATTTTTCTCTGGATTTATTTCTCTGTCAGACAACAATCACGGTACAGTGTATATTTATGAGATTAATCAAAAAATTTATGGCCAATAATATTTCATGACCAAGCATCTTATTCAAACTTGTCATGCAATAGCAAAGTCAACTCTAGCTTAGGACCAAAGTAAGTATATAAGGGAAGTATGGAATCAATGGTTGATTTGTGGCGACAGCTATGATATTACTTTTTGCCAGCGCTTATAAGCAGTTTTATTTGATATCTCAATTGACAACAGAATAGTATTGAAATATTGAATGGAAGGGACTGAATAGCTATGTCAAAACTATGAAGTAGTGAAAAATTACATAGTTATCCGTAGACATCTGGAAGACAAAAACATGAGATGAAGATCCATTTCTATGGCAAAAATGCTAGATTTGATTTGGCACAGAAATTAATTGATTATTAAGGTGCTGAATAGACGACTACAAACCATTCTATACGATTTAAGGGGGGACTTATGATTGCATTCATGTATTGTATATGAGTAGTAAGGAGTTCTACACCTCTGGATAGCGCAAGATGGCCGCCGTGGCCCCCCCTCCTGTCAGACTAGGGCGTCGGCCCTAGTCCGACACCTGGTTGCTTCGAGTCCGACTCCCCCCCTCTGGAACGACGAGGTTGGCGTTGCCAGAGGTTGTTCGTGGTGCGCTCTCCAAGCTGTCGTGGTGTGCTGGCTAGGCTGGCGTGGTGTGCCGGCCAGGTTGGCGTGGTGTGCGGGCCAGGTTGGAGTGGTGGAATTTCGGTGCGAGACCACTCCCATCGTGTTTCTCGTCAAAAGTTGGGTTAACAAAATTTTTCCACCCCCCCCCTCGGCAGCGATCTTCTAATGTTGGTTCTAGTGGATGGATTTTGTCTTATAGATACTCATTTGAAAGAGGAGAAAAAACTGCTAAATGACATTTTTGTTGCGAGTCAATCGGATCAGCCGTTCAAAAGTTAGAGCTGTTAGAAGATTTCACGTCATACCTCACCTGAAAAAATCCTAAGTGTCAGAGTGACTTTGTATGGGAAAAAAATTTTCCAAAGTGTCGAATTTCGACCTGGGACCCTGACCAAAGTTTGTTTCATAAAATTTCACCGATCCCCCCTCGGCAGCGATCTTCTAATTTTGGTTCTAGTGGATGGATTTTGTCTTATAGATAGATACTCATTTGAAAGAGGAGAAAAAACTGCTCAATGACCAATGACATTTTTGTTGCGAGTCAATCGGATCAGCCGTTCAAAAGTTAGAGCTGTTACAAGATTTTAGGTCAGACCTCGGATTTCACGAAAAAATCCTAAGTGTCAGAGCCACTTAGTATGGGCAAAATTTTGAACATTTTTCCAAAGTATCGCATTTCGACCTGGGACCTTTACCAAAACATTTTTCATCAAATTTCACTGACCCCCCCCTCTCGGCACCGATCTTCCAACTTTGGTTCTAGAGATCGTAGAAAGTCGTGCAATAGCTGGTTTGAAAGCTAAGAGTGAGCCAAATTCACTGAACGAAACGGCTTGTTCATATCTGTCTTCGTTTAGATGTGAGACGCCATTTAAGATTTGGGGGATTGGCGAAAAACGATAGAGTTAGAATTTTGGACGTTTTGGGCTGTAGCCTCAAAACGAAGCATCGGAGAGTAAAAAGGATGTCAGATTTGGAATCAGCGTACAATTCTGCATCTGTATGGTGAATTTCAAAGCAATCGGAGAGAAAAAGTTTCGCTGACGTCCCCCCCCTCGGCACCGATCTTCCAATTTTGCTTCTAGTGATCGTAGAAAGTCGTGCAATAGCTCGTTTGAAAGCTAAGAGTGAGACAAATTCAGTGAAAGAAACGGCTTGTTCATATCTGTCTTCGTTTAGATGTGAGACGCCATTTAAGATTTGGGAGATTGGCGAAAAACGACAGAGTTAGAATTTCCCAAGAAACAGCTCCAGCGGGCGAACGAAGGCTCGGATTGGTAAACGGAGGCCAGATTTGGAATCAGCTTGATGTTATTGTCCAATGAGGATCATCATCCAATCAGAATCAAGCATTTCTATATAAATAGTGAGCCTTCCACAGTGAGAATCATTCCATCGTTGAATCGCACGAGTGACGGACGCACATTTTCTCTCTCTTGTTCCCTATTCTATTATCCAACTAAAATGGTAAGTCGCTACTTCCCTCCCTCTCCTCCCTTGAACGTAAGCTTAATACAATCTTTTTCATTTTCAGGCATCTACTCCATCTGCTGCACTAGTAGGACAAAATGGCGGTCAGACGTTACAAGGTTCGCTACGATCAGATCATCTACAACTGAGGCCAGTGGAAGAAACAACCAAGGTACATAATCCTACACCGCTACAGCGTAAATTTAAACAAGTCTTGCGTTATGACGATCATAACGTAGTACTCCAAACGGGAATGCTCCCTTCCACGGATGTCAAGATAATGCGCAATCAGTATGGGGACTACATACTGATCCCCGTGAGTCCGTACATTCGTCACCAACTTGACATTATTGAGGAGTACGTGACATTAAATATGGACATTCCTACTCCTCTTGCTCAAGAGTGGAAGGCGAGAGATGACAAGGATACTCCCTATAGAAAGATTTGGGATGGTAATCACATTTGCCTACCGGTATCACATTGGTGTACTTACTATAAGAAGGAGGGAGATCATTCAACATCCATCACATGCGACGAGCTCGGAGAAGGTACTTGGGATATCCTTTTCAAAGTGAATGGGCTATATTATGGTCGGCACAAGGATAATAAAATAGCCTCTCTCTCCATGCATATGGAATCCATCCTATATATTCCAAAACCACCCAACGTGGATGATATAATTGATCAATGCTTTACAGCAGTGGTACGAAGCGCAAGTCGGAGAAGAATGGTGCCTCAAAACGCAAATCAAAGAAGGAGAATTACTAGTCCTTTCCTAACTCTACCCTATGACAATTCGCTTATGTGCTTTGAGTGTCGTAGACGTGGTCTTATTAGATACATTTTACTTCTTCGTTGCCATCATATCATTTGTGTATTTTGTCGTGAAAAGCATCGATGTAATTCTTCATTTTGTGATATGTTATAGAACGTTTCCTTAGATGTGTAAATTTCCGTTTTAGGCTTCTATCATCATTTTTATGGATTGTGAGGGTGAACCTGTACAGGAGCTCAGTGCTATTGCTATGAACAATTGGACATATCAGATTGTTAGTGTCTATCATCAACATGCCAACTGCGATCCCAATGTTGATCAATGGGCGAGAAAACACATTCATGGACTTAATCTGAAATATTTGCAAGACTATGGCTTATCTTGTGAGAGTGCTCTTCTTATTGCCTTTAAACGGTGGTTAGCTGCTTTCAATGTTATACGCATCTTTTGTAATGATCCTACTAAGGAGAGGAAAGTATTTCCCAATCTAGTCATTGATGATATTTTGCTCCAACCTTGGGATAGTAGAGTGAATCAACACTATCATGAAGTCACGAAACGTTTTAAGGATTTTTGTGTTCCTATTTTGTCTGTTCGTTGTAGTAGCTACGTTCATAACCAATGCCTCTTTCCTCCTTACCTCAACACTGCCAAAGTCCTGTATGGTTATCATTGCTCGCTGCATGACAGTTACCAGTTGTATCTATTTTATCTGTTTCAAACCATTGATTTATAATGCATGCTTGTTACACTTATTCAATAAATGTTATTATGAGAAGAGTTGTTGTTTTCATGCAATGGATGGGTTAGTTAAAGGGCGATCATGTCTATCTCAAATGACTGCGGAACATTACATTTTCATAGACAAAGTTCAAAAGGAGCTGTTCAAGATTATGTGATAAATTTCCATAAAGATGATACCGACATCGAAGCAGTGATCGATGATGCTAGCACTCTATTTCTGGAGTTAATGAATACATTCTCTGATATCATTGTCATGGCGCGATTAGTTGCGGAAATTAAGTTTAGTCATTTTGGAAAGGAAGAGGTGGAAAGTCGCTCTTTCCATTTTGCTTCTTATTCAATGGAAGTGGTAGATCACCCCGAAGAATTTTTTAAAAGACATATGATAAAAATTGCTGAACGTCTTAACGCATTTAACCATCATGGTAGTAGTCTAGTGATTGAAGCGATTTCAGATATTCACATTCAACTTTCTATAAAGAAAAATTGAAAATGCAGTGGTACTTGATTGTAGCACAACTGGTTTTCGAGCTATGTCTGCTCACTCTCGAAGTATATTCCTTCTGTACATGCGTTTATTATTTAGAAAAGGCTAGCAAATTCATATCTTCAAAAAGACTTGCTATAGACGTTACCATTAACGGTGAAACTATGTGTTGTGATGTATGTAAGCGAAAGGATGGAAATGAAAAGCGCATCTTTAAGAGATGTAAGCATGCTTTTTGTCAACGCTGTTTCATACGTAATTGCATTCAACTTTGCAAATGTAACCACTGTGATATTGCTCATTTCGAGTGTCACTTATGCCGCAATAGTTAGTACCTATGCAAATGTGGTAAAGACAGGTTTTAGCAAAGACTAACACGGAAAATGGCGAAACGTAAAATGACGAAACGTAAAAGTCACACGTCTTCAAAGTTTTCTTCAGCCATTCAAGCTCTCCGACGAATGAAAGCAAATCAGCGATGCAATTCTATACGACATGCTAACGATAAATTCATTCGTGAAATTATTTCTCATGTGAGAAAGTTGAGGACGAAGAAATTAGCACCAAAACAACGAAAGTTACTTAAGCGATATGCTAAAAAATTGCGTTTCATCTCCAATCCTAAAGTCACCCTTCAAAGAAAGAGGGAAACTCTAACACAAAAGGGCGGTTTCCTTTTAGCGTTACTACCGATGCTAGCTCCTGTTGTGGGCAACGTATTGGGTAGTATCTTTGGCTCTAAGCGTTAATTATGCAAATGTTGAATCTCAAAGTATTAAAATTGATTTCAGATTTCAATGCGATAAAGTTCTGACTGTATCAGGTCCATCCCATGCAGGTAAAACTGTTTTCACGCTGAATTTATTGGATAAAAGAAGGTAGTTGTTTAAGGAACCTATCAATCGAGTGATTTGGTGTTATGGTATTTATCAACCGTCGCTGTTTCAGGAATTGCAAAGTCGCAACTTTATTCGACATGAAGGAATTATTCCAGTGGATAAACTTCAGTCTAATGATGTTGTTGTATTGGATGATCTATTAAAAGAAAGTAAGAATTCCAAAGATGTTACAGATATGTTCACTCGCGCAGCACATCATAAAAGGTGCTTTATCATCTATATCACACAAAATTTGTTTCCTGATGGAAAAGAAGCTCGTACACGAAACCTGAATACACACTATTATGCTATTTTCAAGAATCCGCGAGATAAAAGTAAATTTGAAATTTTAGCGCGACAAGTTGCACCAAGAGGATCAAAAGCCTTAATTGAAATTTTTCAAGCAGCTACTGAAAAACCACACGGTTACTTATTCATTGACTTTACGCAAGAGTGTCCGGAAGAATTTAGATTTCGAAGTGATATTTTGAAAACTCCCATGATTATCTACAAACTATGAGTTCTTATTCTCGCATGATTGTTATTCCTCAGGATGAATATGTACAATTGACTGCTATACAACAAGTAAAGCAACCTCTTGCAAATCAAATGTATAGGAAAGAATTAGATTATCAGCAAAATGTTCACATTGTGCTGTATTATTACAATCGGAAACTGTTGAGCAATTGAAAAACTTGAAGAATAAGATGCGTGACTCTGTGTCGACTGCTACACCTTTAGCATTTCGCGCATATGCCATATCTCTTTTCAATAGTATTGAACCCCACCTCAATGTAAATGATAGAGGAGAAATCATTACAGATGAAAATAAAGTGATTGATGCTTCACTTTATGAAGACTTGATTCAGTATGCGACACGTAGAAAGCGCCGTCAAGGCTATGTTCTACCTGGTTGGACATACTTTCTTAAACTATTGAAAAAGCATAATGTGCCAAAATTTGCTTTGAATAATGAGAAATTGAAATAACTTGATTCAACAGTGGCTACTGCTCCAATGCTTCAGACGATGAAAAAGCCAACAAATTGGTTTAATACGTCACCTGCTACATCCCCTCCCACATTCACTAAGCAAACAAGAGGAAGAACTCGACGTAGATCTACGCTACCACTAAAACCAGTGAAAGGAAAACGTAAAACAGCTCCTCCAAAGAAATACATGTTCTCAGACTATTAATATGAAGCAGTTGTGTTGCTTACCATGTAATGAACCGCCAGAGGTGAATGTCGTTGTCACTTGCACTTGCTGCGCCAGCTCTCACAATGAAACCCCTAAGCAATGTGAACACGATCGCAAAACCGCTAAAGCTAAATGCTGCAGTTGTTGTAAATGTAGAAAGGCAAGAAAGCAAAAAGATGAGAAGGAGGAAAAAGAGTCAGTCGTCATCGACTGAGCGTTTGAAGTCAATCTATTATGATGTATAACATCCAGCAGGATTTGCATCTATCAAGAAATTATCAAAAGCGAGTGGTCTTCCACAATCACAAGTTAAACGATGGTTAAAGGGTCAGCTTACATATACACTCCACAAACAAGCGAAAAAGAAGTACCGTACCCGCCATTATATTGTTCATGACATTGATGAACAGTGGCAAGCAGATTTGTGTGATGTCGCCCCCATTTCAAAACATAACTCAGGAAATAATTTTATTTTAACCGTCATTGATATTTTCTCGCATTATGCGTGGGCTCAACCTTTAAAAACTAAAGAAGGGAAAGGAGTAGCAAAAGCATTCCAAACAATTTTTCGAGAAGGTCGCATTCCAAAAAGAATTCAGAGTGATCAAGGAAAAGAGTTTGAAAATCAGCATGTGAGAAGATTATTTGAGAGGCATGAAATTGAGTTGTTTAGTGTAAAGAGTGCTTATAAAGCTGCACTCGAACTTGAACGTTTTAATCGCACATTAAAAAATCGCTTGTGGCGACATTTTACTGCCAACTTGACACAAAATTGGACAAAGGTTCTACAAGATACACTCCATGCCTACAACCACTCTGTTCATCGTTCTATTGGACTCAGACCAGTAGATGTAAATGCTGACAATGTAGATAAAGTGCGTGAATCATTCCAGCGTAAACGCACTCATGTGAAAAGTGATGTGAAAATTTGTGATAAAGTTCGTATCTCAAAAGTGAAAAGTGTTTTTGCCAAAGGGTACCTTCCGAATTGGACAGAGGAGGTATTTACAGTATCAAGGATTGATCAAAAATACGCTCCCACCACCTACAAGTTGAAAGATTACAATAATGAAGAAATTGAGGGTAGCTTTTACCGCGATGAGATTGAGGTAGTCACTGAAAGTGAAACATATTTGGTACAGAAAATCATTCGGTGTAACAAACGGCAAGGTGAAGAATGGTGTCTTGTTAAATGGGTTGGTTATCCTTCAAGTATGAACTCTTGGATGCGTCGTGCCGACATCTTTCATCTAAGTGATCGACAGTGATTCATGCAAAGTTGTAACTAACAATGTTTAGGGTTTGAGCTATGAATCCAACTGCCTCATTTTATTCACGACCCTCCTATGTAAGTGGTGGAGGACAAATTTACATCGGCGCTCGCCGCCAACGTGGAGGTAGCATACTTGGTGCACTGAAATCTGTTGTAGCACCTCTCATATCCAATGTCGGAAGATCTTTAAAACGAAATGTTTTAAGTAATGCCGTTGGCTTTGCTGGTGATGTTGCTAGTGATCTTTCCAGAGGTAGAAGTTTTACGAGCAGTTTGTTGAATCGTGGGAAGAGACGCGGTTTAAAAACATTGAAGCAGACCTTTGCTGGTGTTACTCAAGGAAAGAAATCGCCTAAACGAATGAATAAAGGAAGAAGGAAACATCGCGGAGCTGGTAAGGTGCGATCTTCAGTCAAAAGGCATTCACGCAAACGTCGCAGAGGCTCTAATCATTCATCAGGCGCTAAACGACGACGCTGCTATAACTTCTAATCATGGAGTGTAAAACTTCCGGTTTTTGTTTGTTTCATCAACAAGTCATACAGACAGATATTCTTAGTTCAAGTATTGTAGATTATCATCCTCGAACAGCTGAGAATGCTGGCCCCATTGAATTTGTTATTTCTGGTGGTAGTGATGACTACATATTATGTTACAGAGATGTTACAGAGTTATGCGATGGTTGATTTGAGGTTTAGAATTCAGCAAGCAGATGGAACTGCTATTGACGATACACATAAAGTTGGACTGAACAATTTACCATTGACTACATTACTTCGCGATGTTTCTCTAACGATTGGAGAGCAGCAAGTGGAAGGTTGTCAAAGCGATTATCCCTATAAATCATATTTCAATCATGTATCACAGTTTCATCCAGCAGCACAAAAAAGTCATATGGAAGCCATGGGATGGTACAGAGATGAAGCAGGAAAATTTGATGTTGAAGCAAACAGTGGCTTTGTAAAGCGATCTGCTATGATTAAAGATAGTAAAGTATGTCAGCTATATGGTCCGCTGAATTTAGACTTCTTTAGACAGTCAAAGTTTTTACTCTGTAATACCAGCATGCGACTCAAGCTGACATTGAATAAGCCTGAATTTGCGCTGAATGCATTTGGTAAAGTTGACAATTTTAGAATTCATGTGGAAGATATTGCACTTTACATTCGTCGAGTAGTACCGAATCCAAGTGTCATTAGAGGACATGCTGAAGGTCTTAACCGCCAAAATGCCATTTACCCCGTTCAGCATACAAAGCTTCTCACCTTTACAATTCCGAAAGATCAAAAGAGTTTCATGAAAGATGGCCTCTTTCCATCGGAAGCACCGAAGCTCCTCATGGTGGCAATGGTTGAAAATGATGCATTTAATGGTAATATAAAGAAGAATCCTTTCAATTTTAAACACAATCAGTTAAGTGAAATTGCTTTACGTGTAAATGGTGTGAGTCATCCTGGTCCACCCTACAAACCAGATTTTGCTTCGGATCAATTTATGCGCAGTTATGTTGATTTTATGGATGTCTTTGGCTTTTACAATACGGATGACACCAACGGACTGACTATGAAAGAGTTTAAGAGTGGATATACTATTTATGCATTTGATTTGACTGCTGACAGCGATATTAGTGCACCCTATCGTCAAGCGAACGTGCCTCATAATATTCGTTTGGATTTGACGTTCAAAAGAACACTATCTGAGACGATCAATGTATTAATTTATGCAGTCTTCGATTCGAGCCAAATTGTGCACACTTATCCACGCTTAGGAAGGAAGGTGAATAATCAAATATTGAAATTACAAAGTATCGTGACTTGATTCTTCAGTATAATCGTTAATGAGTTGGTTGACTGCTGACGATATTAAAACTAAAGTACAGTGTAATGCATATGAAGCGGCGTTGAAAGCTTTCGATAATGTCTATTCGCTCGATACCTTACCACCTGCAGTAAATCACTATCCCATCTTTATTGTGCTAAACACTCATTCGCAGAATTTAGGCGGTGAACATTGGAAGGCGATCTATATTGGAGAAGACCGACGTGGTGAACTATTTGACTCTCTTGCTCAACCTCCAAATATACCAACACAGCAGTGGTTGAGAAAAAATACGCGTCAATATCAGCGAAATGACCGCATACTACAACATCCACTTTCATCAACGTGTGGTGCTTTTGTACTGTACTTCATCTTAAAACGTTTACATGTATCTCGATTTGTATCTGTAATTCAAAACGTTCATGTAATCCATCCTCTAATCAAAAAATGATTTGTAAGTTCTATCATGATTTGAAATAAAAACATCATGTGGGAAAAATTGTTTTTTATTTTACAATACGCTGGGTACGTACATACTCGATGAGATAGTCTAGGATCACATTTGCTTGCACATGAGATTTTAGTCCAGTAATGATCACTTTACTATTATGAAAGATTGCAACATGCACAGGTAACCAACAACTAATGAGAGCTGCAGGAAAAAGTTCGGGTTCATAACACAAATTGTAACTGCTGGTACGAATCTTCAAAAATGATACACTGTCACTCAATTGAGTAGAGATCACCATATTGTCCACAGTCAGATTCGACATCACACACCTCTCCCTCTTCCATATCCGACGTAGTAGTCTCTGTAGCTCTAAGTGCATTGACTGCGCCGATGAATGAGAAAGGGCGCCGAGAATCTGTACAGTCCCATTTAGGAAGAGTTGAAGATTCCGTGAATTGTTCATCTTAACCACTAACATTTGAGGACGACCCGGGTAATACTTGCTGTTTGGAAGGTGTTGGTGTAGTGTTGTGAGATCGATTTTGGTGTAGAGTCTGAAGCGACGGAGAATGTTGACGATGGTGTAGCGATGGCGCTTCATGATGAAAAAATGAGTAAATTGAGCGGTGGACCTTCCTCTTATACTTTTCCCAACTACCTTCATGAAATGTGAAGTTAGTATGAAGTTGGGAATGATATAGTTGAATTCGCCGATTGTTGACGCGCTACCAGATGCGATTTCCAATACGTGAATGTCTTTTCTTATAGAAGTATTTCAAATCCTTCATGGTATGATGTAGAGATTGAAAATGACGATAAGATAAAGTAAACTCTCTTCTCACATTTCCAGTTGAATCTTTGAAATAGACGTTTCGATCATGATCCGTTTCAATACGTTGTAGGGAATCTAATTTCCAACTCATGGTGCGTGGTAGTCATGCCTGATTAGGATTTGCATAGTTGACTGATGAACTCACGACGAATAAATGACATGATGGAGCGATGTATGTATCTTCTATACTTCTCCCAATTGTATTTGCGAAATGAGAAACAGTTTGCGGAATGAGAATGGCAGATTTGAATTTCATTATTGCAACGTTGAAGCCAAACTTGATCACCCAAGGAGATGAATCTTAATGTTTCAAAATATTCCAAATCCCTCATGATATCATTGAGGTTGGCAAATTGTCGCCATGTTAATGTAATACCTCTTGATGTATGAATATGAGAATTTTTGAAATGTACGTTTCCATCACGATCAACTCTGATATATTGTAGAGAGTCCAAAATCCAAGTCTTCATGATGTTATGCAAAGCCGCAGAT
Source organism: Prostheceraeus crozeri (assembly GCA_907163375.1). Taxonomy (NCBI): domain Eukaryota; kingdom Metazoa; phylum Platyhelminthes; order Polycladida; family Euryleptidae; genus Prostheceraeus; species Prostheceraeus crozeri. The sequence continues at coordinate 1,053,089 of CAJQUW010004013.1, forward strand.
CAGCAATATAAAAATGTCGTTTTATCATATTTTCCTTATCAATGCGGCCACAAAGAGAATTGCTAATAATCAAGCCGCACTCTTTTCGACACCCATTGATCATACACAACAGCTAAATGGAAAGTGGGAAGTGGGTATCACTCAACTTGCTTATAGCAACTGTGTCTATACTTTTAATCATGAAGTGATGACGATCAATGTGAGGCGTACAGCTGCTTATCAGTGTGAAGAAGGTTGTCGAGTTTACATTCCACAGTGGCCAAAGAAAGATCTCTTATCATGTAAAAAGTTTGTATATGATTTCCTGAATAAAGAGGGTAGACACATCATCCATTTTTCTCCGCACAATGATGATCATAATTATGTACATCATGTAGTTGAGAAAGATTGGATTGTTGGTTTAAGTCCAAGTTTAACAAATGATTTAGGTTACCTCACTAGCGCCTTAACAAGCTATGATAATTATAACGTTAATTACCACCCAAGTGGTTGTAAAGATTTGATTTACAAAGAGAAAACTTTTTATGTGGATCTTATTCCGAAAAATGAAAAGACATTGGTGAAGAAGATTGTGATTAAGCCAAGAAAGACAAACATGGCTCCTGAAACATTAGTGAAGAAATTTAATTTTCTCCTTCGAGTTGATGGTAAACAAGTGGCAACATTGACTTATACGAAAACAACGGATCAAATCGTCATCAGTAAATTAGATGGTGATGATCTAGTATTAGTTGTTCAGAAGATTTAAATCAGTTCTTGCGACATCGCTCTGCAGCTGTTCATGGAAAATTTGATATGCGCTATTTGAAATGTGATGGGTCAAATCAAGTTGATACAGAATGGTCGGTATCTTTATACAGAAAGTGTGTAGAGCCTTTGAATGGAATCCTAACATAGAACAAGAGTGTTGGCACCTCGCATGATCACTTCAGTTAAGATGGCAATAGATTATTTGAATGAAGTGATTCAAGATGAACATATTTCGTTTTCTTAAAAAGAAGGTGCTTTGTCTCTCACTATAAGTGGAAAAGGTATTGAACTAATTATGGACAATACCCTAAAGGACATTTTGGGCTTTGATCAAAATACGTTTAAAAGTGGTACTGTAACAAAAGCTAGCGCGCATCTATCATTATCGCGTCGTATTAACTATTTTCAGTTATATTCCAATATTGGTGAAGATGTGCGTGTGGGAGATGCTGAAGCTCCACTTTTAGCAATGATACCATAGCAACCAAAAAGCTGTAGTATTATATTGGAGCATACTTTCAAGAAAGTGCATTATACAGACCTGAAATCAAACTATATACCACAGATTGATATTGCCATATATGACGATGCTGGTGCGTCGATTCCTTTTCATAAAGACGCTGCGACAAGTATCACACTCCATTTCCGAATGAAGAATTAATGAAAAACGCATTTATATTTTTCTCCATTGTGAATAATATGGAAAGTGAAAACAAGGACTCGTTTCTAATCTACTTGCCCAGTAATGCTTCTATGAATAAATTTCCCAAAAATAAACCATCAGACTATCGAGTAGAATTAAATCGCCCTATACATTTAGAAGGTGAATGGGAGGTTGGCGTTTCTAGTATTTGCTATGATAGCAATATACAGAATGTGAATGATGTGGAATAAATGATATTGACTCCTCACACCCATGACGGAATAACGATGAATTCCCATACAATTTAACGTCAGATGGAAAGTGGAACTATGAATGGATTCAGATAAAATCAGATTATTATGGTCCATTTGGGGATGAGAAAATTATTAAGGCATTCAATAGTGGTAATAATTCCATCATGAAGAATAAGGATCAGAAAGTTTATGAGTTTACTATCTATCATTGGAGTGGGAGAAAGTTCCTTCGCTTTCATTCTTTTACTAAAGGTCTTACATTGAGGTTGGATAATGAATTCTATCCACATCTCGGTTTTGGCCATGGACTACATCTAACGTCAATTGCTACTGCAAATGTTAAAAAAGTTTATTCAAATCGAATCAACAAATTTCATTATAAATTTAAAATATTTGATGAAGATGTTGTAGAATGTGAAGAACGCATTATTTTGAAAAAGCGTGGTGTTCAACCTTTATCACTTATTGAGTTAGTAAAACGATGGAATGAGACTGTGCGCAAGAAGCATGGAGAGAAAATTATGGCGGACAAAGATAAGTTGGTTATTCAGAAATATAATGACAAATGTACAGTTTATTTCTCTCCAACCTTGCGTCATTTTGTAAGACATCCAACACCTATTATTGGAAGCGGATTGGTTTATGCTTCTCATGAATATCACACTAAAGCTGATTCAGTTAATGATGAATGGTGGGTGGACATCTATGGCGATCGCATCAAGAAAATTTACCAGCTTTATGAAGAATCTAAAGTTGCTATCAATATAATGCCGTGTCTATATCATACAGTTGAAAGCCTCATTCATGTAGTAAATCCTTATATACAGCAGAAGTTGAAGCATGTGATGAAAAGTAAATATGATGTAAAGACACACCACTTTTCGTTTTCAATTGAAAATCAACGCGTTGTTCTGAAACTGGGTGATGACATTCAATGTCAATTGAGTAAAAATTTGATAAAACTCTTTGGTTATTCAATGCTACAAAATATGTTTACTGCTGCGCATACGATTGGTATAGAAACACCAATGACACTTGATAAACATGAACAGCACCTTTACATTCAAAGTGATTTGATTCTACCTATTTCTTTTGGTGAGAAAAAAGAATACATTTTACGTGATTTCATTCATGATAAAGACGCTTCATATGGAATATTCGAGAAGATGTTTGAACCTATTTTCTATCATCCCGTCGTCAAACAAATGATACTCTCTATTGCTATCAAAATTACCAATTGTTTACAAGAGTGCATCCATGTGAAAGATACTAAATCCCTCGTAACTTTAGTGTTTCGGAAAACAAAGTGAAGTCATTGTAAAATTTTATTGAAATAAAAATACATGATAAAAATGTGCTTTTTGCATTTCAAGTGGGGAAAGTCTTTACACAGTGGACTGTAGGGAACTATTTACAAGGAAATACAATCTCATGCAACACATAAAACAACCATGTATATCTACAAAAAGCAACATCAAAATACTGAGTTAAAGTTGATTATGTTAATACATCTCCTGAATGTGGTAGCGTGAGTTTTATTCTTTTGGGTGGAGGTATGTTTGTGTCTGGATGTCCATGTGGAAGAGATGTGTTATGTCCTATCCAACACCTCTTATCCTTCCATGCTGAAAGCGCTCGTTTCTTGAACGTGTGCGTTTTCACAGTATGAACTTGAGATTTTAAGATTGTCATATTGACAAACGTTATAGTTTTATTTTTATAGGCCTTCTTATAGGACCGATGTTTCATTTTTTGAACAATTGATTTTGATATTCCTTTAGCACGCGTAATACAATCTGCACATTCTTTTAATATCATGGAATGCATTTTAGGACGGAGGAGAATCATTTCATCTATTTCCTTTCCTGCTGTTTCATCCTTAAAACAACCACGTTTGGCTTTATTCTGTATGGAAAAGAGTGGATGAGCGGGATTGTAGTTAGATATGTCGAAATATTTTTCTAATGACTTACCTACTTCATCAAAATTTAAATCTTTTTGAGCGGTAATTCCTAAAAAGAAACTGTCTGTATCACCACCCAGCAAGCGAACCTCTTTTACGAGAGGGCATGGTTTTAATATTTTATAGAAGAGTTGATACATTTCAAGCTTGGAATAATCCAAAACGGCTTGCCCAATATAGATGGGTTTGCACAACTCAACTTCTGATTTTATCATTTTAACACCTACAAGATCCTCATCGATAATGTCTCTATCAATGAAAAGATGTGATGAGGTCAATTTGTGATATTTTTGATCATCAATGACTAGTTTGTAGTTCATACGTTTTCTAACATCCTCCATGGTCTTTCCGAAAAGACTGTTATTCTTATATTTATAAAAATCCTTTTCAAAATTATTTTGGGCTAGTGCACGTTTTTGACTGTTACTATTTATTTAAGGTTTGAGGAAGGCTTTCTGCTAAATTTGATGATGCGGTGAACTGACTTTAGAAGCATGCCCATTTCTAAATAGAATTTTAGTATGCAGAAGTGCACGAGATAACTTTTCTTATCATATTGGGTGAGTAAAAGTTTGCGGCAAGGTTTATACCTTGGCTGTCCACACTCTCTTAAGTTATCATGAAATTGTGACATGAATGGTGAAAACATATCTTCAGTCACTTCACCAGATTCAGGTGCGAGTGGGAAATCAACAGTTTTATTTTTAATACTATTTGGATAAATCAAATCCATTTCAAAATAATATCCCCAATCACCTTCATCTGGAATCTTCAGTATGTTTGAAGGGTTGGAGTAATACTCAAGCTCATCTTGTTTTAACCAACTAAACTCGGAATGAGGTAGTGGTTTAGACAGTGAACTGCCATATAAATTATTTTGGTCATAGTACTTTAGGTGGATATGATTATCACCTACTGTTTCAGATTTTATATGATGTTTATTTACAAATGTGAGACCACCGCGTATTCCGCGCTCAAATATGTTATACATCTCGAGGTCTTGTAGGAGATGAATGGTCTCACCAGTCATTTTAAAGGCTGATTTAAAGGACATGGCTGGTAGACTGACAAAGTGGACAGTATCTAATTTGTCTTCTTCTAATGCTACTCGTCGAAATTCCTGAAAGACATCAGCCAGCAAAATGACATCTAATTCTAAGTAAGCGATCATATAATCACCAAACGTTTTACAATCAAATTTTAACCATGCCTCTTGAGCATGTTCATAATCTTCTACTGGACAATCTTGACCCGTCAAATCGTTTTGGAATTTGTTAATGGAAGGAAAAGTTGTTTCATTTAGTTTATACATTGAGCTAAAATACGCATAGGGAAAGACTCCTTTGCGAGTGAATATCTCATCCGTTAAGTTTGGATAGTGTTTCTTCAAAGTTTGACTATGGGGAAGAAACTTGAGTTTACGAACGAGAGAAGCTAGTGACGCTGCAATGAATTGAAATGAATCTAAAAATTTTATTTCGAAGAAGACTGTCTTATTTTCTTTAGTTTTATCTACAGGTACTTTTCCTGTCATTGGCATGAATTTTTCTCTCGTTTGCGCTATTACATTAGACTGCCACGATTTCATCTGGCTCAACCCTCCTTTTATGAGCATATGACTGTCATAGCCCTTAAAGTTATGAAAAATGACGGGTAGTAAATGACATCTCAACCTAAGTGAAAAGTTACATTTGGAGCAGAGTGCGTTTCTAAATTTACGAGTGATGTGATCATGATCACGCACTTTCTTAGTTTTATCGTCATCAAACGTTTTATGACATTTAGGGCACAATGTGCAACTTTCAAATTTTTGTTTGTCTTCATCTGACATATGTAGTGACTTACGCTGCAATTGGGAATCATATGATTGCTGAAATTTGGCAGCTTTATCAAGAAATTCTAGAAAATTTGAAATGCAATCTTCACCTTGCCAAGTATGCATTTTGTTTTGCCTATTCCTAAAGTGGTCACGCCATACTTCATAGCAGGATATGGCTGCTGGCTTGTGGATGATTTCATCAATGTAGCATTCTATGTCTGCGTAAATGACACGCAGGGGACTTAATTCGTCACCATTATCCCTATGTGAAAATATTTTATCTTTGGGCATGCGTTCCATTTGTAATTTACCTCGCTTGCACCATTCATAATGAGTTTCAAATTTATGTTTACTCCAAAAGGAGCGGATGCAGCGGTCGCATACAAAATGTTCGCCACTTTTAGAGCGCCCTAAGTGTGTGTACAAGCAAGAGATTTTGGGAATACCACAGTAGTGCCATTCCTCGCTATCATCTTTTTTTACTAATAAGAGGTTGAATACACGTTCATAGCAAGTTGAATGTGAATTATAGCGCGCACCCTTCAACCCCTTCTCCCACACGTGAACAACAATTTTAATCTTATTATGTTTTTCGAACGTTTCTACATCTTTGATTTTCATGTTGCTACTATCACATCCTTCAAAGACTAGTTCATCCTCCCACTGTCTATAGCTATAGGTATGATTTCGATTCGCGTTGATATCATTATAGTGAAGGATGGATAGGACTGCATATTTGAAACACTGCGATTTACAATCGACATTGATGACAGCTTTCTTATCATATAACGTTTTTTTGGTAGTTTAAATGTGCCTCGAGCTGCATAACTTTCTAATAGGGAAATTTTGAACAGGGCTGAGTCCACGCCATCAAAAATGAGAGCGCTGTCGCGTTGATTGAATTTATCTACATTTGATTTTAAACATTGAATATGGAAATTTAGGCAAGACTCGCAGTCTACAACTTCGGTTGCGGAAGAGGAAGGAACATGAAACTGTATTCTCTCCGTCACTTAACTCGTTTGAAAATCTATTTCAATATATTTTAGCTTGAGGTAGATGAGCGCCTTCATTCTAAAATCGTCTAAATTGTTGAAGAGCGCTTCGATAATGTTAGAATTTTGAAGGAGCCACTCAGGAAAATCTACTATTTGAGTATTGGACTCCATGCAGTAGTCGCGTACTAAATGACTGTGGGAAACGTTAATGAGGGAGATTGTAGAGGCACCGTTGGTGTAGTGATCATTTGCATGCGTGTGTTGAAGTCTGTGCGAAGATCGCTGAAAGTGGCTATCGAAAGAAAGAGGGCACAAATCACAAGGAAAGGAGATGTCATCGTCAGAATCAACTTCACCTCCGGAGATTGATGCCGCTTTGCGTTGACACACACGTTGTTTGATGTGTCGAAGGATACTGTGCTTCCTTGTAAAAATATGTCCGCAGTCAGCACATTCCCACTCGTTGCCTTGTCGCGAGAGTCCTGAGCTAGAACTAACATCACCTGAAAGAGAAATCCTTCTATCATCTCTGTTAAAGTCTCAGTGCATTGTTACAACCTACCTTCACTCAACAGCTCTAAACTTTCCTCGAGAAGGGAGGGTTTTGGTGATGAAGTTGATGCCTGAAATTGAGGAAGATGCTATTAGCCACACGTTTGAAGGAGATGAGAGAGGAAATCTTCAACTTACCATTTCAAGGAAATTATGTTTAAGGTTGATACTACAACAAGATAGAGACTTCACTCAAATAATACGTCTCAAATTTGGAAGAGAGCAGTTCACTTGTACGCCTCAATTAATAACAGAATTCGCTAGACAGCAGCTCACTTATACGTCTCATACTCATCATTCATTGGCTGTTCATTCTGATTGGTTGCTTGTTTATACTTAAGAATTAGGAAACATTTCAAAGTTATTATCCACAGTCAACATGACAAGCCCTCCAAAAACACCGAACACTACATTGGAGTTCTCTTCTCCATGCTCATCACCAAAGACGCTCGTTGCACCAAACGCTCTAACGAAGAGGAAGGTAGAGAAGGTGTACCGACTCGACAATATTAGAAAGTTGACATTGCCAGCGAACGACGAAGAGGAGAGTGTATGTGAGAAGGAGCGTCCCGACTTAACAAGCGTGAGGTGGAAGTATCTACAGTATGATACTGATGATGGAGATCACCAGCATCAAATTCCTACATCAATTATGGGAATGGTACACCCCTAATTCCCAGCCACGAACTATGGCGGAGTGGGAATACATCGATAAAGTGAGGCTCGCGGTAGAAGAGCGGTTGAAGCAGATGAACTGTTTTTGTGATCTGTATGAAGTCAGACTCTGGGACGATATTGACGATGAAGACCTTTTGAAATACATGCCATAATAAATGTTTATTTCATAATATCTTTGCTTTCATACTGACTTACTTGAACGGGGCTTCAGTGGATGATTTAACCATGTATACTTTTTCATTTGGAAATAGTAGCACGCTTAGTTTAACTTGTAAATCTTATAACATTTCATATGGGTGATGATGGTAGATGAAATAGTGTTAAATAAAATTAAGATAGCTTACACTTCTGATACAGGGATAGCAATCGACTGCGATCCATGTGTAAAGAGCTTGTTAGACTACGGAAGAGAGAAGTGTGTTATGTTGCGTGTGGCACGTGAGTGTCCTCCCATTTCATTCCATTCATCAATTCGTCTCATTGATAGAGACAGGTAGAACTCATGGTTCTCATAACGTATGCAATGGAAAGTTTATAAGGCAACCTTCTTCAGATGGCTAAATGTCGCCCTGACGCGAATGCATACTACGTTGAGACAGAGGCAATCACTTGCAAACATGACGCAGAGAGGTTTAACAAGATTGACCATTGCCGAATGTCCCTTGCGGTATACATAGCTACGGGTTTCACCGCCGCCCTTTACAGGAACGCCCGTCGAAAGTAAGTATTACACCGAACTTCATTTGCAACGTTCAAGTTGACTGATAGCAGATTCAACTTAATGATAGTATTCGCCAGTCTGAAGACTGCCCAGGGCAAACCGCGTGGAGGTTTTATCATGTCTTGCCCCATGGTGGCCCTTATGATGACCGGTGGTTCGTTCTCGTGACCGTCATCAGCCATCAAACTTCAGGCCGATTCTGCTGAGAGAGTCTTTGACTCTCTCCATGGTAGCAGCGTCGACCTCTACTGATACCGACTGAGTAGTTGGGGGTGGTATGTAGTCCCACTCAGTCGTATCATCATCGCTAAAGTGCGATGCACCTATCCGTGCCACATTGTCATACAGCCTCTTTCGCTCGTCAGCTCACTGAAACTCGCGAAATAAATTTCTCGGCTTTAACAGAGGCTTGTCAGGAGAGCTCGTTTGAGTGCTCGGCGTCTGCATGATTGAAATGAAATGAAATGAGAGGTAGTGGTTTATATACCCCTCTAACGCGACGCAACGTTCAAGTTGACTGATAGCAGATTCAACTTAATGATAGTATTCGCCAGTCTGAAGACTGCCCAGGGCAAACCGCGTGGAGGTTCTATCATGTCTTGCCCCTTGGTGGATCTTATGAGAGCCGTTGGTTCGTTCTCGGGAGTGGTGAAGGCAAGGAAAAGATCTGCAATGAAAATGATATGAATTAGAATGGGATATACTATCTTATTTGCTTTTCACTTACCAAGTTAGCCATCCTTGGGTAGTTTCGCGGGCTTCCTGACTGAAAATTTATGAAGATGCCCGCGCATACAGAGAGTGGCGTGGAGGTATTTTTTTACTGGGATGGCCATTATGGCAGATGATCGACTCATCCAGACTTTGATTGACAAGGACTCGACCGTCCAGATGGTCATCCCGAATAGGGATGTGAAACTCAAACATTCTGTCATCATTCAAACGATTCCATTCATTCCTTACGCGCTCCAACTTCGCAAACGACTCTCTCTCATCAGCCTGTCTACTCACACTCCTCTCCAACTCAGCATTCCTCGCTCTCAATACAGTCATCTCCTTCATCAACTCCTCATACTTCGACTCTGCCTCTCCCATTCTCCTCTCTGCAGCACTCGTCCTCTTCTCTCGCTCATCATTCTCGTCTTCCAACACTTGCACCTTCTCCTTCAACTCTTTCACAATACGCCTCATACGGATATTCTCATCCGCCACCTCCTTACATCGCACCTCCTTCATTTTCAGCTCACTCAACTCGTCCAACACTCTCTCATTCACCTTCTTCAAACTTTCATACCGATCAACCAACAAAGCATGTGCTGCTTGCTGCGACACATGCTTCTTCTCCATATCCTCATCCCACCGCGCCGACTGCTTCCGTAACCAACCACCCTTAACTATTGGGGAAGATGAGCTCTGCGGTGGGTCGGTAATAACAATATTGGATACCTCCGACGAAGAAGAGCTAAACTTCCTCACACGCTTCCTCACTCGCTCCGTATCCAAATCCACATCATCCTCATCATCACTCTCAAACACTCTCTTCCGCCACTTCTCAGCCTTCAAACCGGCCACAGCATTCTCTACCTCATTCTCCACAGCATTCCCACTAGCATTCTCAACAACATTCCCACTAGCATTCTCAACAACATTCCCACTAGCATTCTCAACAACATTCTCGGCCTCAGGTTTCTTGGCCTCTTTCTCATTCCTCAACATTCGCTCCTTCTCAGCATTCATTAACTCCACAAATCTCAAATTGGTCACCAACCCTCCTGTACACTCACCATGCCTCACATAGAACTAGGCCTCCTACCCAACAACCAACAACACCCTGCACTTCACACAGGCAACCCTACTCAGGATAACCATGTGGTCGGTCCCTGCCTTCTTTATGTGGTCCTTGAGACCGTCTCGGCGGTTGATCCGACCGCACACACACATTTTGATGTGAAATTTTTTATTTTTGTCGTTGTTTACCATGTCTGATATTTCTCGTTAACTGTAAGATAATGAAATTAGTATAAGTTTGGAATCATGTAGTATGCAGCCTAAAGCATAACACTTAGTGAGGAATGATAGATTTGAGTGTAGTGAGTGGCACTCGATCCCGTCGACAGCCCGAAGGCCTTGTACTGATCACTAGGGAAGTGAAAGATCTTCCCCGATACCCGCTATTTACAGCTTAGGACATCATTGTCACTGCCCCGAAGTGGTAACAGCAACGCCGAGGCAAAGGTAGTGATCAGCCAAAGGTAGTGGCTCTGACACTTAGGATTTTTTCGTGAAATCCGAGGTCTGACCTAAAATCTTGTAGCAGCTCTAACTTTTGAACGGCTGATCCGATTGACTCGCAACAAAAATGTCATTGGTCATTGAGCAGTTTTTTCTCCTCTTTCAAATGAGTATCTATCTATAAGACAAAATCCATCCACTAGAACCAAAATTAGAAGATCGCTGCCGAGGGGGGGTCGGTGAAATTTTATGAAACAAACTTTGGTTAGGGTCCCAGGTCGAAATTCGACACTTTGGAAAATTTTTTTCCCATACAAAGTCACTCTGACACCTAGGATTTTTTCAGGTGAGGTCCGACGTGAAATCTTGTAACAGCTCTAACTTTTGAACGGTTGATCCGATTGGCTCGCAACAAAAATGTCATTTAGCAGTTTTTTCTCCTCTTTCAAATGAGTATCTATAAGACAAAATCCATCCACTAGAACCAACATTAGAAGATCGCTGCCGAGGGGGGGGTGGAAAAATTTTGTTAACCCAACTTTTGACGAGAAACACGATGGGAGTGGTCTCGCACCGAAATTCCACCACTACAACCTGGCCCGCACACCACGCCAACCTGGCCGGCACACCACGCCAGCCTAGCCAGCACACCACGACAGCTTGGAGAGCGCACCACGAACAACCTCTGGCAACGCCAACCTCGTCGTTCCAGACGGGGGGAGTCGGACTCGAAGCGACCAGGTGTCGGACTAGGGCCGACGCCCTAGTCTGACAGGAGGGGGGGCCACGGCGGCCATCTTGCGCTATCCAGAGGTGTAGAACTCCTTACTACTTATATGAACGTGCTTACAAACTTTTGTACACTGAACATCTGAAAATCTTTGTATCGAATCTAGAAATACTTCATTTTCTAATTGATAACCAGTTGTACATACATTCATTGATCAGTTTTAGATTTCCATTCATGAATGTATGTTGGAAACATGATGGACCTTACCTACATTATATGCTATTTTATTCCTAATTGCTTCATCTGATTATGAAAGCATCCTATGTGAAATTTAATAATTTTTTTATTCTCATCCTAACATCTCATTTTTTCTTAAATCAGAGTATTCCCCTGTATTTCCTTCTTTGATCAATAGCAGTATTTGATGATTCGTGGTGAGATAAGAACTTATGAAGAAATAGTCAAATTCTGAAATGTTGTCACTAAATCATTGATGTATCACGTAAATGACTACTTTTGATGAAAATAATGAAAAATGATGAATGACGCTCCAGCCTTAAGCTGCAGATACTTTGTACTAATTGCATTCGAATATATTGAGCAATTAATACAATAGTTCCTCGGCTTTCGGCAAATCACTGAAAAGACCGTCTCATAAATAATTGCACAAAAAAGTTAACCTATTTTCAAATATAATTTTCATGTTGAAGTGCTGCTTCAATTTTGATGAACGATATACCATATGAAACCTTATGTTCCACAGATTATTCTGACAGACATTTTATTTTCTTAAGTGGTCAGCTGTGGTCAGCAGGCCCTACGAAAGAAAATCAAACGTTTTCTTTGGTGCAGGATTTTAATATGAAGACGACAGAATTTTTCAATGACAATTGACATACAGTGTGAGCCATCATTCAGCTTCATCATGATATAAAGATTTTAAGATTCTTTGAATGTACAAGGAGATACAACACCAATAAGTTATACCAAAAAAACATTTTTTAAAGAACATCTGACGCGATTTTTCAATGATGATGTTGCTCAATTTCAATAAAGTTAATGCTATGTGAAAGGCTATGCTTGGTACTTTATATTGGCAGAGCATTTAAGCTGTGCCTGGTCAGTTGTGGTCAGCAGACTTAAAAGTATGAATTTTTGGTCAATTCATTCACTAATGTCTACCAGCAGCAATGAAGCAACAAACTTCCAATCACTAATTACTTTTTTAATTAGGCAAACTACACTGCTTCCTAAGCCTAGTGGCTCGACTGGTCAAGTGAATAAATTTAGTAATCAATCAATTATGAGCTCACGATTAGATTTTATCAGAATAAGTAAGAGATAAAAGAGCTTTTCGTGATGTGCAACGATTTAGGAAACGGACTGCCTGTACACTATAACATTCAAGTGGAGCAAGATGCGCTTGTAAAAGAAAGGGTGAGTTTTTGATTCAGTATACCTAATCCCTAGGGCCCTATCCATACCTGTCTGTGAAGCGCATCGATATCCTGGGGTAGATTTGTCTCCTTCTTTAACTCCTAAAGCATTGCTACGAATAACATCAATTTACGATACAACACTTTTAGTGTGGGTTAACAGACTTACCGGTATGTTTATGCATGGACATGGTCCATGGTTTATGAAATGCAGTGCTCATATTGAATGATGTGACAAAATTTGTAAGATTGAAGCATAGACTACATGCTATACAAATTAGTTCGAGGGTTCGTCCAGATTCCGCATCGTGTGACATTGGTCCGGTCAGTGTTGTTGCTAGCAAGGCGTCAATTCCAAATACAAATCAAATTTATAGATCAGCTGCAAAAATCATTAAGGCCGTTAGCGTCAGTGTCAACCAATTTGGTATCATGCATAATCGATTTCAAAATTCAACAGTAAATAGGTAAGTAGAAATTGGAGCTGAGAATAAATTTCAATAGAATTCGTCTTCGTTCCCTTATAGATCAGAAAAATATCGTCGATCGGCGAATTTCCAATAGAAGCGACTATATGTTATCTTGTCGGAGTCACTAGCATCGCCGATAGTCATTTAGGCTGATTGTCGATATAGCCTCAACCCGTATCAATGTGAATTTTCATTTTGAATAATTTAATTTAGTTTTTTTGCCAATATGATAATCAATCTATTACCATCAACACTTCAGCTAACTCAAAACGATGACTGATAGGCCTACCTTTACCACCATTACATTTCCCTGTGCAAACGTAAATGTCGGACCGTGTCCGGGCCGAAAACAGCAAAGTGCGACTCTTCGGCCATCTTAAGCAATTTCAATTCTAATGAAGTTTCTATCGTAATTTATAATATCTGTGTTGTGATATCAACTGCGAAGGGTATTTTAATATGAAATAAATAGAAATGTCTTTATAACCACGCATTTTTATGAAAGTCGGCACAAGTGCGTCATAATTCGGTCAATCGACTTTCGGCAGAACTTCGGCAACACGAAGAACGTAGCTGACTTCGAAACATAGCGATTAATCGCACTGTGACGGGAATCCTGTATTGGGTACTATACTTAGAAGTCCGTATAAGGCGCTCAGGTAGAAATGCCATCACTTTCCGATGTTTCACTAGTATGAGAGTACGATAGTCAGTTTTCATGATTATTTATGAAGCATGACTTCATTCTAATGCATCCCGACCACTGTAATTACCTAATTTATATTTCTGACCTATTCTAAAAGAGGATTATCATGTCTTCATGATGGCGAGCCTCCCGAATTCGAACATTGCAATGCATTTCTTCGCCGCGCGTTGCGTCTATCAGTTAGTTCACGGATTCCTCATGCGGTGTGTGTGTGTGTGAATCAACTCGTCGAACAGCTGACGGTGCAGTTTTCTCTATTCATTGAAGATAGTATACATGTTGCCATCCTTTGTTGAAGATTATCACCGCGGATATATGAGTATCTAAATGGAGTGTATATGGTGCGTCAACAATGACATGTGAGTAGCAAATAAATCTTACTCGTAAATCAGGTGAATAAACCGCATCAATAGGTAACTTGTATAGTAACAGATTCTAAGCCAACCATTCTAATTGTCCTGAAGTTACAAAATAAAATGTGTATTTGATTAAAGAATTAATCGCGTGATTCATCATGATCGTTGATAGGAGATGAAAAGTTCGATCCTTGATATTGAAGTATAATACTTCCTAAAAACAGGAGTGGTAAATAAACATGAATGTCCTCCATCTTAAAAAATTCAATTCGCTGATTGATGTTTTTCGATAATGTAGTTTGTGAGCAAACCGTCTGTCGTTTTGTCAGGCCTAAGTGTAATATACAGGGTGCGAGAAAAGTCCTTGCGGACTTTTGTCAACTTTATATTTTGCTATTCAATGATCAAATATCATTTCTTCAGTGACCAATATGTGGCAATGCGTTTGTAGATAACTCTGTCACTCGACTATTATGCATGCCAAGTCTTCAGATTTAACACATGGTGAGCTTTATGCTATTCAATCAACAAAATTTGAATTGATTACTTTCCATACGTTTTGTAAACTCGGCATTTCATTGTGCTATTTTCGATGCTTTAAAAAGCTATGCCACTTGTTTTTCCTGAGCTCCATGGATTTCACATTTGAATCTAGCTACGAGATTTGATCTCATTTTAATCAAACCAACAAAGTTGTGCTTCAAATAGCTATGCCACTCGTTTTTGCTGAGGTCCATAGATTTCAAATTTAAATCTGACTTCGAGGATCTATCATTAAATGACGGACTAAACCATGGATGATTAACCTTAATAAATGTTATGCCTTGAAAAGCTATATGCCACTTATTTTTGCTGACCAGCATAGATTTCACATTTGAATGTTACTACGAGATTTATAATTTTAATCAATACATTTTATACACTGTGTTTATAAACTCGATACACTGATGGATGTGAGTAATTTGATTTTGTGATGGAATTCTCAACAATAGAAAAAGTTTATTGCACATCGTGGGCCATTTCTTTCAACTGTGAAGAAAGTGCTCGTCAATTCAGAGAGAAATTTAACAAGGAACCCCCATCGTCGAGAACAATCTTGTATTGGAAGAACAAACTTCTTGAAACCGGCAACCTGTCCCACGACCGACCCAGAAGTGGCAGACCCATAACAGCATCTGGAGATGAAAACGGGCAAAAGGTAATTGAAGCTGTCACTGAAAATCCTTCAACTTCGACAAGAGTGATATCGAGGGATGTCGGGATCTCTGATTTCACTGTCCGAAAAGTTCTAAAAGCCGAGCATTATCATCCATACAAGCCGCTATATTCTCAATTTCTTTGTGATGGGGACGAAGACCGCCGCTTACAATTTTGTGAAGAAATGAGGAGAAAATCGAGAGAAGATCCTGCTTTCCTCCGAAAGCTAACATTTTCGGACGAGTGTGTCATGTCGTTGACAGGCAACATCAACAAGCACAATGTGCACTTCTGGACTACGACGAACCCGAATATTAGAATGACCAACCCAGGCAAGACTCCTAGCCTCACCGTGTGGGCCTGTATAGGCTATTCCGGACTTCTTCTCTACGATATCAGTTCAGAAACCATGAATGGAAAGAGATATTCTGATCTTCTGTTGAACCAAGTCGTTCCTTATTTCTCTCGTGGCACTGGAAGAACCCTTCTGTTCCAGCAAGACGGAGCGCCTCCCCATTACTCTCTTTCAGCGCGTCAAATTCTAGAGACTCATTTGTCCAATCGCTGGATCGGCAGGACAGGACCTATTGAATGGCCAGCAAGATCGCCGGACTTGACACCCTGCGACTTTTGGTTCTGGAGTCACCTGCGGCAATTGGTTTATCCTCCAGGTTTTATTTACAAGAACATTCAGGACTTGCGGGAAGAGATTGAGCGACAAATGAACAACATTGCTCTCTCTTACTACTGTGATTCGTTGAGGAATTTTCAGAAACGTTTTCTGAAGTGCATTGAGCATGACGGTGAGCTATTTGAAGAATAAAAATGTCAATGAGTACATGGAATGTTTAGTTTTTATTTCTAGATTGGTTTGTTCAAAGAAATATGAAAATAAAGTAAAACAATTCACCATACAATAACTAAATATAAAGTTATCAAAAATCCGCAAAGACTTTTCTCGCACCCTGTAGTATGATTATAGGCAGTGTGTTGTTTAATTAGGCCTATTGTAGATGAAAAAGAGTTGAGGCAATTGAAAGCATTCTTATAAGCAAACAAAAAAATTTAAAGGAGAAAATTATGCCATACCACTGTAATTATTCATGTCATTTAATATCCGTGTGTATGCTAATGTTTCAGTTTATAGTCTCACTGGAGGTTGGCCATTGGTTGAAAAAAAACAGAATTTCACTCACAATTTACGACCTTACATTTTGAATAAAACTTCATGAAATGACACCTGACGTTTCATCGTCTGCCGACTGTGAAAAGTAATTTTTTGCGATTCTCTGTAACTGAGTTATGTGATCGACAGTATTTTGTAATGTGTAAATATGTTTGTTGTAAGGCTATTCTTGTCACTGCCTCCAAATGTTTTGATTTTATCAGCATTGGGTTATTCCCGTGATCAAGTCAGCATTCAGGACGTCGGGTGTCATTACAAGAAGCTTTATTTAAAATATAAGGTTGTGAATCGGGATTGAAAATTTTTTTTCTAAGGGATGAGAATTTTCTAGCGGATTTGTATTAGTAACCCGGTGAAAAAAAAACTGTCGGGATCTGTCGGTAAATTGTCGGGAAGCCGGCTTCTCGACAATTTACCGACAGATCCCGACAGTTTTTTTCACCGGGAATAGCTCGGCTTTAAGTATTATTTTGTTGGCCTTTTTGGGCCTCCTTGAAATGTGAATTTCCGCCGGGACCATGTTCTTCCCTTCTCAACCCTGTTTGGCAACAAAATTCGCAAACTTTGAAAATAAGTCACAGGTTTGAATGTTTCACTACATGGTTGGTTTGGATGTGTAGGCCTAAGTAAACCATCTTGCTATTTATTTCAGTTAAAGGAGAAATCATAATATCAAATTCATCGGACTTTCTGCCTTAACGGCATGTTGTCCACCCTGGGAAAATGTGTTGTCAATTAACTCGTTGCTGTTGTAAATTATTGGAATGATGAAATATAAAAACGGTTTAGATTAATTATCACCTTATTTCATCTTACAATAAATTAATGCTCATTTCTGTGTCATACTTCTCTATTATGTGTCGTTATAGAGCTCCACATGGTTTATGTTTTACATCATTGTTCACAGATTGTCTGCGTTTTGCTATCTTAATTCCCTTATAATGCATTTTGTTGGTTTCAGACATCAAAATTTAGGAGCAGAATCAATGAACCTCATCTACGATAGTTTTGAATACCACTGGATATGATTGTTATTATCCATTGTATTCAAGATTTAAACTTGTTTGAGGTACAATCAACCTGAATCCCGATGTCTACGTTCACAAAATTGACCTTCAATGGACTCAATCTAGGTAAGTTTCATCATCTGAGTAGTTGTTATTGCTCATTGCATGCGGTTAGGTAAAGGCAAGCCAACGCAAATCTCGCGGACTGGATTCGGCCACCACAAATCGACCCGCTGCATACGGTCAATACACTACGGGCCGAAGTCGACCAGCCGAACCCGGGCCGACTTAGGGTCGTCCGGACACGTCGCGTTCGGGCCGAAATTGTTTGCCGACTTCGGCCCAGACTTTGGTCGACTTTCCGTTTGCACAGGAATTTGCAGCCCTGTAGTCATACCCATTTTTTACAATAATTGAATAAATACTAAGCCTAACGATATAGTAAGAGATTGGCCTAAGCTTGCAGCGATAAATCTACATACTTTCTAAATCACAGACAACCGAAATACCACGAAAACTTATCTAATATACACAGCTACTATACTGAAAACTAGATTTTGAGACTATATTTTCGAAGTAATAGTTATCCAAGACTTTGCTAATCAGCCTTTCAATGAGGGTTTATCGACCTGTTCTTAAGTGTGCTAAAGTTAATTTGCGCTAAATTAAAGTTGAGCGGCAAGTTTATTTCTTCTTAAAAATATTTTTACACAACAGAAATTCTCAAGAACCCGAGGTGTTCTATAATTGGCGATGACATTATTTTTATTAGTCAAGATGTCGCCGTCAGCGCAAAAAATTGTTGACAGATGATAAATGCACAACATGCACTGATCGGGGTATTACAGGGAAAAGTTGCAATAATAGAGCAAGTATATTAAGAGAGTAGCAGATCGCAGTATTAATTAATTCCCCAATGTACATGCAGTTTCGATCTTATTAAATGGACTCGAGTTGTGATCCATTGCCTACATGTGAGGTTTGTAGTAGGTCTACATATTTGCAGTTTTGGAGAAATCAGCACGGAATAAACTGATCATGATAGCAATACAGAAGGGAGAATGGCATTTTACAAATCCTCCGTGTCATGACAACTTTGGAAAGGCAATGTTTCTTAGATTAGCAATTCGATGGGTGACTATTACTTTAAGGCTTGTTATGAAGAGTGTTTTCTAAATCGCGATCATATCACAAAGTATGCTTGTCACTGAAAGAGAAAAACATCGTAATAATAATGAGTGTATATTTGAAGGAAAAATGAAAATCATGAAATTCATAAAATATGGTATCGAGTGATGTATACAAGAAGTAACAAAAATATACCTTTACACATACATCAATTAAAACTATTGAGATCGCATACACAAATCAGAGTTGATTAAAGCTGCTACAAATGGGAAAAATGTGTTTTTCTTTTTATATGTCACAGAATACTGGCTACGTAGACGTTTCGATATGTAAACGTTTAGGCAGTGCTCAGTATGTCCAGCAATACGGTGAAACAGTTTCTTGCTTTGGACTAATCTCCTCGTTTGGATCTCGTTCTTGAGACAAGCGCATTTTGGTGTTTTCCCGCAGCCATAGTACGTCCTGTAAATCATTCGATGGGCTCTGTTGTCGACACGCTGAAGCTGCTTTGAGAGAGCCTTTTTCATGCCAACAAACGCTGGAGCAGCATATTCAAAAAGTGAGCGGATCAACGAAACATAGACTTTGTGTAGATCCGAGTCCGATAATAAAGATCTCACACGACGAAGGATGTGGAGGCGCTGGTTTGCCTTGGTGATAACATACCTTGTATGAGCCTTCCAACTCAGGCGGTCATCGAGCATAACACCGAGTACATTCATTTCGCGAAGCCTTGGAAGAGGCATTGTAGTAGATTCACTTATTTCCGATTTCGTGAGTAACATTAATTTGGACTTTTAGATATTCAATGTCAATCGGTTGTTGGCACACCATTCGGACACGAAGTCAAATTCGTTGACGACTGAAACTCTTATGTCACATACATCACTAGAGATAAGAGGGACGATGATGTTTAGATCATCAGCATATTTGACGCTGGACACTCCAATTGTTGGAGATACCAAATCCTCTACGAAGGCACAAAAAAGGATTGGTGCCAATACGGATCCTTGAGGGACTCCCAAATTTAAGGAAATTGGTCTTGATAAATCAGTCCCTAACTTAACAATTCCTGTACGATTCTCAAGGAAACTCTGGAGCCAAAGGAGAAGCCCTTCAGGGAATTGTTTGTTCCTAAGTTTCTGGAGAAGTAGTCCATGATCCACATCGTCGAAAGCTCGAGATAGGTCAAAGCTCAGCAAAGCACATCCAAAAATTGATTTATCATCGTTGATTGTACTCATGTTTTCAACAACATCAATTACTGCTGTGGTTGTCGAGTGCGAATGGCGAAACCCATGTTGGTGTAGACCATATGTTGAATGGAAGAATCGCTGTGCCGACTTCAATACAATTCTCTCGAGGAGCTTCATAGGAACTGGAGAAATTGTGATGTAACGAAGTTTGTTGACATCCGGTGGAGAGGACTTCGGAATAGGAATTAGCAGTCTTTCCTTCCATTTCCGTGGCACAACTTTTGACCTTAGTGAAGAATTAAATATCACTGTAAGAGGCTCCGACAGAATAACAGCCATCTCTTTATGAATTCTTGTTGGTATGTCATCTGAGCCAGAACCTTTCTTCGTTGACAAGTTGTACAGAAGATTGTAGACCTCGTATTCTTCCACTTGTGGAGACCAGTCGTTAGCTTCAAGACATTGTTTATCGTTGACCAAACGATTGTTGTGACAGCTGTCGCCGATATCTCTACAAATGATGTTCATAAGATTTTCCATGTAGCCACACTGCTTCACTAACTTATAAATAGCATTTCCTTGTGATGGTGCAGTCTCTTGCTTGACCAACTACCATAGCCCATTTCTTGAGTTCTTCATTTTAGAGGCCCAATTCGATTTCGCTTTGAAAATTTCATCTTTGCACTTTGCCTTCAAGTAGTTATATAATTTCCAATTCCGAGAACGATATGCCGCCCAGCGATCATTGATTAAACTCTCGACAAGCGGTGACATCCATTCTTTGTCTGTACTTTTTAAGAGAACTACACGGTGTGGGAGTGTTTGACGGAGAACATGTAGAAGAACTGAGTGGAACCATTCCCATTGATCGTCGACGTTTTCAAATTCTAGCACCGAAGACCATCTTATCAGAGAAAGAGCACTGAATACAGCTCGTAAATTCGATTGTCGGAAATCATACAGAAAATGGTAATTAACATCAATAGGGGAGTGGATTGTTTTTTAGGTACCGGTACAGCGGTGACAATAGCATGATCGGAGTTCCCCAGAGGAGCGTCAAACACAACGGCATTTTTATTGTAAATATGAGGCAATTCAAGTGAAACCAAAATATGATCTAGAGTCTTATTCCCGCGTGTAGGTTCACAGATCAAGTCAGAGAGACACAAGTCACTACATACGTAGATCTACAATATTGAGTGAATTTAGGTCGCCACAAATAAGAACATGGTAGTGCGGGTCGGAAATCAAGAATGAATCGACTAGGGAAGTGATAATGTCAATAATGGACTTCAATTGGTTGGCTTTAGAATTCGGGGGTACATACATACAGATCAAAAGTAAATTGAAGGGACGTATAGTAATCACACAATACTGAAAATCAGGAAAATCTTTAGCAGGAGTGATAACTTCAAAGTCAACTGATTTATGTACAAAAATAGCTGTACCTCCACCTTTGCGGTGTAGACGGTCGGTACGGACGCACACATAATCAGGTAAAGAAATTAGGGAGGATGATATAGAAGGATCCAGCCAAGTTTCAGTCACGCAAATGATAGTCGACTTCCTAATTTCTTTGAAAATTTTCAGATATTCCATTTTAAGAAAGAGCGAGCGGGCATTTATCAAGGAAACAGATGGGAACACGCTCTGCGATAAGAGATCTACATCTTTGTCGTATCGTATGATTACTTGTTCACCAGTGTCTCTGTGTCTTTTCAGCTCCAGTTGAAGTTCTTTCCTTTTCTCCCTTTCTTTGTGCGGTCTGGGTTGATGTAGACCTTTCTAACATCCTGTGAGCTATAATCTTTGAGATACTTAGCATTTCTCAGAATTTTATTGCGATCTTCATCATCATTACACCTCAGTCGGAGCAGCCTTGGTTTCGTTCTGTCTGATGACAATTTGCTGCCAACTCTGGTGACATTAGAGACATTCACCCCAGAACAGTTTATCATCTCAAGAATGGAATTCACCTTGCCGATATCTGACTCTTTTCTTTGCTCTACATTGCCATCTGAAGATTCTGGCAGGCCGGAAAATATCAAATACTTTCGTCTTCTGTTTTTCTCTTAAAATTCATCAAAAATCTCATCGTTAAAGTTAGATTTAAAGAGACTAAACTCATTCTGAAGTTTATCATAGTCCTCTTTCAATCTGCTTTAGCAACTCAAGAGGTCTGTTATTTGACCAACTAGAGGCTCAAGCAGATTCTCAACTTGTTGTGCAACAAAAGTGGCAATGCCCTCTGAATCAGTCATTGGTGTGGTCGCTTTTCTTTCTTTATCATTCTCAATGGCGCCTTTCAGAGCCAGAAGCAACTGTTCTTTATTTAGCTTATTCAATAACAATGACAAAAATAACTATAAAATATGAAACCGATGAAAATTGAACTAAATAAAAACTTGAAGTTTCAGTCAAGAATCACAATTAGATATCTCAACTTTTCCATGAGGACTTGTATTATAATGCGGTTCTTGAAATTTCCTTGATAAGCAGCTTATTTTCCGGTTAGTTATGGTACCTGTTAGTAAATGTTCATTCCTTTTGATAGGTATCCAATAAGTTTCATACTACTTATGTAGAGACATCAATCGCTAGTATATAGACACAGGAATAATTAGAAAAAATGGTTTTTTAAAAATCATAAAAATCAGAAATCAGTCTGTCATCGCCGTCCGGGTTCCGGACCGCGCAGACCACAAAGATCGGCTTAGGATTGTCTCTCCTCAGCAAGTCTCATCCAGTCCCAGATCTTGTCGAAGGGAATCGCGCTATCTCATTGTTGTTTGGCCTCGCGGGCTCTTGATGTCGAGCGGCACCCACTGGGTCACCAACAGCATCCACCGATCGTCCTTCCGTCGAGCAAGACGTCTGGCTCATCTTCTCTTTGTTTTGTCTGCCAAGTCGACCACGTTCGCCACCCCGGTCATCGTCCGCAGCCGCTCGTTGCTGATCCGGTCAATCCATCTGACACTAGCCGTTCAGATCACCCCTTTCAGAACTGGCCGTCCGCGGCGTTCGATCGCGCGCTGAGTGACAGCCAGTTTCTGCCGTTCGGCTGAAGTCATCGACCATGTTTCTGACCTGTAGAGCAGAGACGGTTTCACACAGCTATTGAACAGGCTTGCCCTGTTGAAAGGATTGATCTTCTTGTTGCTAACCGCCTCCGTGATGGAAGCGTAACAGATCCAGGCGGCTTTCCTTCTGCGCGCCAACTCGCGACCGTTCGTATGTTCCATGGTCACTTCCTGACCAAGATGGACAGAGCTGCTAACCTGTTCGATCGTATGTTGGCCAACAGTGATGGTGTTGTTGGTGACATGAGAGTTGCACATACACTTAGTCTTGACCATGTTGACCTTCAGTCCGATGGCAGTGCCCGCCAGATGAGTTCGACGAGACTCCGCTGTAAGTCCGCTACCGAGTGGCTAACCAATACGATATCGTTGGTGTGAATATCACGGTGTGATTGAGCCATCGACCACTAATCTTGATGCCCGTCTCTTCCCAATCGAGCTGTTGATAAACGTTTTCGAGGCAGGCATTCAAAGCTTGGGTGAGATGGGGTCGCCCTGCTTGACGCCTCGGCCGATTGCGATGTTGATCAGTACTATGGTGAATATCTTAAACGTGGATATCAACAATACGATTGGTCGATGATTGTTGAGTTGTTCTCGGTCGCCCTTTTTAAAAAGTAGCACTGTTTTGGACTTCTTCCATTGGTCGGGGATCTTTGCTGACTCATGTAGAAGCTGAGAGGCTGGCCATGGCCGCCCAAAGATTTCCCCATCTGACTTTAAGCAGCTCTGTTTCAATGATGTCCAGGCCGGGTGCTTGCTCGACGGCATGTTGAACTTCACTAACCAGTACCGGTAAAATGGTCGGCAGTTGATCACGTTGAAGAATTGGCGCGGGGACTGTGACTTTGCTGGCAAGTAGGTTGTTCTATAATAAGTTGCTGGCATTCGGTTTCGATGTCGAGTCCATGGCATCTGCCCAGCGCCGCCCTCAAAGCCGGATTTGGTCTCGTTGCTGTTGCATCCCCATCCGACACTTTCTCAGACTTCTTCTGTCCTTGGCAGCTTTCAGCAGGTGTCTCGTCTTATGCTGCTCTTAGTCGGTTTTGAGCCGGGCTCGAATGAGTTTGCAGAGCAGGTTATGCTCAACGTGATCTGGGCCATCTGCCCCTCATCTGGCGTCTCCTTTGAAGTAGAGCCTTAGTGTCATCTGAGATCCTATCTTGGCGGGCTACGTTTGTCTTTGCTGCTGCATCTCGGATCAATCTGAGTTGCTCTGTGAACTTGCTGTAGTCGGCTGTTATATCGTCGGCGTTGATGTGCGTCCAATCGTAGTTATTAGCGATAGTTGTGAAAGTAGTCATGTCCATGATGGTGTGTCACTGACGTTGCAGTTTGTTGCTTGCCGCCTGAGCGCGTCTTTCGATTTTGGTGTCAAAAACTCTCTTTGTCCTGATTGGTCGGTGATCGCTTCCGGTGCTGAAAACTTTCTTTCCGATGACCGATGCGTCTTAAAGGATGTGGCGGTGGCTGCAGAGAATGTAGTCAATCTCAAGCTTGCTTGTCCCATTCGGTCCAACGACGGACGAGGAGCTTCTCGAAGAAGCTGTTTCTGACGAATAGTCTGCTGGATTCGGCCATTGCAGCTAGTAGCTCGCCCCTCTCGTTTCTGGTGCCGCTACCGTGAGGGCCGATGAAATGCTCGATGTCGAGGCCCGGGCCAATCTTGGCGTTGAAATCGCCCATTAGGACAAGGTATGTGCTGCGGGGGGTGATAGCAGTCTGGACAGCCTCGTTGAACAGCTCGATGTCGTCATCTTCTGCTGCTGACGTTGGTGCGTAGACCTGGATGATGCGGATGGTGGCCTTCCGGGCCAGTCGAAGGGTCAAGAAGCCTACTCGGGGGTTCGTCACATCGATCAAGTCGACCAGTGGTACCCATTGTTTGGAGACAATGAAACCAACTCCACCGACTGACCGACTCCCCTCTGCGGTGCCCAATGCGATCGTCGATCCGTTCGCCCACAGAGCATGTGGTGGTCGTTGTCGTGTCTCACTCACTCCGAGAATGTCACATCTAATCTCGTTCTTCTCGTCGATGATAGTAGCCAGGTCCGTTTCCCTCGATATCGCTCTGACGTTGAACGTCGCGATGTCGAGGTGGGCTTTGCGGATTTTCAAGACGGCGGTCGTCTCCCTATGATTTTTAGCAGCCTCTCGTCCCTGACCGGCTTGCTCAGCCGCCGTACAACGGGCGCAGGGACGTGTAGTGTGCTGAGGCCCGTAGTATTTGTATTATTGTTCATTTTTTATAGTTGCAGCAGGTTACCGGCCCTTGGCTTGCAAGGCCACCAGGACAGGGTGTCACAGAACATTAGCGCCGTTGACCAACTCGGATGCCAGGGGGTGCCTGATGGAATCGATATGGGGTTCAAAGGTTCCCATTCTTTCCATCGGAGGCTGTTCCGTCTACCCCTTCCAAAAAATAAGACTTTTTCTTAAAAAAGTGATCAAATATTTTTTTAGACCGCGGGAACATAATCTCCGCAAAGAAGTGAATCATTTGATATAAAAATATTTTCACTGTATGCCGACATTTTTTGAGTCGACACTCTACCTGCTACTTGCTCTATAGTTGCAATACAGTCTTACGCTAATTTGAGCATTCAGTAACACAGTTCATTGCTTCATATAAGCATAATGAATAATTCGTATAGGCTTTCCTAATCCCTTTTTTAAGACATGCTTCGAGTTTGCGGTGATTTTCCCATTCAATGCTGATTACCCAAGCATATCGGAAACAATTACATAAATTGCAAAATCAAATTTGCGAAAATCTCAATGAATTTATAGAATTGAATCAAAATCGTTTCAATCACAATTTTGCTGCGCTGAAAAGATATGTATTCAAGCTTTATTTCAGATAAATTGCAACCTATATTACAAATTAAGAAGCATCACCGATAGAAGAAAGATCATTGCATCGAATCCTGTAGACCAATAGAGTGAGTGGTAGATATGTTGTAGATATGTTCAAATTTACTCGTGTCAGAATTGGGAATTGTCTTAATCCTGAACTGCATGAAGCAAGAAATCACAAGAATATTCATAAAAAAAGTCACTAATTGCATCGCAACACATTTGCGGATGCAAAACCTGACTCGCGTTTTATAGAAAAGTATTTTGTACTTTTAGAAAACATATGTACCGGTATATAATAGATATTTGAATTTCTGGACCCTTGGGCCTTTATCAACTTGTGCAATGTATTCGCTAGACATCATTGAGTTTTACTCTGTAATATGATGTCCCTTCCAGTTGAAAGACATCGACGTAATAGAAAATGTGCAGAGACGAGTGACCCGGATGTTTCTCGACATTCGACATCTGGATTACCATAGTCATTGTTCGTTTCTCGGGATCACGACTTAGCAAACGAGGCGTTTGGGTCAAGACTTTATCATCGCTTTCAAAATGATTTTATATCATATTTCTCTCCTGTTTCACATTAAAGCAGAAAATGATTTTGATGCCTCTTCTGAGAATCGCACTCGCAGACATGATACAAATTAAAATTGATTCTGATGCTGTGTTTATCGCTTTTGGTGCTCAGGTATCAGCGTTTTTCAAA
Source organism: Prostheceraeus crozeri (assembly GCA_907163375.1). Taxonomy (NCBI): domain Eukaryota; kingdom Metazoa; phylum Platyhelminthes; order Polycladida; family Euryleptidae; genus Prostheceraeus; species Prostheceraeus crozeri. Next base: position 1,079,762 of record CAJQUW010004013.1, read on the forward strand.
AATGCATTGTCTTATCTTAGAGAAATTATTTGGCTTACTTTGACTTTCTTGTTCTGGTCATGCATCTGCTATTTGCAACATTGTACCCATTCCTCCGATCGGAGATTATTTTGAAATGCAATACAATGCAATGTGTTAAGTCCGTGCCGGTAAGACTTCCTTCAACGCAACCGGTTTCTGTATCTGTGTATTTGCTTACGCTGGTTCACTTTGTCACATCCTTGGGCATTATGCATTACTCAACAAACATTATGTATTATCGAGATTTTTCATCTATCTCAAATTTGGGGATCGACGAAAAATTGCGCATTCTGAAACGATTGGCTTATAAAGACTACATTCATCGTTTTCATCAAATTATATTGCAATTATCAAGACAGACAGATTGCTCATAGATATTTGAATAACTTTTGATGTAAATCCCATTTATTGAGCGATTATATATCACTGCCATAGAAATGAAACTTGGGACGTACTATTTGATTATCTGAAATAAAATGATTTATTGACTATTTATTCAGTGGATGTTAATTTTTTTATGGATGTTGCTGATAGTGAATACTCTATGGCAATTGAAAATGAAATTACGCCTTTTTAATGCATCATCGAATTGTTTGATGAGATCCTGAATTCTTCTAACTTAGACTGTTTTTCACACCCAAAATGATGACAGAAATGATGGTTAGTCTTTGTCACATAGCAGCGGCGTTCTGATGACAAAATTTACCACTAGCTTTTGAATTCAATATACAGACAATGAATTTCGAGAAGCAATCAACTGATGCATCAGTTCAAGTTGGGGGGGGGGGTGAAGAATGAATGCAGAGCGCTTAGCGTGGCTTACGGGATATGAGAGAGCTCCCATTGTTAAGTCTTGATGTATGAGGCGAAGTTTGTGTAAAGGCGGATTACATATTTATCACACAGCGATTACATCTTTATGGGATTCGAGGATGAACAGGATCTGTTTACTTGTGGGAATCGAAAAGGCAAAGATTGATGTACAGGATTTGTTTACATGTGCGGATCGCAAAAAGCATACTGTATTTATTGATGGGATGAATTTAATGACAGGATCAGTTTACATGTGGGAAACGCAACAATTGAATGATGTCTGATTTATCTTTGTGACATATCTTTCAAGACATATCATTACCTATTCAGTATTTTGTCAGCCACTATGTGTGGGACCCCGCTCGTCTGGGTTTGAGTGTTCAGGTTAGGGGTCGAAACACAACTAGACGAGTACCTGCTGATGACTGACGGACTGCAGTATTATGTTTTATATCCCTTAATCGGTAGCTGAAGTAGTGGTCGATGTATTGCAATTCAAATGAAGAAATGTGGAATTACATGAAGTACTATAGACGGATGAAGAAACTGGCGATAACAAATTCAAGTGAAGAAATAGTATTTTCCATGTGTAGTCTTAGGTATAGTGTGTATAGTTTCATTGCTTTCGGTGTAGTAGAGTGTCATTGTAGTTCTATTGTTTACCTCCATTATCCACTTTGTGTAGTGTCAGATATAGTTCACTTATAATCGGTGTAGTAGCATCGTTTTATTTCCATATTTTACCTCCATTTTTCCAATTTTTATTCATCGGTTTCCTGTTGTTTTATAATATCCATTTTTAATTTCCTTAACCTATGGTGACCATTGTCTTATTCTATTTCCACTATCAGCATCTGTAGTCGGTACAGTATATTAGACGTCTGTTTTGAACGTGTATACGGCAGTGTTTGGAATCTATGGTATTAGTATATTAACAGCAAGAATGAGTAGTATTACAAGTCTTAAGATTTCCATTTTTACCAGATATTGGGCCAAAGCTGATCAATTTTAATTCGTTGCCACGAGAAAGCTACATTGAGTTATTTTAAGAACTGATTAATCCAATGGTCACAGTAGCATTGCCTTTGTACACTTGCGGATTGGAGAACGCCATCAGTCCTCATTAGGACTACTTTAACTAATAATTTAAATTAGTAAGCATTACATTCTATTATAAATGGCTACTGGGATGACTTTCATCATCGTATGAGAATTAAAGAGCCCTAATTTCATAGTCACTGCCAGGGGTATTCACTGTCATCATAGAAGCATCCATAAAACAAAATTAACATCCACTGAATTAATAGTCAATAAATCATTCTATTTCAAATTATACGTCCCAAGCTTCATATCTATGGAAATGACATACCATCACTCAATAGAGGCGGCATCAAAAGTTATTTAAATATTGATCATCAATTTGTCTGTCTGGATAATTGTAATATTTTTAAATGAAAACGATAGATGTCATCTTCATAAACAATCGTTTCAGAATGCACAATTTATTTGTCGACCACTATACATCTCTCTCTCTTGTTGCAATATCACAACACTCTAAATATGGCATTTTCGCAACACAGATAAACATATTTTTTTCAGAAAAACATGATGAATTTTGATAATTGACAAAAAGTCTTGACATTGATTAAACATTAATTGTTGTTCAACTTTATGAGGATTAGAATCTTCAGTCTTCCGTTGCGTTTTTTTCAACAAACCTAGTTCTGCAAACATCAAAATGCCATGATCTAAATTTGAAGCTTTATATAGTAAATACATCAAAAGAAGACCATACAAATGCATAAAAATCAAGGTTCATCGTCATCTCAGTTTCGAATTTGAACTTATAAAAAAGCTGTATCCTATAAGGTGAGGGTGGGGGCACATGGAACCGTGTGGCACATTTGACCACCAGCCTTATCTCCGAAACTGCAATTACCGGAAATTTTATGCGTTAAGACATTGTTCACTGTATCAAATAAAAATGATACTTATGATAATTTCAATTACTTATGTTCACCATTCCTCTCACAAAATTGCCCAAAATTTCAATGAAGAAGTATTTTCAAAAAATCGGAACGTTTGTTTTAATGTAGTGAAAATTTAAGTATATCTTCATGAGAAAGCATTATTCCCAGGTATTCCTTATCATTTCAATAATCTGACAGTAAAATACTATTTGAGCGCAGACTTATTTGCACCCGAGGACATTCATGAAAGGATAGTGATGTGGGGCACATTGAACCATCCGAGATGCGGCACTTTGAACATGGTTCATAGTGCCCCACTTCGATGTTCATATTTTCCTTAATTGAGTAAAAGAAAGAATGTAATGTTCAAGCTTTTAACATGTGATTATGTTGAAAATCAGTCGGCATAATCATAATGATATAAATATAATATAAATATAATCAGTCTGTTGATCATAATGATAGATGCAATATTGTATGTCAATGCATTTGGCATTACTGCTCTCACCAAATTTCTTCTATAATGTAGTATTATATCATGAATTTTTAGGGCAGTAATATCAGACATAGACGAGGCTGCGTTAGCAGCCGACACTGTCTGATATTTCTGCCCGCAAAAAATTCATGATGTAATGCTATTGTATGTATCTCTCGAAAAATCTATGAATATTGCAATTATTGATCACTGTTAGGTCACAGATAATGGAGAGATGAAGAAATCTTTGATTGACTTTTATTGAAGTCTATGAAGATTTGCTTTCTCAATAGATTTCAATTCATGAAAAGTTTGAAAGTCTATGAATGTTTGCAAATGTGAATAGAAATAAAATTCAGATCCCTATCTAAAGATAATTTAAAATATCAATTTACCAATTCATTCACAATTGGATTCTCAAGCTTGAGTGACGGACGACGGTTCATGGCTATCTGGCACGTTGAGAATTCTATGTGAAATTGGCGGGCATATAATGGTGCATTATAGACCCTCCAATGCCGGGCAATAATGCATTTCAAACTTATTTCAATCATTTCTATGACCTCCAAAGCCATTGAGAGTGAAATACAATGAATAATGTCATTAAACTGATAGCTTTGATGGACTATGAACGGCATGCAATTTTTCACATCAAACATAAAGTCATCTTTTGGCGAAGAACCTCAATCTATAAATTTTGTTGCCTGAATGTTTCTAATTTATGCCCTGAAGTTGCAGATATGATCTATATTATAAAGTCTAATAAAGTTGAACAAGAGCGCAATATATAAAGGTGGTTCAATGTGTCCCACACATGGAGCACATTGAACCACTTTGGTAAAAGAATTTTAATTCAAATTGTGAGAAGACGAAATGTCACAGAAGCGTCCAGCAACTCAGAAAATACTTAGCATGTCCTCAACTTTTTATCTGAGTTTGATTTTGGCTAATTTTATTTAGTATATTTCAATTATATTGAAAAGTGTATACAACGTGTTTAATGTGCCCACCTTCCACTAAGCCTGTATATGTATGCGAGGATTCAGAGAGATCACAATCGTGGAATACATCCAATCTTCATGCAGTGATCTTATAACGCTGTCAAGCATTGAGCAGGATTTTCAAATTCAGGGTTGACCCTTAACATTGGAAAGTGTAAAGAAACGATCATTCGTCGTTCTTTTTCTTTTCAAATAAATAGCTTCGATGCATCATTAAGAACTGTTGACTCTATGCGAATTCACGGAGTTACGTTTTCCGGCTCTTTATCATGGGAATTGCAATTTTCTGATCTTTTAAAGTGCATATCTCAAAGACTTTATCTTGTCCGAAAACTAAAACCGGTCTTCTCTTCAAAATCTCTTATTACTGTTTACCATGCTTTAATAGCATCAATGTTTTTGTGCGCGTGCTCTGTCTATAGTCGTATTCCTGCTAATTTGATAAAAAAGTTAGAGCGATTTCAGCGAAGAGCTCACAGAGTAATTTGCAGGAAGGATTGTGTTTTCCTCGAATGTCTGACCGCGCTCGCAGAGCTGGTTTGAATTTTCTAAAGGTTTGTGAGAGCTCATCTTGTCACCGTCTGCATCATTTGGTTCCATCCCGGTTATCACGCAGTGGTCAATTTTGTCTGCCGAGTTGTTCAACTTCCCGGCGTTTTCACTCATTTTTCCCATGGTTTTGCTTCCCGTACAATGACAGAGTGAGAATTTCTTAGTCCTCTTCGTATTATTGATGTATATATGTGCATGTATAGTACACTATGTGTGCTCATTTAGAAATGCATTTTTATAGTTGCTTTGACTTATGTTACTTATGGTAAGTATGTGACTTTATCTTATGAACATTTGAATGGTGTATTCTTACAAAATCTGTACTTATGAATGCTTTGTATGATTTTCATTCAATGAATATAAACACATTTCTAATCTATTTTGTTCTATCCTTGCCACCGCAGCTATACGTGCAAGTCTGCATTCATAACCCATGTCACATCTTGAAAAACAAATCTTGAATATACCCGCCGTTTTCTCATTGCAAAAGTTACACGACCTCATAATTTCAAGCACAATTAGAAAATTTAAATAGAACTCTTAATATCCAATCAAATCGTGTAAAATTCAACGAAACAGTTTCAATACTTACAAGCACACAAATTTGCATAGCATGTCCTGCATACAGTGTTTAAAATACTGAAGCATTAGGGGAATTTTGCATTGACCTCTGCTTTCCTGCACAAGAGGCAAATGATCTTGACAATCTAGACGCAATTCAGTATCTTGTATTTAGCATGTAGGGCTTCTGTGACAACTTTTTTGAGTTTCATATTCGAAGGACAAACGTCGTTTCTGTGGTTTGTGAAGTGATCGATTTTCTCTGAAAGAGATACTCGTATCCGTCGTTATCTCCATTCCGCTCTAATTGAGATTTGAAATTTACACAATCGCTTGTCAGTATTTCAAAAACAGATAAACAGCAAGGAAATGATTGCATGCAAGTTGTTAAATGGCGTTTAGATGTCATAGTTAGACAACGCGAATGTTCAAATTAATCAACCCTTCGTCAAATTCAATGTTAGACACTTACCTGATAAGTTTTACAACTTTCATCAGGTTTGTCTAATATTTTACAAGCAGGCATAGTGATAAAAAGATAAGCCATTGAGGAATGGTAGTTATTTGCTGCAATTCACAAATGGCCATTGGCTGAGGTACTTTTGTTAGGACGATAAAGATAACATTATAAGTGTTTTATCTTTATATCACAGTGTACCTTATAAAACGCGTAAGGAGCTCATCTGCCACAAAATCAAAAGTAAAAATTGTTCAATTTACGTCAGGAATTAGATTGCGGTCCTTAAACTTCTCCAGTTTCTCATAATATTGCAGGAGGTGTCATCATGGCCACCGAAAGAACACCATTAATAACTATTCCGTTTACAGATAGCAACGAAATCCGCAATATTCAAAATGAAGTCACTGTTAACGAAGATTCCATCAAAGAGAAGGCAGCCACTAGAAGTCTAGCTGATCGTCTTTCTGGGAGCATCCAAAAGATCTGTTCCTCCTCGATGCATTCTATTCAGGAACTGCGTTCAAATGATCGCAACAACTCCGCTTTTGTTGCTGGATGGAATGTCAGCAACCTTATTCAAGGCATCGGAATCTTAGGAGTGCCTTTTGCCTTCAGCAGAGGAAGCTGGGCTGCCATACCAGTCACACTTGTCATTGCATTCTTATGCTGTTACACGGGAAAGCTGTTGATCAACTGCTTATATGAGAGATGCCCACGGACTGGACTTATGCTTCGTGTTCGTGACAGCTATGGCAGTATTGGACAAGCGGTGTGGCCAAGACACGGAAGGAAAATAGTAACGTTCGTAGTCATCGCGGAAGTGTTTGGTGCTCTTTGTTTGTATGCCACACTGATGGCACAAATGTCAAATTCGATAATCTCTCCACATTTCCCAAAGTTCAACATCTACTACTGCTCCTTGATAACAACATACGCAACCATGCCACTTTTGTACGTCACAAAAATGTCTATCGTATCGTGGTTCAGCTTGTTGGCTGTCATTGGACTTATATCAACTATTGGCACAACATTTGGTTATTGTTTAGCAAGAGCAGGATCAATGTCGATATCCAATATGCCAGCATTTGATATAACAACGTTTCCAGTCAGTGTTGGCATAATCGTTTTCTCCTATTGTGCACATTCAGTGTTCCCCTCTATCGAGGCCAGTATGAGAAAGCCACAGCAATTTAATTCTATGTTGAATGTATCTTTTATCTTTGCAGCGTCAATGAAGGTTGGATTGGGATTGGTTGCAGTATTCATTTTCGGTATTGGCACGGCTCAAAATATAACAATGAGCATAAAAATTGATTTCTCGGTAAGCTTGATCGTTTCTGTTCTTGTTTTTATCAATGTATTTTTCAGTGTTCCACTTGTGATGTTTGTTGTAACTGAAAGATTTGATGAAATGTTGCTTCCTCACTTTCATCACAGCTTGGGACCTGAAGGTAGATTTAATCTATTCTGGATGACCATATCTAGGGGACTTGTTCTCACGCTTGCGTTGATGATATCAATGCTGATTCCTCATTTTGCGTTGCTGATGGGTCTTGTTGGATCGTTTTCTGGTACATGCCTTTGTTTCCTATTCCCTTGTTACTTTTATATTCGTTTGAGATGGACAACGATTCGGTGGTATTCAATTTTTATAAATGTGTTGATTATTATCATCGGATTTGTGGTAGGAGTGTTCGGGATGACGTTCTCTGCCATTCAACTCCATGATGCTTACATGGAGCATTAAGTCTGCGACGTGAGCATCCATAATTGACATAGCAGCTACGACCGATGTCTGTCGACAACATAACTGCATATTTGCCAGATGTGTTTTAAGTTTAAAAGACATTTTTAAATTATTCTTTTCTTACTTAAACTTCTTGCCTTCACTTCTAAAGTTTAGCTAAGTACCGGATAAGTTAAGCTATGGTTTTCCGCGTTTCGAACCTCATCGTTTTTGAGGACAATCGAGTAAAATCAAAGTCGAGATTCATGTTTGAAGAACGATCCAATCCAAACAGCTGAAACAAACATGCTGTGAAACATTCATTTATCCCCATAAGACGTACCTGCTCATGCTATTATGCAATGCAGTAATTATAATGCGGCATACTTGGCACGTCGATTTGCTTTGCACTATCTATTATAAAGCAAATTTTGAGCCCCATCATTGCACTATTTTCGATGTATCACGATCACTCTCGACTTTGATTTTTCTTCTACGCACATATTACTTTTAACTTATCACATGTAAAGAAGAGCAGTATGTATGATATTTGAAATTGTAAAATGTATTTTAGTTTAGACGTGAACAGGACAAGCAATGTAAAAACTATTTTACATCTGATTGTATATTACATCGTTGTATATTGGTTAATGTGTACGAGGGTGCATAATACATCCCTACTTGTTGAAATTAATTGTAAATGAGTGTGATTATTCTGCACTGACTAATTTTTCTCAATCCAAGTGTGTTCCCTTTATTATTGAATCATACATTTATTATTTATAGATCCGTGGAGTGGTTCTCTTAAAATGCTAAATATATAATTCACCTATAAAACATGCTCTCATACAATTCGAACTTGGGAAATCACTAATTGCAAACTAAAATATGTCCATGCGATGTTTAAAGACATTTTGCTCGAATCAATATTGCACTGGCACCTGGGCATCACTCACGGCGTGCCCATTGCTACAAGCAGGAAAGCAATTGGTCTCGCAGCACCTATGTGCGTCAGTGATTGATACTCACACCTATGTATCACTGCCTAAGAGCCGACGGTCAACGCATATTGAAAACGACCAGTATTGTACTAGGTAAAAATATCACAAGAAGGACGAGCTAAAGTTGCTGCATAGAGTAGGGATAAGTAGAGTGTCGACCATAGAGTAAATATATTAGGTAGAGTGGTAACTCCGCATTTATTAAATCCCCAATGTGTACTGTATACACTTTCGATTTTATTAAATGAACTCAAGGGAGACATAGCTGGTAATTCTAATCAAATGTGAGATATGCAAATTTTTGCAGTTTTGAAGAAATTGCCACGGAATTGACTGATCATGATTGTAATGCAGGAGGAATGATGGTATTTTACAGATTCTCATGTCATGACAGCCTTGGAGATTTAGTTTGTTAAATCAGCAATTCGATGGGCTGCTGTTGGTTTCATGCTCAACCTCAAGAGTGTATTTTCTTAAACGTGATCATTTCACGGGGAGCCTGCCACTGGCAGAGCAAAATCGCATGATCAAAGACAATGATTTCAATTGACTTTGAAAGATCTAAACATCACTTCAGATTCTAGAAATGAAACATGAATTTAGTGAATCATAAAATCATGCCGGTGACAATTGAATAAGAAACTTGAAATTTCAGCCGAGAAAACACGAATAATATCGCGACTTTTTCATGAAGACCTTCTTTATTATACAATTCATGAAATTCCCTTGATAATCAGCTCAATTTCCGCTTAGAATTAGGATGCTTATTAGCAAATATTCATTCCTTTTGACATCCAACCTGTTTCATACCACTTATTTAGGAGAGTCATCTCGGTAGTATAAATTGGCAAATTATGACTTTTTTCAAGAGTGCTCAAATAATTTGTTGGACCACGGGCACGTATCTACTCAAAAAACTGAATCTTTTGATATAAAAATTTTCACTGTATGCAGATACTTTTTTGAATCGACCCTCTACCTTTATATCCCTACTCTATGGTGCCGACTCAAAAAAGTATCTGTATACAGTGAAAATTTTTATATGAAAAGATTCAGTTTTCTGCGGAGATTACGTTACCGTGGTCCAAAAAATTATCTGACCAGGTCTAAAAAAAGTCAAAATTTTGCCAATTTATATAATACCGAGATGACTCCTCTATGTAAATAGTATGCAACAAGTTGGATATTTGCAACAAGGAATGAATATTTGCTAATAAGCATCCTAACTAAGCGGAAATTAAGCTGATTATCAAGGGAATTTCATGATCCGTTTTATAATGGAAGTCTTCATGAAAGAGTCGACATCTTATTGTACTTTCTTGGATGAAAATTCATATTTCTAATTCATGAAAGCAATAGCAGGTCATCGAGTTGCCAATTTAACAAATATTTTTTCTCCAAGGCTGTCATGACACGGACAATCTGTAAAATAATATCATTTCCTTCTGCTTTGCTATCATGATCAGTCAATTCGGTTGTAATTTCTTCAAAACTGCATAAATGTGTATATCTCACATTTTGAAACAATTCCGACTGTATCTCCCATGAGTTCATTTAACAAAATCGAGTGTATACACATTAGGGATTTAATAAATGCGGGTTGCCACTCTACCTAACATATATACTTACTCTATGAGTTGCTGAGTTATTTTTCGAATCGTGCAAGTCCTTGGCGATTCCACAACGTAAAAACCGCTCCACCCACCGCATTTGCAAACACTATTAGGGCAATTGTTCAGTGTTTTCAAGAAGAAGGATCGATGCTAAACAGGGAAAGAAGCAGGCGACCAACTTCCGTTCGAAATGAAGATTGTGCGGAGCGCGTAATATTTGCTGTGTGAATTGGTCCAAATCTCTCTATACGGATAAGGTCCCAAGCATTAACTAACGAAAAATATCGTTGCAGAAGCTGCAGATTTATTGAAGGATTTTTTGAGAAAAGCGTCGACCAAAAGTTCAACACACGTCGATCTCCTACCCCTCGAGGAGTCAACACTTGAGTCAAAAAATACGAAGTTCGTGGCACCATGCTTGTTGAATGGTTCTTCCCACAAGTTCACAGTGATGAAGAAATACGGTTTCAGAAAGCAACTCATCATCCCTCTCAAGAAGCGATGGCATTTTTGCGTGAGAAGCTTCCTAATCGATTCATTTAAAGAATCGGAGAGATCAGCTGGCCTGCAGGACGTGCAAGTATGCTTATTCTAATGCACTATCGTCAATAGAACATTTGATTGTCTGGCTTTCGATTTTTTCTATTAGAAAATGTAAACAACTCCATCTCTCTCTCCCCACCGTTTCCCGAAAGTATGTGCAAGCAATCCTTTGCAAAGTGATATCAAAATTATAAAGAGATCAATAGATTGTATTTGTGATGCCAAATTTCAAGATATTTCAATGTAGATCCGATTGCAAGTAATGTCAATTTTGCATGAAGACGCATTTCATAAACATTTGCTTTTTTGTGCGCTTAGTCAGCGGCGGCGGAAGGTGGGGCTTTAAGGGCTTAAGCACCCACTTTTAAAATGATGGGGCTAATCCTTAATTAGCCCCTCAAGTTATTCAAAGCCCAGAAAAGTTGTAACTGTCCATGATGTGTAATAGAGGTTGAGGTGAAGAAAAGAATTTTGCGAAAGTGGCGATCGAGATTATGTTTAGAATATCCCCATTTAGAATATCCTATTGCTCTTTGTGAAATATCGCAGGCTGGCTGTTACACCAGCTGACGAGTTCAGTCAGGGAAAACCCGATAGCGACTTGCATTACGTATTTGATATTCTCTCGCTCGCTAGCCAACCTTTAAATGAAAATGATAACAATAATAATCATATTAGGGACATATACCTACTCTATGATGATAATGGTTCATTGAAAATTCTGTAACCCTATCATGTATTTGAATTATTATTCCAAACAATCGGTTTATTTATTCCTGGTATTGGGTTCATCAATTAATTCTGAATCAATGCTATTCTAATTAGTTAATATGAATGTTGTACGTAAATAGAAGCCTTAAAAACTTAACATGAATAATAGCTCGAACACGTTAAACATTGCTTTACCTCCTTAAGTCAAAGATTAATTTCCTCCACCAAAATCATACTCCATGAAATGACATGAATATTGATTTTGAATGTTGTTTAGGTATTTACCCTTTATTATTATAATATATTTGAAAGAGAGATGGAGAAAAGAGAGAAGGGGGAGGGAGAGCGACTAGAAATTGGATGAAGCTGACTTGGATACGCCCCCCACTTTATTTTTCGTTCCGCCACCGCTGCGCTTAGTACTGCAGTTAATTAGCCAGTTAATCAATCCTTATCCATCTATTTGTCCAGGATAATAAAGAAGTCAGCGTTTAGCGATATTTTTTATGACAACAATTGTATTTGAAAACATTCGGATGTTGCCGGCAGGAGTTATGTGTTTCCTGTTGCCCAGGGTATTATTAAGAGCAGAAGAATAGTAGCAGCGGCCGCAGCAATACAAAATAACCAAAATAAAAATCGATCGAGAACAACAGCTGCCGCTTTCCATTGTTCGGCAGTAAATTTGTGTTTTTCTTGATTTCGTGCGCGTCTACTAAAATCTGTGACACAAGTCTCAAGGCGAGTAAGAATTCGATGCATCTCACTGAGTTGTGAGGATCCAAACGGAACGTGGGATGGAGCTGAGTTGCCGTGATGATTAACAAATCTGTGGACACGATCCACATCCGCATTGTTTGAATTCTGATCCGTCGTTGCGCAATGATTGAAAGATTCTTCGGTCACTCTGCTATCTGCATATGGTCCAACATGACCAATATTTTTTGAGGAATCAACCAAAGTCTGTAGAGAGGCAAAAAATTAATTACAATTATATTGGACTATGTAATCGATGATTTCGACTGCAACAGGAAACAAACAATTAATTCTAATTGTCTATTATCACCATTTAAATAGACTCTCATAATTTCCCTGCATACAGCTTTATAAATCGCATTATTGCTTGCTATTAGTTTTTATAGAACAATGGCAATGCCTAGACATAATGCATGAAATACACGCATGTGTGTCATTAATATGACGCGAATGTTGATAAGCTTTATTAGGAAAACATTTTGCCCCCAAAAAATTCTAAATTTAATATTTTTGAGAGAAATGAATACGAGAATTGTAATAACTATAAAAGAATAAAAGAACTGTTTAACAGAATATAAAGCTGAGTTTTAACTTTTCTAAAAGCGCATACATCCACTGTGTTTTTCAAGTTAGATATACGCGATAGCTTGAGCATGCACCAGATAGGTCTAACAGTGCTAAAAAATCCTGGTAGCCTTTGATAAGAAACGCTACGCCTTAACTGTGCAACTGCTCCATCTATCAAAAGATGGCAACAGTAAGGTTGCAAAGATTGAAATTTTTAGGTATTTGCTTGAGCACGCTAATATATATCAGCTATAATGACATATTCCCACCTTTTATAAATAAGATCCAGCTTGTGACATGAATTGAATAGCTGTATTGTCAAAAAGATGAAAAAAACAGTTTTATCCCAATATCTTGTTGTGGGTAATGTTTCAAACGTGCTTTTAGAAATAAGTTTTCAAACAATTCTTTCAAACCGTCTATTGCTCACTGTTTTCAAAGATGGCTTTAAAACCACATTTTGAAAATTAGTTTTACGCTCTGTTGTAAACATGATTTTTGAATCATGCTTTCAGATATGCTTCTATGGTCACGGTTTTGTTTGGGTATATTTTTAGACATTTTTAAACATGTTTCTAAAACGCCATGTTTTATTAAGCTATAATTGAGATCTCAGTAAACAAGTAGTATTGCTTGCTGATAGGCACAGTGATGATTTATTCAATGCGAGTGAGGTTTAGAGTGCGAAACTTTAGAAATTTTCACGGAATTGCATATCTATTAGCAAATGTAGCTACAGTATGATACTTGCATATGTTGCAAGAAAACTATTAATAGCATCGACATGCTAAGTTGCAGACATCACAGGTGTCCTATTCCACACATCATTAACATATCAAAACAGCCTTTGAAGATACAGGCACGTTTAGTAGTTATTTAATAGAAAAGACACGATGGAAAATGCTAGAACAAAGCAGCAAAAAGCTCACGACAAAAACAGTTCAAAAACATTTTTAACCCTAGAACCATATAGCGGAACCATTTAATGTTAATATATGGTATTATCTAACTTACCATTTTATCGTTCGTCCAATCGTGCAAAAAAACGACCCTAGCTAGCCAATTGAGGAAAATTGTCTGCAAGAATTTCGGCATAAGCTGGCCACGTTCACTGTGAAAATGTAGAATGAGAACGCCAATGCTACCAAGGGTTGATAGGGAAGATAATGTAATTGTGCTTGCGAAATATATGCCTGAAATAGACAGTGAATGTTATTGATTCTGAAAAATATGCGTTCAATCGATGTAAAAGCTCCATATTTGCCACCAAATTTGATCAAAATAGTGCTAAATTCACAAGTTTAATCCAAAAATTCATTTGAAAGGGCATGTAGTTTTTATGTGGATTTTGCACGATGGCTCGCGGGATACAAAAGCTCGCAGAATTGCGGAAAGTAGCATGTGCGCTTTCAGGGCACACATGAGGACGTGTTGGTGGGACTTGAGGAAGGAATGCGTGGTCGGAGTCCTATGAAATGATAGGACTCCGGTCTATAACTAGACGCGAAATACAATACAAACAAATTACTTATCCTCGTGCATATCTGTCATTGTTTTGATGTCAACTTTATCCGTCAAACAAAAGTACAGAGACAGCAGTTCATTCAAAGCTAGGGTTTACAATCCCGGGATCTCGACCCTATTTCCGAGATTAAAAATCCCGGGATTACGTCTTTGAGATCTCGAGGTATTTCGAGATATTTGAAAGATTGGCCCTGAGTTCCTTCTAAGTGACATACTTAAGAGAGTCAATGGCTTTTTTGAAAATGCATCTAAATTTTTTATGTTCCAAGTTTGATAAATTGCCAATGTGCTGTATTTGCCGAGCTAGCTGGTTAAGCCTCGTTCACACGATGATACTAGTGTCGTGACATTAGTGCCGAGGAGCAGCGCGAAATCAGGGCTAAATCAATGCCGTGACACAAACCGTTCAGACGCTTAATAAACAGTGTTGTGACACTGCTACTAGTATTGCTTCTGTAAACTGAAAATACTTCGTAAATTGATAGCTGAAAGACAAATCACAACGATTTAAAATAACGACTAAAGGCCCGTTCAAGTCTCGTTCAGACAGAGCTAGGTTTGCGGTTTGCGGTCTTTAAGAGAAAAACCGTCGAAGAAACCGTCATTCAACCCAGTGAGTCTCCCGAATTCGCTCTATTGACAGTTAACCGGACTGCTACTGCAGCTGCGCTGTGTTGGTTTTCACACATCGACAACGAATTGTGTCTCGGTGATTAATTGACGGTGAAAGACAATTTGAAAAAAATCATCAGTTATCGGCAAAATGATATTGCAGTTGTATTCATCTTGTTGTTGTGATGAAGACAACGTTTCGTTCATCAAAGTCGACCCAGTGGTTCAGAAGTTATGTCAAAAAATGCATTTGTTCTCTAAGTGAATGTATGCTCAACTGATAAGTGAGTACCGTAGACAGAAAGTCTTCGAAACACAAAATTGGCGATAGCTCAGCTAATATTACATCAAATTTAACAAAATAGACTTCATTTTATTTGTCATTTCATGATTGTGAAGATGGTGCAGACAGTTGCTTACACAGATATAGAAAATCTTTTGCCAATACTCATTATCACATCAGTTGATATTGCACTGATAGATTTTTCTCCAACATTCGGTAGAATCCGAAAGGGCATTCTCGGCGGCCGGTTTGTTCTTAACGAAATTACGGTCGAGAATGAGTGATAACACAAATCAGTGTCTTACCTTACTTCGCCAATATTTTTTACGAGTTGACTAGTTTTACCTACATGTTTGTTTAGTTCACGTTGAATGATATACATTTTACAAGCACGTATCGTCTTTTGAAATATTTCTTGAAACTTAATGATCAAAAACACATACAGTATATTATATAAATCTCGATCGAGATCCCGGGATTGCGATTAGCCAGTCTCGAAAATCCCGGGATTGAGAAAACGGCTCGAGATTGTAAACCCTATTCAAAGCTTGTGTCAGTTGAGGGAATGAACCGTGATAGTGAAAAAGGATTGTCTTTTCACTCGGTGATTTAGTAGAGAAGACAAGCCTTCCTAGCCTCGATCACACATATGCACCAAAGGTCACATCGGAGACAAAAGTAAAATATTTGTTTGCTTGAGAACATTACCTCTTACCCGAACGTCAATCGTGTGTGATGGCTCCTCCATAGGCCATATAAAAATCGAAAGTGTACTCATATTTTTTGAAAAAGGATGGGAATTTTCCGGCCTGGTAGAGACTGAAGAAAAACCGTGTGAAGCACACACTAACAAGTGATGTGTAAAGTTGATAAACTTTCATAGAAAATGATTAATTTGATAAAGCAATGATCACTAAAATCACGCTCAGGTAAGCCTATAATGATCTGTGATGTAGGTCACCAGAACTAAGGCTGATATACTTCCCACTCGGAGTCGGATTACTATCAAAATGATAGGACTCCGCATCCCTGATTTGAGGTCGCTCGAGATGACCACTCCAAGTTCCCTCGAGGAGTGCATAGCCTCGAGGGATTGGTTATTGAGCGCATGAACATTAGATAGATTTCGATGACCAGAGGACATAACGTGTGATTTTTCAGGATTCAAGTGTAATTACCATTTCCTGGACCACATTGAAATCTCGTCCAGGTGAGCTTGTAATTAATGGACCGCATCTTGAGGATTGTCACGCTTGATTTCGATATGATTGCCGATATGATAACATATAGCCTATTCTACTTTTATATCTGCATTTCATCATTATTTGGACCAGATTTGATTTGTGAGGAAAAGCGACTCTTTTCGTGAAAATACTACTTTAATGTCTCACAAAATCTCGAACCTGTAAATGAGACCTAAATGAGAGTTTAAGAGAAAGCGTTATTTGTCAGCGGACAATAAGCAACAAGTATCGATATTCATGCAGACATGCAAAGCACGCGAATAATGTGCAAGTAGACATATTAGTTTGAATTTGCAGCCAAAGTAGCCGGAATGAAATTGACAAGCAATTCTCAAAAGCTTCATGGAAACTGCAAATTAAAAGACCATTTCTTCAAAGTTACATTAATGGACTTTCGTCCTTACGCCATCCTACTGACAAATTGATTATTACCCATCATGTCTCAATCGAAATTAGAATGCTCTTTATGATAAGTGCGAGTAGATTTTCATTTATCCAGGATGGCTCAACATTCAATATTACAGGATTAGGTTGAATTTTAAAATACCCGTTGCTGTTTGATCTTGAAAATTTATTCCCAAATTTTCGTCTGAACATACACAGACCGCGTCAAGGGAAGTCTTCCCTTGACGCGGTGTCTGTACTGACGAAACTTTAGGATTAAATTTTCAAGATCAAACAGCAACGACTATTTTAAAATTCAACCTAACATTATGTGGTTTAGGAGAAATTACAAGCTTTACAGTATTACTGGATTAATAAATTTGCTGGTCTTACTCGGCCTCTCTGGCTCTCATGGCAGAGTACGACATGCATTTGAAAAATTCAGCAGTCAGCAGTGAATAAGATGCAAATGTCAATCGATCCCTGAAGAGCGGTTAAACGAGTTGAGTGACGTCATGCATGGGTGAGTAAATACATAGCACAACATGATATGTTAAGTAAAGGTTTATGGACACGAAACAAATCAAAGACTTTAGAAATAAAGTGCTTATAATACACATGTACAGCAGTGCTAAGACAGTAATTGTAATCCTGTGATTAGACACGAGATAAATTAAAAATACATTCTTTTTTGCTGACATAGGGATGGACTAAAAAAATGAATAACGCTGGCTTCAGCACTTGATCACCGAAAACATGTGATCAGACGTGAGTAAATGGCGAGTAATGGATGAATACTGTATACCACTCAGTGACGTCACTTTGTTCGCTTTACTATTCCTCAGCGATCTACTTGCAGTTGTATATTCACCGCTGAAGGTGTCAAATCCATGTCCTTACTGTTTCGTCAATCTCAATGATGGAGAGAGTGGCCGGTTAACCCATTTGACGCCAGCTTAGCGTTTTCGTTACAACACTTTTCGGAATCTGCTGTCTTCTCCAACTTGCGACATATGATACAATATTTTGATTGCCATACATGATTTATCATATATTTTTAGGCAAACTATCGTCAATTCAAAAATTAACACTTTTTGGTGCTTATATTTGATCACGAAATTAGACAAAAACTGGGCATGAAATCTGCTTCCATATTGGAAGACACAGTATATGAACGTCCACATGATTCGCGTAATCTCATTATTCATAAAATACCGAAACTAGCAATCAATACTTCCTCGGATATTCATTCATGACATGGTATGTCATTTTTTTGAAACCGTAAAGTTTTAGTCACACTGGCGCAATCTGATATGCAAAATGTCAAATACAACAAGAATGTAAATGAAGTAAGCGGTGGTGAGTGCTGTGGATTTTCTTAAAAACTAATGCCTGTCGAATACTGAAAACGAACAATTACATTGGAATATTGTATTTTTAGTGTCCTCTAAGTGTGTGTGTGTGTGTAATGCTTGTTGCTATTTTTAGCCTATGGCTTTCCCGTCACAAAACCAACCAAAGTCCATTGCCACAGCACGTTCCTCAACATTAGACTTGTTGACTCATGAGCGAACGCAAGTCAAAGAGAGACATCGAATCTCGAACATCTTCACTTATAGCCTGATCATAAAGGTTGCAGAGTGCCAGTTCGCCTGGGCATAGAATACAAAGATGTCCTTCGACTTGAACAATTTCAAAACAAATCTTCGTAGACAGTCGTAGAAGCTGCATCTCGCCAGCGGCTGCAGATGGCCTACTTGTTTAGAAATATAGACTTATCTTGATTATATCATCCTGTAGATATAGCTAGTTTTTAGCTATCTGAAGACCATGCCCAAGCAGTTGCTAAATATACAGTGTGCATCAAGCAATAACTGAAATATGCAATAATGCCGGCGATGACCATATGACTGCTGCCACTAAACCTCCAGAAGCAAATGCTTTATTAGAGCTATGAGACGATGATGAGAATATAGACGTTGTCTGATTAGTTAGTGATTCCGGAGGGCAGTGTGAGATTCCAACGAAAGATGACCTGAATGATCGTTAGTGAACAGAAGAAGCAGTCAGTAGTATCGGTGATTCTCATCTTCGCAAATAGGACAAATATTCTTTGGATACATTTCAAGGCAAGAATCCTTATCAGATACTTGATACAAATGCTGCTGGTCTTATCGATCTTTTAATAGCAGAAACTAAAGACTACCTGGGACAAAAGAATTGTTTAGGCATAATGTCTTACATAATGCTGAACAATCTCAAATGCGCTCATTTCTCTGTGTTCTTTAATAGTTGAGTCGGAAAGATTCAGGTTTTTAAAGATCTTAATTATTATTTTTCTTATGTACAAAATTTTTCGATTGCCATCCAGCAATCACCTTCAGGTACTTTATCCTACCTGAAGATGATTGCTGGATGGCGATCGAAAAATTTTGTACATAAGAAAAATAATAATTAAGATCTTTAAAAACCTGACTCTTTCCGACTCAACTATTACGCAATGACTGGTCAGGGCATTTTCCAAATATCTGTGTTCTTTATTTGAGTGGACATTACAAATTACCGAGGCTTCTCCAACTATATATAACGTGACTTTGTAGTCGACGTAGTAAGAGAATCAATTTCTCGACAGGAATCTCGAGATATGGAAACTTATTTTCATTTCAGCGATAACGATTTCACAGCAAACAGAAACGACAAGTTGTATAAAACAGACCTTTGACTGAATTTGTTAATTTACAGTTGCGACAAATACCTCTGAAATGTGATGAGAAGCTTTCATGATGAGGCTACCTATGACTCAATACTTCGGCAGGAATTGTTAGGAGCAATTCATAAGCTACATTTGAAAAACCATATGCTTTTGTATATTTTGACATCATATGAGGCCATCGCAACGAAAAGTAATGGGCAAAAGACCGTTCCAGGACACCATAAAATTCAAAAAATAGTATCTTTAAAAACGACATAAATTCATGAATTTGAACCCTTTTTCAGGTTATTAAGACCTAAATACATGAATTTAGTCCATTCAAAAAGTACCATTTTTTCAAAAAATGGCATTTTTAAAAACGACATAAATTCATGAATTTGAACCCTTTTTCAGGTTATGAAGACCTAAATTCATAAATTTGGGCGTTTTTAAAAATACCCAATTTTCAAATTTTTCAAAATCTCAAATTTGAGAATTACAATTTTCACCCTTAAAATCATGACCGTTCCAGGACACCGAAAATCAGAAAAGTTAAGAATCTCAAAATTTGTGAATTACAATTTTCTCGCTTAAATCATGACCGTTCCAGGACACCGAAAAAATCATAAAAGTTGAGAATTTCAAATTTGTGATTATGACATTTCACCCTTAAAATCATGACCGTTCCAGGACACCGAAAATCATAAAAGTTGAGAATTTCAAATTTGAGAATTACAATTTTTTCTCTCTCTTAAATCATGTCCTATAATTGATGTGCGGGTCTCCGATGTATTCAAAAATTCTTCTCATATCCAAGTGTAAGAATATTTTACTTTGTGCTTGCAGATGTATAATTTCCCTTGTTAACTTCTGAATTCTTCTCCGCTTTGTCTCCAATCGAACAGATCTTTCAGTAGATCCAACCATTGTGATGATAAGAATTAAACTAAGATTGTAATGTGTCACGTTTTATGAATTGTGTGTGTTTAAATAGCAAGTGAAAATTATGAATGGTGATCTAAGCAAAGCGGCATTGTAGGTGTATGAAGTTTGCTTGACAACATACGGGTATGAGATGACGCGTATGATTAAATGTACTTGAATGACAATGAGGAAATTGCACCGCATTGTAAATCATTTCATCGGCCATAACGCGAGCCAGATCCAAAACCAAACTACCGACCAAAACCAGAAAAGTTGCGGTTTTGGCTCGACAATTGGTCTCGACTATCGATACTGCGATATTGTATTGAATGATTGCTATAACAACAGAATATTCCCTCAAAGCAGAGAATGAATTAATAGATTGCTTTTATGCTATTAACGCCATGTTATGAATGCACAACCCGTATGATCCCCTAAAACAATCATGCGGTTTGAGAAATGTGGTAACAGATGTTGCCATTGTCTTAATACAGATAAAACAAACAATATCCTCTTAATGAGAGTTCATAAAAATAAAATGTAACAATGTAACGTTTTAATTTAGATTAAATCAAATCATTTCAAAATCGAATAAGTAGTAAGGAAAGTCATCATTAGAGAACAGTTTTAAATCAATACCCCTCCCTTCTGTCTTCTAGGGATCCCTATAAGAAATTTTTTTAATTATAAAATGAGCAACATAAATGAGTTTTTAAATTATATGGAACGCAAACCACGACAAATTTCGACCTAAAGAAAATCGCAAATGAATTAGGAATAAAGAATTTTCATGTTCTAATGAGAGCCGAATTACAATTGATCAAAAATAAGCCAACTGTAAATTTCATAACGAATCTTCACACTTCAGACCAAAAAGGCGTACATTGGTCTGCAGGTATCTTTAATAAAAATCGAGATAATTACTATTTCGACCGCCCAGAGGCTGAGAACTATTGGTTCGACTCTTATGGACTTCCACCTACAAACGAAGTCAAAAAATTACTTGGCAATGGAATTTATAATACATTTCAAATTCAAAAACCGGGAACTACTTATTGTGGTCAATTATGTCTTTATGTTTTATTGAAATTGCAGGAAGGAGTGCCATTTCTTGATATTATGTTAGAATTGAACGAACCGTAGGTTCTATGGCTGCGCCTAACAAGGAAATTTCATTCCCGAAACGTTAGTTCCAATAATAATAATAATAATAATGATAATCAAAAATCAGTTCGTTGTAATTCATTTTGAAAAAATCGGCCTCTGATATCTTCATTATCGAAATCTTTGATTTCATAAGTAATCGGATAAGTTTGGTTTATTTTACAAACTTCAAATATTTCTTTAGTCCAGTAACCGACGAAGCCTTTTTCAAATTTATTCTTATACTTAAATATTCTAACTCTATCTCCAATTTTAAATTTCGGCTTAAGTTTCTGCAAATTCGGATTACTCTCATTCAAATTATTATTTTCGTTCGAATAATTATTCTCGAATATTTTCTTTCGTATTAAATCAGGGTCGTCAGAAGCATTCTTTGGGGTTTCTTCAATACCAGAATGAACTTTATTATTGTACTCTTCTACAATTCCTGGTAATATCTTCAACCATTTCTGATTTCTTTGCTCAGTAAATTTCTTGAATAATTTATTTTTTAACGTCCGATTGAATCTTTCTATCACTACGGCCTTCCCTGCATTTTCAGTTGAATAAACAGTTTCAAATAGTGGCTGAACGTTTCGGTTATAAAATTCCGACCCTTTATCAACAAACAATTTTTTTGGCATTCTCTTACTTTCTTTAAAGATTTCTTCAAACGCATATTTAACTGATAGACCACTTTTATTTTTTAAAGGCTTTACCCAAGCGTATCGTGTATATAAATCTATAACGGTCAATGCGTATTTATAATCTTTTTCATTCAGCATATGAATAAGATCAGCACTCCAAATATCATCTTTATTAAATACTTTTGCTTTCAATAAATATTTAGGCCTTCTGTATTCCCTATGAATTTCAGACGCGTAGGTTCGAGCGTTGCTCTCAGACAGCTTTGCTGTCGTTTCATTTATACCCTGTCCGAATAATATTTTAGCTTGTAAAGATTTCTTAACAAACATTCCTTCAATTTTTTCTCTAAATGTAGGATTTTGAATACTATCTAATTCTTGAATCATCTTCTTATCAGCTGCATGACGAGAACTTAGATCATGATTTCGATAAGCTAAATCATGCCTGTAAGCTGCGGCATCTACTCTATTTATTGGTTCTTCACCTGGTTTCGGATTATTATTCTCATCTAGTCTTATATCTAATCGAGTTCCTGGCCCAGTATATGAATGACCGGGAAGATGTTTTTCTTTCGAATATTTACTCGAAATAAATCCAGGAAAGTTTTCTAATGTTTTTTGTATGTCACCTCCAATATGCTGACAGTTTCAGTTTTTATTTTTGTTTAATAGATAATTCAATAAATCTAAATTAGCAATTTTTAATTTAATTAAATTTTCGGAATTTGTAGAATTCATTTTAAAAGATAAAATAAATGTTTTACCGGATCGGACCAAAGGTCCTGAGGTTATTACCGAATCATACTAGGACTTAGATATACTCCAGAACCATCTTTTGTTTCTTTAATTTCAATTAAATCATCAACATTGTATAGAATATTTTTAAGAACTCGCTTTCCTTCATCAACTAATTTTAATTTACTAATAAAATTACCTACTATTCCGTCACCCCTAGCTACTTTCTCTAACTCTCTATTATGACGTTTTTGTTCTTCTAATGCTGCCTTCTCTGATTTATTTTTATTTACTGCTTGGACAATACCAGCTGTCCTGCCTGCAACACTTCCTGCAGCTGCTATGCCACCTATTATTAGTGGAATTAATGGGAGAATCCCGCCATTCTTTTCTTCTCGTAATTTAACATTCTCTATCATTGGTCTACTTATGTAATACTTTTTTTATTAATCGTAATAGTTTTAGGGGTATTTTGTCAACAATATTGCGTAATTTTAATTCAACAATTTTATTATTATTACTTTTCGCTTGCGACATTTTTAATAAAAATATTTTAAGTTACGAAAATGTTTAATCTATTGTAGTCATGAAAAAATTTTTAAGTTAAGAATTTTAATCTATTCTAGTTATGACAAATTTTAAGTTATCAAAAATTTTAATCTATTCTAGTTATGAAAAAATTTTAAGTTACCAAAAAATTTTAATCTATTCTAGTTATGAAAAAAATTTAATTAATCGACGAAGTCTTGGGCTTTAGCCCACCGGACCAAAGGTCCTCAGGTTACTAACCTATCCTAGCCATCTTTCCATTAAGAATTTCAATAGAATATTTTACATCTTCTAGCAATAAACCATAAGCCATCAATGAAGTTGTGGAAACTTTCTTTTCAATATTGATTGTTACATCACAACCAGTCTTGATAATATCTTCTGATTGCGCACTTAAATCGAAACAGAAAATTGGATATAAATGTCCCCAATCTCCAGGAGTTAATTGTGGTTCAACTCCAAATTCTATACAAAGATTTCGATAAGAATCATATCCTTCCATAAATTGATTATTGCTATCGTCAAATCTTAATGGATCAATTGGATAACGGGTTTGATTTAATGAAACTTGTAAACTTCGAATTGTATTAATATGAAAAAGATTGTTGTTCTTATCAAAACTTGGAGAATTATTTCTTTGAAAAGTTAGCAATAAATATCTTGGAGTATTCGCAGTTCTAGTAAAATGCCAGTTAAATCTTTGTTCGGAAAAAGTTACTGAACTAGCAGTACGCTTTAGAAAATTTACTGGAATTGGTTTGTTAGTATTTAATCTTTTTGCAATAGCTGTTTCAATCTCTAAACTAGGAGTAATATGCTTAATCCACCATTCAAGTCTATCAATTTTTAAATATGCTTTTTTTCCAGTCTTACCAAAAAAGATTAATTCATTATTTGCTGTACGATGAATTATTAATTTAAATTTTAATTGATATGATATTTTATCATAATCTAAATAACCGAATAATGGAGACAATGACCAATTTACTGTCTGTTTACTTTTCTTGTTAAATTCACGTCTTTCTTTATATGCACTATTGTTTGTTTTATTTAAATGTTTTGCAATATTTTCTACATCTTTCGCAATTCCTGCTGCATCTGTTCCAGCGTGAGTTAAATCATCAACAATTATACCATCATTAGTATCAGGAAACCAACCTTCGATTTCATACTTTTCATTATTTTCACCAATTGTTACAAATCTAAGCATTGTATCAATTACACCTGGAGAATCACTTATTGTTTCCATATTTTGAGTTGCAACATCTAAACGCATTTGTGTAAATAATCTTGGAAAAAAATTATTCTCTAGTGCAATATTATCGGTTTCTGGTAATGGTGTTGTAAAATTGGCATCACTATACAAAGAATATTCACAGTGTAAAAATGAATCAGGTAGATATATATAACTCTGCTGATTATCAACTTCAAAAATTAAATCACCTCCAGTATTTACTCTACTGGAAGATCCGGGATTCATAGCAATTCTTATATAGTCATTCTTTTTTTGATTGCAACTGACGAACGGAGGATCGTCTAATCTAAATTTATTTTTGATAAGCGAAGACATTTTTATAAAAAATAATTTGACTTTTTGTTTTTTCACACACACAGAAAAAATTCTGCTAAAATAATTTTACTAAAATAATTTTACTAAAAAAATTTTGCTAAGAAAATTTTGCTAAAAAAATTTTACTAAAAAACATAATTTTAGAATTTTGCTAGACCAGCTCCGCTACAGCTTTGCTGTTTAGACCGAAGGTTGCTACTCACGCCATTTCCTCTTATTTCTTCAATTGAACGTTTTATGGCTACGCCTGATTTCTTCTTATGTTTACTATCAGACGGAGCTCCGCTCCTCAAGGTTTCCCCAACAGCTATGTTAGCAATTTTATTTTTTGTTTCCTCTGAAAGTTTTTTTAAATTTTTTAGTTCTTCGGAATCATTCCTAAGTTTACGAATAGCTTCTAGTTGTTTTAATTCGTTTTGAGACTTGACAGCATTTGATATTGCACTAGCTGTACTACCTATAGCAGCTGCTCCTTTTGCAGCAGATGTAATCAAATCTTTATTATTTTTAATTAAGTTAACGATACTTCCAATACCAGAGAAGATGCCAGCTCTTTCTGTGTGAACTGTTTCTCTATTATCATAATGATAAACAGGATTCATACGTGGTTCATGAGCAATTCTTTGATTTGAAGCAAAATGTTTAAGATTGTGTTTATAAATTATAGGCATTTTTTAGGATTAAATTTGACTTTTGGGAAAAAATATTTACGTTAATATTTGCGCTAAGGTTTACGTTTAGGATCGGCTAAAACCTCTGAACAAAGTTCTATTGGTTAGTAACCTGAGGACCTTTGGTCCGATCGGCTAAAGCCTCGAGGAGCTTCGCTCCGATAGGTTAGAAACCCAAGACTTCGTCGATCAAGATTTACGTTTGTGGATGGACAACAACTTCGAGATAACTTTATTAATTGACTGTTGCACTTTATCTATTGCGTCAAGCAGCGTGTGATGTACTTTAATTTCTTTTCTATTAACTTGCATTTTCTGCTGATTAATCTTCAATGCCGTTTTAAGAGCATTTAACTTAATTTTAAGAACATCTAATTGTCTTTTAACAGAATCTAACTGTTCTTTATTTTCTTTAGAGTTTTCTTGTAAATTTTTCTTTAATTCATTTTCTAAATTGATTTGAAGAGTTTTCATTTTATCAACTTTTTGATTAAGTGAGTTTACTTCATTTATTATTCTATTCATCTTTTTCATTTGTTGAGTAATTTTAGAACTCAATTCATCAACACTTTTTTGGAATGTAGTTTGTAACTACTTTAAATTTTTTTTAATTCTTTCAGGTAGTTTTTCTATTTCATCTTCTAATTGTTCTTTCAACATTTTTATCTGATGTTTATTTTTAATGACTGCAGATTTTAAATTTATAGAAAGTAATATTAAAATTTTTGATTGTTCTGAAATCTTTTTAAAAAGTTTTGCTATATCTGCTTCTAGCTCTCTATCCTTTTTATCAAGTTTTAATAATTTTTCGTTTAATGATTTGTCATTAAGTTTAAGCAACTTTAATTCATTCATCAGGGGAACCAAAACATAGTTTATATATTATTCTTTTAAGTCATTGATTTGTGTATCAACATATTGTTTATTTGTTAACTCTGTATTTTGTTGCGGAAGAATAGAAAGATGCAATGGACCAGATAAAACATCTCCAGTTTTCATGATATAATTTTCTATCTCTATTTCTAATTCACGATTATTCGGGATATATGCACCTCCACCAACATTTGGTAACATCATTTTTTAACAATAAAAAAATAATTTTTTTTCTAATAAAAATAAAAAAATAAAATTTTTTCTAATAAAAATAAAAAAATAAAATTTTTTCTAATAAAAATAAAAAAATGGATAAAGCAAATTTAAAAAAATTATATTCGTCCGCATCATCCTGTTCTTCTTATTCGACGAGATCAACGGGATTTGGAAATAAATGTTTTGATAATAATAATAACAATAATCCATGTATAGATGTTAATATTTTATTTCAATTACAAGCCGAAATATTTAGAGAACAGACTAAAGGTTTACCTTCTATAGAAACTAACTATTGTTTATTTCCAGGTGATCCATTTATTAAATTTATGGATATAGTAAGTAAATATAATGATGTGGCTTATGTGGAATTAAATAAAGAAAATATGGTTATAATAGGTCATAATAATGTTTATGGTTTTATTAGAGCAGTATTACCAATTAGTAATACTGATTGGATAGAAACTAAAATTATTAATTATATCAATATTAAAGAATTAGTTAAAAAATTAAAATCTTTCTCAAAGGAAAAAATTAGATTATTTGTTGATGAACAAAACCAATATAACATTCACATAGAGAGTAAAAAACATAATGAAGAATTATTATGTCAAGTTTATTATAGAGATACAATTTATAAACAAGAAACATTAGAAATGCCGCAAAGATATGATGATGATACATATATAGGATTGTATTCCAATTTAAATATTAATTTATTAAAATCTTACATAAATGGCTTAGCTCAACAAGAAAAAATTTATATGTGGACAACACCTTATACTATTAACAATGTCCATAATCATAATCATAATCATAATAAACGAACCGAAAGTTCTAGGGCTTTGCCCGATCTTAAAGAATCTTATGATAATAATGATGATAATAATATAGCTGATGATAATATAGATGATGATTCTGAAACATCTGAAAATGGTGTAAATGGTAAGACAGATTACAAAAATATTAGTAATTATAAAAATTTAATTGAAGAAAAATTTATATCTCATACTGATGTACATGATATTAATACTACATATAATCAAAATTTATCTAAATTTCATTTTCTTACAATTGAAAATAATAATCATGGAATAGTTGAAGATACTGTTCGACAACTATGTGTCGGGTCTACAAAATTTAAATTAGGATTTACATCTAATCAATTTAAAATTTTATCATCTTTAATAAAAACTAAAAGTGATTCAGATTATGGTGGTGTTATTAAATTTTCCAAAAGAGAACAAAGACCAATATTTTTCTCTATTATATTATTATCAGATAAAAGATGTAATTTAGAGTTAGATATTCCAATAAGAGAATGGTATCCAATCCCAAAAAGTGTAATTTATGATGATGATGAAGAATCAATTTATGATGATGAAGAATCAATAGTTAGTGAAAATAAATTTAAATTATCTTTTGATAAAACGTTATATGATAAAACTTAATATGATAAAACTTAATGTGATAAAGAAAATAAAATAACTAAGGAACGTGAAATATATAATAATATATATTAACTCTCTAGACCTTGATATTAGAATGTTTATATCTAAAATTAAAACACAATTTTTTTCTTTAAAAAATAAAAAAAATGGAAAATACCAAGTTTTATTGTAACTTATGTAAAAAAAAGTTGCAAACAAAAAGAAGTTATCAATCTCATTTAAATAGTAAATTGCATTTACAAAATGTAGAACGAGTTGATGAAGGAAATATATTAAAATTAAATAGTTATAAAAACTATCTAGAAACATTACCTACTGATATAATAGTTAAAAAAATGTTTGATGATTATTCACATTCGGAATATAAAAAAATTTTTAATAGTGAAGATGAACATGTACCAGATGGAAGATATTTATTTAGCGATACTGATGAATTTAACGAAATAGATGAATTTGATGAAACTAAAAAAACCGATGAAGCGGAACGAACCGAAGGTTCTAGGGCTTCGCCATTAACAGACATAAAATATTTATTTAATGAATCGGTTGAACATAATGAAACCGATGAAACTTTTTATAATGTATTAAAAAACTTTTTCAAAATATTTAAGAAATCTTTCAAATGTTATATGAATGTAGAAGTACTTTATACAAAAAATGGACCTGATGGAATTCCTGAAGAAATAATACAAGGACATTTTACAAATTCGCAAGAAATTCATAATGTAAATGATATACAACCCATATTTGAACAAATGATACTTAAATTAGAAAATTGTATAATTGAAGCCCAGTTACGTGAATCTGGTTGGAGATTTGTTAAAATACTATCTAAGAAAATAGTAATTGATAAATATAAAAATAATACTGGTGGTAGTTATGTTCCTTTACCTTTCAGTTCACCACAAATAATCAACATAAAAAATGAAGATGATTATTGTTTTCTGTGGAGTATTATAGGACATTTACATCCTGCAGAATATCACAAAGAGAGACTAAGTCATTATAATAAAGAAGAATACATAAATGAATTTGATCTTTCTGATGGCTTAGATGAATTTCCATATGATTATAATAGGTTAATAAAGTTTCATAAAAAGAATAAAAATTTAATTGAAGTAAATGTTTTTGAATTAAATGTGAATTATGTTTCTATTGGTAAAATTACTCCACTTTACTCAGATTCAAAAAAATTTTATTTGAATAATAAAAATTTATGTCAATCAGAAATAGTATATAATGATAGAGGAAATTACATGCATCATAATATTTTTTACCAAGGAAATATAATATGTACTGAAAAATTTCAAATTGTTAAAACACTATCACCAATCATGATTAATCATAATAATTATAAAGGACGTAATTATAATTATGATTATGATTTCGATTATCTATCTTTATCTTTAGAATATCAACAAAAATTTCAAAATTTAAATGAAAGTTTACAAAAATGTAAAACGGATTATCAACAACAAACAAAAATATTAGTACAAGAATATCACCATAAATATCAAAATAAGATAGAAACGATTCAAGAATTAAATAAAGACAATAAAGACAATAAAGAATTAAATAATGAAGAAAATAAAGAATTAAATGAATGTTTAAAAAAATGTCAACAACAATATAAAGAACAATATGATAAAGAATTTGAACAACAGCTACAAATATTAAATCAAAATTTTCATCGAAATACATTTAATCTTGCAAAAGAAATTGATGAAACACATGAAATATATAAAGATAAATTTGAAAAATTAAAACAAACAAAACAACCAGCACAAGCGAATATTTTATATTATCAGGGTCATTTTATATTGTGTAAAGATGTTTCTATATTTACAAAAACTTCAGATAATACAAATTTTTCTTGTCTTCAATGTATGACAAGTTTTAGAACTAAAGAAGAAATGAACAGACATTTGGAGAATTGTCAACAAAATGAAGCAGTTGAAAATACTTTTCCTAAAGATGATTATTTAGAATACAATAAATGGTATTTCAAAAATAAAGTACCCTTTACTATTTATTGTGATTTTGAAGCATATAATGTTAATATGACACAAAATCGAACGGAAAGTTCCAGGGCTTCGCCCGATTCTGAAAATGATAATTCTGAAAAAAGTGCAGCTGAACAAAGTAAAGAAAAATATTTATTTGAACAAAACCCATTATGTTGGGGAATGTACATTCATTCAAATTATCCTGAATTATTTAAATCAGAATATTATCAATACTATGGTGAAGATAGTTCAGAAATGTTTACAAAGAAAGTAGAAAAATTACAAAATTATTTTTCACAATTGCTTGAAACAAATATACCAATGATGCCATTAACAGAAAAAGAAAAATTAAATTTTATTAATGAAACAAATTGTTATTACTGTGGAAAAGAATTTACAAAAAATTATAAAAATGGCAGAGGTAGATATCTTGGCAAGCGAAGCGACGGCTCTGCCGTCAAAATAAAAGATCATGATCATCTAAATGGATTATATAGAGGTGCAGCACATAATTCTTGTAATCTTAATGCTAATAAATTTAAATATAACTTTGTTCCTTTATATTTCTACAATGGTTCTAAATATGATTTCCATCTAGTAATGAAAGATTTATTTTCATCTGAAAAATTACAACAACAACAAATAAATGTACTATGTAAAACAGAAGAAGAATATTTTTCAATGCAATTAGGTTGTATTAGAATTTTAGATGCAATTAGATTTTTTACTCCTTATTCATTAGATGTTATGGGAAAAACTTTGAAACCTGAACAATGTAAAATATTAAATAAATATAATTTAAAACCTTTAAAAGGCATATTTCCGTATGAGTATATGGCCTGCGGCTCACAGTCGAAGACTGATATAACTGGTGATTTTAATTCTGTGAATAAAATTATGGAAGAAAAACAACTTCCTCCAATAAATAAATTTACATCAACATTAAAACAATCACAATTATCTGAAGAAGACTATGCAGAAGCTGAAAAAAATTGGACAGCGTTAAATTGTAAAACAATGTATGATTATACAATGAAATATCTTCAGATAGATGTATTAATCCTTGCTGATCTTTTTGAAAACTTTCGTGATATGTGTTTAGAATATTACGGAATAGATCCATGTTATTGTTATTCTACACCAGGTTTAACATGGTTAGCAGGATTAAAACATACAAATGTTAAACTTAAACATTATAAAGAAAATACATATGATAAATTATTATTTTTTGAATCTGGAATTAGAGGTGGAGTTTCATCAGTTTTAGGTAATGGATATGTTAAATGTTACAATAAGAAAGTAAATCCTGATGATTATGGAATAATGAAACCTTTATCTCCAGAAGAAAAAGAAAAAATATTAGAAATTTTTCGAACGAAACGAGAAGAAGTAGAACGTGAAAATGCAATTGATGAATTCATGAGAGAAAACTAATTGTTATATTATGATTTTAATAGCTTATATTCTTCTTGCATGATAGAAGAATTACCAACAGGTGAAATGTCATGGTGTAATATTCTTGATTATCAAAAAACATATGATGGAAATTATAATCATGGTTATATATATGAAGTTGATTTAGTATATCCTGATGAAATAAAAGATAAAACAAAATATTTTCCTTTCTGTCCCGAAAACAAAATTCCCAATATAGAAGATTTTTCAGATTATCAAAAATCTTTAATTCCTAAGAAATACAGACCAACAAAAAAAATTATGTTAACACAAAGCAATAAAGGAAAGTATGTTGTTGAAGGAAGAATGCTAGATTGGTATTTAGAACATGGAATGATTCTCACCAAAATACATCGAAAACTATTTTATCAAAAATCTAGGTGGTTAAAAAATTATATAGAGTTCAATATTGAAAAACGTAAAATAGCTAAAAGAAATAAATATGATTTTGGAAACGTGTTCTTCAAATTAATGAATAATGCATTTTATGGTAAGACTTTAGAAAATGTGCGTAATAGACAAAATATTGAAATAGTTTATGATAAAGATAGGTTTCAAAATTTAACAAGGAAACCTACATATAAAAGAACTACTAGATTTAGTGATGAACTATGTGCTGTACATTTACGTCGAATCAGCGTAAAACATGATAAGTTTAATTTTATAGGATTCACTATATTAGAATTAGCTAAACTATTTATGCATAGATTTATATATGATTATTTAGCACCTTCTTATGGCAAAAACTATAAATTACACTTTACAGATACCGATTCTGTTTTCTTAGAATTAACAATACCGTATAATTCTACACTTGATGAAGAAATAGATAAAATAAAAGATATCATTCATCCTTCTGATTTATGTAAAGTAAAAGATGAATTAGAAGAAAATGAAGATTTCATAACAGAAGCTATATTTTTAAAATCTAAATGTTATTGTTATAACACAACTAATAATATTAAAACACATAAAACATTAAAAGGAATTTCAAAGGCATCAGTGGCTAATCAAATAACATTTCAAGATTATAAAAATGTATTATTTAATAATGAAATAAAAACAGCATGTAATTATAGACTTAATTCAAAAAAACATAAAATGTATTTAAAAGAAGAACATAAATTAGCATTAGATCCATTTGATGATAAAAGAAAAATTTTACCTGATGGAAAAACTACTTCACCTTTTTAATTTTCTAATTTCTAAGATAGTCAAATTTGATATATACATGAAATAAAAATAAAAAATATTATAACACTATATTTGTATATTTTTTATCACTCGGTAAACAAATGTTCTATAACTCTATCATGAATTTTTTTATCAATATTAATTGTAATGAAGCCATAATCTTTTGACCAAGCATTGTTTCACGATTGCTTAAATTCCTCTTTATTTCTTACACATAAATCTCTTAACAAATCACTTAAGTTTCTTGCATTTATTTCAAATAGTATAAATATATTTGCATTTTTTCTAATAACACTTCCGTCTAATGAATACATACTTCGTGTTAAATAAAATACACTACAGTTATTATGTCTACCTCTTGTGAAATAATTTCTCTGAACTGACTGATTTCTGTCATTAACACAATCATCAAAAATTACACAATGTTTCATTGTTTTATCTAGTTTACTAGGATCTTGCATATTGCCACTATCATCAATTAATTGTATCTTTATATGCTTATTTTTATTGGATTCAACTAACTGATTATTTTTTGCTGCTTCTTCACACCACGAACTTATTTCTTCTTCATCTTCAGATTTTTCATATTCTTTGAATAATGAAGCAATTGCTGTTTTTTAAAGATTATTTTCAAATCCATATTCTAAAAATTGATAGACGGGTTGTTCTGCTGTTGTTGTATAAATTATAAGATTGTTATAATCCAAAAAATTTGGAGTCGTTAAAATTTTAAATAATAGATATGTTTTTCCACAACCTGATCTTCCGCAAATAACTGACAAAACTTTATTAGATAAATTTGGATGATGATTAAATTTGAGTTTTTTTTTATTAAATGGAGGTAGTTCACTCATTTTTTGATAAAAAAATTATTTTCATTTTATTTTTATTTCTAAAGAAGAAGAAGAAAATTAAACTTCTCTAGCTTCGCGTGGGAGTTTATACCTCCCGCACGGGAGTTTATACCTCTCGAACGGGAGTTTATACCTCTCGAACGGGAGTTTATACCTCTCGAACGGGAGTTTATACCTCTCGAACGGGAGTTTATACCTCTCGAACCAAGAGATCTATCATAATCTCTTCACCTCCAAAATTTATTTCTTGTCCTTTTTCATCAGTGATTCTCATGTTAATGTTGTTAATAGTTTTTCTTGTAATAGGAAAATATATTAATGTTTGGGGAAATACATTTAATCTATAACCAATGGGTACAGTAAAAGCTGGAATACTGAATATTAAGTTTAACAATTTACCATTTATATATCCTCCTTCAATAATGTCACAATGTACAACAATTGAATTTATTTCAGTTATTTTTGGAATCTTCTCACCTAAATGATAACCTTGACTATAGGTTTGTTTATTAAATCCTAATAGCTTTGACAATGATCTATCATGATTAAAATCAACTTGATGATTTTCGTCTAAAGTAAGAGAAAATTTATTGACTGCCGGTTCAACTGCAAAATGTAATTGTTTCTTATCTTTAAATGGTATACCTAAATGTCTCTTAATTTCATTTGATATTGATTCAACTTCGTAAGAACCAGGAAGAAAAGTTAATATTTTCCATGTTTTGCCTTTATCAGTAGAATATCTAAATTGATCATTCACATCTTTTATAACATTTTGAATAGTGTTAAATGTAGAGAAACTAGTCAATGCAATTTGATAATTTTTATTTTGTTCTAAATGTAGAATGGGTTCTAAATTACAAGTGTGTGATGAAGTAGTTGTTATAATTTTTAACGTCGTACTAAATTTTGATGAACCCAAAACCTCTGTTAGATTTTCTAAATGATTATTAATTTTGTCTAAATCTGCTGAACACATTTTTTAGTTGAAATTTTAAATTAACATTTTTTATAAAAAAATTAAAAACAACAACATATTTCAGCTACGGGCGAAGCCCTAGAACATTCGGTTCGTTATACTTTTATAATCCTCTTCATTTAGAATCTTCTTTTCCAGCAGTCTTTTCAATATAGCATGAATTTCATTGAAACTAGAATTATATCCTTCTTTTATTGCCGATATTAAAATATTTAATCTATTTAGTAATTCTTGTGGATCATCTGGTAAAAATACAGTTGTTTCTGTTTTCTGTTTTTCAGATAAACCTTTTCCTACTTTAACTCCCGTTGATAATAAATTTTCTAATTGTTTATAACGTCTAAGAGATTTTACTGCACCAACTCTATCTAACATAGCTCTATATTTTATGAGATCTTCTACAGCATAATTATTTAAATCTGCTCCTCTTAAAAGATCAACAAAATTTCTATCTAAATTAAAAGGAGATTTATCTGGTGAAAAAATTAAACCTCGAAAAGGTTGTGGAAATATTTCTTTTTGTCCGAGATAAAATCTAGGTATTGTTTTTCCATCTATAAATGAAATAGAATGTTCAAATTGCATAGATTTTGGTAATTTCTTATTAATGTTTGATTCTAGTAATCCATAGTCATCTAATATAGTTTTGTGCTCTGGATCTGTTATATCAATTTGTTTATCATTATTTGTAAGTTCTTTTTCAAGAGTTTTAAATGGTTTCATAGTTTTTTCAAAATCAGTTTTTACTTGCTCGGTTTGCTGCATTTTTTCAAACATATCAGATTGAATACCAGCTTTTATCATTCTATGTTGAAGATGATTTTCTTTCATAATATTTCTTTGTTTTATTAACTCTTCTAATTGTTTAATTCTTTTTTGATTATCAGCTCTAATTTTATCCATTTTTAAAATATAATATTTGAATTTTGTGGTAACATTGGAATACAGCAAAAACATTTTACTGAACAAATTATTTTTTTATTGCTTTGTTGTCTGACATCTTTTCGTTTAAAGTTTTCTCGTTTTAAGTTTTGTTTAATAAAGTTTTACTTAAATTTTCGCTTAAAGTTTTTAGCTCTTCTAAAAAACTTTTGTCATTTTCTTCATTAGAAATTTTACCACCAGTAAAAGTTTTACCATCACTCGAAATTTTGCCATCCTGTTTATTCTTATCATCAACTTTTTCTGACTGTAATTGAAATGATATTTGATTTACTTCATTAGCTATTTGATCAAATTTTTCAATCTCATCTAACGTAATAACATTATCATCACATACTCTTTGAAAGTAGTAATGTAGTTTATCATAGACTTCTTTAATATGTAAATGCTTAGTTTTTAATGATTTTCGTTTCTTAGTTATTAAAGATTTATCTAACATTGTAACAAGTGAAGTTGCAAAAACACCCGTACCTGTTAAAGCTGTAGCAACTACTGGAATTACTAAAACACCAGAAGATATAACAATAGTGAGAGCGCCTAAACTTATTGTTAAGAATATGCCAATTCCTTGTGTTACATTCTTAACTTTAGTCCATCTCTTTCTTAATTTTTTATAATGCTCTAATCTTAATAATAATTGAGATTCCTTATCTTTCATATAACGTACTCTATCTTTGTGTTTTTCTTTATTCATTTTTTCAATGTCCATTAAAGTAGAACTACGTTCATATGATAACGAAGGATATATTCTTGCGGTTTCTTCCACTTTTGTTTCTTCCATTTTTAAAGAAATATTTTTAGTCACATGATATATTTTAAAAACCTGAAAGATGGATAAAATTCATGAATTTGAAATTCTCAACTTTTATGATTTTTTCGGTGTCCTGGAACGGTCATGATTTAAGCGAGAAAATTGTAATTCACAAATTTTGAGATTCTTAACTTTTCTGATTTTCGGTGTCCTGGAACGGTCATGATTTTAAGGGTGAAAATTGTAATTCTCAAATTTGAGATTTTGAAAAATTTGAAAATTGGGTATTTTTAAAAACGCCCAAATTTATGAATTTAGGTCTTCATAACCTGAAAAAGGGTTCAAATTCATGAATTTATGTCGTTTTTAAAAATGCCATTTTTTGAAAAAATGGTACTTTTTGAATGGACTAAATTCATGTATTTAGGTCTTAATAACCTGAAAAAGGGTTCAAATTCATGAATTTATGTCGTTTTTAAAGATACTATTTTTTGAATTTTATGGTGTCCTGGAACGGTCTTTTGCCCATTACTACGAAATCATTACAGCTTTAATTTCCAAGAGAGGGTTATTGTAATGAGCTGGTCATAATGGATGATTCTTTATTATAACATTCTGAAATGCTTATCACCGTTTTTATAGAAAATTTGCCGATATTTATATAGACAGCCTTAAATTGGTTGGGACAAATTAAATTTATGAATCCTGAAATATTGAATGCTTTGTACAGAAGCACACAAATAACAGACGTAATAGACAATGCTATTGAAAAAATGTTTACTTTTTACTGACTAATTTGCTGACGCATTTGTTTCATATTTTCCGAATACTTTGTTTATATCTATTATCACCTGCATGCAAGCACACAATGACAATACGTCTGTTTTACGTGTAAATATTTGAATATCAATTTCATAGTATCAGATGCATAGTGATTTTTGTGGAATAAGAATTGTAAAGCGAAAAGCGAATGACATATTCTCATGCTTGAGCAGTAAATAATGCATCGTTAAAATCGGAGAGCGTCAATCAGTTGTTAACTAGATAGTTATAAAGCATAACCAATTAATTAATAAAAGTTAAAATGCTCATCAGTAAATTGTCAATCGAATGCAAGTAGTCCAGTGATATATATTCGGCTCGCCAAATGAGTATCTCAGCAAAATTGGTTGGTAGCAAAACTCTAAATTTGCACCAGCGCTTTTAAAGTCCATCGGACATCTCAATCATGTGCGTGTGTGATGCATACCTCAAGGCTTCAATGAACCAAAATATTCTCTTTTAACTCACAGAGCAGAAATAGCAACATTGATTTGTGCTATGGTTCTTCCACTGACTGACAATCCCTCCACTCGACACCGAAGCTTTACACTCCCGCTTTACTGAAGCTTCAGCATCGCCTTCATCTCTTATACGTCGACTTCGCATCTCCTGATCAAATCGCTCTCAAAACCAAACAGGAACGAATATCCGACTAGCTTGGATAAAGGCAGCATTCCACTTTCCATCGGACTGACGGAAGCCTGCACTAGATTCACACGCGCTACAATCAAATCTACTAGCAAGAGCATCCTACGTTGGCTCCAGAGGAAATACATCGCATGTATCACCAACGAATGTCAATTACTAAGTAATTCTACCAATCAGAAGATAATGAAATCGCTGACCAACTGATTGATGCTAATAAAGCCACTGGGAGAAACAGGGGAAAATGACTCCTGTACTTTGCCCATTCAAGTAGGAAAAGCTGGGCATGCTTTGAAAATGAACTCGGATCAAATGTATAATTCTATAGAAAGTTCCCAACTTGAGACTGAACAGCGTCGTAGGTAATTTGGTGGTACAAGGAAAGGTAGCGCGTATCAAGTCTTAAGTGAAAGAAATCAAAGCATCCCGGTGCGACTTTCAATACATCGTTTTGGATCAAATAGGACTAACGCTGCAATTAAACTCTTAACGCACTAAGCGACATAAGAAACGGGAAAATGTCTGGACCCGATAGCGTTCCAATGGCTTGTGCACTTATGTGCGCGCTATGTAGCGCTATGTATCATTGCAATTCCTAGGCTTGGAAAAGGCGTTCCTTCAGCTGCCGACATATTTCACTGCTGTCAGTGACTTCAAGGGTTTAGAAAATACTATTCTGCTCGGATCTGGCTGAGCGGGGTTCCGTAAAAGTCGCAGTATTCAAGAATAGCTATCGAGACCACGTATATCGAGAGTGAATTTAAGAAGTTATTAAAAACAGGAGGCGTCTTCCTCGATATATTATCGACTTGTGACACCAAGACCGCTTTGCTAGCACAAAAGACTGTTATTACCACGTTGGATCGTGCTCTTCACAAAAAAAAACCGCCGATTCGACATGCAATTTGACGGTGAAACCAATAAATGATGATGCAGTAAATGGCCTGCCCAGAAAAGTGGCTTACCCATTAATGTAATATTCATTGCTGCAGCAATGAGTCTACCGCATAGAGATCCGAAAATAAAGACTAGAACAGACACGGACATTGATAACGATTGAATAGAACGTCGTGGACATGTATTCATGACAACAATAGCGGCTTCCAATGGTTCACAGTAGGAGCAGCTCGTCAATCTTCTTTGAAAATATTCACGATTGGGCCGTTTCTCTTAATATAGCCTATAAAAGCATCTTGATAAAATAGCAATAAATCGCCTTGTGGCAAGAATCTACAGCTGTTGCTTGTTTCAGTAATGTGCTTCTTCTAACGATCCAGCAGTCGGCACATAGCCGAGCGGCTGACATTGCCATCAGCAAACAGCTGTTGACCATTCTAGATTTCTATGAGTCGACGATTCTAGGTTCGATGGATCATGTCGGGGATAGTGGAAGATATTTCCAGTTCATGACAGAAGGATGAAAAGGGATCCAAACACGTCCCCTTCCAGACTCACTAGGACAAAGTTGTGCAATATCACCAATATGAGTTGAATTAATGATAAAAAATTAATTCATGCTCTGAGAAATGTGAATTTAAATGCGGTCATTTCCAGCTTTCAGAAACAAAATAAAGCGGTTCGCCCAGGCTGTTTAATTGTCTTGGGAATCTTTACGGGAATGAAGACATCATCAACACAATAAATGAGTGTGACAATTGAAGCACTATGTCGACATCATCAACACAATAAATGAATGTGACAATTGAAGCACTATGTCTGAGATGAATGCTGATTCATGAATAAATGATCTGAGCCAAACTTGAAAGAGAACGTATCTTAATTCGTGGCAGATATCTGAGGTTGAGGTTGCAAATCTTTCTACACTGCACATGAGATCTGCATCTGTCAATTCTGTGTGCAATATATTCACTGAAGATGTTTTTGATAGATATATTGCATCCGTTCCAAAACTTTGAGGCATGATTGTGCTTATCCGCTCACACACTTTCAATTATGCTATTAGTAGTCTAGCAGTTGGTAATTGCCATTTATATATTTGATGTGAAAAATATTATTTCTCATCTCTTTGGTTTATGCAATTCATTCATCTTTCAATAAGCTGTCAGAGTTTTTTCTGTGATCCTTTTAACCCTTTTTGCTTCAGCCCTTTTATAGTTGGTGAAATAATAGGGAGGGTTTTATAGATCCCCTCAGAACTTCTAAACTATTATCTTATGTGACATAACATAGGATAACTATTTCGTGCGTGCTCTCCACGTTGGTGGCATTAGTTTTGTATTCCAAGTTGCAATACTGATACAATTTTTAAAATTCACACCATCGTTTTCTAAAATTGCCGAAAATTGCAAGTTCTTCTTATAATCTTGCAATTCTTGTAATGAAGTCGTAGCCGTTGGAGAAGATATTTGCATCCATTATTTCAATTAGATTTTTAGCACTATGTATCTATTATGCCATTAAATCTTTCAGAACAACATCGGTGCATGTAAGAGAAGTTTGAGTGATTCGCTCAATTATTGAAATGTGAATATATACGTTTATAAGTGGTGTGTATAGAACAAGTGCATTATCAGTCATCATAACGAGGCGGAAAATGTCTGATCATCAATGCGGAAGTTGCAACTGAACTTAAAACCCCTAATCCTGATCAATAGAAGCAAAAATTTATAATTTCGATAGAATGAAGTCGTAATTTTTTTCATGTGGCTTCTATGGCTAAAATATTGGACACACAAACAAACAGCAACTACTCACAGAAAGCCAACAAAAAGTTCTCAAAGGTCAAGAAAGGAGACCCTCTTACAATTATTCGTTCACATACCACAGAATCAATATTTGAAACCTACAGAAGCCATTGAATCCATATTTGAAATTTTAGTTGATATTTAAGAAGTATGAGTTAGTAAATATCAAATAAAATTGGAACTTTTCTGATATGAATCGTAAAACGACGGAATTGACTGATCACTATAGCAATACAGAAGGAATGAAAGTAGTAATAAAACGGCGAACACTCGACCGGCGCGCCCCCCCTCTGGAACGACAGAGTGTCGTGATCGGCCGCCGTGGTGCTTCGAGTCTGACTCCCCCCCCTCTGGAACGACAGAGTGTCGTGATCGGCCGCCGTGGTGCTTCGAGTCTGACTCCCCCCCCTCTGGAACGACAGAGTGTCGTGGTGGACTTGGGCGACCGCCAGGATTTGTCTTGAGGCTATAGTGTGTGATGTTTTTCGTGCAATCTGCTGAATGTTGGGTTGTAAAATGGGCTGTTTCGAGTGGAAGGAGTGCTCGGATGTGAAAACGGAGGCCAGATTCGGATTCAGCGTGAAATTCTGCATCGGTATGGTGAGTTTGAA
The DNA here is from genome assembly GCA_907163375.1 of Prostheceraeus crozeri. Taxonomy (NCBI): domain Eukaryota; kingdom Metazoa; phylum Platyhelminthes; order Polycladida; family Euryleptidae; genus Prostheceraeus; species Prostheceraeus crozeri. The sequence goes on from CAJQUW010004013.1 coordinate 1,121,014, forward strand.
CGCAATCGGAGAAAAAATTTTCGCTGACGTCCCCCCCCTCTGGAGAGCTCGCTTTGATCTTGGCTTCTAGTGGACGGATTTTGTCGTGCCATAGCTCGTTTGAAAGCTAAGAGTGAGACAAATTCACTGAAAGAATCGGCTTGTTCATATCTGTCTTCGTTTAGATGTGAGACGCCATTTAAGATTTTGGGACATTGGCGAAAAACGACAGAGTTACAATTTGGGACGTTTTGGGCTGTAGCTTCAAAACGAAGCATCGGATTGGAAAACGGATTTCAGATTTGGAATCAGCATGAAATTCTCTATCAACATGGTGAGTTTCAAGTCAATCGGCGAGAAAAAATTTTCAACATTTTTCGAAAAACGACAGAGTTAGAATTTGGGACGTTTTGGTCTGTAGCGCCAAAACGAAGCATCGGATGAGAAAACGGAGGCCAGATTCGGATTCAGCGTGAAATTCAGCATCGGTATGGTGAGTTTCAAGTCAATCGGAGAGAAAAAATTTTCGCTGACGTACCCCCCCCTCTGGAGAGCTAGCTTCGATCTTGGCTTCTAGTGGACGGATTTTGTCGTGCAATAGCTCGTTTGAAAGCTAAGAGTGAGACAAATTCAGTTAAAGAATCGGCTTGTTCATATCTGTCTTCGTTAAGATGTGAGACGCCATTTAAGATTTTGGGACATTGGCGAAAAACGACAGAGTTAGAATTTGGGACGTTTTGGGCTGTAGCTTCAAAATGAAGCATCGGAGAGCAAAACGGATTTCAGATTTGGAATCAGCGTCAAATTCTCTATCTGTATGGTGAGTTTCAAGTCAATCGGAGAGAAAAAAGTTTTCATCACAAAATTTTTTCGAAAAAACGAGTTAGAATTTTTGCGATGGGTGCCTGCTGTCGAGCCAAAACGAAGCATCGGATGGGAAAACGGAGACCAGATTCGGATTCAGCGTCAAATTTTACATGGAAATGGTGTATTTCAAGCTCAATCGGACCTCTAGAATCGGCGATAGAAGCGTTTTAAGTGTTTGGATGATGGATATTACGTCATCAGCTGATCGCCACACACTATATAAGTTGGGAACCGAGAGATACTTGTCATTAAGACGAGAGCGATTGTCAAAGGTAGGTCGTCTCTCTGAGCTCCGATGATAGCTTCGGACATTCCAAATTCCGTGTTTCTGTAAGAAACCGACTTAGAAAATTTCATTGCTGATATCAGCTAAGGCGTCAGACTTAGAGGTTAGCCAGGAGATGGCCTTCGTCTCCAGGCCATAAAAGACTCCAAAACTTTAAAGGCTTGTAACTTTGCTTCTACAAGTCCGTTTGACTTGATTCAAAAAAGGTTCGGTCGCTATTGACCTGCCCTAAGTAATAGACTACTTATAAAATGTCATAAGTAGTGCTAAAAAGTTGAAAATTTTAAATTCACTAGTTTTGGAGGTTTTCTGGGGTTTTCGACCCTGCTGAAGTCAATGAAAGCATTTTTAATGATGTCTGAGCCAGTCTTCTCATGGTATAAGCGGCTTTTCACTGAAAGCGAGCAAGACACGGAGAGTTTTGCTGTAATATTCCACTGACAGGGTGTTCCTTCGGGACGGCGGACGATGCCGTAGTGATAAGTGTGGCAAGGGAGTGTGTCATAGTTTAGACCGTAACCGCTGGGACAACTCATGTCTCATGTTGGGCATTTGACACAGTTATCAACGTAGCACTTTGAACGCCAATCGGTTGAGTCTTAGCTATCTTGTCATGGGTGGCCTCTAAACATCTCCATTGCAAAACGCTGGTGAATCAAGCTCTCTACGGCTTGCTATCAAGCTGATCAAAGTCTGTCCACCTCTTACCAACTCTACAGGTTTTCATGTCTGAGCCAGTCTTCTCATGGTATAAGCGGCTTTTCACTGAAAGCGAGCAAGACACGGAGAGTTTTGCTGTAATATTCCACTGACAGGGTGTTCCTTCGGGACGGCGGACGATGCCGTAGTGATAGTGTGGCAAGGGGGTGTGTCATAGTTTAGACCGTAACCGCTGGGACAACTCATGTCTCATGTTGGGCATTTGACACAGTTCTCAACGTAGCACTTTGAACGCCAATCGGTTGAGTCTTAGCTATCTTGTCATGGGTGGCCTCTAAACATCTCCATTGCAAAACGCTGGTGAATCAAGCTCTCTACGGCTTGCTATCAAGCTGATCAAAGCAATAACTTGGGATGTTTCCTCAAGGTTTTCAAGTATGCTGAGTTCAAATCTGCTATCAGATTTCAAATTTAACTAAGTCTAAGGCAGCTTTGAGGGATTAGATCCCAGCTACTGTTCACTACCTTTGACTCGGCGTTGCTGTTACCACTTCGGGGCAGTGACAATGATGTCTTAAGCTGTAAATAGCGGGTATCGGGAAAGATCTCTCACTTCCCTAGTGATCAGTACAAGGCCTTCGGGCTGTCGACGGGATCGAGTGCCACTCACTACACTCAAATCTATCATTCCTCACTAAGTGTAATGCTTTAGGCTGTATACTACATGATTCCAAACTTATACAAATTTCATTATCTTACAGTTAACGAGAAATCTCAATCATGCAGACGCCGAACACTCAAGCCAGCTCTCCTCGTGGACCGCAGTTAAGACCGCGAAATTTATTTCATGAATTTGTTAGACTAGAGGACCAAGACAGAGTCCACAACAATCTTGCTCGGATTGACAATGCGATGACAGCAAGTGTTACCAATCCAATGGAATGGCGCTACATTCCACCCTCCACTCACATACCAACTAGCGTGGAATTCGACACTGCTACCATGGAGAGAACCAAAGACTCTCTCAGCAGAATCGGTAGGCTGTAAGATGACTGATGACGACCCCCGAGAACGAACCACCGGCCCTGATAAGGGCCACCATGGGGCAAGATTTGATAGAACCTCCTCGCGGTTTGCCCTGGCCAGTCTTCAGACTGGCGAATACTATCTATCATTAAGTTGAATCTGCTATCAGTCAACTTGAACGCTGCATTGTATTAGAGGGGTATATAAATCACTGCCTCTCATTTCATTTCATTTTAATCATACAGACGCCGAACACTCAAGCCAGCTCTCCTCGCGGACCGCAGTTAAGACCGCGAAATTTATTTCATGAATTTGCTAGACTAGAGGAGCAAGACAGAGTCCACAACAATCTTGCTCGGACTGGCAATGCGATGACAGCAAGTGTTACCAATCCAATGGAATGGCGCTACATTCCACCCTCCACTCACATGCCAACTAGCATGGAAGTCGACACTGCTACCATGGAGAGAGTCAAAGACTCTCTCAGCAGAATCGGTAGGCTGTAAGATGACTGATGACAACCCCCGAGAACGAACCACCGGCCCTGATAAGGGCCACCATGGGGCAAGATTTGATAGAACCTCCTCGCGGTTTGCCCTGGGCAGTCTTCAGACTGGCGAATACTATCATTAAGTTGAATCTGCTATCAGTCAACTTGAACGTTGCAAATGAAGTTCGGTGTAATACTTCCTTTCGACGGGCGTTCCTGTAAAGGGCGGCGGTGAAACCCGTAGCTATGTATACCGCAAGGGGCATTCGGCAATGGTCAATCTTGTTAAACCTCTCTGCGTCATGTTTGCAAGTGATTGCCTCTGTCTCAACGTAGTATGCATTCGCGCCAGGGCGACATTTAGCCAACTGTCGAAGGTTGCCTTATAAACTTTCCATTGCATACGTTATGAGAACCATGAGTTCTACCTGTCTCTATCAATGAGACGAATTGATGAATGGAATGAAATGGGAGGACACTCACGCGCCACACGCAACATAACACACTTCTCTCTTTCGTAGTCTAACAAGCTCTTTACACATGAATCGCAGTCGATTGCTATCCCTGTATCAGAAGTGTAAGCTATCTTAATTTATTTGACACTATTTTATCTACCATCATCTACCATTATCACCCATATGAAATGTTATAAGATTTACAAGTTAGACTAAGCGTTCTACTATTTGTAAATGAAAGATATAGTTTCGACAGTTTACAGATTAAAAATAAAGTTTCAACAGTGTGTACGTTAGAAATAAAGTTTTATCTGTTTGTATGTTAAAAGAAAGTTTCATCAGTTTACAAGTTAAGAATAAAGTTTCAATAGTGTGTACGTTAGAAATAAAGTTTTAGCTGTTTGCAAGTTAAAAATAAAGTTTCAAGAGTGTGTACGTTAGAAATAAAGTTTTAGCTGTTTGTATATCAAAATAAAGTTTCAAGAGTTTACAAGTTAGAAATAAAGTTTCAATAGTATATACGTTAGAAATAAAGTTTTAGCTGTTTGTATATCAAAATAAAGTTTCAAGAGTTTACAAGTTAGAAATAAAGTTTAAATAGTGTATGCGTTAGAAATAAAGTTTTAGCTGTTTGTATATCAAAATAAAGTTTCAAGAGTTTGCAAGTTAGAAATAAAGTTTCAATAGTGTATATGTTAGAAATAAAGGTGTAACTTTTTTTAAAAATAAGATCGCAAGATTTACTAGTTTACAAGTTAGACTAAGTGTAAATTAAAAATAAAATTATATCTGTTCACGAGTTAAAGCGTTGATGCAACGATGAACAATTAATAAGCTGAAAAGTTTTAGATTCACTTTAACATTACCATATGTTTACAGATAGAAATGTATCACAGCAAAGCTACTTCATGAGTTAGTTTGCCAGGAGTGTATCATCTCAAACTTTTACTCCGACTGTGGAACATTGATTTCCATGATGAAGATTTAAACAGTTAGATTCGATGACAAACAAGATTTACTAGTTTACAAGTTGGACAAAGCGTTCTACTATTTGTAAATGAAAGATATCATTTCAACAGTTTACCAGTTAGAAATAAAGTTTCAACAGTCTACAAGTTAAAAATAAAGTTTCAACAGTCTACCAGTTAAAAATAAAGTTTCAACAGTCTACAAATTAAAAGTCAGAAATGAAATAAAGTTTCAATAATGTGTACGTTTGAAACAAAGTTTCAACCGTTAACAAGTTAAAAAATAAAGTTTCAATAGTTAACACGTTAAAAATAAAGTTTCAATAGTCTGTATGTTAAGAATAAAGTTCTATCTGTTTGTATGTTAGAAATAAAATGAAGTTTCACCAGTTGGCAAGTTAAGAATAAAGTTTTATCTGTTTGTATGTTAGAAATAAAACGAAATTCCAACCGTTTACAAGTTAAAAATAAAGTTTCAATAGTTTACACGTTAAAACTAATGTTTCAATAGTGTGTATGTTAAGAATAAAGTTCTATCTGTTTATATGTTAGAAATAGAATGAAGTTTCACCAGTTTACAAGTTAAGAATAAAGTTCTATCTGTTTGTATGTTAGAAATAAAACAAAGTTTCAACCGTTTACAAGTTAAAAATAAAGTTTCAATAGTTTGCAAGTTAAAATAATGTTTCAATAGTGCGTATGTTAAGAATAAAGTTAAATCTATTTGTATGTTAGAAATAGAATGTAGGTTCACCAGTTTACAAGTTAAGAATAAAGTTTTATCTGCTTGTATGTCAGAAATGAAATAAAGTTTCACCAGTTTAAAAGTTAAAAATAAAGTTTCAACCGTTTACAAGTTAAAAATAAACTTTCAACCATTTACAAGTTAAAATTAAAGTTTCAATAGTTTACAAGTTGAGAATAAAGTTTCAATAGTGTGTATGTTAAGAATATAGTTTTATCTGTTTGTATGTTAGAAATAAAATGAAGTTTCACCAGTTGGCAAGTTAAGAATAAAGTTTTATCTGTTTGTATGTTAGAATTAAAACAAAGTTTCAACCGTTTACAAGTTAAAAATAAAGTTTCAATAGTTTACAAGTTAAGAATATAGTTCTATTTGTTTGTATGTTAGAAATAAAATGAAGTTTCATCAGTTTACAAGTTAAGAATAAAGTTTTATCTGTCTGTATGTTAGAAATAAAACAAAGTTTCAACCGTTAACAAGTTAGAAATAAAGTTTCAATAGTTTACACGTTAAAACTAATGTTTCAATAGTGCGTATGTTAAGAATAAAGTTTTGTCTGCTTGTATGTTAGAAATAAAATGAAGTTTCACCAGTTTACAAATTAAAAATAAAATTTCAATAGTGTGTACGTTAGAAATAAAGTTTCAACCATTTACAAGTTAAAAATAAAGTTTCAACAGTGTCTACGTTAGAAATAAAGTTTTATCTGTTTGTAAAGTACGATCGTAGGATTTACTAGTTTGCAAGTTAAACTCAGCATTCTACTAGTTGAAAATGAAAATATCGTTTCAACAGTTTACAGATCAAAATAAAGTTTCAATAGTGTGTACGTTAGAAATAAAGTTATGACTGTTTGTGTGTGTTTGTTAGAAATAAAATAAAGTTTCAACCGTTTACAAGTTAAAAATAAAGTTTCACCAGTTTACAAGTTAAGAATAAAGTTCTATCTGTTTATATGTTAGAAATAAAACAAAGTTTCATCAGTTTACAAGTTAAGAATAAAGTTTTATCTGTTTGTATGTTAGAAATAAAACAAAGTTTCAACCGTTAACAAGTTAAAAATAAAGTTTCAATAGTTTGCAAGTTAAAATTAATGTTTCAATAGTGCGTATGTTAAGAATAAAGTTTTATCTGTTTGTATGTTAGAAATAGAATGAAGTTTCACCAGTTTACAAGTTAAGAATAAAGTTCTATCAGCTTGTATGTTAGAAATGAAATAAAGTTTCACCAGTTTAAAAGTTAAAAATAAAGTTTCAACAGTGTCTACGTTAGAAATAAAGTTTTATCTGCTTGTAAAGTACGATCGTAGGATTTACTAGTTTGCAAGTTAGACTCAGCATTCTACTAGTTGTAAATGAAAAATATCGTTTCAACAGTTTACACATTAAAATAAAGTTTCAATAGTGTGTCCGTTAGAAATAAAGTTATGACTGTTTGTGTGTGTGTGTGTTAGAAATAAAATAAAGTTATAACCGTTTACAAGTTAAAAATAAAGTTTCAGCAGTGTGTTCGTTGGAAATAAAGTTTTATCTGTTTATATGTTAGAAACAAAACAAAGTTTCAACAGTTTACAAGCTGAAAAATAAAGTTTCAACAGTGTGTACGTTAGAGATAAAGTTTTATATGTTTGTAAGTTAGAAATAAAGTTTTAACTGCTTGTATATTGGAAATAGAGGTGTATAACAGTTTATATGCTAGAAAGAAATGTATAACTGTTGTAAGACAAGATCGTAAGATTTACTACTTTGCAAGTTAGACTCAGCGTTCTTCTAGTTGTAAATGAAAAATATCGTTTCAACAGTTTACAGATTAAAATAAAGTTTCAATAGTGTGTATGATTGAAATAAAGTCTAAGCGCTTTGTGCGTTAGAAATAAAGTTTCAGCCGTTTACAAGTTCAAAATAAAGTTTCAACAGTGTGTACGTTAGAAATAAAGTTTTAGCTGTTTATATGTTAGAAACAAAATAAAGTTTCAACAGTTTACAAGTTGAAAATAAAGTTTCAACAGTGTGTACGTTAGAAATAAATGAAAGTGAGAACTTCATCGTATGAGTATTCGAAGCATGTCTTGTAAATCAAATGTGTGTCGTACTGAGATGATAGAATCAAGCTCGAGAAGTTCTCACTTTCATTTATTTCTAACGTACACACTGTTGAAACTTTACTTTCAACTTGTAAACTGGTGAAACTTTATTTCTAACGTACACACTTTTGAAATTTTATTTTTAATTTGTAAACTGGTGAAACTTCATTTTATTTCTAACATACAAGCAGATAAAACTTTATTCTTAACTTGTAAACTGGTGAACCTTCATTTTAGTTCTAACATACAAACAGATAAAACTTTATTCTCAACATACGCACTATTGAAACATTAGTTTTAACGTGTAAACTATTGAAACTTTATTTTTAACTTGTAAACGGTTGAAACTTTGTTTTATTTCTAACATACAAACAGATAGAACTTTATTCTTAACTTGTAAACTGGTGAAACTTCATTCTATTTCTAACATATAAACAGATAGAACTTTATTCTTAACATACACACTATTGAAACATTAGTTTTAACGTGTAAACTATTGAAACTTTATTTTTAACTTGTAAACGGTTGGAATTTTGTTTTATTTCTAACATACAAACAGATAAAACTTTATTCTTAACTTGCCAACTGGTCAAACTTCATTTTATTTCTAACATACAAACAGATGAAACTTTATTCTCAACATACGCACTATTGAAACATTAGTTTTAACGTGTAAACTATTGAAACTTTATTTTTAACTTGTAAACGGTTGAAACTTTGTTTTTTTTCTAACATACAAACAGATAAAACTTTATTCTTAACTTGCCAACTGGTGAAACTTCATTTTATTTCTAACATATAAACAGATAGAACTTTATTCTTAACATACACACTATTGAAACTTTATTCTTAACTTGTAAACTATTGAAACTTTATTTTTAACTTGTAAACGGTTGAAACTTTGTTTCTAGCGTGCACATTATTGAAACTTTAATTTTAACTTTTAAAATGGTGAAAATTTATTTAATTTCTGACATACAAGTAGATAAACCTTTATTCTTAACTTGTAAACTGGTGAACCTTCATTTTTATTTCTAACATATAAACAGATAGAAATTTATTCTTAACATACACACTATTGAAACTTTATTCTTAACTTGTTAACGGTTAAAACTTTATTAATAACTTACACACTATTGAAACTTTATTTTTAACTTTTAAACTGGTGAAACTTTATTTCATTTCTGACATACAAGCAGATAAAACTTTATTCTTAACTTGTAAACTGGTGAACCTTCATTCTATTTCTAACATACAAACAGATGAAACTTTATTCTCAACATACGCACTATTGAAACATTAGTTTTAACTTGCAAACTATTGAAACTTTATTCTTACCTTGTAAACGGTTGAAACTTTGTTTTATGTCTGACATACAAACAGATAGAACTTTATTCTTAACTTGTAAACTGGTGAAACTTCATTCTATTTCTAACATATAAACAGATAGAACTTTATTCTTAACATACACACTATTGAAACATTAGTTTTAACGTGTAAACTATTGAAACTTTATTTTTAACTTGTAAACGGTTGGAATTTTGTTTTATTTCTAACATACAAACAGATAAAACTTTATTCTTAACTTGCCAACTGGTCAAACTTCATTTTATTTCTAACATACAAACAGATGAAACTTTATTCTCAACATACGCACTATTGAAACATTAGTTTTAACGTGTAAACTATTGAAACTTTATTTTTAACTTGTAAACGGTTGAAACTTTGTTTTTTTCTAACATACAAACAGATAAAACTTTATTCTTAACTTGCCAACTGGTGAAACTTCATTTTATTTCTAACATATAAACAGATAGAACTTTATTCTTAACATACACACTATTGAAACTTTATTCTTAACTTGTAAACTATTGAAACTTTATTTTTAACTTGTAAACGGTTGAAACTTTGTTTCTAGCGTGCACATTATTGAAACTTTAATTTTAACTTTTAAACTGGTGAAAATTTATTTAATTTCTGACATACAAGTAGATAAACCTTTATTCTTAACTTGTAAACTGGTGAACCTTCATTTTTATTTCTAACATATAAACAGATAGAAATTTATTCTTAACATACACACTATTGAAACTTTATTCTTAACTTGTTAACGGTTAAAACTTTATTAATAACTTACACACTATTGAAACTTTATTTTTAACTTTTAAACTGGTGAAACTTTATTTCATTTCTGACATACAAGCAGATAAAACTTTATTCTTAACTTGTAAACTGGTGAACCTTCATTCTATTTCTAACATACAAACAGATGAAACTTTATTCTCAACATACGCACTATTGAAACATTAGTTTTAACTTGCAAACTATTGAAACTTTATTCTTACCTTGTAAACGGTTGAAACTTTGTTTTATTTCTGACATACAAACAGATAGAACTTTATTCTTAACTTGTAAACTAGTGAAACTTCATTCTATTTCTAACATATAAACAGAAGAACTTTATTCTTAACATACAGACTATTGAAACTTTATTTTTAACGTGTAAACTATTGAAACTTTATTTTTAACTTGTAAACGGTTGGAATTTTGCTTATTTCTAACATACAAACAGATAAAACTTTATTCTTAACTTGCCAACTGGTGAAACTTCATTTTATTTCTAACATACAAACAGATAGAACTTTATTCTTAACATACAGACTATTGAAACTTTATTTTTAACGTGTTAACTATTGAAACTTTATTTTTTAACTTGTTAACGGTTGAAACTTTGTTTCAAACGTACACATTATTGAAACTTTATTTCATCTCTGACTTTTAATTTGTAGACTGTTGAAACTTTATTTTTAACTGGTAGACTGTTGAAACTTTATTTTTAACTTGTAGACTGTTGAAACTTTATTTCTAACTGGTAAACTGTTGAAATGATATCTTTCATTTACAAATAGTAGAACGCTTTGTCCAACTTGTAAACTAGTAAATCTTGTTTGTCATCGAATCTAACTGTTTAAATCTTCATCATGGAAATCAATGTTCAACAGTCGGAGTAAAAGTTTGAGATGATACACTCCTGGCAAACTAACTCATGAAGTAGCTTTGCTGTGATACATTTCTATCTGTAAACATATGGTAATGTTAAAGTGAATCTAAAACTTTTCAGCTTATTAATTGTTCATCGTTGCATCAATGCTTTAACTCGTGAACAGATATAATTTTATTCTTAATTTACACTTAGTCTAACTTGTAAACTAGTAAATCTTGCGATCTTATTTTTAAAAAAAGTTACACCTTTATTTCTAACATATACACTATTGAAACTTTATTTCTAACTTGCAAACTCTTGAAACTTTATTTTGATATACAAACAGCTAAAACTTTATTTCTAACGTATATACTATTGAAAATTTATTTCTAACTTGTAAACTCTTGAAACTTTATTTTGATATACAAACAGCTAAAACTTTATTTCCAACGTACACACTCTTGAAACTTTATTTTTAACTTGCAAACAGCTAAAACTTTATTTCTAACGTACACACTATTGAAACTTTATTCTTAACTTGTTAACTGATGAAACTTTCTTTTAACATACAAACAGATAAAACTTTATTTCTAACGTATATACTATTGAAACTTTATTTCTAACTTGTAAACTCTTGAAACTTTATTTTGATATACAAACAGCTAAAACTTTATTTCTAACGTACACACTCTTGAAACTTTATTTTTAACTTGCAAACAGCTAAAACTTTATTTCTAACGTACACACTATTGAAACTTTATTCTTAACTTGTTAACTGATGAAACTTTCTTTTAACATACAAACAGATAAAACTTTATTTCTAACGTACACACTGTTGAAACTTTATTTTTAATCTGTAAACTGTTGAAACTATATCTTTCATTTACAAATAGTAGAACGCTTAGTCTAACTTGTAAATCTTATAACATTTCATATGGGTGATAATGGTAGATGAAATAGTGTTAAATAAAATTAAGATAGCTTACACTTCTGATACAGGGATAGCAATCGACTGCGATCCATGTGTAAAGAGCTTGTTAGACTACGAAAGAGAGAAGTGTGTTATGTTGCGTGTGGCGCGTGAGTGTCCTCCCATTTCATTCCATTCATCAATTCGTCTCATTGATAGAGACAGGTAGAACTCATGGTTCTCATAACGTATGCAATGGAAAGTTTATAAGGCAACCTTCGACAGTTGGCTAAATGTCGCCCTGGCGCGAATGCATACTACGTTGAGACAGAGGCAATCACTTGCAAACATGACGCAGAGAGGTTTAACAAGATTGACCATTGCCGAATGTCCCTTGCGGTATACATAGCTACGGGTTTCACCGCCGCCCTTTACAGGACCGCCCGTCGAAAGGAAGTATTACACCGAACTTCATTTGCAACGTTCAAGATGACTGATAGCAGATTCAACTTAATGATAGTATTCGCCAGTCTGAAGACTGCCCAGGGCAAACCGCGAGGAGGTTCTATCAAATCTTGCCCCATGGTGGGCCTTATCAGGGCCAGTGGTTCGTTCTCGGGGGTCGTCATCAGTCATCTTACAGCCTACTGATTCTGCTGAGAGAGTCTTTGACTCTCTCCATGGTAGCAGTGTCGACTTTCATGCTAGTTGGCATGTGAGTGGAGGGTGGAATGTAGCGCCATTCCATTGGATTGGTAACACTTGCTGTCATCGCATTGCCAATCCGAGTAAGATTGTTGTGGACTCTGTCTTGCTCCTCTAGTCTAGCAAATTCATGGAATAAATTTTGCAGTCTTAACTGCGGTCCGCGAGGAGAGCTCGTTTGAGTGTTCGGCGTCTGCATGATTGAAATGAAATGAAATGAGAGGCGGTGATTTATATACCCCTCTAATACAATGCAGCGTTCAAGTTGACTGATAGCAGATTCAACTTAGTGATAGTATTCGCCAGTCTAAAGACTGTCATCAGTCTAAAGACTGCCCAGGGCAAATCGCGTGGAGGCTCTATCATGTCTTGCCCCATAGTGGACGATTATACGGTAGTGTGTTGGTAGATTTCAATCACTGAAAAGAGAAGATCAGAATCATTTCATTTGTCTCATCAACGTTTATCATGGGAGCAACCATTGAAGGGACATCTAATGAATTACATTTCACTCTACTCCATATCATAAAGACTAACCTTTGTCGAATGGCTGAAATACTCTGACCTGGCGAGAGAAAGCGTCACGTTGAGTATGAAGTCGAACGCCCAACATAAGCAACGGCTCAGAGGTTTCGGTCTAATAAACGACGAACAACCCGTGCAACACAATCCCTCTACGGCAGTACCCGCCGTCCCGAAGGAACGCTCGAGCAAAGGAGGTATTACAGCGATGATGTGCTTTATGAGCAGAAGTGAATCACTTGATAGCAAGAGACTATTCAACTAGATAGCAAGTCAAAACAATCTGATAGCAGGACAAATGTATAGTCAGTAGATGTAAAGGCGATTGAAGCAAGTGAACTGTTTTTGTGATCTGTGTGAAGTCAGACTCTGGGACGATATTAACGATGAAGACCTTTTGAAATACATGCCATAATAAATTTTTTCACCGCCGCCCTTTACAGGAACGTCCGTCGAAAGGAAGTATTACACCGAACTTCATTTGCAACGTTCAAGTTGACTGATAGCAGATTCAACTTAATGATAGTATTCGCCAGTCTGAAGACTGGCCAGGGCAAACCGCGAGGAGGTTCTATCAAATCTTGCCCCATGGTGGCCCTTATCAGGGCCGGTGGTTCGTTCTCGGGGGTCGTCATCAGTCATCTTACAGCCTACCGATTCTGCTAAGAGAGTCTTTGGTTCTCTCCATGGTAGCAGTGTCGAATTCCACGCTAGTTGGTATGTGAGTGGAGGGTGGAATGTAGCGCCATTCCATTGGATTGGTAACACTTGCTGTCATCGGATTGCCAATCCGAGCAAGATTGTTGTGGACTCTGTCTTGCTCCTCTAGTCTAACAAATTCATGAAATAAATTTCGCGGTCTTAACTGCGGTCCACGAGGAGAGCTGGTTTGAGTGTTCGGCGTCTGCATGATTGAGATTTCTCGTTAACTGTAAGATAATGAAATTTGTATAAGTTTGGAATCATGTAGTATACAGCCTAAAGCATTACACTTAGTGAGGAATGATAGATTTGAGTGTAGTGAGTGGCACTCGATCCCGTCGACAGCCCGAAGGCCTTGTACTGATCACTAGGGAAGTGAGAGATCTTCCCCGATACCCTCTATTTACAGCTTAAGACATCATTGTCACTGCCCCGAAGTGGTAACAGCAACGTCGAGTCAAAGGTAGTGAACAGTAGCTGGGATTTAACCCCTCAAAGCTGCCTTAGACTTAGTTAAATTTGAAATCTGATAGCAGATTTGAACTCAGCATACTTGAAAACCTTGAGGAAACATCCCAAGTTATTGCTTTGATCAGCTTGATAGCAAGCCGTAGAGAGCTTGATTCATCAGCGTTTTGCAATGGAGATGTTTAGAGGCCACCCATGACAAGATAGCTAAGACTCAACCGATTGGCGTTCAAAGTGCTACGTTGAGAACTGTGTCAAATGCCCAACATGAGACATGAGTTGTCCCAGCGGTTACGGTCTAAACTATGACACACTCCCTTGCCACACTTATCACTACGGCATCGTCCGCCGTCCCGAAGGAACACCCTGTCAGTGGAATATTACAGCAAAACTCTCCGTGTCTTGCTCGCTTTCAGTGAAAAGCCGCTTATACCATGAGAAGACTGGCTCAGACATGAAAACCTGTAGAGTTGGTAAGAGGTGGACAGACTTTGATCAGCTTGATAGCAAGCCGTAGAGAGCTTGATTCACCAGCGTTTTGCAATGGAGATGTTTAGAGGCCACCCATGACAAGATAGCTAAGACTCAACCGATTGGCGTTCAAAGTGCTACGTTGAGAACTGTGTCAAATGCCCAACATGAGACATGAGTTGTCCCAGCGGTTACGGTCTAAACTATGACACACTCCCTTGCCACACTATCACTACGGCATCGTCCGCCGTCCCGAAGGAACACCCTGTCAGTGGAATATTACAGCAAAACTCTCCGTGTCTTGCTCGCTTTCAGTGAAAAGCCGCTTATACCATGAGAAGACTGGCTCAGACATGAAAACCTGTAGAGTTGGTAAGAGGTGGACAGACTTTGATCAGCTTGATAGCAAGCCGTAGAGAGCTTGATTCACCAGCGTTTTGCAATGGAGATGTTTAGAGGCCACCCATGACAAGATAGCTAAGACTCAACCGATTGGCGTTCAAAGTGCTACGTTGATAACTGTGTCAAATGCCCAACATGAGACATGAGTTGTCCCAGCGGTTACGGTCTAAACTATGACACACTCCCTTGCCGCACTTATCACTACGGCATCGTCCGCCGTCCCGAAGGAACACCCTGTCAGTGGAATATTACAGCAAAACTCTCCGTGTCTTGCTCGCTTTCAGTGAAAAGCCGCTTATACCATGAGAAGACTGGCTCAGACATCATTAAAAATGCTTTCATTGACTTCAGCAGGGTCGAAAACCCCAGAAAACCTCCAAAACTAGTGAATTTAAATTTTTCAACTTTTTAGCACTACTTATGACATTTTATAAGTAGTCTATTACTTAGGGCAGGTCAATAGCGACCGAACCTTTTTTGAATCAAGTCAAACGGACTTGTAGAAGCAAAGTTACAAGCCTTTAAAGTTTTGGAGTCTTTTATGGCCTGGAGACGAAGGCCATCTCCTGGCTAACCTCTAAGTCTGACGCCTTAGCTGATATCAGCAATGAAATTTTCTAAGTCGGTTTCTTACAGCAACACGGAATTTGGAATGTCCGAAGCTATCATCGGAGCTCAGAGAGACGACCTACCTTTGACAATCGCTCTCGTCTTAATGACAAGTATCTCTCGGTTCCCAACTTATATAGTGTGTGGCGATCAGCTGATGACGTAATATCCATCATCCAAACACTTAAAACGCTTCTATCGCCGATTCTAGAGGTCCGATTGAGCTTGAAATACACCATTTCCATGTAGAATTTGACGCTGAATCCGAATCTGGCCTCCGATTTTCCCATCCGATGCTTCGTTTTGGCTCTACAGTAGGCAGCCATCGCAAAAATTCTAACTCGTTTTTCGAAAAAATTTTGTGATGAAAACTTTTTTCTCTCCGATTGACTTGAAACTCACCATGTTGATAGAGAATTTCATGCTGATTCCAAATCTGAAATCCGTTTTCCAATCCGATGCTTCGTTTTGAAGCTACAGCCCAAAACGTCCCAAATTCTAACTTTCGTTTTTTCGACAATGTCCCAAAATCTTAAATGGCGTCTCACATCTAAACGAAGACAGATATGAACAAGCCGTTTATTTCACTGAATTTGTCTCACTCTTAGCTTTCAAACGAGCTATTGCACGACAAAATCCGTCCACTAGAAGCCAAGATCAAAGTTAGCTCTCCAGAGGGGGGGACGTCAGCGAAAATTTTTTCTCCGATTGCGTTCAAACTCACCATACCGATGCAGAATTTCACGCTGAATCCGAATCTGGCCTCCGTTTTCTCATCCGATGCTTCGTTTGGGCGCTACACACCAAAACGTCCCAAATTCTAACTCTGTCGTTTTTCGAAAAATGTTGAAAATTTTTTCTCGCCGATTGACTTGAGAAACTCACCATACCGATGCAGAATTTCATGCTGAATCCGAATCTGGCCTCCGTTTTCACATCCGAGCACTCCTTCCACTCGAAACAGCCCATTTTACAACCCAACATTCAGCAGATTGCGCGAAAAACATCACACACTATAGCCTCAAGACAAATCCTGGCGGTCGCCCAAGTCCACCACGACACTCTGTCGTTCCAGAGGGGGGGAGTCAGACTCGAAGCACCACGGCGGCCGACCACGACACTCTGTCGTTCCAGAGGGGGGGGCGCCGGTCGAGTGTTCGCCGTTTTATTACTACTAATGAAAGTATCTTGCAGATCCTCCGTGTCATGAGTCTTGGAGGGGTGATGCTTGTTGAATTGGCAATTCGAAGGTTGCTCAACCTCAACCTTGTTAGTAAGAGTATTTTCTTAAGCGTGATCATATCACAAGCTACCTGCCACTGGTAGAGCAAAACATCATAATCAAAGACAATGATCACAATTAACTTTAAAGATGTAAATGGGTCCACAGTACTATTCAAATTCAAGTAATGAAACACAAATTTAGCGAATCCTAAAGTCATACCGATTAAAATGGAATTAAAAACTTGAAATTTCAGCCAAGAAGCACAATGAGATCTCAAGTTTTTCATGCGGACTTGCATTATAATGCAAGTAGCGTGAATAAGGAGCAGGTTGTGTTCCGTTCTGAGGCGAGCGGTCCTACACAATTGAGAGCTTTCATGTGGTGGAGATGCCTAAAGGATGTTATGGTGGAGGTGGTTGGGACGTGTACGTGATGTTCTCAGATGATTTAATCTTCGAAGGAAAGGAAGCGGGGCATAGTGCTAATAAGTATGGCAATCGTGTCTCAAGCTATCAAGACTAGGTAAAAGAGTGATGATGACGTATGTTTTTTCAACATGGCATTCTCCGTCCAACGTGTAATGCAATCGATGAAGGAAGTGATCCAATTATTGGATATTGCATTGGAATCAAACGATGCGTCCAGTATGTCTGTCAGTCCGTCAGTGTACCGAGCTGCATGTAACGTATTGAGCCGTCGTGGGAGGACCAACTTCTTTGACTACACAGTGTACCAAGCTCTACCAGCGTACCCATCAGACTGTATAAAAGTGACCTCATCGCCCTCCTCATCATCAACATCAACGTGCAATGTCTTACCGAAGGAAACGCGCTTGGCGTGATATGATTCAGTCTCGGTTCGAGATGTGGTTAGATCAAGATGATCATAAAACTGTACATGTGACTTTATGCGGTTCAGATGTGCGTGTGGAGGGCGAGTGCCGTCAAGCCAGATTGTTTTTGGAAGAGTTTGCAGGTGTGATAATCATCCACCTAGAAGATCACGGTCGTGTGTTAGCCTCGAACCCACTTGATCCGTTCAATAGTGGAGTCACTCCGATGCATAGTTTTCAAGAATGGAAAGTGCGTGACATTTTCGGCGCCTCAGCTCCCCGTCTTCGTGCAATTTCCTCGACATTGCGTCCATATGCTGACATGGAGACGGTCGTGACTAGAGATTCAATGAAGTTGTCTAATGTCGACCGAGGTGTCATGCCCGGAGATGTAGGCGTCAAATGACGATGACGATCCAGGAGTGCGTCATCCCTACCATCGGAATGAACCGTTCAGTTCAAGCGTGGATGAGTTTTTGGAGGCTGTGAAGCAGCAGTATATGATATTCGACCATCGATGGATATCTAAGGAGATGAGAAGTCAATGGCACCGCGAATGGTTATTGGTGATGAGTGATATTTTTCGTGACATTCTTCAAGCATGCTATCACCCACACCGTGTCTTGGTTGAATGCCAAATGGATAGATTCATGGAGCCCCACCCCGATGCGACATTCCGTAACCGCTTTGAACATCACATGAGCATTAATCTGTATCAGAATGCGTGCCTGGAGCATCATCAAATGCAGTGCTACGGAGATGAAAATGTATTCTTCAACCGTACATTATTGCGTGTGATGCCCAACTACCTGCGTCACAGTCAAAGAAAGCGAATGGAAGTGGATTGCCGACATTTCGCTGGTCAGGCGGTCATTGCATTGGGGCACCAGCTTCTTATTCGTCCCCCACAAGGCATTCACTGGGCATGCCCAACGATTCCGTCATCATCACCGCCCTCATCATCATCAACTGAGGAAGAGGAAGAGCGATAAGAGGAGCAGCAGCAACGGCAGGACGAGCCCTCAACATCAGCTCATGACTTTCTACGCGAGCTTGAAGCATCGCTGTTTCCTTCACAAGAATAAACATGCATCATCATCATCATTGATTATTTTTTGGTCAACTTGGTCCACTCGGTCCACTGGGGTGCTCTGTATATAAGGAGAGGGAGGGAGGTGTGATAGTTAATGGATGGGTGTTGTTCAATGCCTTCCTTTTCCAACACAGAAGAGACGGAATGATTATAAAATTCACGTCCCTGATTTGTCTGCAAACGTGCAGGGGAAGGGATTGTGTCAAACACTTGATCCAAAATCTTGGCCACCTCTGAAGCTTCTTTCGTCTTCAATGGAAATGCCCATGCTTTGCGTGAAAAAATATCCATCAACATGAGAATATACTTGAAGCCTCGGTTAAAGGTTGCATACTTTTGATAGTCGACAACGTCCGCTTGAAATTGCATTTGTGGACCACTCATCCGGTAGGGATGAAGTGGATTTATATGGGTCCTCTTCGGACGATGAAGCGTATACGTCGGCTGACTTTGTAGCCATGCCTGAATGTGGTTGCGAGGAACATGTGAAGCAGCGACTAAAACATCGACGGATCCGTACCCAGCAGGATGACTGGCATCGTAATAAATTTGTCGAAGTCGGTCCTCTTCCACTTTGGACGCCATCAGTTCCATCCATCTTCTTCATCTCTCTACTTATATGACTCACATTATCGTGAACACTACAATTGACATTCATGAGAAATACTCCACCACCACTTTCTTCACTCAAACAGGGGTACAGCCGATCCATCCATACCGAATATGAGACAGCCATTAGGAATGAGCATAAGGTCCAAATGTATTGTAATGCCTCATACCTGGTGGTGATTTTGAAACTTTAGAACGGGTAGTACTGGGTGATTTCGGTCGTGGATAAGATCGTGTTCGGACACTGGGTCGTCCTCTTTTCACTGGAGGAGAGGATGGAGGAGGCGTCGATGGTTGAAAGGATGTGGATTGTAAGGAGGAGGAGCTTGAAATCCAAATAGGCGACGACGTAACTGATCAAATATATGCAATTTCGCATTGTAGGCAGCAATATCTTGAGGGGTAGGACGTCGCCGCAGAATATCACGTGCTACATCTTCAGTATACGCTGCAGTTGGATTCGTCATTCTTTGAATGGTATCCTGTTCCTTCATGTAACGTAAAACGTCCGACCCACCACCACTTTGAGTTGAATCATCCTTCTTCAACGCCCTGAGGGAATTATACTCTGATTGAGGAATGACAGCCATGTCACTGAAATCCATTTTATGTCCATTCGACTGCTTTCTTAACTTGAAGACAATCATGGATGACTTAAAAATCTGTGTCCGAAGTCGGTATTCAGCTGGACATGACGCTGTAAAATCGACAAACAGGTAGGCATAGTTCCCATAATGTCGCACCAATGTAGATACGAGATTATGGACAGTTTGAATATTGCCTTTGGGAAGCATTTTTGAAACAAAGTGACTGATTTGTTGCTGAATCCATGGATTATTGAACATCACCATATAGTGGACATTCCCATTTCGTATCCACTGCTCCTTATCTCCATACAGATATTGTGTAATTTGAATTGCAAAAAATCCTCTACAATGTGACCCACGGAAAAAAAGTCCCGTCACGTTTTCATCTTTGGAACTGTCTTGTTGCAAATCGTCCAGTGCCACCAAATTATTCTGCCCAATTTGCTGAAAAAATTGTCTGAGGAAGGTAAGCCTTGTTTCAGCATAATATCCAATTCCTTCAACGGTGTATGAAACGGACTTTCAATTCCATAAAACCACTATGCTTTTTGAATGGGGTGTTTAAATAGACCCTCACGATTCTGAATCAAGTTCATGACGAAGGTCGACTTCCCCGATTTACTAGATCCACTCACAAACATGGAGGAATCATTCTCTATACGGAAAACCATGTTTAGAAAAAATAAAAACAAGGCACGCATTCCATACAGTCATTTATTTTAAAAGGTTACGTAGAAACACACATGAAGTTAAACATAATCAGGAATGAATACAAGTTCTATGTCAAACAAAGACCAAAGCACAGTTCCATCATCATCCTTGAATTTGGGGGGGGGTTGATTGACTCAATTCCTTAATGTGAAGCAGACGTTCGCGATGTGGTCCTTTTGTATCTTTCCATAGACGATCCACATCCGTTTCCCATCCCATTGTTTTCAATTCTGCCAATTTTACGAGACATGAAAGAAGCATGGCTTCGTACAAGGGAATAAAGCAATAATCAAATTGACCCACAGAGTCACTTGATGTCATATTCGCCAATTTCCCCGACACATCACGCAAAACACTCATGACACGAGATTTGCTCTTGGTATGACATACACTTTCAGCATTTGTAATGAGAGGAAGCAATGTCTTCAATGCATCACTAAAATGCTCATTTTGGTAGCAATTCTGTTCCAAATGTAAGAAGAGAGGGCGAATACAATCTTCCACCACAGATAATTTCACATAAGTGGTCAATTTTTGCATCAAAGCAATATCGTCCACTCCATCCATGTCGTCAAAGACATATTCAGAGGCATTTAATTCATTGCGTTTCACAACTTTACATGCCTTTTGTGGCTCCATGACTTGAACCATACCTCGAATAACAAAGTAGTGTTTAATCATGTCCAGAGGACTTCCAACATCCTGTGCTGATGATCGACTCAAATTCTTGTCTTTATGTTCCGCTATCCATTCCTTAAACTGATTCATGTACTGACAACGCAATTGAATATCTTCCACAACACGACTTTGATGCTGATGTAGTTGAGAAATACCTTCTATAATCATGTGATATGCTTGAATGAACGTGGATCGACATGAATCACATTGTAAATCTTTCCACATGTCATCATCAGTAGGTTGTGCATCTGGATAATGGACTTCATACTTTTCTCCTGCACGCCCCGTGACTAAAGTGAGGTAGCCCAAACTGTGTTTGAATTGATCCTCTTCCTGAGTAAATAATTCTTCCTCGAAATCATCACAAAATGTTTTCAGCAATGATGAATACCACTCATCCAAATCAATAAAGGGATGATACTTCATGAACAATGACCGGACACATGCCTTTATGTCTGCGGATGAGACAGGTGATTGAAACACTTTCTTTGAATATCGTTGTGCCACATCAATATCCAACTCCTTCATTATCTTCTTGCTCTTTTTATTCTTCAATTCTTCAGCCACCTCTTCTGCTGCATTCATCATGGCTGTCTCCTCTTCCTCCACCAAATCAGTCAACGAAGGTGCTTGAAGTGTATGCTGATGTGTCAACATTTGGAGTACTGAGACGCATAGATGAACAGTTCGATCAATGTCATTGCGATTAATGCCTCGTCGCTTGAAACGTGCATCCTGCACGAATCACATCCCCTGTCGTGTATTCACCCACTTCATTAG
Organism: Prostheceraeus crozeri; assembly: GCA_907163375.1. NCBI lineage: Eukaryota > Metazoa > Platyhelminthes > Polycladida > Euryleptidae > Prostheceraeus > Prostheceraeus crozeri. The sequence continues at coordinate 1,142,860 of CAJQUW010004013.1, forward strand.
TCATAGCAGCATGCATTGCATTCAAATCTGCCAAGGTCACCTTCTTGAACGAATCAGACCCCTTGAAGAAGATGGGTGTTGCAGACACATGTGGTGGATGACGCAATTTCACATAGCATCTACTCAGTGATGTAGGTGTCAGTCCAGGTCGAACACAGCTCACCACTTCAAAATGATCCCGTCTGTTTGAATTAATTAACTGGTCGACCAATTTCTCCAAATGAAGCAAATCTTGTGTAACATTTTCCTTTAATCGAATCCGTGCATTGTATGTCTGTTCACTGAATCCACTTTTATTCGCCAATCCATGCCAGACGTGAACACCCGAGAAGAATATGAGACGTGCCTGTTTCACCTTGTCCTCCCAACGACAGAATTGATGAGGCCATAAATGATAATTCTCCACACGCAGTGGTTGAAATGAAGGAATATCCTGTGATGGATCCCCCAACTTGATTTCATTGACTGCCAAATGATTCATATATGTATATGCATTCTCTGCAAAATCCATTGTTAACTCCTTGTATTTTGTCGTTGAAAAACCCCTTTGCATCAGAGCAGGAAACACATGGTAAAGTACGTGTCTTGCGCTTCTCCACTTGCTGCTCCATCGGATCTGTGACAGGAGCATCAATAACAATCAACTGCTTTGGACGTTTCTGCTGCTGTTTCTCACCACGCTTCAATGTAGCCATCATCGTGAATGATTTTCAGTTCGCATCAACACTGTCTTATATACAATTGGTTGTAACGATTCTGAGCTTCCACTTCTAGGCTAACGAATCTGGGTTTCGATTCAGTCCATGCAGTGACGGTTCAAACACCTTCGTCTTCCTCTTCTTCTTCAATTTTTGACCAGCCAATGCGCTAACAAGCAAAAAAAATGATGAGGACAAGAATTTATACAATCGTATCCACCACAGGGCTTCCAAATGACTCAGGGCATGGAAGAGGGCGATATGTAGGAAGTGACGTATTCATCTTGTAGCAATAATAACGACGATGTGATGACATGATGAGTCACACTGTCAATCACGACCATTCTCAGTCCACTTGGTGCACACCCCCAATCACGTCATCAATGGGAAATGCTTCTGGATTATCTCCAAACCCCATTCCACACGCTTGAATGAATGGAATCCGTTTGTTTTGAAATCGTCGTTCGATTTCAAAATTGTATACGGTTCCGGTGGTGGACGGACAAATTTTTTCAGCAATGTCTTGTAAGATTTAATAAAGTCGTTTTGAACCGTTGACAATTTCTTCTCATCCACATGACGCATTGAAGTCATCATTTTCCGTAAATCATCCACATATGCTTGAGGAATTTTGTCAACATTTCAATGAATTTTATGCTGAAAACAACCAACACCTTTCCCAAAATCATGTAGCCGATTTTTGAACACCTGTCGGCGTTCAGTGCAAGTCTCACATCGGCAAACCATTCTCTCTCTCATGTGTGTCTATAAGTCTTTTGCCTAGTAAGGTCGTCGATAATAGCGGCGTCGTCGTCGACCTCCCCTTTGATGTGATTTTTTCGCAACATTATCTTCAATTTTTTCCAGTGCTGCATTCACACCATAACTTGTGGCTGCATCCAATGCAGACCTCCCAATTGTCCCCAAAGCAGTGGAAAGAACCCCTTTAACACCTTGAACCCAAGCGCGTCCACGACGCCGTCTTCCAAAACGTAATCTTTGTCCAAATAGCATTGTTAAAGGGACCAAGACATTCCAATCTTCACCAAAGGACTTTACCAAGATTTCTGACGCTTCCGCTCCATCTCCTCCAATCGATCAAATGCTAATTAAACTCCTTCACGAGCTACCGTCTCTACTGCTGATTTAGCTGCAGTCCTCACTGCACCATTGATTGCACTTTTCGCCAATCTCTGGACAGCTGATTTTGTGACCTTTCCTGCCAATCTAGCAAGCAGTGATCCCTATCCACCTCTACGTTGGACACGACGTTGTCGGTGTCGTTTTCGTCTTTGAACACGTTTCACCATCTTCACACAACTCCATATTCATGCATCACCTAGAATCTACCACCAATTCTGTGTCATCCAAACACCCGTCTCATTATCCCACTCCTTCTTGTGTCGTGTAGGAACTCCAGCCGTTGTGAGAAGTGGATCTCCGCTCCTATCACTGTGGACTACATCCAATTACCCCTCTGCTACAATGAGTGGTAAACCACCTTGTTGCCGACGACGGCGTTGTGGTCGACATCGTCGTGATTTAGGTCGTAATCTTGGTCTACGTAGTGCTCGTCTTATCATTGACAATGTCATGGTGTGGCACTACTTTAAGCTGCTGAAGAAGACGAAGGGGACGTTGATGATTAACGACGTGGTTGGCATTCTCATTCACCAAGTGAACAATAAATTGTTATTTTGTATTGAGCATATTCACCAACTGTTGAAGCGTTCCATCCGCAAAATCACCATTCCAATCCACACGATCACGCATTCCCAATGTCTGTTGGAAATGACGCTCCAAGCTGCTCAATGCCTGACGACGAATATTTAATCGCTGCTCGTGCAATTCAATTGAGTCATGAAGGAGATGGACCAGTGATGTGTTCTTCAGTGCATTCACATTCAACACATAGTCATAAATATTCTCCATGGGAACATCCGTCACTTCATAGGATGCCTGTGTCCCTTGCTTTTGTGTCGATGGAGGAGGATTTGTCTGTGTCTCTGCAGTCAATGTTGGAATAAGAGGGACTTGTGTTCCCTTCGATGTAAACTGCTGTTGTTGTTGTTGCTTAGGTTGACCCATAAATTGATTTCCAACCACTTCTTGATAGGAATTCACATAGGCATTCTGCACATTACGATCCACAGGATCTTGCTCTGCGGTCAATGAATCAAACATGAGCAAATCATTCAACATTGGAGGTGGAATTTCATAGACATTGGGAGTTGAGGATGGAAGTGGATTCAATTCAGCTGCATCTGCAGGCATGGCCAGAATATCTTGAACTTCAGCAGTTGTTCCTCAATCAACACTGTACGATCCACTCCATCCAATGGCATTTCAGCTGCCAAATCCATTGATAGAATCTCATCAATCAAATCAGGTCTAGGCGTATTCAATGGACTGATCCTCTGCCCTTGACGTGATAATTGAGGTGGTTCTGCTGAACTGACAGGAGAAATGTGAGGTGCCGCAGTAGCAGCAGGAGCAGTAGCCGTGGTAGGGGGTACTAGGGGTGATGAATCCAAATCCACTTGATGAGATGTTCTTGGTAGTTCATCATACATCATTGAAAATAATTGATCACGATCTCGATTGGACAGACGTGGCGATCGATGATTCAAGTGCTTCTTGACAAATGCATTCAGTCTCTCTGGTGATGCATCCCCGGGAATCGATGTCATACATCTGGGGCAGACATGCTTTGAATGCGATGGATCATCCTTCTTCTGATTGGCCCACTGCTGTGCTTCAGAATTACGTCTATGTGCCTTCCGCAAATGTTCATTCAATCGATTGCTGCGGTGGGGTTGTTCACAGAATTTACAGATTGCTACACGCAGTCGTCGCTTCGCCGCTTGAAACTAGCTCTCCTTTGCACCTCCCCACATCATTGTTTTTTCAATGTCACACTCTTTACTTATTACGTCTATACCGTCGTCCTTACTGTTGACGACGTCTCCCATGGTAAAACCCACCCCGCTGTCGCTTCTTTCAAAGACGCATGCCTCAGCGAGTGACAGGACCACGCGGGACTGTCAATTTGCGTTCAAAGACTATAGGCATTTCTCTTTCTATGAAGATGAATCATCGTCTGGCTTACTAATATCCGATGAACAGTCCAGTAAATCTTGTAAGCCACTCTCCACTGCCTCTTGCAGTGACTCATCTTTTATACGAACACGACCCACAATATTTTGAAGGAGTCGTAGAATGAATGTAAGAATAAGGATAAGCATAATGTGCCAAGTGAAATGCCACATACAAAATAGTGATGAGACACAGAATCATAATGCTCATCTCCCTCACCCACTAAGACTTATCTAGTCAAAGAATACAAAAATTCACACATTGTATTCTCAAGCGAGGTACCAAAATATCTGTTAGCAAGTGAACGTAGATAGGGAGGATAGTCATCGATGTTGGGGTTGATATTTTAAGCACCGAACACTAGAAAAGATGGCGGTGTGTTCATCATAAACTCTGTAGGAGAGAGGATCGGGGGTTGTCGTCGTCGCAAATGTAAAAAAGACTCTTCGGGAGTGAAACTGATAAATGAGTCGCTTTCCCATAATTGGCGGAGGGATCTTGAGATTTTGGGGATATCATAGAATCGAATCTCGATATCTCCTCCTTCACTCATGACGTACCAAGTAACAGTCTGGAATCAAATCACGTGGAACTCCTGCAAATGGATAGCCCAGGCGCATCCATTGGGGATATACTTCCCGACGCGCCATCTCGGTGGTAAATCCAATATGATGGATTGGACCATAATAGCTTCCTTCAATTATGTCTTGTACCCAAAGGGCAGCAGCCATAAGTTGAATGTCGCTCGATTCGATCACTTCTGAATGCATTGTCACTATCGTCACAGAACACGAAGAAATGTTTCAGCTAACCAAACTCATGTGTTATATACTCACTTGAGTGTATCAACATCTCAGTGGATCCCTTCAGTGGACCAGTGGATCCATCAAATGGATTAGTGGACCGACATGTCAACAGAGGATCCAATGGGTCCCCTACTGAATCGAAACGCTCCCAATGGACCAAGACATCCCCAGTCAATCCATACTCCACAATAGACCAAATCAGAACGGTGCCTTCATGTTCCCTAGATGTTTTTCAGTTGGCGCGTTTGAGTTTTGTTGCATTTCTAATTATACCCACATGAAATATTTATTACAGCAGATAAATGTTCATTCTTATCAAGTTTTTCACTACACAAGTCTGTTTCACTACACAAGTCAATCACTACACAAGTCTGCTTCTTCATTCATACCCATACCGATCAAATGTGCTATACCAGCACATGCGAAGGGGTTTGCCACGTCCAAAAATCACTGACTTTCCATTAAGCCACTTGTATTCCGTTTCTGACACGTTGAAGTAGTGGAGTAGAATCTCTACACAGTCGTAAGCGCGCAATGATAGCCGTGGAATTGACGATTTTTTGAGCCGCTGTTCGCGTTGAGTGTCTTGGAGGAGTGAAATTACCATAGTTTTCTTCCACACATTGAGCTTGAAAATTGACTCCAATGACCACGCTGTCACGACGACAGCTCACTGCTGCACGTTGGCTTGGCTCCACTATTCGATGACTCCATCCTAGCAACCCAACATCCACATAGGGAATCTTGATTCTCAACGCATCATACAAAAATTGAAGCTCCGCTGGACTTGCACCGTTCATAAGCACGTGAGTACATCCACCATATGTATTCGCCCAGAGAAAGACGTGGTCCATTAGTCTACGAAACACGTTTGTCTTGCAGAGACCCACCTCTTCTCGACGGTTGTATGATATACCATGAATATGGATTGCTGCATAATCCCAGTGAAATGTTGATGTTGGCTTCACCAATTCATGCTACGCGTCTCTGACAATTATCCCCATCTCGTACTCCTGGACCCAAAGCAGCGCAAAACTCCATCACTTCAGGAACTCCCTCTGCATCGTACACCAACATGTTTCGACTCCATTTCCCTAGTGGTCCAGCTCGTTGATGAGTCATGATTCTACCTCTCAGAATGTTGGTGATTTTCAGAATTAATCTTCCCCCTTTTGTGTTTTTTTCATATCGATCCAATCATGAGGGGACCCATCTCAGTGGATCCATCGCAGTGGACCCATTTCAGTGGATCCAGACAGTTGGTCCGTCGTGCACCAGTCCATTGCCTCCACTTCACGCTTGATATCCTGATAATTCACGCTTAATAGAGGTTTATATCCTGATCCACGACGCTCGTAGAAATAATCCAATACACAAACATTATACTCATTGCGATACACTCGGGGACCTTCCGGTAACATATGCCTCATCTTCTTCTCCACTTCATTAGACAATGTCAACACATAATTCTCATGCACTTCACCCAACTTCATACAACCCAATAATGGACGCACACATGTATGGAACAAAATCTCCGGGACACAGTATGCACGACACATATCCAAGGGAGTATGACGCTGGAGACAATTCATCCACACTGTTGATACATCAGTCACACAGGGTTCTCTTCACTATCAATGCTGGAGCTTGGTGCTAAAAGGGCCTATGTCCAAAAACACTGTTTCCCGTAAATTGGAATATAAGATTTAGATTGTCTCTGAAAATTAGGTAAAGACAAAACTCCAATATAAATGCCATCGTTTATGTACCTTGGCATATTTATGACATAAAACCATCGTTTGTAAACAAATTTTCTCTTTATTCAGCGGAAATACGATGCATCAAAAAGTTGATTGTAGTGAAAATCCTGGACTTACGCCTTTTAGCACTGAAGATGAGTCAGTTGGCGAAGTACTACTATTCATCCACTGCTTCCCCTGCAGTCAGATTTTGATAAAAGTACTGCGATGAACGAGAAATATATGGTAGAAGATCTTGGAGGTCAGTCAAGACGTATGGAGTGACAGGTCTTTGTTCATTGTAAAGCGATTCCAAATTCCATAATAGTGGTCTTCCTTTGGCCTTTCTACGAAAATCCACTTCACATGGAGCAGATTCAGAGTCGAAGGACGAGCGGTATGTAAAGATACCTGCTTCTGAGTTGTACTGCAACTCCCTCACAGTCAGCCAGTTTACTGGTTTTCCTTCAATGTCATGCTTCCTTTTCACAAGGGGACCTTGGAACAGATTCTTCGAATTTTTGAAATGATCCTGATGCATTTCAACAACTTGGATTCTTGGTTTCCGGGGAATGCTACGTACAATATTATACCAGTCTCTTGGTATCTCGATAATTGAATTGGTGGCCTTTTTCTGTCTTTCTATAGCGGCATGAATAGTATCTGCCTCCATGTGTGTGTGGCCCGGAATGAGGAATCTCTGCGTTATCTTTATCCCTCGTGATGCTGCAGCACTCATCAGCATCGCAGAAACTTGCATGTTTCGATTTTGGCCTACGCAGCTGTCACTCCACAGGCGAACATCTTTCACTGAAGATGGAAGGCTGTCGATGTATCTTAGTAGACACGATCCAATTTCTTGTGAGTCCCGTCCAGCTATGGTTTGGTCCCACATATAACAAATTGACCGGGATTTGTTGTTGTGTTTCATAAACTGTTGAATTATACACGGCCAGCTGCCGCTTGTAGAAGGCTATACCCGTTTGGATGAAGGGACACTGAAGAACTTTTTGCAGATCGAATGAAGCTGTCACCACATGTTGTGAAGTCGAAGATTCAATTTTATCATTGCGCTTCAAAGAGTAGGCAAGTTCTGCTTCCGCGTGATGTGCACTCCTTGCCTGTTCGATATGTACCTTCTCTTCGTTCGTCGCATCAATTAACGAAGCTTTAAATGCATCGCATTTTTCACATGTGTCGCTAGCTGGTGGGTGAAATGATAAATTGAACTCCTCGACGAAGATTTTTCGATAAAGATGGCTTTTTTGTGGTGGGATGTTCTTTGCTTCACAGTGTTCTTCATAAAGCCGATACATATGCTCGATGGATAGATGAGGGTTCAGGTACTTTTTCGCAGATTTTTCATGACTGTAATGACTTTCGTATGCTGGAAACATCTTAATGTGATCACGAATATTGTCAAGATCCACTTCCGCGATTTTTGGCTGCTGACCATGCCTGCCTCTCTTGTCTTTTGGGATGATATTGCTGCTACCACTGAATCTCTTTCTTTCAGAAATTACCCTTGCCTTTTTCCGTGATATTCCAAAAGTAGCGCAGAACATAGGCAGACAAACTTCAGTTGGCTGACCTTCAACTAGAAGATAATATTTTCTTGTAAAGCGTCGTCTGCTTGCATTATGTGAATCGATTCTCATTCGTTCTCGCAGCTTTGTAGTCTCCTCGATCAGGCTAGCCAACAGTTGGTCTTCCTGCTCAGAGGAATGTTCGTAAAAGTAACTAAAAATATTTTCTCTGTTTTCTTCAATTGCTGCTTCATAACATTTCATGCGACACGCTTCCCCACATGGACTGCCCATAGTCTTCTCAATCACGATCTTTCCAATATGATTCACATACTTCAGTCCTTGCGCTCTTTGTGACTTAATAACGTTTCTTCTCCACGTCGAAGGCCACCGAAGTCTCTTTCTACTTCTTCGACGTTCAATGGTCTCAGGTACTGGTGATGTGGGAATTTCATTGGGGCTTTGATGATAGGGCTGAGGTAGTGTATTCTCAGCATCAGAGTCAAGTGATTCATTGTCTTCGGACGACGAATGGACACACAATTCGACGATATTATCAAGCGATATTCGACGTCTCTTCATAATGCCAATCATAGTGGAGCAAAGAAGGGGAATCGAAGCTTCTGCTGACAATGACGACAAGCTTCTGAGCTGTCCACACACATAGTTTTCGATAATAGCCTCTCACTGCAGTGCAATAGCACTCACATAAGATTTTCAAGGACATAGGCCCTTTTAGCACTAAAGCTTGTTGAAGTTGCTTGGACATAGGCATTTGGAAATTTTATTTTGTGAAGCAGGATTGGGTCATTCGGGAATGATAATCACACAGAAGCTGCATATCAAGTCACACTATATAGTGGTGTGTAAATCTCAAAATCGATCAAATTGGACATAGGCCCTTTTAGCACCAAGCTCCAGAATGGTAGTCGTTGGTAACACATGGCGAGCATCCACGTCCGAACAAAACAATAACCACATGTCAACTCAACCCATTTCCTGCATACATAACCCTAAAACTGACCACAATAACCTCTTCTCATTGGATCACCCCTACACGATCAGCTATTGGACCGCTCGGTCCATTCAATTCATCCAAGCCTACGCAGTGGGCCCCTCATAAAAGCTCTCAATTGTGTAGAACCGCTCGCCTCAGAACGGAAGACAACCTGCTCCTTATTCACGCTACTAATGCGGTTCATGAAATGACCTCGATATTCAGCTTAAGTACCACTTCATTAAGATGATTTTTATAGCAAATATTCATTCCTTTTGATATCCAACATGTTTCATACGATGTCGATAGCACATGAACACAGGAATAATTTGCAAAAATTTAGCTTCTTAAAAACTGCTCAAATAACTTTTTGGACCGCAGAACCGCAAAAACTGAATCTTTTCATTTAAAATTTTCATTATATGCAGATACTTTTTTGAGTCGACACTCTACTTCCTACATATTTACTCTATGGTTGTTACTACATAAATGTATTTACTCCATGATTTGTGAACTTATGAAACTTATGAAAGCTATTAGCTTCTATCTTAGAATAATCGGATTACAAGTCAGACATTCTGATCAAATGGAGTGCAGTAATTAGTCATACATTTGAAGAGATGCAAAATAAAATGCAAGAGACACTGAAACCTCTATGAGAGATTATTCTTCAAATGCAGTCAATCCGAACCCAATTTGAAATAATGCTTCATAATACTGATTAGCATCAAAAAGATCATAAAAAAGATATTACAATCGCCTTCATTGGAGGAAATGGAAAAATGAAGAGATTAGCTTTGGAAACTGCATTACCTTCGCTTTTAGAAATGTGGGAACGGCTGGCACATTGTTTTTGCAGACTTCTAGCACATACATGTACTTTGAAGGAAAAAGATTTAATGCAGACGTTGCCAAATTGAGTGTGGGATCAACAAATCTGGCGGTCAATCTTAATTAAGTGGTATGCTATGGCCAAGAATGACTTGAGTAGTGAAAATGATGTTCAATGGAAGTAGATAATTGAATAAATCACACGATGTCCCAGAATTCCGGCCATTTTTATTTGAGAATTAATTAAGCTGACTGGCATTTGTGAATTAGCAAACTGATTTGACATTGACCTCAACGTACATCCGGTACAGCATGTCCCTACATCGCATCAACTTCTTTGAATTGACTTTTTACAAGTAATTCTCATATATGTATGCGAGCTATACTATATACACGAACTATTGTCTTCCATGACTGCGGCTAGGTGGTCAGCATGATTGAAGCAAAGCTTATTTGTTGTGTTGCTGTTCATGTAAATGGCAATTTTGACAGCTGTAGCTGAATATCTCCTGGAGGATGAGAATTAAGACGAAATCTACGGGTTTACGTTGAGTAATTTTAACATAGCACGCTAGAGAAATAATGCTACTGATACAATAGTTATGAAAAATAACTTTATATTTGAGCCTCCATACTCGAGCTTCCAGAATTGAATCGCGGAGGTGGCAGTAGCGTCCAGGTGGACTAAGTGAGATGAGAGATAGATGCATGGTACGGGATGTCACATGTTCCGAGATGTTCCCTGGCACGAATTTGTCGGCATCTGCCACTGGACCTGGAGCTGCTGTGAATGCCGCTGAAGCGATTAATTTAGCCAAGTATGTGCATCACTCTCGCTGACCGCTTTGTAGTCCAGCAAGTGCCAGTTGAGACGTTCGGTGCGACGGGTGATTCGACCAAGACCTTCTTTGAATTAGTCGGTAGGCGTCTGACAATGACAACAGGAGACAGGCGGGAGGCTGCGGGGCTGATGAAGAGAATTAGTCTCTACATCCAGCGAGGGAAAGCGACTTGCTGGCTAGGCGCAGGGTTAATATGAAATTTTTGTTAAATTTTTATAGCGCATAGTGTATTTCTTTTTGTGAAATGTATCATTTATTGAAATAATTTTTATAAGAGGATTGCCGAATTAACATAGCCCAGATAAATTAGAAGTAACTACATTGCAAGGCAATCTATTTGATATATAGTTCTAGTAAATTGAATTCCAAGAACAGCGTTTCACAGATTGATGGAGGAAAACTTTAGACAGAACAGTTGGAAAACAACAAAGTTTTAATATCTTGGTGAAATTGAGACCGTGAAGATCAAGCTTACATTTGCACAACCCTCCTTAAAAGTTCGAAAACCTCAAAGTGAGCGAAGAATTCTCATTACAAATGAGTGTACTTCTCAATCAGAGAAGGGATGTCATGGACAAGGTCATAGAATTCATGAAATATAATGCGGATTCATGAGATTTTTATGACAGCTCATGAAATTATGATGAGTCTTATGATATTCTCATAAGAAAATATTTAACTCATGATGTTCTAATGATGCTTTGATGAGAATATAATGAGTTGTAATGAGAAAATTCATGAGGATAATATCATGAGCAATCATGAGGTTTTTATGAAAATACGTTTATAAGTAGTAGGGTATGCGAAGAAAAGAGTCACATGAATTTTTATTCAATCGATAAGAATCTCCAAGTTTAGTCTATAAAGGATAATAAGCAAAAACATTGAATAGGCCCTATATCATAGCGGTCTGCAACAGCCCTTTCGAAGTGATGAATATTTATTATTTGACTGCAATAAGCATTACTATGCAAGATGTTGAAAATAGACATACATGCAATCACAGTTCAACGTTTTATCATGATAAATAATGGCTTATTATTGCGAAATCTTAATTATTACAGTGGACACGGCGTGGGTATGCTCTGTTGCAACGTGGTGAGGCTGAGTTGCCAGAACTAAATAACTAAATGCCAGAAAAATAACTTCGGAATTATGAATAGCAACTGTTAATTTATTAATGAGATTTTTGTGAGAAACTGATAAAATTTGATGAGATATTTCATGCAAAAACATTCCAAATGAGGAAAATCTCATAAAAATCATGAAGAATTTTCGTGAGGGGTGTTTCCTCGTGATCAGAACACATTTAACAAAATCCTCAATCTTGAAAACAAGTCAAGCAACATCCATGAAATGCTATCGGCCGCCATGTCTGTTGATCATCTCACTGGACTTTTTTCTTGGACGGTGGTATTACACAGCGGATAATTGTTCCAATATGTCAAGGAACGAATGCATTCCTGAAAATGAGACATTATGTCTGCACACTTCCAGCAAGATGGAGCTCCAGCACATGCATGTTGCAAGCATAATGCGCGATTCCTTATTGAGAGCCTTTGTAGGTCGCTGGATTGGTTTATATGGACTGCATCCTTGGTTAACGCGTAGTCCAGTTCTATTATTCTTCGATAACAGATATTCTTCAGAAATTTCATTCCCTCAATCAGAATTGATTCATTCATTTATTCGCGTTCACTGTAAACGCGCAAGAAGTACGAAACATGCATGAAATTATATAGAATGTCAAATAAATGCAAGAGCTATAGATATGTTTTTTTAATTTCAGTTTCATCGTCAAGTTTAGGAACTCCTTCTTTTGCGGCCAGTAATATATTTGATTGATGAAAATAAAACTAAAGAAATAATTGACAGATCTAATAATTTCCTAAGACTTACAGTAACAACTATAATCTTGAATTAAATATTCATTAATTAATTAAATATATTATTCACTGAAAATTTCCTTTTTACTTTCGAATCAATTCTGGATTTCTAGTATGCTCGTCTTTTAATTCCTGATTTTTGAAAAGTCAGTGGAAAAAGCTTTTGAATAGAACTTAACCTTTCGTATACCACAAGCAAAATTTCTCTTGATAATGGTTTTCAGTTTGGAAACTGATTATATTCTTGAATTCATTTCCAATGTTAACTTTCAAGGCACTATGAATTATTAATGCACTCCAAGTTGCTGATTTCAAGAACAAAATAATGTTGTTCATGAGATTTAATTATCGGCGTTTCCTCTTCAAACTGAATGATTGCATCACATTTCCGTAATGACAACTTCCAAAGTTATGTAAACATCAAAGTCTCATTATAACTGACGTCAATCAATTTAACATATTTTTAAAGCATCCAAATTTGGCGTGAGATATTTCCTTTGTTGAAATGATGAATTAGATTTGTTCCTTGCCTATCTTACCTGTGGAAAAATGTCATCCCGACTGTGAAAAAGACATGAGATGAATGATTGTTTTGAAACTTAAACTTTTCCCATCATTTGTTCTTCGGGAAGCATTTTGCTGACACTTTTGCTGATTGTTACATTCTTTCGTAAGCAGAACAATACACATGCAATGCTTGATTTACTTGACCTGTGCAACATGTAACTGTTCATCAATAGTTGACCTTCAAAGGTACAAAGGCTTGAATTTAGCGTTGAGGCTCAAATAGGAACATTTTGCTACACTTCAATGATTTAAATGCAAAAAATGAAAAGATGGCATTTATCGCTGTCGTGTTATTAATAGATTGAGTTATCATAGAGATACTGTTTTGAATTATTGAATTCTCCGGTATAACGATTATTATCTATCGCATTACAGTGCATGTACAAGCTTGCATGTGGACTTTTTTTCTTTTTATCCGTGATTTTCCATATATAAGCTGCATGTAAATGAAAAATACCCAGCTTGATTATTTATCATTTAAATACAGGCTACACAGTCACTGTTAAACAAAATGGTCCTTATTGAAATTTCGGATGGTTCCATATCCATAGGTCCAGAGAAATACTATGTAGGGGCCATGAGACCGCATTTTACAAGAATCTTTTATGCAAAATGATGCACTTTGAAGGTACTAAAAGGTTAGTGTCCTTATAGAGACTTATGGAGACTCAAATTGAGCTACAAGCTTGAGGCATTTTAATCAGGTTTAACTTAGTTCAGCTCATTCCTACCTTCATCATATTGATCCCTGCGTTGTTCAACCAGTCCTTCTTCTATTGAACTTGAAACGTATGTTTTTCAGCAACGATTTCATATCCAACTTCACTTTTATTGGTCACTTTATTGGACCGTTACTTTTCTGTCATGTCTGTACAAATCATTTATAAAGAACATGTCATTCTGAAGATGTGTCAAATATTATGCGGGCTCTTCATAACCTTAATGCGGCACTCATCAAATATGACTTTAAAGGTGCAGTTCGGTCAATTTCTGATACGAATTTTATTCCTGAATATTAAAATAGAATAAGTACCGGCATGTTAGGTGGAGTAGCAACTTAATGTTAATTGAATCTGATAGTTCGCATGCAGTTGCGATATTATTAAATGAAATTGAGTTGTGACTCAGTACCAAGTGTGAGATATGCAAATTTGCACAGTTTTGAAGAAATTACCACGGAATTGACTGATCATGATACAATACAAGTAGTAAGTAAAACTCCACTTCTGGATAGCGCAAGATGGCCGCCGTCGCTGACGTCCCCCCCCTCCTGTCCGTCGAGTCGGTCGTGGTGTGCCGCCGTGTTGCTTCGAGTCTGACGTCCCCCCTCCTGTCCGTCGAGTCGGTCGTGGTGTGCCGCCGTGTTGCTTCGAGTCTGACGTCCCCCCTCCTGTCCGTCGAGTCGGTCGTGGTGTGCCGCCGTGTTGCTTCGAGTCTGACATCCCCCCCTCTGGCCGGCCGTCGTAGCGCGCGGTGATGTGCTGTCCAGGTTGGCGTGGTGTGCCGGCCAGGTTGGGAGGGTGGACTGTCGTAGTTCACCTGAAAAATCCTAAGTGTCAGAGTGGCTTTGTATGGGTAAAATTTTGAAAATTTTCCAAAGTGTGTCATTTCGACCTGGGACCCTGACCAAAGTTTGTTTCATCAAATTTCACTGCCCCCCCCCCCGACAGCAATCTTCTAACTTTGGTTCTAGTGGACGGATTTTGTCTTACAGCTACTCGTTTGAAAGAGGAGAAAAAAGTGCTCGACGACATTTTTGCCGCGAGTCAATCGGACCAGCCGTTCAAAAGTTAGAGCTGTTACAAGATTTTAGGTCGGAGCTCACCTGAAAAAATCCAAAATGTCAGAGTGACTTTGTATCGGTAAAATTTTAAAAATTTTCCAAAGTGTGTCATTTCGACCTGGGACCTTCACCAAAACATTTTTCATCAAATTTCACTGACCTCCCCCCCTCGGGAGAGCTAGCTTCGATCTTGGCTTCCAGTGGACGGATTTTGTCGTGCAATAGCTCGTTTGAAAGCTAAGAGTGAGACTGAAAGTTCACTGAAAGATTCGGCTAGTTCAGATCTGTCTTCGTTTAGATGTGAGACACCATTTAAGATTTGGGAGATTGGCGAAAAAACGACAGAGTTAGAACTTTGGTCGTTTTGGGCTGTAGCGCCAAAACGAACCATCGGATGGGGAAACGGACGCCAGATTCGGATTCAGCGTGAAATTCTGCATCGGTATGGTGAGATTCAAGTCAATCGGAGAGAAAAAGTTTCGCTGACGTCCCCCGGCACCGATCTTCCAACTTTGGTTCTAGAGATCGTAGAAAGTCGTGCAATAGCTGGTTTGAAAGCTAAGAGTGAGACAAATTCACTGAAAGAAACGGCTTGTTCATATCTGTCTTCGTTTAGATGTGAGACGCCATTTAAGATTTGGGAGATTGACGAAAAACGACAGAGTTAGAATTTCCCAAGAAACAGCTCCAGCGGGCGAATGAAGACTCGGATTGGTAAACGGAGGCCAGATTTGGAATCAGCTTGATGTTATTGTCCAATGAGGATCATCATCCAATGAGAATCAAGCATTTCTATATAAATAGCGAGCCTTCCACAGTGAGAATCATTCCATCGTTGAATCACACGAGTGACGGACGCACATTTTCTCTCTCTCTAGTTCCCTATTCTATTATCCAACTAAAATGGTAAGTCGCTACTTTCCTTCCTCTCCTCCCTTGAACGTAAACTTAATACAATCTTTTTCATTTTCAGGCATCTACTCCATCTGCTGCACTAGTAGGACAAATTGGCGGTCAAACGTTACAAGGTTCGCTACGATCAGATCATCTACAACTGAGGCCAGTGGAAGAAACAACCAAGGTACATAATCCTACACCGCTACAGCGTAAATTTAAACAAGTCTTGCGTTATGACGATCATACCGTAGTACTCCAAACGGGAATGCTCCCTTCCACGGATGTCAAGATAATGCACAATCAGTATGGGGACTGCATACTGATCCCCGTGAGTCCGTACATTCGCCACCAACTTGATATTATTGAGGAGTACGTGACTTTAAATATGGACATTCCTACTCCTCTTGCTCAAGAGTGGAAGGCGAGAGATGACAAGGATACTCCCTATAGAAAGATTTGGGATGGTAATCAAATTTGCCTACCGGTATCACATTGGTGCACTTACTATAAGAAGGAGGGAGATCATTCAACACCCATCACATGCGACGAGCTCGGAGAAGGTACTTGGGATATCCTTTTCAAAGTGAATGGGCTATATTATGGTCAGCACAAGGATAATAAAATAGCCTCTCTCTCCATGCATATGGAATCTATCCTATATATTCCAAAACCACCCAACGTGGACGACATAATTGATCAAATCCTTAACAGCAGTGGTACGAAGCGCAAGTCGGAGAAGAATGCTGCATCAAAACGCAAATCAAAGAAGGAGAATTACTAGTCTTTTCCTAACTCTACCCTATGACAATTCGCTTATGTGCTTTGAGTGTCGTAGACGTGGTCTTATTAGATACATTTTACTTCTTCGTTGCCATCATATCATTTGTGTATTTTGTCGTGAAAAGCATCGATGTAATTCTTCATTTTGTAATATGTTATAGAACGTTTCCTTAGATGTGTAAATTTCCGTTTTAGGCTTCTATCATCATTTTTATGGATTGTGAGGGTGAACCTGTACAGGAGCTCAGTGCTATTGCTATGAACAATTGGACATATCAGATTGTTAGTGTCTATCATCAACATGCCAACTGCGATCCCAATGTTGATCAATGGGCGAGAAAACACATTCATGGACTTAATCTGAAATATTTGCAAGACTATGGCTTATCTTGTGAGAGTGCTCTTCTTATTGACTTTAAACGATGGTTAGCTGCTTTCAATGTTATACGCATCTTTTGTAATAATCCTGGCTGGTAAGGAGAGGAAAGTATTTCCCAATCTAATCATTGATGATATTTTGCTCCCGCCTTGGGATAGTAGAGTGAATCAACACTACCATGAAGTCACGAAACGTTTTAAGGATTTGTCTGTTCCTATTTTGTCTGTTCGTTGTAGTAGCTACGTTCATAACCAATGCTTCTTTCCTCCTTACCTCAACACTGTTAAAGTCCTGTATGGTTATCATTGCTCGCTGCATGATAGTTACCAGCTGTATCTATTTTATCTGTTTCAAACCATTGATTTATAATGCATGCTTGTTAACGTTATTCAATAAATGTTATTATGAGAAGAGTTGTTGTTTTCATGCAATGGATGGGTTAGATAAAGGGCGATCATATATTTCTCAAACGACTGCGGAACATTACATTTTCATAGGCAAAGTTTAAAAGGAGCTGTTCAAGATTATGTGATAAATTTTCATAAAGATGAGACCGACATCGAAGCAGTGGTCGATGATGCTAGCACTCTATTTCTAGAGTTAATGAATACATTCTCTGATAGCATTGTCATGGCGCGATTAGTTGCGAAAATTAAGTTTAGTCATTTTGGAAAGGAAGAGGTGGAAAGTCGCTCTTTCCATTTTGCTTCTTATTCAATGGAAGTGGTAGATCACCCCCAAGAATTTTTTAAAAGACATATGATAAAAATTGCTGAACGTCTTAACGCATTTAACCATCATGGTAGCAGTCTAGTGATTGAAGCGATTTCAGATATTCACATTCAACTTTCCATAAAGAAAAATTGAAAATGCAGTGGTACTTGATTGTAGCACAACTGGTTTTCGAGCTATGTCTGCTCACTCTCGAAGTATATTCCTTCTGTACATGTGTCTATTATTTAGAAAAGGCTAGCAAATTCATATCTTCAAAAAGACTTGCTATAGACATCAGTAACGGTGAAACTATGTGTTGTGATGTATGTAAGCGAAAGGATGGAAATGAAAAGCGCATCTTCAAGAGATGTAAGCATGCTTTTTGTCAACGCTGTTTCATACGTAATTGCATTCAACTTTGCAAATGTAACCACTGTGATATTGCTCATTTCGAGTGTCACTTATGTCGCAATAGTTAGTACCTATGCAAATGTGGTAAAGATAGGTTTTAGCAAAGACTAACACGGAAAATGGCGAAACGTAAAAGTCAAAACTCTTCAAAGTTTTCTTCAGCCATTCAAGCTCTCCGACGAATGAAAGCAAATCAGCGATACAATGCTATACGACATGCCAACGATAAATTCATTCGTGAAATTATTTCTCATGTCAGAAAGTTAAGGACGAAGAAATTAGCGCCAAAACAACGAAAGTTACTTAAGCGATATGCCACAAAATTGCGTTTCATCTCCAATCCTAAAGTCACCCTTCAAAGAAAGAGGAAAACTCTGACACAAAAGGGCGGTTTCCTTTCAGCAATACTTCCAATGTTAGCTCCTGTCGTGGGTAACCTATTGGGTAATATCTTTGGCTCTAAGCGTTAATTATGCAAATGTTGAATCTCAAAGTATTAAAATGGATTTCAGACTTCAATGTGATAAAGTTCTGACTGTATCAGGTCCATCTCATGCAGGTAAAACTGTTTTCACGCTGAATTTATTGGATAAAAGAAGGGAGTTGTTTAAGGAACCTATCAATCGAGTGATTTGGTGTTATGGTATTTATCAACCGTCGCTGTTTCAGGAATTGCAAAGTCGCAACTTTATTCGACATGAAGGAATTATTCCAGTGGATAAACTTCAGTCTAATGATGTTGTTGTATTGGATGATTTATTAAAAGAAAGTAAGAATTCAAAAGATGTTACAGATATGTTCACTCGCGCAGCACATCATAAAAGGTGCTTTATCATCTATATCACACAAAATTTGTTTCCTGATGGAAAAGAAGCTCGTACACGAAACCTGAATACACACTATTATGCTATTTTCAAGAATCCGCGAGATAAAAGTCAATTTGAAATTTTAGCGCGACAAGTTGCACCCAGAGGATCAAAAGCCTTAATTGAAATTTTTCAAGCAGCTACTGAAAAACCATACGGTTACTTATTCATTGACTTTACGCAAGAGTGTCCGGAAGAATTTAGATTTCGAAGTGATATTTTGAAAACTCCCATGATTATCTACAAACTATGAGTTCTTATTCTCGCATGATTGTTATTCCTCAGGATGAATATGTGCAACTGACTGCCATGCAGCAAGTAAAGCAACCTCTTGCAAATCAAATGTATGGGAAAGAATTAGATTATCAGCAAAATGTTTACATCAAAGATCCACATCGTGCTGTATTATTACAATCGGAAACTGTTGAGCAATTGAAAAACTTGAAGAATAAGATGCGTGACTCTGTATCGACTGCCACACCTTTAGCATCTCGCGCACATGCCATATCTCTTTTCAATAGTATTGAACCCCATCTCAATGTAAATGATAGAGGAGAAATCATTACAGATGAAAATAAAGTGATTGATGCTTCACGTTATGAAGACTTGATTCAGTATGCGACACGTAGAAAGCGCCGTCAGGGCTATGTTCCACTTGGTTGGTCATACTTTCTTAAACTATTGAAAAAGCATAATGTGCCAAAATTTGCTTTGAATAATGAGACATTGAAAGAACTTGATTCAACAGTGGCTACTGCTCCAATGCTTCAGACGATGAAAATGCCAACAAATTGGTTTAAGACGTCACCTGCTACATCCCCTCCCACACTCACTAAGCAAACAAGAGGAAGAAGTCGGTGTAGATCTATATCACCACTAAAACTAGTAAAAGGAAAACGTAAAACAGCTCCTCCCAGGAAATACATGTTCTCAGACTATTAATATGAAGCAGATGTGTTGCTTGCCATGTAATGAGCCGCCAGAGGTGAATGTCGTTGTCACTTGCACTTGCTGCGCCAGCTCTCACAATGAAACCCCTAAGCAATGTGAACACGATCGCAAAACCGCTAAAGCTAAATGCTGCAGTTGTAAATGTAGAAAGGCAAGAAAACAAAAAGATGAGAAGGAGGAAAAAGAGTCAGTCGTCATCGACTGAACGTTTGAAGTCAATCTATTATGATGTAAAGCATCCGGCAGGATTTGCATCGATCAAGAAATTATCAAAAGCGAGTGGTCTTCCACAATCACAAGTGAAACGATGGTTAAAGGGTCAGGCTACCTATACACTCCAAAAACAAGCGAAAAAGAAGTACCGTTCCCGCCATTATATTGTTCATGACATCGATGAACAGTGGCAAGCAGATTTGTGTGATGTTGCCTCCATTTCAAAACATAACTCGGGCAATAATTTTATTTTAACCGTCATTGATATTTTCTCGCGTTATGCGTGGGCTCAACCTCTAAAAACTAAAGAAGGGAAAGGAGTAGCAAAAGCATTCCAAACAATTTTTCGAGAAGGTCGTATTCCAAAAAGAATTCAGAGTGATCAAGGAAAAGAGTTTGAAAATCAGCATGTGAGAAGATTATTTTGAGAGGCATGACATTGAGTTGTTTAGTGTAAAGAGTGCTTATAAAGCTGCACTCGAACTTGAACGTTTTAATCGCACATTAAAAATCGCTTGTGGCGACATTTTACTGCCAACTTGACACAAAATTGGACAAAGGTTCTACAAGATACACTCCATGCCTACAATCACTCTATCCATCGTTCTATTGGACTCAGACCAGTAGATGTAAATGCTGACAATGTAGATAAAGTGCGTGAATCATTCCAGCGTAAACGCACTCATGTGAAAAGTGATGTGAAAATTTGTGATAAAGTTCGTATCTCAAAAGTGAAAAGTGTTTTTGCTAAAGGGTACCTTCCGAATTGGACAGAGGAGGTATTTACAGTATCAAGGATTGATCAAAAAGACTCTCCCACCACCTACAAGTTGAAAGATTACAATAATGAAGAAATTGAGGGTAGCTTTTACCGCGATGAGATTGAGGTAGTCACTGAAAGTGAAACATATTTGGTACAGAAAATCATCCGATGTAACAAACGGCAAGGTGAAGAATGGTGTCTTGTTAAATGGGTTGGTTATCCTTCAAGTATGAAATCTTGGATGCGTCGTGCCGACATCTTTCATCTAAGTGATCGACAGTGATTCATGCAAAGTTGTAACTAACAATGTTTAGGGTTTGAGCTATGAATCCAACTGCCTCATTTTATTCACGACCCTCCTATGTAAGTGGTGGAGGACAAATTTACATCGGCGCTCGCCGCCAACGTGGAGGTAGCATACTTGGTGCACTGAAATCTGTTGTAGCACCTCTCATATCCAATGTCGGAAGATCTTTAAAACGAAATGTTTTAAGTAATGCCGTTGGCTTTGCTGGTGATGTTGCTAGTGATCTTTCCAGAGGTAGAAGTTTTAAGAGCAGTTTGTTGAATCGTGGGAAGGAACGCGGTTTAAAAACATTGAAGCAGACCTTTGCTGGTGTTACTCAAGGAAAGAAATCGCCTAAACGAATGAATAAAGGAAGAAGGAAACATCGCGGAGCTGGTAAGGTGCGATCTTCAGTCAAAAGGCATTCACGCAAACGTCGCAGAGGCTCTAATCATTCATCAGGCGCTAAACGACGACGCTGCCATAACTTCTAATCATGGAGTGTAAAACTTCCGGTTTTTGTTTGTTTGATCAACAAGCCATACAGACAGATATTCTTAGTTCAAGTATTGTAGATTATCATCCTCGAACAGCTGAGAATGCTGGCCCCATTGAATTTGTTATTCCTGGTGGTAGTGATGACTACATAGATTTGAGTTATGCGATGGTTGATTTGAGGTTTAGAATTCAGCAAGCAGATGGAACTGCTATTGACGATACACAAAGTTGGACTGAACAATTTACCATTGACTACATTACTTCGCGATGTTTCTCTAACGATTGGAAAGCAGCAGGTGGAAGGTGGTCAAAGCGATTATCCCTATAAATCATATTTCAATCATGTATCACAGTTTCATCCAGCAGCACAAAAAAGTCATATGGAAGCCATGGGATGGTACAGAGATGAAGCAGGAAAATTTGATGCTGAAACAAACAGTGGCTTTGTAAAGCGATCTGCTATGATTAAAGATAGTAAAGTATGTCAGCTATATGGTCCGCTGAATTTAGACTTCTTTAGACAGTCAAAGTTTTTACTCTGTAATACCAGGATGCGACTCAAGCTGACATTGAATAAGCCTGAATTTGCGCTGAATGCATTTGGTAAAGTTGACAATTTTAGAATTCATGTGGAAGATATTGCACTTTACATTCGTCGAGTAGTACCGAATCCAAGAGTCATTAGAGGACATGCTGAAGGTCTTAACCACCAAAATGCCATTTACCTCATTCAGCATACAAAGCTTCTCACCTTTACAATTCCGAAAGATCAAAAGAGTTTCATGAAAGTTGGCCTCTTTCCATCGGAAGCACCGAAGCTCCTCATGGTGGCAATGGTTGAAAATGATGCATTTAATGGTAATATAAAGAAGAATCCTTTCAATTTTAAACACAATCAGTTAAGTGACATTGCTTTACGTGTAAATGGTGTGAGTCATCCTGGTCCACCCTACAAACCAGATTTTGCTGCGGATCAATTTATGCGCAGTTATGTTGATTTTATGGATGTCTTTGGCTTTTACAATACGGATGACACCAACGGACTGACTATGAAAAAGTTTAAGAGTGGATATACTATTTATGCATTTGATTTGACTGCTGACAGCGATATTAGTGCACCCTATCGTCAAGCGAACGTGCCTCATAATATTCGTTTGGATTTGACGTTCAAAAGAACACTACCTGAGACGATCAATGTATTAATTTATGCAGTCTTCGATTCAAATATTGAAATTACAAAGTATCGTGACGTGATTCTTCAGTATAATCGTTAATGAGTTGGTTGACTGCTGACGATATTAAAACTAAAGTACAGCGTAATGCAGACGAAGCGACGTTGAAAGCTTTCTATAATGTCTATTCGCTCGATACCTTACCACCTGCAGTAAATCACTATCCCATCTTTATTGTGCTAAACACTCATTCGCAGAATTTAGGCGGTGAGCATTGGAAGGCGATCTTTATTGGAGAAGACCGACGTGGTGAACTATTTGACTCTCTTGCTCAACCTCCAAATATACCAACACAGCAGTGGTTGAGAAAACATACGCGTCAATATCAGCGAAATGAACGCATACTACAACATCCACTTTCATCAACGTGTGGTGCTTTTGTACTGTACTTCATCTTAAAACGTTTACATGTATCTCGATTTGTATCTGTTATTCAAAACTTTTCATGTAATCCTTCCTCTAATGAAAAAATGATTTGTAAGTTCTATCATGATTTGAAATAAAAACATCATGTTGGAAACATTGTTTTTTATTTTACAATCCGCTGGGTACGTACATACTCGATGAGATAGTCTAGGATCACATTTGCTTGTACATGAGATTTTAGTCCAGTAATGATCACTTTACTATTATGAAAGATTGCAACATGCACAGGTAACCAACAACTAATGAGAGCTGCAGGAAAAAGTTCGGGTTCATAACACAAATTGTAACTGCTGGTACGAATCTTCAAAAATGATACACTTTCACTCAATTGAGTAGAGATCACCATATTGTCCACAGTCAGATTCGACATCACACACCTCTCCCTCTTCCATATCCGACGTAGTAGTCTCTGTAGCTCTAAGCGCATTGACTGCGCCGATGAATGAGAAAGGGCGCCGAGAATCTGTACAGTCCCATTTGGGAAGAGTTGAAGATTCCGTGAATTGTTCATCTTAACCACTAACATTTGAGGACGGCCCGGGTAATACTTGCTGTTTGGAAGGTGTTGGTGTAATGTTGTGAGATCGATTTTGGTGTAGAGTCTGAAGCGACGGAGAATGTTGACGATGGTGTAGCGATGGCGCTTCATGATGAAAAAATGAGTAAATTGAGCGATGTACCTTCCTTTTATACTTTTCCCAACTACCTTGATGAAATGTGAAGTTAGTATGAAGTTGGGAATGATAGAGTTGAATTCGCCGTTTGTTGACGCGCAACCAGATGCGATTTCCAATACGTGAATGTCTTTTCATATAGAAGTATTTCAAATCCTTCATGATATGATGTAGAGATTGAAAATGACGATAAGATAAAGTAAACTCTCGTCTCACATTTCCAGTTGAATCTTTGAAATAGACGTTTCGATCATGATCCGTTTCAATACGTTGTAGGGAATCTAATTTCCAACTCATGGTGCGTGATAGTCATGTCTGATTAAGATTTGCATAGTAGGGCGATGAACTCACGACGAATAAATGTCATGATGGAGCGATGTATGTATCTTCTATACTTCTCCCAATTGTATTTGCGAAATGAGAAACAGTTTGCGGAATGAGAATGGCAGATTTGAATTTCATTTCTCTAATGTTGAAGCCAAACTTGATCACCCAAGGAGATGAATCTTAATGTTTCAAAATATTCCAAATCCCTCATGATATCATTGAGGTTGACAAATTGTCGCCATGTTAATGTAATACCTCTTGATGTATGACCATGAGAATTTTTGAAATGTACGTTTCCATTACGATCAACTCTGATATATTGTAGAGAGTCCAAAATCCAAGTCTTCATGATGTTATGCAAAGCCGCAGATCAGCAATATCAAAATGTCGTTTTATCATATTTTCCTTATCAATGCGGCTGCAAATAGATTTGCTAGTAATCGAGCCGCACTCTTTTCTACTCCCATTGATCATGCACAACAGCTAAATGGAAAGTGGGAAGTGGGTGTCACTCAACTTGTTTATAGCAACTGTGTCTATACTTTTGATCATGAGGTGATGACTATTAATATGAGACGCACAGGTGCTTACCAATGTGAAAAGGGTGCCGAGTATACATTCCACAGTGGCCAAAGAAAGATCTCTAATCATGTAAAAAGTTTATATATGATTTCTTGAATAAAGCGTGTAAACATATTGCCCAATTTACTCCGCACAATGATGATCATAATTATGTACATCATGTAGTTGAGAAAGATTGGATTGTTGGTTTAAGTCCAAGTTTAAGAAATGATTTAGGTTACCTCGCTAGCGCCTTAACAAGCTATGATAATTATAACGTTAATTACCACCCAAGTGGTCATAAACAGTTAATATATCGAGAGGAAGCTTATTATGTAGATCTTATTCCAAAAAATGAGAAGACATTGGTGAAGAAGATTGTGATTAAGCCAAG
Organism: Prostheceraeus crozeri; assembly: GCA_907163375.1. NCBI lineage: Eukaryota > Metazoa > Platyhelminthes > Polycladida > Euryleptidae > Prostheceraeus > Prostheceraeus crozeri. The sequence continues at coordinate 1,168,003 of CAJQUW010004013.1, forward strand.
AAAGACAAACATGGCTCCTGAAACATTAGTGAAGAAATTTAATTTTCTCCTTCGAGTTGATGGTAAACAAGTGGCAACATTGACTTATATCAAATCATCTAATCATATTGCAATAAGTAAATTAAATGATGATGATCTAGTATTAGTTTGTTCAAAAGATTTTCATCAGTTCTTACGACATCGTTCTGCAGCTGTTCATGGAAAATTTGATATGCAACATTTACCATGTGAAAGGTCAAATCAATTTGATACAGAATGGGCCCTATCTTTATACAGAAAGTGTGTAGAGCCTTTCGGTGGTGTCTTACATGAAACAAGAGTGTTGATGCCTCGCATTATTGCTTCAGTTAAATTGGTTGTAGATTATTTAAATGAAGTGATTAATGACCAACAAATTTCATTTTCTTAAAAAGAAGGTGTTTTGTCTCTCACTATAAGTGGAAAAGGTATTGAACTAATTATGGATAAAACTCTAATGGACATTTTGGGTTTTGATCAAAATATCTTTAAAAGTGGTACTGTAACCAAAGCTAGCGCACACATGTCACTATCGCGTCGTATTAACTATTTTCAGATATATTCCAATATTGGTGAAGATGTACGTGTGGGAGATGTTGAAGCTCCATTGCTAGCAATGATACCATACCAGCCAAAAAGCTGCAGTATTTTATCTGAGCATACTTTCAAGAAAGTGAATTATACAAAGCTGAAATGAAACTACATCCCACAAATTGATATTGCCATTTATGACGATGCTGGTGCGTTGATTCGTTTTCATAAAGATGCTGTGACAAGTATCACACTCCATTTCCGAATGAAGAGTTAATGCAAAAGTATGCTAATATATTTTTCCAATGTGAATAATATGGAAAGTGAAAATAAGGACTCGTTTCTAATCTACTTACCCAGTAATGCTTCTATGAATAAATTTCCCAAAAATAAACCATCAGACTATCGAGTAGAATTAAATCGCCCACTACATTTAGAAGGTGACTGGGAGGTTGGCGTTTCTAGTATTTGCTATGATAGCAATATACAGAATGTGAATGATTTGGAAGAAATGATATTGACTCCTCGCACCCATGATGGAATAACGATGAATAATGCATTCCAGTTCCCATACAATTTTACGTCAGATAGAAAGTGGAACTATGAATGGATTCAGATAAAATCAGATTATTATGGTCCATTTGGGAATGAGAAAATTATTAAGGCATTCAACAGTGGTAATACTTCCATCATGAAGAATAAGGATCGGAAAGTTTATGAGTTTACTATCTATCATTGGAGTGGGAGACAGTTCCTTCGCTTTCATTCTTTTACTAAAGGTCTTACACTGAGGTTGGATAATGAATTCTATCCACATCTCGGTTTTGGTCATGGACTACATCTAACGTCAATTGCTACAGCAAATGTTAAAAAAGTTTATTCAAATCGAATCAACAAATTTCATTATAAATTTAAAATATTTGATGAAGATGTTGTAGAATGCGAAGAACGCATCATTTTGAAAAAGCGTGGTGTTCAACCTTTATCACTTATTGAGTTAGTAAAACGATGGAATGAGACTGTGGGTAAGAAGCATGGAGAGAAAATTATGGCGGACAAAAATAAGTTGGTTATTCAGAAATATAATGACAAACTTACAGTTTATTTCTCCACAACCTTGCGTCATTTTAAAAGACATCCAACCCCTATTATTGGAAGCGGTCTGGTGTATGCTTCTCATGAATATCACACGAAAGCTGATTCAGTTAATGATGAATGGTGGGTTGACATCTATGGTGATCGCATCAAGAAAATTTACCAGTCTTATCAAGAATCTAAAGTTGCTATCAATATAATGCCGCGTCTATATCATACAGTTGAAAGCTTCATTCATGTAGTAAATCCTTATATACAACAGAAGTTGAAGCATGTGATGAAAAGTAAATATGATGTAAAGACACACCACATTTCGTTTTCAATTGAAAATCAACGCGTTGTTCTGAAACTGGGTGATGACATTCAATGTCAATTGAGTAAAAATTTGAAAAAACTCTTTGGTTTTTCAATGCTACAAACTGTGTTTACTGCTGCGCATACGATTGGTATAGAAACACCAATGACACTTGATAAACATGAACAGCACCTTTACATTCAAAGTGATTTGATTCTACCTATTTCTTTAGGTGAGAAAAAAGAATACATTTTACGTGATTTCATTCATGATAAAGACGCTTCATATGGAATAGTCGAGAAGATGTTTGAATCTATTTTCTATCATCCCGTCGTCAAACAAACTATACCCTCTATTGCTATCAAAATTACCAATGGTTTACAAGAGTGCATCCATGTGAAAGATACTAAATCCCTCGTAACTTTAGTGTTTCGGAAAACAAAGTGAAGTCATTGTGATATGTTTATTGAAATAAAAATATGTGTATGAAAAAGTCTTTTCACAGATAAAGGGGGAATGGGCTGACTGTAGGCATATATTCACAAGGAAGAAACGATCTCATGCGATACATAAAACAACCATGTATATCTACAAAAAGCAACATCAAAATACTGAGTTAAAGTTGATTATGTCAATACATCTCCTGAATGTGGTAGCGTGAGTTTTATTCTTTTGGGTGGAGGTATGTTTGTGTCAGGATGTCCATGTGGAAGAGATGTGTTATGTCCTATCCAACACCGCTTATCCTCCCATGTTGAAAGCGCTCGTTTCTTGAACGTGTGCGTTTTCACAGTATGAACTTGAGATTTTAAGATTGTCATATTGACAAACGTTATAGTTTTATTTTTATAGGCCTTCTTATAGGACCGATGTTTCATTTTGTGAACAATGGATTTTGATATACCTTTAGCACGCTTAATACTATCTGCACATTCTTTTAATTTCATGGAATACATTTTAGGACGGAGGAGAATCATTTCATCTATTTCCTTTCCTGCTGTTTCATCCTTAAAACAACCAAGTTTGGCTTTATTCTGTATGGAATAGAGTGGATGAGTGGGATTGTAGTTAGATGTGTCGAAATATTTTTCTAATGACTTGCCTACTTCATTAAAATTTAAATCTTTTTGAGTGGTAATTCCAAAAAAGAAACTATCTGTATCACCACCCAGCAAGCGAACCTCTTTTACGAGAGGGTATGGTTTTAATATTTTGTAGAAGAGTTGATACATTTCAAGCTTGGAATAATCTAAAACGGCTTGCCCAATATAGATGGGTTTGCACAACTCAACTTCTGATTTTATCATTTTAACACCTACAAGATCCTCATCGATGATGTCTCTATCAATGAAAAGAGGTGATGAGGTCAATTTGTGATATTTTTGTTCATCAACGACTAGTCTGTAGTTCATACGTTTTCTAACATCCTCCATGGTCTTTCCGAAAAGACTGTTATTCTTATATTTATAAAAATCCTTTTCAAAATTATTTTGCGCGAGTGCACGTTTTTGACTGTTACTATCTATGTAGGGTTTGAGGAAGGCTTTCTGTCTAAATTTGATAATGCGGTGAACTGACTTTAGAAGAATGCCCATTTCTAAATAGAATTTTAGTATGCAGAAGTGTACGAGATAATTTTTCTTATCATATTGGGTGAGTAAAAGTTTGCGGCATGGTTTGTACCTTGGCTGTCCACACTCTGTTAAGTTATTATGAAATTGTGACATGAATGGTGAAAACATATCTTCAGTCACTTCACCAGGTTCAGGTGCGAGTGGTAAATCAGCAGTTTTATTTTTAATGCTATTTGGATAAATCAAATCCATTTCAAAATAATATCCCCAATCACCTTCATCTGCAATCTTCAGTATGTTTGAAGCGTTGGAGTAATATTCAAGCTCATCTTGATTTAACCAACTAAACTCGGAATGAGGTAGTGGTTTAGACAGTGAACTGCCATATAAATTATTTTGGTCATAGTACTTTAGGTGGATATGATCATCACCTACTGTTTCAGATTTTATTTTATGTTTATTTACAAATGTGAGACCACCGCGTATTCCGCGCTCAAATATATTATACATCTCCGGGTCTTGTAAGAGATGAATGGTCTCACCAATCATTTTAAAGGCTGATTTAAAGGACATGGCTGGTAGACTGACAAAGTGGACAGGATCTAATTTGTCTTCTTCTAATGCCACTCGTCGAAATTCCTGAAAGACTTCAGCCAGCAAAATGACATCTAATTCTAAGTAAGCGATCATATAATCGCCAAACGTTTTACAATCAAATTTTAACCATGCCTCTTGAGCATGTTCATAATCTTCTACTGGACAATCTTGACCCGTCAAATCGTTTTGGAATTTGTCAATGGAAGGAAGGGTTGTTTCATTTAGTTTAGACATTGAGCTAAAATACACATAGGGAAAGACTCCTTTGCGAGTGATTATTTCATCCGTTAAGTTTGGATAGTGTTTCTTCAAAGTTTGACTATGGGGAAGAAACTTGAGATTACGAACGAGAGAAGCTAGTGACGCTGACATGAATTGGAATGAATCTAAAAATTTTATTTCGAAGAAGACTGTCTTATTTTCTTTAGTTTTATCTACTGGTACTTTTGCTGTCATTACCATGAATTTTTCTCTCGTTTGCGCTATTACATTAAACTGCCACGATTTCATCTGGCTCAACCCTCCTTTTATGAGCATATGACTGTCACAGCCCTTAAAGTTATGAAAAATGACGGGTAGTACACGACGTCTCAACCTAAGTGAAAAGTTACATTTGGAGCAGAGTGCGTTTCTAAATTTACCAGTGATGTGATCATGATCACGCACTTTCTTAATTTTATCGTCATCAAACGTTTTATGACATTTAGGACAGGATGTGCAACTTTCAAATTTTTGTTTGTCTTCATCTGACATATGTAGTGACTTACGCTGCAATTGGGAATCATATGATTGTTGAAATTTAGCAGCTTTATCGAGAAATTCTAGAAATTTTGAAATGCAATCTTCACCTTGCCAAGTATGCATTTTGTTTTGTCTATTCCTAAAGTGGTCATGCCATACTTCATAGCAGGATATGGCTGCTGGCTTGTGGATGATATCATCAATGTAGCATTCTATGTCTGCGTAAATGACACGCAGTGGACTTAATTCGTCACCATTATCCCTATGTGAAAATATTTTATCTTTGGGCATGCTTTCCATTTGTAATTTATCTCGCTTGCACCATTCATAGTGAGTTTCAAATTTATCTTTACTCCAAAAGGAGCGGATGCAGCGGTCGCATACAAAATGATCGCCTCTTTTAGAGTGCCCCAAGTGAGTGTACAAGCGAGAGATTTTGGGAATACCACAGTAGTGCCATTCCTCGCTATCATCTTGTTTTACTAATAAGAGGTTGAATATACGTTCATAACAAGTTGAACGTGAATTATAGCGGGCACCCTTCAACCCCTTCTCCCACACGTGAACGACAATTTTAATCTTATTATGTTTTTCGAACGTTTCTACATCTTTGATTTTCATGTTGTTACTATCACAACCTTCAAAGTCTAGTTCATCCTCCCACTGTCTATAGCTATAGGTATGATTTCGATTCGCGTTGATATCATTATAGTGAAGGATGGATAGGACTGCATATTTGAAACACTGTGATTTACAATCGACATTGATGACAGCTTTCTTATTATACAACGTTTTTGGTAGTTTAAATGTGCCTCGAGCTGCATGACTTTCTAATAGGGAAATTTTGAATATGGCTGAGTCCACACCATCAAAAATGAGAGCGCTGTCGCGTTGATTGAATTTATCTACATTTGATTTTAAACATTGAATATGAAAATTTAGCCAAGACTCGCAGTCTACAACATCGGTTGCGGAAGAGGAAGGAACATGAAACTGTATTCTCTCCGTCACTTGACACGTTTGAAAATCTATCTTAATATATTTTAGTTTAAGGTAGATGAGCGCCTTCATTCTAAAATTGTCTAAATTGTTGAAGAGCGCTTCGATAATGTTAGAATTTTGAAGGAGCCACTCAGGAAAATCTACTATTTGAGTATTGGACTCCATGCAGTAGTCGCGTACTAAATTATTATGTGAAACATTAATGAGGGAGATGGTAGAGGTACCTTTGATGTAGTGATCATTTGCATGCGTGTGTTGAAGTCTGTGCGAAGATCGCTGAAAGTGACTATCAAAAGAAAGAGGGCACAAATCGCAAGGAAAGGAGATGTCATCGTCAGAATCAACTTCACCTCCGGAGATTGACGCCGCTTTGCGTTGACACACACGTTGTTTGATGTGTCGAAGGAGACTGTGCTTCCTTATAAAAATATGTCCGCAGTCGGCACATTCCCACTCGTTGCCTTGTCGCGAGAGTACTGAGCTGGAACTCACATCACCTGAAAGAGAAATCATTCTATCATCTCTGTTCAAGTCTCAGTGTATTGTTACAACCTACTTTGACTCAACAACTCTAAACTTTTCTCGAGAAGGGAGGGCGTTGGTGATGAAGTTGATGCCTGAAATTGAGGAAGATGCTATTAGCCACACGTTTGAGGGAGATGAGTGAAGAAATTTTCAACTTACCATTTCAACGAAATCAAGTTTAAGGTTGATACTTCAACAAGATAGAGACTTCACTCAAATTTGGAATTCACGAGAGAGCAGTTCACTTGTACGCCTCAAATATAGAATTCGCCAGAGAACACTTCACTTATATGTCACAAAGACAGAGTGAAATGACACGAATGTCACTTTACATATATACTTTCATATTCATCATTCATTGGCTGTTCATTCTGATTGGTTGCTTGTTGATACTTAAGAATTAGAAAACATTTCAAAGTTATTATTCACAGTCAATATGACAAGCCCTCCGACAACACCAAACACAAAATTCTCTTCTCCATGCTCAACACCAAAGGCGCTCGTTGCACCAAACGCTCCAACGAAGGGGAAGGTAGAGAAGGTCTACCGACTGGACAATATCAGAAAGTTGTCATTGCCAGCGGACGACGAAGAGAGTGTATGTGAGAAGGAGTGTCCCGACTTAACAGGCGTGAGGTGGAAGTATCTCCAGTACGATACTGACGATGTGATGGAGATCACCAGCACCAAATTCCTCCACCAATTATGGGAGTGGTACACCCCTAACTCCCAACCACGAACTATGGCGGAGTGGGAGTATATCGACAAAGTGAGGCTCGCAGTGGAAGAACGATTAAAGCAACTGAACTGTTTTTGTTATCTATGTGAAGCCAGACTCTGGGACGATATTGACGATGAAGACCTTTTGAAATACATGCCATAATAAATTTTTATTTCGTATTATCTTTGCTTTCATACTGACTTACTTGAATGGGGCTTCAGTGGATGATTTAACCATGTATACTTTTTCATTTGGAAATAGTAGCACGCTTAGTCTAACTTGTAAATCTTAAAACATTTCATATGGGCGATGATGGTAGATGAAATAGTGTCAAATAAAATTAAGATAGCTTAAACTTCTGATACAGGGAAAGCAATCGACTGCGATCCATGTGTAAAGAGCTTGTTAGACTACGGATGGGCTTAAGTGGATGATTTAACCATGTATACTTTTTCATTTGGAAATAGTAGCACGCTTAGTCTAACTTGTAAATCTTAAAACATTTCATATGGGCGATGATGGTGGATGAAATAGTTTCAAATAAAATTAAGATAGCTTACACTTCTGATACAGGGATAGCAATCGACTGCGATCCATGTGTAAAGAGCTTGTTAGACTACGGATGGGCTTCAGTGGATGATTTAACCATGTATACTTTTTCATTTGGAAATAGTAGCACGCTTAGTCTAACTTGTAAATCTTAAAACATTTCATATGGGCGATGATGGTAGTTGAAAGAGTTTCAAATAAAATTAAGATAGCTTACACTTCTGATACAGGGATAGCAATCGACTGCGATCCATGTGTAAAGAGCTTGTTAGACTACGGAAGAGAGAAGTGCGTTATGTTGCGTGTGGCGCGTGAGTGTCCTCCCATTTCATTCCATTTATCAATTCGTCTTATTGATAGAGACAGGTAGAACTCATGGTTCTCATAACGTATGCAATGGAAAGTTTTAGGCAACCTTCGACAGTTGGCTAAATGTCGCCCTGACGCGAATGCATGCTACGTTGAGACAGAGGCAATCACTTGCAAATATGACGCAGAGAGGTTAAACAAGATTGACCATTGCCGAATGTCCCTTGCGGTATACATAGCTACGGGTTTCACCGCCGCCCTTTACAGGAACGCCCGTCGAAAGGAAGTATTACACGGAACTTCATTTGCAACGTTCAAGTTGACTGATAGCAGATTCAACTTAATGATAGTATTCGCCAGTCCGAAGACTGCCCAGGGCAAACCGCGTGGAGATTCTATCATGTCTTTCCCCTAGGTGGCCCTTAAGAGAGCCGATGGTTCGTTCTCGGGGTGTGAATTAAGTTGACTATTGGCTGGAATAGTCAATGGGTATGACAGTTAGGTTGTCATAGACCCTGTGCCGCCTAAGCCGTGGTGGTTCATCTGTCACCTTTCGGATTGGAGTGGTATTCGGAGTCCATACCTCATTCGTCCAAACGATCTTCTTAATCTTCCCCCTTCTTCTCATCCTCTTCATCCCACTCGTCGAGGATGATGAACTCGGGAATGTCGTTGTCTTCATCGATGAAGACGGGAATGTTGTTGGCATGAGATGTTGCTTCCATCGTGACTTGAAATTGAATGAGAAGCGCTACAATCTTCTGGCTTATATAGGGTTTTCAACAATGAATTGCTCAACAGCGAATCAGAATGCTTCAGGGATAGCAATCGACTGCATAACGTTCAAGTTGACTGATAGCAGATTCAACTTAATGATAGTATTCGCCAGTCCGAAGACTGCCCAGGGCAAACCGCGAGGAGGTTCTATCAAATCTTGCCCCATGGTGGCCCTTAAGAGAGCCGGTGGTTCGTTCTCGGGAGTCGTCATCTTACAGCCTACCAATTGTGCTGAGAGAGTCTTTGACTATCTCTTTGGTAGCAGTGTCGACTTCCACGCTAATTGGCACGTGGCTAAAAAGTGGAATGTAGCGCCATTCCGTTGGATTGACAACAGTTGCTGTCATCGGATTGCCAATCCGAGCAAGATTATTGTGGACTCTGTCTTGCTCCTCTAGCCTGACAAATTCCTCAAATAAATTTCGCGGCCTTAACTGCGGTCCGCGAGAGAGCTGACTTGACTGTTCGGCGTCTGCATGATTGAAATGAAATGAAATGAGAGGCAGTGGTTTATATACCCCTCTATCGCGACGCAACGTTCAAGTTGACTGATAGCAGATTCAACTTAATGATAGTATTCGCCAGTCCGAAGACTGCCCCATGCAAACCGCGTGGAGGTTCTATCATGTCTTGCCCCTAGGTGGCCCTTAAGAGAGCCGATGGTTCGTTCTCGGGAGTGAATTGATGGGGTGGTGAAGGCGGGCAAAGATCTGCAATGAAAATGATATGTATTAGAATAGGATATACTATCTTATTTACTTTTCACTTACCAAGTTAGCCATCCTTAGGTAGTCTCGCGCGCTTTCTAACAGAGAATTTGTGCAGATGACCTCGCATTCTCAGGCTGGCATGTAGGCATTTCTTAGTTGGATGGCCGTTGTAGCATATGATGGACTCTTCGAGACTTTGATTTACAAGGACTTGTCCATCCAAATGATTATCCCGAATAGGGATGTGAAATTCAAACAACCTATCCTCATTCACACGATTCCACTCATCCCTCATGCGCTCCAACTTCTCAAACGCCTGCCTCTCATCACCCCGCCGAGCCACAGTCCTCTCCAACTCAACATTCCTCGCTCTCAACACACTCATCTCCTTCATCATCTCCTCAAACTTCGCTTCTGCATCTCTCATTCTTCTCTCCGCAACACTCGCCCTCTTCTCACTGTCATCATTCTTCTCTTCCAACTCTCGCGTCTAATTTTTCAAATCAGTCACACTACGCCTCATTCGAATATTCTCATTCGCTACTTCCTTCGACTTCAGTTCCTTCTTTTTCAACTCATCCAACTCCTTCACGACTTCATCCTTCACCTTCTTCAAACTCTCATACTTATTCACCAACAAATCATGCGCCATCTGCTGCGATACATGCCTCTTCTCTTCATCCTTCAACCACCTCGCCGACTGCTTACGAATCCCACCACTCTTCACTTTTGGGGAAGATGAGCTCTGCGGGGGGTCGGTGATGACAATGTCTGACACCTCCGACGACGAAGAGCTCAACTTCCTCACACGCTTCCTCACACGCTCCCTATCTAAATCCACATCATCCTCATCATCACTCTCAAGCACTCTCTTTTGCCCAATCTCAGCCTCCAACGACGCAACTGCTCTCGCCAGCTCATCATTCTCAACAACATTCTCAACAACATTCTCAACCTTGCCCTCTCGCTCTATCGCCAACATTCGCTCCCTCTCTTCAACAATCAACTGCGTGAATCGCAAGTCATTCACCAAACCTCCACTACCGTCAGCATGCACTCTGTAAAAACGCGCGTCATCCTCATCACCCTTCAACACTCTACACTTTACACACGCAACCCTATTCAAGATAATCATGTGGCCAGTGCCCGCCTTCTTCACATGCGCCTTGGCGTCCGCACTGCGATTTATTCGACCGCACACACACATTTTGATGTGGAATTTACGATTCTTATCGTTGGCCATGCCTGAGATTTCTTGTTAACTGTAAGATAATGAAATTTGTATAAGTTTGGAATCATGTAGTACAGTCATATTCCTAAAGCATTACACTTAGTGATGAATGATAGATTTGAGTATAGTGAGTGGCACTCGATCCCGTCGACAGCCCGAAGGCCTTGTACTGATCACTAGGGAAGTGAGAGATCTTCCCCGATACCCGCTATTTACAGCTGAAGACATCATTGTCACTGCCCCGAAGTAGTAACAGCAACGCCGAGTCAAAGGTAGTGAACAGTAGCTGGGATCTAACCCCTCAAAGCTGCCTTAGACTTAGTTAAATTTCAAATCTGATAGCAGATTTAAACTCAGCATACTTGAAAACCTTAGTCTGCATTTTAAAACTTTGAAAAAACTGAAAATTAAGAATTTTTTAAAAATTCCGCATTTTACTACTCATACTACTTTTAAAAAATTTTATTAGTAGTAAAGACACTATCAAACTCTATCACACAAACTTTGAAGTAAGTAGATAGCTTGCCTACTTCAAAAGATAGAGTCCTTTGAAACACCCGATATCGGGAGCTAAGAGCGACGACCGTCGCTTACCTCGTCTTTCGATGAAGTGATCAGACTTACGTTGTTTGGGGTTTATATATGCTCGGAAGAAAACTTAAATGGCTCTATCTCCGATAGTATTCATCGTAGCGACATGCGGTTTGTTGCAAACGATTCGTCTCATCATTCTCTATCATGACACCTGAACCATTCTCATATGACCACGGGAAGTTGGTGCGTCAGCACATGTCCATGTAACATGCCACAACTGAAAAAATTCCTAAGTGTGAGAGCTCCAGTGTGGTGAAAATTTTGAAAAATTTAAAACTTCCGAATTTCGACCTGGGACCTTTACCAAAACATTTTTCATCAAATTTCACTGACCCCCCCTCCCCCCTCGTTCGGAGAAATTTGATGAACAATGTTTTGGTGAAGGTCCCAGATCGAAATGACACACTTTGGAAAATTTTTAAAATTTTACCGATACAAAGTCACTCTGACATTTTGGATTTTTTCAGGTGAGCTCCGACCTAAAATCTTGTAACAGCTCTAACTTTTGAACGGCTGGTCCGATTGACTCGCGGCAAAATTGTCGTCAAGCAGTTTTTTCTCCTCTTTCAAACGAGTAGCTGTAAGACAAAATCCGTCCACTAGAACCAAAGTTAGAAGATTGCTGTCGGGGGGGGGGGCAGTGAAATTTGATGAAAAATGTTTTTTGTGAAGGTCCCAGGTCGAAATGACACACTTTGGAAAATTTTCAAAATTTTACCCATACAAAGCCACTCTGACACTTAGGATTTTTTCAGGTGAGCTACGACAGTCCACCCTCCCAACCTGGCCGGCACACCACGCCAACCTGGCCGGCACACCACGCCAACCTGGCCGGCACACCACGCCAACCTGGCCGGCACACCACGCCAACCTGGACAGCACATCACCGCGCGCTACGACGGCCGGCCAGAGGGGGGGACGTCAGACGCGAAGCAACACGGCGGCACACCACGACCGACTCGACGGACAGGAGGGGGGGACGTCAGACTCGAAGCAACACGGCGGCACACCACGACCGACTCAACGGACAGGAGGGGGGGGACGTCAGCGACGGCGGCCATCTTGCGCTATCCAGAAGTGGAGTTTTACTTACTACTAATACAGAAGAAAGGATATTATTTTACAAATCCTCCGTCTCATGACAACCTTGGAGAGGCAATGTTCCTTAAATAAGCTTTGATGGAAGTGGCCCAGCCTTATTAATAGGAGCATTTTCTCGAGCTTGATTACGTCACTTAAACTACCGACACTGACAGAGGAAAACTTCACAATCAAAGACAGTCATCACAATTGACTTAAAGGATGTAAATGAGTCCACAGCACTATTCAGATTCCGAAAAGAAATGAAGCTTAATTTGGTGATCACAAAATTATTTAGCCATAAAATTGCATCAATACACAATTTCAATGTGAATAGTTGAATTCTAACCATTTATAACTCAATTCACTCAGTAATTTCCATACACCGTAGGATGCAGTTAATAATTTGGACAAAAGCTTAACTGACCAGATGCTTTAAACCTGGTAGTGAAGAACTGCATGAATTAGATAGAAGCATACTACTTATATATTGAAGTCTGAGGTTCCATGTCTCTAGTATATTAATACAGGAATAATTTGCAAAAATTAAGTATTTTAAAAATAAATCAAATGTTCCTTCAGACCACAAGAACGCAATCTCCGCAAAAGACTGTAACTCTTTAGATACAAAAATTTCCACCGCAGCCGACATTTTTTAAGTCGACACTCGGCCTAATATATATTAATATATAATATATTTGTATATCTATAGCAGTTTACGAGCATATAAATATATAGATCGATGTATAGAAACATTTATATATGAGGATCAATTCTATCTTTCATGTCGGATTTCATAATTCAACAAATAATTTTTTATCAGAATATTGTTTATTAACATTGAATGAATTTTTATCCGCTATTTTTATCTGAATAATGCATGTTGTGGACCCATTTGCGTGTAAATATTGTAGAATTAATTGTCATCATCATGCTTTATGATGATATTTTCTTCCATTATCAGATACATGTATGTATCAATATCAGATAATTTGTAACATGGCAAAGTTGGAAGAAAAAACTATTATTGAAAAACTGGGTCTTCGACGCTGATTAGAAAACATTTCCTCTTCAAAGTCATCAGAAACTCGAAACATTTGTAGAAAATATTTGTTCCTTCTTCAGTATTGCTAGACCAACTGTATGATCCTGATGCATTTTATGTGATTGAGATGATATCAAAACACATGCACAGTACTTGAAATGATAACCTGATATCAACTTACTAAGGAGGGGTACCGATTCCGATTGTGTGGGGGTATGTTCTCCGACCAATTGAAGGAAGACAGACAATGCTAACATCACTGTGACGCCGAGAGAGATCCTTTCTCCAGATTCAGGAGGTAGACGGAAGCCAAAGAGAGCGATTGTGACGATGGCTATACATGGACAGACTAAATTAAATAAGTAAAAGAGTGGCTTTCTCTTTAAAAGAATGTCGAATCTGATGTCGATATACGGCTCTTTGCAGCAGGCGTAGAGCACTTCGTTTCTTTTGGCTGGAACTCCCAATAATTGAAATTCATTGTTGAGCTTGAAATGTGAAACATCTGCCTTCTCGAGGGATCTAAAATGCATATACAAATATATATCTCTCATAATCAACTCAATAACATCAACGTTTATATTTAAACGCAGTGCTTGCATATCTTGCATGTTATGTGAAACAGCAACTGCTACACCCAAGAAAAGGATCTGAGTCATCAGCTGAGAGCCATCCATCATCGAGATTTCAACTCATTAGGCTCAGTATCTCTCAGGATGGTGGGTCCGCAACAGGTCGTTGCGCCCAGGTCCTTAACACAAGGCTGCTACCTTCTTCCGCCTGCTACATGACTTCCGCCACATCCCACTTTCGGCCCACTTTCAACTGAGGTGGATCTGAGCATATAGCCTCATCACGAGATAAATTCAACATAGACTGCAGCCGAATATTGCTGACCTTATATTCCTTCACAATAGATGTTAGTGGCAAAGGTTTCAGGGCGAGGGTTAAAGTATTTCAAAAGTCACATAAGAAATGCATCTCGCATTGAATAAATAATGCAGAACGATCTTTTGTAGAAGAAAATGTCAACAATACAAATTTGGCTATTGGCTACCAGTGCAATTTGATAGAGAGGAATCGCCCCTCTTCACTTCTTCATAGCTTTATCAGCGCTTGAATGACATTAATTATCGGAAAATTGCACTATCGAGTACGTTTAGTTTTGGATCATCATGGTTTAGAGCATGATGATCATTCAATCACAAAAAGGGAAAAGCACCATCGAAAATTCAATGCGAATGTAAAACCAATTTCAATACTCTCCCGATATGTTTAATGCCGAGTAAAATGAATAGAAAATAAAAATCGCCAGACGTTTCGGGTCCAGACCCTTTGTCAACTGCAGAACACTTAATAATGAATGACTTATGCACTTTTACACTTGCAGCAGAACAGCTCCTGCTGTTTCGTGACGCCTGTTCATGCTTGCTTGTGCAAGTTGATAAGTCGCGATTCCACCAAACTTGTTTCAACCGAATCATTCAGACATCTCAAATATTCAACGCTAAAATCTTCTATGCTACTGACGTCACAAATTTTGGTGTGATCTGACAAAGCATTTGCACTATTTTTGTTTTTAATACTATTGTAGTGTTCATTATACCTTACATAAAAAGGACGAGAAGTTTTTCCTATGTACTTAGCATTACATTTATTACACGTGAATTGATAAACCGCGCAGGTCTTTTCACAGTTAAATTTCTCTGGTAGCTGGTTACATACTTTACAATTATCATGTTTTTTTATTGTTGATTTGGTTTTCAAGACATTGCGCAACTTTTAGTTACCGCAACTTACAAACCGCACATTCAATCTATGTTTACGAATTAAGTAATTGATTTTTCTTACTAAACTATCACTTCTGTAGGGTAACTTTAAAACGCACTTGTCGGTATTGTCTTTGTTATTTTTCCTAGTTGGTCTCTTTGCCATGACAAAATCCTTTTCACTATATCCGTTAGCCTTAAGTGTATTTAGGCATTGCTTTTCCGACTGAGTCACCTTATCTTTACTGAGTGTTTCACTACATCTCTCATGGACGCTCAAAATACTTTGTTTTACGAAATTTGATTTTACACTACTAGGTAGCCAACTGTCCTTCTTTAATGTATTTCCTGAGGCTAGCTCTTTAGTGTACTTTTGATACATAATCTTTTTATTCTCTATCCAAATTGTTAGATCTAAAAAGTTGAGTTTTCTTCTTTCAGGGACTTCAAGAGTAAATTTTACGTTATCGTCCATTGCGTTAAAAGTGTTCTTAATAAATTCGAAATCATTAATATTCTTTTCTAAAGGTCCGATGATCGAGTCATCTATATACCGTTTATAAACCGCATTGTTTAGATTCAATTTTGATTTTATCAATGTCATTGCTTTTTCTTCTACAAAATGCATAAATATGATCGACAGTGGTGGAGCGTAATGAGACCCCATGGGACAACAATAAAATAGATTGGTTCTGTGGGAAAATATTGAACCAATTAGTTTCTTTCGTATCCGCTCATCTATCAAGTTCTTTGGAGCTGATGAATGAATTAAAAGCATTACCTATTGATCAAATTAATGATAATCATGTTTTTATTTCATTAGATGTTGTCAATCTATATCCGAGTGTTCCTTT
The DNA here is from genome assembly GCA_907163375.1 of Prostheceraeus crozeri. Taxonomy (NCBI): domain Eukaryota; kingdom Metazoa; phylum Platyhelminthes; order Polycladida; family Euryleptidae; genus Prostheceraeus; species Prostheceraeus crozeri. Next base: position 1,184,020 of record CAJQUW010004013.1, read on the forward strand.
GGAAATTTGTTCCTTTGCGAAATATTTATGAATTTTCTCAAGCTCATTGGTCAAAAATAGATAGTTTAGGTATCAGCGTTGAGCAATTTCTTACCATGATGAAGTTTGTTTCTTACAACTATGAAATAGAACACAATAATAAAGTCTACCTCCAAATAAAAGGTTGTCCCATGGGGTCTCATTACGCTCCACCACTGTCGATCATATTTATGCATTTTGTAGAAGAAAAAGCAATGACATTGATAAAATCAAAATTGAATCTAAACAATGCGGTTTATAAACGGTATATAGATGACTCGATCATCGGACCTTTAGAAAAGAATATTAATGATTTCGAATTTATTAAGAACACTTTTAACGCAATGGACGATAACGTAAAATTTACTCTTGAAGTCCCTGAAAGAAGAAAACTCAACTTTTTAGATCTAACAATTTGGATAGAGAATAAAAAGATTATGTATCAAAAGTACACTAAAGAGCTAGCCTCAGGAAATACATTAAAGAAGGACAGTTGGCTACCTAGTAGTGTAAAATCAAATTTCGTAAAACAAAGTATTTTGAGCGTCCATGAGAGATGTAGTGAAACACTCAGTAAAGATAAGGTGACTCAGTCGGAAAAGCAATGCCTAAATACACTTAAGGCTAACGGATATAGTGAAAAGGATTTTGTCATGGCAAAGAGACCAACTAGGAAAAATAACAAAGACAATACCGACAAGTGCGTTTTAAAGTTACCCTACAGAAGTGATAGTTTAGTAAGAAAAATCAATTACTTAATTCGTAAACATAGATTGAATGTGCGGTTTGTAAGTTGCGGTAACTAAAAGTTGCGCAATGTCTTGAAAACCAAATCAACAATAAAAAAACATGATAATTGTAAAGTATGTAACCAGCTACCAGAGAAATTTAACTGTGAAAAGACCTGCGCGGTTTATCAATTCACGTGTAATAAATGTAATGCTAAGTACATAGGAAAAACTTCTCGTCCTTTTTATGTAAGGTATAATGAACACTACAATAGTATTAAAAACAAAAATAGTGCAAATGCTTTGTCAGATCACACCAAAATTTGTGACGTCAGTAGCATAGAAGATTTTAGCGTTGAATATTTGAGATGTCTGAATGATTCGGTTGAAACAAGTTTGGTGGAATCGCGACTTATCAACTTGCACAAGCCAAGCATGAACAGGCGTCACGAAACAGCAGGAGCTGTTCTGCTGCAAGTGTAAAAGTGCATAAGTCATTCATTATTAAGTGTTCTGCAGTTGACAAAGGGTCTGGACCCGAAACGTCTGGCGATTTTTATTTTCTATTCATTTTACTCGGCATTAAACATATCGGGAGAGTATTGAAATTGGTTTTACATTCGCATTGAATTATGGTCCTCCCGCCCTCTGCCATATCATACCATCGAAAATGCATTCAAAACATCGTAAAATGGGAAATTTCACCCATTGCGCACGAACCATGAGAATGGCTTGAAAAATGTATGCTTGATTGACTTGCTTTGAATAACTACTTAGATTTCCACATACCATGGAATTTCTTATTGGTGAAATTTTAAATGTAAAATACGGTATTTAACTCAATTCAAAGCATGTTATTGTATTTTCTACAATTTTTGTAATCCTTGAACCGGTATTTCATATTAGCTTGATTAACTTCAGCGACCATTGTGCGTGTAGCTATTTTTTGTTTGATTCAGAAATCAATGAGAAATTGATGTTTTCCAACATGCAAGTTTTATGAAGAACAAGTCTTATTTTGAAAGTGTTTACCTTGCCAATTTCGTATAAAAGAGGAAATGCTGAATTGATTCAAATTGCTGTCATCAAACGACTCTCGGATCAAGTGTAGCTGAAAGTAATCGGTAAGTGAAGCTGAAATTGTCCGAATTATCTTTCAAATCAAACTACATGGGTTCGGACGGTGTGCCAGGTTTTTCTACAGATGTTTTGCGTTCCACCTTGCTTTTCCACTCGCCAAAATCTAAAATCGCTGCTCAAAGTATGTCATTTTCCCAAAAGTGTGGAGAATCGCGAACATTCTTCCTTATCCAAAAGGTGATTTGAATTACAGACTAATTTCTATACTTTCCTTCCAAAGTAAAATTTTGGAGAAGATTATGAGAAACTCTGTTTTGCTTCCATGTATATAGGATCAACTAAATTTAAATCCATCCTAAATCGGCTGCACGAATGCCCGAACAGTAATTCACATGACCCTTGCACAACACATTTCCTCAGATCCATCAAACCATGGTAGACTGTTAGCAGTGGACCTTAAGAAAGCCTTTGACTCTGTAAGTCAGTTGAAACTCATTGTAACATTATTTAATAGCTTTGGTCTCGATTCCTATGTAATCTCATTCATTGAAAGTTTCTTATGTGATAGGTTTCAGCGAGTATGTACAAGAACTGCTGTAACGGACTAGAAGCCAGTAACGAGTGGGTTTCCTCAAGGGTCTGTCCTTGCCCCTCTCTTGTTAGTCCTACTAATCAATAATATTCCTCACATTGATAACCGCAAAGTAATTGCCTATGTTGATGATATAACCGTTATTAATCGCGAAAAAAAACTCGCAAAATGATTTTCAGTCTGTCACTCATCAATTTTGTAAATGGAGCTCATCTAAGCATCTTACCATTAATACTGTTAAGACCAAATGCATGTCAGTATCGAGACAATCTCAAAAGACGGAATTTTTAAATGCATTCATCAATGACTGTCACATAGAACAAGTTAAACATATTAACATTCAAGGCATGTTTTTCTCTCACGACCTCTCATGGAACAGGCAAGTGTTTGAATTGTACAAAAGTTTTGCTAGGGATAGCAGAAATCCAGATTCCTTTTGTTTGCAAAAGTTATCAAAGTCTGGTGTTTTGTAAGACATCTTACTGCTATCCTGTGATGTGTGACATTAGTCCGCACTTATTCAACAAACTCGACCACATTGATCGCATTGTCTTAAGATGGACAAAGTCATATGAATGAATAGCCGTCCGTGTCTTCAGTTAAGACTTGACAAACTGTGCATTCAATTCATCAGCAAAATTGTACGAAACAAGAGCTCACATTCACACTCTTGCTTTTTCTCGCTGAGGAATGCTCGGAGTGATGTTAGGCACTGAAGAATCCTTCCCTCCCCCCATTGCCCTTGAAATCCACACTATATTGCAAATCTGTTGTTAAATATTCCTCATTTTCGTGCGTGATCATGTTATGTGCAGACGTTTTTATATTATGTACCGCTTTTGCACTAATCAATAAAGCCTTATTATTAAATTGGCTGCGTTCTGACAGCGTGTTGATTGTTGACAAAATTTGGCTGGTTTATTTGCCGGCGCGGCGTTCAATGAAAGTGACTCTCAAAAGTTCTGAATAAAATGCTGAAAAGAGATGTTTTTGATGAATGACAAGATTAATTTCATAAATCATGTTAAAAATTGAAGCTTGATAAAAAAACGGTGAAATGCTAAATCAACAGCATCAGTAAACACCATCAATAAAGTTCTGTCGCCTTCAACGATCGTAAATGGCGTCATCACATTTCACCGTCAATTTAGGAATGAAGTTATTATCGTCAATAAATCCAAATTGCCAGTTGTCGCAAGCACGCTCACGGATGAGCAGGCCTATTGCAAATCATCAGAAATAGTCAGAGCTGTCAATGACTGTACATAACGGATTTTGACACTGTTGGTCATAAATAGGACCATTTTAAATTTTGTCAAATTTTGTACTCGCATCATCATTAAAATCAACGCTGTGACTGGGAGCAATTCAATTGCTTCGCTTGGGATGTTTCTAAATCGGTGCAATATGAAATATATCTAATCATAAAAAATTCTAAAAGCATGTCACTAACTCTAGTTTGAATTAAAAGCACCCTTTCTGAAGATGGACATGTTCATCGAGTAGGGATATATAGGTAGAGTGTTGACTAAAAAAAGTATATGTATGAGGGATGCGGAGTCGGAGTCCCGGAGTCCTATCATTTTTGCTGGAGTCGGAGTCTTATCATTTGATAGGACTCCGGACTCCGGCCTATAACTAGACCCGAGATATAATACAAACAAATTATCTATTCACGTGCACATAGCTGTCACTGTCTAAATGTTAACTTTCTCCGTCAAACAAAAGTACAGGGACAGTAGTGCATGCAAGGCTTGTAATAGTTGAGGGAATGAATCGTAGTGAAAAAAGGATTGTCTTTTCATTCAGTGATTTAGTAGACAAGACAAGCCTTCCTAGCCTCGATCACACCCACGTCCCAAAGGTCACATCACAGACAAAAATGAAATACTAGTTTGTTTGAGAGCATTGCCTCTTACCCAAACGTTAATCTTGTGTGATGGGTCCTGTAAAGCGCATATTAAAATCGAAAGTGTACTCATATTTTTTGGAGAAGGATAGGGGATTCTCCTGCCTGGTAGAGATAGGAGAAAACCCGTATGAAGCACACATCAACAAGATGGGAGGAGCATCCAACTTAAAGCGACATTTGATGAACTTTCATCGAAAATGATTGATAATTGATACAGAAATGATCACAAAAAACAGGTTCAGGTAAGCCTATAATGATCTATGATATAGGTTACCAGTTTATTTTGAAAAAATAGGCTTTATATACCTGCCACCCGGAGTCGGAGTCGGAGTCCTATCAAAAGCCGGTGTCCTATCAACTCCCGGAGTCGGAGTCCTATCAAAATGATAGGACTCCGCATCCCTGATCTGTATACACTAAAAATTTTTATATCAAAGGATTCAGTTTTTTGCGGTGATTGCGTTCCTGTGGTCCAAAAAATTATTTGAGCAGTTTTAAAAAGAGTCAAAATTTTGCCAATTTATATACTACCGAGATGACTCTCTTTTATAAGTGGTAGGAAACAAGTTGGATATCAAAAGGAATGAATATTTGCTAATAAGTATTCTAACTAAGCGGAAATTAAGCTGATTATCAAGATAATTTCATGATCCGTATTATAATGAAAGTCTTCATGAAAAAGTCGCGATATTATTCGTGCTTTCTGTGCTGAAATTTCAATTTCATGTTTTTTATTCAATTTTCACCGGCATGAATTTATGATTCACTGAATTCATGCCTCACTTGTTGAATCTGAATAGTGATGTGGACCCATTTACATCTTTCAAAGTTAATTGAAATCATTGTCTTTGATTCTGTTATCTAGCTCTGCCAGCAGTGGCAGGCTGCCTGTGATATGATCACGCTTAACCCATTTGGCGCCATCGTAGAGTTTTCGTTACAGCACTTTTCGGAATCTGCTGTCTTCTCCAGCTGGCGACATATGATACAATATTATGATTGCCATCATGATTTATCATATATTTTCAGGCAAACTATCTCCAATTCAAAAATAAGCACTTTTTGGTGCTTATATTTGATCGCGAATTTAGACAAAAACTGCGCATCAAATCTGCTTCTATACTAGAAGACATAGTGGATGAACGTCCACATGTATTTTACTATCCATGTGATTTGCGTGATCCCATTATTCATAAAATACCGAAAATAGCAATCAATACTTCATCAGATATTCATCCATGAAATGGCATGTCAATTTTTTGAAACCGCAACGTTTTAGTTACACTAACATGATATACAAAATGTCAAAAGCAACAACAATGTAAATGAAGTAAACGGTGGTGATTACTGTCAATTTTCTTCAAAACTAATGTTTGTAGAATACTGAAAACTAACAATTACATTGGAATATTGTACTTTTAGTGTCTTCTAAGTGTGTGTAATGCTTCTCGTCACTAAACCAACCAAAGTCCATTGCCATAGCACGTTCCTCAACATTAGACTTGTCGGCTCATGTACGAACGAACGTCAAAGAGAGATCAAATATCAGGCATTTCCACTTATAGCTTAATCACAAGCATTGCAGGTTGCCAGTTCGCCTGACCATAGAATACAGAGATGTCCTCCGACTCGAAAAACTTCAATGCAAAACTTCATTGGCCGTAGATGGTGCGTCTCGCCCTACAATGGCACGCCAGCCGCTCGAGATGGCCGAAACTGGTTTGAAATATCAATGAAGGCTAAACTTGATTATATCAACTTCAGGGATATCCCTGATCAACCCATGTAGCTATCTGAAGACAATACCCAAGCTGTTGCTTACTATGGACTGAAATATGCAATAGGCCTAATGCCGACGATGACGGTATAGGACTGTTGCCGCAAAACCTCCAGAAGTAAATGCTTCATCAGAGTTATGAGACCATGATAAGTTGAAGATGAATACATGTCTCAGAACTATGTGTCTTAAACTATAACTTAAACTTAAACTTAAGTCCTATCTTAAACTTAAACTTGTCTCAGAGGTTAGTGACATCGTAGGGTAGTGTGAGATTGCAAAGAAAGATGATTTGAATGATCATCTCAATAAACAGGGAAAGCAGTCAATAAAATGGCAAATATTGGTGATTCTCATCTTCTCAAATAGGAAAGACATTCTCTGGATGCATTTCAAGGCAAGAATCTTTATGAGATGCTTGATACGCATGCTGATGGTCTTATCGATCTTTTAGTGGCAGAAACCAATGATTACCCGGGACAAAAGAATTGCTTAGGCCTACATAATGCTGAACAATCTCAAATGCGTTCACTTCTTGGTGTTCTTTATTGATGTGGACATTGCGAATTACCGAGGCGTCTCCAACTCTTACTTGACTTTGGAGGCGACGCAGTAAGAGAATCAATTTCTCGATAGGAATTTCGAAATATAAAAAACTTCTTTTCATTTCAACGATAACGATTTCATAGCAAACAGCAACGACAGGTAGCATAATGCAGGCCTTTGATTAAATTTTCTAATTCACAGTTCGACAACTACTTCTGAAATGTGATGGAGAGCTTTTAGAATGAAGCTATGACTCATTACTTCGGCAGGAATTTCTTGGAGCAATTCATAATCTACATTTGAAAAAAGCATGCTTTTGTATATTTTGACATCATATGACGCCATCGTAACGAAATCGTTACGGCTCTAATTTCTAAGAAATGGTTATTGTAGTTATTCTTAATCATAACATTCTGAAATACTTACCACCGTTTTTATAGAAAATTTGCCGATATTCATGTAGATGGCCTTAAATCGATTAAGAAAATGATCTTGAGGTTCAGCATGAACGTAATAGGAACCCATCGAATTGCTAATTTTTACAAACATTAAATCTCCGAGGCTGTCATGACACCGAGAATCTGTAAAATAGCATCAATCCTTCTGCATTACAATCATGATCACTGAATTTCGTGGCAATTTCTTCAAAACTGCAAAAATTTGCACATCTCACATTTGGTAACAATTACCAATCATATCTCCCCTACAGTTCATTTAATAAAATCGAAAGTGCATACACATTGGGAATTTAGTAAATGCGGAGTTACCACTCTACCTAATATACCTACTTTGTGGACATGCTATGTTATTGCTAACTTTTGGTGGCCACCAATCCTAACTTACTTCAGGTAGATTACTCCAGTAGGCCGTAGCACAGTGATCCCCTTTCACTCATCAAGGGCACGCTTCCGTGTAAGGGATATCAGTGTGCCAGATAATGGCGGTTATAGGATTTTATTATACTGATCTTTATTTTTCACTGTTAATGTCGGACCCGAAATCTCTGAGTCTCAAAATATGGTTGACACGATGGATTATGCGTTCGCAGGTTTCACATTTCGTCCGATGTTATGAAGACGTTCTCTTCCGATGAAGTGCTTTTCCTCGTGCCACACCGTTGACCATTTTCAAAGTACTGACCTTTATTAGACTAACACTATACGAAAATTATGCGATTACACATTACTAGTAATTTGCATATCTAGTACTTATCGACATCGAGATATCGATATTCTGAAAAAATTCAGATAGGAAATTTAAAGACATCCCATGTGTAGAAACGTTGCAAAAGATTGTCATAAAAATGTTCTAAAAAGCAAATGTAGTCGGTCAAAATACTTGTTTTTTAAAAAAATATTTGTAAGTAACGTTATTCTAGGGAGTCTTATTAGTTAGAACTGGTGTTCTACAATCACTCATTAAGCTCTTTCAATCTCAGTTACAAAACTCGACATTACCACCTGAAGAAGAGCGTAGAAATCGATGAGAATGTTGACTCTTGCGAACAACTTTCCGACACTTGATTTATAAAGTTAATTTCCATTTTCATATCAAGATATCCGATTAAATGGAACGCTGTTCTTCAATTTGACTTTCAGCGATTACTTTACGTAATAGCTTTTACATTGATTCTGGGGAGTTAGAATTCTACAGCATCACGTCAAGGTTGTGCAACCCATACTGATATTTATATTACGCACCTGAATCTATCATCTTGCGGACCTAGGACAATGGTTGACAACGGCTAGGGAATGGTACCTTGTTAGTGTACTTTTAAGATTCACATTGCAATAATTTCTACTTATATATAAAAGCACTTTGATGAAATAACTTGCAGTAAATCGCCATGCGGCAAGAGTCTTCAGCTGTTGCATGTTTCAGTTATTTGATTCTTCTTAGGATCTAGCAACATTGACCTAGATCAGTGCCTAACTCAGTGGTTCCCAAAAGGGTGCGAGAAAAGTCATTGCGGATTTTTGTTAACTTTATATTTTGCTATAGTATGGTGAATTATTTTACTCTATTTTCATTCTTTCTTTAAATTAATCTATCTAGAAATAAAAACTAGACATTCCATGTACCGGAGTTTTCCACTTAATACACCCAGGTTAAGTGGAAATTAGTGCCAGTTAATATACCCGGGTATGTAAACTCGCGCCAAACTTTCATTATGTCTTCGTAACATCATTCAACAATTTTATTGGAAATAACACTTCTGCTAATTTTTGTGAATCAGGCACTCACCTTGGTATCTCATGTGATCATTAGATAGTAGTACGCCAGTATGTATAACGCTGTCGCTTTCCTTCTCTCGACTGCCTGAACATGTTTTTATTTTTTGATATCAATGAATTGGTTGAGATAGACAATAAGTATATTATTCTATGCAGTTCTATATGGGAGTAGCTCTGTCTCGAGTTTGTAAGTGTCTATTGTAAAGCTGATTGTTCACGTTTCACGCATTACATCTGTTACTGCATGTACCTTGTCCATAGCCTTGCTGCTCCATCTTCATGCGGCTCCTAGCTGCCTAAGAACAGATGCTACCTAATTCCGGGATTCAGAATCCCGTAAAAATGCGATAATCGCGGGATACCGGGATTGAAAATCCTACTGTGCACCTAACAACTGTTATTCTGTTATTCAGATTTTATTCAGATGCTTGCTACGGTATTGCCAATTTCATATAGCCTAATAGTTGTTTAGTAAATTACATGTACATTCAAATTGTGAATTTTTTCAATACAGTTTAGTTTCAAGCTCATATGTACCAAATTATAAGCACCTGTCATAAATTATTGTTGCTTTAAGTGACGAATTCCATCTCATGTATCAAATATGCCTATTTTGTGGTGCTTCCACTTAATATACCAGGGTAATTAACCTGATCCAAACTTATTCTGCAATTTTGTCATTTTCCAGCTAATTTTCGGGTATATTAAGTGGAAAACTCCGGTACTCAATGATATTTTTCTTCTTCAAATAGCTCACCGTTATGCTTAATGCATTTCAGAAAACGCTTCTGAAAATTCCGCAACGAATCATGGTAGCAAGAGAGAGCAATATCGTTCATTTGTCACTCAATCTCTTCCCGCAAGTCATGAATGTTCCAGTAAATAAATCCTGGAGGATACACCAATTGCCGCAGGTGGCTCCAGAACCAAAAGGCGCAGGGTGTCAAGTCCCGCGATCTTGCTGGCCATTCAATCGGTCCTCTCGTGCCGATCCAGCAAATGAGTTTCCAGAATTTGACGCGCTGAAAGAGGGTAATGAAGAGGCTTGCTGGAACAGAAAGGTTTCTCCAGTGCCACGAGAGAATTAAGGAACGACTTGGTTCAACAGCAGATCAGAATATCTCTTTCCATTCATGGTTTCTGAACTGATGTCGTGGAGAAGAAGTCTGGAATAGCCTATACAGGCCCACACAGTGAGGCTGGGAGTCTTGCATGGGTTGGTTATTCTAATTTTCGGGTTCGTCGTTGGCCAGAAGTGCACATTGTGTTTGTTGATGCTGCCTGTTAACGACATGACACACTCGTCCGAAAATGTTATCTTTCGTAGGAAAGCAGGATCTTCTCTCGATTTTCTCCTCATTTCGTCACAAAATTGTAAGCGGCGATCCTCGTCCCCATCACAAAGAAATTGAGAATAAAGTTGCTTATACAGATGATAATTCTCAGCTTTTAGAATTTTTCGGACTGTAAAATCAGAGTTGCTGACATCTCACGATATCGCTCTTGTCGAAGTGGAAGGATTTTCAGTCACAGCTTCAATTACCTTTAGCTTGTTTTCATCTCCAGATGCTGTTATGAGTCTGACACTTCTGGGTCGGTCGTGAGACAGACAACCGGTTTCAAGAAGTTTGTTCTTCCAATACAAGATTGTACTCGACGATGGGGGTTCCTTGTTAACTGTCTCTCTGAATTGACGAGCACTTTCTTCATAGTTGAAAGAAATGGCCCACGATATGCAAAAAAGTTTTCTATGGTCGAGTATTCCATCACAATATCAAATTACTCAAAGTCATCAGTGTACCGAGTTTACAATGTGATTAAAATTTAGATTTAAATGTGAAGTCTATGGAGCTCAGCAAAAACATCATTAGGTGCCGCGTTTACAAAACGTAGGGAAAGTAATTAAATCTAAATTCTATTGATTGAATGACACAAAACTCATTATATGTTAAATCTCAAGGCTTGGCATGCATCATAGTTTCTCAAAAATCGAGTGACAGAGTTCTCTGACAACGCATTGTAAAATATTGATCACTGAATAAATAGTGCTTGATCACACAATAACAATATATAAAGTTGACAAAAATCCGCAAGGACTTTTTTCGCACCCTGATACGCGCAGTTCAAGATGCACGTACACTATACTCAGCTTTGCTTTTTGGAAATTGACTGTGATGGGATTCATTGATACAACAAACGCACCTATGATCACACACAGTCAGTCATTGACGAGCGCCTTTTCTCCCATTCACTGTTCTCCGACCGTCGACTTCCCTGCCGATTATCTAAGTTTCTATTGTTCCTATTGAAAAGAAAAGACTGACTATACAATATACTGACGTCAATTAATGAAGCTATCTGTGAACGGCAAAAATGTCACATCTCGGGAAATGGTTGGTGATTAGCCTTTGTGACAAATCAAAGATGCACATCGCCTAACGAAATTGTATTAATCCTTTCGACTTTTTGCCAATTGCCTCGTCTATCAAACCGTAAAAACGGCAGCAGAATACCACCGTAATGCTGATATTCAGGATTGACCGTTGAAGAAACAAGATTCCGCCAAATGCCGCTAGAGACGGAATCAATCTCTTTGTGTTTGGTAATGACCACGACAGGATCGAGATGCAACCAACTCTATAGTAATCGCACATAACATAAAGACTCAAATAATTTATCGCAAAGAACGGAAATACTCAGCTAACAACATAGAGTAAGTATATGTAGGTAGAGTGTCGACTCAAAAAAGTATGTGTATACAGTGAAAAGTTTCATATAAATTTTCACATGGTTGTCATTTAGTTTTTTTGCTGAGATTGCGTTCCTGCGGTCCAAAAAGTTATTTGAGCAGATTTGAAAAAAATTAATTTTTGCAAATTTATATACTACCGAGATGACGTCCTCTTTATAAGTAGTGTGAAACAACTTGGATATCAAAAGGAATGTATGTTTACTAATAAGCATTCACACTAAGCGGAAATGAAGCCGATTGTCAAGGGGTTTTCATGAACGACATTGTAATGGAAGTCTTCATGAAATAGTCGAGATCTCATTGTGCTTTCTTGACCGAAATTAATTGCCTTTAATTCTATTTTCATCGGCATGAATATGTTTCACCTCATGAATCTGAGTAGTGATGTGGACCCATTTACATCTTTTAAAGTTAATTGAAATCATTGTCTTTGATTCTGTTATTTTGCCCTACCAGTGGCAGGTTGCTTATGATATGATCATGCTTAAGAGGATTCTCTTGAGGTTCAGCATGAAAGCAATTACAACAGGTCATCGAGTTGCTAATTTAACAAACATTACCTCACGAAAGCTGTCATGACACGGAGAATCTGTGAAATACAATCATTCACTCCGCATTGCTATCATGTGATCGCTATCATATCTCACATCTGTTGACAATACCAATGGTATCCCCCTCGAGTTCATTTAATAAAACGAAAGTGTCTACACTTTGAGGATTTAATAAATGCGGAGTTACCACTTTACCTGATATACTTGCTCTATGGTTAACAACATGCTATTCAATAGTTACTTATCGTGAAGTGAGCATGATGCATAAATGCACACATGCAGTACACAAATGTGCTCATTGTTAAATGTTAAATACTATGATTAATATATTGAAGCAAAAGACTTTATTCCGCAAATTGAAATGGTATCCGCATGCATAAATTGATGCATCAAACATGCTTCAGGGTAAGTTACTACTAATAAAGCTAAGCCTATGAAATTTATCTTTGGAAATCTATGATGAATATTGCTAAACTCAAAATATTACTTTGTATAAAAATGAGTACTGCAGCTTAACTTTTTATAGCCATCTCATGATAGTCAATGCTTTATTTACGCTGTAAAGTAAACTGATCGAGTGAATCCATAAGGAAATCGTAGCTCACTTACAAGATGCTCGAAAAATAATGTTTAATAGATACCAGCGGCGATTATTGTCTCTCATTCTCAGGTAAACACCTTAAACTATTGAACTTAGAATCAATAGACAAACGGCAGGTCCAACTATTATGTAATTGTTCACCTTTTGTCATATTCATATCGTTTTAAAATGCATACGAGTATATACAGCATCCGTACACTTGTACCTTCTAAATGAAATGAAATGAAAACAAAGCATTCCAATTCAACATTTATCTTATCTTTATCGATAGAACAAAGCAAATCATCAGGAGATGAGACAGATATAGCATTCCCGTAACACTGGGTAATGTTTGAGTAGAGTCTTTACCCTGATGTCTGCCAACTCGAGATATTGCTGGATGACGTTTATCAACAAACGATGTCTCCATGCCAACGCATAATCACATCATATATGTGTTTATCTTCTTAATACTGAATCCTCTTTCATCATGTAGATTTCACCACTTTATGATTTGATACTGATAAACTTCAAATATAGTAGTATGAATAAATATTGATAATTACCTAGAATAAGAATTAAATTTCTAAAATTTACTTTTGGAACGAATTGCTCTGTCATTAAGAATGAAACAGTAAAAGTTGGTTTAGCATGATAATTTGACAGTAAACACTGTTTACCTTAATTACCCTAAGAAATCGCCACCGAATACATATCAATCTTCACCTCAAGATCTCATCTGCAAATCTTGGGGAAAAAACTTTCTGATATAATAATAATAATAATAATAATAATAATAATAGTGTCTATATTTCAAGAAATGATAATCGTAATTACATATAAGTAATAATGAAATGAATCAAAATTTGTTCACAGTAAAATCAATGACATGTGGCTAAAAGATGAAGTCAGATGATATGGTCAAATCACACACAACATTCACAAGTTGCACAAGTAGTCTTATTATACAACGAAGGCACAAAAGCTTCAGAAGAGATATGATGATATGATAGACATCAAGCTTCATATTCTTGATGAGATCTATCCTCTCTACATGCATGCATTTTTGAATCCCAAAAAGCCACATTGCGTGTGCTGCACCCTTATTCTCGCATCAATTTCGTGTCCTCATTCAAATCATGTTGGATATAAGGTTCTGATAGGTCAACAACTAAAGACACAAATGCTCCAATCATCAAAATAATTATTGACAAATAAAATGCAATATTCCACGACCCTTTTGTCTTATCTATCGTTATGTGATCGACAATTACAGGTGTAACAGCTCCAGATAAAGCCACGAAAGTGCTACCTATTCCATAAAGTCTGCCAGTGCATTCCGGGGAAACGTCAATGGGTATAACCTGATATACTGCAGTTTGGAATTGCAATAGGATGTTCCCAATAAATAGCATAGCTACAATAACCTTTACGTTACAGCTAATGAAAGTAATTACCAAATAAGCGATGCCCAAACCAGAAAACCCGATTAATCGAAACAACTTTCGAGCTATCTTCTTTGATAGCCACTCGCGTCTTAAGAGCAGATCTGATAGTTGTCCAAATACATTCAAAGCCACAACGTTAGATAGAAAGATCATGGAGATCATTAAAGAATTGTGATTGATTGGAAAATTCAGAACATCATCAATGAATTGTGGAACGCACAAAACTGGAAAGTATGTACCCCATCCATTGCAAAAGCTGATACAAATGTAAGGTATGATGAAGCGATTGAAGAGGATTTTGGACCATGGTACATTTGCTTGTTTGCTCTGACTTTTGCCTTTTAAAATGTGTTCCTTTTCCGTTTCGCTTAAGTTGGCATCATCCTCTGGACTGCTGGAAGCAACGATGCACCAACATGGTAGCCACACAATCCCAAATGCCGCGTTTATATAGAATACCGTTGGCCAGCCTCCAAGTAAATGTGATACACATACTGGACCAGACATAATCATCCCCAGCACATGACCAACACTCATTCCGGAATACACTAGTGCAGATAGTCCACTCTTTTCATCTTTTGGGGCCCAACGGTCTATGATGGACAATGATACTGGAAGGAAGCTGCCAATGCAACAACCTAGGCTTGTCACTGCACCTACAAACACATATCGACTGATGTGAGCAGCAAAGGGAAGTATTACATTCATTAATGAGCATGTTCCGATCATTACGACGACCAACCACTTCCCACCTCCTTTCTCAACCAATGCACTCATGGGAACTTTAGGTATCAAAGCCCCCGCGTACAGGGAGCCGAGGATATATCCTTGTATCTGTCGAGACCAATTGAAAATTGTTCCAACTACAGGAAGGTTGTGTTCAGTAGCGTTGCTGGCATCTATCGGAACTGGACAGTCGACATCCGTGTGGGTGCAATTCGATGCTGGATTTACTTTTGTGACCGCCGACGAATTCACCATTGCGACGCTTGTGATGCTGATACCCACACGTGAAGAATAACAGATCGCTGAGGCGGAGCATAACATAATGGCAATCACACATCTTTTCGAGAAATATTTAATTTGACAGATAAACATTTCTACAAATTATCGATGATTGACTGTCACGCTAAGACGCTCCTTGGAATATGTCTTGTTCTTCTAAAGATTTAATTTTGTTAGATAGCGCACCATGTGACTATAAAATGATATTTGTCTCCTGCACTTTCTTGTCTTCTGCCATCGCTTTCACGCATCGGTACACGCGGAGCTTGTGAGTGTTTGTGCACTGACGTCATTTTTGTCAAGGTAATGCGCGAAAGTTTCTGAATATCGGAAGTCATAGAAAGAATTGTGTCCTGAGTTCGACCCCCATCTAATTTTAAGTTTTACTGTGAATTTGCTTCAACTATTTTGTCTCTGGTCTGGCTAGACCATGCCTGATTCAACACCAAAGCAAAGCACTCGATCCAATTCATCTTCAAGTGCGTTAGCTTTAAATGAAATTAAAACTTTGATTGAAAATCTGCGAAATGAATTCCGAAGCGATTTTCATCAACTGAAAGAGACTCTCCAGGGATTGTAGAACAAAATTGATGTTTTTGAGAGCAGTAATGAATGGCTAAAGGCCAAATGTAAAAAATTGAAGGTGATCATAATAATCTGAAAATCGGTTATATTGAGATATTTTCGGACATGACATATGAGATGGAGGAGCGAGAAATTAGAAAATGAATTTGATAATTTCTGGCACACCAGAAACTTCGACTGGAAGCTTGGATGATAGTGTGAAAATTGACATGAATAGATGTTCTGATATTTGTAAGATGGCTAGAGTTGATCCTGACAACATTGAAAATGTTCGTCGAGTGGGTAAAATAAATACGAGTCAAAAACGTTTGATTCAACTAAAATGTAAGAAGTTGGATTTTAAATGTCAACTTTTGCACAAAGCAAAATACTTGCGAAAAACTGACACGATGAAAACATATTCATTAATCCTGATCGTACTGTCTTTCAACAAAGAAGGTGGAAGTCTCTTCGCGATGAGTTAAAGAGACGAAAGGCAAGTAATGAAAATGTGGTGATATATCGCGAACGTGTCATGTTGCGCACTGAAATAAAAAAATTAATAAAGCTTTTATCGACATTGTTTTCTTCGAAAAACTTACAGCCTTCATACCTGTTGTTGAATGCCCAATCGTTGAGTCATAAGATTGATGAGTTGAATCTTCCTGCATCTTGTGTTGAAACTGATGTCATTTTTAGCATGTGCAACAGGGTTCACACCAGATATTTCTAATGAACAAGTTTATATAAAGCACTTTTCAGCCACTTATGGATGTGATCGGGGGTAAAGTCTGTATTCATGTTCATCATTCTTTACGTTCGGTCGGTCAAATGATATATGGTATGCCAAATGGCATTGAAAGTGTGTGTTTAAACTTTTTCACTGATAAACTCATCGTCCTACTCTTGTATGTACCTCCAGGTTTGTTTTCTGCTCAACTTTCTGATGTTGTCTCATTTGTATCAAGTATTATTGAACGTTTGCTCAATCAATATTTTGATAGCAGAGTTATTGTTGCTGGGACTTGAATCACTTGCAACTTCTTCGTCGAAACTCTTGGTTTGACTGAAATAGTTGATTCTCCCATGAGAAAAAAGCAAATTAGGACAAAATATTCATTGATTTTACGCTGTGTGCTGCCTATCCCTCTACCGTCATTGGTCCTGCAATCGGCAGTTCTAATAACTTTACTGTTCACCTAAAGCCAATTTTTGAAACTGATGAAACTAAAGAGTTGCACAAAATTGTCAACGTCAGGGAAAATCGCATGAATGCGACGTGTTCTAGAATTAATTCTATATACCGTGGCAGGTAATGTACAAATCAAATGCTTCAATTGACGAGAAATTTGACTACTTTGATATTATGATTCGTTCAGCATATAATCAGCTTCCTCGATTGTATGTTGAATTTACGAGTCGTGATCAACCTTAGGGTACAAACCTTTGGGCTACACCTAACTTGAAACTTTTATTTAACAGACGTTGTGAAGCATTTACAGCCCGTAATTTGGCATTATGTAAACATTACAAGAATGTGATAAAAGAAGAGATAGAGAAAGCCAGATGTTACTGGGTTATGACTTTGTCTAGCTCTCGATCAGGCTTTTGGAAGGCTGTTGGTGTTCCGGAAACAAGTCAGGATCGTCTTCCCTTCTGAATATTCTTAAGGAAATTTCCTCTTTGACTACCGAAGCTGAGACGATATATACTTATTTCACGGGCGTGTTTTCTCCGGGTCCTGATTGGAATGAGCTAATTAAGCATCTCCCTGATAATGATGTCCCATGGAATATTGACTTAGATGTGATTAGCACATGGGAGTATCTCGTCTCTTTACATCAAAGAAAAAGTCATCCAACTGAAGATTCACCTTCACGAATATTGAAAGATTGCGCTTGCTTTTTGGCTGAGCCGTTAACTCATCTATTTTTGGTTTCACTTCACAGTAGTAGATTACCTGATAAATGAAAACATGCTGAAATTGTACTTGTCCCAAAACCAAATGCCCGAAGCATAAATGATCTAAGACTAATATCTTTGGTTCCTACTGTGTCAAAGATCTTAAAGAGTTTGGTGGTTGACTCTGTAAAAGCCTAGCTAATCAGACTATATGGTGCTACCAATACGGGTTCCTCAACGACACATGCTCTAATCCGCATGCATGATTACCTTACGACACAGCTAGATCAGCCTCATACTCGTAGCGTGGTTATGATTTCATATGACATGAGCAAAGCGTTTGATCGTCAATCGCATGCTAATCTGGCTCGAACTCTAATGTCATCCATTTTTCTAGCGAAAGCAATTAAATGGATTTTTGACTTTCTACAAAATCGAACATTTGAGAATAAGTACAAAAGTGATCAACGGATGTCACATCTGGGGTCCCGCAAGGATCAACTTTGGGACCTTACTTGTTCGCAGCGCACCTTGGAACGTTGGTACCTGTGTCTAAATCTGTCGAGATGATTTAATATGCTGAAGATGTTGTAGTCATGGTACCATGCTATGGAAATTCGGATGTTGAAGATCTATTTAACAAAGAAACATCTAACATGTCTGAATGGTGCACATCAAGTGGTCATAGTTTGAATGTCAGCATGATAGGGTGTGTGGTTGTTGGTCCTTAAATTCCCTTGGCTCATCCGTCTCCGTTTTTTGATGCCCTGCGCTCGTCACTGACTATCCTGGGAATGACATTTCAGGATGCACTTAAATGGGATGACCATATTCGAAACATCTGCAGAAAAGCGAGTCGAAGTTTATTTGTGATCAGACGTTTAAAGAGACATTCACATTTTGATCAAATCATACAAATTTACCATGGATGCATCAGAAGTATCATGGAATATAGTTGTGACGTCTTCGTCGGTCTCAATAAAAAGACCGCTGATAAACTGGAAATATTCAATCGCAAAGTGCATCGTAGTATTTGTGGTCAACAGTATGACTGCCTTAACTTTCCACCTACAGAGCAGCGACGTGTGAATCTTGCGATAAAGAAAATGTTGACTCCAAGTGACCTTAACTTCGACCATATGCCAAATATTTTGCAATATAGTAACCACTTCGAAACCCCAATTCAGTCCAAGGCTGACCTTGTTCAGGGAGACCTAGCGTAGAAGAGCATAATGTTCAAATTTGCGGTCTAACAAGAGCACACCTCAAGGTCACTTCGCAAAGCAGCCTCACTGACTGATTACATAATATATCATTATGTATTATTATAAATTATACATGTACTTGTATAGAAGATAAAATATGATGAAAACAAATAATTCATTGTTATATATATTTACGATATCTATGGGCTATTCCACGGTCATTTCATTCTGAGCAGCTAACTAATTCTCAGCAAAACCTTTCATTAAAGAAATAATATCTCTTCGAAATCTGGCTGTTCCCAAGGTAATCTCACATGCGAAAAGTGTGGTTTTGATCTACACACAATGGTTTTAATTTAATCTCTTGCTTTCCTCCGAATATAGGCCTAGCACAAAACATATCCGGTAAAGAATAAAAGTTATTGAACCTCAAACTTGTTTTTCTCGTTACTCACTTAGTGTATGTGGGCAGCTAAGAATGCGAATGTAAATCTGAATATATGCTTTATCCAGGACTATCGGTTGCTCGGTATTGAATGACCATCTATTAAAGTTCAAAAAAAGATGAAGTAACTTTTTCATGCTTTGTTCATTCTAATTGTCGTGTTACTGTTGTAAACGTGTAAGCACTGCATCCGCTAGGCTATTCCACACAAAGGAATGAATAGACATCCATGAATTTCAAAGCAAGTAACATAAAGAAAAATCCATTGTACTTTCCATACTTATAGTAATGGTCGAATTACTTTACTATATGCCTGCCCTTACAATGAACAGTGCCTGTAATCATTAATAAGTTTATAGCAGTGAGATATGCGCATATTAGCAAATAAGCTCAAATAAAAGCAAGTTTACTGTCTTTTTCCTTTCTTTTAACACTTGTTTATCGTTACTGAAATTGTGCTGGATTAATACCTTTTTTGATTGACAATCATGGTAGTGGTTGACGATAATTCAATTTATAGTAAAGTATTCTATTTGTAAATTATTTTTACAAGATCACGCCCTGCACTGTGAAAGACTGTAAAATGACCGTAACCAACATTTAGGAAAAGTCTGTTGATTAACAATGGGCAGATGTTTTCTGTCATAGCATTCTTCTGTTAATCATAAATAGGTTGTGTTCCAATATTTGATATGCGTGCATAAATTGAGTATAGGCGAACTGTAATTTGCGTCACATTGTCGTGGGATAGTTAATGAAAACTTCAGAATCTTGAAGGTGGACTCTATCTTTCCTAGCGACGATGTTGTCTATTTGGTCACAGGCTGCATGTTTCGACCGTTAGTTCGGTCCTGTTCACGTCAACTGTTGAAATGATTGAAACATTGCCGCTGTTTTCAACTACCGCAATAATGTCAACCAAAGTATTGAGGAACTAGGAACTTCTCCGTATCTTAATTTGCAAATCTACAATCTTCCGTAAATATTTGAAGCTAACAGCAATATATTTGCTATATTGCGCAAGATAACAATGAACGTTCTGATGCATTTATCAATAATTTCAGACTCAAAATGAAATAGGCGACAAATAAATGTTTACTGAAGATGGCTGGGGATATGATGCATCCTGAAGTTGTAATTACAGATATTGAAATTTGGGTAAACAGTTCGAAAGGTGATTCCAGTGAACATGAAACTGAGTAAGAGGATAACTTGAATAAATGCCACTGCACTGTTCTTATTGCTTTATGCACATGGTCACACAATGCATATAAAATTTTCTCAATAGATAGTGGCGGTCAATTTCATTTTGGCGTTGATAACGACGAAAAAATTCAACAATTATCTGTTTCTAGCTATCTTGTAAAACAAGAACATCGAACAACACCATAGTTCACGAAAATGGAATTTAAAAATGATCCATTTCTTTACGGCAGACATCACCTTAGATATCCCCATTACAGAGAAGAAAGCAACAGGCGATTTTTTTATTTGGCTTTGCTTGAAGAAGTGGAAGAAGTGAGTGCCCCAAAGTGTGCACGAAATATCATTGCCGAACTGCTAATTCAGTCAATAATTTTCTTATTCAAATGTTGTCGCGAGTAAAATTCTAAAATATAATGAAATTAATTTTGTTAATAAAAAGGGATATATTGATTTAATAATGAATTAAGGGTCTGAAATAAAATCTAGCAAGAATTTTTTTCTCAGCAATATTTAAAGTGACTTCTTTGTTATACATGAATGCACTTTCATGCAGTGACGGATGCAATTCGATTTTCGCGCGACTCCGAATCGTGCGATTCTGAATATTTTAAGATTCAGTGATTAGAAGTCTGCAGTTAATCTAACTTGTATTATTTTTCATTTCTAGACCTCTATCATCAACTGCCCTATTGATTAATGCGATACTTTACCTGTAAATGTTTTGGAAAACATCATAATGAGTCAGAACACATAAAAAGTCGCAAACAGGGCATGAAAAGTTTTGATGATCTAATTATGAGATTCTTCATTAAATCTGCCATCATAAAAGTACTGAAAGTACTCCATTATGTACATACACTATGAAGTATATTATTAATATTTTTATTTCCCAGTTTTGTTCTTTTGGTCTTCATCAATAATATTTTATTTAACATAGCTGTAGGAGTGTTGGTATTTGTCGTTTCTTCTACAAGTCCTGAAATAAACGTAATTATGCATCAATTTAACTTATAACTTTTTCAAAACATAAATAAATCTATAATAGAGAGATGTCATCAGACTTAAACAATTTTAAGCACAAAATTCTGTGGCAGCCTTAGACACTGGTTCGTCAGTGCGGCTCGGAGTGGCCCAAACCAGCTTAAAATATCTAGAACTGGCACTCCACAGTCTTTATGATTATCTGCAACACGGCAAAGCTAGGAAAAATAGACATCTATAGAATATTTTAAGGTACTTTGGGGCATTCCCAGCCGTACTGACGAGCCCTTGTAAGGCGAAAAGCGCAACGTCTACTGCTGTGAAGGAATTTGTGTGCTTCAATAGTTCAAGTTCGAGGACATCTTTCTATTCCATGCCCAGGCCAACTGGCACTCTACACAGTCTTCATAATTAGCAACTCTGCAAGTGCAATTGTTGCCCGGTTATGTTCATAGTGTATGCTAAAAGCAAATCAGACATTAATGCGCACCGTTACTGAGCAAGTAGGTTTGTCAGCGGACATTTCAACCGTCGTCATTTGTCTATTAAAGTCGTTTATATATCTCCAATTCCAAATTAGAAAGATTGCTTTTACCTAATCAAGCAAATTTCATTGAGAAATTAATTTTAAAAAAAATCGCACGATTCCTGGTCATTCAAGGATCACGCGATTGATTCCGTCACACAATTTATCTTGCGGAATCGATTAACTGCTTTCATGTTTTTATATTTTTAAACAATGAAGTACATCAATGGATTTGGATAACTCAAAAAGTGAGAAGCCTTCTCTTAAGATCTATTTTCATACAACGATTTCACTTTTAACAAATTCGTTTTACATATCATCTATCACGTTCCACATTTTACGCAAATTCGAAAGTAAACTGAGTTTTAGTCAACAAAGCAACATTACATCATTTCATGAATCGTATCACCTCTATTCACTAAATTTCGCAAAACCTGTCACAAGTAATATGATTGGGATATATCATCAATTTTTGATAATAGCGCTTGATGGCAAACATAACTGAACAACCGCTTACCTGGTTAGATTGATTTTATCTCCGGTAAAAGACCAACTGCCAAATTTTAATGTGCAATTTTGTGTATCAAATGGGAAATAAGCAACGTTGAGTTTGCAGGCTGCTTTGTATACGACCGGGACATTGAAGCGAACATATCCAGTGCTATTTATTATTACATAAAACTCACTGAGATCTCGATGTCTTTCTCGAACGCTGAAAATGCAATAGAAATGCAATAGAATTCAAAGGATAAATAAAAATGCATCTTAAATTGTATTTCTGTGCCTTCGTGTCAAAGTGACCTAAGCGACAAAATCTCTTTTTTACAGGAGACGAAAAAAACTGTCCTGGCTTGAATAGTCAATCAAAGCATTTACTTCATTGGTTAGTTTGGACTCTGTATGGTAGCATGTTTCAGTAAATCACGTTTGTGAAAATTTTCTAGCCTTTACATAGACATTAGTAGATTTAGGTTGATTTGACGCAAGTATATTTCGAAAAGTTGGCGGTTAGGTTAAAATGTCACAACCAAGAATGTTGAATTTTAATCAAAATTCTACACAAAAGATTGATGATATCGCAATTGTACATGTATAATTCATTATCATATTTACATAGACAATAACAAAATGTTTATGTCCAGTTTTAAATTTGATCTTCTGTCGATGTCGAGGAGTTCAATCCTTCATAAAAAGAGTGGTACACGGCTGGAATGAATGGCAACAAGCTGATGAGATCTCCTTCTTCTTCACCGATATTTCAAGTGGCCTTGAGTAACACTGAAATGAAAATAAAGATCCCTTTATGATTATAAATGTAGGGAGAAAGTGCATGCATGTAGGTTATATCTATAGGCGTACACATGCAGACACATAGGCCTAGGACATAGAATGAGAGTGATAGGGGGTTCATCCATAACGAAAAGGTACACTGCATGTATGAAATTGAATATAAGCTTACATGTATTTTGTAGATAAGAGTAGACTTATATTCATAAGAGACCAACGAGCATTTAAAGCACGAGAAAATTATATTATTAGGCATTCTAATGAAAATGCAATTTGTGTAACTTTTACAAAATTTGCAGGGGGAAAAAGTTATTAAAAAATCTTTAGCATGTCTATTTATGAACTTACCGGTTGAAGAATTATAGCATCAGCGTCTTTTGTCGTCCTTCCAGTCAGTGTGACTCCTTCATACTGATCGTGCATGTTGTAGTTATAATGCAGCACATCATGGTCATCGATTTCGATGCAGTAGTTTCTTATAGATGAAAATCGAAATTCTCCAGTTTTTGGAAGCTTCATAATCTCTTCAGACACTTTATCCCATCTGTAGATTTTGTCTTGATTGATGGGTACAACAGTGAGGTAGGGCGGTGAAGTCTTCGCCATTCTGACCAGATTGAACCAATCATTTGGTACAAAGATGTCCATCCGCTTTTTTGCTTTCTCAATAATCGCGTGTACGGAATCACATTCCATATGTGTATGTCCAGGAACCATGAAGGTATGCGTCATCTTCGTCGATGTAGTTTCAGACAGAAATTTCAGCATTCCAAGTACTTGTCGATTCTTGTTCTGACCGGCACACGAATCAGAGTATAATTTGAACTCTTTGATGTCCGGATTCAGTCTCAATTTCGTTTGAATGAAATCGTAGAGGCAAGAAGCGATTTCATTTCCACCCCTCTTCGCAACGTCTTCTGACCACATATAACAATGAGGTGGGCCATGTTTGTAGTCATAGATTGTTAGGTTGTAAACCCAAAGCTGCCTTTTGTAGAAGCTCTCTGAGCAACTCAAATTAGGAGTAGGAAGACACTTCTGCAGATCATAGCTAATCATTTGGAAACCATCGTCATCATTACAACGCTTCTTGTCCATTCTCTTTTGCTTGTACACGGCTTCGGCCTCGTTCAGATGAGCTGTATGCTGCTCAGATTGGCTTTGACCCGCAGCTTTGTATTTGTCACACTTGTTGCATGTATCCGATTTCAATTTTGCAAACGAGAGGTACGAGTATTCCTTGAAAACTTCATAATACAGACACTCCTTTTGGGCTTGTTCTCCATTCTTGCAAATTTCTTCAACATACATAGAATACATTCTGTTGACACTTAGTTCTGGGGACAGGAACAGTTTGTCTGCTCTTTCTCTGCTGTAATGACTCTGATACACGGGAAATTTCTCTATGTGGTCCCTGACTTTTTGTCTTTCTTCGTCAGAAATACGTCTGATGCTTGGATGGCGTCCTCTTTGATCTGTGATGCTTGTATCGCTTTCTCTCCGTCTTCTTGAGATAGTGCGGATTCTTGAATCACTTATTGACAGTGTGGCAAGGAAGAAAGATCTGCAAACGCTATGACGTTCTGAACCCGTTGTAAGAAAGTATTTTCTGCTGTAATTACGCTTTGTATTTTCCGTTGATCCTGTCCTTCTTCTTTTAACTCCCATTTCAATCATGCATCCTGATATAAACTGGTCCTGCTCACTGGTGTTCAACTCATAAAACTGATCAAATATCACTTCACGCTGAGCCTCAGATATTCTATCACAACAAGTATCTTTGCACGTTGTTGGCTGCAATTTTCTGCCATCCTTCTTCTCACCTTTCCTATTCATATGCTCTAACCCGTGTTCTTTTCGCATCTTGTTCTCTTCTCGTTGCTTTCTACTCTGCCCTCTCAACGGTCTGTTTTCTTTATTTTCTCTCATAGTCTCGTGAAGCATTGCACTATTCTCAAGTTCCTCGTCTTCTGCTGCTAATGATACATTTCCACTCACTTCTTCACTTTCCTGCAATGATTCACTTTCATCCGTTAGATCGCTCTCGCCGTCCACCATCATTGCTGCTACATCTTCGACAGTCAACCGTCACCTGTAAGTGAAATAGAATTTTTATCAATTTGATTGATTTTACAAAGTTTTCTTATTACTTAATCTTGCTGGGGCAGTAGACTACTAGATGAAAAATACCATTTATCATCATGTATGCAGGCAAGTTAGACGTCAGAAGCGCGAGTGGTATAATGGCTAGGGTACGCGATTCACACATCGGTGGTCACTGGTTCAAACTCAAGCATTACTTGACTTTTTAAGTCATATTTTAATAATGTGATGTTTTTGATTTTGTTTCAAGATACACTGAGACAAACAGATAGATAGTAGATACCTTTTAGAGATAAAATTAGGAGTATGATTACAATTGCCCACATTGCCTGTTTTAATTCATTCTACCGGTATTAACTCTAGATCATCTTACGTCTATAATATGAGAGTTCTATTTAGATAACCGTCTTATGATAATGTAACAGTAATCAGTAATAGCTAATTACATATGTACATGTCTTCAGCATATTCTGGCAATGTGGAAGTTACTTTCTTCTAGCTGCACTTTTCTCACGCTTCAGCAGATGGTCAGACATTTTGAAATTCCAACAATTTCGAAAAATCCAAAAGATAGACTTCTTATCAAACTATTTCACGCAAACAAATTTGCAAAAGTAGAAATTTGTCTCAACTTGGACACCTTAGTATTTTCATTTGACTATGTGATTGTGATTTCATTTGATTGTGATTGAGTTTGTTCGATTTCAGTGCCAGATAGGTTTTTTTGACACAAACAGGATAATGGAGATATGCACATAGGTTGATTTGTCACAAGCAAAAATTGAGGAATAGAAATAGAATTCCGCGCTGTTGATGCTCAGGATGATGTCTAGGGTTGGATACTTTCCAAAAATCGTAATTACTGCAAAATGATAAAAATGTCGCTTAGGTCACTTTGACACGAAGGTACAGATTTGTGTCGATCTCTGCTTCCAGAGCTACATAGGAGTGATTAAATCCCTATACAAAATACCCTGGGTTTAGGACTGTTCGCCTTGTTACAGCTATCACTTGAAGAATGCATGAATGTGTACTGTGTGATAACAGATACACGTGGTGCTGGCGAATGAAGCAATTGCTCACAAAGGTGCACAGTCAATAGATGATAAACAATCATTTAAGAATTACAAAGGGTCGATTTGCTGATTATCATAGGAAATAATGGATATCCTCAGCAAGAGTAGCCATTCTGAGTTAAATTATTTGGAGTTATACCTACTTGAGGATACTATGAAGTCATATATGAATTTTGATATCGATAATAAATACATGAACATCATAATAAAGTTTAGAGCATTAGACCACAACCTGGAAGTTGTTGCTGGCATTTATGGAAATTGACTGAGGTATGAAGAACGTCAAAATTTGTATATTGAATGTTCAAAATATCAGGAATTGCGACAGGAACTAGCACCGGTTTTATTGCAAGGGCTTGAAACTACTAAATTCAATAATTGTCTATCGATTATTACTTAACCACGTATTAGCCCATTGATTAGTGCTTAGTAACCCATGCCCATCGCCAGCCTGATGTTAGGACCTTAACTCGTGTGCGTGTCACCGATTGATTCGTAGTAGGCCGATACACTGATACATAAGAGTCAGCACTTACTCATTGTATAAGACGATGTCAGGGAGCCAAATTTGAGAATTGGGGACATTTAAAGTTTTGATAGACGTCATTGATATATTGCCACTGTTAGCCCAATTGAGTCGGGGATCATACCAACCCTGAAATGTATAGATATGGATGAATTAATAACCTTCATCTTTAATTTAGCACATTGTATACATTAACTCATCAACTCATAAGCGGATTTGTCAGAAATGCCAGAGGTAAGAAATAACTGTAAATTGTAAACAGTATATATCCGTATAAACAGACGCTATTCATCTGATATTTGCGGATTTCAGCTGTTGCGACATCAATAATCATAAAAGTACATACCTTAGGGTTACATATTATTAATTAGGCTTAATTTATTAAATCAGCTGCATAAGAAGTGTAAATTTATATATATTCGTACTTACAGGATGATATTATTTGGAAAATTTGAAATTATTGTGATGTTTGTACTTTATGATTATTACTTCATTTATAAAGTCATGAACATAGAGTTGGTATGTTAGGTAGAGTGATAACTCCGCATTTATTAAATGTCCAATGTGCATACACTTTCGATTTTATTAAATGAACTCATGGGAGATACAGTCGGAATTGTTTCAAAATGTGAGATATGCACATTTATGCAGTTTTGAAGAAATTACAACGGAATTGACTGATAATGATAGCACAGCAGAAGGAAATGATATTATTTTACAGATTGTCCGTGTCATGACAGCCTTGGAATGGTAATATTTGTTAACCCTTTATTTGGCACTGTTGCATATATGCAACAAATCAAACTTACTATGTATAACAAAATAATATTGATAGTTCAGTGTCAATACCGCTCTTAAATATAATTCTTACCTTGATTTACAGTAATTTTGCAGCAAAAATCTGAACAATTGACTTAAAGCATAGTTTCCGACTGCACAGTTTCCAAAAAAATAACCACTATATTTTTTTCTTCTATAGTAGTGCATTATATATTTTTCAATGTTACTGACGGGTTTACAAAGCAATTTAGCTCATGAAACATATTGAGAAAGACCTTATTACATATAATCTATTCGATGAAAAGCTGCAGAATCTCATTTTCTCATTCTGCGGTTGAAGATATTCATTTGTTGCATATATGCGACATTGTCAAATAGGGGGTGATTTTTATGTCAATATCATGAACATTCCCACGACTTTCGGCATCAAAATTGCGAATCACCATGCAAAGCTGTGTCGTCATTCATGATTGAATCGTCATAGCAAGCTAACTTGAGGATCATTGATTGCTATTTATAGTACTTACGTCAGCCTCATTGCCGGTATATCATTCAATCGAGTCTTCATATTATTCGTTGCGCCGGAAGACTAAGGTGAGTTGAATTTATCAGCATTCAGCATTCAAGTGAGGTTATTCTAGGAAATATATTAGCAGCCACGCATTTAATTAAGATTTTACATTCATGTGAATTATAGTGGAAAATGTTCACCATTCATGACAAGCATTCTGGTGGTTTCATAACCCTGTTATGTCCTTATCCATTACAGATAACTAATCAAAAGTCGTTAAGTTCATATGAGTTAAAATATTTCAATGCTTTGAAATAAATATTTTGTCTGTCTGGATTTGAAATTGAAATTAAATTTGCACCAAAAGTAACGGAATAGGTCATGGATTACTTTTTATTTCTCTCTTTCCTATCATTTCTAGTACATAGTAATCCATGGATACGCTACATGAATTCATAATTGTAGACAGATTAAAAAATGTCAGAGAAAACTAGAAATGAGCTAGCACAAAAGTAATCCTAATTATAGATTTAAAATGTTGATGAAGTGTATAAAAAAGCTTTGAATGTTGGTTGGATCTAATGTTCAATCTAATCTCTATTTTATATTGATTTCAGAATGAATCCAGAGAGGAGGAAACGATATCGTGGCTATCGTATAGAAGAAGTTGTAAATCTCGTTATGGAACCTACGTCAGATTCAGAAATATCTGATCTTGATGATGAGGCTGAGGAAGATGCAGAAAATATCACACCAAATCAGCTTGTAAACGAGGCGCATACTGAGGAATTCAATTATGCTGACAATGAAAATGCAAGGTATGTATACCGAAACTATCCAGTCATATTATTATAATATTCTTTGAAATCAATCCGGTTGTTACTTTGCAATTTTAAATGAGATTTTTCTGATATATTGAGGACTATTACTCGACTGCATGTATGTACATTGTAGCCTACATGTTCATATTTAGTTCTCGAAATAATTTCTGACACTTAATTTTTACAAAATGATAGTAAAAGACATTTTTTCTTATTTTCTGCATTGTATAGATTATCAGCACAATGTTTCGACTGGCTAGGCATAGCCCTGTCTGTAGGCCTATTCTTATGAATACATTATAATTCACTCCTATTTGATCCAACCTGTATATGAATATGATGTTTTAAATCAAAATTGAACTTCGTTATGTGATATGAACTCAAAAATATGCCTTTTTTTTCAGGAACGATGGTATGGACGACATTCATGATGAAAGTGAAGATGAAGAAAGAGGGCGACCGATTTTCAAATGGCGCAAACGAGAACCAGTGCCGGGAAATATCGAATTCCAAGGAAATTCCTTCTCTTCTCCTCCAGAAGAAAGTCCATCACCTGCAGAGTATTTCAAGATTTTCTGGCCGGATTCTATAATCACTATGCTAGTTGAGCAGACAAACTTGTACAGCATGCAGGAAGCCGGGAAGAGCATAGCAACAAATTTCAAGGAGATGCAGCAATTCATCGGCATCAATATGCTCATGTCAATCATAATCCAACCTTGTTATACTATGTATTGGTCTTCCGAAACTAGGTATGGTCCCATCGCTGATGTCATGGCCCTAAAACGGTATCAAACTCTTCGTCGATATTTGCATGTTGTCGATAATACCACCAAGAATGAAAATTCAGGTAAATTATTCAAAGTCGAACCAATTATTCAAGCTGTGCGTCAGAGTTGTATTAACCAGGAACAGGAGCAATGTCAATCTCTAGATGAACAAATGATTCCTGCTAAGACGAAGAGAAGTGGAATTCTGCAGCATCTGCCAAAGAAAATACACAAGTGGGGATTCAAGAATTTCGTCCGCGCCGGAAAATCAGGGATGATCTACGACTTCTTCCTCTATGTTGGAAAGAATAGTGTTGGAACGGATAAATGCGGAGTAGAAGATATCGTGATGAAATTGTTGAAAGAAGTTCCAAGACACAAAGGATATCGAATACTATTTGATAATTGGTTCTCCACGTTAGGTCTCATGAGTCGGCTGAAGGAAGAAGGAATACTGGCAACCGCGACCTTCAGGACAAATCGAATTGCGAGCTGTCCTTTGTCTTCAGAAAAAGAGTTGAAAGCTCAAGGGAGAGGTACGTTTGATTACAAGACGGATCTCAACAGTGGAATTCATCTCATGAAATGGTATGACAACAAATGTGTTGTGGTCGGCTCAACTTTCTCTGGAATCGATGCAAAACAAACCGTTCGTCGTTGGGATTGGAAAACCAAGGCCTTTGTTGACGTCACATGTCCTGACATGATAGTTGATTATAACTCCTCAATGGGAGGGGTTGATCTAGCTGATATGCTGATTTCCTTGTATCGTACGAAAATGAATCCTAAGAAAAGATGGTATTTGAAGCTAATATTCCATTGCGTCGATATAGCGAAGATAAATGGGTGGCTATTATATCGCCGTCACTGTGACCAAAGGCAGCTGCCAAAGAAGGAAATGTTCGGCCTTAGAAAGTTTATTCTCCAGGTGGCCCAATCGCTGTGCTTGAAAGATGTGGATCTCCATCGTCCTGTTGGTCGCCCTATCAAACGAAGCTTGTCTCCACCTCCTATTTGTGGCAAGAAACCAGCAATTGCTAAACCTATTCCGGAAGTACGGCGGGATCAACGTAGTCATTGGCCGGAAGTGAGAGACAAAAGAAACCGTTGCCGCCAATGCGTGTCCGGTTACAGCTACATTTACTGTTCCAAATGTGGTATATGCCTATGTTTGAACAAAGACAGGAACTGTTTCAAGGACTTTCACTGCTAAATCTTCCCAGAAATCCAAACTGACGTTTTTGATAATAAATGATGCTAGTATGAATCACAACTTTTTGATTGGGCATAATTTGGATTTTTAGTTAACAGTTTATTAGGGCCAAATATAGGCCTATATATATACGTATCAACAACTGGTAACGCAAATAATCAATATTTCTTCAGAAATTAGGACGTTTTGCATTCAATAATGCTATAAATTATCAAAAGATGACATCTAAAAGCAGTTTATCAAAATAAGACAAATCTTCGTTTTTGTACCTCTATTTGGCAATGTTGCATATATGCAACAAATTATAAAATCTATCAGAAAACAGATATTGCAAAACAAATGGTACTTTATCTTCAAATAGACAATGTTTAACAAGTTAAAGTCAAAAAATAATTTTTCTGATCACTCTAACATAATGTGCCAAATACAGGGTTAAATTGGCAACTCGATGACCTGCTATTGATTTCATGAATTAGAAATATGAAATTTCAGCCAAGAAAGCACAATAGGATGTCGACTTTTTCATGAAGACTTCCACTATAAAACGGATCATGAAATTTCTTTGATAATCAGCTTAATTTCCGCTTAATTGGGATGCTCATTAGCAAATATTCATTCTTTTTGATATCCAACTTGTTGCATATTTACGTACATAAAGGAGTCATCTCAGTAGTATTTAAATTGGCAAAATTTTGACTTTTTTAAAACTGCTCAAATAATTTTTTGGACCACGGGAATGCAATCTCCGCAAAATACTGAATCTTTTCATACAAAAATTTTCACTGTATGCAGATAAGAGAGAGTCGACACATACCTACTATATATATCCCTACTCTATGGTCATGAAACATTTGAGTAGAATTTGAATACAAAAGATGAGTAAAGAAAGACCTACCATTCTTCTCCAAATGCTTATAAATAAGATTTGCTTCTTTTCGTCCTGCAAAAGAGATTGTATCAATTAAAAGTTTGCATACAGAAAAATTGGTGCAAGTGTCCAACAGGAATGGACCTATTTTTAAAACATTGAAAGCAACATGAGACATTTCGTTCCCATTAAGTTATAAAGCTGATTGCTATAGTTAAGACTTCTCAGGTTCCGGCCAGTTCACCCAAGGTCTGCAAAAAAATCATATTTTGCAACGTTGTTTGAAAAAGTATCTTTTGATAAAAATCTTTTTTGTATCTACTGTTGGTGAGATTTTTATAGATAATGACATGTGAAATAATATTTACTCATGCAAATTAATTGGTATTGATTTCTTTAGTAGCATATTGCTACCTTTCATAAGTGTCTTTCGCTGGCATTTGGATGGACATAACTATACATCTCAGCAATAATGTTTCATTTTCCGTAGCTTAAAAGAACGAATATTTACCTACTCGGTGAATTTACCGGAAAAATTGAATAATTTTTAATGAAATGAAGACTTTTCAAGTCATTTGACTAAAGCCAGCGTTCATGAAAGCAAAAAGGTGAACAGATTGAGGAAGCGAGGAGAAGACTCCATGAAGCAGCTTGCTTCATCAATGTGTTTGCAGTTCGCACCATGGAGATATATTTGACTGATTCGTGAAATGACTAATAATACAATAATGCTGCATGATGCTGAAAGCCTCATGACTCGTCAAGTAGTGTTAACCTCTTCAGCCCAGATGACGTGAGGTGCACTGCATGCAAACACTTACGAAAGTGCTCGACTAGCAGCTGAGAACAATGGCCCAACTATCCATGACGTGCACTGCACGTAATCGCTGTATTATGTTCCCATTGTACACTCAGCATTAGGTGAGTTGCAGTTATGAGCGTGTGACGCACACTGCACGTCATGGGTAGTTGGAGCTGTGTTGGAGATTTGGATTTGGTGCTGATCTTCGTTCTTCAACATGATTGGCTTCTGAAAGTCTCGTCTTCATCGGCGATCTGCATCTGTCAATAATGTCTGACTGGAAGTCTGTGATCGCCAGATGTCCATGATGGTATTGTTTTACGTGCTCTGCCCATCCGCTATCCGATCCATGCTGCTATTTAATAGGTTGGGTTTGTATTCATTATATCCGAAATTGAAAGGTCTTGATATCTGACCAATATGTAGCTGCAATTGAGAGCTGTGGACAAGCAAAACTATACCCCCAAGCGATCACAGACTTCAAAATTGTCATGTTCCCTCTTTTCATTACATCTGAGACATTGCCTCACAATTTTATCGGCAAATCATAATTCTTGATGTTTTTATTGATTCTCTTCGTACAGCTGTCATTGATGAATTTCATCGAGGAGATGACTTTCTTTTTCTCAGTGGTCTCCAAAATACTGTTCACCTGTTAAGTGCTGGAGTTCACTTTTCGGAAACTATTTTTGCCCAGCCTCTTCTTGACTCTTTTCATAGCCTATCGCATCTTTGTTTCTCTTGATTGGACATCTAGTTTTCACATTGTCAATACAATTACTCGTATTTACTACAAAAATAGCATTTACACGACGAGGAGTCTGTCCCTTCTCAAAGGAATGTCAGAATGACATGGTTTGGAATAACATTCATAGTCAATATTTTAAATTATCCTTAGCGTTTGTAACTTTGTAGATGTCGGGGCTAAGACCAAACCGCTGCGGTAGGGTACTTAAGGCCCAGGTTTCAACTCTGTGTATAGTAATAATGGAAAAAGCCGGACCGAGGTGCACAGGCATGCGGCAGCCCGTAATCTGCAGATAGACTTTGTTGTTGTGCGTTATTTCGTAACAAGTAATCTTCTTTCTTAGTTAGTACACTGTATCCCAATATCTGTCTGTTCAATTTTCTTCTGCCTCGCATCTACCTGCTTCTGTATTAAGCCTATTTACATTCATGAGTTACATGTTTGCATCCTTTTACTATACTGTTACACAATTACTCAATTATCTAGATAGGCTCATTCATTTTCCCGGCTTTCTTTCTTCGATTTTCTGCTTCCTTTGTCTTTAATCTTCTTTTGATGGACACCTTTGGTTTATAAGCTCGTCCTTTTTCTCTCGTCATGGATAAAAATTCTGAAAAAAAACATTGAAAAATAATCCGACCTGTATTTCTAAACAACTGAAGTCCAGTTAATGTCTTTCGCCGTTGAACGATGATTAAATTTTTTCCAAACCCCAAGGGATTTACAAGTTTAGACTTGACATAACGGATAATTCACTCTGCATGTACGGTACTTTTGTAATTTAGCTAAATCAATGGCGAGAAGTACAGCAAAACACCAAGCTAAAAAGACTGTCACTGGCTACTGTGAATCTGTCTGAATGACGCCCTTTACCCGCTGACCCGGAACCATCGCTGTTGCACAGTAGACATATGTGCTAGATTTGTACTTTCCTTTACAAAATGAAAAACGAGATAAAATCTTAAATAGGACGCAACTGAATTAAGACAAGAGTAGCCTGTAGTTAACAATTGTCTTAGTAATTTCATTTATCTTAGGTCAGAGGCACACACGATATGCCAGACGTCACAGGCTGCAAATAAAATTCCAACACTTAAAGTTTCAATGAGAGCTGACATAAGAACGAACGGATACACACAGAATAAGCCATAGGCCGTTTGCTGATTGAGAATCCTTGAGCGACGATTTCAATAGGACCGACGTGATATAACGCGTCATTATTTATGGTCATGCTTTATGCTCTTACAAAAATTAGAAAAATACAGTGGTGGGCGTTGCGATAAGTATATTATTATAAGTGATATTATCGCTTATCGCAGAGACCGGAAAATTTTATAGCTTTAAAATTTCCCGCGATAAATCGTACGATAAATTTGGTGATAACGAAGAAAACAAAAAAACCGCTTTTCAGCATTATTTTAAAACTAGTTTCGCTTTCCATTTCACGTGATTCGGTAGACGGAATCAGTGAGTGAGGAGTTTAATTAGCTTCAATTGAAATTGTCTCGGAGACTGCATTGAACTGTTTTTCACCTATTTCATTGTCTGAACAACATCAGTGCAAGTGCCACCAAATGGCCAGTTAATGGTCAGTTGATACATTTATCCCGTTATTCCGTATTGAGGCTACTTTCATGTATGGTACAGTGGAGTAATCCCGTACTTGGAGGCAATTCCTGACAGACGACTAATTTTCGGAAATAACGATCTTCTGCATTCCGCAAAGGCGCGGGACTAAAGGGAAGCAAAGGGACTATGTGCTTGTCCACTGTTCGAATCAGACAAGGATGAGGAGGATGATGAATTACATGTGCCTTAAATTGTTGTATTTGTGTTTGTGATGTAGTACTGTGACAGTTTTGTTGACTTGTATGTTGCTATAAAGTGACAAAGTGTTAATTTCGGGTCTTTTGGTGTTACTGTTTTATTTAATGCTACATGTATATGTATATGGTGTTTTAAATGTAAAAAAGAGGATTTTGATACACATAAGTAGTAAAAATGGAGTACCATATTTTTGTATTTATCGCAGGATTTATCGTTGTCGCTTTATTTTGGAGGTCAAAATTTTTCGCATCATCGTTAACGGACATAGCCGAAAAATTTATCGTTTTATCGTTTTTCTTGTATCGAAAAATGTATCGCTGCCCACCATTGGAAAAATATCATAAGTTTTCTTCTTCTGCCTGTTTGTATTATCTGTCATAAGAAAAGATATTTTCAAAGTGATTTACAGCTTATGGCTTATGGATGGTCGTGACGCGACTTGGGAACGATGGCTTGTGGCTCATTCTGTGCGCCACCGGCAGTAAGAGGTTACCTAGATTTGATGCTTAATGTGTATAACTGAATCGACGATCAGATCACAGGAGGCTTCCATTATAGTCCTACAAACTTAAGCAGAACGAAAGTCGGATTTCTAGGGCTATATAATTCTGCTTTATAGTATCGGATAGGCAAGTAAAAGCATTCAGGTTCTCATATTCATTACCAGGATGATTTTGCTTGGAGATCAAAGTAACTCATTGCATGAGTTTGCAATGACACCATACGTTATGCTACTGTACATGTAAATAATGCAATACTTTTCAGCGTTCATATACCATCGAACAGCAGTGGGATCTCACATATAACACAGCTTAAAAAAATATTCTTTAGCTGCGGACATAGGAATTTAAGGCAGCTGCAGTATAATGAATACGTCGTATTAGAAAAACAATGAAAATTCAAATCAACAATAACCCTGAGAACAATGACTAAATCTTTTGCGTTTTTACGGTACAAAAAGAAGCAACGTGGCTCATGGAGCGTTGTCTGAAATGTCAAAATATTCTTATCAACTGAATCGTCTGAATCAGTAGATCAACAGACAAAAAAACACCCAATAGATAATGATCATAATCAGATTCTCATATCAATTAAGCTATCATTATTTATCTATTTGAAATGATGTGCGAGCATGTTATCACAAATTACAATCCCATCAGTGATGCACAAGTCGACTTTGTATTTGTTCCAGGGTTGGAGCGGTTAGCCGGTTAACCGGTGAGGTGCCAAAAGGCATGTACCTCATTGTTCAGGCTACATCGATGAGCAGTGAGCGCTTTTTCCCCTTGCATGGAAACATATTCGATAAAAAAAGAATGGGTTTAACAAGGGAAACGGCAAACGCAATATTGGTTTTACACTACAACTCTGACTGAGTGAAAATCTAACACTTCCAGACAATTAGTCAATACCTTGTTTTTTGTTTTATTATCATTGAAATGTTGTTTTGATGAACAATTATTTTCTAATGTATACCGGGAAGTACATGGAAATGGCTGCTTGATGATAATTCGCTCGAGTTGTAAGTAAATACCTCTGACGCTGTAACGGGATGTAAATTTAACACTAGAAAGACCGGAAAATATTTATACCTAGAAAGACCGGTAAGTGTCAATTGACACTTAATATTCTTGTAATAAATAAATGAGTGAAATTAATATATTTCCTATTCCAGCTGTAAGATATGATAAAAATGAGTTAATTCATCCTCTAAAAATTTTGTAATTGCTCATATATCATACATAAAAACTGATTACAGACCGAATAAAAGTTTTTCGATGATTGGAAAACTACTCAAAACAGTCCTTACAAGTAATAATAGTGCATGGACCGCACACGTACCTGTCACATTTTGTACAGCGGTTACTTGTGCAATTTTGGTTGCAGAGGTGGCATTTTTTCCGCTTATTCGGACGCTCTTTCTTAGGAACAGGTGAAGGCTCTGATCGAGGTAAAGGAGGAGGGCGACTCATGTCAATTAGCCCTTTCGTCAATTCTAGAATGAAATCCCGCCGACTTGTAGATCCTGTGATCTCGCGATGAAGTGTGTATGCGTTGATCGCTGCTAAGTCCAACAAATTAAAAAATATTTGAAGTGGCCAACGTCGTGATGCTGACTTTGTGGAATACATACGTGCCATTTGATCAACCGAATCTACACCGGCTTTTGTTAGGTTATAAAATTTTACAATTTCGGGTTTGTTTCCTTCCATCGAAGTGTCAGTATGCATCGTCGAAAGCATGATGACCGACTTATTACTTTTGACTTTGTACGAAATTATGATGGCATTTGATGAGGCATGTCTTGCACCAACGACTGAATTGACTTGTCGCTTTTTGTCGTGTTGAAGTTCATTAGGAATTTCCCTCCTGGATTTTTTCATTGTTCCCACCAGCGTGATGCTTTCTCGAAACAGCTTTTCGGAAAGAGACAGGCTGGTGAAGAAGCTATCGACAGTCACATTATATCCACCACCGAAGTATGGTTCCAGTAGTTTCAATGCAACAAATTCTCCCAATTGCATTCCTCCGCGATTCTGAGTAAGTTCCCTGCCAAGATATGGGAAAGCGTTGTAAATATACCGAGATTCAGCATCGGCTAAAATCCAAAATTATGCTCCGAATTTATCCGGCTTATTGGGCATAAATTGTAGAAATGGACAGCGCGTCTTCATTGGAAATAACTGCTCATCTACTGGTATATGAAACGAAGGTTGGTACGATGCTTGTGAGTTCTCCACGAATCGAGTCCATAGTTCACGAATCGCACAAAATCTATCATACAGGCGGCGTTGTGATCGAGTGCTTTGTTCATCAAAACGAATATGCTTCATAATGAATTTGAATTTGTTACGTGACATAGTGTCAGTGAATAGCTTTCGACCAAATTCATTAGACCAAAGAGAAAACAGAGGCTCATTTTTCGCAAGAAATACTCCCCGAGCAAAAAGGAGTCCAACAAATGAGTAGATATCTGCTAAGTCTATTGAGAATTCACTGTCGTTAGTTGTCTGAATGTGGGATAGGGTATATTGGTAAACTTTGCGCATGCATGATTCGTCGAATATTCTCAAAAATGCACTAACACAATCACGAACGGTTCGTTTCGCGAACGTAGTTGGTCCAGGTGTAGTTCGAACAATGTTTGATGCTACTGTCGGACGAATAGGCCTGTCAGAAGTTGTTGTTGCTAGCCACTCACTTCCATCCCGCGATTTGTAATTACCATTTATCATTGCACCTTGGCTGATAACTTCCGACTCTTCCTCTGATTCTGATGATGAATAACTTTCGTCTTCAACTTGTTCTTCCATGCGTTGTATAGTATTATCAATAATGTCATCTGTTTCACTGGCACTGTTCTCGTCATCACTGGCTAACAGCAACTGAAGGGCTCTATCTGCAGCATACCGTCTCAGGCGTGACATTGCTGTAACTCAGAACCGCATTCAATGTAGGAATGAAATCGAACACGAGCTCTGGCTGTTTTGTTACTTTCATTTCATGAATCATACCGTCATGCGTTATTCCCACAGAATTAGACAGGTCGTCTCTTCTTCCGTTTGACTAGAAAGGAAATATTGGAGCATGTAACGTTAATGAAATGGCACAATCTCCTGACTAAATGCCATAGCAATCGAACAATGAGCAGCCAGTTCAACATTAAACACGCCAAATTGTGCAAAGTTTCAGTGACTGTTATCAACCGGATCACACAGCAAAGAGACACAGACGATGTCAAGTTCTGCAGTGAAGTTTGCGAACGTTTTTCATGCGCCTGCTAACTTTTTTTGAAATGATCGGTGGACCCAACATTATCGAGAAAACTTTTGCGCAACGATCTGAATTCTTCGAATCTGAAGGAATCGTGGCGATCGGAGCATTTTGAAGGAATTCAGAGCAATCCGCAAGCGACGCACGACTATTTTTCCTATCTCTGTAAGGTATTAAAAATTTCTTTTTGCGCACTTATTAAGTTCCTTCATGTGCCATCTGTTTGAATCAGTTTGCACTTCTAGCAAAGTGATACGATTAAACAATCTAATTCTGTGGTTATTCCATAGAGATGGATTGTTAGCTGAGACCGTGCGACCTGAGATCGATGATAGACTGGGAACGTGGTGCATGAATTGAAGGACAATGCGGTGTATGAACTGTGTGATACAGGCATTAGTCGCGAGTGTAAGCAAGCTTTGTCTGTCGTTGCATTCACACATTATAAGCGTGAAAAATCTGAGCAACACACGAACATTTGATGATACTGGAGTAGTGAATCTCTATCAGATAACACAAAGGTGTCAAATGATACCTGCTGGTCTTTCTCGGTATATAAATGTGTCCGGCCAAAACTAGAATACTTGAAGAAAATTTATCGATAGTGTTCCGATATTTGAGCAATTCCATTCCTGGGTTCCGAAAAACATTACTCAAAACACAATACTTGACGAGTTTCAACGCCGTGATGCATCAGGAAGTGTCAAATGACACCTCCGGTCGTTCTAGTGTTAAGCTTTCTGACAGCTTTTTGACTTATTTTGTCAGTTAACCGGTTAAGCAAAAACTTTTGCCACTCCCATCCCCTATATACACTTATAGCCATTCTTGATCACTTCAAGACAGTTCAAAAAGCAATAAGTTTGCTTCACTAAGGTTCTCTTTTGATGTTTGTTCATTTTGACTGTTTGATGGTGTACTATGTTTCATCAATGCACACTGAAGTAATTGTTGCCATCATTCACCCGCTATCCCATAATGAATAGAAACTTACAAAACGTGTGTGCGTGACAGAAAGAATTTTCAAGCTTTGTCAGTTCTTGGAAGATTGATTAAAAAATTGATAAAGGTTCTTGCAAGTTTGCCAATGCATGCAATTGACAAGTAAGATCCGTTTCACATAAGTGTGATGATGATCAACCACAAATTTTCAT
The DNA here is from genome assembly GCA_907163375.1 of Prostheceraeus crozeri. NCBI lineage: Eukaryota > Metazoa > Platyhelminthes > Polycladida > Euryleptidae > Prostheceraeus > Prostheceraeus crozeri. The sequence goes on from CAJQUW010004013.1 coordinate 1,224,332, forward strand.
AAAACGTTTGACCCGGATTGCATAATTGTTAAATGAATTCAGGGATGATTCATCCATCCAATTTATGAGCATCACTCACTTTCACTTACTATTATGTAAGAGTTCAGATGATATAGGACAAAAATCCGTCATGTTTGTTGTTCATTTTTAGGCTATTCGCTTTCTAATACCTCATGCACAGGTGCTTCATGCACAGCTAAGAAACTGTGGAAGATTGCAGCCACGGAAACACCACAGCTTTATGCAGAGTGATGTGGAATAATTTGATTAAGGTCAGCTGCTCAATCATGTAGAAAAGTGCGCTGTAGCTGCAGTACAAACCAAAGAACAAATTAATAAAGGTTGAGATGATTTTAGCAAAAACCTTAAAAGCATTCACTTTAATGTCGGACAGGTAAGTTGATATCCGATGAAAATTGGGACGAATACATGGTTGATATGAACTCTAAATAGGGATTTCATGCGATGACAGTGTACTTTCTAGATATTAGTTTGATAGAAATTTGAAAGAAAACATCTGCAAAATTCAAAGCAGTTTTCTATCGATGGAATTACATTTCTTTGAAGAACTTGTTTCCTTAAAGCTTCAGCGTCCATTATCTTGTAGAAATCATTTGATGTCCTCGGCCATTTTTCATGAAATTGGCATCCAAACATAGAAAACATTGATGTGTCGTGATCAGGGTAGGCCTTTTGCAAGCTATAATAGGCTTTTGCTAGCAAACGTTAAAAACACTGAAAACGCCAAAATCTGGCAAAAGCCAGCTAAAGCTAAAATCTCAAATTATCAGTCTATATCTTCACAAAATTGTAGATAACGAGTTGTGGTTTGAGTATGATGCCACTTGCGGGCTTCAGATTAGAATTCCATGCTGCAAGGCATTACATTCAGTCTCTGATAGAACCACTTGACATCAGTTTTTGCCTCGAACGACAGTCAATCTTCACTTATACATACCCTTTTCTTAAGCCTTTTACAACAAATTGTGTCTTCAGAACCACTTATGCCCTATAGTTCACGTAACAGAGATGTCAATTTAAGAGAAATAAAAAAAATTACATGAATATATCAAATGTAAAAAAATGAAGATAATAAGAATAAACAAAATTTACTTCGACTCGGAGATACATTTATTCATGTGGCCGAGTTTTGATAATCACACTGTCGTTTCTTTGTAGGCACTGACTATTCAGCAAGAATGCAGAGTGCGCATATTTTGAAAGTCTTAGATTTGATCTGATCTACATGTATAGATTTGAACCACGTCCCACGGACATAGGGTGAACAATACCTACAAAACCATTTCACTGTACCGGTGAAATTCAGCTCCCAAATTAACTAAGTGCAATAGTCATCATTTTTATGACTTTTATTACATGCTTGGAGCAGAAAATGATCATTTGATGGAGCAAAGAAAAATCAAATAACTTTGTCCGCAGCAGTATCGTAATACAAGTAGGGAAAGACGATATTGATGCTTGGCGATATTGCATGCACGAACTGCCTCTTAAACGACTGTGACTGTTGTTTACATTCATTGTGGTATTCATAGTTGTTTAATATTCATCGCATACATGAATACTAATCAAATATGTATGACAATGGAAAAAAACTTCTATATTGTGAACTCCATTTAATTCTTTTGACCATAAACTCTATTGACATCTCTTATTCCGGTTTTTCCGGAGAAGCCTTTATACAGAAGCTTTTACATACAATAACAATGTGTGCTTCCTTTACATCATCTATGCTCGCTGCAAGCTACAATAAATGAAATTCCTGAAATCACAAGAGACGTACACGCTTAAAAAGCGCAATAGCCTTGAATCAACATTTTTAAATGATTTATATTTTTGCATCTATATTTTGAACAGATCCTATGCGTATTTGAAACATCATATTGATAAGACTTGAATTGTTGAAATACATGTCTAATAGTGATAGACTGATAAGCTAACAAAATGAGAATTAGTAGGATTAACGATTACCTATAAAATCAAGACTGACGATTCCTTATATTCACTCGATCAAGAAGCGATAGTAGTAAAGTAATACTGGGAAAATGAGTTTTAGCAAGTTTTTGTCAAAGAGGGGGGGCAAGAACTGGTCGTGATCCAAGAAAAAACTGAAAATTCTCTTTCCGAAAAAACTGAAGCCAAAAGCACAATCCAAAATAAAGATTTATTGAAGAAGAAGCTGGAAAATTACAAATATATAAGCTCTTCCGCATCGGACAACCAAATGTCCGACTGATATAAAAAAAGCCCTTTGATATCAAAATATTGCACGAGTATAGGCCTATAGTAAATTCAATCAGTGAATATTTGTCCGAGATAAAAGACGATGAAGGGCAGATAATTTTCTCAATCTGTAATCCAAAAAAAATGAGATGATCAAAACACAGTTCATTCTTTTCATGATGATATACCGGATGATGTTTTCTGGCGGAGTGATATCTTGAATGACAAAATAGCTTGATGTAAAATGATCGGCTACTGTTGTTTACTTTAATGATTCGATGTGATAAGTGATTATATGCAAAGTGTCTTGCTTGACTCCTGCTTCTTAGTCAGTTATCCTGCATGATTGCTTTTTGCCTGATTATTTTGCTCACCAGATCAATAATTTGAGAAATTGCAATTTGAAATTCCACAACTGTCGTTACTGAGCCGTTGATACCACTCGGTCGAACTTCTTTTAAGTAGTTTTCATTGAATATATAATTATAAACGTCCACATAAAGCTGATTGCGAAGAAGAGCACTATGAGCTTTTTCCGGCATTTGAGCAGTCGTTGAAAGGGACGAAACTTTAACACTTTTGTGAATGAATAGAAAAATTATGAAAAGTATAATTTCACTACGAACAAATGACATGATGACACGATGAGTTTCCTGGTTTCAAAAAATGCAGGGAAGTGGAGACATTGAACAATGAAATCAGCTTCTCAGAGCAGCACTAAATTGGTGCACGAAGGTAAGAAATGAAATATAATATTTCTGAACAAAAGATGTCGGTCATGCGTCCAATCACAAACGCTTGTCAATTATTCAACGGAAACTTTCCCAATAACATAATTTGATTTCATAACTGAACATTTTCTGGAGAAACCCGAGTTGAATGAAATAAGATGAAATGTCACCAACTTTGCAAATTTGAAATAAAAGTTCCCTATCAAATTAATAGCGTCGAAGAGGGAGGGGAGAAGGAGAGAGAGAGAGACAGCAAATTTTTATCAAATCATCAGCAAGAGTTTTTTTCAGCAAAATACTATGTGAAAATCTATATCTGTGCGGATAAAGTGTGAATAGATTATTTTGTAAGTGAAGATAATCATGTTCTGATTTAGAATGTCTTTTCACACACATGTCCTATAAAAATTACGATGGTGTTTTGGCTGCCTTCTATTTTCCGAGAGGAGGCACAATGAATCTGGATGAAAAATGTAACGCCTACTACAAAGTGATACCTATCCTTGATGATTTCTCTAACAATTATCCCTAATCAACCCTGAGTATTTGCGGCGATTTCAATTATGCTAACACTCAAATGTTTAAAATGAACCTAAACTTGGTCGATACTGCGCTATTACCAACACGTGGAGACGCTCTTCTCGACAAAGTTCTTATTCCTGAGAACGTAGCTGCCGGCTACGGCCCTGCAAGACTATTTCCTTCATTTGGAGATGGTGACCACGCCGTTATCCTACTTCCTTCGTCTTGTGACCTGGATTTTGCATCATCGTATTATCCTGCTATGGATCTTCGCGGTTCCAATTTGTCAAAGGCTGTGTGCTTCTCGATGCTGTATCATGGGAGAATATGTTAAACTGCAATCTTGATGACGCATGTGTTCGGTTTTATTCTGTTTTGAAAGATGCTTGGAAGTCGATTCCGGTAGACATTGTGAAATGCAGTCATAAAAACAAGCCCTGGATGACTATGACCATCAAAGTCTTGCGTAATAAGCGCTAATGTGCTTACAGAGACCGTAGATCAAGAGTATGTAGAGTCAATTTACATTGAGAATCATAAAAGTACATGTTATAAGGCCGGCGTATGAAATAACGAACCGTAGTATACACATGATGCTGCAAGGATGCAGTAGGTGATATGATGGTGAGAAATGCAGGAAGCACAAGTTGCTTAATCAACAATTATGTCATTAATGATTATTGTCACCGAAGGAAAAACAGTATTCCGACAACGAGTCGTCCGGAAAATGGGCACGAGAAATCTATCAGAACGGGTTGACGCAGGAGGACATATAGGATGAAGATGGTAAATTCCGTTTCTCTGGATCGCACGAAGAAAACGGACAGCTGCATCAGTCCGGCGAGAGTGCAAATCAGAAAAGGCTGATCAGTCACAGTAATTATGGCAAATACTTTTGTGAGCACGGCGTTGTATCTTGTCGAGTAGACATATATTGTTGTACGACAGTGATGCGAACAAAGGGAAACAATATTCGATTTAGGAGACAATTAATCCAAAATATACGCGGCGCAGGTCAAAGGGACTTAGAGCCGGCCGCAATATGCGCAACGCATGCAGTCTTTGAGAAGCACGTTTGTTTACAGCGTCAAAATGAGCGTCCCACTTAAGGTCTGAAGTGAATAAGACACCGAGAATTTTTATTCGCTCAACAACTTGAGGCTCAGGCATAACAGGTGGAAGGTAGCTCGGGGTTTTGGGTATCCATAGGAGCTTGCATTTTCGAAGATTGAGTGACAGTCCTACAGTATTAGACCATAATTCCATATGATTATGCTCTTGGTTAGGGATAGAGGGCCGAGTTGGTCTAATTGGAATGATGTAGGTAAAGTCATCAACGTACTTTATGACAGTACTGCAGGGATGCACAGATGAGACAGAGCCATTCACGATGTTGAAAAGGAAGGAGCCTAAGATTGACCCTTGAGGAATACCGCTACCTACAGGAAGTGAAGCATTGATACTGTCGTGAATTTTGACTGCTTGTGTTCTGTCGCGAAGGTAGTCAAAGATCCAAGTGATGAAGCCGAGAGGAAACCCATATGTGTGAAGATTCTAGATAATGATTTCACGAAAGATATCGTCTGAATCAATTGATGTTTATCAACTTGGCTCATAAAGTAGAGCTAACTAAACGCTCTGTTAATGTTGCTAGACAAGTAGCAACGACGACAATCTCGTGGAGCAGTAAATTCACAACAAATCTAATCAAGTTAAATATCACTCTATCAAACAGACAATATTCGTGACTGGTATTACTGAAAAAATTTATTTGACAGTAGTATGTAATACACATATTTTTTGCTATGTTACTTAAAGCTGCACCTACCAAATACATACCAGAGGCATACGAATGAGGATGAATTTGCATCGGGTCTCGTATATAAAACATACCAACAACTCGTATTTCAGTTTAAAACAGCCAATCACAGATAGAATAGTTCGCATCGCTACATATCAATCACATGCGAAAGTAAGTGAGATGTGGTATGAAAAACATACCAGATCTCTGTAAACATACGAGAATCTCGTATCAGATGTTAGTTTCAAATTGTATGTGATTTTGGTATATGTTTGAATGTAATTTTCGTATCCAGCGATTTACAGTGTACGTACATATACATCTCGTCCTCTTCGCAGTTCTTAGAACACAAGGATAGACACAATACGAGCATGCATTGTATTCAACAAAATGGTATGTCACGATATGAAAAAGACATCTACATGATAGAGTGTGATGCAACGCGACCGAGTCAGTCTTTATGTGGAGTCACACGCAGTTGATAACTATTCAAATGTTATTGATCAAGCATGTACACTAAGAAGCGAATTTGAATAAGCCAGTAGCCACGCAATTGACAATAAATGAATATTGAATGCGTAAAGAAAAAGAACCATGACCAATAAGGCCGAACCTACCACTATCTGAAAACAATTAGACCAACAAATGATAACACTGAAATGTTTCATCTCCATCTTCTTGGTCGAGGACAAAATTAGAATATCTTTCGATTGTGCGATATTAGTGGCCTATCATCGGACATTTGATAACAAAGGATCACATGCTACAATATGGAACTTTGATTCAGTCAACAACTCTTAGAATGCTTGATAAACTACAAGTAGCAAGAGCAAGGATAAAACTTGTAAGAATCTCCATACAATTCAGAAAATCTTGATAACCCTGACCACTTACCCACTTTTTTATTGAATTTTTGAAAGAATTACCGGATCCAACAAAACTTTTGAATAATTTACGGAATTTACTGAAAATTGTAGTCCCTGCCCTAAGTGTAAGAGTGAAATGCTCATTTTTCATGTACTTCTGATGGAGCAAATATTTCTAATTGATATAGGCTTTCATAACTTGACGTTTCATATATTGATTGCCATTCAAACAGACTTCCCAAAAGACCAAAAGATTATCAGTGTAATTCTGTAATTTTGAAAAGCTGTGTGGGTCTAATTGTTAAAACATCCTAAGCATATACCGAAAAGAATATCAGTATTCTCTATCTGGTGATTGAGAACATGTACAGTGCATCTACAAACTGTAGCTGAAAATGCCCGACTTACGAGTATGCAGTCTATTATATATAATGCGTTCCGTATAAAACTTGAACACAGTGGTTCGCTCGCCAGTGGATAAAGATCCTTGATTCGCTTTTCTTAATACAGAAACACAGGAGCGCGGCTATGGGTGTAATTATGTAATTGTGGCGGCACTGTGTGTAATCCTTCCTCACTTATCACCGGAGTGGAGGTTTGTTCATCCTCCGCTCCAAACGCAAAGACTACCGATACACGGCGATCTTAGAACCCTTCTCAGTGCAGCATTGCCTACCCGCAAAGTCAAATGTCATCACACATCAATTCATGCTCGGCAAAACAATCAAAAGTTATGTTGCATTTGCCCAATTTCATAATAAAGTACAAACTTTGATTTCTTTGAATTTACAAATCACACAATCCCCGCAACAAAAACATATGGTACAAAAATCAATCGTTAACTAAAATTTATTTTTTTCGCTGTGGCGAATTCATTTTCATATTTTGAAATTGCTCAAATTTTAATGCTTCATATCCATGTTTCTATGTAATTTCAGCATTATTTAGAACGTTTTATCCCTTGTATCATTGACATTTCCCCATACTTCTTGAAATCTAACATTGTTGTCATAACATGAAGATAACTTCGTGCACCGCGGTTGAATATACCGTCAAATAACACAAAACAATCAGTATAGGGTTACTACTTAACACTTGATTCTCCAAAATTTCAGCTATATTACATAGTCGTCTTCTCTATGCGAGCCAGGGTTTTTTTAAGGTTGCTCTTTAGGCGGTGGTCTCAAATCTTTAAGCGGACACACTCGGAGCTCGAGTTCGTCCGATGTGGAATCGAGCAGTTGACTGGATTTGATAAGTGTCGGAGTTCGTCGGATGGGGAATAGAAGTTGCAGTTGAATGTTTTGATCATTTCACGATAAAGCCATCGTGCGTTGGGATAAAGCTGTTCGCAAGTTTTTCGCCTAGACATTGTTAATAACTTGATTTATTTGTCGCTTGATGTATTGATGTATTCGTCACGAATACACTTGAATACCTAGTGGTTCGAGTTAAAATCTCCAAAAACCCTCACAAAAAAATTATCATAAAATCATTAGACGGCGACCCTGATGCGAGCATCAATGTTCTTCAAAATATCTGCTATAGTTCTTCCGAAATATCTGCATTTTTTATTATTGACATATACTTACAAAAGATACTGTACCATCTTCATTTTCTAACTATTTTTATTAACTTCAAGAATATGAATGACAACTGCAATTAATTAGACTAGAATTTATCAATCATCTGGCCATTAGGTCAAGCTACAAATCACTGATCTCATTGCACCAGCTTCTGTTACTGAATTAGCTTCGTGCGAAAATGGTTAGATTTGCTGTTCACATGGAGAAAAATGCCGAAAAAAATCTAGAGTGCCACCTAAAAGTCTGCGGCGTCACTGAAGACACGAGTTAATGCAAATATGGCGTGCTGAGGCAGGCGCATGTTTCAAATAATAATGCAAAAAGAAGACCTATCTGCCAAAAATGGTTTACTCGATTTCTACAACGTGTCGCAAGTCCTAATGCGTCTTCAGGCAATACTAGCAAGTCAGATGACCCGAGTGTCGAAGGTTTGCCACCCCTGCTGTCCCTATTTGGATGATCTCTACTAAGGTACATTGAAGAGAACGGTTAAGGGCTGTTGTTGCCACGCTGTGAATAAGATGCACTATCATAGAAGGCATCATTCGGCCGAAACAATTAAGACAAGTGCAAAATGTATGTCATTGCTTTCGTAGCAGTTTAAGCTGTTCAAACGCACACCCCATAGAAGTGGATAATAAATAGTACACTAGAATGGAAGTTTGATATCTTGCCTATGTGCAATGATGGCACATGGAAAAATCTATGGTTTGTAGATCTGCTTCGATCTAAAACATTGCATCATAGTCAAACTACAGTCCGTTTCAAAAAAAGTGGATCATCCTAAAATTTGACTAAATAAAACATAAGTATGATACAGAAAGCATTTTTCATGTTATTTCATGTCCCTAATATATTTAAATGTCCTTATATAATCTAATAAGCTATGATACAGTAACGATTCTTAGGAAGCTAATATTTTGTGGCCCTACCCTTATTGTCAATGACATTACCAATTCGTCTAGGCATTGATTCGATGATATCGTTGATTTTTGACTGATCTAACTTTCTCCACTCTCTTTTTAACATTGACGTAAGTTGTGATACGCCATCTGTAGGTAGCAGTGAACGACGAACGTTACGTTTTAGAATACTCCATACATTTTCTATGGGATTCAGATCAGGAGAACGAGCTGGCCAAGATAATGTCCTAAGCCCTAATTAAGACTTGCATAAGTTGACTCTACTACTCCTGTGACACGTAGCATGATCATCCATAAATAACCAAGTCGATGGATCACCAAGTTGATCTGTCATTTGGCCAATGTTCATTCGTAAAACATTCACATAGCGTTCAGAATTCATGGTTCCTTGCTGTATGTGAAGTTCACAGCGGCCATTGGTCCAAATGCCAGCCCAAATCAGTAGAGTCGCACCAACTTGTACCCGGGGACGATGTAAATGTCTCGGAATTTCCTGATCAGATTTTATCCATAATCTCAATCGACCATCACTATCCTTCAGACGTGTAATTTGTGTAAGGGACATTTAGTCGCTTGCTTGTAGATCGCAAAGAATACCCTAGTTCTAGCAAGGCTGACACTTTGCCTTTTGTGAATGCGATCTCGTTATTGTTCATTTGTGCTTTGTATCGTTTTCAACCGGCAAGAGATAGATTTCTAGCTGAAAGCAATCAGGAGTGCTGCCAACACCACCGCAACGAAGTCAGGAAGCTATGGAACATGAAGTCCATCCAGTTAATCACATGTAGCAGTTACATTATTGTTGATGAATAATGGTGCTATACTGGCTCTGATTGACCGATTTTCTTTATTTTTGTTTTGCTTGATAGCTTTTGGCTTATAGAACAACATATTACATAACAAAGGAAACAAATGTAATTTTATAAGAGTGAGGTATGATTTTGTGTAACATTGCTAAATGAAGATCAAATTATCTACTACTTTTTTATCTATAACAGGAAAACAACTCAATATTCATGCTTGAAATTTCCAACAATGATATTAGTAAGCACAACTGACATATCTTCCAAATTTCAGAGAAACTCGTTCAAGTTTGGCGGAGTTAGACAAAGTTGAAGTTAAGGCGATGTTTAAGGGTGATCCATTTTTTATGAGGCAATCTGTATTTGTCAAGTTGATTGTGAAAGTTGTTGACAACAAATTGCAGGATTTTCATGAAGAAAACTTTAAGTGAGATGGCAGCATTGTTTCATGTGAATTAGCCTACTATACCATGGATTTATATACTGTGTCTACTTGTAGCAGTCATTGAAAACTATTTTCCGATTTTTCGATACTGGAATGCGAATCAAGAATTGGTTCAGAGTTATAATCGAAAGTGGTCGGTGTACTGGTTATAAGAATATCTCAAGAATTCAAAGATAGAAATTCTAATTATTGGATAATTTCTTCTTCTATCGGTTAAGAAAACTAGCACTTTCTGGAATAAACACATTGAAAGCTTCTTTACCGACCGTCATTTCTCAGATAAATAGAATGTCGCTGGATCCTTTCAATGAATCACTAAATGACTTAGTGTGATGATACTTTGGAAGCTCATATTCGAAAGCATGCAAATGTTTTGAAAATTGTTCAAATATATTGAACAGGGGAACCCTTTTAAGTAAAGTGAATACTCTGAGATTTCTTGGCCTCTGATTTCAAGCTGGAGCAATACATGCTATGTAAATCGACATTACAAGTTGCTTATGTATCTGATTATACTCTTGATTGATTATAGGAGCGATATTTCAAAATGATGAACGTACGGAACGTTTTACAGAATTTCCTTTGTCATCCTGTCGCTGCAGAATTTTGTAAATTCACTATTACTTTTGTGTACATGATCTTTGGACAAGGGGCAACAATCCAGATCACAAATTGACTTGATAATTAAAAATGCCAACCCGAAAACAAGAAAGCCAGCTCGCTAAATTTGCTTTTTGCCCCAACTAAGTTCCCCCGGCGTGTGCCATAATTTTTCATGCAATTTCCATTCTAGGACTTTCTATGGTATTATTAATTTCTATGGCACACCCCGATTCTTTGGCGTAACCGCCGCTATCTTTTCAAAACTTCAATTGTCTAGACCTACCAAGAAATTGTTTGGAATCCTGATAATGAAACCAGCAACTGAACCATAGCAGTCCATAGACATCCGCCTGGTGTACATCAAATTTAATATTCAATGATGCGGTGCAATAGATTTCCAACCATGTTATGTGGTCTCAAGTCAACAGGTTGGCAATCAATGTTGCACGTGTACTTCGCACGTGATGATTACATAAGGATTCTGATACACAGAGATTTATGACTGATTTATCATACATTATGACTTCGAGAATGGCTTTAAGTCATGAAATGGTGCGAACCTACGATCCTGAGAACTCTGCCTTATGAATGAAATAAAAATCAAGAGGTAAATATGATGAATTAACAAAAGAATTCTATGTAATTACTATATTAAGTGCAACAACTTCAGTTTCACGTGCACATCCCAAAGCAGGTGGAATTTTGCGATATTCCTGTTGCTCACCTGTTTGATGACTGGATCCGTGACTAAATAAGAATTTGCATTTTATTGATGTTGGGACAATCTATGAATTAAAAATAGCAAGAAACTTAGACTAGTAACATGCTTTGCCGACAGAGCTAGTCAGGTCTACGCTACTTGTGGTGAAAATCAATACTCAATACTCATGGCGTCTACCTCACGCAAACAAGAAGAGATTCAGACCGCTAGACTACGTGAGGAGACCTTATTGAAAAAATTGACGAAAATGATGTCGTCTTTGGTATTTTGAGTCTTACCAATCAAAGAGAAAGAATCGACAGAAAAATTTGAATGAGAGCAAAATCCTCACAAACGATTGTAAGATGTCCCTCCTATCGATGTTGGTTTAATTTGGAATCGAACTTTGAATTACTCTCCTTATAGGGCCGTGATTTTTTCGGTTTGCGCTCATTCATGTCTTTTTCGGTAAATTGGGTAGGCCTATTTCCTCTAAGCTGAAATGACAGTTCAACTACTTGAGCTTTGCTACACATTGAGTATTTCGTTACCAAGAATCATAAGAAGAATGTAGCATGCTCTCAATTGGTCACTATTGACCTTGAAAATGGTTTTGACAAAGTGTCCCATAGAATACTCATTGACAAAATTTCATCTACAGACGTTGACCCTCTTCAAGGTTTTAATTTACAATCACTTTTCTTTTCGGAAGCACAGAATCAAATAACGTGATTCCTTCAGCTCAGTTGTTGATGTTACCAATGGTGTCCTTCTGGGATCCTCGATCGGGCTATTATTATTTACTTTTTTGCATCTCATATGGACGATTACATTTCTCTTGATGAAAGCAAGGCATTTCTCAGCAATGCGGATGACTTAAAATTGTGTACGGCTATCGACCAGTCTAGCCTTGTGAGTCCCCTTAGTTAGACGATAGATGATAGTGAAAAGTGGACATTTAACAATAAGATAAATGAAACTAAATGTAGCCAAATTTTTATTTCTTGTGATAGAAATGTCGATTTCACATGTTTAGTTTTACCCAATATTGTCTAGAAAGATGATGTTAAATTCCTTGGCGTTTTTATTGATTAACGATGGAATTTTGACAAACATGTTAGCCAATTGTGCAGAAAAGCTTCCTCAAAAATGTATATTTTAAGACAACTGAAGCCATTTTTGACAAAGCAACAACTATGTGACGTGTACTTCAGCTGTATCCGTAATGTTCTTGAGTGCTGTAGCCCTTTTTTGTGCAATCTCCCCCAACGTCATATTCTGAGTCTCAAGCGAATGGAAACAAGAAGTCATACTTACTTTGCATACGATAATTTGTGGTAATACGTCTTGTACATGTGCAGCATTTGTGCCCCATCACCATCGAAGAGCTTTTCAAGGTTTTCGGTTGTTCGAATCTCTACCTCTACATCACCTGAGTCCCGTATACTGGTCTTTTCCGGAAAATATGATATTTTTATTATATAGTATGGACGAGTTTGGCAGCCCTGAATATGAAATTCCTGTAGGTAGGACAGCCATGCGAAGTATACCTTCATTGTTCTCATGTCGAAATTGTCAAACAGTGGTTTTACTTTATGATTTTTCCGACTCAGCGATAACAATATTTGTAACTGATTGTCTTTTTCATGTGTTTCTTTTTTCTTTGTTACGAAACGTGTCTGATTTCGTATATAATTTCTAAACTTTAATGTAATTCAGCCTCACGATTAAGTTGTTGAGACAGTTTCAATATAATATTGAAATTTTCATGGCAGGCACAATGATTTTTTTTGCCTTCTCTGACAGACAAAATCTCCTGTCAATTGGTCATCCACAATCAAGCCGCAATTGTGGCAAAATAAAAAAAGCAATGCAGTTTTTAGACAGTCACATTTTAGTTTGCAGATGACACTATGGCTGAATTCAGATTGTCTTTGTGAAATAAGGACAAATCAGAATAAATTACGCTTTTCAATCAAAATTGTGCAGTCGTATTACATGTACTTTGAATAGATTCATAGCCATGAGTTGGATCGGATACTTAAAAAATGCATTATTTCTTATTAATATGGCAACTTTTATGACCTAAAAATCGTAAATTGTGGTTTGGCAAGATTTTTAAGTCTTTAAATACAGCAAAAATTGTGTTTCCATTTTAAAAAGTTAAAAGTTCAATTTAAGACATATAAAACGATTTGTTTCCAACTTTTACCACAATATACCGATTTACAGCTTGCTGTACAAAGCAGTAATGTAATTTAGCCTACTTCATTAAATGAAGTTGAAAAGGTCCGTCTTTGCATAGCATCTTCATCAACATGGAGAAGAACGCTATACCGAAGCAGCGGTTGGCTGGCAAGGAAAGGCAGACGACAGACGAGTCAATCCTGGCGCCACCGGTAACATTCATAATTGTAGGCAGTGCATGCATTGTAATTATCCTCAGACTGCATCCCGCTGCTACATTCCGCTAGGACCAATATTGCGTCATTCTTGAAGCATCGGTCATTTCTGTATCTCCTTCCCGGCATCTCTAACAGTTTAAAACTACAACAAGATGGTAAAAATATGACTAAATATGATGAGACACAGAAAATATGACAGATAACCTTACCCTAAAAATATGACAAAATATTACATGTCATAAAAAGATTGCCCTAAAAGGAAGGCGAATATTTAAAGGAAAATATATTCAAATTAGCGTTTGCACTGAAACAGAAAAGAAAATTTTCAGGCAATCAACGAACTCCACTTAGCAAGCGACTTATCAAGCAATATGTGAGCATTCTCCAGAAGAGGAAAGCAGTGAGAAATCAAGCATGTGATGCTGGCCTATGCAGGAAGTGAGTGATCAGTCATTTGAAACAACTAATTCTGATAAAATCCGGTGTCAGAGGATATTTGTAGTCATGATCACATGCACTCTGATAAAGAAATTTTCAGGTATGCATTTCAAACCTACGATTTCAAATTTATCTAAAATTAAACGTCCACTTTTTCATATCACATGACCGTCTGATACTTTTGTGACTTTCTGTCATTAACTTATTGCCCTTATCCAAGATTTCTTTTAGTTGCCATTTATGTCTCTATTTTTACTTCTCTCTGTTGATCCTTCATGGTAGGTTTTGCTTACTACTCGTATTATTGTTCTAGTCATGGCTCTAGTGTTTCCTTGTTGATATCATCGGCCGATGTCAATATCCCTGTCTTCCTGAGTCAAAGTCATTCATGTCCATACTTCCTGTCCAAACGTGCGATGCAATTTCATTCCGTATGCAAAGTATTTAAAACAGCGGCTTGACCATGAGAAAAAAATGAAATGATCGCGCCCTGGACGCGGAAGGCCTTTTTTTTGATAAGCTTGACTTTCTACTTTATTATATCGGCCCATAAATTGAAGAAAAAGGGCCGTCTTTGATTATGATTTTTTGGCTTTCTCTGATGTGACAATCTCCCGTCATTTGGCCAGCTACATCAACCAAACAGTGAACCTTTCACGGAACACGAGAGGGTACGGCAATTAATGCAATGCCATTTGAAGTGTATGAGAACTGAATCGCATGTATAAAGTTTCTAAAAGCCTGCTAAAGACATCAGGCGATGCCCGACTATGTATCACAAATGATTAGGATGGGTGACTGCGAGGAAGATAAAGCAATAAGAAGTAACTTCATCTTTGCCAAGATATGAGGGCAGTTCATTCACTTCCAACACATTCTCTCCAATCGTATTTTTGATCTATCATCTTCAATATCACTTATAGATGAATTTTCATTTTCAATTATGAATTTGCCCAAAGGCACTTCTTCATCCCCGGATGAATCCTCAACTGCGTTATCACAAATAAATCAGTTTACTCGGATGTTCGTCGACGTCTTGCAGTAGTCATTGTTAAACTTCAACTGCCACAGATTACTGAGTTAGATGATATAGGCCTACTTGTTGGAAAACGCGGAGACACACCAGTGAATGATGAACTATGCACGTGATCAAGTCGTTAAATGATGACTCATTATTTTTATTGGCATTAAAAACAAGCTATCGGAACCTAAAAGTCAAAACCTAATGCACGGCAGATTTAGAGTTAGAATGACTGCCATGGCGTTTCTAGGTATAATGCTATGTACGTTGCACCATGGATATCTATATACAGAAATTTTTGCGTGAACTGATTCTAGGGATATGTACAATAAATGTCAAGGCTTGTCTCAAAGATTATTTGGGAAAGAATATTCACATATTTGAAAATCGAATGCAGTCATTTTGACTGTACTGGCGGTTCTAGTGTTAACAGAATCGGATCTTTGGTTTACCGTAATTAGGTGAAGGTTGGAAGTCTGAAATGTCACGCAGAGGGGAGGGTGGAATGCACAATTTTCAGTTTCTGTTATAGTAAAACATCATGATACATGACGATTGATTGACTTAAATGATCCGTGAAATAAATGAGCAGGTGATTTCTCTATTTCAGATTTGAAGTTGTTGCATCAGCGCATGAAATGGAAGCCAGGACAACATGTTCCCACCGAGAAATTGCATTGTTCATAGATTTAGACGGATGTTCGGCCTGACTAGACTGATAGCTACTAATCCCCCTGATATCTCAGGTTAAAAATTTCCCCAAAAAGAATTGTATGAAGAGAAAACGCATTGTGTATTTTATGAGAACACTAGCCCAGATTATTTAGATTCTTTTGTTCAGAGATATCCATGCATTTTTCTTTTTTATTAAGGCTCGATAGATAGTGCATTGAATCATCTCGTTTCAGTGAAGTATTTGTCCGTCCGTGTTGACAAATGAAGACTGATTGAATTGCTCCATTGATTTAACTTTTCAAATATTCAAATGCTCTATCATATCATAAACATCAGATTACATTGATGATCATGTAAATTAATATGCATGTACATACAACTCTTTTTCCATTTTTGAATGACACATGGTTCTACTTAAATATCCGTAAATAAGTAGCGTGCTTAGCATTTAATTTCTATTAATTATCATGTATACGTTGATTCATTGAAACTAGGAGCATTGCACTATTAACCCTTTAGGGTTTAGTGGTACATTTTTATACCACCAACAATGTATTCTTTTGTGATCGTGTTTCGGCTCTTGTTTTCCGCTGTCATTTACCATATCTAACAACTTTGTAGAAAATTCATTGAAAAAAAGCTGTGACGAGTTTGTTTTACAAAATCAATTATTTAATAGTGGATAAAGACGATGAAATTGGACATTTTTTTCATTATCGACTTTTTGGGAATTGCATCGGGTAAGTGTTCATGTCATCTGTCTCTTTCATGTTCTAGTAACTTTTCTACCTCAATTTTGGTAAGATGATAACCTGAAAAAACATAATTGGTCAAGACATGAGCTGATATTTTGTTTGTTTGTGCAAAATTGAAATAGAACATGTAGGTGGTACAAATATATACCACTAAGCCTTAGAGGAAAATTATGCAAAATAATGAAATATTCACGAATGCTAGTACATGTTCTGAAAAATGTATTGCTAGGTACTTGACATACATCCGAAAAGCCTGGATACAGTTTTGCGTCTATGACGCTCCACCAATGTAGTTTTTGGCAAAATTTTTTCTTCAGGGACTCGACCACACACTATTAGCATCGTTATTCCAAAGTTGTTCCACTAGGCTATGTCCGTTTCTATGGTGCTTATGCCTCAATTATAGTTTATAGCGTAGCCGTAGATGTTTGCTTTCTGTGACTTTCAGTAATACATTGAATTTTCTAAATAATGTAGAGAATCAGAAAATGATTACAAGTAGCTGCTGCTTCAAATTTGACTTCTTATTTCAGGTGAGCCTGCCCATGTTGATGAAGAGGATATGTCTTTCCTTGAAGCGGACTATGACGCCGGATTGGACGAAACCGTCATATCGACTTCACAAGCACCTGAATCTGATGAACGACCTACTACTTCAACTATGACAGGACCCAGAGAAACCCTCTTCTGTAACTCATGGAATACCAAAGCTAGTCTTCAACCCAATCCATCGTTCTCAAAAACAATTGAATATGACATTATTCGGTCTGACATCCTTGAACTTAACTGCCCATATGAAGTGTTTCTCAAAGTTTCTGGGTTGAATCAACTTATTGGTGACATACTAATTCCCCAGTCACACGAATACGCGAAACAAAATGGGAACGTTTTTCTGTTGAAGAAGAAGAAATGAAGGCCTTCGTGGGTATTTGTGTTCTAATGGGCCTGCATGTTCTTCCTGAAATGAGGGATTATTGGTCCACTGACAAAGCAGTTGGTGTTCCATTTGTGAATAATATAATGACCCTGGCAAGATTCGAAGCAATTAGAAAGAATCTGCACTTCTCTAACAATTGGGACGCCACCCCTAATGACCGTGCCTACAAGATTCAGGCGGTTTTAGATCATTTCAACATGCACTTTCAGGATGCCATCAGCCCTTCAAAAGCCCATTCAATTGACGAGCGAATGACATAATTTAAAGGTCATAACATCATGAAGCAATACATCAAGAACAAACCATCAGTGCGCTAGGGATTCAAAATGTGGGTCAGAACTTCGGCAAAGACAGGCTATGTCTTCGAATCTCACCTGTACACCGGAAAAAAGCCTGATGAATTCTCCGACTCTTCACATACACTTGGCGAATCGGTGGTTCTGCGACTGTCACAAACATTAGAGATAAAGGATTTGTTTTAGCGTTTGACAATTTTTTCTCTCCGGTTCCCTTGATGGAGAAATTGCATGAATATGGCATCAAGTCGGTTGCAACCATCAGAAGGAACAAGAAGCACTTGCCCCAATTGAAAAATGACGCAGCGATGAAGTCTGGGGAAACATTTGGCACTGTCCAAAGCAATGGGAAGGTGGCATTTATCCAATGGAAGGATCGACGGTGCGTGTACGTTGTATCGAATTACTTGACGCCTCATGGAGCGACATCTAAACAGCGAAAAGTCAAAGGATCGGCACAAAAGGCAGAGGTTGACATCCCATAATGATAGCCATGTACAATTGCTACATGGGAGGTGTGGACATCTCTGATCAAAGGAAAGAATGCTATGAAATCGACCACCGAAGCCGGTACAAATACTACCTCAGACTATTCTTCGATCAAATTGACACCGCCATTTCAAATGCCTACATAGTGTACAAGCAGATGAAGATTGATCATGGTCTTGTAGGACAATTCTCATCAAGATCCAAACCCTGGCTCGAATCGGCAAAGTCGAAGAAAAAAAAGTTGCTCCAGACATCATCCAATGGTATTCCTCACCTTCCAATTGTCAAAAGCAATAGAGCATGATGTACGTTCTGTTCTTCAAACGAAAACGACTGCCGAAGAAATGTATTCTGGAGGATCTGTGACGTTGCTCTATGTCTGAACAGTCAGAGGAACTGCTGCTCATGTTATCATGAATAGTTTCATTCCCTATTGTTTGATAGGCCTAAATTTGGACACAACACACGAATGATAATGCATATTGCTAATCATCATCAATCATCGATTGATCATTTTTTTGAGTTGTATGTGAAAAACAGGAATTTCTCCAACAAATGAGGTGCTCTGAATTACAGAATAACATGAGGGGTTTGGTATATTGCACAACATCAAAATACAATTTTAATCATGCTTACGTAGGTACTTGTATTAAAGAGCGCAACAACAATTGCAAAAAAACTATCTGCCGAGATCGAAAATTTCACTAGGGTATAGTGGTACAAAAATGTACCACCCCCCAAAATAATATTCCCTATATATATTTTTCAAAATACTTGAGATACGTCTTAATGGGACCCAATAACAACTATCCATGAGAAGAAAATAGGATTCCTCAGTAAAATGGAGATCTGTGCCCTAAAGGGTTAACCATGCACAGAAAACTCTGCTATTAACCATTTCTATGAATTAATTATGATGTCTCTAATTAACATCCAAATATCCCAAAAATACTTCAACAGAAAAAGCTCATTATATAATGTGTGACAATATATTAATAATGAATGCACAGATAAGTCAGATTCTTTTGTCCATAAAATTATTCCATCTCATCTCTTTTTGTCTGGCTGTGTAAGTAGAACATTGATAATCTAATTTTAGTGCAGAACTCAGTGAAGTGATGCCATTTGGAACTATTTGAAAGTTTGTTGCGTCCCTTTAGATTCGTTATCTACAGAATTTCTTGGCAACAAGGCAATCATTTTGGGAGCAAATAATGTGACTTGCATCAGCAAACTGTTGACACAAAGTGCAAAGGCAAATAGAAAATCAACCTGTGGCCCGACACCAGTTGAAAACACTCCAAGCAAAACTGCTGGCCACATAAAAAGACAACATGTGGCGCATGCTAAGATGCATTTTGAATCATGGAAATTATCGGGTAGGGAGCGAGCTCTGAAAGCGCAATATGAACACGCGATGATCAGAAGAAGATTGTAGCCGAGTGGTGCCCAGAAAGATGGCAGATTGTAGGAACATGCTGCTACAACAACTGGACGGTACAAGTTGGGCATGTACTTTTCGACTTTTGATGGGTAAATTCCAGTGAGGATACCAGTCATAAGAATCTGTAAAAGTATGCATAATCTTGTCAAATATCGAATCAAGCATTCAAATATCAACAAATTTTATATTCATGGTCCACATATTTTTATGTATTTAGACTTTTGCAATTTTTATATTAAAATCGTAGGTTATGAGCAAAATAAATTTCACACTTGGTGACTGAAAATGTTTTCCGTGATAACGAACGACGCTTCACTGAACGGTCACAAGTAGAAAAGTTTATGCATTACAGGAGGGATTCATTAGCAAGCTAGTAGACCGCCTACACGGCTATGTGTTTGAGACTGAATGCTGTATAACTTGCATCAAACAAAAACGATAACCCACCATTATGTAATGGATAGAGGATGGCTATGTGATTCTCTGGGATATAGAAAGGGAAATAGTTTGATGAATCCCGAGGGCTTTAGATAAGGCATGGACTTCTATAAGTTAATGGTCGGTGTAAAATTACATCGTGGATTGTTCTTCATCCATTGATCTAACAGCACTTTGTTATATAGCGGAAACAATGAAATGTAATCGATGAGTCTTTGGATTTACTGTCATAGCCATTCTTACACCCGAAAGCGGAGCACTTGTTAGGCATTTTTGTGCTGTCTTCACAAACACATCAATGAAGGTTTAAATAGTAATTTACAACGAGCGCAGAGTGAGAATAACAAAAATGCAACCAATATGCATAAACTTGATTTCTGAATGTAGATTCAAATAGTTAGCCTCATCTCGTTCATTTCTGTCCAGATGCTATATTGTAGAAGTCCATGGATAAGGATGGTGACGATAAATTAATGAAACAGGTGAGCGTCCATAGATAGTCGAACAAAAAGTTGTGTTCTAAAAGAGATATCATCGAATTAGATTTGTGCATTGTACGATAGAGATACCAAATCGGCTCGGCTATGGACCAAACACCATTACGGTGTGTTATCAAAAATGATCCAACACCTGATGAAGAATCGTTTGCTTCATCAAGAAATCCAAAGCAATTCAATGCAGTTTCTGCAATTCAAGAGTTAATTATCAGTTTGTGAACATGATATTTTTAGTTATAGATATTTATATTAGTTATAGTCATAGATGTTCTATTAGATACAAGTTAAACAGTCAGTTAAATATTTGCCCCCTTCACAAATCAATCAATCAATCAGTTAGTTGCGATTATGGAGTGACAGCAATCTTGCAATGATTCGATAACAATGACTGCAATGCAATTGGTTCTTTGATAAACACTGTTGAGTATACGACCTACTTTCATCTGCAATAACCATAGAAAAGAAGTATTCTGTGTTTTCCACATCGTAAGAAGGCATTCATTTATGGTAGCATCAAATCAGAGCCCAACAACTTCTATCGACAGGTATTGGAACTCTTGCCACTTAATTTGATTAATGCATTTGATGATCACGTGAGTGCTCATTATTTCTTTGGGTGTTATTTACGGTTCTTCTTTGTCTGCCTACCTCAACACGAACAGATCTATCGGTTTACACTGTGAATCAGACATGAACATTTAGATAGCTATATCTGTGCATCGCGCATATCTAAACGTTCTGATGTCTTATTCAAAGAGAATTTCTAGACCCGGTACCATTTCAAATGAGCAAGGTACATATTTAAATTTTCAGGCGTCTTATTGACTGTGCAAACCTACAATAGGAAACTGTAAAACTGCAGTGAACTGCATGATGTCACTTTGAAAAAAATTACAATTCAAAAGAGCACATTTCATGAGCAAGTAATTAAAATGTAGATTGCGAAAGATTAACATTCATATATCGACATCTAGTTCTCACACAGAGAAATAGGTTGAATGCAATTCAAAAAACAAAACATATTTTTCAAAAGCTTCTTATTGTGTCAGATACATTAATATGCCACTTTCATTCGAGACAGATTTATCATTTACTTTTTTGGCAGACCGGCTGTGTCCAGGTGACCGCAACTTCCTATGTTATGAAACTATTGGTCCCTGTGGCCTTGAAACAGGTATTCAATGAACAACTTACATACATTACTTCAATTTATTCACATATGCAAATGTTTTCATACAAGGCAAATAATTGCACTGTAAGTACATGTACAAAACTTCTCCTTACATTAAATTATGCTCCACATGTACTTTGCATTGGTTGATGTAGGCCCGCTATATTCATGCATAGTTGCTAATATAAAAAACACCACACAAGTAGTAATAAAACGGCGAACACCCGACCGGCGCGACCCCCCCCCTCTGGAACGACAGAGTGTCGTGGTGTGCCGGCCAGGTGGGTCCACGTTCACAAAATGTTCGCTGACTCCCCCCCCTCTGGAACGACTGAGTGTCGTGGTGGACTTGGGCGACCGCCAGGACTAGTCTTGAGGCTATAGTGTGTGATGTTTTTCGTGCAATCTGCTGAATGTTGGGTTGTAAAATGGGCTGTTTCGAGTGGAAGGAGTGCTCGGATGAGAAAACGGAGGCCAGATTCGGATTCAGCGTGAAATTCTGCATCGCTATGGTGAATTTGAACGCCATCGGAGAGAAAAAATTTTCGCTGACGTCCACCCCCCCCCCTCCGCCAAACTTCCAATTTTGCTTCTAGTGGACGGATTTAGTCGTGCAATAGCTCGTTTGAAAGCTAAGAGTAAGACAAATTCACTGAAAGAATCGGCTTGTTCATATCTGTCTTCGTTTAGATGTGAGACGCCATTTAAGATTTTGGGACATTGGCGAAAAACGACAGAGTTAGAATTTGGGACGTTTTGGGCTGTAGCTTCAAAACGAAGCATCGGATTGGAAAACGCATTTCAGATTTGGAATCAGCGTGAAATTCTCTATCTGTATGGTGAGTTTCAAGGCAATCGGCGAGAAAAAATTTTCAACATTTTTCGAAAAAACGACAGAGTTAGAATTTGGGACGTTTTGGTGTGTAGCGCCAAAACGAACCATCGGATGAGAAAACGTAGGCCAGATTCGGATTCAGCGTGAAATTCTGCATCGGTATGGTGAATTTGAACGCAATCGGAGAGAAAAAATTTTCGCTGACGTCCCCCCCCCTCCGCCAAACTTCCAATTTTGCTTCTAGTGGACGGATTTTGTCGTGCCATAGCTCGTTTGAAAGCTAAGAGTGAGACACATTCACTGAAAGAATCGGCTTGTTCATATCTGTCTTCGTTTAGATGTGAGACGCCATTTAAGATTTTGGGACATTGGCGAAAAACGACAGAGTTAGAATTTGGGACGTTTTGGGCTGTAGCTTCAAAACGAAGCATCGGATTGGAAAACGGATTTCAGATTTGGAATCAGCGTGAAATTCTGCATCTGTATGGTGAGTTTCAAGGCAATCGGCGAGAAAAAATTTTCAACATTTTTCGAAAAAACGACAGAGTTAGAATTTGGGACGTTTTGGTGTGTAGAGCCAAAACGAACCATCGGATGAGAAAACGGAGGCCAGATTCGGATTCAGCGTGAAATTCTGCATCGGTATGGTGAATTTGAACGCCATCGGAGAGAAAAAATTTTCGCTGACGTCCCCCCCCCTGGACAGCTCGCTTCGATTTTGGCTTCCAGTGGACGGATTTTGTCGTGCCATAGCTCGTTTGAAAGCTAAGAGTGAGACACATTCACTGAAAGAATCGGCTTGTTCATATCTGTCTTCGTTTAGATGTGAGACGCCATTTAAGATTTTGGGACATTGGCGAAAAACGACAGAGTTAGAATTTGGGACGTTTTGGGCTGTAGCTTCAAAACGAAGCATCGGATTGGAAAACGGATTTCAGATTTGGAATCAGCGTGAAATTCTGCATCTGTATGGTGAGTTTCAAGGCAATCGGCGAGAAAAAATTTTCAACATTTTTCGGAAAAACGAGTTAGAATTTTTGCGATAGCTGCCTACTGTAGAGCCAAAACGAAGCATCGGATGGGAAAACGGAGGCCAGATTCGGATTCAGCGTCAAATTCTACATGAAAATGGTGTATTTCCAGCTCAATCGGAGCACTAGAACCGGAGATAGACGGGTTTTTAGTGTTTGGATGATGGGTATTACGTCATCAGCTGATCACCACACACTATATAAGCTGGGAACCGACAGAGACTTGTCATTCAGACGAGAGCGATTGTCAGAGGTAGGTCGCCTCTCTGAGCTCCGATGATGGCTTCGGACATTCCAAATCCCGAGTTTCGGTAAGAAACCGACTTAGAAAATTTCATTGGTGATATCAGCTAAGGCGTCAGACTTAGAGGTTCGCCAGGAGATGGCCTTCGTCTCCAGGCCATAAAAGACTCCAAAACTTTAAAGGCTTGTAACTTTACTTCTACAAGTCCGATTGACTTGTTTCAAAAAAAGGTTCGGTCGCTATTGACCTGCCCTAAGTGATGGACTACTTATAAAATTTCATAAGTAGTGCTAAACAGTTGAAAAATTTAAATTCACTAGTTTTGGAGGTTTTCTGGGGTTTTCGACCCTGCTGAAGTCAATGAAAGCATTTTTAATGATGTCTGAGCCAGTCTTCTCATGCTATAAGCGGCTTTTCACTGAAAGCGAGCAAGACACGGAGAGTTTTGCTGTAATATTCCACTGACAGGGTGTTCCTTCGGGACGGCGGACGATGCCGTAGTGATAAGTGTGGCAAGGGAGTGTGTCATAGTTTAGACCGTAACCGCTGGGACAACTCATGTCTCATGTTGGGCATTTGACACAGTTCTCAACGTAGCACTTTGAACGCCAATCGGTTGAGTCTTAGCTATCTTGTCATGGGTGGCCTCTAAACATCTCCATTGCAAAACGCTGGTGAATCAAGCTCTCTACGGCTTGCTATCAAGCTGATCAAAGCAATAACTTGGGATGTTTCCTCAAGGTTTTCAAGTATGCTAAGTTCAAATGTGCTATCAGATTTCAAATTTAACTAAGTCTAAGGCAGCTTTGAGGGGTTAGACCTTAGCTACTGTTCACTACCTTTGACTCGGCGTTGCTGTTACCACTTCGGGGCAGTGACAATGATGTCTTAAGCTGTAAATAGCGGGTATCGGGGAAGATCTCTCACTTCCCTAGTGATCAGTACAAGGCCTTCGGGCTGTCGACGGGATCGAGTGCCACTCACTACACTCAAATCTATCATTCCTCACTAAGTGTAAATTACTGACTATACATTTGTCCTGCTATCAGGTTATTTTTGACTTGCTATCTAGTTGAATAGTCTCTTGCTATCAAGAGATTCACTTCTGCTCATAAAGCACATCATCGCTGTAATACCTCCTTTGCTCGAGCGTTCCTTCGGGACGGCGGGTACTGCCGTAGAGGGATTGTGTTGCACGGGTTGTTCGTCGTTTGTTAGACCGAAACCTCTGAGCCGTTGCTCATGTTGGGCGTTCGACTTCATACTCTACGTGACGCTTTCTCTCGCCAGGTCAGAGTACTTCAGCCATTCGACAAAGGTTAGTCTTTATGATATGGAGTAGAGTGAAATGTAATTCATTAGATGCCCCTTCAATGATTGCTCCCATGATAAACGTTGATGAGACAAATGAAATGATTCTCATCTTCCCTTTTCAGTGATTGAAATCTACTAACACACTACCGTATAATCGTCCACTATGGGGAAAGACATGATAGAGCCTCCACGCGGTTTGCCCTAGGCAGTCTTTAGACTGGCGAATACTATCATTAAGTTGAATCTGCTATCAGTCAACTTGAACGTTGCGTCGCGTTAGAGGGGTATATAAATCACTACCTCTCATTTCATTTCATTTCAATCATGCAGACGCCGAACAGTCAAGTCAGCTCTCCTCGCGGACCGCAGTTAAGGCCGCGAAATTTATTTGATGAATTTGCTAGAATAGAGGAGCAAGACAGAGTCCACAACAATCTTGCTCAGATTGGTAATGCGATGACAGCAAGTGTTGTCAATCCAATGGAATGGCGCTACATTCCACCCTCCACTCACATACCAACTAGCATTGAAGTCGACACTGCTGAGGTTGAACGGTTTCGACTCTCTCTCAGCAGAATCGGTATGGAGTAAGATTGCTGATGACGACTTCCGAGAACGAACCACCGGCTCTCTTAAGGGCCACCATGGGGCAAGACATGATAGAACCTCCACGCGGTTTGCCCTGAGCAGTCTTCGGACTGGCGAATACTATCATTAAGTTGAATCTGCTATCAGTCAACTTGAACGTTGCAAATGAAGTTCGGTGTAATACTTCCTTTCGACGGGCGTTCCTGTAAAGGGCGGCGGTGAAACCCGTAGCTATGTATACCGCAAGGGACATTCGGCAATGGTCAATCTTGTTAAACCTCTCTGCGTCATGTTTGCAAGTGATTGCCTCTGTCTCAACGTAGTATGCATTCGCGCCAGGGCGACATTTAGCCAACTGTCGAAGGTTGCCTAAAACTTTCCATTGCATACGTTATGAGAACGATGAGTTCTACCTGTCTCTATCAATGAGACGAATTGATGAATGGAATGAAATGGGAGGACACTCACGCGCCACACGCAACATAACACACTTCTCTCTTCCGTAGTCTAACAAGCTCTTTACACATGGATCGCAGTCGATTGCTATCCCAGAATCATGTAAGCTATCTTAATTTTATTTAACACTATTTCATCTACCATCATCGCCCATATGAAATGTTATAAGATTTACAAGTTAGACTAAGCGTGCTAGTATTTCCAAATGAAAAAGTATACATGGTTAAATCATCCACTGAAGTCCCGTTCAAGTAAGTCAGTATGAAAGCAAAGATAATACGAAATAAAAATTTATTATGGCATGTATTTCAAAAGGTCTTCATCGTCAATATCGTCCCAGAGTCTGGCTTCACATAGATAACAAAAACAGTTCAGTTGCTTTAATCGTTCTTCCACTGCGAGCCTCACTTTGTCAATATACTCGCACTCCGCCATAGTTCGTGGCTGGGAGTTAGGGGTGTACCACTCCCATAATTGGTGGAGGAATTTGGTGCTGGTGATCTCCATCACATCGTCAGTATCGTACTGGAGATACTTCCACCTCACGCCTGTTAAGTCGGGACACTCCTTCTCACATACACTCTCCTCTTCCTCGTCCGCTGGTAATGATAACTTTCTGATATTGTCCAGTCGGTAGACCTTCTCTACCTTCCCCTTCGTTGGAGCGTTTGGTGCAACGAGCGCCTTTGGTGTTGAGCATGGAGAAGAGAATTTTGTGTTTGGTGTTGTCGGAGGGCTTGTCATGTTGACTGTGAATAAGGACTTTGAAATGTTTTCTAATTCTTAAGTATCAACAAGCAACCAATCAGAATGAACAGCCAATGAATGATGAATATGAAAGTATATATGTAAAGTGACATCCGTATCATTTCACTCTGTCTTTGAGACGTATAAGTGAAGTGTTCTCTAGCGAATTCTGTTATTATTTGAGGTGTACAAGTGAACTGCTATCTCGTGAATTCCAAATTTGAGTGAAGTCTCTATCTTGTTGAAGTATCAACCTTAAACTTGATTTCGTTGAAATGGTAAGTTGAAGATTTCCTCTCTCATCTCCCTCAAACGTGTGGCTAATAGCATCTTCCTCAATTTCAGGCATCAACTTCATCACCAACGCCCTCCCTTCTCGACGAAAGTTTAGAGTTGTTGAGTCAAGGTAGGTTGTAACAATACACTGAGACTTGAACAGAGATGAAAGAATGATTTCTCTTTCAGGTGATACCAGTCCCATCTCGAGCGAGTCCATGTCAACATTGTCGCGGGAATGCAACGATCGGGAATGTGCTGACTGTGGGCACATCTTCACGAGGAAGCGTGATCTCGTCCGACACATCAAGTGAGGTGTTTGTAGACCTAAGTCAGCATCAATCTCCGAAGGTGGGGATGATTCTGTTAACGATGTCTCCTTTTCTTGCGATTTATGCATTCAGTCTTTTGACTCACATTTTGAACTATCTTCACATAGACTTCGACATACACACAGTGACGATAGTTATACTAACAGCGCCTCCTCTATCCGACTCTCTGAAGTGTCGATAAATAATTTAGTGAGGAACTACCAGATGGAATCCTCAGAAACCATTACTGACTTTGAAGAATGGTTTCATGAAAATTCATCTTTGATTGGTGCGCTCTTCAACAATTTAGCCAATTTTAGAATGAAGGCGCTCATCTATCTCAAAATAAAATATGCAAAAATCGACCACCATACTGGTCAAATAGTAGAGAGGTTGGAGTTTCACATACCCTCCTCTCCTGCAACCGAAGTTGTAGACTGCGAGTCTTGGATAAATTTTCATATCCAAGGGTTAAAATTAAACATAGATAAATTTAACGAGCGTGATAGTGGACTCGTTTTTGATGGTATTGAGACCGCCATGATTAAAATCACTTTATTAGAGAACTACTCTGGACGAGGCTCCTTTAAACTTCGGAAAAGTTTAAAAAATAAAACAGCAGTCATTTCTGTAGATTGCGAATCGCACTGTTTTAAGTATGCCGTCCTCTCCATTCTCCACTATAATGATGTACAGAATAGCCGATACCGCAAGAGTAAGTATCAACAGTGGGAGAATGAATTAAAGTTTGATGACTGCAATAGTGAAGATATGAAAATTAAAGATATAGAAAAATTGAAGAAATTGAAGAACATCAAAATAGTTCTCCATGTTTGGGAAAAGGGATTGAAGGGTGTCCGCTACAACTCGCGTTCGAGTTTTTATGAGCACGTTGTCAACCTTTTATTAGTAAGACAGGATGATAGTGAGGAATGGCACTACTGCGGTATTCCCAAAATTTCTCGCTTATACCACCACCTAAGAAATTCTAGCTCATCAGAGATTTATTACTGTGACAGATGCATTCGCAACTTTAGGGGTAAAAATAAATTTGAAACTCATTACGAATGGTGTAAGCGAGGTAAAATACGAATGGAGCGCATGCCCAAAGATAAGGAGTTTTCATATAGAGAGAATGGCGATGAACTAAGTCCTCTTCGTGTCATCTATGCTGACATCGAATGCTATATCGATGATATCATCCACAAGCCAGCAGCCATATCCTGCTATGAAGTATGGCATGACAATTTCCAAAATAGAAAAAATTAAATGCACGTGTGGCAAGGTGAGGATTGTATTTACCAATTCCTGCAATTCCTCGAACAGGCTGTAAAATTTCAACAAAAGTATGATGGTGAACTCTATCGCAGATCATTGCATATGACAGCAGATGATCAAGCAAAATTTGATAGTTGCAACGTTTGCCCCAAATGTAGTAAAACATTTGATGATGATAAGATTAAGAAAGTGCGCGACCATGATCACATCACTGGTAAATTTAGAAACGCACTATGTTCAAAATGCAATTTTTCACTTAGGATGAAACGGCGTACATTACCCGTCAATTTCCATAATTTCAAGGGCTACGACAGCCATATGATAATAAAAGGAGGTTTAGGTCAAATGAAAGATTGGAAGCTTGATGTAATAGCACAAACGAGAGAGAAGTTTATGGCCATGACAGCAAAAGTGCCTGTCGATAAAACTAAAGAAAATAAGACGGTCTATTTTGATATAAAATTTTTAGATTCCTACCAATTTATGACTGCATCACTGGCCTTTCTCGTACAAAATCTAAAGTCTCTTCCACTAACACAAAATCTTAAGAAACAATATCCAAATCTAACCGATGAATTCATCACACGGAAAGGAGTCTTTCCATATGCATATTTTGATGCGATTAATAAACTCGGCGAGACTTCTCTTCCGCCCATAGATAAATTTAAAAATGATTTGAGCGGTGCAGAATGTAAGACCGAAGATTATGATCATGCACAAGATGCATGGATAAAATTTGACTGCCATACATTTGGCGAATATATGATTGCCTACCTTAAGTTAGATGTATTTTTGCTGGCTGATGTATTTCAGGAGTTTCGACGAGTGGCATTAGAAGAAGATAAGTTAGATCCCGTCCACTTTGTCAGTCTGCCAGCCATGTCATTTAAGTCTGCTTTTAAAATGACTGGTGAGACCATTCATCTCTTACAAGATCCACAGATGTATAATTTATTTGAGCGAGGAATTCGCGGTGGTCTCACATTTGTAAATAAACATAGGTTAAAATCAAAATTAGTAGGCGATGATCAGACTCATCTAAAGTATTATGACCAAAATAATTTATATGGTAGTTCACTATCCAAACCACTCCCTCACTCTGAGTTTAGCTGGTTAGATGATAGTGAAATTCAGCATCTCTCCAACCCTTCTAACATACTAGCAATTCCAGATGAAGGTGATTGGGGATATTATTTTGAGATAGATCTAATCTATCCAAATAATATTAAACATAAAACCGTAGATTTTCCACTCGCACCCGAATCAGGTGAAGTGACCAAAGATATGTTTTCCGACTTTATGAAACAATTTCATAAAGATTTAGAATCATGCGGTCAACCCGACTATAAGCCTTGCCGCAAACTTTTACTCACCAAGTATGATAAGGAAAACTATCTAGTCCACTGTAGCATCTTAAAATTTTATTTACAAATGGCTATGATTTTAAAAAGAGTTCACCGCATTATTAAATTCAGACAGAAAGCCTTCCTCAAACCATATATTGATAGCAACAGCCAGAAACGTGCACTAGCCCAAAATAATTTTGAAAAAGATTTTTATAAGTATAAGAATAATAGTCTATTTGGTAAGACGATGGAGGATGTTAGAAAACGTGTAAACTATAAACTAGTCAATGATGTTACAAAATTTAAGAAATTGGTCTCATCACCTCTATTCATCGATAGAGACATTATCGATGAGGACCTTGTAGGTGTTAAAATGATAAAATCTGAAGTTGAGTTGTGCAAGCCCATCTATATTGGTCAAGCTGTACTAGATTACTCTAAGCTTGAAATGTACCAACTCTTTTATAAAATACTAAAACCATGTCCTCTCGTAAAAGAGGTTCGTTTGTTGGGTGGCGATACAGATAGTTTCTTCTTAGGTATTACCACTCAAAAAGATTTAAATTTCAATGAAGTAGGAAAATCTTTAGAAAGATATTTTGATACATCAAATTATCCTACTGATCACCCACTCTACTCCATCAAAAATAAGGCAAAACTTGGCTGCTTTAAGGATGAGACAGCAGGGAAGGAAATAGATGAAATGATTCTCCTCCGTCCAAAAATGTACAGTATGAAATTAAAGGATAGCGACGATAGTATTAAGCGTGCTAAAGGCATATCAAGATCATTGGTCTCTAACATGAAACATAAAAATTTCAGGAAAGCCTATAGAAATAAAAATATAACGTTTGTCAATATGACAATCTTAAAATCTAAGTCGCATGAGATCAAAACTCATACTTTTAGGAAACGGGCGCTTTCAGTATGGGAGGATAAGAGGTGCTGGTTAGAAAACAACATATCTCTTCCACACGGACATCCTGACACAAACATACCACCACCCAAAAGAATTAAACTCACACTACCACATTCAGGAGACGTCTTAGCATAATCATCCTTAACTTAGTATTTTTATGTTGATTTCTGTAGATAAACATTGCTGTTTTATGTATCGCATGAGATCGTTTCTTCCTTGTGAATATATACCTACAGTCAGCCCATTCCCCCTATATCTGTGAAAAGACTTTTTCATATACATATTTTTATTTCAATAAACATATCACAATGACTTCACTTTGTTTTCCGAAACACTAAAGTTACGAGGGATTTAGTATCTTTCACATGGATGCACTCTTGTAAACCATTGGTAATTTTGATAGTAATAGAGGGTATAGTTTGTTTGACGACGGGATGATAGAAAATAGATTCAAACATCTTCTCGACTATTCCATATGAAGCGTCTTTATCATGAATGAAATCACGTAAAATGTATTCTTTTTTCTCACCAACAGAAATAGGTAGAATCAAATCACTTTGAATGTAAAGGTGCTGTTCATGTTTATCAAGTGTCATTGGTGTTTCTATACCAATCGTATGCGCAGCAGCAAATACAGTTTGTAGCATTGAAAAACCAAAGAGTTTTTTCAAATTTTTACTCAATTGACATTGAATGTCATCACCCAGTTTCAGAACAACGCGTTGATTTTCAATTGAAAACGAAATGTGGTGTGTCTTTACATCATATTTACTTTTCATCACATGCTTCAACTTCTGTTGTATATAAGGATTTACTACATGAATGAAGCTTTCAACTGTATGATATAGACGCGGCATTATATTGATAGCAACTTTTGATTCTTCATAAGACTGGTAAATTTTCTTGATGCGATCACCATAGATGTCCACCCACCATTCATCATTAACTGAATCAGCTTTAGTGTGATATTCATGAGAAGCATACACCACACCGCTTCCAATAATAGGTGTATAATGTCTTATAAAATGACGCAAGGTTGGAGAGAAATAAACTGTAAGTTTGTCATTATATTTCTGAATAACCAACTTATTTTTGTCCGCCATAATTTTCTCTCCATACTTCTTACCCACAGTCTCATTCCATCGTTTTACTAACTCAATAAGTGATAAAGGTTGAACACCACGCTTTTTCAAAATGATGCGTTCTTCGCATTCTACAACATCTTCATCAAATATTTTAAATCTATAATGAAATTTGTTGATTCGATTTGAATAAACTTGTTTAACATTTGCAGTAGCAATTGACGTTAGATGTAGTCCATGACCAAAACCAAGATGTGGATAGAATTCATTATCCAACCTCAGCGTAAGACCTTTAGTAAAAGAATGAAAGCGGAGGAACTGTCTCCCACTCCAATGATAGATAGTAAACTCATAAGCTTTCTGATTTTTATTCTTCATGATGGAAGTATTACCACTGTTGAATGCCTTAATAATTTTCTCATTCCCAAATGGTTCATAAGAATCTGATTTTATCTGAATCCATTCATAGTTCCACTTTCCATCTGATGTTAAATTGTATGGGAACTGGAATGCATTATTCATCGTTATTCCATCATGGGTGCGAGGAGTCAATATCATTTCTTCCAAATCATTCACATTCTGTATATTGCTATCATAGCAAATACTAGAAACGCCAACCTCCCATTCACCTTCTAAATGCAGTGGGCGATTTAATTCTACTCGATAGTCTGATGGTTTATTTTTGGGAAATTTATTCATAGAAGCATTACTGGGTAAGTAGATTAGAAACGAGTCCTTATTTTCACTTTCCATATTATTCACATTGGAAAAATATATTAGCATACTTTTGCATTAACTCTTCATTCGGAAATTGAGTGTGATACTTGTCACAGCATCTTTATGAAAAGGAATCAACGCACCAGCATCGTCATAAATGGCAATATCAATTTGTGCGATGTAGTTTGATTTCAGCTTTGTATAATGCACTTTCTTGAAAGTATGCTCAGATAAAATACTGCAGCTTTTTGGCTGGTATGGTATCATTGCTAGCAATGGAGCTTCAGCATCTCCCACACGTACATCTTCACCAATAGTGGAATATATCT
Source organism: Prostheceraeus crozeri (assembly GCA_907163375.1). NCBI lineage: Eukaryota > Metazoa > Platyhelminthes > Polycladida > Euryleptidae > Prostheceraeus > Prostheceraeus crozeri. The sequence goes on from CAJQUW010004013.1 coordinate 1,257,592, forward strand.
GAAAATAGTTAATACGACGCGATAGCGACATGTGTGCGCTAGCTTTGGTTACAGTACCACTTTTAAAGATATTTTGATCAAAACCCAAAATGTCCATTAGAGTTTTATCCATAATTAGTTCAATACCTTTTCCACTTATAGTGAGAGACAAAGTACCTTTTTTTTCAGAAAATGAAATATGTTGCTCATTAATCACTTCATTTAAATAATCTACAACCAATTTAACCGAAGTAATAATGCGAGGCATCAACACTCTTGTTTCATGTAAGATACCACCTAAAGGCTCTACATACTTTCTGTATAAAGATACGGTCCATTCTGTATCAAATTGATTTGACCTTTCACATGGTAAATGTTGCATATCAGATTTTCCATGAACAGCTGCAGAACGATGTCGTAAGAACTGATGAAAATCTTTTGAACAAACTAATACTAGATCATCATCATTTAATTTACTTATTGCAATATGATTAGATGATTTGATATAAGTCAATGTTGCCACTTGTTTACCATCAACTCGAAGGAGATAATTAAATTTCTTCACTAATGTTTCAGGAGTCATGTTTGTCTTTCTTGGCTTAATCACAATCTTCTTCACCAACGTCTTCTCATTTCTTGGAATAAGATCTACATAATAAGCTTCCTCTCGATATATTAATTGTTTATGACCACTTATGTGGTAATAAACGTTAAAATTATCATAGCTTGTTAAGGCGCTAGCGAGGTAACCTAAATCATTTCTTAAACTTGGACTTAAACCAACAATCCAATCTTTCTCAACTACATGATGTACATAATTATAATCATCATTGTGCGGAGTAAATTGGGCAATATGTTTACTAGCTTTATTCAAGAAATCATATATAAACTTTTTACATGATAAGAGATCTTTCTTTGACCACTGTGGAATGTATACTCGGCACCCCTTTTCACATTGATAAGCAGCTGTACGTCTCATATTAATAGTCATCACCTCATGATCAAAAGTATTGACACAGTTGCTATAAACAAGTTGAGTGACACCCACTTCCTAATTTCCATTTAGCTGTTGTGCATGATCAATGGGAGTAGAAAAGAGTGCGGCTCGATTACTAGCAAATCTCTTTGTAGCCACATTGCTAAGCAAAATATGATAAAACGACATTTTTATATTGGTGATCTGCGGCTTTGCATAACATCATGAAGACTTGGATTTTGGACTCTCTACAATATATCAGAGTTGATCGTGATGGAAACGTACATTTCAAAAATTCTCATGGTCATACATCAAGAGGTATTACATTAACATGGCGACAATTTGTCAACCTCAATGATATCATGAGGGATTTGGAATATTTTGAAACATTAAGATTCATCGCCTTGGGTGATCAAGTTTGGCTTCAACATTACAGAAATGAAATTCAAATCTACCATTCTCATTCCGCAAACTGTTTCTCATTTCGCAAATACAATTGGGAGAAGTATAGAAGATACATACATCGCTCCATCATGACATTTATTCGTCGTGAGTTCATCGCCCTACTATGCAAATCTTAATCAGACATGACTACCACGCATCATGAGTTGGAAATTAGATTCCCTACAACGTATTGAAACGGATCATGATCGAAACGTCTATTTCAAAGATTCAACTGGAAATGTGAGAAGAGAGTTTGCTTTATCTTATCGTCATTTTCAATCTCTACATCATATCATGAAGGATTTGAAATACTTCTATATGAAAAGACATTCACGTATTGGAAATCGCATCTGGTAGCGCGTCAACAAACGGCAAATTCAACTCTATCATTCCCAACTCCATACTAACTTCACATTTCATCAAGGTAGTTGGGAAAAGTATAAAAGGAAGGTAAATCGCTCAATTTACTCATTCTTTCATCATGAAGCGCCATCGCTACACCATCGTCAACATTCTCCGTCGCTTCAGACTCTACACCAAAATCGATCTCACAACATTACACCAACACCTTCCAAACAGCAAGTATTACCCGGGCCGACCTCAAATGTTAGTGGTGAAGATGAACAATTCACGGAATCTTCAACTCTTCCCAAATGGGACTGTACAGATTCTCGGCGCCCTTTCTCATTCATCGGCGCAGTCAATGCGCTTAGAGCTACAAAGACTACTACGTCGGATACGGAAGAGGGAGAGGTGTGTGATGTCGAATCTGACTGTGGACAATATGGTGATCTCTACTCAATTAAGTGACAGTCTATCATTTTTGAAGATTCGTACCAGCAGCTACAATTTGTGTTATGAACCCGAACTTTTTCCTGCAGCTCTCATTAGTTGTTGGTTACCTGTGCATGTGGCAATCTTTCATAATAGTAAAGTGATCATTACTGGACTAAAATCTCATGTACAAGCAAATGTGATCCTAGACTATCTCATTGAGTATGTACGTACCCAGCGGATTGTAAAATAAAAAACAATTTTTCCAACATGATGTTTTTATTTCAAATCATGATAGAACTTACAAATCATTTTTTCATTAGAGGATGGATTACATGAAAAGTTTTGAATAATAGATGCAAATCGAGATACATGTTAACGTTTTAAGATGAAGTATAGTACAAAAGCACCACACGTTGATGAAAGTGGATGTTGTAGTATGCGTTCATTTCGCTGATATTGACAGGTATGTTTTCTCAACCACTGCTGTTTTGGTATATTTGGAGGTTGAGCAAGAGAGTCAAATAGTTCACCACGTCGGTCTTCTCCAATAAAGATCGCTTTCCAATGCTCACCGCCTAAATTCTGCGAATGAGTGTTTAGCACAATAAAGATGGGATAGTGATTTACTGCAGGTGGTAAGGTATCGAGTGAATAGACATTATCGAAAGCTTTCAACGTCGCTTCGTCTGCATTACGCTGCACATTAGTCTTAATATCGTCAGCAGTCAACCAACTCATTAACGATTATACTGAAGAATCACGTCACGATACTTTGTAATTTCAATATTTGAATCGAAGACTGCATAAATTAATACATTGATCGTCTCAGGTAGTGTTCTTTTGAACGTCAAATCCAAACGAATATTATGAGGCACGTTGACTTGACGATAGGGTGTACTAATATCGCTGTCAGCAGTCAAATCAAATGCATAAATAGTATATCCACTCTTAAACTCTTTCATAGTCAGTCCGTTGGTGTCATCCGTATTGTAAAAGCCAAAAACATCCATAAAATCAACATAACTGCGCATAAATTGTTCCGCAGCAAAATCTGGTTTGTAGGGTGGACCAGGATGACTCACACCATTTACACGTAAAGCAATGTCACTTAACTGATTGTGTTTAAAATTGAAAGGATTCTTCTTTATATTACCATTAAATGCATCATTTTCAACCATTGCCACCATGAAGAGCTTCGGTGCTTCCGATGGAAAGAGGCCATCTTTCATGAAACTCTTTTGATCTTTCGGAATTGTAAAGGTGAGAAGCTTTGTATGCTGAACGGGATAAATGGCATTTTGGCGGTTAAGACCTTCAGCATGTCCTCTAATGACACTTGGATTCGGTACTACTCGACGAATGTAAAGTGCAATATCTTCCACATGAATTCTAAAATTGTCAACTTTAGCAAATGCATTCAGCGCAAATTCAGGCTTATTCAATGTCAGCTTGAGTCGCATGCTGGTATTACAGAGTAAAAACTTTGACTGTCTAAAGAAGTCTAAATTCAGCGGACCATATAGCTGACATACTTTACTATCTTTAATCATAGCAGATCGCTTTACAAAGCCACTGTTTGTTTCAGCATCAAATTTTCCTGCTTCATCTCTGTACCATCCCATGGCTTCCATATGACTTTTTTGTGCTGCTGGATGAAACTGTGATACATGATTGAAATATGATTTATAGGGATAATCGCTTTGACAACCTTCCACCTGCTGCTCTCCAATCGTTAGAGAAACATCGCGAAGTAATGTAGTCAATGGTAAATTGTTCAGTCCAACTTTATGTGCATCGTCAATAGCAGTTCCATCTGCTTGCTGAATTCTAAACCTCAAATCAACCATCGCATAACTCAAATCTATGTAGTCATCACTACCACCAGGAATAACAAATTCAATGGGGCCAGCATTCACAGCTGTTCGAGGATGATAATCTACAATACTTGAACTAAGAATATCTGTCTGTATGGCTTGTTGATCAAACAAACAAAAACCGGAAGTTTTACAGTCCATGATTAGAAGTTATAGCAGCGTCGTCGTTTAGCGCCTGATGAATGATTAGAGCCTCTGCGACGTTTGCGTGAATGCCTTTTGACTGAAGATCGCACCTTACCAGCTCCGCGATGTTTCCTTCTTCCTTTATTCATTCTTTTAGGTGATTTCATTCCTTGAGTAACACCAGCAAAGGTCTGCTTCAATGTTTTTAAACCGCGTTCCTTCCCACGATTCAACAAACTGCTCTTAAGACTTCTACCTCTGGAAAGATCACTAGCAACATCACCAGCAAAGCCAACGGCATTACTTAAAACATTTCGTTTTAAAGATCTACCGACATTGGATATGAGAGGTGCTACAACAGATTTCAGTGCACCAAGTATGCTACCTCCACGTTGGCGGCGAGCGCCGATGTAAATTTGTCCTCCACCACTTACATAGGAGGGTCGTGAATAAAATGAGGCAGTTGGATTCATAGCTCAAACCCTAAACATTGTTAGTTACAACTTTGCATGAATCACTGTCGATCACTTAGATGAAAGATGTCGGCACGACGCATCCAAGAGTTCATACTTGAAGGATAACCAGTCCATTTAACAAGACACCATTCTTCACCTTGCCGTTTTTTACATCGAATGATTTTCTCTACCAAATATGTTTCACTTTCAGTGACTACCTCAATCTCATCGCGGTAAAAGCTACCCCCAATTTCTTCATTATCGTAATCTTTCAACTTGTAGGTGGTGGGGGAGTCTTTTTGATTAATCCTTGATACTGTAAATACCTCCTCTGTCCAATTCGGAAGGTACCCTTTAGCAGAAACACTTTTCACTTTTGAGATACGAACTTTATCACCAATTTTCACATCACTTTTCACATGAGTGGGTTTACGTTGGAATGATTCGCGCACTTTATCTACATTGTCAGCATTTACATCTACTGGTCTGAGTCCAATAGAACGATGGATAGAGTGATTGTAGGCATGGAGTGTATCTTGTAGAACCTTTGTCCAATTTTGTGTCAAGTTGGCAGTAAAATGTCGCCACAAGCGATTTTTTTAATGTGCGATTAAAACGTTCAAAGAGTGCAGCTTTATAAGCACTCTTTACACTAAACAACTCAATGTCATGCCTCTCAAATAATCTTGTCACATGCTGATTTTCAAACTCTTTTCCTTGATCACTCTGAATTCTTTTTGGAATGCGACCTTCTTGAAAAATTGTTTGGAATGCTTTACTCCTTTCCCTTCTTTAGTTTTTAAAGGTTGAGCCCACGCATAACGCGAGAAAATATCAATGACGGTTAAAATAAAGTTATTGCCTTAGTTATGTTTTGAAATGGAGGCGACATCGCACGAATCTGCTTGCCACTGTTCATCGATGTCATGAACAATATAATGGCGGGTGCGGTACTTCTTTTTCGCTTGTTTGTGGAGTGTATAGGTAGCCTGACCCTTTAACCATCGTTTCACTTGTGATTGTGGAAGACCACTCGCTTTTGATAATTTCTTGATAGATGCAAATCCTGCCGGATGTTTTACATCATAATAGATTGACTTCAAACGTTCAGTCGATGACGACTGACTCTTTTTCCTCCTTCTCATCTTTTTGCTTTCTTGCCTTTCTACATTTACAACAACTGCAGCATTTAGCTTTAGCGGTTTTGCGATCGTGCTCACATTGCTTAGGGGTTTCATTGTGAGAGCTGGCGCAGCAAGTGCAAGTGACAACGACATTCACCTCTGGCGGCTCATTACATGGCAAGCAACACATCTGCTTCATATTAATAGTCTGAGAACATGTATTTCCTGGGAGGAGCTGTTTTACGTTTTCCTTTTACTAGTTTTAGTGGTGATGTAGATCTACGTCGAGTTCTTCCTCTTGTTTGCTTAGTGAGTGTGGGAGGGGATGTAGCAGCTGACGTCTTAAACCAATTTGTTGGCATTTTCATCGTCTGAAGCATTGGAGCAGTAGCCACTGTTGAATCAAGTTCTTTCAATGTCTCATTATTCAAAGCAAATTTTGGTACATTATGCTTTTTCAATAGTTTAAGAAAGTATGTCCAACCAGGTGGAACATAGCCCTGACGGCGCTTTCTACGTGTCGCATACTGAATCAAGTCTTCATAACGTGAAGCATCAATCACTTTATTTTCATCTGTAATGATTTCTCCTCTATCATTTACATTGAGATGGGGTTCAATACTGTTGAAAAGAGATATGGCATGTGCGCGAGATGCTAAAGGTGTAGCAGTCGATACAGAGTCACGCATCCTATTCTTCAAGCTTTTCAATTGCTCAACAGTTTCCGATTGTAATAATACAGCACGATGTGGATCTTTGATGTGAACATTTTGCTGATAATCTATTTCTTTCCTATACATTTGATTTGCAAGAGGTTGCTTTACTTGCTGCATGGCAGTCAATTGTACATATTCATCCTGAGGAATAACAATCATGCGAGAATAAGAACTCATAGTTTGTAGATAATCATGGAGTTTTCAAAATATCACTTCGAAATCTAAATTCTTCCGGACACTCTTGCGTAAAGTCAATGAATAAGTAACCGTGTGGTTTTTCAGTAGCTGCTTGAAAAATTTCAATTAAGGTTTTTGATCCTCTGGGTGCAACTTGTCGCGCTAAAATTTCAAATTGACTTTTATCTCGCGGATTCTTGAAAATAGCATAATAGTATGTATTCAGGTTTCGTGTACGAGCTTCTTTTCCATCAGGAAACAAATTTTGTGTGATATAGATGATAAAGCACCTTTTATGGTGTGCTGCGCGAGTGAACATATCTGTAACATCTTTTGAATTCTTACTTTCTTTTAATAAATCATCCAATACAACAACATCATTAGACTGAAGTTTATCCACTGGAATAATTCCTTCATGTCGAATAAAGTTGCGACTTTGCAATTCCTGAAACAGCGACGGTTGATAAATACCATAACACCAAATCACTCGATTGATAGGTTCCTTAAACAACTCCCTTCTTTTTTCCAATAAATTCAGCGTGAAAACAGTTTTACCTGCATGAGATGGACCTGATACAGTCAGAACTTTATCACATTGAAGTCTGAAATCCATTTTATTACTTTGAGATTCAACATTTGCATAATTAACGCTTAGAGCCAAAGATATTACCCAATAGGTTGCCCACGGCAGGAGCTATCATTGGAAATATTGCTGAAAGGAAACCGCCCTTTTGTGTCAGAGTTTTCCTCTTTCTTTGAAGGGTGACTTTAGGATTGGAGATGAAACGCAATTTTGTGGCATATCGCTTGAGTAACTTTCGTTGTTTTGGCGCTAATTTCTTCGTCCTCAACTTCCTCACATGAGAAATAATTTCACAAATGAATTTATTGTTAGCATGTCGTATAGCATTGTATCGCTGATTTGCTTTCATTCGTCGGAGAGCTTGAATGGCTGAAGAAAACTTTGAAGACTTTTGACTTTTACGTTTCGCCATTTTCAGTGTTAGTCTTTGCTAAAACCTATCTTTACCACATTTGCATAGGTACTAACTATTGCGGCATAAGTGACACTCGAAATGAGCAATATCACAGTGGTTACATTTGCAAAGTTGAATGCAATTACGTATGAAACAGCGTTGACAAAAAGCATGCTTACATCTCTTGAAGATGCGCTTTTCATTTCCATCCTTTCACTTACATACATCACAACACATAGTTTCACCGTTAATGGTAACGTCTATAGCAAGTCTTTTTGAAGATATGAATTTGCTAGCCTTCTCTAAATAATAGACGCATGTACAGAAGGAATATACTTCGAGAGTGAGCAGACATAGCTCGAAAACCAGTTGTGCTACAATCAAGTACCACTGCATTTTCAATTTTTCTTTATGGAAAGTTGAATGTGAATATCTGAAATCGCTTCAATCACTAGACTGCTACCATGATGGTTAAATACGTTAAGACGTTCAGCAATTTTTATCATATGTCTTTTAAAAAATTCTTCGGGGTGATCTACCACTTCCATTGAATAAGAAGCAAAATGGAAAGAGCGACTTTCCACCTCTTCCTTTCCAAAATGACTAAACTTAATTTTCGCAACTAATCGCGCCATGACAATACTATCAGAGAATGTATTCATTAACTCTAGAAATAGAGTGCTAGCATCATCGACCACTGCTTCGATGTCGGTCTCATCTTTATGAAAATTCATCACATAATCTTGAACAGCTCCTTTTAAACTTTGCCTATGAAAATGTAATGTTCCGCAGTCGTTTGAGAAAGACATGATCGCCCTTTATCTAACCCATCTATTGCATGAAAACAACAACTCTTCTCATAGTAACATTTATTGAATAACGGTAACAAGCATGCATTATAAATCAATTGTTTGAAAGAGATAAAATAGATACAGCTGGTAACTATCATACAGCGAGCAATGATAACCATACAGGACTTTGGCAGTGTTGAGGTAAGGAGGAAAGAAGCATTGGTTATGAACGTAGCTACTACAACGAACAGACAAAATAGGAACAGACAAATCCTTAAAACGTTTTGTGACTTCATGGTAGTGTTGATTCACTCTACTATCCCAAGGCGGGAGCAAAATATCATCAATGATTAGATTGGGAAATACTTTCCTCTCCTTACCAGGATTATTACAAAAGATGCGTATAACATTGAAAGCATCTAACCATCGTTTAAAGTCAATAAGAAGAGCACTCTCACAAGAAAAGCCATAGTCTTGCAAATATTTCAGATTAAGTCCATGAATGTGCTTTCTCGCCCATTGATCAACATTGGGATCGCAGTTGGCATGTTGATGATAGACACTAACAATCTGATATGTCCAATTGTTCATAGCAATAGCACTGAGCTCCTGTACAGTTTCACCCTCACAATCCATAAAAATGATGATAGAAGCCTAAAACGGAAATTTACACATCTAAGGAAGCGTTCTATAACATATTACAAAATGAAGAATTACATCGATGCTTTTCACGACAAAATATACAAATGATATGATGGCAACGAAGAAGTAAAATGTATCTAATAAGACCACGTCTACGACACTCAAAGCACATAAGCGAATTGTCATAGGGTAGAGTTAGGAAAGGACTAGTAATTCTCCTTCTTTGATTTGCGTTCTGATGCAGCATTCTTCTCCGACTTGCGCTTCGTACCACTGCTGTTAAGGATTTGATCAATTATGTCATCCACGTTGGGTGGTTTTGGAATATATAGGATGGATTCCATATGCATGGAGAGAGAGGCTATTTTATTATCCTTGTGTCGACCATAATATAGCCCATTCACTTTGAAAAGGATATCCCAAGTACCTTCTCCGAGCTCATCACATCTGATGGGTATTGAATGATCTCCCTCCTTCTTATAGTAAGTACACCAATGTGATACCGGTAGACAAATGTGATTACCATCCCAAATCTTTCTATAGGGAGTATCCTTGTCATCTCTAGCCTTCCACTCTTGAGCAAGAGGAGTAGGAATGTCCATATTTAATGTCACGTACTCCTCAATAATATCAAGTTGGTGGCGAATGTACGGACTCACGGGGATCAGTATGTAGTCCCCATAATGATTGCGCATTATCTTGACCTCCGTGGAAGGGAGCATTCCCGTTTGGAGCACTACGCTATGATCGTCATAACGCGAGACTTGTTTAAATTTACGCTGTAGCGGTGTAGGATTATGTACCTTGGTTGTTTCTTCCACTGGCCTCAGTTGTAGATGATCTGACCGTAGCGAACCTTGTAACGTTTGACCGCCATTTTGTCCTACTAGTGCAGCAGATGGAGTAGATGCCTGAAAATGAAAAAGATTGTATTAAGTTTACGTTCAAGGGAGGAGAGGAAGGAAAGTAGCGACTTACCATTTTAGTTGGATAATAGAATAGAGAGAGAGAGAAAATATGCGTCCGTCACTCGTGTGATTCAACGATGGAATGATTCTCACTGTGGAAGGCTCGCTATTTATATAGAAATGCTTGATTCTCATTGGATGATGATCCTCATTGGACAATAACATCAAGCTGATTCCAAATCTGGCCTCCGTTTACCAATCCCAGCCTTCGTTCGCCCGCTGGAGCTGTTTCTTGGGAAATTCTAACTCTGTCGTTTTTCGCCAATCTCCCAAATCTTAAATGGCGTGTCACATCTAAACGAAGACAGATATGAACAAGCCGTTTCTTTCACTGAATTTGTCTCACTCTTAGCTTTCAAACGAGCTATTGCACGACAAAATCCGTCCACTAGAAGCAGAATTGGAAGTTTGGCGGAGGGGGGGGGGACGTCAGCGAAAATTTTTTCTCTCAGATTGCGTTCAAATTCACCATACCGATGCAGAATTTCACGCTGAATCCGAATCTGGCCTCCGTTTTATCATCCGATGGTTCGTTTTGGCGCTACACACCAAAACGTCCAAAATTCTAACTCTGTCGTTTTTCGAAAAATGTTGAAAATTTTTTCTCGCCGATTGCCTTGAAACTCACCATGCAGATAGAGAATTTCACGCTGATTCCAAATCTGAAATCCGTTTTCCAATCCGATGCTTCGTTTTGAAGCTACAGCCCAAAACGTCCCAAATTCTAACTCTGTCGTTTTTCGCCAATGTCCCAAAATCTTAAATGGCGTTTCACATCTAAACGAAGACAGATATGAACAAGCCGATTCTTTCAGTGAATTTGTCTCACTCTTAGCTTTCAAACGAGCTATGGCACGACTAAATCCGTCCACTAGAAGCAAAATTGGAAGTTTGGCGGAGGGGGGGGGACGTCAGCGAAAATTTTTTCTCTCCGATTGCGTTCAAATTCACCATACCGATGCAGAATTTCACGCTGAATCCTAATCCGGCCTCCGTTTTCTCATCCGAGCACTCCTTCCACTCGAAACAGCCCATTTTACAACCCAACATTCAGCAGATTGCACGAAAAACATCACACACTATAGCCTCAAGACTAATCCTGGCGGTTGCCCAAGTCCACCACGACACTCAGTCGTTCCAGAGGGGGGGGGAGTCAGCGAACATTTTGTGAACGTGGACCCACCTGGCCGGCACACCACGACACTCTGTCGTTCCAGAGGGGGGGGCGCCGGTCGGGTGTTCGCCGTTTTATTACTACTCACACATCAGCAAATTGAAAAATGAAATTCGAATGCTGATGAAGAAATTCATTGTTATATTTGAAACCCTGAAAGCATAGATCATGACAACGCTATTTCACTTGACAAAATTCACTAAAATGACGGATTTTGCTTTGATCAAATTTCGATAAGCAGATTTTCTCAATTTCTTTCGAACGACTTGTCCCATCTAATTTCTTGTGCATGTTTTCAATCGTTCTAAGCGATCTGAAATTTCACTCCACAAGTTCTCAGAGTGTATCGATAGCATCTGCGTGTTTCCCTATTTCATCAGCATTATTCAAATTCCGTAGTTGAATAGTGGGTATATGACAAAGCATCCTCTGCGTTTTTGAATTTGGCTCTACATAGTTGCATTTGATCCCATGATTACAACCATGATGGCAAGAACAGCTACTGCCCAATTGCCCCACATCTTCAATCTCAACAATGCTATTCAGACGATCAAGTTGAATAGTAGATTCTTACTTTTAGAATGGAATAAGTGTCGACACGCATATGTATAAGTGATAATATAGTAAGTCTTGCGATAACGTACCTATTGCTAAATGTTTCAGCAAACGTCCAAGAAACAACACATTATGGAATCAAAATTAACGCTGACTGATGTCGTCATGAACTTATCATAAAAGCTACTTTGGAATCAAACGGAATTCACTAGATGAATTATTGACTGAAAAATGAAAATATCCATTGTTTACCAGTTATCAAAAAAAAACCCATAGAATTAATTCACAACTGTACACAGAAAATATATATATATTCAGTTACTACTGTGAATACTATACACGGTACACCACTGATTGGTCCCTTTCTTACAGTCGATCGCAAAGCAGAACTATCATCCCTATTAAAAACCCTAGCCATGTGATTTTTAATCTATAGTTGAACGATTAAACGAGTTGGACGATGAAAAGCCTTTCATCGAAAAATATCGTTTTTCTCGTCCTCTTTGTCTGACTTTAAATGACTAATGAGATTTGATAATTTCACTTCATTCATTTTCTGTGTGGAATTATAAAGATAGCAGGCCTCAAAGATCGCACGTTAAATAATGCGATTGCATGATTTGCCACTTATTGTGTCAGAAAATTTGGTGAATCGATGGCATTAGTATATCTGATAGTGCCATTGTTAGTATTTTTAATGTGTTGTTTTTTTTCAAATCTTCTTTCATTTAATGCTTGTGTTTTATTCTTAAGATTTGAATGTGTATTTTTGTGTTGGAATTTATTTATTTGTGACTAGCTTTACTAAGTCAGTGTGTGAAATTTGATAAAAATCAATCTAGATTAGATAAAACCTAAGATGTACTCAGAATGCAAATTATACATCTTAAACACAACAAGATCTATCTCTAACAAGCAATAGACAATTTATCGGTTCATTTTAGGGATAAAAAAACGACCACTTGAACTGACATAAGATTAATGAAAAAGCAAGCGAAGAAATGACAACATACACTCCGTGTTGCTGTGTACATTTTCCGCTAATTAACGTAGTATATACAAAACTCATCGTTGTGATTGACAAAATTGACTTTTGACATAACCTGTTTTTTCAAACACGCGAATGGAAATGCATGTACTCACAAACGCAATTCAAATGTTGTGTAAGTAAAAAATATTATAAAAACGTCATGAAAGCGACTACTAAATATGATGTCGGCATTTATGGTTAAAGAAGCCTTTTGTCACGAATAGACAGTATATTCAACTTCTTTGCGAATTTGTGTCGATTTTCGTGACCAGGCATCTACAGTGCAATTAAAGAGCAGCCAAGCTATAGAAAACATGAGAGAACATTTTGGAATGAGCCATTTGACAATGCTGAGTCTTTAGCACTTGTTTGAAAATTGGTTTTGATGATCTGTGAAGTAAGCAACAAATCATTGACATTTCTTCATTTTTGATGCCTCTGTATGAGGCCTAGCTGCGTGGTTTGAGAGATTCAAAATAGTTTGATAATGAACCATTTGACCAGACTGAGTCACTCATGAGGGCGATCAAAATAGCTAGGATCAATGGTGCTCTAATGACCTTTCCCTCCAAGTTTTAGATTTCAGGCTATTAATGAGCAGGTTTCTGGTCGGATAAAACAGAGCTGGAAGAGGGCCGCTTGTTTCAGCCCGGACCCGGCCCGGGCCCACATCGACTCCAAATTATCAGGCCCGGGACCGGCACGGCCAGGATGAATTTTTCTTTTGAGGGCTCTGGTAACATAATTCATCGTTTTGCGCACCATCCTTAATGAAAATATCGATTGCGATTGTTCAGTGCAATCGCCTTAAAAATCATTCTAAGAAGCCGATTATTGATTATATGATCGTATGCGGTAGACCTATGCACGATCTGTAAGCAAATTGATTACTGTTGAGCATTAAGGTGAATTTTTAAGCGCACACTGTAATTCATCTACAGTATTTTCAAAATTATTGTGCATGTATTGTGCGCTTATTGTCTTTCACATTTAATTTGGATCTCATTTGGTATACAGATGGCTTAATTAGGTTTATTAAAGCCGGGAAAACGAAAACTCTGAAGGCATGCTTTTGAAAAAAGGATTTCACTAAGTCAAGTGATAAACTAAATATTCGATCGACTCCTGTGATTTGACGGTGGGCTATCAGATAATTGATGAATTCATACAGCCGTTTGCTAGTTTTTCTTATTAACTTATTCCGTCGAATGTTTTTGCAATTTTTATTTTTACTTCAGTGGCATGCAGATGAGCCATCACATAGGCTACATTGATTCAGAGGATTAAATTGATCAAATGGGGGAAATATCATTAATTTCAGACACAATAAATATCGGTCCGGGTGCTAGATATTTCAAGTTCAAGCCCAGCCCGTCCCACCTCCAGTTCTGGGAGAAAGTGTATTTATACGTTAGTTTGGGGGATGCAAGCAAACTAAATGAAAGGGGCAGTTGGAGCTGATGCAAGCTTCATCGCTGTGCTATAGTGAGAAAATCGAAATGTTTGGCAGTGAATGAACCTCTACTGATACTAATTAACGTTTAAAATGATTCCGCGAAACATTTTCAGATTTTATTTGGTGTTACCAAATAAATAAAATGACACAAAGCTCTCGCTGCCTCTTTAAGCAAGCTACGGCAGAGGAATGACAAAATGTCGGTACAATCACGAGTGATAAACATTCACATCAGCAATGCGCAAAGACCAAAGGGCAACCACGGACACTGTTTGACACACTATTGTACAAACGACCAATCACAGTGTGTTAGACGCCAAATATCTAGTTAAAAACGGGGGAGCAGATAATAAGCAATCTTTACCGTTCTGACACAATAAATATCAAAGAGAAGCCGAACAAAGGAGTTATACAAGCAAACGATAAGTACTCTAAAAACAGAAATTAAACAAAATAGGAAAAGATAATGAATGAAAAAAGGGAGAAAAAAGAAAAAAAGAAAGAAAAACTGAGAGAGTCATAAAGAAAAAAACATCAGACTAAGACACAGTCAAATAAAAACTCCTTCTGTACACACAGCACGGGTTTGGTCAAGCGGATTTGGACTGCTTCAGCGACACTCAACTCGAAGGGGGAGCGGCAACACTTCACCAGCCTGAAAAGACTCTCACTTTGAATTTCTTTGCAGGACACAGCATGGCGAGTTATTGCGGAGCTGGGAGGTGCAGCTGATCTTGGTCGAGACTTCATTTGGAGACACCATCTTGGAAGATGCTCGGCAGTGCACTTTCCCATTGATCTTTCAGTGCGTCCCACGTAGCCTGCTCCACAGGCGCAATCGTATGTATAAATGACATTTGAATGGTGGGAGAACGGAATTCGATCTTTAGGAGTGTTGGAAGCAACAGTTCTTGTTCGATACCACACTTTGAGACGTATGTGAAAAGACCAGATCGATGGCCTGGCGATGGGAAGCCCGCTGAGTGGCTCCTTTGCTGAAGTGTTCGTCGGCTACCACGAGATTAAGGCTACCACTGGAGCATTGTCCTCTTCAACCCATCTAATGAATTCATTTCCTCGTACGACATCAAGAGGTGATGGTATTGGCATTATATATAAACGGAGTCTTCGTCATGTGAGTTTCATTGCGTCGTTTCCGTTTGTGCGCACAACTTTTGAATTGATGCAATTATCAATAATGGTAAAAAAGCTTTCTCTAACATTCTTTTGTATTTATCGTCCTCCTCCAAGCTCTAAGAACCAGCTAAAAGTTTCAACATTTTTTGACGAATTTTCAGTATTTCTCGACTATGTCAATTTGATTCAAGATTATGTTTGTATTGTTGGTGACTTTAATTTTCATATTGATAATTACAAGGATGCCAGCGCAAAGAAATTCTTAAAATTCCTGCAGATGTTTGATTTGAAGCAAGTTGTAATGCATCCAACGCATATAAAGGGTCACATTCTGGATTTGGTTATTTTACGTGAGTCAGATGAGTTGATATTCACTGTGGAAACTCCTGATACCTTGGAATCTGATCATCGTGTTGTTCTTACTAACTTTTGCATAGAAACATTACATACTACTTCTACCGCTGCTTGTCGCAATTTATGGCGTATTGTTCATTCTGCGTTTGGTCATGATTTATCTGATGGATTAAAAAGCTTGGACCCTTCTGATGTTACAAACTACAATAACACATTGAGAAAAACATTGAACATTCATGCTCCTGAAGAACAACGTCAGTGTAAACGAAGATCTTCGCCTTGGTTTCGGTCAATTAGCAACGAACTTCTTTCCCTTAAGCGTACGCGTCGTCGTGCTGAGCGCAAATGGCGCAAGTCCGGACTAACTGTAGACATGCTCGCTTATAAAAATGCTAAGCTTCAGGTAATCAGACTTGTTACCCGAGCAAAGTCAAATTACTATAACAAATTGATCAATGAGGTTAAAACCAGTAAAGAGCTGTTTAAAGTTGTGAATGATCTAACCTCAAACAAGAAGCGGAATCAAGTTCCAACAATTTACTGTTCTACGGATTTGCCTGATTTATTTCTGAATTATTTCGTTGATAAGATTTTGTACGTAAAGAGACAAATCACTGGTGCCACTAATAGTGATACTGATGATAGTCATGTTTTTGATTTGCGTTTCTCCGGGGTTCCTTCTCCGAGAAAGTAGCTTCTCAACAGTTGATGCAACATCTGACTGCGAATAACTTATTTGAATCTTATCAATCGGCTTACCGGTCGAATCATAGCACGGAGACGGCGCTATTGAAAATCATGAATAACTTGCTATTATCTTTTGACAATGGTCAAGTGTCTGTCCTTGTGCTTGTTGATTTGACTTCTGCATTTGATACGGTTGATCATGATATTTTGAAATCCCGTCTGAAATATACATATGGCGTGATAGGAACAGCTCATGAATGGTTCGTATCATACCTATCTCAAAGGACTCAGTCTATTATGGTGTCTCACAGTACATACAAAAAATCATTTCTTTCATGTGGTGTACCGCAAGGCTCCGTCCTAGGACCTATTTTATTCTCGCTTTATCTCTCACCAATCTCGAAAGTGTTCGGCTGCCACTCTTTCAAATACCATATGTATGCGGATGACTGCCAATTCTATCAAAGCACGACTTCTGAGCGAGTACATGAGCTCTTGCTGTCTGCGAATAATTGTCTTCATCAAGTGGAGGATTGGTTGGCAAGTAATCAACTGATTTTGAATAGACGGAAGACTGAAGTGATTATGTTATATCCTCCAAGCATAAGAATGCCAACTGAGCCACTACCGCATTTTGATTTTTCTCAGAAAGTGAGGAATCTTGGTATATTATTCGATCGAAACCTCGATTCATCGTGTCACGTTATCAACTTGATTCGTGTTTTAAATTGTGAGTTGCGCCGCTTGCGCCATATCCGACGCTATTTATCAACGGATGCGTGTAAAACTGTGGTGTGCAGTACTATTCTTTCTCGAATTGATTACTGTAATTCAATTCTATACAACTGTCCAACGTATCTTCTGGATAAGCTACAGCGTATTCAAAACAATGCGGCGAGGTTAATTATGCGTATTCCGAAATATGATCATATATCGTGTCATCTTTCTGATTTACACTGGCTTCGTATCAGACAACGGATATGTTTTAAAATTTGTGTCACTGTGTACAAGATTCTTCAGGGCTCTTGTCCGTCCTATTTGTCAGATCTCGTATCCGTATATGTTCCTAGGCGATCGTTGCGTTCATCTTTGATGACCGAATTCTGGAGTCTCGCAATTATCGGACTCGATTCGGAAGAAGATCATTTTCCTATGCTGCACCCGTATTGTGGAATTCCTTACCCAGAGACGTGAGGAACTCAGCATCCCTACACTCATTTAAAAAGTCTTTGAAGACACACTTTATTTCTTCCAATCGCTGATGTGTTTATGTTATTTTGTGTACATGTAATGTTGTATAATTTTGTTGCACCATGAGCTCACCAAGTAATGGCGCTCTATAAATATACAGTTATTATTATTATTATTATTAAGCTGATGGATAAAATGAGACCATTTTTGTATTGCCGGTATATTGATGACTGTTATGTGATCATTCGGCGGCAGGACTACAACCACTTTCGAGAGCTCTTAATGACCTTACATGACAATTTGCAGTTCACTGAGGATGACGGAGATCACTTCCTTGACGTAAAGCTGCACCTCCAAGCAGGGAAAATAGAGACTTCCGTTTACCGCAAATCAACCTTTTGTGGTCTGTATATTCACTACGACGCATTTTGCCCACGTGTGTACAAGATCAATATCATCAAATGCCTTTTCGATCGAGGCAGAAGATTGTGCTCTCCTTCTCATCTCCGCAAGGAGTTCAACCTCCTTCGACAAATTCTCTTGAAGAACGGTTATCCAAGTTGGTTCATCGAAAGACACTCAGCAGCTACTACTCGTCCTTCGATACCGTCGGTTGAGAAGAAAGTGGTTTTCTTCAGTGTCCCATAGACGGGAAATTCATCATTTCAAACAGCGCGCTCTCTCATCAAGTCGGTAGAGAGGGCCTATTTTCACATACGTCTCAAAGTGTGGTATCGAACAAGAACTGTTGCTTCCAACACTCCTAAAGATCGAATTCCGTTCTCCCACCATTCAAATGTCATTTATACATACGATTGCGCCTGTGGAGCAGGCTACGTGGGACGCACTGAAAGATCAATGGGAAAGTGCACTGCCGAGCATCTTCCAAGATGGTGTCTCCAAATGAAGTCTCGACCAAGATCAGCTGCACCTCCCAGCTCCGCAATAACTCGCCATGCTGTGTCCTGCAAAGAAATTCAAAGTGAGAGTCTTTTCAGGCTGGTGAAGTGTTGCCGCTCCCCCTTCGAGTTGAGTGTCGCTGAAGCAGTCCAAATCCGCTTGACCAAACCCGTGCTGTGTGTACAGAAGGAGTTTTTATTTGACTGTGTCTTAGTCTGATGTTTTTTTCTTTATGACTCTCTCAGTTTTTCTTTCTTTTTTTCTTTTTTCTCCCTTTTTTCATTCATTATCTTTTCCTATTTTGTTTAATTTCTGTTTTTAGAGTACTTATCGTTTGCTTGTATAACTCCTTTGTTCGGCTTCTCTTTGATATTTATTGTGTCAGAACGGTAAAGATTGCTTATTATCTGCTCCCCCGTTTTTAACTAGATATTTGGCGTCTAACACACTGTGATTGGTCGTTTGTACAATAGTGTGTCAAACAGTGTCCGTGGTTGCCCTTTGGTCTTTGCGCATTGCTGATGTGAATGTTTATCACTCGTGATTGTACCGACATTTTGTCATTCCTCTGCCGTAGCTTGCTTAAAGAGGCAGCGAGAGCTTTGTGGCATTATAAACTATTATGACTGACTTCCGCATTTTGCATTGCGTTTACAAATGGTCGCATCGCAAGAGAATAAATAAAATGATCATAAATGCTTCATATGCTTGTCAGAAACATATCTTCCTGGTTATCATCCCAACATAAATCAATTTGATTTTGAAACGTAACAATTTTCTAGTACTGACTCTGTCTTCAATGTTATTACGTAACTTTTAATCAGCAAAATATCGGTCACCTGATATGAAAATAACTCACGGCGAACAGTATGCTCGTATAGAGCAAAATCGTTCTGAGCTAAATGCTTTGTTTACAAAATTAAAAACACTTACATAATGATCAAAGTTGAGAGTTCGGTTTCAATTCAATATCGATATGACAGCAACCTTGAAAATTTATTCAAGTGTTTACTTGAGAGTTTCTCAAATTCCTTCAATTTATAAAATTCTTTCACACGACCCATTAAGATAGGTAATATTCAAATTGCATGTCTTAAGCACGCAGACTCTTTTGTTAAATGAGAGCGAAGCAGAGTTGATGCATCAACTGAAATTACTTAGAAACTTTTGTACAGAAAATGGATTAACAATTAATTTCAATAAAACAAGCGATATGATATTTATTAAGTTGCATAACAATGGTAGTATTAAAATGAATATTGATAATGTGAAATGCGGTATAAATATAGTTAATGAATTTAGATAGAATGTAGATCTCTCGAAGTAATAAAAAGCATATTGAATAAATGAAGTTTGCGTGCTTCATATGTAACTGAAAAAATCTAGAGAATTCGACCATGTATATGGAAGTATCGTGAAGAACACTTTTGAAATATCAACATCGTCTAAAATGAAATATTATGCTGAATTTTGTTGTCAAAACAATCTAAATTGTATGAATAAAATAAAATAGAATAAGTAAATAGTATGAGAATCACTACCATTTGGAAAAAAATCCCGAACTATTGCTACACCTTTTCCAAACCAACTATAACAATTTTCAAATCAGAGATAATAAATCTCAAGACAAAAATAATTCTGACTTTTGATCTGAGAATTGTTACAGAAGAGCTGCGCTGTCAACTAAAGTGCAGACGGAAAAGTCAAAGCAAAATAAATTTGCTCAATTCAATTGTAAAGATCGCAAATGGTTTATATATAACAAGAAAAAAAGAGGCAAATTCGAGGTTTGTGCGGAAGTCTGTGGCGGAGTTCTGTGTTGATTTGAATCAACGTGTACTCAGGGTGCTCCTCGACGACTGAAACAATTGCATTGATCATTTGCGCATCAATGCGCCTGTTGCGAGTGCCACCGCGAGGGCGAGAAACGACACCATGCTGTTGATAGCGTCGAATGATCGCATACGCAGTTCCTTGAAGGATTCCCAACTGCCGCGCCGTCTCAGCAAAATCTTCATGCCTCTCGTAGGCAGCCACGATTCGTTGTTTGTCAACGTCGCTTATGCGGTTTCTTGGCATCGTCAAATTTCAACAGAATATCGTTTTATTGAAGCTTTTAACTTGGCAGTGAATTGATGTCTTGCGCGTTTTGCAGTTGATTTGCGATTATTGACACCTAATCACTTAATTGACACATGAATTGAAAATTTCTACTCTTGATCTAAGAAATAAGCCGGCTGAATTGCGTCATCTTACATTTGACATGATAAAATATTCTTGTATTGAGATTATTTACAATTGATTTTCATTAGCTTATATTTGACTTGGAAAAGGTGTAGATCGGAGAATATAGACTTTTTCCGATTGAATTCTATTTCTATAAAGCGGCGAACACTTACTGGATAAAAGTAATAAGTAGTAAAGAAATATACACTGAAATTTATAACCAAATGAATGCGATCAATATTCCTACACATGGACAACCAAAGAGAAGATGTTACTGAAAAAGTCAACCTACATGTATTGCACATCTGTCAAAATCAAAATAGTGTAGATAAAAAATGATGGAAAAATGCACGCACAGTACTTTGATTGAATACTTTCGTACTCAATGGATCGATAGTGTCAAATTCTTTGGAATTAGCAATATTCGAATTAATTTTGAAACCCTATCTAGATTTAGACGTACCAGTGGAAATAAATACCTTGATAAAATATAGAGTTAGTAACCATGACCTCATGATAAGAACTAGTGTATACAAAAGAAGGAAAAATATGATGAGCGTTTGTGCGAAACCTGCAGCAATCAAATAGTTGAAACAATGTATCATTTCTGTTGCATGTCCTGCATACCACGAAATTAGAAGGAAATTTGCACCATTCTTAAAGAACATAAGTTGCAAAGAAGAATTTTATAACATCACAAGTGCTCCTGGAATCGACGAAATAAAAGGTATCTGCAGATATCAAAATGATTCAAAGTGAGGAAGAAGGATAGATCATAACGAAAAGCCAAGCACAAATAATATTAGAATCAGCAGGTCACCAATATCACTTAATTCAATAGCTTGATTTCTATGCCAAAGCAGTCGTATCGATTTACATGAAAAATCAATGTCTACTTTGATATTTCATGCTTCTTATTGTTTGATTTCTATGCCGAATGCACAGAGATAAATTGCCTTGTCTGAGCATTTCGGTCTAGAGATGATGTTAATCAGCACTGATGGTCACGCTTAGAACTAGTTTCGAGGGGCAAGAAGATCAGTCTCCTATTGAGCGTAATGCAAATTCAAGTCTAGAATCTAACGAACTAGAAAATTGACAACACATTAAACGTATACAGTCAATGAATTTAGATTGTGAAGATTTGAACGGCGTGAATAACATTTCTATTTGACGAATTTATCGCGGGAAAAATTGAGTTAAATGCACACACTTTTCACTTGACAGGCTTGCTTTCAATATGACCATTGAAGTTCGTATGTTTGCTGATACGAGCAAATTTTGCAATGTGCGCGCTTGGTCGATCCCGTCGCATACAATGACTGGGATAGGATTATGTCCCCTCTAAACTAACCTACACGCAAATGAATCTATCTCTGTGGCCGAACTGGATTGAACACTACTGAGAAAATCAATAAAACCTATAAGTCTGTCTCTACTAACAATTCAAATGCCAACAAAAGCAAACAAAATCGATTTGATGTTAAGAGTATTCATGCCGATTGATAAAGTAGATTGCAAACATCTTTACCCAGTCATTACAAAGCTACAAGCAAATCTACGGGGAGCCGGTAATTGCTACGCGAACTTTATATTTCAAAACTGTCAATTTAATTGCAGTGAGTTGAGTTGCCAGATAACTTTTTTTCTTAGATGCTTGCTAGCTGTAAGTGTCCTAGCATTATATATCCAAAACCTGACCAGCTCTCCAAAACATATGAATTAAACATGTACATAGATTGTGATTGTTGTGTGAACAAGAAATTCATCTTGGGAAAAGACGCAAAATCATGACTTATTTATTTACAAGAATACCAAGACGCAAACATGTCTCCTTGAGATAGTGTTAATATTAATGAACATACATACTTGTACTTCAATTCCAGATTATTCATGATAAATTTTGACATTTATGAGTTATAATGCATGTAATGATTTTCGCCCGGCCTCTTCTTCCGATCCGTACTATCATATCACTTACTTGTACATCTCATCCTCTACTTCTCGTTCATTGTACATAGCCATTTTATCATTCTATCACTCATCACGTTGAAGTCATATTTGTGCTACGTTTTCCAAGTTGGAAATAAACGTTTCGACTTTATATATGTTTATGCAGACTAAGTGGACTTTATAAACCGGTATTAACTGCTCATGTCTGATGATTGTGATAAAGGTCCCTCTGAGATATTTAGACAGCGAGCATAATACTTTTTCCATAAACAAAGCGGTTAAAGTGACCCCGTCGATTAAAACATAGAATAGTGAAAATTTGTATGCACATCTTTGCGTACATGTGATTATGCAAGCTGTGTGTTGGACTGCATGTCAAATTATGGATCAGACAGTCTCTATGTCACACTAGAGTTCATATAGAAACAGCAATTTCATGCTTTCATATTCTGCATGGTCGACACACGGCAATTGCTTTTTTAGTTGACTTCTGCAATACATCATCGATCATCTAAATGAAGGCAAGCGAATCGCTTACCAAGTGACGAGCAAAAATGTAAACAATAATGATTAGAATAGAAAAATAATTTTTATTTGTTCGAAAGTAAAGTTGAACCCCAATTATCAGTGCTCTAAGGATGATGCGACAAGAATCCGAAAAGACGGAGTTTTAAGTTGCGTTGTGTCTTCTGAAAAACTACGTCTCAAAACTTCTTCCGGAATGTGCATATAATGTTTGGAGATCGATGTCCTCTACCATTCCTCTACAAAAATTTTAATTTGAACATGTGAAATTAAGTTAATTAGCAAAAAACTGGAAGTAATGTAAACGAGCAAGCAAGCGCCTCAAAAGAGAATAATGCTTTCTTCAAATATTTAGCTAATTATCCTTTGAAACATACTTTTGTTGCTGCAAATTTCACATATAAAAAAGAAATTCCCCTCTGCAATCGTTTCAATCAATCTATTAAGATTCAGAAGTAAATACGATTTAAATACTGCAGTTTAAGCACTAAAAGAAAAATCTAATAGAGAGTCTAAGAATCATTTTGAAGTTTTGTATTTACTGTCGCACATGTATACTTTAAGAAGATGGATAAATTGGCTGAATTTCTCCATCTGCTTCTGTTTGAACCGATATGTCGGCTACCACGTATATATGTTTTCAGAAATATCGATTTTATATGTAATGGAACTTGAGACTTTCAAGCAGCCCATCCATAAACATGCACGTGAGGTTATATTTCTGCAAGTTGTCATATCATTATATCTCAGTAAACCTAAGTACTAATTTACAAGTAAGAACATCAACTGCTGTTGTGGATGAATAAAGCAGTTGCAACTTCAATAAATAATTGTAAATTATCCTCTGAAATTGTAGAAAATTTCAGACAATAAATTCTCTCGAAGTCTGAATGAGAGACAGATTTTCAAATTTGTGCAATATGTTGGCACGTTTGATTCAATGACAAGACAATGTAATTATATGCCATCAAATATTATTTGAAAATATCCGCATTGTGATTAGCCTTTGGGATGATATGAATAGATAAATAGAAAGCAAGTTATCCATTAATGCATAATATTGATAGGTTTATATATTCTCTGTTGATGCTAATGCAACAAATATGAACATGAAGGAGAATGAAAACAAGTTTGGTTCTTGCCATTGAAGATTTGTAAACAATGAAATCAACTTTCCAATCAACGGCTATCAAATAACAAAGAGATGACTTACAATAAAGATAGTGATCATTAAGATTTCCTTTTCGTATCGATGCTAAATCAAAAACGTGGTCATTTATACATCACCCATTATAATCATGCATTTACAGTAAACTATTTCAGTTTTATCTATCGGAAGGATTCACTAAATTGACTAACACTTACGAAATATATGCATTTTGTGACAGCAAGATAGTATATCCTACAATGCATCCAAATATGATCTATACATGGCACGTAGCAATCTTTTAATGATTGCAATTTTTTTCTTCAAAGAAAGAAGCTCTTTAAGTCGGAGTTAATTCAGTATATGCGTGCTGGGTACTTAAATTGCATTAAATTCGTGATACTTATATGGCATGAGAGTGACAAAGTTATGCTTGATAGCACTAAATACTGATTAATAATTAAGACGTTTCATATGGGCACATGCAAGTCAATCATAAGTAGGTATGAATGTATGAGAAATAGAATTTTTGTATTATGATTTTGCAAGCTGGAATATGCTAAAATCGATGATAAATTTTCGATTTTAAGCGATTGCAATTCGATGATGAGTTTTTTCGAAAGTCTGAAACGCTTTGTGTAATAACTTTTAATAAATACATGTGAATTTTGAGTGACAGATCGTTTAGATATAGGTTTATTTTAGTTCCATATTTTTTTTTTTAGTTCCTTATTTTCGCTGGAGGGAGTAGTTTTCGCATCTTTACGCACGCTGCATAATTATATTTCTATTTAAGATTTGATTTTCTCTACTTTTTCTGTTGCAAGCCTGTCACATGGCGCATGAGACATCAAAAATTGCAACTTCAATAAGCTAGGGCGACTGGACTGAGTAGTCTGTCGGCGGACCATGGCTAGCAAACCTAGCATTATGCTTATAATCGATGAAGTAAGCATTCAGCTGATCTGGGAGATAGCACACAGAAAATTCATTCTTTCCTTATTAAAACATTTTATGTATATCGTGAAGACACTTACATCAGTCACACACCACTCACGAGCACACTTGTCTTTTCTCCGTGAATGCCTGCGTTGTGTGCAAAGCTTTGAGAATACTCATTCACTTGATATTTTTTACCATCGTCATAATATACTGCTATAATGGTACATATTTAATGAAGGTTTAACACATAAATTCTAAAAAGCAGTTCGACGTTTGATTGTAACAAATTAGGAAAAATAATCAGGTTATTCAAACAAAAATTATTTCGTCTGTCGTGCTTTAGTTCTGTCAAATAATTTCACAATTACATTTCGTGGTCAAGACATTTCTCACTAAGTTGCCAAAAGTAGAAGACTGGAAATGGAAAATTGGTTCGTTTGCTATGATATTGATAATCCAGGCAAATTCAGGGAATGGATTTCCTGTAATTACTTTTCATTGTTTGAGTTTCTTATTTCCACTGAATCGACTGCTTGTCATGTAAATGTGTCGCTGTTGTACACTATATTTTGCTTCATGTCTTTCTCTACAATGTTCCCACAAAACTGAATCTTTACTTTTCTGTTGCGATGGTTGCATGTTCTTTGCCTCCAATCTTGCCACTTCTTGATGTTTCACCAATGTAAAACGGGTATAATACTGGATTGCATTCGTCACACTTTATCTCATAAATAACTCCATTTTGTTACATGAGCCTCCAGATTGGCATCGCGTACAGTAGGACAGGATCGATCTCTACTTTTTTGACTCTTCAGTGGATTTGATCATCAAGTTTCTTCATAATGAAGTGCCAGCTTTTCTGCAACTTATATTTTCATTTAGCTTTTGCGTATTTCACATTGACTTTTCTGAACTCGGAATTAGGATATGACGGTAAATTATAGTATATTGAAAAGTCTCTCCCATTGCTTTTGTCCGCTTGTTTAAAATACTTGTATATAAACTACTTGTATGTGCAGAGGCAGACGTATCGTGACTCTGTCACAGCCTCAGTGCCAGTAAGAACAGAAGTTGCGATAGTGCAAGCGCGGAGTAGTTCTTAAATACTGCTCTATTCGATCACGTTCGCGGGCATCCGTCAACCAGCTAGTGGTTCCTGCTCAGACTGGATTTTGTGCCTATACTTCAATAATGCGGCCTTCAATATGTGAATTGTGCTTGCTCACAATCGTGAGAATGAAGTTTTAAATATTCATGTTATTACGGCGGCAATGAAAATGTTTCGCTTGCTCGGAAAGGCACTGTTGTTATTAACTTCTTTTAAACTACTACTTGTATATTCTTTGAGACGGGTATGAAAAGGAGGACTATGTAGTTCCTCGCAAATTGGTCAGATTTGCGTTTGGTGGCAGAGTCTACCAGTAAATTTATTCACTACATGATGATTATCACACTCGTAGCTATCATTAAGATTGTTGCATAAATCACAATTTTAGTGCTTACTAGAGTGTTTATTATAAAATGGCATAGACTCAGAGCTTTGCTTTGCTTGATTGTTAAGCTTGCCGGCAGATCATTCCTATTAAAGAGAGAATAATGTTTTCTACTGCAACTGGTGCTTGTGCAATCTGCAGCAGTTTTGACTGTGTTCCCTAAATGTTCTCTTTCTTTTTGGTTGGCTTAGTTGTCCCTTTTATATGAAATTCCAACTGATTGAATCCGTTGCTGCAGTGGCGATTATGCATTTTTTACAAAAATTTGTTTCCTTTAATCGGGATTCGAACACAAATGCTCGAAACGTTGTTCCATGCTTCTAACGAACCTATTCTTGATGTGAAGTGGGATTCAGCTGTCTCTGTTCAGCACAATACTAGGGTGAATTCTGCCAATTGATTGAGGTCATGAGTTATATACAAAGTAAAGCCAATTCATTTTTTAAGTTGGACTGTTGGTTATGGAGACAATAGGCCTTCATGGAAAACCACTGTCTGATTTCATTTGAAGGTAACACATATCGTTTCACAGGTACATAGAAACAGAAACTTCTTACAAGGAAATCTTCCACATTTTATATAGATCCCTGCATAGGCCTAATGTTTGAGTTTGTATTCCATACATGATATTTTTTCAATATCTTTTGTATTCAAAACTGACCTCCCAGTATACATGAAAGTCATTATGACATCGTGGATAGCAATCAATTATAGAACTTATAATTCAACTTTGTACAAATTTACAATTTTGAAACATTGAATGAAGACTTACAATTTTGAATCAGGCCAACAATCAAATATGCGATGAGTGTTAATTTTTGCATTTATAATATTTGTGAATTCCATGTACTATTCAAGCACACAGCATTCATGAAAAGTGTTTGACAAATATCAGCCTACAAAAGGAGTCGGTATACAAACACAGAAAATAACTTTCGCTTCACAATTATTGCTCCTCATAAGGAGACTCACGAAAGTATCTACATGTTTAAAATAGGATGCAAAATGAACGCACAAATGTATGCCAGTTCTCTCTAATCAGGTATAAAAAGATTTAATTGCTTTATTATACGAACAGTGAAAAAGTCACTCAGACATCGTTGTTTCGTTTCTGGCATCGAGAGGGGTCTTGTGTCATAGGCCCTTTGAACACGCCTGTCAGACAATGATAGTAAATTTAAATCTATTGTACCTGAACAGTCAATCAGTTGGATTCCACCATTGACAAGAGTATACAACAAATATTGTATGTTGTGTATTGATTTGGATGTAATTCTGAGCATTAATTTGAGGAAAAAGCACCGACATCAGGCGTGGATTGAATAAAGCTCAAATTTTCAAATGAAGTGGATCTTGGTATAAACTATCAAAATGAGAAATTCATTTGACGATAGTGGCGACAAAAAAACATTAATCAGCTTACCGAAAATTATGGCCCAACTCTCACATGCGAAATCTGACACATGAGAAGAAGACGAATATTGATTATTAGCTATGATCGGCAGTGATGTCATTTTTTAAATGATACGAAATGATATTATTTTATTTTTTATAATGAAAATATCTCATTTTTAGTGGAATATACATAGGCTGGCCTACACCGTAAATAGATCTAGTCATACGAAATTTTCGATTTACACTGCTCCCATGCTACCCTTACTGCTCTTAGCAATGAAATTGAAATTAGACTGCATGCAGCATCGATAGATTCCAAATAATGAAAGACCGAAGAAAGCAGTTTAGTCATACAAAACTACTTGTATGCCAAAAGGTAGGTAGGGCCTATGGCCTATAAATTAGACATCGCAAGTTTTGATTAAAGCTATACACTCGAATTACAAATATGCTTACAAAATGCAGTTGGTTAGGCCAACAGTATCTTAAGTACGAAAAGAGGCTATAAGTACTTTGATTACAGTCAATACTTCAAAATTAATGTTCTAAAATCAAGACATCAAGATAGTGTTATTAATGAGTTGTTTGACAATTTGTGTGATAGACAGACTGACAGACAATAGCCTGTTGCTTTCCGCTACATGAATCAACCAGTGCGGAAGGACATGAGTAGAACAAACGAAAGAGACTAAATTTTCTTCAATACAAAATGAGAAGAATCTATGATTAGAAAATGTAATGGAACAAAAAATTTGGTGATATCATTTTATATCATTTTTCAAAAATAAAATGTCATCATTTTATCATTGCCGATCTTTGATTATTAGTTGTTTAGTCATACTGAAGTACCATCAAAAAGTGACACCTTTTTATGAAGTCAATATATTCTTGATCTCACGATGCTGAGGAAGATATAGGACAATTTATCTTCATCTAAGCGGAGTAAATGAGACACTGCCGCAAGACTGCATCTACTTCAGATGAAGAAAAAGAAAATATATTTAAAAATCATAAAGGCATAAACAGTAACCGATTTCATCAGCCTGGTTTTATATGTTTTAATCAGCTTCATTAAAGAATAGGACGCAAAGCTTCGTTTCACGAAGCGGTTTTGTCTGAGAACATGCATGCAATAAGTTGTAGTTGCCGTGAAATATTTTTTGATGAAACCGCTTCAAGTGCTTGCAGTGGATAATGCCTACAGCTATAGTTTCACATTAATTATTTATTGCTGTTCTAAGCAACTATTTATGGATGGTTATTCGTAAAAATTAACATGCTAGTCTGTGCTAAATTTACATGAAAATGATAAAATAGATTAAAACCGATAAAATGTCCATGCAATGCTTGTAAAAGTAGCAAGCTTACACGGTAAAAGAAATGACCACCGCTTATTACTTTGACCAGAATGCATTTTTGCAGCACTGGAAGCGTTGTTGAAATCATCTCAGATATGATGATGGGAAACACACAAATAGGTAATTTAAAGTTGTTAATTTAAAGAAAGGGAGAAATAAGCGCATAATAAAATTTTGGAAAATATAATAGAGAGATTCAAAAGGAAATTTGAGCTCACTACTGGAACAAATCGCTTTTGAACAAAAATTGATTTTCCTTGGTGATTATATCTATTGTTGTGTGCTAGGCAGTTTGTCTTCTTGCTTTATTATGCGTTTTATTGTTTTGGTGAGAGCAATCTCCATTCCATTGTTAGAGCAATAACTTTTCCGCGGCATGCATTTCAAGTTCCAATGTCATGCAAAAGTCCAGCTTGTCAGCTATCTACGGTACATGACTGACAATAGACATGTCATGTCATCAGACAATGGATGACCAAACAATTGGTAGCTGACCGTGAGCGAATCTTCACAGACGTATTTAACGCGGCATGAACAACGGCCGCTAACGCATTCTGGTCTCTCCAAGCGAAGTTGTCGGCGAGAGCCGTTGACGGTGTTGCAGCCTATCTTCTGTGTGCGAACTATCATCGAACTGCTGCGGACGTGATCACCACGGCTTGTGGTCCTGGAAGAATCTGGAGACTCTGTTGGTGCTGTGACTGTCTTATAACTGTGAACGTACCATCTGTCCTTATAAGGACTGTTTGCACCATTTATTTATTTTCACTATAATTTATCCACATTTTTCATTTACATTTTTCAATCATATGTTTTGGGAATATTAAGAAAATAATAACCCGTAACACTATTGACTGACCGTGACAATTATTATGAAAATGCTCTGCCGAGCAATTCTCGTGATTATTTCAAAAAGTAAATATGTGTCACGGGGATGGATTTTTGAAAGAAACTCCAATGGCAGCGAATTTTCACTATCATTAATATTTTAAAATAATGACTTTTCGGTGGATTCTGTCAGCCATTTGAAAAGATGCTACCCTTGGCAAACGCTTCTCACGACTTTTCTAAGAGCAACTTAAAATGCTTAGAAGAAGTGACACAAAAGATTTTTGAATTGTGAAGAGAGATAGATTTTTAAAAATCATTAATTAAGAGAACTTTTAACATAATCGATTTAAAAATGCATCATTTGGCAATTATTTGGAAAATTCTTGAATGATGTACGAGAACAGACTTTTTGAAAGATTTGTGAGTGGCAGAGGAAAACTTACATTACTGATTTGGTTCAAATGTTGGCTAGCCACTGATAACTAGCAAGCTAGCCATTAACCAATTTTCTAAAAACTGTCTGAAAGCTTGAATTAGGTATGGGAACAGTTTTTGAAAGAAGTGAGGGTGGAGAACTTCGGACAGACCTTATTTCAAGCACACTATGAGTATTCATATCTCGATCTCACTTCCAAAATGTCAATCCTTCTGACTCAAATTTATTGCGACGTTGCTTGCATGCATTTGAAAACTTAGTCAAATGACATTTTGCGCCTTAGAACCACTCCAATTATCTTGGTTCTATGATTAATCTATGTCGATTCCCGTTGTCAGCAAAGTCCGTGAATTAGATTTAGACTTAATTCAGTCCTGACTCCTGATGCACCAAAATGTGAATTAATTGACAGTTTCCTTAAACAGTGTTGTGGCAATTCTTACATAAAATCAGGATGTGGATAACGCCACAGATGCCACACTCAATATTAATCATAAAAGGGCGAGATGAACCTCCTTGTTTGCGAATTTTTGAAAATCCGTAATTTAGCGCATCCTCGCTGGTAATGAAGCTTGATTGCATAATCAATTGCTATTTATTTTGAATAATATTTCATAAATAGTGGCATAAACAGCACACTGTTAACCTTCGTGAATATGAAGGTTTTATATGAATTAAATGAATAAATCCATGTAAAGTTAAGATCAAAAAAACCCTAAACTTACATGTATATCCGAGTACAGGCTAAAGATAATCAAGACCCGGCGACTAGTAGAAAACTGTGTATCATTGTTTATTCATGTCACTATTTCCAAGGATTATTTATGGACCTGAATTCACCTGAGAACGCTCATTGACGGCCCACCATGTGTTCGGTTTCATTATTGATCTTGGATCACTATTGTGATTACTTATTGTGACAGATCCTGGTCAGCACAGCACATGACAGGATTGAACGACACTGAATATGGATCTTGAAGACTGAGCGGTCAGTACCTGTTGACAACATTAATTCTGCTGTAAAACAAATTGTTTAGTCAATAAAAGGAGTTACAACATTGAAACAGCATGTAAGTGTAACATAATGTAATAATATCGCATGTTATGCATGCATGTTATGTGACAAATGTGTTGCGAACCATTTCTTAAACTTTGACAATTGGTAACGTATGCGAACAGTTTCGAATCCTATACTTTATCTCAAAAGGTGTTTCCAGAATCGTATATTCAAGCCTTCATGAATTTATTAAGAACTGTGTATTCCTATCGTAAAGTTATTTAATATCTTCAATAATACAATTGTATCTGGTAGTTTATGCACCACCTAGATCTTTGAGATCCAATGTATGATTGGCTTATAATGTAGCCACATGTAATACCATAGTAAGACATACGAGTACTACCTGAACATTTGATAGTGGACCGTGGAACATTGTATGATTAGTCAACGGTTTGCGATAAATTTTGATTCACGGTGCACCACTCGTCGTGGTGGATCACCATCTCATCCGATCTAGTGATCCTTCTTGGATGAAGCCCTCTTTAAAGCGACTCATAGACGACCGCGACCGAGCATTTCACAATCGCCAATGGGATAAATACAACCGCTTGAGGCAGGAAGTGTCTGATCACGGCAAGTATCTACGTGAGTCATACCTGAGTGATGCTGTAAAGTCTGTTAATGTCAAGCGGCTTTGGTCTTCCTTGAAAACCTTATCTCGCTTTTCCAAGAGTGATAGTTGCAACAAATTCTCGGTTGATGAATTCTCATCATATTTTTCCTCTGTTTACAACGCATCATCATCTGTCGACTACTCTACCGACTCCAGTGATTGTGATCCTGTTCTTCTTACTTCAAAGGAAGTTGAGGCGGAGCTTTCAAGAATTACGAAGTCTACAAATGGTTCGGACGGAATCCCAGCTTGGATTCTTAGAGATTTCTTTTTGATTCTAGCTCCTGTTCTTACCTGTATTTTCAATTGGTCATTACAAAGCGGCGTGGTTCCCGATAATTTTAAAGAAGCGAATATCCATCCTGTTGCCAAGTGTAGTAAGCCATCTTCTGTGCCTGACTTCAGACCTATTTCCATTCTCTCTGCACTTCTTAAGTTTTTGAGCGTTTGGTCTCCAAAAAGTTTATTGTGCCATATGTTAAAGATTCGTTGAAGAAATCTCAATTTGTTTTTATTCCTCGGGCTGGCTCGGGCACTACCTCTGCTCTTGTCATGTCGCAACATAAGATTTTGAGATTTCTTGACCCTGCCTCTGGAGCAGTACGTGTTTTGTCGATTGATAATTCTAAGGCCTTCGATAAATTAGATCATAGTGTCATTATTCGCCATATCGCGTCCATTATCGCGTCTCAATAAATGGACTGAGCTCTGAATGGATTACCTTCCCGAGTGGAATTCCTCAGGGCAGTGTGATTGGGCCCATTTTATTTGCCATGGCAACTGACAGTCTGACTCCTCTGTGTCCGAACTCTACCTATATAAATA
The DNA here is from genome assembly GCA_907163375.1 of Prostheceraeus crozeri. Taxonomy (NCBI): domain Eukaryota; kingdom Metazoa; phylum Platyhelminthes; order Polycladida; family Euryleptidae; genus Prostheceraeus; species Prostheceraeus crozeri. The sequence goes on from CAJQUW010004013.1 coordinate 1,290,906, forward strand.
TGCTGATGACATACTTGTCTTGAATTTTTTGTGTTCTTCTGCTGATGACACTTTACAGTTGGAACTTGAAAATATTGTTCAATGGGCGAACTTTATATCTCTCGAAATCAACTGCAGCAAAGACTGTTGTAATGGATGTGATTACCAAATCGAGTATTGTTACCCAGTCAGTTCGAATCTATGATTCTGTGATCAAGAATGTTGACTCTTTTTCTTATCTCGGAGTTAATTTTTCTAATGATATGAAGTGGAAGCTGCACTTCAAGCAGATTGTGCGCAAAGCAGCGCAACGCATTTTTATAATTCGAAACCTCCGTCACGTTGGCTGCAGTCAGGCTTTGATGTTAAAATGTTATTATGCATTTTTATTATGCATGTTCCGTTATGACATACGCTTTTGCTTCATTTTGCAATGCACCTCAAAACCTTTTTGATGAGTTGCTACGCATCGAACGTCGTGTTCATCGCATTATTGGCTGTTCCCGTCCCTGTGAGCCTACTGTTTTTCATTCGGCAAATTTGACATGTGAAAAGTTGTTTGACTCTATCACCTCAGATCCCACGCATCCGCTGAGAGAAATTTTTTCTGTACGTTCCGAAAGAGAGATGTCCTCGCGTCATTTGTGCAACCTGCGACTTCTTTTTGCCAAGACTGCTCGTTTTTCTAAATCTTTTATTTAAGTTTTGTAAATAATGTTTAATTGCTTTCTTTTTTTAACAACCTCATTGACCATTTTGTGCTTCTTAATTTTTCTCTTGAGTCATTGACATCATCAATCGCATTGTAAGTGTCCACCGATTGTCTTTAGTGGAGCAATAGAGGTTTACTTTACTTACTTTACTTTACAAGTCCCGCAAAAAGTCTTGGAACACTGAGATGAAAAATTGATGACATCCATGGCGAGCACTTGTGACTGACGTGCTTTTGACGGCATCTAGCTATATTTGAAAGGACATAATTCAAAGTATAACATACAGGTTATACAGGTTATTAATCGATTAAATTGTCTGATATGAAAATAAAGTAAATTTCGAAAACCAGTTAATAGTTCTTACCTGAATAATGCATAAAATACAACTTCCAGTCAAGACAGCTTGTGTAGAAATGAATTTTGGCTTCGCGCTGCCTTTTTTCGATGCCTCAAACAAACGAAATATACGGGCCGTTTTCATTGTGAGACTAGAATAGCTGAGGGTTACAGAAACATTGTAAAGTAGCAGGCGAGCAAGGCATTGAGCGGTTGATGGGTCTCCTGCGAATGTACTAATTGCAGTTAGATAAGACAAAACCAATCCAGCAAGAACTATGGCTGATAATTCAATGGCAGAAGCTTTTAAAATAGGAACATGTCTCTTCACAGCATATACAGAAGCGATGGCAGCAACCGTTACTATTCCAATTACTGAAAGGGCTAAATTGATTATAGTTGTTGGAGCTGACCAAGAAGTAACTTGGGCTACTATTTCAATGCATTCTCCGTCTGCACTTGGCCAATAAAATGTTGGACATGCTCGGCAAGATTGATTAGCAGTTAACAGCTCATTATCTCGACAACGCCCACATTCCCAACAGCATATGCTTCCTAAACGTCGTTTATATTCACCACTTTTGCAAGGGAGACTGCAAACAGCATTTGGGCCGTTATTACCATGAGCCCATCGTGCAATATAGCCATTTGGTCTCAACCCCAGTCGGTCGTTCCATGTTCCCAATGCATTCAATTGGCCATTGGCTGACTGAATCATGATAATGTAATCCGGTGGACCATCACCATTATTGTCAAAAACCACCTGCCGATCAAACGATGTAAAATTTTGACTTTTCAACGCCGCAAGAACATCAGGACCACTGACACATGCGAGAAGTTCAGTAACATTCCCAGCTTCAAGTATAGTATTGCATTTAGAACTGAGCGCTACATCAGATATACTTCTAGCCATTGCTAGGATAGCGTTTGCGATGTGGCCTTGGGTCGTATAGCCTCCATGATACTGATATCGTAAGGGCATGGTAGGATAGAGATTGCAGGTGTTATTACAACCTGAGTAGCAACAGCCCATGTACCTTTCCCAATACAACTTCCCGAAAGGAACATTCAAAACTGACTGATATGTCAGATTATCATAAATTGAAACTACATCTGGAATGCTATAGAAATTGAAATTTATCAAGAGAGCATTCGCAAAACTTGATTGAAATGCCGCAGGAATTCGGTTGACAGCATCTGTAAAGACGTACTGCAACTTCAAAGTAGATAATTGTGTCATTAACGTATCATCCCAAAACCCAAATATAAACAATATTTGAGTTTTCTCTTCCAGTTGCCGCATAGAACTCGCAATAGTCTTGGCTTCGTCAGGGCTGACTTTAAAACGGGTGTAACCTTTTTCAACGGCAACGCACACCTTCATAGGAAACCGATACTCCTGTCTAGATAAAGTTAGATAAAAGTTAGTCAGCATGCCACGTCCATAATCATCATTACTATAAAGAATCATCACGTAATACCACTTCTGTCTAATCATAAGATCAACAATTGCCATTGTCTGATATGAATCCGGTGCCACTAATCTTACGAAATACGGATGCTTTTTCTTATCACTCAGTGTAGCCGAAGATGACACAGTCCCGATGACAGGAATCTTAGAGCTTTGCAAAAATTGAGAGGCTACAGTGGCAAGACTGCTGTACACAAAACCAACAGCTCCATATACAAAATATAATCCTTTGTTGCCTTCAATAGTACATGAGGTGGAACAAAACGACAATCCATCCAAACGTGTTTTTACAGCATCGGAAGACCAAGCCTGACGATAGCGAGAAATGAATTGCATACCTCTGAGTGGATCCTTGCAAAAATCATTCACGATATAACCGAAAGTCAAATTGTATCTTTTGAATATCATGCTCCGGTCAGAATTGATTTTATTGAACATCCAAGGGATTGCAACAGCGTCAATGAAATAACTGTTGTGATGGAGTCCGGTGCAATCCGCCCGGATATCATAAGTAACAGCAATATTGAAGTCACCATTTAAGCAGTTGCTATTTTGAGCATAGGATATTCTCAAGTATGTCAATAGAAAGAAGTATGGATATATCATATTCGCTTACTGCTTTCAAAGGAATGTCTCATATCGTCACTTTCTTTGTAATTTATTCAATATCTGAGCCTATCATTCATTGGGCAACTCCTGGAGCAAATAGAAATATTAAGTTCGAACAAAATTATTGAAATGAGAGAATTCTGCTTTAGTCTATTTTAGAAATACTGCAAATAAGAATTCGACTTTTTAACTCTGTCTAGAAATGTTTATTCTGTAGAACTTAGGATTGTCTAGTCAAAGTTCAATATTTCAATATTGTGATTCAAATTATGAAAATAAAGACTTGTTTTTTATACTTAATGCAGCTCATATTAGATTTGATTAATTTTCACCGCACTTATTATTTATTTGACTTCATAATACAAGTTTCATTTTGCTTTCTGGTGGCACGTGACTTCTTTTCCACTATTTAAATCAGTTCATTTCTGGTTATACGCCGCTGGTGTTTGACAAGCCTTTTGTGAGTGTGAAAATGCTCATCAGAAACATAGCATCGCAATAATAATAGTATCTCTCATATCGATCTGTCATGATCTACAGATCTTGCTCGAATAAAAAGCTTCGACAAAATTGTGCAGATGGTATTGCAACGGATTCTGTTATAAATTTCGTTTCTCTTCTTCGTGATTATAGAATCACTAAGGAAGTCACACCACAGTTACAATGTTGCACTTAAAGTAAAAGTAGAAAATTAAGTGAACAGTGTAGTACAAGTGTCGGAAAACCAACTGATATGTTTTGAGTCACAAAGGCCGCACTCATTAAGTCGACAATAGTGGCATCTGCTCTAGAAATGCTCTAGAAATTACATAGAAATCGGTTCAGTGTGCTGCATCACACCTGCAAAGAAGTCGCACTTGTCATACTTGGGTGCAAGTGAAATAGAACAGGCTGGACTGTGACTTCTTACACCGTTACTGTGCGAGAACCGTAGCAGTTTTCTAACATGCTTTTTCCGTTCAGGAACTTGGATTGGGGAAAAAGAATATCATGAAACATCTGTATAGACTGTCCTAAAATGTAGCCAGAAACCGCAAAAAGACAGACCATTGACATCAGATAAAATTAATTGCGTCACAATTTAATGATTGAAAAGTCACAGTCAAAATCAGTTCATAGCAGAAATTGAGTACATTTTTCTTATTTATTTTTTTTTAGATTGAAACAAGACGTTGAAGTATTAGAAACTTGTTTGAGCTCTTACTCCTGACTGCTTTCCCGATATTTTGCCTCTGTAAAACTGTAGAGTGTAGAATAGCCGCAATGCGGCTCGAGTATTATGTATCGAGTTTCATACTACATTTGACAATTTTGTGACATCGTAGATAGATTCATGGCAACCTATTTTCACGAGATAATTGTTGTTTGTATACAATTTTCGAAGCAAGATATTTTCACGCTCAACACATTTCTGCAAGTGAAAAACGTTCGTGAATTTCGCGTGAAAGTTCAATGCTTCTCTACAGCGAACAAGCACACGGAAAGCAATAGGCAGTGGATTTTCAATTTTTACATGTAGGTATTTCTATAAAGCAATTCAAATGATCAGAATAAATAATACGGCAACCAGAGAGAGTTTCCGGGAACGGGAAGCGAGGTCACCACGAATCTGCGCGTCTGCCGAGTTCTATTTGGTTCTATTCTTGTCATGCAGGATCAAAGAAAACACAAATAAATCAAACGGGACGTAGATTGACGTTTTCGGTTAATATAAGATATTCTATGTTTTCTCTGATAAGTGAATATAAAACATGCGGATATAATATTTGGAATTGAATGCATTCAGGTCATTAACTCATGCATGTCCATGTATTCAAGCACCTTTTCCTATGAAGCTAAGCATATTCACCATAATGTCTGTAAATACATCAATTTGTCCAAATTTATCCACATTCGACCACATTCTCGCATGCATCACCCATCGAAAGCGTGCAGAGAACACATGCATATGATAGAAAATGACTAAAAGACATTCCATGCCAAAAAAATTATGTCTCTAGGCTAAGTAGTTTTCACTTATTGAGAGGAAGCAAAGAAACATCATTTTAACTAAAAATCTTCAATCTGCGTCCCATTGGGTTTACATGCGTTTCATTTTACTCCTGTTTGACTAGAAGAGGAACCGGGTAGAACTCGGCAAACGAACAGATTCGTAGTAGCCATAAGGTATGCATTATTCTGTGAAAGCCAAATTGTCGACCTCGTTCCTGCCGAAAGTCGCTCTGGATGCCGGACTTAAGCAATTATATTTTCCATAAAAGAGACAGACGGCTTCTTGGCTTTCAACTTAGTTCTACGAGTTAAAATAAAAGCTTACAGTTGGATTTCTAAAACTTCCACTTTCAAAATTCGATGATCACAAACTTGAAACATCAAATAGGTAGATTCCAAATCACCGGTATTCCGTGGAATCTCGATCCAGAGGTTGATGCGTGTCGTGTTTTCGACTTTATTTTTTTTTGCCCCGGTTCGACCACACAAGGAGCACATTGTGCATTTAATATATTTTAGTGTGTCAGTAAAAGGTGTAAATCTCAATAAATGCGTTCTTTAAACGTATCTTCTCAGGGGAGATTCATTTTGCGGTTTTGAAATGATCTTCATACCATAATTAACATTTAAAAAAACTCAAATACGTCATTTTGTAGGATTTCATTAGCTGTTTAGAAATAAAGCAGTAAATACCGTGCAGTCCGTGAATTCAGGAATGATATTGTTTCTGGTTCCCGTTATGTTTTTGATGCCAAATATAATCTTGGTTTATGCCTTATTTTCTACGTTATGTTGGTGGATTAGTAAATGAAAATATCATGCTTGCTCGGCGCTTCCACAGTATTGCATAATCTATTCGCGGAACTGAATCTTGGCATCTGTGAATCACAATTAAGTTCACCTGATTCATAATTAAAGGCGCAATGCATAGATGACGGGAAAACATAGAAACACTTAAGGCGCATGTACATATGTTCACTAACTGACCGGTCACTGACTCACGCATCCAATGGTGCACCATTAATCAGCGGGAAAAATGGCATCCATACCACATACGCGCATTATGGATTTTTGTCATTCTTATTGTTCGCTTTGCCCTCCAGCGAACCATTTCATCTCGTCAGATCAGCGTTAGTTTATATCTGCTATGAATCGGTTCAATATCTGTTCAACAAAAGTCCTGTCTTTCAGCATCTATTTCAGCTGACCGATTTATCCATGAAAATCTGACTTTCCGTTTTGCATAAGTGGGACTATGTAGAATTGACAGAAGCTGTTCGTTGATGGCCATTTCAACTGCTCAGTCAGGCGTCCCTCACAGACGTGAGGGGGCAGGTGACCTCAGAGCCACATTTTTTTCGAGGATATATCAACCGCTCATGCCCATGTAAAATCATCATTTTTGACAATGATTCTGCATGTAATATTTCAATTCAATTGAATCATCAGAAGAATGGGCCAAGGGGTTCAGTGAACCCCCTCAGGTCTCAGAGGGTGTAGAAATTCCCATGACTAAATTTTTGTTATTAGATGAAAATTGATTTCGGACAAGTCTACGATGGTACATGTACATAATGAGTGAAAGTCATTTATTCATTGTTTGCGTCATGGTCGTATATGTGCATTGTGTTGGAAGATCGCAAAATGTGAATATTTTGCTTTCGCACATGATCTCGCGTGACTGGTTGGCCTGTATGAACAACTCGACATAAATCAGTGTCCGAAATAAAAACCATCATCATATTCATAATTCAGCACCATACACAGACTGTTGACACACTTTTCACAGCAGTAATTTATGAGTTTGAGATCTCCACGGCTGTTTTTAGGTTCTAAAATTGCAGCAATTTTGACTCATTTTAGGCCTATTTCTGATAGCTTTGGATAAATTTCAAAGAATGGACAAATCGAAAGGTTTTGCAGCATCGATTAAATCAATTTCATTAAAATCAACTATCTGAAGCTTTATGGTGACAGAAAATATCATTAAGCAGCCTCTTGGTGCAACTGATGATGTACTAAATGTGGTTGACTTAAAAAGACACCATATTTTCGCATGCGTTTACAGAGACGGCTGAAAGACACTCAAAGGACTAGTTATATCGACACGCTACACACAAGCATCATTGCTTTACTTAAAATCAGCTTACCTAGTGCTTTGATATCGATTCAAGCAGGTAAACTATGCTTAATGGGATTAGCTTTAAATTGATCTGAAAATGTGTAATACATTTACAGCATTACCGTACGCAAAACCCAGCAATATGACTTACAAGACATTTTTGTGATGTTCTAACTTCGAAATCGTGATTTATAAATTTCATATACATCTGATACATGTATTAAATAATTACTATGCATTATAGTATGTTTGCAATTTGCAACCAAAATAGTAGGCCTATAGAGGGATAAAATAATCGTCTTGCGGATTTAAGTAAGTTATGAAAGCCTCTTAGGCTTATATACCCTGTAGACTATATCTATGGCATACTAATAGTTAGTAGCCTAGTTAATAGTTGATTTAATTTGATTCTTATGATCACCGCACTCAAATCTCGACAAATGAGAGTATCTACAATATAAGCCTACAAATAAGGAATTGTATTCATAGGAACAAAACTGTTCAACACAAAATGGTGCGACTCCCCGAAGATGAAAATTTACAAATGGACTGCCATCAATCAATTCTCTTACAATCACCAAGGCGGCCTATAAATTCAACAGGTAGCCTATCTCTGTACAAGATAGCAAAAAAAAAATGCATTACACTGCATAGCCGACGCATATACTAAAAGTCTCAACCATGTAATTAAGGTATACTGTTCAATTTAATGTCTGATTTATTAATTTTATTAGTTAGCAAACTAAAGTCTACGAAATCAACAAGCACGTGCATCTTGGATAGAGCTGTATCACATGCAAACTGCCACATAGGACTAATGATTAATGATTAACGTGGAAGGCATAATTCCAAAAGGTTGATATTTTCTTTTAGCAGCAGCATGATTTAAAAATAAGACAGTTGCTTTTAGCCGATGCTCTATGTATAGAATACAAAGTTTTGCAGTCAATCGCCTTGTTCAAATTTCATACATGCTTCATACAAGCCTGAACAAAGCGGTTGAGCGTGACATTTTGTATTTTATTTACTGTACAATAGAGCAGCATCGTCTAAAAGCAACTACCTTGTTTTTTGAAGGAATAATTAGTGAAAATGGTCTAAAATTGCAGGAGGTGCACATTACTTACCGTTAATTTGATATAATCCCGAAGTAGGGATTGAGGACCTCAATTCCGCGGAGCTATGGAATCCCGGGATTTCGGTATTGCACTAACTGTCCCAATACAAATTAAAGAAAATTTGTGGAAATGTGTCATTCGTTCAATTGTGAGAGCAAAGCTAAGAGAGTTCTTTTCCCAGAGGGTGATACAGCTGAAACCATGCTTTAAATGATATTTTCAAAATTATGGATTGATAAACATAGTAATTCAAGATTAAATGATTTGTTCAATTTCTTCTATGATCTGTTCTTTTTGCTCCTTCGATGAAGCATCTTTTCAACGGAATTTCAAAACCTTCCAAAGCTACAAAAATGCGGTAATCATTTTCTCGTTAATTTGTATAAAGAAGATGAGGTAATGAGTCGTCAATATTACCTACTAGCACTGTCATTCGACTTCTGAATGTATCTACAAATGCCATCAAGCCTGCGAAAGCTGGCAATACCATAAAAGTCAATATTCATTATAGTTGGCACGAGAAAAAGTTTTTTATTGCAAAACAATGCTTTTAGGCTGTATAGTAATTTGTAATTGTACTTTCTTCGTATAACAAAATGGCTTTTACGCCATTTATTTCGCTGGCAAATTATTTGAATCATTAGTTTTTTTAAGGTCCTAAAAGGTTTTTGAACTTATTTGGTGACTGCATCCCATTAACTCGATTCCAATTCAAATGATTCTTTGTTCCTGTTGCATCACACTAATCACTGATGTAGTGTAATTTTTGCAAGACCTAAAAATTTTGAAATATGACTTTAAACATGCGAAAATATGCTCTTATATGACCTACTAAAGTATAATTCCCAGCAAAACCGAGAATCAGCAAAATGATGTTGCACGAAGCATGCTGCATTAAAGAATAGCAATTAATTTTTTGTTTTTTATACATTATGAAGCATTTTTTCTATGTTGTCAGGCCGAAACTGTCGATCTTTTGCCAATAGCTTCTTCCCAACATAGAGAATGATGGCTCAACCGAAGAAGCTGTTGGTGGACAGTTCTGTAACATAGCGTAGAAAAATTGGGCTGATGGTTTTCTTTTCCATGTTAAGGATGCATCCAAAATACCTGTTTTTTGCAAGCGTTTCTGTAAAGAACCGTGAGTGCCGACGATATCATAGGATAAAACTTCTTGTAGTTGCAACAACTTACTTTTTGTGCTTCATTCAAGCAAAGTAGACTTTGCACTTTCCAGCTTGGATATCAAATCTGGGACGTTGGCATGTGATCGCTTTATATTCAAGTGGCTGCTGCCGTAGGGTTGAATTTATTGTGTGACAGTGAGTATATTGAAGCCATAATGTCACGCAGCATCGCTCACGGCGTTGCGTGTTTGCAATATCGATTTGTAGAGATAAAATGAAAGAATCAAGTTTTGCATTATAGTATTAGTGATTTGATATGGTCTGAATATATTTGCACACTTAAGTCATTCATCAGCTGTCATTATCAATGTTGTAAACTAGTAATTCATATATTAAAATAGGAAAATTTGGAAGTATGACCAAATATAACGTAACAAATATAATATGACAGAAATATGCAAAAATATGACATGTCATAAAAAAATTGCCCTACTGATAAGAAAGTTCTGCCTTTCACATTCAAGTGATTCAACGTTCCCATTCACTCGATTTTGGTTGAAATTTCTTCTTTTACCCCCTGGGGTTGTATTTGACAAACAATTTGATATGAGGAATATCAGGATGAAAGTATTAGCTTTCTAAATTCAAACAAGACAAATGGAATTTCTATCAACGGTATTAGGCAGGGGTGTACGTAGTCGCATTTGAGGAGGTAGCGGAGCGGTCATCGTTCTCGACCTTATCCATAAAAAAACTTGCAGAAAACTTCAAAAAATGCTTGACGTTTTTTGTATTTTCCCAGACATATCATCTTGAAAGATGCCATTATATTTACTTCGGAGAAACTGCATCTAAATACTGTGTACGATATTATTATCATTCATTTACCAGTAGCTCTACAAGAGTATTGGACTATATATACTTGATTGCTATTAACCATGCGCAAATGTTCAATGTTGGTCGGCCTATAACAAGGACGAGAAATATACCGACAAATAGAGTTGATGAATTGAGGACTACGTAGTTTGTACAATACGTATTTTAATGAATACTGCTGGTATGATTTATCATAGCCTGCAAGTATATGGAAAACATTTAGACTTTATTTTCCTATAATGAAAAGGGGAAATAGCAATCACAAGTCAATGAAGTTATATTAAATACATTAACAAAAAATCCCACAATCGACAATCTACAATTTTGATGTATCACATATTACTGTGATGATTGACACGATTAAGATGATTGACACTGATGACCAGTAACCACTTGCTGTGACAATATTTATACGCCAATTAGTCAACGCAGCATGCAGTCTATCCTGATAGTATTTGCAGCATCTCACCAAATAAGTAAGTGGGAATTATGAGTTATGATTAAGTGGGAAACCTGAAATTGTAATCACTTGAATGGGAATCGACGTTGTTGGAATCGAGGATATGGGAATCGACGTTGTTGGAATCGAGGATATGGGAATCGACATAGTGGGAAGTCACCAATTTGCTTATGTCATAGAATGAAGAGCAAAGAAGCAATCAAGGTCGGCTATACAATTATAAGCTGTCATTGACTTTGCAATCTGGTAACAAAGGAAAATAAACACCAAAGCAGTGGACTTTATACTGCCAAAACCCGCTTCATTTCATTCAGCTTTGAATATAGCCTATAAGACAATCAATTACACGTGCGGCAATTTTGTGCTTTAAAACAAGAAAGTCTATTTCTGTCGGTGTAGATATTATAGATCGGAAATTTTATCATTTTTAACCCTCATCAGCCTACCACACTACATGTGTAGTTTCGTGATTTTCATTTCAATATAAATCTGGAACTTTAACTCCAATTTCAATAAAATTTCATGTACAGTGGACTCACCTTACTATCATTTGCCATGAATGATTTCAACTGATTTTGTCAATTTAAACAAATTTGAATGCAGTTTCATATGATTCCGCCCACCTGACTAAATGTGTAGTTTATCACCTGAAGTGTTATCCATCAGTGAAGATACATTGAGCAATAAAATCGATATCAACCATTATTATACGAATATGACATAATTTTTTATACCTATATGCATTAATTTCCATGTTTCTGAATAGTATTCGATGGAATTATTGTGTTATGCATCCAGTGAATCGCCGCCTTCAACTTGTAGAATTATCCCTGCTGGCCATTTAACAAAGCTTCTACATTCCATTTGTTGTGCAGCGATGTGGTGCTTCGATTTACCTTGAAACTAGTGAATTGAGGAATGCGTGCCAAAACAGCCAGTTACTTAATAGGCAGAAACCTCTTATTACCCTTCATTAGTTATCACGGATCCAATCGGAACCTGTACATGGATAGATATTCCATTTACCATTCTCTGTCCACAAATATGCTACACCAAGGTCTGATAGCAACAGGAGCTCTTCCTGTTAGTGGCAAGATGACATGTCTCACACGAGTTTCAAATTATCTGATAGCGAGAAGTAAGTGACACCAAAGATATATAGGCCAACGAGTGCGAAGAATGATTATGACATCATACGTCTCGAAATGATTAAAGACTTCACTCCCATGTCTTCTCATCTCAACAAAATCTTTAAATACCCCTTCGTTCTGACCAGTTGTGATTGTTGATTATGATACTATACAAAGAACTGACGGATCTAATGAACAGCAGAAAAAATTAAGGCTTCACTTGCATGCGCAATACCGGTACTCGATGCAATCCTGTAGAACTGTTTTGTTATGTTTTCATTATTGGCTACTCATTCTCAAAATGGAATGAGATTGTCTCATCAAGACAGTTACTGAGCTGACGGTAGAAGTTGTCTAAAAAATACTACGAGTAATTAAATCTATGCGCAATCTTAAGCAGCTGTTCACCAATGCCGTCTGAAATAAGTTGTTCCACAAACACTTGAATAGGCCTAAACCAAGTGAAACTCGAAAATATCAAGCATCATCTTCTAGGTGCGAAACATTGAGATACAGATGTAACATTGCGTAGTGGATTTACCATGCGCAAATCACTATACATCCCAATTGAAACGTTGCTTACCACAATTCCGTTACTCATTTGTTAGCCATGTTATTTTTGTCTTTTTGTTGTATGAATGCTACATAATGTTACTAATTTTAATCAAATTAGTCAACAAAGTTAATCAAACTTCCTTTTCAATCGCACTTTGTTTTAACTCATCCCTTTCTTTGCTTATTTTCTAAAAGCTGGCGTGTGCGGAAGACGGAGACTTCCGTCCTATTAACTTCATAGTTTCATGCTGATTGTTTTAGCTGTGAGGGCTCAAGACGGAAGCTTCCGTCATTGTTATAATATGTACAATGTGCGCATGACGGAAGCTTTCGTCGTGATGGTTCGCAGAATGATTATTTTCCTGAAATTGGAAAAGTACAGCTTTTCTATCCAAGGATATCTTGTTGATCCGAGAGAGCGAAGTGATCGGGGGTCGATAAGATTCGAGGACGTAAAAAAGTACTTTTACAATGAAGGAATACAATTTTATTCCTAATTAAACTAGCATGACGCAAAATTTTTCAACGCTAATGATTCAATTATTACTTTTTCGTCAATAGAAAGCTGTGAACTTCACGATGGTGTTTAAAATTTTGAAATCGGAGCAATAGACGTTGAGATATCGATGCTATTGTGTGAAGCATACGCTATAAACCAGTGCTATTCAACCGGGGTGCCGCGGCACCCTGGGGTGCCGTGAGAAATTTTTAGGGTGCCGTGGAGAGGAGGGGTGTCGCAAGGGTGCCGTGAAGAGAAAGAGGTGCCGTGGGAGAGAGGGGTGCCGCAGCTTATGAGATATCGGTGAGGCGTCCCATTCGACCGATCGAGGTAGAAATGTTGACCATCCCAAGTCCATGAGTTATATTTGAATTGACTCCGATTTCACACAAAGCTATAGGCGCTCCTTGCACAGAGACAGCGAACCCTGTCTCTTTCCATCATAAGCACTCGGCAGCATTTCCAATTTATACGAGATGAGCTCGTGCTTGTTGCGTGTGCGTGATTCCTTGCAGTTTTCTAACACTGTTCATCCGCTCTGCTGCTGCTGATCTCAACCACCTACACATGCATATCTATGTCGACTTCGACACAAATGCTATTGCTTGGGTAAGTCAACTTCCATTGTCTATTTTTTGTATGTGAAGGAATGAATCAATGTCATGAATAGATGAATCTGAGGCAAGGCAATGAAGCCAATAAGAGTCATCATTGCAATGTTGCCATTCGGCAAGCGCACAGCGTGTCCTCGTTCGTCGACCGTTGTCTTTCAGACTCAGTGATCTGTGTTCTATATTTTGCTTCAACATCAGTGTTTGGCCTACAATGGCTCTACATGCGCTTCGAACATTTGCTAATAGTGTCCATTTCAACATGTAGCATGCGATTATGATCTTGATTACTTTAATCATGTAAATTGTAGAGCCTCTCAGAGATTGCGTGTCACTTTATTTGTTCGCCAAACTCTGCTTCAAATTGAATATTGTTGCAGCGTCATTTGTCCTCATGGTCACCAAAGGTTGATGTCATTCACTATACTTGTATTTAAAAAAGTCTGAAGCTTCATTAAATTTGAATGTCGGAGCTTGATTATCAGTGATAATTGACATGCTTAAGATGACTGAATGCATTTTAAACAAGCCAACTGAAAAGTATCAGGCATTTACCAGACTTGTAGAAATAGCTAATGAACCTATACAATATAAACTCATGTGATGCTGATCACTAGAGCTCCCAGATTCTTCAGTGTGAGAGAGGAGCTAAGAAGGAGTCGAAAGTCATGGGAAAAGAGGAGAGAATTTCATTTTTGGATTATTATCGAGTTTGTAGCACATTCATGTAAATGATCGATTTGCAGTAGAAATCCATGGTCAGGCTACTTCATAGGCAACAAAGTTGTCGGCATATAAAGGGATAATGGTTGCATGCAGTTGGAGATTTGAACTAGGCTATTTGTCAAAAACATATCGCACTCAATTGATTGAGTCATATTAATTAAACATGTTCATCCTCAAATCAATCATTTTGCTGATTTCATCACTCGCATTTTTTCAAATTTTCAATTATTCTCTAAACACATGCTCCATTTCCAGCCAAGCTAATTATTGACAATTCTTAATTCTAGCATCCTTCCTGAAATAGTTGATGCATCCTCATTAGGCCTCATTCTATGACTTGATCGCCGTTGTTCCAAACACGTCATTTTCCATTTTCAGGTATGCAATGTCCCTTCTCAAGTATTTCAAAAGAAGGCCATATCAACCGAGGAAGTCGAGGAAGATGTCGAACTTAATGAAATGAATCAAGAGAGTGAATGCCGTGAGGATGCTGCTCCTGCCCCCACTGCTAGCAAAAGCAGCGAAGAGGGCGAGGGAGAATCTGAGGAAGAATGCGTCGAACTAGAAAAAAGGGGACGGAAAAGAGCGCAAATGTCTTCGGGCTCCAATCCGAAAAAGAGGAGAAAATGGAATAGTGACTATATCAGGTTTGGCTTTTACTTGCACCAGGATGAATCTCGTAATCCTTTTCCCTCTGGAAAATGTTTTTTTTGTGGGGCTACGCTCCTGAATGCAAGTTTGGTACCTTCTAAATTAGAGAGACATTTGCAAACCCACCATCCGGAGCACAAGAACAAGTCAAACCAATTCTTCTCAGAGAAGTTGAAATCTATATTTGCCCAACAATCGTCATTGCAAAACATCGTGAAGACTGGAGCTCATGACAAGCCACTGGTGATTGCCTCACTAAAAATGACTCATGTTATCTTTCGTGAAAAGCGCTCATACATGGACATGGAGAAAATAGTAAAGCCATGCCTATCAATTGCTGCTGAATATCTCCATGGTGGAAGCAGAGCAGTTTGAAAGAGTGACTTCCATTCCCTTGTCCGACACCACCATTCGCAGTCGATGTCGCCTGATTGCTACAGATTTGAAAACACAACTTGTGGAGAAGCTGAAAGCATCCCCCGTCTTCGGAATTCAGTTGGACGAGACGACCGACATTGGAGGAGAAGCACAGCTGATCGTGTATACCCGGTTCATTGAAGAGTTGAAAATTGTTGACCGTTTCTTGTTTTGTTTAACAGTGGGAATTGAAACCACGGCACAAGCAATTTTTGACCGATTGGACTCTTTCATGTGTGAGGAAGGAATCGAGTGGATTAAGTGTAAGGCCGTCACAACCGATGGAGCTGCCGCCATGGTTGGTCGTGTAAATGGTGTAGTAAAGAAGATCCAGACTGTCTCACCTGAGTGTCGCTCATTTACACGCATCATATTCATCGTGATGCTGGCAGCGAAGAAGCTAGGTGATGAGGGCAAATCAGATCTGGAACTTGTACTTGATGATGTTGTGAAAATGGTGAACACAGTTAAGGCTAATACGAAGAAGAGCAGACTGTTCGCTCAACTCTGTGAGGAGATGGACTCAGAAGTGACGAAGCTATTGTACCATTGCGACGTAAGATGGCTTTCAAGAGGGAAAGTCCTTGAACGGGTGCTCCTGTTGAGAGAGGAGTTGGCAGTTTCTTCACAGAGCTTGGTGATTTCAGCGCCGTCAACCTGAATAACTTGAATTGGCTTGGAAAGCTGTCATATTTGAGCTCCATTTTCCACTGTCTGAACACCTTGAATCTCAGCCTACAAGGGAAGGGAGGCGACATCTTCACGGCTTTGTCAAGAATAAAGGCATTCCATAGGAAAATTTCGTCTTGGATGAAACAAGTAGAGAGGAAGGACTTCATCGACTTCCCAGAATTCCATCATTTCATGCTGAGCTCAAAATGGGAGCTCACGGATGCTCTTCGCGGCAACATAGAAAAGTATTTTCCGTCCCATGAACATCAGCATCTGGAGGAAGATCTTTGGATCATTAATCCGTTTTGTTCCGAAGAAAAAGAGAGTTCCTCACTGATCTGCGAGAAGATTGGCGCCGCGGGTGACATCAAGGCTTGCGCTGAGCAGAGGGGGAAAACAACAAAGGCTGTCATATTATGGAAATTTCTGGGTTGGTCTCCTTCGAATCCGGAATATAAGACGCGCTGTGTGCGCCTAAGTCCTAAGTACAAGAAAGCGACCACCTCTCATACCCTCTGCGAGAAAGGCTTCTCCACTCTTGTTTCGATCAAAACAAGTAAAAGAAACTGCTTAAGAGACATCGACGAGTTTGATGCGCGGAGCATTGGAAACAGACATAACCCCACGATTCGGCTTGATGGCCGATAGCATGCAACAGCAACGCTCACATTGATGTTTTGTTTTTGAAGTCCAACTTTTGATTTGTTGAAATTTTCATAGTTTTTCCCAGTGATCTCCAATATAAAGAAAGTGCAGAGAATTTCATAATTGAGTGAATGAATTTTGTGTCACCGTTTCCCTTCTCAGGTTCTGGGCGGTGCTGACCTTTGATAGACTAATTATTGGACTTCAGCTGTAGCGGTGTAATAGCTTTCAGTCCACAGCCATCTCCCAAACACTCTCCTTAAATTGGCGTGGTCAGCTCTTAAGGAATCACGCCATGAGAGATTTCCCTCCAGCAAGCTGGAGCAGGAGTCTTCTGCAAGGCATCTGCACAGTCCACAGACCAGAGTAGGATCTCTTGCAGCGACCGAGTTTGATGCACGAACATATATAGAAGAGCTGGACAGGCATTTTGACATAGTATTTGACATAGTATTTGATCACTGTTCGTCTACATGGGTCAAGGAATTACATCATAATTCTAGCATTACTGCATGCTGTTAAATCAAAAATACATGTCCAGCTTAGCAAATTGACAAAGCGAATTTAAACTTAAATTTGATTACCATGACTGGAAATTTCTTGCGCTTTCATTGCGGATGACATGGAATTTCTGGCGCTTCTGCCCCCTGATTCAAAAAGATGAAAACAAAGTGTTCTTCATTGAATTGCCACGAATTGTTATAATTTCTAGATGCATTTCAACGGCTGAGAAATGAAGTCTAGAGAAGAAGTCAGCAATAAATTGTGATCACAAATCAGTTCTTGGAAAATAATGCGGCCACGTTTTTTAGTGGATGATAGAGGCACAAAACTGCGGTTTGCAACTGGGGTGCCGTGAGTGCATGTATTGATCAGATGGGGTGCCGTGGCTTGAAAAAGGTTAAATAGCACTGCTATAAACGACACTGAAGCTATGATACAAATAGTTCTACAATCATTGATCTGATCAGTAAAATGGAGCGACTCGTCGACTTAGATGAAGCAGACACTTCCACTGACGAACTAGACTACGACTCAGATGATGATATTGAATTTTTGGAAGATGACCTTGGCTTCTCAGACTGGACTAATGTCGACAATCACAGTGATAGGTATGCAGATAATGATTCAACATTTTTTGTTTTGCATGGCCTGTATCCACGATACGATGTTGTGGAACCAAAGGACATTATCTTCTGTTGCAATACGCTGGTCCCTGACAAAATTTTGATTTACTAGCTCACTACACCAATGTCAGAGCAGATATACATTGCTCGAGCAGGTAGATCTTCGTCCCGTGTATCAAGATTGGTGCAAACTAACGCCCAAGAAGTGAAGAAATTCTTCGCCTGTCTTTTAATTATGGGAGTTGTTCGAAAACCAATAATTGACTTGCATTGGTCAACTGACCAGATTACAGTGACACCGTATTTTTCATACGAGAAGTGTTTATCAAGAGACCGTTTCCTCATCCTACTGAAATTTCTACGCTTCGCAAACTACAGTCATTTGAATGAAGAAGATCCCACAGAGGAAAATATCTCCATTCATTGAGCATGTGAAATCAATTATTCAGAATGTGTACTCGTATTTGCCTGATCAACATGTATCCGTGGATGAGATTTTATTCTTGTACTTTCAAGCATATATTCCTAGCAAGCTCTCGAGATATGGCATCAAAATCTACGCATTGATAGACAGGTTTGGCTATACTTGAAGCTTCTTCATACATACATCGGCTGCTAATTTGCAGCTGCCCGAGTCAGTCAACATCTCCAACAGTGACCTTGGATTCAATGGCAGCGTGGTTGTCTTCCTATCTCTATTTTACCGGGAAAAACTCGCACACGAAAGAAACACTAGAAAAATAAAGTAGCATTGATGACGATAGAGGACATAGAGGACGGGAGCTTCCGTCATGCGCACTTAGCAGTAGCTGAACTATCATAATTATCATCACTATTGAGGACGGAAGCTTCCGTCCTTAGCAGAAGAAAGGTTATGGCATCTAAGATTGTGGTATTTCTCTCGCACAATGCAATCAAAACTTACACTTGATTTTGAAAATTTGGATGAATTTCGTATAATGGAGAAATCGCTATACCAGTAGGCCTACACTGTAAATCGCTGGATACAAAAATTACCTACAAACATATACCCATAGAGTAGATATATTAGGTAGAGTGGTAACTCCGCATTTATGAAATCCCCAATGTGTATACACTTTCGATTTTATTAAATGAACTCAAGGGAGATACAGGTGGCATTGTCACCAAATGTGAGATGTGCAAGTCTTTGCAGTTTTTCAGAAATTACAACGGAATTGAATGATCATGAATTGAAGGAATGATTGCAATTCACAGATTCTCATGACAGCCTTGGAAATTTAATGATGGTTAAATTAGGAATTCGATAGGTTCCTATTGCTATCTTGCTCAACGTGAAGGGTATTTTCTTAAGCGTGATCATATCACAGGCAACCTGCCACTGGCACAGCAAAATCACATAATCAAAGACAATGACTAATTCATTCAACTTTGAAAGATGTAAATGGTTTCACATCACTATTCAGATTCTAGAAATGAAACATGAATTTAGTGATCGAGTCATTAAATCAAGCAAGTGAAAATTTAATTAAAAACCTGACATTTCAGCCAAGAAATCACGGATGATATCGCGACTTTTTCATGAAGACCTCCATTATAATACGGAACATGAAATTCCCTTGATATTCAGCTTGATTTCCGCTTAGTTGGGATGTTTATTAGCAAATATTCATTCCTTTTGATATCCAACTTGTTGCATACTACTTATAAAGAGGACGTCATCTCGGTAGCATATGGATTGGCAAACTTTGACTTTTTTCAAAAGTGCTCAAATAATTTTTTGGACCACGGGCACGTAATCTCCTCAAAAAACTGAATCTTTTCATATAAAAATTTTCACTGTATACAGACACTTGAGTCGACACTCTACTCATATATCCCTACTCTATGCATATACCAAATTCACATGCAATTTAAAACTAACATTTGTTACGAGATTCTCCTATGTATGCAGAGATCCGGTATGTTTTTCATACGAAGGCTCACTTACTTTCGTATGTGATTGGTATGTAGCGATACGAACTATTCCATCTGTGATTGGCTGTTTTACGATGAAATACGAGTTGTTGGTATGTTTTACATGCGTGCCCCTATGCAAATTCGTCCTCATTGGTGTATGATTAGTTTGCAGGACTTTAAGTCACCTAGCAAAAAAAATTATAGTGAAATTAATGCTGTATGTCATTGCTACTTTCATAGTAACATTTACACGACTCATAAGTAGCTCAACTCCATGAACTAAGTTGATTCAAATCATTTTTGATCAAATAATAACCTTTGTTCTTTTGTGCAACCATGTTGACTTATAATGACATAATGCATTCATGAATTATAATGTGTTTTTATTTCGGATTGATGATACACTTAATTTCAAAATTACATAATACATAATTATTGATGGTTGAATACATAGAGTAAGGGATATATAGGTAGAGTGTCGACTCAAAAAAAGTATCTGCATACAGTGAGAATTTTACATGAAAAGATTCAGTTTTTTGCGGAGATTACGTTCCCGTGGTCCAAAAAATTATTTGAGCAGTTTTGAAAAAAGTCAAAATTTTGCCAATTTATATACTACCGAGATGACGTTCTCTTTATAAGTAGTGTGAAACAAGTTGGATATCAAAAGGAATCAATATTTTCTAATAAGCATCATAATTAAGCGGAAATTAGGCTAATGACAAGGAAATTTCAGGAGCTGCATTATAATGGAAGTCGACATGAAAAAGTCGAGATCTGGTTTTTCTTTCACTAAATTCATGTTTCACTTGTTGAATCTGAATAGTGATGATGACCCATTTACATCTTTCAAAGTTAATGGAAATTAATTGTCTTTGATTCTGTTATTTTGCTGTGGCAGTTGTCTGTGATGTCATCACGCTTAAGAAAATGCTTTTGAGGTTCTGCATGAGAGTAATAGGAACCCATCGAATTGCTACTTTAACAAACAGATCTCCAAGGCTGTCATAACACTGAGAATCTGTAAAATACCATCATTCCTTCTGCATTATGCTGTCTTGATCAGTCAATTCCGTTGTAATTTCTTCAAAACTGCATAAATGTGCATATCTCACATTTGGAAACAATCATCACCTTGAGTTCATTTAGTAAAATCGAAAGTGTATACAGATTGGGGATTTAATAAATGCGGAGTTACCACTCTACCTAATATACTTACTTACTCTATGGCTGAATACTTATTGATTATTTATAAAATGCCCTTTTACGTACGTGTATCAAAATCGAATTCAGTATTGTAAGTTTGACTCTTAAATGTCATTATCTCACTGTCTACAAAACAGTGGTAACTGCCATGCAACATTAAAACGATCCATATTGACAAAAATCCTTAAATCAACATATTTTAGCGGGAAAAATTCAATTTTATAAACATTATACCAACAGAAACCTGAAGTTTCATAGGTTACTTTGATATGCATGCCACTTTCTTAAATGGGTAGTTTTGACCAGTAGTTCTCCCAAAATACAATTGAACATGCAGAGTTTTAACATAAAGACGGAATCAATCATTGATAATTCAGATAACAATTGGATGAACAGTTGTCGATGGCATCACATCGCCACATATTTGATTCATAGATGCAAAGATATCTCTTTAGATAGATGGAAGGATCAATATGGCTGCATTTCAGATTGGACGTATATTTAGATGTCGTTGGTAATGAAGAGAAATCCAATCTAACAATGACAGAAATATAGATATCATTGATGCTTTCCTTTAACATTGTGCTGGTATGGCTTTAGTATGCAAATCATGCCACACTTTAAAAAGCATACAAATAGATAAAGAAAAATGCCAAAAAATATTTTGGCATCCATCCTTTGTATGTGATTGGTAGCGAGCGATTTACACTGCACATCGCAAAATTAGGTAGTGGCACGTACCAATGTCCAATTGAACATTAATGATCAGAATCTAAGCTGATAAATCAATGTATGTGCATTAGTACCTTTAAGCAATGAAGAACCAATGAAAATATGCAAAAACTACATATGTAGTCTGGTGGGCGTAATAGGCAGATGGATTTACCGGGCTGATGAGGGTTAAGGGAATTCTATGTCTGGATGAATCAAGCTTGATAGTGTTTATACATACTTATGCTCTTCATTATCTGAGAAAGTAAAGAAACTTATGTTCGGCACATGGAAGCGGTTTATCCGACTACGACACTGTCTTAGACTCCATGTCTCTGATGCAACTCTGATTACGATTTCGGAAACGACATTTGATTCGACACTACTTTGCCGAAGGTAATTTGACCTAATGACTTCGCTTCCGTGCTGGCACAACACACCTCGAACTGCGTAAAATTGATTGTTATTACCTTTTATTTACCACTCTTTATGGTAGTTGTCATTATCATTTTAAGTGAATTTTTTTGGTTAATGTTGCTGAGTTTTAAATACTGCAAGGCATGTACAAATTGAAAAAGGCTAAACAATCCGTTCAGATGGAATTTCACAAAAACGACTGAGCGACATTTTCATTATTTTCTATTTAATAAATGAATGTTGTGGAAGATGTAAACACAACGATAATGAACGACTAGTAGATCTCTACTTATCACCGAAGACGGATTGTAATGAAAACTGAAAATTGACAAATTCATTGTCAACCATTGTGCATGTCACAGGAATAAAGTTTGTAAACTCATTTTTTCTCATGAGGATGGGAGAATAATATTGAAAGGTATTTGAAAGATATTTCACAAAATAATGATGCTTTCTTCTATTAATGTCGATATGTAATGTACGTGTATAGCAGCCATAGGAAGATGTAATGCTGGTCATTCATCAATGTCTATCCAGATTTTATGCATTCCAGTTGACGATAGTAGCTATTGCTGCTGAGTTCTACCTTCAAGATCCATTGCCAAACCTGCAGATCCATGTGGTATTGAGATCCAGCACTCCGCCAATCACACATCTGCGCACGTGTCTGGACGGTGGTATGGATGCGAGGAGCTGCTGTTGTCCGCCTTTCATTTGTTGGATGAATGCGAGAATGCAGGCGAATGAAAGCATCGCTGAAGCACAATGTCACCTTCAAAGATGGTGCAATTTCGCTACTCAAATAGTCTCTCCACTCATCGAGGTGATATTGCGACAGAGCTTCCATCTGGCAGTGGTGATTGAGAAGATCGCGATGAATTTCATTCATCAGGCGCATTGTGTTCATGCTCTCGATATTGAGATTTTCTGGATTGCAATGGACAATGTAATTGTTGCGAGCTTCTGAAGCTCTTGCATGAAGAATAGAAACATGATGCGCAGAGAGCCTTTGAGCTTCCAATCTTCGCCTTAGACTTTGCATGATTCTTGAAAGTCGAAACAGTCCCCGTTTGGTCAACTTGAATGTCGAGAGCCGCCTGGCGGCAATTAGAGGTTTCCAGATATGAGTATACCTTGCAAGAATAGGATTTGGTGTCGTGGTGACTTTGGTGGAAGAGGTCGTAGGAAGGCTTGCTTGGCAAATGTCGATAGAAGTCGGACAGATATCGCATCGAATAGGACTCGAATGAGATATGGCGGTTGACCATGCCATGAAAATCAGAAGGATTACATTAAACTGAGCCATTGCGTGATATTCAAGTAATTGCTGAGTAATGCTGTCGCTGATGTGTCATCTTTCGCCACGAGCATTTTATATTGCTACAAAGGGGAAAATCCATAGCAGTTGTGATCGCATGCATCAGTCCCGGCTAGGCCATCTGTCTTGTCCAAATGTGTTTATCAATGAAAGATCTCTCATTTAGTCAAGTACGAGAGATCAATGTACAGACTTCTCTTCTCTGTTATCATTGATATATTTATTTCAAAGCTAAGTTGTGTGGTCCTTATCTAAATGAATGACTAAAAGCGATTGAATAGTAATTTACTCAATGATAAATAATAAGCTTAAGATTGTAATTAGAAATAAAGTTTCCAAGAAATCGACAGTTTTGTTCGACCACTCAACTCGGACCGTTGAAATGCGACCAACTCTGCGAAGGAATATTTCAACATTGCAGATTCATGTGCTGAATTGCAGACATAATGTAGTAGATGCTATCCTCCATATCAAGTTGAGATTATTCTTTTTATGCATACCGCTTTATATGATGAGACATATTTCTGTTTTATGGGTAACAAAGTAGTGAGTCGAAATTATAATAGAGTTAGCTGTTGCATTTTGCTCAGTGTGGTTAGGATATTTCGAATATACCTGAAAGACACAGAGTAAGCCCTACCCCATGCGGCGGACTTTAGCCCTTGAACTTTATCATATGATGCTATCTGAAACTATGTGAGGTGCTCAAACTAAGCCAACAACCAACTTAGTTAATTGTTACTTACTTACCACAACTTAATGACTTAATGTTTGTTTTATACCGGGAATGTGGTAGCGATCAGATGTTGTGTTGTATCTTTTCTAATGACAGATCATAAATAAGGGGAGTCCGCTTGTCATAGGCATAGTAGTGCGCGCGAAACAGATAATATTACATACATTCAACTGCTGAATTGGATATGCGAATTTTTACGCAAAATCTGACCGTGTTCGAGTACCGAGACATTATGAAAATCAAAATGTTCATTTCATTCTAAAGGACATCTTTCCTGTAGATTAAGATAAGATAAGCATTGATTTTCACTATTCCTTTCAAATTTGAAGGAGGTTCTGTCAATTTCGATGTCTGAAATATCGCTATACTTATCTGTATTTCTGTATTTATTGAAACCATAAGATGTTAAAACAAAGTTGTAAGCTTCATGCATTCTATGCAGACGGGACTGACGCTTCTGCTGTGCTTGACCACAAACTTAGACTAATTCAGGTCCACTTGTTCAGCGTCGCCATGACGTCCACCGATTATACATCTGTTGGATGTATACAAAATGATACCAAATCGTATAATTAATGTGACATGTCATGCAGGTATCTTATGCGAATTTAACCCTTTGCTCATGAAGAAATAGGCCAGCATATAAATTCATTATGAGCAATGATACAAATAAGCCTGTTCCATAGAGTAAGTATATTAGGTAGAGTGGTAACTCCGCATTTATTAAATCCCCAATGTGTATACACTTTCGATTTTATTAAATGAACTCAAGGGTCATACAGTCGGAATTGTTTCCAAATGTGAGATATGCACATTTATACAAAGATTTATGCAGTTTTTCAGAAATTACAACGGAATTGACTGATCATGATAGTATAATGGAGAATGAAATGATATTATTTTACAGATCGTCCGTGTCATGACAGCCTTGGAGAGGCATATCTTTTAAATTGGCAACTCGATGACCTGCTATTGCTTTCATGCTGAAGCTCAAGAGAATCTTCTTAAGCGTGATCATTTCATAAGCAACCTGTCACTGGCAGAGCAAAATAACAGAATCAAAGACAATGATTTCAATTAACTTTGAAAGATGTAGATGGATCCACATCACTATTCAGATTCAACAAGTGAAACATTAATTTAGTGAATCATAAATTCATGACGATGATAATTGAATTAAAAAGTTGAAATTTCATCCACGACAGAACAATAAAAACTCGACTATTTCATGAAGACTTTCATTACAATACAATTCATGAAATTTCCTTGATATTCAGCTTGATTTCCACTTAGTTAGGATGCTTATTATCAAATATTCATTCCTTTTGATATCCAACTTGTTTCATACTACTTGCAACGGTAGTCATCTCGGTAGTATTTGGATTGGCAAAATTTTGACTTTTTTAAAACTGCTCAAATAATTTTTTGGACCACGGGAACGTAATCTCCGCAAAAAACTGAATCTTTTCATGTAAAAATTTTCACTGTATACAGATACTTTTTTGAGTCGACACTCTACCTATATATCCCTACTTTATGTCCTGTTCAATATTCTACGTCATAATTTAGTCGTAATATTTCTTGCGCTACCAAACTTACTTTTGCAAATTATATTCAAAAATATTGATATTCATCTTTTTGGTATATAAAATGGCTATATACTAAATTTCAAGCTATTACAGTTAAATCGGGAACATTCTTGCTGAAAGTTATGTACGTTAACTCATTTTAAATCGAAAAGGTACTGACATTATGGGTTGCACTGAAGTCTCCTCTCAGTTTTTGAAAAGTGAAATTCACAAGCAGTTTCGCTACACTTAATGCAAGCATGAGAACTTGAGAACTATAATTTGGGA
Source organism: Prostheceraeus crozeri (assembly GCA_907163375.1). Lineage (NCBI taxonomy): Eukaryota > Metazoa > Platyhelminthes > Polycladida > Euryleptidae > Prostheceraeus > Prostheceraeus crozeri. Next base: position 1,316,924 of record CAJQUW010004013.1, read on the forward strand.
AAGACTGAGTTTGATTGATCATATTCGCTATTCTGTGATCACTGATGGTAGATCGATTCCACATGATGAAAATGATTTGCGTATAGGACGAGACAAACCAATATAAGAAGCAGCTCCCTTTTCATTCGTGCCTGAACTAATTTTAAGTCAGGTTGAGCTGAGATAAAATGTAAATTCAATGCCTCCATTCTCAACTGCTGGACTAGATGGAATCAGACCATTAGACCTGCTCCAACTTTTATTTCAAAAACTTGTCTTTATGGAGCAAGAACTCTCTTTTGAACCTGACCAACTCTTATTTCAAAGTTAATTTCCTGATCACCGTCGCCTTCCTAGCCGCATCACTGCTAAACACATGTCTGAAACCTCAGAACTACAATTGCGACCGATCCAGTTGGGTGTGGGAACAAAATTGGATGCGTTGCTGATGTGCATGCTGCCAGGGAATTCATTGAGAGGCATAACACAACACGAGACTGTAAGCTAATAGTAAAGCTTGACATAAAAAATGTTTTAAACGCCATCAGGCGTGATGCGGTTTTTACAACAGTTCATACCTCGTTGTCCGGAGGTATACCGACTTGTACGTCCGGCTTATCGCCTAACAACCTTACCGCATATCAACGATCGAGTCATCAATTTGTGTAGCAAGGAGATCCCATAGGACCAACCGATTTGCATTGGCACTTGATAACTGCGCACAGTAAAAAGCGAATTCAATGTCTGGTATACCTTGATGGTGCCATAATCGCCTGTAATCCTGAAAAGCCTATAATAACTAGCCTGCATTACCTTCCATCGGCTTATAAACCATAAGTTTAATAATTCTTTTTGAAACTTCTTCAATATTTTTTCTCATTCCCACAAGAGTAAACAAACAGTGAAGGTAAACAATCGCCAGCCGCTTTGAGAGAACATAGACATGCCTTCACTAATTTTCTTGTTTTGAACCTTCGTTCACCTGTCATGGTGTTTGTTTACCCTTGCGGAAATGAGAAAAAATATTGAAGAAGTTTGAAAAAGAACTATTAAACATATATGAATATAACTTACATATTCGCTCTCCTCCCATCGTAAGGATTCTGAAGACACCAAACACCAACATTTTTGATGAAAAAGTGAGAACATAACATTTCTAACCAAAAAGGTCATGATTTTGTGATAACTTCACGGTATCACTGATTTTTATTAGTTCACCGATGATTTTACCACCGAAGTCCAGTCATCGGGGAGAAGTTGAATCATGCATACTTTTGATTCGAATGATTTAATGACCATTGAAAACGTGTTTGGAAACATTTAGGAGCGGCTATACTTTAAATTTGTGCAGTTCCGAAAACGTGCTCACATATTTTTCGCACGCGTAACGTCGTAACATTGAATAACTTCAATTTACGATTCAGCAGAACTGTAGGATGAGACTTCTCGCATACCAATCATCAAAGAGGAGCGTGTCGAGAACATGTCCACAAAAGATGGAATGAAAATATCGCCTCAATTCGCAGAAAAATAGATAAGTGCAACATAACAAAAAACCGAGGTTGCATTCGCGTAACGTCGTAACTTTGTCATAAAATGTTTTTCGCGCACGATAGTTAAACTTTTGTGCTTTTCCGACGATGTATTCTTCACTTTAGCCGTCAACTTGATTGGAATCCATTCAGAGATAATGAGAAATGGCATTACGTCTGATGAAAAACTGAGTTCCAATTTCATAAAATGCGTGCTAAATAACGTCGTAACGCATGGAATTGTCCATATATATATATATATATATATATATATATATATATATATATATATATATATATATATATATATATATATATGTATATGAAAAACTACCGATCTCACGCCGACATGTTTCTGCCAGTAGTCTGGCTTCTCAAGGCGGTAAGTGATTCAAATTTATTGCTGCAAAAATTATATAGCTGAAATTTTTTCATAAATGAAATATCTTGATCTTTAGGAGAAATCATAGAGTCTTTTATATGGCATTGAGGGATGGTTCATAGATTTTAATGAACATGGCCTCTTTATGTTCACGATCTATTCTTGTGGACCCCGAGGGCATTTTATAGACTGGTGTGATAGAAAATTTGATTTCCATGTTAGCTGCACAGTTTCTTGCATGCTTGCTGACAGGTAGGCAAGAGTATTTAGCTTCCTGAATCTGTTGTCGATGAACAGTAACTCTATGGCGAAGGCTCCTCCGCCTTCTTCGCGTGGAATCCGCCGTTGGTTGTCGACTAGGTTTATTTAAGGGCGACATATACTCGCTTTGTCACAGGTTCGTCGTAGGGTTATGAGGGTTTTGAATGACCCGTAGCTCGAGTTTTGAATGCTACGAATATTGAATGCCGTCGTAGCTCTTCCGCCTTCTTCGCGTGGAATCCGCCGTTGGTGTTCGACTAGGTTTATTTAAGGGCGACCTATACTCGCCTTGTCACAGGTTCGTCGTAGGGCTATGAGAATTTTGAATGACTCAGCACCGTCACCTGCTGACTCCTCTCCCCTGCGAAACCTGTCGCTTTTGGTCCGCGGCTGCTTATTCGTTTACACTTATTCTCAGCGAGCCTCCATATCTGAAGGCCATCCACTATCCGCCACCTGTGCCGGTCAGCTCCGGTTCCCCAAGTAACTTATTGACTGCAAGATGGACTGCAGGAGAGGGGAAATCATTAGGATATCTAACATGAAAGAACTCAATAATTGCACATCAAAGAAGGCCGAAATTCGGCCATTTTCTACATTCGAAAATTGCCGAATTGCGAATTGCCGACATTCGGGCATTTCGCTACAAAAAGATAGTTGTCTTCCAAGCTATGTCAAAAATAATTTCGTCAAAAATAGCATGAAATACGTCTCTGACAGATGTTCTAGTAGAGATGAACTTGAGACTAGCATACCTCTGATGAAACATCGGCTTAATAGCAATGGCTTCTATAATACCAATTGTAAAACGAAACATAGCAAATCTAATTCTAAAAACAGTGGAAAATTTGTTAACTTATCTCTAGATTTTGTTAATGATAAATTTTGCAGAAAAATGAAAACTTTAACAAATAAATTTAAACTCCCTATCCGCATCACTTCTAAAACCGGTATGGTTTTGGCTAATATTCCAAAGCGCTGTTCTCCTAACAATGCATGTCATTGCAATGTGTGTTCTGCTGTGGGACCCAGATTTACTTGCAACGATAAATATATTGTTTACAATTTTAATTGCAAAATCTGCAATAAAAACTATGTCGGTAAAACGTGTCGTCCGCTAAAACATAGATATGCTGAACATCAACGCAGTTTGAAAAATCGCGGATCAAAAAAGTGCACTGTCTGAACATGTTAATAAAAACCACAGCAATCTGACTGACGTACAAATCAAGAACTTTGACCTTTCAATTCTAAGCAAACAACGTAATTCAACAGAATTAGATTGTTTAATCGCATCACTTCGCTAGAAGTGCAAACTGATTCAAACAGATGGCTCATGCAGGAACTTAATAAGTGGGCAAAAAGAATTTTTTAATTCCTTACAGAGATAGGAAAAATAGTCGTGCGTCGCTCGCGGATTGCTCTGAATTCCTTCAAAATGCTCCGATCGACACGATTCCTTCAGATTCGAAGAATTCAGATCATTGCGCAAAAGCTTTCTCGATAATGTTGGGCCTTCCGATCATTTTAAAAAAGTTAGCAGCCGCATGAAAAAACGTTTACAAACTTCTCTGTGGAACTTGACATCGTCTGTGTCTCTTTGCTTTGTGATCCGGTTGATAACAGTCACTGAAACTTTGCACAATTTGGCGTGTTTAATGCTGAACTGGCTGCTCATTGTTCGATTTCTATGGTATTTAGTCAGGAGATTGTGCCATTTCAATAACGTTACATGTTCCAATGCTTCCCTTCTAGTCAAACGGAAGAGGAGACGACCTGTCTAATTCTGTGCGTAATTCAGTTCACACGAAGTTGTCTGAAAGTCGGCACATAGCTGAGAATAAACCTCTGGTGAACAGAAAACATGAGATGATTTGATGGACCCACATAATTAGATTGTTTAATCGCATCACTTTGCTAGAAGTGCAAACTGATTCAAACAGATGGCACATGCAGGAACTTAATAAGTGGGCAAAAAGAAATTTTTAATACCTTGCAGAGATAGGAAAAATAGTCGTGCGTCGCTCGCGGATTGCTCTGAATTCCTTCAAAATGCTCCGACCGACACGATTCCTTCAGATTCGAAGAATTCAGATCATTGCGCAAAAGCTTTCTCGATAATGTTGGGCCTTCCGATCATTTTAAAAAAGTTAGCAGCCGCATGAAAAAACGTTTACAAACTTCTCTGTGGAACTTGACATCGTCTGTGTCTCTTTGCTTTGTGATCCGGTTGATAACAGTCACTGAAACTTTGCACAATTTGGCGTGTTTAATGCTGAACTGGCTGCTCATTGTTCGATTTCTATGGTATTTAGTCAGGAGATTGTGCCATTTCAATAACGTTACATGTTCCAATGCTTCCCTTCTAGTCAAACGGAAGAGGAGACGACCTGTCTAATTCTGTGCGTAATTCAGTTCACACGAAGTTGTCTGAAAGTCGGCACATAGCTAAGAATAAACCTCTGGTGAACAGAAAACATGAGATGATTTGATGGACCCACATAATTAGATTGTTTAATCGCATCACTTTGCTAGAAGTGCAAACTGATTCAAACAGATGGCACATGCAGGAACTTAATAAGTGGGCAAAAAGAAATTTTTAATACCTTGCAGAGATAGGAAAAATAGTCGTGCGTCGCTCGCGGATTGCTCTGAATTCCTTCAAAATGCTCCGACCGACACGATTCCTTCAGATTCGAAGAATTCAGATCATTGCGCAAAAGCTTTCTCGATAATGTTGGGCCTTCCGATCATTTTAAAAAAGTTAGCAGCCGCATGAAAAAACGTTTACAAACTTCTCTGTGGAACTTGACATCGTCTGTGTCTCTTTGCTTTGTGATCCGGTTGATAACAGTCACTGAAACTTTGCACAATTTGGCGTGTTTAATGCTGAACTGGCTGCTCATTGTTCGATTTCTATGGTATTTAGTCAGGAGATTGTGCCATTTCAATAACGTTACATGTTCCAATGCTTCCCTTCTAGTCAAACGGAAGAGGAGACGACCTGTCTAATTCTGTGCGTAATTCAGTTCACACGAAGTTGTCTGAAAGTCGGCACATAGCTAAGAATAAACCTCTGGTGAACAGAAAACATGAGATGATTTGATGGACCCACATAATTAGATTGTTTAATCGCATCACTTTGCTAGAAGTGCAAACTGATTCAAACAGATGGCACATGCAGGAACTTAATAAGTGGGCAAAAAGAAATTTTTAATACCTTGCAGAGATAGGAAAAATAGTCGTGCGTCGCTCGCGGATTGCTCTGAATTCCTTCAAAATGCTCCGACCGACACGATTCCTTCAGATTCGAAGAATTCAGATCATTGCGCAAAAGCTTTCTCGATAATGTTGGGCCTTCCGATCATTTTAAAAAAGTTAGCAGCCGCATGAAAAAACGTTTACAAACTTCTCTGTGGAACTTGACATCGTCTGTGTCTCTTTGCTTTGTGATCCGGTTGATAACAGTCACTGAAACTTTGCACAATTTGGCGTGTTTAATGCTGAACTGGCTGCTCATTGTTCGATTTCTATGGTATTTTGTCAGGAGATTGTGCCATTTCAATAACGTTACATGTTCCAATGCTTCCCTTCTAGTCAAACGGAAGAAGAGACGACCTGTCTAATTCTATGGATGGACCGCTCACTTTTACTATTTAACCCCTCGCCTAGTTGTACAGCTCATGTGCCCTTGATAACGTCGGAGGACGAAACGCGTCGGGCCCTTGTACATATGTTTCTAAAACAATAAAGGAAATTTGTCCGAAAGAAGGGAGCGACTGTTTTCTATTTAAACGATACAATGCACCTCCCGTACAATGGAAGCTTTATTTTACTCTCCAACAAGTCGTCTAAGCTGCTTCCTGGACGAAATTTTGAAACCACTAGTCTTATTGCTTAGCAGTCATTGCAGCTAGACACACATAGAAACTCTCCACATCAGTAGAAAAAGACTCGGTATCTATGACCTTCGACGTAGCTTCTCTGTATACCAGTATACCCCATGAGCTGGGATATCGATCGATAGATTATTGGCTCGGAATACATGATGATCTCATTCCAGAACAAATTGATACAACGTTTATTCTAAAGGGTTTGGAAATCATTTTAGAAAATAACTACTTCACTTTGAAGATAACTCTTACCTACAAAAGAATAGAACTGCGATGGGTACGACGGTAGTCCCAACATAAGCTACATTAGTCGTGGGCTACCTTGAGGAAACTATGTTTTCTCGAGTGATGGAGGTATACCCTAATAATGGCAACAACATAAACAGTTCTTGGCTGAGATATTTAGATGATTGCTGGCTGATTTGGAGAGCCGATTAAGGCAGTTATGAGCCTTTTCTTCAAATCCTAAATGATCTTCATTCAGCAATCAAATTTGTAAACGAACAGAGTGCAGCTCATTTAAATTTCCTAGACGTTCTCATCTACACTGATCCTAATGGTGGGAATATTCACACGGATTCATATTAGAAACCAACAGACACTATGAATCACGTACCATTTGATTCAGACCATCCCCGACACATTTTGAAAAACATTCCATACAACCTAGCGAGACGAATCAGTATGATTGCATCAGATGAAAACCAACGTCGACTGCGTTACAAGGAACTAAGGTCGCGATTATTGCAACCGAACCCCTGCACACACGGTGGGACGATAGGGTCATCTTTTGAAAAAAAAATGTACAAGCAATCTGTTGACACTTTTGGATAGACAATTATCAACCCTTTCAGGAAATGTAAATTTCAAAATCTTTCATCGGCATCTTTTCTTGCAAAGTTAAAAAATGTAAATATACTACTTATAAAATTTGCTGATCGGATAGTGACACTCTTATCAATCCATGCGAGTAAGAAAAAAATGTACAAGTACAAATCTATGGTCACTCGATAGACAGAGATCAGGGCTACAATTTGAGACTAGTTTTAAGAAATTCCATCGATATCCGCATGAATAGTGCTATAGTATGTGCCAAAAGTACTACTTCTTAGTAGTAAGTAGTATGTGTCAGTCACTGTCAGGTAATTTTGAAAAATTGTACAAACTTCTGCTTGATGTCATTGTGAAGATCACATCATTTGCATCGTTTTAGTGGTATTTTCATCAAAATTGATCGATATCTTCATTAGCAGCAACACTTTTAAAATGAGTATGTCATGTGAAAAGGACGGCAAATTCTAGCAATTGCGTTTAATATATTAGCATCTTATAGGCAATAGCTTGCCATGTATGTTTAAATAAACATGTCAAATGATATATCAATCGATTCGTCTTGTTGAGACGAAGAAATTTAGAGCAATTAGGGCGACAGATTTTCAAATTCAAACATGTTATAATGTTGCAGATTGATTCTCCACTAATTTCTATGGTTTTGCTAAATCAAGTTATGTAGGCATTTACATGTATGTAGTGAGTTTTACCTGTTAGGATTTTTTTACTCTCCCATGCCCCACCCAGCGCACATGGCCAAACTAGCCGAAGCTAGGGGTGGGGCATAGGGGGGTTAGGATCTATTTATCGACCAGGAGATTGAGCATTATGCTGTGAGTGGACAAAACATAAATGTATGATATCAGCATCGAGGTAGCACCAGGTTATAATGTATCCCTCTACACCTCGTATTTCCATCAATTGTGACTAGGAGACCAACACGTTCATGTATATAGATTCAAATTTGATTATAGAGAAGAAAACTGCAAGTGAACAATAGGATTTGTTTCTTTACTAAATGGTGCCTGCACAGAAATGAAGATAACACAGATTCCAAAAAGTTTCAAATATGCACAAAAGGTGGAAACGTAAGGTCCGCTGCAATCAATTTCGCTGAATTAAATCCGTTATAAAATATTTATGAAATCCGCTATAAAATATCCGTTATGAAATATTTACATGTTTTGTCTCGTAAAAGTATGTACACAACATTCAAATACATGTACCTGTATGTACTTATAAATGCTGAGCATTGTATGACGAGACAGCTCTCAATAAATGAGATCCAAAAGAAGGGTGAGATTTGTTCACCTTGTATTTCTCCCAGTGTGAATCAAAATCGTGGTGAACAGACTCGGAAGCCTGTTCGCTATAAAATCCAAGTCCTCGGCCGAATCTTTCGCAAAATTCTTCAACGTGAAAAATCACAATGTGCACTTTAGGAGTAATTCGAATTCCCCCTAACTTCATGTAGGCATCATGAAAGCTTCGGATGTGACTTTGATAACCACTGTCTAGCGTGAGACCGAAACAGCTATCGACAACTTTTTGAAAAGATTCGAAGGCTTCTTTGTACGGTTTGCATACTTCCTCGTCTGATGCCAATACTTGCAGTTTGCTGATGTTGTTCAACATCTTTTTGGCAGAATTTCCTGTGAATGATCCACCATGATAGAATTCTCTGTCTACATGAATCTCTGAGAGCCAGCGTGCAGCATCGCTCCACACATTCAACAGCTCCGTGAATAGTTTTGTCACAATCCCGATCAACAGATGTAATTCGGGGGGGTGGGAAAATTTCCACCACAGTGGTGTCATCTGGAAACCGAAGGATTGGCAGGTGCAAGGAATTTCCAAATTGTTTTGCTTTATTTGAGCACTGTCCAGAATGATAAAAATTCCAGAAGTTACTACGCAGCGATCCGAAAGTCCGAGAAGTTCCCTTCTGATCCAGCTTTTGCTTTTCTGTGTCACACCATCCGCAGGGATGATTTGAACCATGCCCCATCAAACCTAGCAGGATGTTGGTCAACTTCAAGTCACTCGCGATCATCACAGGATGTGGTATGGACTGCAGTTCTGAGTTAATATCGAGGGAAGTGCATATAGTCAATAGGTTACGGAAATTTTCCTGAACATCGTGTACGATGGCTAAAATCAAAATTTTCTTGACGCCACTGTCTTTAAACACCTTCCTTTTTGTCGTCGTATCATGTTCTGATGAGTCTTCAGAAGTAGTTTGTATATTCAAGCAAATCTTGAGGAAATTTCGTCCACCATCAATCCCAATTCTGAGAAGAATGTCTTTATCCTCGACACCACGCTGACGAATCACGTGATTTAGCAAGTCAGATAGTTTCACACATTGAATTAAATCTTTGCTTGACATTGCTGCCTCATTGTTTCTGCTGAAATTTAGATTCTGAACTGTAAAATGTTCATCGAGTTGATGGGATCTTTCAAACAAGACTTGCCGACTTCCAATTTCAACTGAACTTCTCCTACCAGTCGCAGCTCTAATTCGTGTTGCCAAATCTCTTGTCTTGTTGGTGCTGAACTCAGGCTATTTTGAATATCCCCTAGATCTGTTGCGCTTATAACTTGATTCTGTGTTTCTTCATCATTTCTTTTCGGTGACGTTAGGGTCACCAAAAGTGGTCTCCCTGTTGTTTGAGATAACATTGGTGATGGAGATGTTTGCATTTTCTCTTTGATTATTCTGCTTGCTAGATGGTCTTTTGATTGTTGCGGTGAGTTATCAACAAACTTTTTCAAATTATCAGTTTTGGAGGTTTGTGTGCAACTGTGAGAGACCCCTCTCGCAATATGACTCAAACAAAGATTACAAACTTTTATAGGGCAGCGTTTCTCTGGTTGATGGTTCGTTGGTCGGCCGACAGAGGGTCGTTTCTGTACATGTACATCACAAGGAGATTGGAATGTTGATCGTCCTATTTCACAGACAGTACAATCGCATGACTCTTGACTACGAGTAGTGGGTTTCAAAGGCTTGAGATTAGCCGAGTCAAAAACTTGTATTTTTCGTCTGAAGCAACCTCTTCTGTACTCATGCAATCCTGTGAAACACGTTTGGCAAACAACACTGGGCAGTCGCGGGTCATTTGCATCATATTCTTCAAGAACATGTTCTTTAATTGTATCATGAATCACACTTGATATTCCTCGCATGGACTTCGCTTTTTGCATACATAATAGACAAACCACCTTCCTATTATCTTCATGACTTCGTTTTTCGTAAGGCATTTTCCATCTGAAAAACAGAAAACAAGTTATGAGGTACTACGCATTAGTAAAAGTTAGTAGTAGAGTCTGAGAAGAATCAGGTTGACCTTAATTTTTAAAGGTAAGTGATGCAAAGTGGCACAGCTGTGAGGCTAAGGCGCAAATGAATAAGGAAACCCAATGACGTAGGTTCGATTCGCAGTATTTTTCATTTTATTTCTCAGTAATTATCAGACAAATTTTGCTTTAATGATGAAATCGAATATCTGAAGGAAGCAACCATGTAAATTGCCTACACATATTATTAATTTCTCAATATTAAATCTCCATTTGATAGGTAAGCTTAGTAAAAACCACACCTGCTAATTCATAGTTATGTGTGAGATTGGTTTACTAATTAGTTCGTTATCAAACATTGTCCTTAAATATCTCGCAATCCCCATTAGCCTATGCTTGCACATACATGTATTTTCCGACATATTTGTGAAAATCTTATGTACTCACCGATTGCTAAGAGCTGTCAGATTCTGATCAATAAAACTTTCAGAAAGATTTCAAGATAATAAAAGAGCTTGTCGTGAAAAGCTGAAGTAGTTTCACTCGTTCGAATTTAAATAGTTAAGCATTTAAACAAAACATCGTCAAAAAACAGTTTTCATAAAAAAGACGAAGTATACATGTATATTAGCTTACATTGTTTCGAAAAACTGAACTGCTAGCTAGATAACACTGACATTACAGTGTAGTAGCTACTTCTCCAGAGTGATGGCGTAAACACGTAGAGAAATGTCTGATATAGCATAAAATTAACTTAAAAAATTTGTGCTGAAATAAGTTTCGAAGTTATCTCAATGAATCCTAATTTGAAAATCTGTCGCCATAATTGCTCTAAAATTCTTCGTCTCAACAAGACGAATCGATTGATATATCATTTTGACATGTTTATTTAACATACATGGCAAGTTATTGCCTATAAGATGCTAATATATTAAACGCAATTGCTAGAATTTGCCGTCCTTTTCACATGACATACTCATTTTAAAAGTGTTGCTGCTAATGAAGATATCGATCAATTTTGATGAAAATACCACTAAAACGATGCAAATGATGTGATCTTCACAATGACATCAAGCAGAAGTTTGTACAATTTTTCAAAATTACCTGACAGTGACTGACACATACTACTTACTACTAAGAAGTAGTACTTTTGGCACATACTATAGCACTATTCATGCGGATATCGATGGAATTTCTTAAAACTAGTCTCAAATTGTAGCCCTGATCTCTGTCTATCGAGTGACCATAGATTTGTACTTGTACATTTTTTTCTTACTCGCATGGATTGATAAGAGTGTCACTATCCGATCAGCAAATTTTATAAGTAGTATATTTACATTTTTTAACTTTGCAAGAAAAGATGCCGATGAAAGATTTTGAAATTTACATTTCCTGAAAGGGTTGATAATTGTCTATCCAAAAGTGTCAACAGATTGCTTGTACATTTTTTTTTCAAAAGATGACCCTATCGTCCCACCGTGCACATTAATTGACGATGCAATTACAAAGGCTGATATGGACAGAAAAAAGAAATAAAAGCTGAAAATGATATTAAAGTGTTTTCATCTGAACAAACACATAGCAAGAATAATCCAGACATTTTTTCCAAAGTAATCAATTAAACCTATAGCGAACACTTTGGATCTTTTGGTTCCCTTTAAGCGATGTACATTTTGACGAACATTTTGACGCCAACCTCAATCAATTCTGGCATTGCTTCCAAAAAACAATCGCAGAACCATTTTTGGCATCCAACGATGTGATGAGAAGTTATGCAAGTGCTGCGATACCATCATGACGGGGAAATCTGTGGAATTCAGATCTGATACCCAAATATTAATAAGAACTTTTACAGTCCAGCACAATTTCAATTGCTTGTCATCAAACTTAATTTATAAATTACAGTGTTGTGCCTGCAACAAATGTTATGTCGGTCAGACTGGGGATACTTTGCGCCATCGTATGACCGTTCATAGACAACAGATATCTGACAGCACCTACACGGTCCTTAAAGTGACCAAGCACATTTCTGTGTGTGGCAAAGGATTTTCAGTTGCACCGTTCTATCAATTGCCTCCAAACGCCACTCGTCTAGGTATAGAAGCCAAAGAAACTATGTTCATAAAGAGATTTCAGTCTGACTTAAACAGTATTTGATTTTGAACTTAATTCTGTGTTATTTTCTGTATTTTTTCATTTAGTCGCCTTGACAAGCCGAGCATCGTATGCATGTGTATGCGATGTATATAAATATATCTGAAATGGAACAGATAGATCTACTCCAAGGATCCTCACACCGACCCTATAACCCAGGTACCAAGTCTCAAAGCAAATTGTTTGTGGAAGACCGGTCTCGTTATTACAACTTTCTCAATTCCACAGAGCCATATACGCACAGACAAGTTGCAAAAGTACGCAAATATATATATATCAGAAATATTGCCCGTATTGATTGAAAAGAAAAACAAATAGTTCTAGACACGACATGTTTCAGCAACGTTGTACAGATGCCATCATCAGGTGAACAAAAGACAATCATAGAGATCAGCATTTAAATAATTTAAAACACAAGTCATCTTAAAACAGTTCATGTAGGCACCGTCGCAATAATTCTGTCCACTTTGTGATCAATAGAAAAACACTTCATGAATAAAAGATATCTACAAATCCAGTCGCAGGTTAATTGAGCTTCCTCTGTCATTGATTAAATCATTCACTTTATGCTTTTTTACAACAATTTTAAAATTCTTTTAGTCAGGAGGATGAATATGGAGACTAATCTCAGTGGTAGTTGGGTATCCCTTGAGATGTTCACTCATCCTAGTCACAAAGTGTCGGATAGAGCAACCAATGTAACATTTTGCACAATGTTCACATGTGTATTGATACACGATTTCAGATTTCAACTCTGGCGACACTTTATCTTTGTTGGAGAAAAACGTACTGGTTTTCATAGTAGTAAAGACAGGACGAATTTTGACATCGGTCAAAATTCTGTTGATATCTTTGACTTGTCTAAGCAAGCTGTTTTCACTTTCAGCTATGTAAGGAAAGCTCCAAATAACAATGCGACGGGATTGCTGGTCAGAGCTGACAGGAACCCCGGTCTCGTGTTCCGCTTCCACCTCAACACGAACTCTAGAAATGTCACGATCAGAAAAAACCATTTTTACGGAAAATGTTGGTGATGGTCTCAACAGACTTATTGTAATTACTGACACTGGAATTGATTTTGAGAGCCCGGCTGAAAAGGGATCTCATGGCAGAGATGCGATACCGTTTAGGACTGTAAGCAGCATTAGGAGTGTAGACGCCTGTGTTGGTCTCTTTAAGATACCAAGACAAGTCAAAAACATCTCCAGCTTTGGTAATAACGGTATCCAGAAAAATGAGACTATCATTGTTTTCCTCTTCCACAGTGAAATCAATGTCAGGATGAATTTCATTCAAAAAGGAATGAAACTCATGAATGTTCACGGTGTGCCTGAACAGGCGGTTCAATTTTCAAAAATTCCTAAAGGTTTTGACAACGGTTTCTGGTGTAGTTTTTTACGCTGATTCTAAATATTGCAGTTCAAAAATCTTTCATCGAGCCCTTTTCGAGAAAATGAGGAAAATTCAAAATGGCGGACCACGAAACCGAAACTTACATCTGGAGACAAATATAAAAATTCCTAAAGGTTTTGAAGGCGGTAGTAGTAAGTAAAACTCCACTTCTGGACCGCGCAAGATGGCCGCCATCGCTGAGTCCCCCCCCCCTCTGGCACGGCAGAGTGTCGTGGTCGGCCGCCGTGGAGCTTCGTGTCTGAGTCCCCCCCCCTCTGGAACGACAGAGGTTGTGCTCTGTCGTGGTGTGCCGGCCAGGTGGGTCCACGTTCACAACATGTTCGCTGACGTCCCCCCCCCCTCTGCAACGACAGAGTGTGAGACTCGGGTGAGTTGGTCCGACCGCCTGGTTGACGTGGGCGACCGTCTAGGTTGACGTGGGCGACCGCCAGGATTAGTCTTGAGGCTATAGTGTGTGATGTTTTTGGTGCAATCTGCTGAATGTTGGGTTGTAAAATGGGTTGTTTCGAGTGGAAGGAGTGGTCGGATGAGAAAACGGAGGTCGGATTCGTATTCAGCGTGAAATTCTGCATCGGTAGGGTGAGTTTCAAGTCAATCGGTGAGAAAAAATTTTCAACATTTTTCGAAAAACGACAGAGTTAGAATTTGGGACGTTTTGGTGTGTAGCGTCAAAACGAAGCATCGGATGAGAAAACGGAGGTCAGATTCGGATTCAGCGTGAAATTCTGCATCGGTAGGGTGAGTTTCAAGTCAATCGGAGAGAAAAAAATTTCGGCTGACGTCCCCCCCCCCTGGACAGCTTGCTTCGATTTTGGCTTCCAGTGGACGGATTTTGTCGTGCGATAGCTCGTTTGAAAGCTAAGAGTGAGACAAATTCAGTGAAAGAATCGGCTTGTTCCTATCTGTCTTCATTAAAAAGTTAGAGCGGTTACAAGATTTTAGGTCGGAGCTCGCTCACCTGAAAAATCCTAAGTGTCAGAGTGGCTTTGTAAGGGTAAAATTTTGAAAATTTTCCAAAGTGTGGAATTTCGACCTGGGACCGTCACCAAAACATTTTTCATCAAATTTCACTGACCTCCCCCCCCGACAGCAATCTTCTAACTTTGGTTCTAGTGGACGGATTTTGTCTTACAGCTACTCGTTTGAAAGAGGAGAAAAAACTGCTCGACAACATTTTTTGTTGCGAGTCAATCGGACCAGCCGTTCAAAAGTTAGAGCGGTTACAAGATTTTAGGTCGGAGCTCGCTCACCTGAAAAAATCCTAAGTGTCAGAGTGACTTTGTATGGGTAAAATTTTGAAAATTTTCCAAAGTGTGGCATTTCGACCTGGGACCTTCACCAAAACATTTTTCATCAAATTTCTCTGAACGAGGGGGGGGAGGGGGGGAGTCAGTGAAATTTGATGAAAAATGTTTTGGTAAAGGTTCCAGGTCGAAATTCGGAAGTTTTAAATTTTTCAAAATTTTCACCACACTGGAGCTCTCACACTTAGGAATTTTTTCACTTGTGGCATGTTACATGGACATGTGCTGACGGACCAAATTCCCGTGGTCATATGAGAATGGTTCAGGTGTCATATTGTAAAGAATGATGAGACGAATCGTTTGCAACAAACCGCATGTCGCTACGATGAATACTTTCGGAGATAGAGCCATTTTAAGTTTTCTTCCGAGCATATATAAACCCCCGACAACGTAAGTCTGATCACTTCATCGAAAGACGAGGTAAGCGACGGTCGTCGCTCTGAGCTCCCGATATCGGGTGTTTCAAAGGACTCTATCTTTTGAAGTAGGCAAGCTATCTTCTTACTTCAAAGTTTGTATGATAGAGTTTGATAGTGTCTTTACTACTGATAAAATTTTTTAAAAGTAGTATGAGTAGTAAAATGCGGAATTTTTTAAAAATTCTTAATTTTCACTTTTTTCAAAGTTTTAACATATAGACTAAGGTTTTCAAGTATCCTGAGTTCAAATCTGCTATCAGATTTGAAATTTAACTAAGTCTAAGGCAGCTTTGAGGGGTTAGATCACAGCTACTGATCACTACCTTTGACTCGGCGTTCCTGTTACCACTTCGGGGCAGTGACAATGATGTCTTCAGCTGTAAAGAGCGGGTATCGGGGAAGATCTCTCACTTCCCTAGTGATCAGTACAAGGCCTTCGGGCTGTCGACGGGATCGAGTGCCACTCACTACACTCTTTAGGAATATGACTGTACTACATGATTCCAAACTTATACAAATTTCATTATCTTACAGCTAACGATAAAACAGGCATGGCAAACGATAAAAACAGAAAGTACCATATCAAAATGTGTGTGTGCGGTCGTATAAATCGCAGTGCGGACGCCAAGACTCATGTCAAGAAGGCGGGCACCGGCCACATGATTATCTTGAATAGGGTTGCGTGCGTGAAGTGTAGAGTGCTGAAGGGTGATGAGGATGAGGCGCGTTTTTACAGAGTGCATGCTGACTGTAGTGGTGGTTTAGTGACTGATTTGAGATTTACGCAGTTGATTGTGGAAGAGAGGGAGCGAATGTTGGCGATCGAGCGAGAGGGTAAGGTTGAGAATGTTGTTGAGAATGTTGTTGAGAATGTTGTTGAGAATGATGAGTTGGCGAGAGCGGTTGCGTCGTTGGAGGGTGAGATTGGGCGAAAGAGAGTGCTTGAGAGTGATGATGAGGATGATGTGGATTTAGATAGGGAGCGTGTGAGGAAGCGTGTGAGGAAGTTGAGCTCTTCGTCATCGGAGGTGTCAAACATCGTCATCACCGACCCCCCGAAGAGCTCATCTTCCCCAAAAGTGAAGAGTGGTGGGATTCGTGTGCAGTCGGCGAGGTGGTTGAAGGATGAAGAGAAGAGGCATGTTTCGCAGCAGATGGCGCATGATTTGTTGGTGAATAAGTATGAGAGTTTGAAGAAAGTGAAGGATGAAGTTGTGAAGGAGTTGGATGAGTTAAAAAAGAAGGAACTGAAGTCGAAGGAGGTGGCGGATGAAAACATTAGAATGAGGCGTTGTGTGACTGATTTGAAGAATAAGACGCGAGAGTTGGAAGAGAAGAATGATGAGTGTGAGAAGAGGGCGAGTGCTGCGGAGAGAAGAATGAGAGATGCAGAGGCGAAGTTTGAGGAGATGATGAAGGAGATGAGTGTGTTGAGAGCGAGGAATGTTGAGTTGGAGAGGACTGTGGCTCGGCGGGGTGATGAGAGGCAGGCGTATGAGAAGTTGGAGCGCATGAGGGATGAGTGGGAACGTGTGAATGAGGATCGTTTGTTTGAGTTTCACATCCCTATTCGGGATAATCATTTGGCCGGCGAAGTACTCGTCAATCAAAGTCTCGACGAGTCCATCCTATGTTACAATGGTCATCCCACGAAAAAGTGTCTCCATGCCAGCCTGAGAATGCGCGGCCATCTACACAAATTTTCGATTCGGAAACGCGCGAGACTACCAAAGGATGACTAACTTGGTAAGTGAAAAGCAAATAAGATAGTATATCCTATTCTAATACATATCATTTTCATTGCAGATCTTTCCCCGCCTTCACCACCCCATCACGTCACTCCCGAGAACGAACCATCGGCTCTCTTAAGGGCCACCTAGGGGCAAGACATGATAGAACCTCCACGCGGTTTGCCCTGGGCAGTCTTCGGACTGGCGAATACTATCATTAAGTTGAAACTGCTATCAGTCAACTTGAACGTTGCGTCGCGTTAGAGGGGTATATAAACCACTGCCTCTCATTTCATTTCATTTCAATCATGCAGACGCCGAACACTCAAGTCAGCTCTCCTCGCGGACCGCAGTTAAGGCCGCGAAATTTATTTGAGGAATTTGTCAGGCTAGAGGAGCAAGACAGAGTTTACAATAATCTTGCTCGGATTGGCAATCCGATGACAGCAACTGTTGTCAATCCAACGGAATGGCGCTACATTCCACTTTTTAGCCACGTGACAATTAGCGTGGAAGTCGACACTGCTACCAAAAAGAGAGTCAAAGACTCTCTCAGCAGAATTGGTAGGGTGTAAGATGACGTTACTCCCGAGAATGAACCATCGGCTCTCTTAAGGGCCACCATTGGGCAAGACATGATAGAACCTCCTCGCGGTTTGCCCTGGGCAGTCTTCGGACTGGCGAATACTATCATTAAGTTGAATCTGCTATCAGTCAACTTGAACATTATGCAGTCGATTGCTATCCCTGAAGCATTCTGATTCGCTGTTGAGCAATTCATTGTTGAAAACCCTATATAAGCCAGAAGATTGTAGCGCTTCTCATTCAATTTGAAGTCACGATGGAAGCGACATCTGCCGACAACATTCCCGTCCTCACTGATGAAGACAACGGCATTCCCGAGTTCGTCATCCTCGACGAGTGGGATGAGGAGGATGAGAAGAAGGGGAAGATCATGAAGATCGTTTGGACGGATGAGGTATGGACTCCAAATACCACCCGCATCCGAAAGGTGCCAGATGCACCAGCACGGCTTAGGCGGTATAGGGTATACGAGAACCTAACCGTCATACCTATTGACTATTCCAGTCAATAGTCAAATTCACGTCCCCGAGAACGAACCATCGGCTCTCTTAAGGGCCACCATGGGGCAAGACATGATAGAACCTCCTCGCGGTTTGCCCTGGGCAGTCTTCGGACTGGCGAATACTGTCATTAAGTTGAATCTGCTATCAGTCAACTTGAACGTTGCAAATGCAGTTCGGTGTAATACTTCCTTTCGACGGGCGTTCCTGTAAAGGGCGGCGGTGAAACCCGTAGCTATGTAT
This sequence comes from Prostheceraeus crozeri, assembly GCA_907163375.1. Taxonomy (NCBI): domain Eukaryota; kingdom Metazoa; phylum Platyhelminthes; order Polycladida; family Euryleptidae; genus Prostheceraeus; species Prostheceraeus crozeri. Next base: position 1,335,450 of record CAJQUW010004013.1, read on the forward strand.
ACCGCAAGGGACATTCGGCAATGGTCAATCTTGTTAAACCTCTCTGCGTCATGTTTGCAAGTGATTGCCTCTGTCTCAACGTAGTATGCATTCGCGCCAGGGCGACATTTAGCCAACTGTCGAAGGTTGCCTAAAACTTTCCATTGCATACGTTATGAGAACGATGAGTTCTACCTGTCTCTATCAATGAGACGAATTGATGAATGGAATGAAATGGGAGGACACTCACGCGCCACACGCAACATAACACACTTCTCTCTTCCGTAGTCTAACAAGCTCTTTACACATGGATCGCAGTCGATTGCTATCCCTGTATCAGAAGTGTAAGCTATCTTAATTTTATTTGACACTATTTCATCTATCATCATCATCGTCCATATGAAATGTTTTAAGATTTACAAGTTAGACTAAGCGTTCTACTATTTGTAAATGAAAGATATAGTTTCACCAGTTTACAAGTTAAAAAATAAAGTTTCAATGGTGTATACGTTAGAAATAAAGTTTTAGCTGTTTGTATATCAAAATAAAGTTTCAATGGTGTATACGTTAGAAATAAAGTTTTAGCTGTTTGTATATCAAAATAAAGTTTCAAGAGTTTACAAGTTAGAAATAACGTTTCAATAGTGTATGCGTTAGAAATAAAGTTTTAGCTGTTTGTATATCAAAATAAAGTTTCAAGAGTTTACAAGTTAGAAATAAAGTTTCAATAGTGTGTATGTTAGAAATTAAGGTATAACTGTTTGTAAAAATAAGATCGCAAGATTTACTAGTTTACAAGTTAGACTAAGTGTAAATTAAAATAAAATTATAACTGTTCACGAGTTAAAGCGTTGATGCAACGATGAACAATTAATAAGCTGAAAAGTTTTAGATTCACTTTAACATTACCATATGTTTACAGATAGAAATGTATCACAGCAAAGCTACTTCATGAGTTAGTTTGCCAGGAGTGTATCATCTCAAACTTTTACTCCGTCGTTGAAATTTCATGACGACTTTTTGCTAAACGAAAGTTAACACTAGAGGAGCGTAGGGGTGGGTGGTATAAAATACGCCTACAGCACTGAGAGAGTTGGAGTGCATGAGCTATGTACATTCTTTTGACGATGAGAGGAGCGATTCAGCCGATGGCGCAGGTAGTTTCCCAGAGCATGGAGGACATTGTTTAGGTGACTCTAAGGGCGTATGTCGAGCTACCTTCAGTGATAGGCTTCCAACTCATGATGAATGATGATATGCTTACGACCTACATTCAACCATTGGTGTATGCCCACACCCTCCCCCACAACGAGCTTGTCTGCCACATTGTATTCATGAGTGTGGCTCAAAGTAGGAAATTGATTGATGAGACTTTGCTGAAATATCCAAGGCGCGTATTCAAGCATGGTCGCCTACTGTTGGAGTATTATTATCAATGGCGCGACGACACACATTTGCCCACCCGTGTTTTACCACACCTATCAACGGAAGAATACAATAGAGCTTTAGTCGAGACGGTGAAAGGAGACGATGAGCGCTAGCGGGCGAATGAAGCATCGGTGAGAGTGGGAATCAACTTGATTCTATTCTCCAATGAGGATTGTTGTCTAATGAGAATCAAGCATTCCTTTATAAATAGAGAGCCTTCCACACTGAGAATCATTCCATCGTTGAATCGTACAAGTGACGGACGCACATTCTCTCTCTCTCTACATCCCTGTTATATTATCCAACTAAAATGGTAAGTCGCTACTTTCCTCCCTCTCCTCCCTTGAACGTAAACTTGATAGAATCTTTTTTATTTTCAGGCATCTTCTACATCTACTACACTGACAGGACAAAATGGTGGTCAGACGTTACAAGGTTCGCTACAATCAGATCATCTACAGCTGAGACCAGTGGAAGAAACAACAAAGGTACATAATCCTACACCGCTACAGCGTAAATTTAAACAAGTCTTGCGTCATGAGGATCACAGCGTAGTACTGCGAACGGGAATGATAGAATTACGTGAAACGCGTTTGTCAAGTTCATTTGATTCTATCATGTCAGGACTACACACATTTGATTTACAAAACATGCTTTGAATACTCATACGATGAAGGTCTTACTTTCATTTATTTCTAACGTGCACACTGTTGAAACTTTATTTTTCAACTTGCAAACTGTTGAAACTTTATTTTGTTTCTAACATATAAACAGCTAAAACTTCATTTCTAACGTACACACTGTTGAAACTTTATTTTAATCTGTAAACTGTTGAAACTTTATTTTGTTTCTAACATATAAACAGCTAAAACTTTATTTTTAACTTGTAAACGGCTGAAACTTTATTTCTAACGCGATTCTATCATGTCAGGACTACACACATTTGATTTACAAAACATGCTTTGAATACTCATACGATGAAGGTCTTACTTTCATTTATTTCTAACGTACACACTGTTGAAACTTTATTTTTCAACTTGTAAACTGTTGAAACTTTATTTTGTTTCTAACATATAAACAGCTAAAACTTTATTTCCAACGTACACACCGTTGAAACTTTATTTTTAACTTGTAAAAGGCTGAAACTTTATTTCTAACGCGATTCTATCATGTCAGGACTACACACATTTGATTTACAAAACATGCTTTGAATACTCATACGATGAAGGTCTTACTTTCATTTATTTCTAACGTACACACTGTTGAAACTTTATTTTTCAACTTGTAAACTGTTGAAACTTTATTTTGTTTCTAACATATAAACAGCTAAAACTTTATTTCTAACGTACACACCGTTGAAACTTTATTTTTAACTTGTAAACTGTTGAAACGATATTTTCATTTACAACTAGTAGAATGCTGAGTCTAACTTGCAAACTAGTAAATCCTACGATCGTACTTTACAAACAGATAAAACTTTATTTCTAACGTAGACACTGTTGAAACTTTATTTTTAACTTGTAAACGGTTGAAACATTATTTCTAACGTACACACTATTGAAACTTTATTTTTAATTTGTAAACTGGTGAAACTTCATTCTATTTCTAACATACAAGCTGACAAAACTTTATTCTTAACTTGTTAACTGGTGAAGCTTCATTTTATTTCTAACATAGAAACAGATAAAACTTTATTCTTAACATACGCACTATTGAAACATTAGTTTTAACTTGTAAACTATTGAAACTTTATTTTTAACTTGTTAACGGTTGGAACTTTGTTTTATGTCTAACATACAAACAGATAAAACTTTATTCTTAACTTGTAAACTGATGAAACTTCATTTTATTTCTAACATACAAACAGATAGAACTTTATTCTTAACATACATACTATTGAAACTTTATTTTTAACGTGTTAACTATTGAAACTTTATTTTTAACCTGTAAACGGTTGAAACTTTGTTTTAATTCTAACATACAAGCAGATAAAATGTATTCTTAACTTGTAAACTGACGAAACTTCATTTTATTTCTAACATATAAACAGATAGAACTATATTCTTATCATACACACTATTGAAACTTTATTCTTAACTTTTAAACTGGTGAACCTTTATTTCATTTCTGATATACAAGCAGATAAAACTTTATTCTTAACTTGTAAACTGATGAACCTTCATTTTTATTTCTAACATATAAACAGATAGAACTTTATTCTTAACGTACACAATGTTGAAACTTTATTTTTAACGCACAAAGCTCTTAAACTTTATTTCCTTCATACACACTATTGAAACTTTATTTTAATCTGAAACTTTATTTTTAACTTGTTAACGGTTGAAACTTTGTTTTATGTCTAACATACAAACAGATAAAACTTTATTCTTAACTTGTAAACTGGTGAACCTTCATTTTTATTTCTAACATAGAAGCAGATAGAACTTTATTCTTAACATATACACTATTGAAACTTTATTTTTAACGTGTTAACTATTGAAACTTTATTTTTAACTTGTATACGGTTGAAACTTTGTTTTAATTCTAACATACAAACAGATAAAGCTTTATTCTTAACATACACACTATTGAAACTTTATTTCTAACGTACACACTATTGAAACTTTATTTTTTAACTTGTAAACTGGTGAAACTTTATTTCATTTCTGACATACAAGCAGATAAAACTTTATTCTTAACTTGTAAACTGGTGAACCTTCATTTTTATTTCTAACATATAAACAGATAGAACTTTATTCTTAACATATACACTATTGAAACTTCATTTTTAACTTGTAAACGGTTGAAACTTTATTTTATTTTTAACATACAAACAGCTAAAACTTTATTTCTAACGTATACACTGTTGAAACTTGTAAACTCTTGAAACTTTATTTTATTTCTAACATACAAGCTGATAAAACTTTATTCTTAACTTGTTAACTGGTGAAGCTTCATTTTATTTCTAACATAGAAACAGATAAAACTTTATTCTTAACATACGCACTATTGAAACATTAGTTTTAACTTGTAAACTATTGAAACTTTATTTTTAACTTGTTAACGGTTGAAACTTTGTTTTATTTCTAACATACAAACAGATAAAACTTTATTCTTAACTTGTAAACTGATGAAACTTCATTTTATTTCTAACATACAAACAGATAGAACTTTATTCTTAACATACACACTATTGAAACTTTATTTTTAACGTGTAAACTATTGAAACTATATCTTTCATTTACAAATAATAGAACGCTTAGTCTAACTTGCAAACTAGTAAATCTTATTCGTCATCAAATCTAACTGTTATAATCCTCATCATGGAAATCAATGTTCCACAGTCCTTTGAAAAAGATATGATCACCCTTCATCTAACCCATCCGTCGCATGATAACAACAACAACTCTTCGCATAATAACATTTATTGAATAACTGTAACAAGCATGCATTACAAATCAATGGTTTGAAACAGATAAAATAGATACAGCTGGTAACTGTCATATAGCGAGCAATGATAACCATATAGGACTTTGGGAGTGTTGAGGTGAGGAGGAAAGAAGCATTGGTTATGAACGTAGCTACTACAACGAACAGACAAAATAGGAACACACAAATCCTTAAAACGTTTCGTGACTTCATGATAGTGTTGATTCACTCTACTATCCCAAGGTGGGAGCAAAATATCATTAATGACTAGATTGGGAAATACTTTCCTCTCCTTACCAGGATTATTACAAAAGATGCGTATAACATTGAAAGTAGCTAACCATCGTTTAAAGTCAATAAGAAGAGCACTCTCACAAGAAAAGCCATAGTCTTGCAAATATTTCAGATTAAGTCCATGAATGTGTTTTCTCGCCCATTGATCAACATTGGGATCGCAGTTGGCATGTTGATGATAGACACTAACAATCTGATATGACCAATTGTTCATAGCAATAGCACTGAGCTCCTGTACAGGTTCACCCTCACAATCCATAAAAATGATGATAGAAGCCTAAAACGGAAATTACATATCTAAGGAAACGTTCTATAACATATTGCAAAATGAAGAATTACATCGATGCTTTTCACGACAAAATACACAAATGATATGATGGCAACGAAGAAGTAAAATGTATCTAATAAGACCACGTCTACGACACTCAAAGCACATAAGCGAATTGTCATAGGGTAGAGTTAGGAAAGGACTAGTAATTCTCCTTCTTTGATTTGCGTTTTGATGCAGCATTCTTCTCCGACTTGCGCTTCGTACCACTGCTGTTAAGGATTTCGTCAATAATGTCATCTACGCTGGGTGGCTTTGGAATATATATGATGGATTCAGTGTATATCGAGAGAGAGGCTATTTTGTTATCCTTGTGCTGACCATAATATAGTCCATTCACTTTGAAAATGATATCCCAAGTACCTTCTCCGAGCTCATCACATCTGATGGGTATTGATTGATCTCTATCCTTTTTATAATAACTACACCAATGTGATAATGGTAGGCAAATTTGATTGCCATCCCAAATCTTTCTATAGGGAGTATCCTTGTCATCTCTCGCCTTCCACTCTTGAGCAAGAGGAGTAGGAATGTCCATATTTAATGTCACGTACTATTCAATAATGTCAAGTTGGTGGCGAATGTACGGACTCACGGGGATGAGTATGTAATCCCCATACTGATTTCTCAATATCTTCACATCAGTGGAAGGGAGCATTCCCGTTCGCAGTACTACGCTGTGATCCTCATGACGCAAGACTTTTTAAATTTACGCTGTAGCGGTGTAGGATTATGTACCTTTGTTGTTTCTTCCACTGGTCTCAGCTGTAGATGATCTGATTGTAGCGAACCTTGTAACGTCTGACCACCATTTTGTCCTGTCAGTGTAGTAGATGTAGAAGATGCCTGAAAATAAAAAAGATTCTATCAAGTTTACGTTCAAGGGAGGAGAGGGAGGAAAGTAGCGACTTACCATTTTAGTTGGATAATATAACAGGGATGTAGAGAGAGAGAGAATGTGCGTCCGTCACTTGTACGATTCAACGATGGAATGATTCTCAGTGTGGAAGGCTCTCTATTTATAAAGGAATGCTTGATTCTCATTAGACAACAATCCTCATTGGAGAATAGAATCAAGTTGATTCCCACTCTCACCGACTAAAACTCTCTCGACTAAAGCTCTATTGTATTCTTCCGTTGATAGGTGTGGTAAAACACGGGTGGGCAAATGTGTGTCGTCGCGCCATTGATAATAATACTCCAACAGTAGGCGACCATGCTTGAATACGCGCCTTGGATATTTCAGCAAAGTCTCATCAATCAATTTCCTACTTTGAGCCACACTCATGAATACAATGTGGCAGACAAGCTCGTTGTGGGGGAGGGTGTGGGCATACACCAATGGTTGAATGTAGGTCGTAAGCATATCATCATTCATCATGAGTTGGAAGCCTATCACTGAAGGTAGCTCGACATACGCCCTTAGAGTCACCTAAACAATGTCCTCCATGCTCTGGGAAACTACCTGCGCCATCGGCTGAATCGCTCCTCTCATCGTCAAAAGAATGTACATAGCTCATGCACTCCAACTCTCTCAGTGCTGTAGGCGTATTTTATACCACCCACCCTACGCTCCTCTAGTGTTAACTTTCGTTTAGCAAAAAGTCGTCATGAAATTTCAACGACGGAGTAAAAGTTTGAGATGATACACTCCTGGCAAACTAACTCATGAAGTAGCTTTGCTGTGATACATTTCTATCTGTAAACGTATGGTAATGTTAAAGTGAATCTAAAACTTTTCAGCTTATTAATTGTTCATCGTTGCATCAACGCTTTAACTCGTGAACAGTTATAATTTTATTTTAATTTACACTTAGTCTAACTTGTAAACTAGTAAATCTTGCGATCTTATTTTTACAAACAGTTATACCTTAATTTCTAACATACACACTATTGAAACTTTATTTCTAACTTGTAAACTCTTGAAACTTTATTTTGATATACAAACAGCTAAAACTTTATTTCTAACGCATACACTATTGAAACGTTATTTCTAACTTGTAAACTCTTGAAACTTTATTTTGATATACAAACAGCTAAAACTTTATTTCTAACGTATACACCATTGAAACTTTATTTTGATATACAAACAGCTAAAACTTTATTTCTAACGTATACACCATTGAAACTTTATTTTTTAACTTGTAAACTGGTGAAACTATATCTTTCATTTACAAATAGTAGAACGCTTAGTCTAACTTGTAAATCTTAAAACATTTCATATGGACGATGATGATGATAGATGAAATAGTGTCAAATAAAATTAAGATAGCTTACACTTCTGATACAGGGATAGCAATCGACTGCGATCCATGTGTAAAGAGCTTGTTAGACTACGGAAGAGAGAAGTGTGTTATGTTGCGTGTGGCGCGTGAGTGTCCTCCCATTTCATTCCATTCATCAATTCGTCTCATTGATAGAGACAGGTAGAACTCATGGTTCTCGTAACGTATGCAATGGAAAGTTTTAGGCAACCTTCGACAGTTGGCTAAATGTCGCCCTGGCGCGAATGCATACTACGTTGAGACAGAGGCAATCACTTGCAAACATGACGTAGAGAGGTTTAACAAGATTGACCATTGCCGAATGTCCCTTGCGGTATACATAGCTACGGGTTTCACCGCCGCCCTTTACAGGAACGCCCGTCGAAAGGAAGTATTACACCGAACTGCATTTGCAATGTTCAAGTTGACTGATAGCAGATTCAACTTAATGATAGTATTCGCCAGTCCGAAGACTGCCCAGGGCAAACCGCGAGGAGGTTCTATCATGTCTTGCCCCATGGTGGCCCTTAAGAGAGCCGATGGTTCATTCTCGGGAGTAACGTCATCTTACACCCTACCAATTCTGCTGAGAGAGTCTTTGACTCTCTTTTTGGTAGCAGTGTCGACTTCCACGCTAATTGTCACGTGGCTAAAAAGTGGAATGTAGCGCCATTCCGTTGGATTGACAACAGTTGCTGTCATCGGATTGCCAATCCGAGCAAGATTATTGTAAACTCTGTCTTGCTCCTCTAGCCTGACAAATTCCTCAAATAAATTTCGCGGCCTTAACTGCGGTCCGCGAGGAGAGCTGACTTGAGTGTTCGGCGTCTGCATGATTGAAATGAAATGAAATGAGAGGCAGTGGTTTATATACCCCTCTAACGCGACGCAACGTTCAAGTTGACTGATAGCAGTTTCAACTTAATGATAGTATTCGCCAGTCCGAAGACTGCCCAGGGCAAACCGCGTGGAGGTTCTATCATGTCTTGCCCCTAGGTGGCCCTTAAGAGAGCCGATGGTTCGTTCTCGGGAGTGACTTGATGGGGTGGTGAAGGCGGGGAAAGATCTGCAATGAAAATGATATGTATTAGAATAGGATATACTATCTTATTTGCTTTTCACTTACCAAGTTAGTCATCCTTTAGTAGTCTCGCGCGTTTCCGAATCGAAAATTTGTGTAGATGGCCGCGCATTCTCAGGCTGGCATGGAGACACTTTTTCGTGGGATGACCATTGTAACATAGGATGGACTCGTCGAGACTTTGATTGACGAGTACTTCGCCGGCCAAATGATTATCCCGAATAGGGATGTGAAACTCAAACAAACGATCCTCATTCACACGTTCCCACTCATCCCTCATGCGCTCCAACTTCTCATACGCCTGCCTCTCATCACCCCGCCGAGCCACAGTCCTCTCCAACTCAACATTCCTCGCTCTCAACACACTCATCTCCTTCATCATCTCCTCAAACTTCGCCTCTGCATCTCTCATTCTTCTCTCCGCAGCACTCGCCCTCTTCTCACACTCATCATTCTTCTCTTCCAACTCTCGCGTCTTATTCTTCAAATCAGTCACACAACGCCTCATTCTAATGTTTTCATCCGCCACCTCCTTCGACTTCAGTTCCTTCTTTTTTAACTCATCCAACTCCTTCACAACTTCATCCTTCACTTTCTTCAAACTCTCATACTTATTCACCAACAAATCATGCGCCATCTGCTGCGAAACATGCCTCTTCTCTTCATCCTTCAACCACCTCGCCGACTGCACACGAATCCCACCACTCTTCACTTTTGGGGAAGATGAGCTCTTCGGGGGGTCGGTGATGACGATGTTTGACACCTCCGATGACGAAGAGCTCAACTTCCTCACACGCTTCCTCACACGCTCCCTATCTAAATCCACATCATCCTCATCATCACTCTCAAGCACTCTCTTTCGCCCAATCTCACCCTCCAACGACGCAACCGCTCTCGCCAACTCATCATTCTCAACAACATTCTCAACAACATTCTCAACCTTACCCTCTCGCTCGATCGCCAACATTCGCTCCCTCTCTTCCACAATCAACTGCGTAAATCTCAAATCAGTCACTAAACCACCACTACAGTCAGCATGCACTCTGTAAAAACGCGCCTCATCCTCATCACCCTTCAGCACTCTACACTTCACGCACGCAACCCTATTCAAGATAATCATGTGGCCGGTGCCCGCCTTCTTGACATGAGTCTTGGCGTCCGCACTGCGATTTATACGACCGCACACACACATTTTGATATGGTACTTTCTGTTTTTATCGTTTGCCATGCCTGTTTTATCGTTAGCTGTAAGATAATGAAATTTGTATAAGTTTGGAATCATGTAGTACAGTCATATTCCTAAAGAGTGTAGTGAGTGGCACTCGATCCCGTCGACAGCCCGAAGGCCTTGTACTGATCACTAGGGAAGTGAGAGATCTTCCCCGATACCCGCTCTTTACAGCTGAAGACATCATTGTCACTGCCCCGAAGTGGTAACAGGAACGCCGAGTCAAAGGTAGTGATCAGTAGCTGGGATCTAACCCCTCAAAGCTGCCTTAGACTTAGTTAAATTTCAAATCTGATAGCAGATTTGAACTCAGGATACTTGAAAACCTTAGTCTATATGTTAAAACTTTGAAAAAAGTGAAAATTAAGAATTTTTAAAAAATTCCGCATTTTACTACTCATACTACTTTTAAAAAATTTTATCAGTAGTAAAGACACTATCAAACTCTATCATACAAACTTTGAAGTAAGAAGATAGCTTGCCTACTTCAAAAGATAGAGTCCTTTGAAACACCCGATATCGGGAGCTCAGAGCGACGACCGTCGCTTACCTCGTCTTTCGATGAAGTGATCAGACTTACGTTGTCGGGGGTTTATATATGCTCGGAAGAAAACTTAAAATGGCTCTATCTCCGAAAGTATTCATCGTAGCGACATGCGGTTTGTTGCAAACGATTCGTCTCATCATTCTTTACAATATGACACCTGAACCATTCTCATATGACCACGGGAATTTGGTCCGTCAGCACATGTCCATGTAACATGCCACAAGTGAAAAAATTCCTAAGTGTGAGAGCTCCAGTGTGGTGAAAATTTTGAAAAATTTAAAACTTCCGAATTTCGACCTGGAACCTTTACCAAAACATTTTTCATCAAATTTCACTGACTCCCCCCCTCCCCCCCTCGTTCAGAGAAATTTGATGAAAAATGTTTTGGTGACGGTCCCAGGTCGAAATTCCACACTTTGGAAAATTTTCAAAATTTTACCCATACAAAGTCACTGACACTTAGGATTTTTTCAGGTGAGCGAGCTCCCACCTAAAATCTTGTAACCGCTCTAACTTTTGAACGAAGACAGATAGGAACAAGCCGATTCTTTCACTGAATTTGTCTCACTCTTAGCTTTCAAACGAGCTATCGCACGACAAAATCCGTCCACTGGAACCAAAGTTAGAAGCTAGCTGTCCAGAGGGGGGGAGGTCAGTGAAATTTGATGAAAAATGTTTTGGTGGCGGTCCCAGGTCGAAATTCCACCCTTGGAAAATTTTCAAAATTTTACCCATACAAAGTCACTCTGACACTTAGGATTTTTCAGGTGAGCTCCGACCTAAAATCTTGTAACCGCTCTAACTTTTGAACGGCTGGTCCGATTGACTCGCAACAAAAAATGTTGTCGAGCAGTTTTTTCTCCTCTTTCAAACGAGTAGCTGTAAGACAAAATCCGTCCACTAGAACCAAAGTTAGAAGATTGCTGTCGGGGGGGGGGAGGTCAGTGAAATTTGATGAAAAATGTTTTGGTGACGGTCCCAGGTCGAAATTCCACACTTTGGAAAATTTTCAAAATTTTACCCATACAAAGCCACTCTGACACTTAGGATTTTTCAGGTGAGCGAGCTCCGACCTAAAATCTTGTAACCGCTCTAACTTTTTAATGAAGACAGATAGGAACAAGCCGATTCTTTCACTGAATTTGTCTCACTCTTAGCTTTCAAACGAGCTATCGCACGACAAAATCCGTCCACTGGAAGCCAAAATCGAAGCAAGCTGTCCAGGGGGGGGGACGTCAGCCGAAATTTTTTTCTCTCCGATTGACTTGAAACTCACCCTACCGATGCAGAATTTCACGCTGAATCCGAATCTGACCTCCGTTTTCTCATCCGATGCTTCGTTTTGACGCTACACACCAAAACGTCCCAAATTCTAACTCTGTCGTTTTTCGAAAAATGTTGAAAATTTTTTCTCACCGATTGACTTGAAACTCACCCTACCGATGCAGAATTTCACGCTGAATACGAATCCGACCTCCGTTTTCTCATCCGACCACTCCTTCCACTCGAAACAACCCATTTTACAACCCAACATTCAGCAGATTGCACCAAAAACATCACACACTATAGCCTCAAGACTAATCCTGGCGGTCGCCCACGTCAACCAGGCGGTCGGACCAACTCACCCGAGTCTCACACTCTGTCGTTGCAGAGGGGGGGGACGTCAGCGAACATGTTGTGAACGTGAACCCACCTGGCCGGCACACCACGACAGAGCACAACCTCTGTCGTTCCAGAGGGGGGGGGACTCAGACACGAAGATCCACGGCGGCCGACCACGACACTCTGCCGTGCCAGAGGGGGGGGACTCAGCGATGACGGCCATCTTGCGCGGTCCAGAAGTGGAGTTTTGCTTACTACTGGCGGTTTCCGGTGTAATTTTTTACTCTGATTCTAAATATCGATATAAGAAAATCTTTCATCGAGCCCTTTTCGAGAAAATGACAAAAATTCAAAATGGCGGACCACGAAATCGAAACTAATGTCTCGAGACACGCGTATAAAATATGAGCATTTATATACATTTTAAGATATGCAAAAATAACCCTCCATTCCCATTCGATATCCAGAATTCAAAAATACGGTATCATGTTATACAAATTCATTAACAAATAAACAGTTAACTAACCAGTTATCAAGAAAAACCTAAAGATGTCGACCATTGTAGGCCCTTACCGCTGCCAACAACTGATCGGCATATTTTGGATTTTGTAAGCCTTTCACTTTGTAGTTCAGCCAAAAAGATTCAAAATCTGCATGAAGAGTCTCACTAATTTGTTCACTGTATCGGCCAAGGCTTTCATTTTTTGTTCTACAGAATTCCGGTACATGGTGTATTATTGTGTGCAGTTTTGGGGATATGCTTGCGTTAAGCACAATGAGGTCATCCTTGAACTTTTCAATATGTTGGGAATACTTTGCATCCAAATGTTTACCGAAACAACTCTGGCAACAACATTGTCTAGACTTTTGAATGCCGAAACGATAGGTAGAACGTCAATTGTTGCAATTGCTCTCAGCTGGTCAACATTCTGTAAGAGTTTTCGTGCACTGTTGCCGGTGAGGGAGCCGCCGTGATAAGGATCTTCTTGTACATGTGATTGATTCAAGTAGCGGTTTGCAATGCTAGGTGATGTATCTTCGAGAATTTGCACCAATTTCGACACCGATCCTGTTAAAAGGTGCAGTTCTGGAGGTGGAATGGTCTCCAAGACACGATCATAGCTGTTTCCATGAATAATTGATGGATGGATAACATTTCCATATTTTCTAGCCTGAGATTTTGCCTCGGCAGAACCATAATAGCGCCAAAATAGATTTGAAAGTGTGCTCCATGTTCGGCTTTCGCCTGCATTTTATCAATTCGTTTTTATTGACATCGCACCAAGGGCACGGATGTGAGCTTCCGCTGCTCATCAGTCCCAACAACATATTGCAAACTTTCATGTCGGCTGCTATTATGAAATTTGAAGTCAAATTGTCAAGTCCAAGATGGTGCCACAGATACTTCAAGTTGACATAGTTTTCCGGTAAATCAGGCACTACTGCAATCACAAACATGCTTTTCACTCCATTGGAATGCACTGATGACGCTGTCGCCTGGGATGTGTTGTTTTCAATAATTTGCAAATTAATTTTCAGGAAACCTTTCCCTCCATCAATCCCAATTTTGATGAGATTATCTGTGATCACTTGTCTTCTGGATATTACCTCGTCAATGAAGATCTGTACATTTTTACACAGAACTGCGGGTTTTTGAATACGCTCATTTCGTGAATCAATAAAATCAAGGCAAATGGAATGAAAATGATCGTCCAATATGTGATCATTATCTCTCAAGTATTCGCGCATGTATGGCTCGACAGATGATCTCCGGTTTGACTGGCGAATAGTTTTGGCTAAGTGGGAAGTCTGTCTGCCACTTAGGTTCATATCACGTTGTATATCTCGTATAGTTTCGGATGTAAGCTGGTGTTGAGGTGAATTCAAACTGATGGAAACAGATCCAGATTTCACCTTTTGCAAGTCAACTTTTCCTGATTTACAGTGTAGTTTAGCAGCAATTGTGGATGCGCAAAATTTCTCAGGGTCTTCGGGAGACTGGGAAGACATAAGGTCTGTCAAATTTGTAAATTTCTTGGTTTTCGAACACACATGAGGCTTACCTCTACCAATCTGGCAGAAACAACGTGCGCATAGTTTCAAATTCGCAGGAGAATCGTCGTTGTCAATCGTCGTAGATGTCGGTCTTCCTTTCGATGATTTTTGGCATGGTGATTTGGAATTAATCGTTGTTCTCGCGACATCGCAAATTGTGCAATCACAAAAGTCAGTAGCTGCTGCAGCACCACAAGTTTTCCGTGGAACACGAATCTTGTCGCGATCAAATATTGAAAGATTTTCAAAATCATTCGAAGAAATTTTTTTCCGACACGATGAACAGATAACATTCGGCTGTGTATCACTAAATCTGTCATAGCTTGGAAAAAGATTTGTCTTTATCATGTTCTCGACGTTCTCTGAAACATTTTGTAAATCACGACCTTTGCAAAAACAAATAACACAAACAGATTTCAATGAATCGAAATGACTTCTTATACTCTTCGGCATGATAACGATGTGCGACGTTACTTTGACAGAACACAAATGAGATGAAACGACTGATTCACTCACGAATGCAAAGTTAGAGATATCAATGTGCTGTAAAATCAATTATTACACGATGAGCCTCTAATTCCTGTTGTTATTGGTAACGATTGTAAGTAAGGTATGTGTTATATCGAAGCTCGTAGATATCCGGCAATAATGACAATCAGCAACTGCATTTGGGACATATTCACTAAACAAGTTCATGGACATACAAGTAGCACGTATAGCATAGATATCAGACAACAGTTTCTGTTACTAGCGCTACAGACGAACGGAGTATACATAGATATCTACTCCTCATGGACCGTGACTCTATCGATAGAAGCCACATTCAATTGCAGTAAAGATTATGATAATCTTACAAGCTAAAAGTTACGACCACTGATGATCGACTCGATTAGTCGATTGCATTTCGATGATGTTGGTAAAACTTTCGTAATTTCAACATTTTTCATAATAGGAGCACGCAAGTGTTAATATGTTGTGTGACAGGTTTCATGGTCCGCATTTTGAATTTTCGTCATTTTCTCGAAAAGGGCTCGATGAAAGATTTTCTTATATCGATATTTAGAATCAGCGTAAAAAATTACACCGGAAACCGCCTTCAAAAACTTAAGGAATTTTTGCCTCCAGACATTAGTTTCGATTTCGTGGTCCGCCATTTTGAATTTTTGTCATTTTCTCGAAAAGGGCTCGATGAAAGATTTTCTTATATCGATATTTAGAATCAGCGTAAAAAATTACACCGGAAACCGCCTTCAAAACCTTTAGGAACTTTTATATTTGTCTCCAGATGTAAGTTTCGGTTTCGTGGTCCGCCATTTTGAATTTTCCTCATTTTCTCGAAAAGGGCTCGATGAAAGATTTTTTAACTGCAATATTTAGAATCAGCGTAAAAAACTACACCAGAAACCGTTGTCAAAACCTTTAGGAATTTTTGAAAATTGAACCGCCTGTTCAGGCACACCGTGAACATTCATGAGTTTCATTCCTTTTTGAATGAAATTCATCCTGACATTGATTTCACTGTGGAAGAGGAAAAGAATGATGGTCTCATTTTTCTGGATACCGTTATTACCAAAGCTGGAGATGTTTTTGACTTGTCTTGGTATCTTAAAGAGACCAACACAGGCGTCTACACTCCTAATGCTGCTTACAGTCCTAAACGGTATCGCATCTCTGCCATGAGATCCCTTTTCAGCCGGGCTCTCAAAATCAATTCCAGTGTCAGTAATTACAATAAGTCTGTTGAGACCATCACCAACATTTTCCGTAAAAATGGTTTTTCTGATCGTGACATTTCTAGAGTTCGTGTTGAGGTGGAAGCGGAACACGAGACCGGGGTTCCTGTCAGCTCTGACCAGCAATCCCGTCGCATTGTTATTTGGAGCTTTCCTTACATAGCTGAAAGTGAAAACAGCTTGCTTAGACAAGTCAAAGATATCAACAGAATTTTGACCGATGTCAAAATTCGTCCTGTCTTTACTACTATGAAAACCAGTACGTTTTTCTCCAACAAAGATAAAGTGTCGCCAGAGTTGAAATCTCAAATCGTGTATCAATACACATGTGAACATTGTGCAAAATGTTACATTGGTTGCTCTATCCGACACTTTGTGACTAGGATGAATGAACATCTCAAGGGATACCCAACTCCCACTGAGATTAGTCTCCACATTCATCCTTCTGACTAAAAGAATTTTAAAATTGTTGTAAAAAAGCATAAAGTGAATGATTTAATCAATGACAGAGGAAGCTCAATTAACCTGCGACTGGATTTGTAGATATCTTTTATTCATGAAGTGTTTTTCTATTGATCACAAAGTGGACAGAATTATTGCGACGGTGCCTACATGAACTGTTTTAAGATGACTTGTGTTTTAAATTATTTAAATGCTGATCTCTATGATTGTCTTTTGTTCACCTGATGATGGCATCTGTACAACGTTGCTGAAACATGTCGTGTCTAGAACTATCTGTTTTTCTTTTCAATATATATATACGGGGGCTGTCCCAAAAATAATGCAATTTGTACTGTGAAAACTATATTTCAAAAGAAAGAAAAGAAATCACTGTCTGAGTCCTTCAACATAATCTCCCTGTTGCTCAATACACTTCTGAAGTCTTTCACACCACTTCACGTAACAAGCTGCATGCCATTCTTCACCATAGCTCTTCAGTCTCTGATTTATGGCTCTTCCCAGGTCCTGAGGGCGCTCAAAGGATGTTCCTGTGAGGTCTTCCTTCAATTGGAGAAACACCCAGAAGTCAAGAGGTGCCAGATCGGGTGAATATGGAGGATGGGGTAGATTCACTAGATTCCAAAAAGTCTTTCACTTTTGCGGCGTTATGACTGGATGCGTTGTCGTGGTGCAGCACAAGCATCGGTCTCCTTCCAGCCACTTTCGAGTTCTCAGAAGGTCTCAACAGTTCTTCTTTGTCGGAGAGCAAAGGTTGTAAAATCTCTTCTCAGTAATAGGTTGCATTGACATGACCACTATCAGATAACATTTTGATAAGCAATGGCCCATTTCTGCTGATGAAGATGGTGACCATTCGCTTCTTTGACCGGAAAGACTGCCTCGCAACTTGTGGCCTGCCTTCGTCGTCGAACAGCCAGACCATGTTTTGCCGTTTGCTGGCGCCTTGGTGAAACATGAACCAACTTTCATCGCCAGTGATCACGAAGTTCTGACGTCTATTCAAAATGTCCAGCATCATGCGTGCACAGTCAACCCTTTGTTCTTTCTCTTCACTTTTCAAAATGTGTGGCACCCATCTTGAGCACAGTTTCTTCATGTGCAATTGCTCTGTCACAATGCGATGGACTGAGGATCTTGATAGGTTAAGGCTGTCTTCCATCTCACGAACAGTTAACCGCCTGTCGGTTCTGAGAAGATTTTCAACACGCGTGACATTGTCTGCATCTGTCGAAGATCGAGGGCGTCCACTGCGACCAGCGTCCGAGAGGGTCTGGCGATCACCAGTCTTGAAGTCTGCGCACCATCTCGATATTGTTGAGTAAGAGGGACATTTTTCAACCGGTAGGGTTTCTTTGAATTGTTCAAAGATAGCAGTTGGACTCTCTCCATATTGGAAACGCATCCAAACGTAAAATCTCAAATTTTCTTTAGAAAATTCCATGGCAGTGATCAACTTCGGCGAGACACAAATACAAGTAATTAGAGAAGAAATCTATGCTACCTTTAAGAGCGTATCCGTTAACAAAATTCAACACTCATTCATGATCAACACTCTCTATTTGTTCATTACGAATCAATAATCGCAATCAACAGCATAGATATCTCTACTCGCTGCCACAGCCGTGCACACAAGCACAATTGCATTACTTTTGAGACAGCCCTCGTATATATATAGATATATAGATATGTCAGGTGACTTCCTTCCATTTATGCTTCATTTTTAGAGTTAAAACTCGTTTACGAAAAAACGGATTATTTCTGTTTGACAGAACATAGCTAAGAATGATATTCAAGATTTGTGTTTTTGAAATCACCTTTTCATCTTCGTCCATTTGGCGGGAAATTCAAAATGTTTTTCAAAATGGCGCGAAGAAATACTTCATTTTAATAATTTGAGAATAATATAAAATTTTGAATCTTCATAATCTTTTTGCGTCCATAAATGTTTTATTTGGTGTATTTTCTAGGGTCATGCATCAGAAAGGCCTAGTTTAGAGTGACACTAGTTTAGTGGCAATGCGGCAACACGTGCTGAAATATTATATACATATATTTATATATATATATATATATATGACATCGCGTAGTCCGCTACCGTGAATGTCAGGACACGTATCTCTTTCAGATCAAAATCCTCAGCGATTCATGCGCTGTATGACCTGATCAACGATAGAGAGGATAATGTTGTGATATGACCCCATTGTACGATTGTGAAGACAGTGCAGAGACAGTGGTAAAGACGACGAAGGCGGCCTTGACGAAGAGAGATCAAGTAGGCCTAATTTGACATATACAATAATAATAATAACCTTATATTTGGAAAAATAGGAATCAAAACCAAGCACATTGATCACAAAATGGTGATGACAGGTAAACGTAGAAGGTAAGTCAAGTAAAGTGAATAAAGTACTTTGATCACAAGATACACGCATGCTGTCCATTTAGATCATTATATATGATGGAGGAAATAATTGTGAAACAATTTTGTCGTCGGCTTGTATATGAGAAAGGGACTATTGTTCGATTTCCACGGATTCTTGGGACTATATCGAATAGAAGGTGGTCTGGTGAATTCGCTGATGTAAGAAGCTTTTTGATAGAGGAATTACATTTGAGGAAGAAGTGATTTAATTGACGGTAGCGGCAATTGCATGCTTTAGAGCAAATGATGTGTCTTGCTCTTTTAAAAATTCTGTCGGCGATGTTAGAGCATCTAGAGTTTAAATTGCCGAAAAGCGGGGCACAGTAAAGCAGCAAACTCTCGATGATCGACTCATAAACTTTCCATAATTCATTGTGGGATAGTATCGGCTTTAACAAGCGTAGTAGAGACAACTTGAACAACGTGATGCCTGTTTTGCAAAATGGTCAACCCATGATAAATTAGCTGTCCATGTAACGCCCAGAAGGTTCAAGTTTGATTCGATGTCGACAGGCAATTTGAGGTCTATATTCGCACCTTTTTTGTGAAATAATATTGCACGAGTCTTCGATTGGTTGATGTGCAGTTTGTTCATATGTGACCATTGACTTATATTATCAAATTCGATTTGAAAGGCAATTGAAACATCACTTGATCGCAGTTTTTCAAAGGGTATAACTTCACTGATGTCGTCTGCATACTGCATCATGAATGTGCTAAAACGTTTTGGACGCAGATCGTGACAATACAATACGAAGAGATATGGTCCGAGGAGTGACCCTTGTGGCACACCACTTGTCACAGGCAAGACATCGCTCAAAGTACCAAGCATCCTCACACATTGATATCGATTATCAAGATAGCTCGCAAGCCATCTGATGAAGCCATTTTGTAGTTTTAGACTTAATAGCTTCTGAAGTAAGATACCATGGGAAATACAATCAAATGCTTTGGTAAAGTCATAGCTAATGAGCAAGCAGGATGAAACGTTCTTTGAATCAAGAAGCCTCGTCACATGATCATGCAGAGTTATCAAAGCTGACGTTGTGCTTGACTTTGGTTTGTAAGCAAACTGCGAACGTGGAAAATTTGAAATCATGAGAGTCTTTACTGAGTTCAAAATGTGCCTTTCCAGAAATTTACTTGGAACACTAAGCAAAGTTATAGGACGGAGTTGATCGATTCTCGGAGATGACACTTTAGGAATGGGGGAAGCGACGCAATGTTTGAAAATCAGTGGAACTTTCCTATCGATTATAGATGTATTGATGATGTTACACAAAGGCTGAGCAATATATGGAGCAGCAATCTTGTAGAATTTGTTCAAAATTCCGTCAGAGCCGGTAGATTTTGACAATGATAAACTATCTAAAAAATTGAAAGTTTCCTCAACACTAGAAAGAGGACACAATTGGTCATCTTCAATTTCTGAGAAGTTTAACTGATCACGATCTTGAAAAACATGAGCAAGGTACTTGTTGATGGCATTTGCAGCTTCTTTTGAGTCAGAATAGTCACTGAGAAGAGCATTGATGGGATTCTTGCTTGTTTTTCCTGATATTTCTCTCACCGTTGACCAGACCAAATGTTTCGATCACGAGTTTTGATTTGTTCATACCAGTCTTTCGTCGCTTTCGTTATGAGGTTGCTGCATTTTGATTTAAGCGCATTGTAGTCTGCAAAGTTTCCAGCCCTAAAAGCTTTCCATCGTTTAGTGATTAGAGACTTTAATAATGGAGACATCCACGGTTTGTCTCTACTTGTCATGAGAACAGTCTGCTGAGGAAAGGCAAGTAAGCACTTAGAAAATTTTTCGTAGAAAATAGGGGCTTTAATGTCAATATCGGATTCTCGAAATAAGTCATTGAAATTTTCTCTTCGTAGTTCCTCCATGAAGTTTTGCACATGCTGCTATCTAAAGTCATAGACCATGTGATCAGTAAAGTCAGATTCGAGGTATTCCGATGATTTAAGAAGAATTTGATTGTGTGAGCCCCGGCGTCTGGAAAAAAGTGGAGGACCAATTACTGCAGATGGATAGTGATGGGCAATTGAACTACTGATGTAAAAGTTATCAAGAATAGCATTCCCTCTAGTAGGCTCCATAACCTTTTGAGTGAGATTATGAGCATTTACGATGGATGATACGTTAAAGCGATTAAAGTCACCACAAAAAACGATGTTTGAGTTCGGACGTGAATCGAGTAGTATGTCAAGTTCGTTAATAAAGAAAGATTGAAGCAACTCATCGCAATCAGCACTTCGATTTGGCGGAATATAGGTTACACATAAGATAAAATTGGAAGTACTTAACTCAAAACTCAGAAAAATGTGTTCACCTATGGGAGAAAGAGTCTCTGGAGAATGTCGCTGTGTTGCAATATTGATTTTGACCCACAGGGCAATACCACCGCCAATTTTGTTATTTCTGTCTTCTCGAAATAATTTGTAACCAGAGATTTGAAATATAGCTTCTTCATGAGAGGAGCCTAGCCATGACTCGGTAATGATGAGAACGTCAGGACGTTGAGTGGAGCATGCTAATCGTATTTCATCCATTTTGCCTGGGGTAGCCACAGATCTGGCATTAAACATAAGAAATGTTGGATAGGTTATGCGAGTATGTTTTGATCTGTTTGATAGTACAGCAGGCATCGGTAGTCAAAAGCAAGTAAGCAGAGACCTCATAACATCCTCATGGTCCTCATGGTCAAAGACAAACAGTTGTCTTTTGGATATATATATCCGCTTTGTAGGATGTTCTTTTTGGAGTTCTTTCATCTTAGATCGTGATCTTGCAGACTCCATACGATCCTTGACAGTTTTATCAGCATCAAAATAAACTCCTTGCATGATAGGATGATCTTTCAAATTACGAGCTTTGTGCAATAGGTCATTTCTCTCTCTGATTTGCTTTTCGCGGCAATTTTGATAGGTCTAGGTTTAGAACCATATTTTTTACCCAATCTCTCGATCGGGGAATCAATGGGGTATGCATTACCAGTGATAGTATCAAGAATTGTTTGCACCCTTGTCTTCGTATCGTCGAGCGCATCCGAGGAAGATTCCTGGATACCCCTAATGATAACGTTGCAGCTAAGATTATGTCGGTCTTCCTTGATTTTCAGTTCCTCTTGTTCTATTATGTGTTTCTTAATTTGCATCATCTCTTCTTCATGTCTTCCTTGGACATTTTTCAAATCTGAGAATTTGCTCTCTAGATCGTTGATCTTCTGACTAATACCATCTAACTTCGACAGAATAGTACCCAAGATACGATCTTCCGATTCCTTTATTAATCTTCGGAATTAATAGAACCAGAACGAGTTTGTCGTTGATTTTCGTTGTCAGTCGATGTCATGATAATATGACGAAATGCTTAATGACGCAATCACGTGACAATAAATCGATATTCCGAATTTCACCGGCGGGGAAGGGTTTCTGATCTGTCGCTGATAACCATAGAAATAAACTGTTTATCTGAAGTTCGCTAGAATGGAAATTGACTCAAGGTCGCGGCACATCCGAGGGAACTAAGTTGGGGCATGAAGAACCAATTAAAGGCTTCGATTTACTCATGTGACTGATTCTAACCCAATGATACAGACGTTGGCGGGTGCATCTAAGTGAAAATGCGTGCGATTTATGTGTCGTTATTGTGCATTGCATGAAGCTTAATTTCCATTCTAGAGGTTTTATTGTTGTCAATTTCTATGCTGATAACAGCTGATTAGTTGGATAGCAGCTGACAATACCAGCAGGTCAACAGAATCACAGCAATCAGATCGATACACTAAGCACTGAAACTGTTAGCACAGATATCTGCAGCAACCGCTGTTGTGACGTCAGACGAAGCGAGAGACAAAGGGTAAATCCGTAGAATTGACGTGCAAATGGCGAACAATGAACAAGATTCAGCTTAAGGCAAAATTGAGTGCACGAGTCGATGAAGGAAAAACCACCCATCAAAATCACCACAATAAGACTCACAATAACCAGACTATCCTCACGAGTCAAAGAGCGGTTTCCAAAGACCACATATGACCGAATTATGCCAAAAATATTCTCGGTAAACCGCACAACTGAGAGAGACACGTCCGTTTACCACCAAGGTTGCAAGTTGTAGAACAAATACAAATATGAATATGTCTATAGAATGCCCTATAATCACATTTGTTTGAAAACAAAATTGTGAACTATCAGTTTGTTTGGCTCTTCTATTATTTTGCAATAAACAAATGGTGTAAAGGGCATCTCACGAAGTTAACGACGAGAGATCATAGACCTCAGTAGGCCTACTCATGGTTTGAAGACAATGGACACACTCTGACCACATTTGCACCACTGTTTCCTTCCTTGAAGCTTCGTAGTTGCCATGCTGTAGCTTTCTACTTGTGTAAATCAGCAGGTAAATTTTTTGAAGACACGTTTGATAAGTGTCGTCTCTTGTGATGCAGGGCAAGCATGATTTTGAAAGCTTCACGGTGTATGCAAAAACTATTTTCAATAATCCTCTTTTGTTTCAGGATCACAACGTATGGCTCTCATTGAAGTCAACGATCATGGTCTTCTAGATAAAGAAGTCCGATTATTAACTCTAAAAAGGAGAACATTGTTCTCTGCGACTTCGATATCATTGAACTTGGAAGATGCCTGATACACCTAAAACGAGAAGTACGCGGTCCAATTCAGCCACTCAATGTGTCACTCTCAAAGACATTAAAGAACTTATTGAGAAGTCAAACAAGGAATTAATTCAGTCATTTAAGGTAGAAATGGATCGACTCAGTGTGAGGCTGGTTGAGTTGGAAAACAAGATTGCATCGTTACAAAGTGAGACGATTTCACTGCGCGAAAGAAATAAGACATTAGAAGAAGAGTTGCACCATTCAAAGGTTCCAAACATGGAGATGACGTCTGTGATTGCCGATGAAATTGCAGACAGAAATCGAAGGCGCACCAACTTGATCATCTGTGGGGTCGAGGAAACAGAGGGAACGATTGATGAGCGAAAGGTTAAAGATACGTATAATTGGCACAGAATATGTACTTGTCTGGGACTCAGTGATGGTGCTGTATTCGACGATATCAGACGCATTGGCAGGCTTCAAGCCAGAAAACCAAGACTTCTCAGGGTAGTATGTAAGAGCGAGACAACTAAACGCGACATTCTAAGAAGGGCAAAGCAACTGAGACAAGCACAGGAATTTAGTAACGTCTTTATAAACGCAGATCTAACAAAAATTGAACAAGAGCTGCGCAATGAGCTCAGGCGTGAATTGCATAGACGAAGGGAAGAGAATGAGGACATGGTTATCTATCGTAACCGAGTTATGAAGCGCGGTGACCTGAAAAATGCGCGGTGATTTTAAGTTCTATGCATACTTCTGCCCCACTTCCAAGCCTGTTTCTGCTAAACGCCCAGTCATTGCGTCCGAAGATAGATGAACTCGCCGTGTTCTCATCAGCGACTAAACCTGATATCATTGCAGTGTGTGAAACATGGCTTAATGATAGCATCGACAGTTCACAAATCGATATTCCATCGTATTGCTCTCCTTTCCGATGTGATCGACAAGGTGGACGTCGTGGAGGTGGAGTATGTCTCTATGTCAAAAACGATGTAAGACATGTCCGTCTAGTCCAAATGCCTGCCTGTCCAAAAGAAGTGGAATGTCTGTGGGTATGCATGTCGTCTCAGAAGCTTCTTATTCTTCTTATTTACGTTCCTCCAAATTTGACGACATCAGTTTACCAACAGATCTCCTCGTACATAATTCACAATGTCGATGATGCACTTGATCAGGTCTGCCCGTCAGATGCACGAGTAGTTATCGTAGGTGATGTTAATCAGCTTGCATGCAACTCACTTTGTGAATCCTTGGGATTGGTTCAAGTTGTGGACGCTCCCACACGGAAAAACTCTATTCTCGACAAAGTTTGTCTGGACTCTACTCTGGTAGACAGTTATCATCATCCTGTCATCGGTCCCAATTTCGGCAACGCAGATCACTGGACAGTACTGATTCAGCCAGTCATGCATTCTACAAATACTAGAGAAATTCTCAAAGTCTATGACTATCGAAGAGGTAATGTTGACACGCTGATAACCCGACTAAGCGAACATCCATGGAGAGACATGTATCTCTCTCATGCTTCACTTCAAGAAAAGTGCAACTACTTTTACTCTACGTTCAGTTATTATCAAGAACTTATTCCTTACACATTTGTAGAGCTATCATCAACCGATAAGCCATGGGTCACAGGAAAGATAAAATTGCTGTTCAACAAAAGGCATACTGCCTTTAGATCAGGCGAATACCAATTGTATCACCACTACAAGCGGAAAATTAAGAATGAGATTCTTCGAGCGAAAAAGAATTGGTCAGACAAACAAAAAAAGCGTCGAAATGCAACTTTTGGAATGTCGCTAGGTCAATAACCAATGTCAGATCACCTGGAATACTATCACAAGTCATAAATGAATTTGAAATACCGGAGCAAGCTGCCCAATGCTTCAGCGATTTGTTCTCATGTGCATTTTCTCTACCGCCTGACTGGAATTCTATCAACGAGTCCATCTTCAGCACTGGAAACCGCTGGACTGTCAACATCAATACAATTGAAACAGAAAGGTACATAAGATCTGTCAAAGCGAAAAGTTCGGGAAGTGATTTTTTATCTCCGTGGTTGTTAAGGGAGTGTGCCTCGGTTCTTAGTGGTCCGATCTCACATCTTTTTGCACTTTCAGTGGAGGATGGCATCCTGCCTGAGCAATGGAAATTTGGTCACGTCATTCCTGTGCCAAAACCGAGAGCCAAAAATACCAACGACTTTCGGCCTATTACTTTGCTTCCGGTAATATCGAAGATATTGGAGAAATACGTCATTACCTCTATTAAGGATCATGTCCTCGATTTGTATGGAGCAGACCAATACGGCTTCAGACCATCTTGCTCGACAGTGTATGCTCACATTCAGTTACAAGAATTTGTGACGAGGCACCTCGACAATGACAATTTTCCTGGTGTGCTCGCAATATCATTCGACATGAAGAAAGCATTCGACAAACTTAGTCACCAAGCATTATTTCAGACTCTTCTAAAGTCCAACATTCCCGGTGAGTGCTTGAAATGGCTAAGTGACTATTTCCAGAATCGAAGGCAGCAAGTCATCTTGAATAGAATCTATTCCAGCAATGTCTCACCTGTTACATCAGGAGTGCCGCAAGGTTCAGTCCTTGGACCTTACTTATTTGCAGCTCATGTAGGCTCATACAACGCAAGCCACATCTCCGCCAAGGTGTTGAAATTTGCCGACGACATACTTATTCTGTATCCGTTGAATCGTTCCAGTGACTATTCAGAGGTCTTCCTATCGGAGCTGAACAACATGAGTTCCTGGTGTAGTAGCAACGGTCTTGAATTAAATATTGAAAAGACAAAGGTGGTCGTCTTTGGACAAGAGTCTCCTACTTCGGGCATCCCTACTGACAGCTTCAAAGTCCAGTGTCTAAAGTTCCTTGGGATTACTCTCCAACCAAATCTGAAATGGGACTCACATGTAAATGAGATTTGTAGGAGAGCTAGCAGTCGCCTTTTCATCATCCGCCAACTCAGGAGCATCCTCTCAAAACCAGATGTCATTCAAGTGTACCAGGCGTGCATACGAAGCTTGCTGGAGTTCAGCAGCGAGTTATTTGTTGCTCTGAATGAGAAAAACGAGGCCAAGTGCGAAAGAATTAATAAAAGAGCGCACAAGCTAATCTGTGGTAGTCATTGCAAATGCGAAAACTTTCCTCCTCTGAGATTGAGACGAGAAAAGAAGGCAATGAAGACATTCATGAACATGAAGAGCGAAGCTAACTTCCTACATCACATCTTTCCAGAAGTTCTTACCTACTCATATCACCTGAAGCAATGTCAGATAAACTCTCAACGTCGCGCAAATTCCTTCATTCCCTACTTAACTAAACTTTATAACGACTCTCTGTAGTGCAATTTTTTCATTTGTGTCATACATGCAT
The DNA here is from genome assembly GCA_907163375.1 of Prostheceraeus crozeri. Taxonomy (NCBI): domain Eukaryota; kingdom Metazoa; phylum Platyhelminthes; order Polycladida; family Euryleptidae; genus Prostheceraeus; species Prostheceraeus crozeri. Next base: position 1,362,328 of record CAJQUW010004013.1, read on the forward strand.
GCACAACCATTAATTGTAGATGTAACTTGTGTAGCTTCATTTTTCCTTGGACCATGTCTATCTGTAAATTTTGATTTCCAATTAGTTGAATAAACAATTACTATACTACTATACTATACTATATTGCATGAGAGAAGCCGGTCGTCAGAATTTGTCACTGGCAATACGCAACGATAGTAGGCCTATAACTATTGGATCGCATCCACACCTAAGTACCTACTGCGCCTTGCCTCAATGTCAAGGTCTTTTACGAAGGAAATACTAGGGAAGCAGCGTGGGAGTGTGCGCCAAGTGCTTCAAAGTTTTACAGAGCAAAATAGGCCAATTAAAGAGAAACTCACTGATGGAGTGCATGAGCGCTTTAGAAACTGCTATGCACTGCTGTCAGACCTGCTTCTATGCCATTTAACAACGCATGCTTTGTTAAAAACAAAGCATTTGTTGTTTGCACAAACAAATCATGTTTTGAATAAAACTACAAATCAGACTTACATATTACATTGTTCTTGTTTAAATTTGATTTACAAGTAGCCTACATATAACTGAATAATCCATCAAAGCAGTTGATGTGAATAATGGCTGTGTAAAATCGGATTTGAAATGCATAAGTAAGATGCTCGTACTAGAAAAATTGTTCTTATTGCAGTTTTACAAGGTTCAGTACTTCAATTCTGCCTTTTATATTAATTTATATTAATTTATTTTTATTTATCATAGTATTACCTTTTTTATTAATCCTCCGATATTGGCTTGCCTCTCTATAAAAATAAGTGTTTTGTAATGGACATTGTAACAAAAAAGAATCTGGTTTTGTCTGATGTTTATTTTCCAGATGGTAATGCCTTGTGTCAGGTCTCATACATTCGCATTCTGGGCGTTACTTTTTCTAGTGACATGAAGTGGAATTTGTATTTGGATGATTTGGTTATGAAAGCGAGGAAGAGACTTTATGTCATGTACAATCTTAAGAGATCAGGTTGCCTTGCTACCCTTATGTACAGATCATATGTCGCTTTTATTCGCTCCATATTTTTATTTGCTTATCCAGTTTATTGCAATGCACCGGACTATCTATTTAATAAAATAATGCACTTGGAGAAGCGAGTGTTTAGGATAATCAATTCGAATGAGTTTCCTTCATTCATCGAAGTTGCCACAAAGATGTGTTGCAAAATGATTTCATTAACTGAGGGGTCGTCTTCTCACCCTTGGCTGTTATGTTCCAACCACATCATTGTCGACTAATTCGTTCTCAGTGCACTTTGTGTCCACCATTCGCAAAACTGAACACTTTCGTTGTTCATTTATAAAATATTGTAATCCATGATCTTGTACTTTTGTAATGCGTTCACCGACTGTAACCATATGAAGCAATAAAGATATTATCATTTTTTTTGGTACACGACTCTCACAAGTCGGAACAATGCTCAATATCTCGGAGTCCTACCAGGACTCAGGGAGGTCAAGAGTTCGCCTGAGCATATATGCACTGCCAAGCAAGGCGGCCTTCTGTAACTGAGGTATATGGTGGTGTCCGGGGATTTCCTTCAGGTACTTCGTCAGCTTTCCTGTGTGTGCTCCAAGTGATCCGATCACAACAGGGATGCACGTTACTTTGATGTTCCACAGCTTCTGTATTTCCGTTTTCAGGTCTTGATACTTTGTGATTTTCTCTTTTTCTTTGTTGTTGATGTTCCGGTCTTCGGGTACTGATATGTCGATTATGATGCCAGTCTTCTTCGCTTTGTCCACTATCACTATGTCTGGTCTTCTTGCTGTGATTCTTCTATCAGTCCGTATCTCGAAGTCCCACAAGATCTTCACTGCGCTGTCTTCTATCACTGGCACAGGCACGTGCTGCCGGGGTTCACGTGATACGGGCAAGTCGTAGTCCATGCATATGCTTCGATGGACTATCCTTGCAACTTCATTGTGCCGGTTGACGTACTCGTTTCCGGCTAGCTTTGAACAGCCAGTTAGGATGTGAGCGACTGTCTCATCTGTAGCCTTGCACATTCTGCATTTCGGATCTGTGCCTGTTTTTGTTATGTACGTTGAATGCGCTTTCGTGTTCAAGGCTTGGTCCTGGGCTGCGACAAGTAGTGCTTCCGTTTCTATCTTCAACTTGACTGTTTTCAATCAACTATAGCATGCCTTCCCTGATTTTATTTCTTTCATTTGTCGTACATATTGGCCGTGCATTTCTTTGTCTTTCCATTTCTGATACCGCTCTTCCATTCTCTTTTCTTTCCATTCCGCTGTTGTTTCCTCACATTGTCTGTACAGATCACTTGCTTGAGCCACCGCCAGCAGTGGGTCATCAGTAACATTGTGGAGGTGTTCTGTTATACTTCGGTTTTCTTGTTCCACTATGTCGGTCAAGTTCTTCAAGCCTCTTCCTCCCCGATCCCGCGGCAAGTAGAGGCGATCTACGTCTGCTCTTGGGTGCAGTCCACCGTACATATTCATGATCTTGCGAGTCTTGCGGTTCAGTTCATCAAGTTCTTGGACTCTCCATTTTACCACTCCCCCTGTGTAGCTGATGACGGGCACTGCGAACGTGTTGATTGCTTCAATCTTGTGCATTGCGTATAGCTTTGATTTATAGCATGACATTCTTCCGGCTTTTTTTGTATTCGGCGATTGTTTGCGCCTTTGCAGCGTCATCGAGGTTGGTGTGGTGCTGTGGGATTCCAAGATACTTGTATCCGTCTTCTTCATTCACGTCCTGTATGATACTCCCGTCTGTTTCGAATCCATCCGTGTGTATTGTTTGGCCCGTCTGTTTCGAATCCATCCGTGTGTATTGTTTGGCCTCTGTGGATGATAAGGCGTGCGCATTTGTCGATTCCAAACTGCATGTTGATATCATCACTGAAGGTCTTTACTTTATTGATTAGCGCGTTGATGTCATTCTCTGTTCTTCCGTATAACTTCAGATCGTCCATGTAGAGGAGGTGGTTCACTCGATGCTCTGTAGTTAGCTTGTAGGCTTGTTGCATCTGACCTAGGATATCGCTGAGGGGGTTCATCGCTAGGCAGAATAGCAGCGGGGACAATGAATCACCTTGAAAGATGCCTCTCTTGATCTTCACCACTCCGATGTCGTCATTGGCTTGTGTCAACCTTGTCTTCCAGATGGCCATTGATACGGCAATTACTTCTTGTACAGCTTTATCGACCTTGTACATGTCCAAGCATTTGACTATCCAGGAGTGCGGGATGGAGTCGAATGCTTTGCGATAGTCGATCCAGGCCATGGATAGGTTCTTCTTCCTCTTCTTGCTTTCACTTGTGATCGTTCGATCTATGGCCAGCTGTTCTTTGGTCCCTCTGCACTTGGGTCTACATCCCTTCTGTTCGTAATGCATTACACTGTTTGATTCGATATGCCGGTTAATCTTGCTCGCGATGATCCCGCTGAATAACTTCCACATAGTTGGGAGGCAGGTAATTGGCCTGAAGTTGCCGGGGCAAGGTGGTTTGCTTTCGTCTTTTCGTATCAGCACAGTTCTTCCAGTGACCATCCATTCTGGTATGGAACTTGGGATCCCTAGGAATTCATTGTAGTGTGCTGTTAACCTTGCATGCATACTCTTCAGTTTCTTCAACCAGAATGCTTGTATTTTGTCGGGGCCTGGTGCTTTCCAATTTGCCATGCTTGTCAATTTGTAGTGTGTTTCGGCTTCCGATATCGTTACATAATCCTGACTTGGTATGCTCTCACATTTTTCTTCAACAGCATCTAACCAGTCTGCGGTTTCATTGTGCTGAGCTTCGGATTCCCAGATGTTTTTCCAGTATTGTATTACTTCACTCTTGTCTTCTACTTTTTCTTCATTCGCTTCTTGCCCTCTCAATTTTCGATATACTCTCTTCGGATTTTGTTGGAATAACTTGTTGATTTTGAATTGTTCATTTCGATCTTCGTATCTCTTTAGTCTATGACTGATTGCTATCAGGCGCTGCTTCGCATCCTCATACACTTCATCAATATCTCTTGTGTTCATGTCATATTTTCGAATCATGTAATGAGGCAGTCTTCCATTGCTGTCCATATGCGACTTACGTTGACTGACTTCTCTTCTTAGAGCTTCAATTTGTTTCTGCAACCGACGTTTCCATGGTGGAATGTGTCCATTTCGAGTATCGTTCTCCGGGTATACTCTCTCCTCTATAGCTTTGGCAGCTGAGTATATCAGGGTGTTGACTCCGGTGATGTCATGTGTCGTAATGCTTCTCGTCACCACCTCGGCTTGTTCTATCAGCTTTATAGTTTCCTTGTTGACACGAATCTTCCGGATGTTCACTCGATTCTCGAAGGTTGCGTACTTCTCCATGTATTCCACAATTCTTTGCTTTAATTGCTGTTCTTCATCAGTTAACGGTCTCTCTGAGATTTCGTGGTTCGGCTCTTGTGTCGTCACTTCATCATCGTCTTGACTGGAAGGCATGCTATCATTGTCATCTTCAACTTCATTGTTTCCCACAGTTGGTTGTAATACTTGGTTTGCTATCTCTTGTATTTTCATGTTTGTCAGCAGATTATTCTTCACAATCGATCGCTTTTGATTCAAGAGGCCTTGCTCTGTCATAGTCGTTTCTGGGTGAATTTGTTTCCATATATCGTGCATACGCTTGCGATATCCCCTTTCGTCCGGACGACTCTTGTAGTAGCACTCAATTACATGGGCGTTGTCGGCATGTGACCATTTTCTTCTCTGGCGTTTACGATGTTCATTCTCTCCAGTAGCCCTTCCCCTTGAACGTCCTGCATTCCCAACATTCAACGCAGGCCTTGGTAACCCGGGCGACGCCTGTTCCGGTATGACAATTGATTGATTCTCCATTCTTCATTGGGTATTGGGCGGGCATAGCGAGATTAAGGAGTTCACCACTTCGAACTCCCGGTATGGCACTTATGGGTTATTTGGTGTTAGTCTCTACTTAGGTCCCTATATATAGTTATTAATGCAGCCTTCACGTTACCACTTTATTAGACCTCCAAGTAGCTGGATTACAGGCGCTTGCCAAAGCACCCGGTCGGGCTGATACATAGTATTATGGTTATATTATATATTGGAATTAATATGTGTTTATATAGTTAATAGGTGACTGGATCCATCATCAAGGGCTTCCAGGTAGCTGGATTACAGGTGCTAGCCACACACCCGGCCGAAATTAATAAGTGACTGGGAGCGGGTTCGAACCCAGGCACGTCTGGACCATAGCCAGAGACAGTAACCACTGTGCCACCCGCTCGATTTGGCTCCCCGACCGGGAATCGAACCCGGGCCTTCCACGTGACAGGCGGAGATACTCACCACTATACTATTATTATATATATAATATTACATTATTACATAATATTACATTATTATAATTATTGATCATTGAGTAAATTACTATTCAATCACTTTTAGTCTCTCATTTAGAAGAATAATCTCAACTTGATATGGAAGATAGCATCTACTACATTGTATCCGCAGTGATGAAATATTCCTTTGCAGAGTTGGTCGCATTTCAACGGTCCAAGTTGAGTGGTCGAACAAGACTGTCGATATCTACACTGTAAATCGCTGGATACGAAAATTACATACAAACATATACCAAAATCACATACAATTTGAAACTAACATCTGATACGAGATTCTGGTATGTCTACAGAGATCTGGTATGTTTTTCATACGAAGCCTCACTTACTTTCGTATGCGATTGGTATGTAGCGATACGAACTATTCTATCTGTAATTGGCTGTTTTACACTAAAATACGAATTGTTGGTATGTTTTATATACGAGACCCGATGCAAAAACATCCTTATTCGTATGCCTCTGGTATGTGCAGCTTTAAGTCACATAGCAAAAAATATGTATATATTACATACTACTGTCAAACAACTTTTCTCGGTAATACCAGTCGTGTATATTTTTTGTTTGATATAGTGATCTTTAAGTACATCAGATTTATTGTGAATTTTAAGTTCCACGAATATGTCGTCGTTGCTACTTCTCTAGCAATATTAACAAGTCGTTTTGTTAACTCTACTTTATGACCCAAGTTGATAAAAATCATTTCATTTAAACGATATCTTTAGTAAAATCTTGATGACTTGATGACTTATATATCTCATACATAACTATTTTTGCGTTCATGAATTATAATGTGTTTTTATTTTGGATTGATAATATGCTTAATTTCAAAGTTACATAATGCGTAATTGTTGATGGTTGAAATCTTATCGATTCTTCATGAAATGCCTTAGACTTACGTGTATTAAAATCGAATTCAGTATTGAAAGTATGACTCTTGAATGTCATTATCTCACTACTTGCAAAACAGTAGTAACATTAGTGTGATCTTTATTGACAAAAGGCCTAAAATCAACATACATCAGAAATCATTGATGCTTTCCTTTAATATTTTGCTGGTATGGCTTTAGTATGTAAAGCATACCACATTTGAAATAACATACGAAAAGCATACAAATATATACCAAGAGAATACAGAAATATACCAAAAAAATATTTTGGTATGCATCCTTCGCATGTGATTGGTATTGAGCGATTTACAGTTTAGGAAATTTTATTTCTAATTCCATTCTTAAACTTATGTTTATCATTGAGTAAATTACTATTCAATCGCTTTTAGTCATTCATTTAGATAAGGACCACACAACTTAGCTTTGAAATAAATATATCAATGATAACAGAGTAGAGAAGTCTGTACATTGATCTCTCGTACTTGACTAAATGAGAGATCTTTCATTGATAAACACATTTGGACAAGACAGATGGCCTAGCCGGGACTGATGCATGCGATCACAACTGCTATGGATTTTCCCCTTTGTAGCAATATAAAATGCTCGTGGCGAAAGATGACACATCAGCGACAGCATTACTCAGCAATTACTTGAATATCACGCAATGGCTCAGTTTAATGTAATCCTTCTGATTTTCATGGCATGGTCAACCGCCATATCTCATTCGAGTCCTATTCGATGCGATATCTGTCCGACTTCTATCGACATTTGCCAAGCAAGCCTTCCTACGACCTCTTCCACCAAAGTCACCACGACACCAAATCCTATTCTTGCAAGGTATACTCATATCTGGAAACCTCTAATTGCCGCCAGGCGGCTCTCGACATTCAAGTTGACCAAACGGGGACTGTTTCGACTTTCAAGAATCATGCAAAGTCTAAGGCGAAGATTGGAAGCTCAAAGGCTCTCTGCGCATCATGTTTCTATTCTTCATGCAAGAGCTTCAGAAGCTCGCAACAATTACATTGTCCATTGCAATCCAGAAAATCTCAATATCAAGAGCATGAACACAATGCGCCTGGTGAATGAAATTCATCGCGATCTTCTCTATCACCACTGCCAGATGGAAGCTCTGTCGCAATATCACCTCGATGAGTGGAGAGACTATTTGAGTAGCGAAATTGCGCCATCTTTGAAGGTGACATTGTGCTTCAGCGATGCTTTCATTGGCCTGCATTCTCGCATTCATCCAACAAATGAAAGGCGGACAACAGCAGCTCCTCGCATCCATACCACCGTCCAGACACGTGCGCAGATGTGTGATTGGCGGAGTGCTGGATCTCAATACCACATGGATCTGCAGGTTTGGCAATGGATCTTGAAGGTAGAACTCATCAGCAATAGCTACCATCGTCAACTGGAATGTATAAAATCTGGATAGACATTGATGAATGACCAGCATTACATCTTCCTATGGCTGCTATACACGTACATTACATATCGACATTAATAGAAGAAAGCATCATTATTTTGTGAAATATCTTTCAAATACCTTTCAATATTATTCTCCCATCTTCATGAGAAAAAGAATTTGTAAACTCTATTTCTGTGAAATGCGCAATGATTGACAATTTTATTACAATTCGATGACATGTAGAGATCTACTAGTCATTCATTATCATTGTGTTTGTATCTTCGACAACATTCATTTATTAAATAGAAAATACTGAAAATGTCACTTAGTTTTTGTGAAATTCCATTTGAACGGATTGTTTAGCTTTTTTCAATTTTTACATGCCTTGCAGTATTTAAAATTCAGCATTTGTACTCAGCAACATTAACCAAAAAAGTTCACTTAAATTAATAATGTCAACTGCCATAAAAAGTGGTAAATAAAAGGTAATAACAATCAATTTTACGCATTTCGAGGCGTGTTGTGCCAGCAGAGATGCGAAGTCATTAGGTCAAATTACCTTCGCCAAAGTAGTGTCGAATTAAATGTCGTTTCCGAAATCGCAATCAGAGGCGCATCAGAGACATGGAGTCCAAGACAGTGTCGGAGTCGGGGAAAGCGCTTCCATGTGCCAAACATAAGTTTCTTTACTTTCTCAGATAATGAAGAGCATAAGTATGTATTGACACTATCAAGCTTGATTCATCCAGACATAGAATTCCCTTAAAAAATGCTTGCATTTCTGATCGATAACATCTATGCCGCCAGAAATATGCTTCCGTTTTTTAATAATACAAAATAGGCATACATGTAATTGATTGCTTTTGTCTATCAGAGCCGATAAAACATTCAAAACTCGTTGTTCCAAATGCAAAACACAAAACACTATGATTTCAAGCTTGCTGCAACACCGTCAGTGGAATAATATGTTGCTGCACGGAATTGCTACATGGTAGTTACAAACAAACAGCTGTTGACCATTATAGCCCCAAAATTTTAACAAAAGCCAAAAAGTCGGATTTCTGTAGTTGCGGGTTAAAGTCCCTTCGGCAGCATGACAATTTGATCTATCTTGTGATTTCCTATTTCATTCATCTATAAATAGCAATTTTCTGAAAATAAAAATCATTAATTCCTAATTAGGTGAACGCGTTGACAGTGGTAAAAATGTACTATATGACGCTGGGCCTTCAAATATGCATTGTCTGATGTTATAGCGGGACCATTAAGTTCACAATAGTTTAAGCAACACTTGAATTCTGGAAGACATCAATTATTCTCTTTTGTGCTATCATGAAAATAAAAGCAATCTCCGATCATTCAACTTTATCACTATTTAGTGCAATACCCAGTAATGTGAAGCTGACAGATCGCCTGAAGCAGTAAGTATATTCCTGTCAAAGACGATTGATTGCTCACTGTAGCATTGATTACCCACCTCATTAGTAAGTAGGGTTAAAAGCATGACGTGTTTTAAAGCAATGTTTTTCTGGCTAGAATTGTTTTATAGAGATTTCCTAATATTGACAAGACCTTTTAGATTTGCTTACGCAAACTAATGAATAATGACTATAATATCATATTCCAGCAGAAGTGTCGTTATGGTGTTTAGATATATTTAGAATTTATCGCAAAGTCGTATTCAAAGAAATGTTGTGACACTGCTATTGAAACCAGAGTTTCAAACATGGTTTCAAAACCGTGCTTTGTACACTGCCTTTAAAGATCGTCTAAAAAACACTTTTTGAAAATGAGTTTTATACTTAGTTTTCAACATGGTTGCAAAACATTGATTTTAGACCGTTCTCCAAGCATGGCTTTTATGACCATGATCTAAACATGTTTTCAAAACTCTATGTGCACCTTGTATTCGTTTTGATTTTAAATGCAATATTCAAAATGACTTAACGAAAATCGAGATCCAAGTAATTGATGATAGACTATATTATTTTGTTTACAGTGAGAGTGAAATAAGAGAAGAGAACTGGCAATCTAGACCTATTGTTTATCCATTGCTTACTAGATAGGCGAATGCGAAGATTCAGAATGCTTTCAACAAAATTAAGCAGTGGTCAGCAAATATGAGTACAGTAGTGTGAAATAATATTACAGCCTAGCAGACTCACAGGTGATGCATTTCACATTTCGAAACAGTTTTTCCGGCTGTTGATATGTCAGATAGATTGTTTGGTTGAACAGAAATGCTGGAAAAGTGTTAAAGGCCACATCCTAGAGAAAACAAAATAAGCGTCTTTGCTTTAAAACATAAAAAACATGGACTTTTAGAAATCTATTAGTGAGATCTGTATGAATGGCATGGTGTCTAAGCATGTCATTTGATTCAAATGCTTTGGGTTTCCAATAAAAGGACAATGAGTTAACGGAGCTGCGATAAAATTGTTTTAAACCACTTTGTGCAAGTATTTTAAGAATTTTCATCATGATTTTTATGCAAAAATTGCTTTAAGTTTGAATTGCATGTCCATATACATGTAGCTGTGTGAAAATGATTTTGTCAAATTGAAAAATCAGCTTTTAGTCTTCTCCTTTCAAATTGAATTATTGTCGCCACATCAGGCCTGTTGTGCACCCCAACGCAACAGTAATTTTCAAGACTCGGAATACATGATCTCAGATTAGAGAAAACATCCAAAAATATGATTTATATCAAAGATGCTTCAAACATAGAAAGTGTGACTATGGTTCAGCATTCCATATAGGCCTACAATTGTTAGTTCGTGCAGTAGTTCAGTGGTATTTTTTCATGTCTTCAAGTGTTAACGCTGATCACACTCTCTTATTAGTTAATAGTGAACTAATCATGACTATAGTCATAATTACTTCACAATAGTAAAAAATTATTTTCATATCCTACTGTTATATGAGCTGCGGCATGGCTATTGTCTTGATGCAATGACAGATACATGTAGCTTCGAACTCGTTCAAAGAAAATTGCCAATGCTGTTTTCCATGTCGAAGTTCTTCATAATAGATATTGAATCCTCTTAATACTGAAGTACCAGTACTTCAGATTCAGGAGATTCAGTTGATGAAAAGTTTGAAGACCGTGCTATTTTCTCATTCGATGATAAATCAACGGAACATAAGGAAACATTAAATCGGTTTCGTTGCAGTTGAAGAGTTGTGCGTTTAAACACTCCATGAACGTTTCTATAGTGGACAAGCGTCCATTGTAGTGCTTAAAGATATCAGATACATTCCTATCATTCTCTGATGAACATTGTGATACGAAGCATTGTACAGGGTGGGCGCTGGGAGGCTGAAGGATCTTCAAGCTCTGCAATAGTCATTTGTCGATTTATTTACAGGCCAAGTCTGTCTTTTTCGGAAACTATGCGTTCGGGAGTTTACATTATTTGCAATTGTAGCATCAATTTATTATATGCTTTACGTATTATTGCAACTGAATGTAATTCGATATAATTGATTGATGTATTTACATTAAATTCAGTAATATCAAGAAATCAATCCAGATCATTTCATTAAGTCATGAAATCAATTTGATTACTTTCACGCATTTCTGTAGCAGAACAATAAGGCAATGGAGTGCTTGACGTACAATTGTGCATGCTGAACTCTGTTCTAACTTTCGGACAGTCTGAATCATTATTCAACATTGATTGCGATCAAGTCTGCGATGTCAAGTTACGATATTGAAAAAAGAGTGAAGCTTGTTCAATTTTATTATTCAAATGAAGATCAATCGTTCAAACCCAAAGAGATTATCGAACACATTTTAATGTAAGAGATGCTCCAAGTGAGAATATGATTCGAAATTGCATGAGGCGATTTGAGGAATGTGGGTCAGTGGCAGACCTTCCAAAACGGGGACCTGAGCCTACTGTTCGAACAGAAGCTGCTGTGGAGTCTGTTCGATAAAGTGTCGAACAGAATCCAACAGCATCTACACGTCGTCGATCAATTCAACTTGGTATCAGAAGAACAACATTGCGCGCAATACTGAAGGAAGACTTAGGAATGTTTCCTTACAAAATTCAAGCAGTTCAGTCTCTTCTCTCAACAGATTATCAGTCTCGCTTGAATTATGCCATGCGATTTAAACAGTTGGCAAGAGACAATGCTTATTTCTTGAGCCATTTCATTATGAGCGACGAAGCTCACTTTTATCTGAATGACTTTGTCAATAAACAGAATGCGAGATTTTGGGGTTCTGATAACCCAAGAAACACAATTCAACACCGTCTACATTCACCAAAATGCACTGTTTGGTGTGGAATTATGACTGAAAGAATAATCGGGCCATACTTTTTTGAGGATGAGGAGGGACATCCAAAGAGAGTGACTGGTGCACTTTATCGTACAATGATAGATAACTTTTTGCTGCCGGAAATTGCAGGCAACCAATAGGTCTGGTTCCAGCAAGACGGAGCGACCGCGCACACCGCCGGTTTGACGATAGCCCTTTTGCGTGACATTTTCAATGACCGATTGATATCCAGAAATGCTGACTTTCCGTGGCCTCCCCCGTCACCAGATTTGACTGCCCCCGATTATTTCTTATGGGGTTATTTGAAAGAGAGAGTGTACGTCAACAATCCGCAAACAATTGCGGAGTTGAAGGAAAATATCCGTGCAGAAGTGCGTCAAATTGAACCAGATGTGCTGAATTCTGTGATGGAAAATGCTCTACAGAGAGCTGTTATCTGTAAACAAGAAAATGGTGGTCATTTGAAGGACATTATCTTTCATACCAAGACATCATAAACTCCTGATATTGTACTTTGATGACAATATAGCTTATTGTTAAAACTATTTTTCCGGAAATCCACCATCTGTATTCAAAATTAAAGTTAAAAAGTCACAAGCTTTCGGTGGTCGCTACACACCTTATTCATGTGAGAATGATGCAACATTGAAATGTTCAGATCAGCAATGAATAAAATTCACTAAGATACCAGCACAAGACAACGAAATCATAAAAATCAAGATAATTGATAATACTGATTATGTACACTGAAAGTAACCAACTAAAAAAGGAAAGATATGAAGAAAGAGGACAAAAATATCAGTTTACAGCTTAAAGTGTTCGTGAAACTTGTGAATGACCGGATTCCAAATAGCATTCAGCTCTACTCCTGAGTCTCGGTTAAATAACTTTTCTTTATTGGCTGGAATGTAGGGGGCTTCTTTGATTCTTCTTGAATTCAAATGTGGTTCATTGCAGACAATCTGTGCTTCAATAGGAGGTAAGTGGTGATTCTTGTGAACATGCTCTGACACAGCCGATCGAAAACTTATGCCTTTGATGTCCGATAAATGCTCCCTTGCTCGCGTACTCAACTTCCTGCATGTTTCACCGATATAAAATTGCTCACAAGAAGGGCAGTCCATTCTATAAATCACGTTACTTTTATCCTCAACTTCAGATTTGACCTTCGTCAATTGAGAACGTAAGGATTGTGAAGGCATAAAAACAACTTTTAAATTCAAAGAACGACATAGACGACTGAGTTTATCACTGATGCCTTGTAATAAGGTAAGTATATATATATATCCTTTCGTGGGAGAACCAGTGTCATCAGATGAAAGAATATCAGTGGCGTTTACGGCTTTTTGGATGCAATTTCTCGAATAACCATTATCAGTAAAAACCTTTTGTAGAAATCGCATTTCCTTTTCCAAATGAATTTCACTACAAATAGCTTTTGCACGGTGAACAAAGCATTTGACCACACCAGACTTAACATGATTGGGATGATATGAATCGTATTTTAGCAACGAATTTGTGTTCGGAGGTTTTCTGTAAACCCTGGTTGAAATTTCTTCTCTAGCTCGTGAAATAAGCACATCCAACATGGCGATTTCATTATCAGACTCACTTTCACATGTGAACTTCACTGAAGGATGTATAGAATTCAAATGTTCGAGGAATTTTGTCTCATCACCACCATTCAGAATCGCAAATGTGTCGTCAACATATCGGAGGTATAAGTGTATATTTCCCATAAACGATGAGATGGCCTTTTGTTCTAATGTTTGCATAAATATCTCACATAAAATGGGAGACAAAGGTGATCCCATAGGGCAAGCTGATGTTCTATACCATTTATCAAGGCATTTGAAACAGGAATCTATGCATATCAATAACAATTTCTCAATTGAGGAAGAAGACAACGATGTGCGCCTAGGTAAGTCAGCATCATTGCGAATGAGACTCATAGCCATTTGCACAGCTTCAATCGATGGAATAGAACCAAACATATTGATGATGTCATAGCTCACCATTAATTGATTACTGCTGATGGATTTCTCTTTCAAAATAGAACACAACTGAGAAGAATTTTTCAAACGATGATTGGATGACTCAGCTAAGGGTGCTAGGATAGAAGTCAAATGAGCTGCTTATAAGTAGGAGAGTCCACAAATGAAACCACTGGGCGTAAAGGAACTCCTTCTTTGTGAAGTTTTGGGAAACCATACATCTGAGGGCATTGTGGATCAGAGATGGTAAGGGATAGTCTTTGACTACGAGTCAGCTCATTCTTCCTTTCACACTCCTTGAGTACCTTGATTAACTTGTTGTTTGCGCATTTGGTTTGGTCCTTTGATACCTCGGTATGAGAGGACAGGTTAATAGTATCCGAAAGTTTCTTCTCTTAGTCGCTGCGATTCATCACAACTGTTACATTGCCTTTATCAGAAGGGATAAATACAGTGTCAACTTTAAGTTTTTTCAAGTTCTTCAGTGATTTATATTCTTCTTTGGTAAGATTCGATTTACATGGTTTTGCATTGAAAATGAGCTGCTTAGTAGATTCACGAAGATAATCTGCGTCAGCTGTATTAAGATACAGTAATGTGCTGCATTTTCAATACCACAGATAAAATTGGCGACTGGAACTTTTTTCGGCGGAATTCTGAAATTGAGGCCTTTACTCAAAAGAGAATTTCATGATTTTTGTTTAGCGTCGCAAGAACTTTCTCTACAGCAAAAGTTATTCATATCAAAAAGTTCAACCAGTTAATCAGAGAGAATTCAACATCCAAAAGTCCGTCTATTATCAAACAAAATGTGGTCAATTTAAGTGATAAGCACTTATCCGAGTGTGACATTTCTCTTTTGAGTAAAGACCTCAATTTCAGAATTCCGCCGAAAAAAGTTCCAGTCGCCAATTTTATCTGTGGTATTGAAAATGCGATTCTGAATGGTGGTGATGAGACAAAATTCCTCGAACATTTGAATTCTATACATCCTTCAGTGAAGTTCACATGTGAAAGTGAGTCTGATAATGAAATCGCCATGTTGGATGTGCTTATTTCACGAGCTAGAGAAGAAATTTCAACCAGGGTTTACAGAAAACCTCCGAACACAAATTCGTTGCTAAAATACGATTCATATCATCCCAATCATGTTAAGTCTGGTGTGGTCAAATGCTTTGTTCACCGTGCAAAAGCTATTTGTAGTGAAATTCATTTGGAAAAGGAAATGCGATTTCTACAAAAGGTTTTTACTGATAATGGTTATTCGAGAAATTGCATCCAAAAAGCCGTAAACGCCACTGATATTCTTTCATCTGATGACACTGGTTCTCCCACGAAAGGATATATATATATATATATATATATATATTATATATATATATATATATATATATATATATATATATATATATATATACTTACCTTATTACAAGGGCATCAGTGATAAACTCAGTCGTCTATGTCGTTCTTTGAATTTAAAAGTTGTTTTTATGCCTTCACAATCCTTACGTTCTCAATTGACGAAGGTCAAATCTGAAGTTGAGGATAAAAGTAACGTGATTTATAGAATGGACTGCCCTTCTTGTGAGCAATTTTATATCGGTGAAACATGCAGGAAGTTGAGTACGCGAGCAAGGGAGCATTTATCGGACATCAAAGGCATAAGTTTTCGATCGGCTGTGTCAGTGCATGTTCACAAGAATCACCACTTACCTCCTATTGAAGCACAGATTGTCTGCAATGAACCACATTTGAATTCAAGAAGAATCAAAGAAGCCCCCTACATTCGAGCCAATAAAGAAAAGTTATTTAACCGAGACTCAGGAGTAGAGCTGAATGCTATTTGGAATCCGGTCATTCACAAGTTTCACGAACACTTTAAGCTGTAAACTGATATTTTTGTCCTCTTTCTTCATATCTTTCCTTTTCTAGTTGGTTACTTTCAGTCGCGAATCCTCCATTAAGCCATTAGGAGTCTATGGTCTAGTTCTATGATTTGATTTGTGAAGCGAATTTCATAAAAGAAATGAAATCACATGACTGCGCACTATACCAAAGGAGAAACTGTAAAACAACATTTCTTCGAGGCGACTTATTTTCGTGAGTTCGTTGTGGTTGTGCACCGCCTGTGTACAAAAAGCGCTGACTGAGACTCCTCAGAGACCTGTAAATTATGTAGATACCGGCTGGCGACGGTTGAACTTTTTTAGAATGTAGTCCTAAAGGCCTCATTATGCAGCAGTGCAATTGGCTGCCGCTCGCTATTCTCAAACGATTGAACTTCCTGAACCATTTGATGGAATTGAACTTGCTACATTGTTGTGCTTCTATTAAATCAGATTTCTATGTGCCGAACACTCAAGGACACATCGATACGAAGATGTGTGAGTTGAGATTTCAATATCTAAATACTCTGATACTTGAGATTTCAATATCAAAAACCTTATTTGCCTCAGGGGATAACAAGGCCTCATTAAGTATACCCTATCATGTTATGCTATATAAGTTAATGGCTTAGAAGATCATAGGCTCCCTAATACTTCACCGACAAGAAAAAGATTGAGGCAAATAAGGTTAAATGAGAAGAAATGGGACACAGATGAATGCGTGAAGCATCATTTTGCTGAAAGTCGATGCAGCGATTTCATCATTACTTATCATGTATTTCAGACTTCAATAAATTTCCGCGCAATTATTTTCTCAATGACACCAAAGCTAAGAGAACAATATCAACTGAACATGAGTGAATTCCATTATGTATTATAAAGAAGGTGTCACGTGATGGAAAAAATGTAGCTTCTTGTTATTACAGCTTTTGTCTGACGTTGGATGCTTCATTGGGCTACATGAATATGATAACAAAAAAACTTTTGGCATGGAATGTCTTTGATGAAGGATGGTTCTTGGGTTTTTATAATCTTGGGTATTGGCTAACCCGAGATTCCTGGAGCCCGAGAACAAACCTCAAGATTGTGCACCTATGTAAGCTTGAAGTGATATATGCAATATTTATAGAGTCATCTTGATAAAATCAAAAGTCAAAAAGTCAAAAGTTTATTGCCGACTTGCGGATAACATGAACGTGATAAAATTAAAACATAAGTAAAGAAACTGGAGCTGTAGGTGGTTTGGAGGAGTATAGCTGAAATGATCGAATATACATCTCTATACACAATGGAACACATGTGAAAGTGGAAGGAGATGAACAATAATCAGTAAATATTTGAATATTCTATAACATTCATCAAAATGCACAGGTTTATTGTTTTATCAATTGACGGCTGATTTCTTTATTATGCGTAACTAATTCACGATAACTTTATTATCGGTGACTAATCCTTATCTATTGTTTTTGAAAATTTAGTTAGAGAGAGGGTCGACAAAAGCAAGCAGATATGCAAATGTGAATTTCAATAAGGGCTGTTTCACACATGCGACCTTTTGCGGCGTGATTGTCGCTAAAATTTAGAATTGACCTTTCACATTGGAATTCGATTTCTGCGACTGTCAATTATCGGACAAACCATTTCGATCCTCGATTTCATGAGACATAGAAAGTGGATGTGTCTTAGCCTTTTGGAGAAGGGCACGAACCAAAATTACTCTGAAGGCAGACTTCAGTTATTTTGTTCTTGTTTTCATCGAAATCAGTGGTAAATTTGCTATCAGAATATCTACAATTTATTGCATAATTCGATATGATATTCAAATTAACATGAAACATTCATATTTCAGCAATTTCAGAAACATGAAACATTCATAATTCAGCAAACGTCTGCTCTGTGTAATAGACATGTAATTTGATAGACATAGAAATTTCAGCAATATCGCAAGAATTCTTGCGAAACCGCTTTTAAAACGCGCGACATGTGTGTAAGGCCTTGGCCACACTGCGAGCTTTTCCAAGCGTTTCCGAGCAAAGCGTTCGGCTGCAAACATAAAGTCATCATTACAGCAGCTGTAGACTGCCACACTGCGAGCAAAGCAAACGAGAACGATTAATAACTTGCGGACTCGGGACGCTCATGTTTGCTTTGCTTTCAGTGTGGCTGAGGCCTAAGGTTCCAAAGACTGCAATGCCACCCTGGAATCCGCGCGACTATGCTATTGTCTTCCATGGACATAGCTTTTCAATTGTCTCTGCTGTCCATTGTTCCAAGGAAAGGGGATTGTGAAGGCAAGAATTTCTCTCCATGGTGGACGTCATGAGCGCATAAACTTCTTCACACTCTGGGGATTAGTTTGGTGTGTGAATCATCAAAGTCTGACCACTAGTGGCTGAGAACGAGGTCAAAATGTAAATTGTCGATAATGACTGACTTCAGTCAGTGCCGTTTGCCCATGCATTGGCTACAGCATTGATTGATTTACACGAAATTCAAGAACATCAGCACTTTGGAAATCAAATATATTATTCCAGATAAAGTCAGTTCTACTTAACAAAAATAGCAATTCGGAATGCGTTTTAATCGCCATATCATGCTGAACTCAGAAATGTTCTCCGTTTGACGTAATAATAAAGATCATTGGTAGGTCAAAAACCAAAATTACTGAGGCCTTGGTAATTCACTAATCTGACGCTGATAGCTCTCTTTAACTGATGTGAATAAACCTCAATTGTCAAGTCGTTAATAAAGATTAAGTCCTATTGCTTATCATTTTCTCTGCTTCTGTAAAATAAGAAGACATTGATTTCAATTCATTCGCTTGCACCGAATGTAATATCGAATACAGATCCTCTTTATGGATATCTGTGATGCACTTTCTTCTGATATCGATAATATGAATGTTTTTTAATTGTGGATATACATGTACATTTTTTTTGAATTTCAGGCCATCATCTCAGGCCTGTCATGAATGTCCGCGGGATACATCGTGCTAATCATACTTGCATGTCTAGCTGCTATGGCAGTTATGTCCATTATGAGTGGATCACTATGTAAACGATGTCAGAGGAAACAAAAGCACAAGAAAAGGCAAACTTCTGTTGGTGAGAAAAACGCAATGTTTGGAAAGAGATGATGTTGTAAAGACGTGATATTGGGAAGAAAAAAACGAATGTTTCATTATCTGCAATAAGATCAATAATAATAAATAAATGAATTTAACAGGAATTATCATTAATATATGTATCTATCCGAGGTGTCAGTTAATCCCCGAAATTTTATGGTAACTACTAAAGTGACAAATGAGAAAAATAATGATCTAAATAATTTTGAAAATGACCTTCAAAAATCTAATCGTTAGTGAATTGTTTACAGAAATCATAAGTCAATCCAGAAATGGATAAACAATTGTTTCCATAAAATTTTCTATAAATATTGAAATTGATGTTGTTACTCCGAAGAAGCCCAATATTCTGCGAACCACCCAAAATATAAATTCCAAATAATTAGGCCTACTTAATAAAATATGTTGATTTCTAATCATAATACAAGAATGCCAACGCGCAAAATTTAGGATACTAATATAATGGTATAATTACTGCCCCAGAT
This sequence comes from Prostheceraeus crozeri, assembly GCA_907163375.1. NCBI lineage: Eukaryota > Metazoa > Platyhelminthes > Polycladida > Euryleptidae > Prostheceraeus > Prostheceraeus crozeri. Next base: position 1,381,780 of record CAJQUW010004013.1, read on the forward strand.
CAATTTAGAAAATACAAGCGAAAAGTATAAACACAAATTCTACACTATTCTATTTCAAACTAGCTTCATAATAATAATAATAATAAAGACGTATATTTACAGATATCACACACCCCAATACTGAGAATCGTGGGGCTAGTACAAAGTATGATTATACCAAGAAAAAGCAAACTTAACAAAGATAATGTATCGAAGGAAAATTCACAGACAGAAGTCAGAGTTATAAAGTCTCGTCATGCTTGAGATGAAACATCTGCTACGCTGTGCTGACTTTGATATTGGGAGACGAAGCTTTCCAGAGTAAGGTAATACGGATGGAATCAGATGATATAATGGATGATCAATGTTCGCCATGATTTTCTGAAATAGCTTAAAACCAATAATTTTTCGCCTGTACTCGAGAGGAATGAATTTAGCACATTCACAATGATGAGCATTGCATATAATAAAGTGGGCTCGGTTTTGAATTTGCTCCAACTTATCGACCAACGTTCTCGGCAAGTCAACAAACAGAGGAGCTCCATATTCCAGTAGACCTCGTATACAGCTCTGATAAACAACAGTGAGTTCTGAAGGAGGAAGATAGTCACGCAATTGTCGAAGAATATACAACCTTGACGACGCTCTTTTGCAAATTTGCTGTATATGCAATTTCCATTTCATATTACGATCTAAAAGGACGCCCAGAATTCTCATATCCTCTTTCATTGGAATATTGGCTACCGTAAACGGAGACGTAGATATAGATGCAACTCTCTGAACAATCATTTGTTGGCACTTCTCTTCTTTAACACTCATGCCGTTCTGAAAAGTCCATTTTATAATTTCATCATAGACTGAAGACAGGTTCGATGTTGAGTCCTTTTTTCGTAATACATCTGCAGAAATGATGTCATCGGCGTATTTCAGAAGTAAAGAGTCGTGAGAAGCCGAAAACAGATCCGCTATGAAGTAACCAAAAAGAATTGGACCAAATGATGATCCCTGCGGAATACCACTAGGAACGTCAGATGAGGAACTTGATATTCCTTTCCATTTCACTTTAAATTTTCGGTCTGTTATATAATTCTGAGTAAAAGTGATGGTAAAACCATTGAACTCATCATTTATCATTTTTGCAATCAAAAGGTCATGCGGTATTCGGTCAAAGCCTTTGAGAAGATCGATGGACATGATATGGCATGCGAGTACTTCGGGATCATCGAGGTGTGTTGTCAGATAATCTTCCAAGGCGATGAGAGCACAAACAGTGGAACTGCGTGGTCTGTAAGCAAACTGACTATTGTCAAATTTAGTGAGAAATTCATGTTTCATACGCTTCAACAAACATTTTTCAAATAACCTGGCCGGCATTGGGAGCAAGGATATCGGTCTCAAAGAGTTTAAAGTTGGTGGAGTACTTTTTGGTAAAGGAGTCACATGGGCTGTTTTCCATTTCTTAGGTAAATCTGCATGTTGTAGGCAAGAATTGAAGATGATGGTGAGTGGCTCAGCAAGGTGAGTGGCAAACAAGGACCAAACCTTAGATGGAATATCGTCTGAACCAGGGGATTTTTTCGGATTGACATGTTGTAATAAATCATTGAGTTCAGCCTCGTTTACTTGAAATGGAACGGTAAATGGATACGGACGAAATGTTGAGGAGGAAGCAGTCTGCGTAACAAAACTTGAATGTAGAGTTTTTCTAATGTCTTCAAGAATACAATCAACAGATTTGTCAGGATCACAGTTTGGTAACCAATTACTCATTGCATTCTGATCTCCTTTTACCCATTTGTATACATCCCATACCAATTTTCCTTCTGTCAACATACGATTTCCCCAACCTTTTTTGGCTTCATAAATAGCAGTTTTCACTTTCTCCTTGTAATGATGGTACAGATGCCAATCTTTACTCCTGTATGCTTTATAACGTTTATTGATTAGGACCTTAACCACATTTGTCATCCACGGTGGGTCTTTTATTGACCGATTTACATAATCTATAGGCAACATGTTAAGACTGGCTTCGAGATAAAAATAAAAAAGATGACACATTTGATCAAGATCACAATTAAGGAGATTACAACTCCAATCAACGGAAGAAAGATATTTCAAAGCAGGTAACAAGTTCGATTCACGGAAATCATAGACTTTAACAAAATAATCATCAGAGACCAAGGTACATTTAGATTTCAGTAAGACAATGTTATGGTCACTAGTACTCAAAGGAGGAAGAATAATGCATGACAAATAAAACTGTACATGTTCTTCAGGAATCAATATCAAGTCTAAGATAGCATCTTTGCGTGTTGGTTGTTGTACAAGATTCGCAGACAAAAACTAGATAGAAAGATGTCTGTTTTAAAATGATTAAAGTCTCCAAGAAGGACAACTTTGCATAGCGGAAAACTTTTTAAATGACAATCAACTGAATTGATGATATGATTACAGACAGAATTAAACCGATTTAAATTCAAAGAACTGCCGTGGGGAAAGTATAAATTGACAATGATGCCATGAAACTCTTTGTATTTAACGCGAACGATCAGCATCTCAAATTCATTAGATTTAACAAAATATTCAAGAGTCTCTGATCTGAAAAAATTGCTTACGATACAACACAAACCACCTCCTTTCTTGGAGGTATCTCGATCAGCACGATGGGTCGTATAACCAGGAAACGATACGAAATTTAAACCAAATGAATCGTCAAGCCATGTTTCTGTCAGACATACAATGTTAGGACGGTAATCACATGAAAAGAGCGAAAATTCGTCAACTTTATTAACAACAGACCTACAATTAATGGTACAATAGGAAGGAAGAAAAAAATATTTCTCAACTTCAACGTTTGCATTCTTAGGAGATTTAGGAAATTTGTAATTCAGTCAAAGCTCAGGAAAAATGTGTATCAAAGGTTTTTCGTAGTCTGTTACCTCAACGTCGACAAGAACTGCTCCTTTATACAGAACGATTTTCTTCTCAGAGTGGTTTGCTTTTAAAAGACTAGTAACACTACGCAAACGATTGTGTTCCTTACGATCAATCGCGCATCTGTCAGGGTTAATATAAACATTTCTATAGGTAGGTAACTGCCTTAGATGTTTTGCACAATTGAGAACTTTATTTCTCTCTCTGGTGTTCTTCATAACTACTTTTATGATACGTGACCGGGACGGGTCAAACACCTTGCCAACACGGGAGCACGATGACATTTCAGTGGAAGCATCTAGCTCATTCAACAAGTTACTAACTTTATGCTCCAAGCTTTTTTTTCTCCTTATCACAAAATTCGTTGATAATTGTTTACGTTTTTCATACAATTTGTCTTTCTCAATCATCACAAGATGACCTTTGATTAGTAACAATTCCTCATCATACTTTCTAAGCTTCTCGTTGACTGTGTACATTTCAGCATTTATAACAGTTTTTATCATAGCTGTGAATTCGTTTTTGATTTCTCGTTTAAACTCGTATTCACATACTGAGAACAAACCCAAATTGTTGCGAATTAGCCAAACAGTGGATTAGCATGGTAAATAGCAGGATTCGAATACATATTGTATTTTTTAATTTCCGCACAGCATGGAATGCATAAATGGTAGACCTACCGATACTCCGTATAAGCGAGAGTTACCTATTACAATGCAATACTTATACAACGCAATTATTCGCTCTTTGATCAGCGCTGCGCATATTGTTATCGTATCAATGATATTGTTACATCAATGGGTCATCTTGATAAAATCTTGGGTCATTATTTTGATAATCTGCTTTCAACTTGCTTGTGTTTGATTGACTTTGAAAATGCAGCCAACATTATCATGAATTATGAAGTAGGACTGCAACTCATTAGACTAGTAAATAAGGCATTTTGAGTATTACTGCAAAAAATGTGATATAGGGCGCCCTATACCTATATCCCGTCTCCACAAGACAGCTTTACGAAATTGACCAGACGACGGGAGATCATAATGATTATCGACAAAAAAGTGCAGGAAAAACTCCCCAAAGGTTGCGGTCGTCGATGTATTGAAATTAAAATAGTACACGACAGATCTTCGGCGTCCAGCGCCTTCGGTGGTCGATCTTACAGACAGCTTTTAGCAATCAGCAAATGCTATGTTCCAATATAATAGAACTTTTTCTAGCGATAAAAGTTTTTCTTCTATGATGAACAATTTGATCACTGATTGAGTGCTGATGTTACGAGATGTTTTGTCTGCGACGTGCAAACTTTATTTAAAGTGATTCACTGAAGTGATATTTATTTCTTCACTTGTGCGGTGATCCTAGTGATTTGTGACGTCAATTGAGAATTCTCTCCACTACGGTTTAAATCCAGATCTTTTGAGTTTACATTGATGACCGGGAGCTGACGTATAACAGTCTGGAATAATGAGTTCGTCAAACTTTTCATCAATTGTTCGTTTCAATGAGTGTCCCAAGACTGAGTGGGAGTGTAGCTGTACCTATGTCAATCAAAATTCATCCCGTGCAGTTAGCTTGTCAAACAATTATCCACGAATCACTGTCAAATGTTCGGGTAGTAGGCCCTAGGTTGCATTGAAATCCATTACTCATCGCATCTCTAAGTTTCACGTGTTATATAAACTATCCCATGTTGTGAAATTATTCAAGATCTGGAAAAATTTTATAAAAGATAGGTCAAGGAATGCAAAATACTTCCAAAATTCATACAGGCTAGAATATATGATTCTGCAAACTTTATTTGAGATAAGTTAGGGTTTGAACTACATGTGCATGTACATGTACGTTGCCTGCAATAACTTTTAACTGTTTAAAGAAAAGTTCGCAATATTGATATCAGAGGACATACACATAGACACTCTCAAATTATGTTACATTTACATGTCTTAATGCTGTAATGATTGACAAAGCAATTTATTCAAGACTGAATGTCGTCAACGGTCGACATGGGTCTAATTAAATTAACCGGCCTCTTCAAAATTTGCGGCGGGTTCCAGCCCTGGTAAATAGAATGATGCAGTGTAAAAACTGACACTGTGGTCATCTTACATTAAACGATAGTGCTACTTTTAATTTCAGTCAAAAATTTCGTCTCTACATATGTAATTGCTGCTCCTTGCCATCCATCCTAAAATCTTCGAGCCACCCGCAGCCCTTTATAAAGGAATTTGGGAAATATGTACCCGTCAGTAGAATCTTACACTGCAAGGGTGTACAAACACATTAATGCTATCTAAGTTTAATGCAATACGGTAGTAATATATGAATAGTATTTCACTTTTAGGGTAGTTTAGGGAAAGTTACTAGCTGTATGTAGTTATGACTGCAATTTGAAAATGCATACCTTAAATTCAAATATTGAATTTTCATTATTTTCATTTTCAAGTGATTTAATTTTTCTGATCAAATATTCGCTCTATAGCATGATCTGATCATCATTTCTAAGAAATAAAGTGCATCTATTACAAATACAACATTTTGTGATATTTTGAGTTATTCCTTCATGGGACAGATACGTCCCTTTATTACATTAGGGGTATATTTGAGAAAAATCAAATTTTTTTCCAAATATAAACAATGCGAAGATCAAAATTTGGCACTCATGTCATTGCTAATTGTGTGGTTGACTTGTGCAGAGGACAATAACTTTCGATATAATGTGGTATATATCAGTTGCAAAAGCATAATTCAGTAGCCTACAATTACATGTAGAACAGAATTGGATAGTGCACTGTAAATCCCTCAATATCAAACAAATGTGAAGTGTCGATGCCGAAATTTTCGGTGGAAGATCTACGCAAATCAGTTGTTTAGTTTGTCAACTAATCAATTATTGGGCTTCAGTGAAGGTTTCAGGAAATCAATTGTCAGTTTCAGTTTGTATGGGAATTTGTTATCACCTTGTACAGTATATGCTTTTATTATTAAGTGTGCAGACTGCAATAGTCCAGGAGCCAAAACTAGTTTCTGCATGGAAAGATGCCGGAAATGGCACTTTCACAGGATGATGTACACCCTATGCCTACTACGAGTCTGCGCGTCTGCCGAGTTCTAGTTAGTTCCTCTTCTTGTCAGACACGATCGAAGAAAATCACATATCAATCCAAATGGACGCAAATGACAGCTTGGTTAAAGTAAGTTTTCTTTGTTTTATCTTATAACGGTAAAAATACTAATTCTAGAGCCATGATTTTTGTCTTCAGGTCATTTCCTTATACATGTGATATTATCATGCTTCTGATCGGCAATGGTCACGAGAATGTGGTTAAATGTCAATTAATTTGCACAAAATGCTTGTGTTTACTGACATATGGAGGCGTGCAAAATCTGAAAGTTTTTAGCTTCTAAGACAGCGGTGCATGAACATGATAGGAAATTACCTGAAGACATTCAATGCCAAAAATTATGACTCTGGGCTCAGTGCTTTTCGCTTAATCAGTGAAAACATAAAAAAATATCATTTTAGCCAAAAACTTCAATCTGCGTCCGATTGAATTAGCATGTTTTTTTCTTTGATTCTGTATGCAGGTTCTTGTCATGTGACAAGAAGAGGAACCAGCTAGAACTCAGCAGACGCGCAGATTCATAGTAGGCATAGGGTGCGCAGTGAAAGTCCCATTTTCGGTCTCTTCCGCTACAGAAACTGGTTCTGGCTACCGGACCAAAATTATAGAATGTTCGCTATCTCTGTGAATTTCAGGCTGTTAGTGGATGGAAGCATGACAGTGAGTTGTACGTGGATCACGAAATTATTGTGCGCTTTTTCTTAGACTCTGCTCATGACACATTTTCCTATTTATCATGTCTATTTCCTGTGTACAGTGGGTATATTGAAAAAGTAACACACAACCGAGCTATTTTTTTGTTGATTGAAGTGGAAACGAAATTTCCGCCACAGCTTTATGACCCAGTCACTTACAATGTTTTTTGTACCTCAGTAGGATAGAGACCAGTGTTGGGCATCGTTACAAAGAAAGTTAGTTTCGTTAACTTTGTTCCGCTAATTAAAAAAATGTAGTTCCGATAACAATAATCCGTTAATTTGGGATTAAAGTAGCGGAAGTTAAAGTTAAACCGTTACTTCTTCAAATTTTATGTTATCTTTAAAATCGTATTTTAGTTAACATTGTGTCTTCACAGATAAATTTCCTGCTATTCTTGGTTTCTTTATTTTTCTTCGGCTAGGGACCCATGCACCTCTTGTGAAAACTTGTAAGCCTATATCTTTGCTATCCAAGCAGATTTTCTCGAAAAAGACTTTAATCATCTCACAACAGTTCTCAGGCCAATGTTTCTTACAAAATGTAAAGTCGCTTGTTCAGATGAATTATTCCACAAAGCTTTTATCCATCAATCTTTTTCATTCGAGTCGTTAGGTAAAGAATAAAACATACTTACACATAGGACTACACACATGGCTGACATATTCTTCCTGCACAAAGGAAATTTGGTCGGCATTTCGGAGCATGCGCGTAGACGAAAATGAGACCGCATTGGGGAATAGAATCGATTCTTGTGACCTTGTATGACTGCGCTCCTGACACTGTCTGCCTCATTGTGTGAAGAGAATGGCTTCACGCAAATACCGGTGCGAATTCTGTAAGATGCTGCGCGTTGCTGTCAGAGTGCACGATGAACGAAGGTGAAGCAAGCTAACTCAGCCTTCAAAAGTTCTCATGTATAGTTGACTTAATATCATATTTATTAAAAAAAAGTTTACGAATTAAAACGAATTAAAAACGAATTAACGGACTTCTATAAGAGTAACGGGAGTTAAACTAATCGGCAACTTTTTTTAAGAAACGGATTAACGGAAGTTAACGGATTGTGCCCAACTTTGATAGAGACTAGACGTAATTTTTTATGCAATGGGGTAGCTTATTACCCCTCTTTGCCTGCAACGTGGTTTTTCAAATAAATTTTTTTGAAAGATTAACGTTCAGAATTAAAAATAAAGATAGCAATATGTTCAAAGAAAGCGATTGTATTTTGCAATTATTGTCGTCAGCTTATTTTTATTATACCTATTATGTACTATGCATATGCAAGCATTATTGCACGTATTATCATTTTTATGAGTTATGACTTAATTATACACTTAAATCTTCATTTAATTGGAGATGGAAACAAGTGACAAGTTAACTGACAACTAAGAGATAAGAGAAAGATTGACACAAAGTGCATTTTTGCGTTTTTTTGTACTCAATCGGTGCGTTGGTTAATTCCACGATGGCGTGCGGTGTTGTCAATAACCCAAACAGAGTCATCTTTTGTCAAGCCTGCAGAGAGACTAAAAAAGTCATTCCGGTCTGTCGGTTGTTCAAAACAAGCGGAACGATGAAAACAAGCGCTATTGATTGCATTGACAATAGGATGTCCAATAACTCCACGTAACGATCACGCAAAAATAGTCATACATTGAACAATTGAAATGCGGCGTCTCTATCAATCTCTATACGTCCTATCTCTAGTAACAAAAGACATCACATTGACCGAGAGCATCGGAAGAAAGAAGTGTGCACAAATCACATGACTAGAGGAGCGAATAGAGTTCAGAGCTGTGCTCAAACTGTGGGCCTCTGACAATACGGATCAGTGGCGGCGCCAGCGAGCGAGTAGAACGGTTACAAATGGGTTACATCACTTAGATTGCTGGTTACATAAATGATCTGAATTTTTTAACGAATGCCACTTACTTTCATGAAATTATACTCATAGATGGCTTAGATGGCTTGGACATGAAAACTTTCTGTCCTCCCGGACTGAACTATACAGTCATGTACGCACATATAGAACCAACAATAGGCCAAAGCTGAAAAAGCATGCACTTATATTGGCCTATATAATCATGGGATTAAATGTTCATGCAATCAACAGAAGCTAAAACATTATTCATTCTTCTAAGTGTTGTGTGCTAGGCAGTTTGTCTTCTTGCTTTATGCATATCTCCATTCCATTGTTAGAGCAATAACTTTTCCGCGGCATGCATTTCAAGTTCCAATGTCATACAAAAGTCCAACTTGTTAGCTATCTACGGTACATGACTGACAACAGACATGACATGTCATCAGACAATGGATGACCAAACAATTGGTAGCTGACCGTGAGCGAATCTTCACAGACGTATTTAACGCGGCATGAACAACGCCCGCGCTCCCATTCTGGTCTCTCCAAGCGAAGTTGTCGGCGAGAGCCGTTGACGGTGTTGCAGCCTATCTTCTGTGTGCGAACTATCATCGAACTGCTGCGGACGTGATCACCACGGCTTGTGGTCCTGGAAGAATCTGGAGACTCTGTTGGTGCTGTGACTGTCTTATAACTGTGAACGTACCATCTGTCCTTGTAAGGACTATTTGCACCATTTATTTATTTTCACAATATAATTCATCCACATTTTTCATTTACATTTTTCAATCATATGTTTTGGGAATATTAAGAAAATAATAACCCGTAACATATTTGGCGACCACGCCAGGACGCAGCTTTGTTTTCACTGACGCACAGCTCGCCTGAGAGCCGTCGGTTCTTCGAACTACCACTTCTTCCCAGTTAAGGTTCTGAACTTTTTCTTTTTTCGCTTCCTCGGTCCACTCTTTTTTAAGTTAAGGCTTGGCTTAATAACTGTAGGCCTAAGCATAAGGCTAAAACTAACCGTGGGCAAGTTTTGAGCTATATATTTCTCGATTTTTTTTCGCGTTTTTTGATCTTCCCAAATAAAATAAAATTTTCTCGGGTTATTTAATAATGATTGTTAGGAATTAGCTAAGAACGTAAGAAATGGACTTGGATGCTAAAGAGTTCCTTAAACAATTCAATGAAGCCCCAAATGTGCAACAGCTGAAGGAATTGAAGAAAGCAGAACTATTCGATGTTGGAATCCAGTTGCAATTGCCAGTTAAGATGACTATGCGAAAGGAGCAAATACTCCAGAGAATCAAAGGGCATTTCATCGAAGAAGGCAAGATAGAAAAGGATGTCCAAGGAGAGTTGCCGGAAAATTCCAATGTGTTGTTAGAATTGAAAAAAATAGAATTGGAAGAAAAGCGATTAGAACGAGAACGAGAATTGGAAGAAAAGCGATTAGAACGAGAACGAGAAGAAAAGCGATTAGAACGAGAAGAACGAAGAGAACAAAGGGAGGCCGAAAGAGAACAAAGGGAGGCCGAAAGAGAACAAAGGGATGCCGAAAGAGAACTCAGAGAAAAAGAGATGAATATGCAAAGAGAAATTCAACTAGAGAGAATAAGAACAAAGCAGAAACTGAAAAAAGAAAATCAGAAGCATCATTAAAAGAAAATGCATCTATAGTTCCAAAGTTTTCGGAAAGAGACGTGGAACAATTTTTCCTGTGTTTTGAGAGGGTTGCTGAAACGGCAAACTGGCCAAAAGAAAAATGGACCTTCCTGATGCAGACAGTTTTAATTGGTAAAGCACAAAAGGCGTATGCAGCCTTACCTAATGGCGATGCCAAAGATTATGAAAAGGCAAAACAAGTAATCCTTGAAGCATATGAGTTGGTGCCAGAAGCCTACCGACAGAAATTCCGTTCATGGCAAAGAATGAAAGAGCAAAATCATTTACAATTTGCCAAAGATAAAGAAGTCTTATTTGATAAGTGGACGAAAGACGAAAACGCCGATACGTTTGAGAAACTACGAAATGTCATCCTCATCGAAGAATTTAAGAACTGTTTGAGCCCACAAATCAAAGCATATTTAGATGAGAGAATGCCACAAAACATAACCGAAGCAGCAAGAATCGCCGATCAATACGAATTGACGCACAAAAAGCCACGGTCGTATTACCATTATGAAAAGCCAAGAAACTATTACACAAGAAGTGCAGAAAAATATCATGAAGACAAAAGACAGGAAAAATATTATGAAGACAATAGACAATATGACAATAAAAACAAACAGCCAGAAGATATGAGAAAACGAAAAACGCCAAGATGGAAAATATAATGTGAACACTGTAAGAGAAAGGGACATGCAAAAACAGAATGTTGGCAATTGCATGGACGACCAGAAAAGTACGATAGAAAGCCCGTAACGCTTGTTCGTGAAACGAACTGCCATCTTGAGACTGAGCAGGAAAAATCCTTTCCTACTAGTTTTTATGGTGTTCAGGTCAATGAGCATGATAGGTATACTTCAGTCGACGAAAGTGAACAACTAATTGAAGAAGGGAAGCAAGCTTTCACGAAAGACGGTCTAGCTGGTAATGATAAAGATGATTTATATCCAGTTACAGTATGGCGAGATACCGGAGCATTTCAATCATTAATAGTGAAAGACATAGTTCCAGTGTCACATGCTACATACACGGGATTATGTGTTCCACTCCGCGGCGTCGGAGGATGTATCTCAGCTCCACTGCATAAGTTGTACGTAAAAACCGAGATAGTGGAAGGTACCTTCATAATTGGTTTAGTCGATCGAGAAGAAATTCCTATTGAAGGGATCGATTTGATTGTTGGGAACGACTTAACCGGATGCAAAGTTCAGGTACCACGTATGATAACAGACATGAAAGAAATTGAAGCAAACGAAGGAGAAATAAAAGATCATGAAGCGAAAGAGAATGAACTGAAAGAGATTGAACTAGTGAAAGTGAACAAACAACAGTATGTGCCGTCACAAGATCCATGAGTAAGAAAGAGAAATCAGAAAAAGAGAATGAAATTGATGAAAATATTGAAGAGAAAGAAATAGCATTCGAAACGAATATAGATCGGTGTCAACTAATAAAAGAACAAGAAAGCGATGAAGAACTACAAAACATCTCCGCAGAACTGAACCAGAGTGATAAGAATGAGCGCATTTACTTTTACAAGCAAAATGGTATCCTATTTCGTTGCTGGAAACCAAGAGAAGCCACTCCTGAAGAAACATGGCAAGAAGTACATCAAATTGTAATACCTAAGTCATATCGACAAAAAGTCTTAAGCGTTGCACACGAAAACGTATTAAGTGGTCATCTCGGTGTACGCAAGACTCATTATCGAATATTGAAGCATTTTTACTGGCCGAAAATGTACAAAGATGTAGCTAACTTCTGTCGAACTTGTCATACATGTCAGATAGTTGGTAAACATCAGTTAGATCCTCCGAAAGCGCCGTTAATTCCAATCCCTGCGTGCGAAGAACCATTCAGAAATATCATTATTGATTGTGTTGGACCTTTACCACGAACCAAAATGGGACATGAATATCTATTTACAATTGTGTTCGTCAACCAGATTTCCAGAAGCTATCCCATTGAGAAACATTAACGCCAGAAATATTTGTTCGGCTTTGATCAATTTCTTTACTATGGTGGGATTACCGAAAGTCATACGCTCAGATCAAGGCACGAACTTTACATTGAAGATATTTAGTCAAGTGTCAGAAGTACTTGGAGTAAAACATATTTGTTCAACTGCTTATCATCCAGAATCTCAAGGTGCGTTGGAACGATTCCATCAGACATTGAAAGTTATGATGCATCAAAAGGACTGGAATTTAGGTATACCAATGCTATTATTTGCCATCCGCGAAACAGTTCAAGATTCACTCGGATTTAGTCCATTTGAATTAATTTACGGTCATGAAGTTAGAGGACCCCTGAAGTTGATGAAAGAAAATATGCTCAGCGAAGAGAAGAAAAGCACGAATTTGTTAGACTACGTGTCTGAGATCAAAGAAAGACTCAGAGATACAAAAGTCTGCAAAGGCTAATCTAATAAATTCGCAAAGTAAAATGAAGAAGCAATTTGACAGAAACACAACAGAAAGAACATTTCAGCAAGGTGAAAAAGTACTCTTATTATTGCCGATCTCGGGAGATCCGATGAAGGCAAGGTATCAAGGTCCTTATATGATACAAAAGAAAATAAGTGAAGTCAACTATGTTATAGAAACTCCTTATAGAAGAAAGAAACAGAGAATGTGTCACATAAATATGCTCAAGAAATATCACGACCGAGACGCAGAGTCAACAATTGAGTCAAACCCTTCTGGTGCTGTGCCGGGGAGTCTGGTGTCAGCATCGCAGACGAATTTACCTGCACTGGGTGATATAAAAGAAAATTCTACAGGCACTTCGATCACTATGATTGCGTCAGGGGAATCTGCAGCGGCAACATCGCTGACGAATTTGGCATCGCCGGGTGATGCAGAAGAGGAAGTCAATCTCATCATGCCAAGAATGAATAATTCAAAGATATTAGAAAATCTTGATAGCCATTTCCAGCATGTCGATTCCGAACAGAAAGAAAAGATAAAAGAAATAAATAAAGAGCACAAAGGAATATTTTCCGATCATCCGCAAATAACTACGTGGGTAGAACATGATGTCGAATTATCTGAAGAAAGGCCAATAAAAGAGTCCGTACAGAATGAATCCAGAGAAGAGAGAAATTATGAAAAAGTAAAATATCTGAAAGATCATAACATAATAGAAAATAGCAACAGCAATTGGAGTTCACCATGCATTTTGGTACCAAAACCAGATAAAACTCATCGTTTTTGCACCGATTATAGAAAAGTAAATGAATTGACAATCGCAGACAATTATCCCTTGCCGAATATCGAGACTTGCATTGAACAAGTAGGAGATTCGAAAATAATCAGCAAGTTTGACTTATTGAAAGGATATTATCAAGTTCCTTTAACAGAAAGAGCAAAGCGAATTTCAGCCTTCGTCACCGAAGAGGGTTTATTTCAATACAAAGTTATGCCCTTCGGAATGAAAAATGCCGCATCAACATTTCAAAGATTAGCTAATAAAGTCATCGAAAATTTAGACAACTGCGCCGTATATATTGACGACATAATCGTTTATAGTAATGACTGGCCAGATCACTTGGAGCAGATACGAAAATTATTCCAAAGAATCGGCGAGGCCGATTTAACAATCAACCTCGGCAAAAGCGAGATTGGGAAACAGTCGCTAAACTATTTAGGTTTTGAAATCGGACATGGGAAAATAAAACCTATTATGGCAAAAGTTCAAACCGTTGTAAACTTTCCTGTACCTAACTCAAGAAAGGAATTAAGAAGATTCCTTGGTATGGCTGGGTATTATAGAAAATTTTGCAAAAATCACGCAGATGTTGTACACCCTTTGACAAGCCTCACGAGCCCAAAAATAAAATATACTTGGAGTAATGAATGCCAAGTAGCTTTCGAACAAGTCAAAACAATGTTGGCATCACCACCGATTTTATCAGTACCTACATTTGAAAAGCCATTCAAATTATATGTCGATGCTAGCGGCCTTGGTCTTGGTGCATTGTTGGCTCAAGATGATGAGGAAGGGAACGAGCATCCATTATCATATTATTCGAAGAAATTCAATCATTACGAAAGAAAATACAGTACGATTGAAAAAGAAGGCCTAGCTTTGGTTCAAAGTTTGAGACACTTTGCGTATTTCCTCAAAGGCCGGCGAGCTACTTTTGTTTACACAGATCACAATCCGTTAGTTTTCATTAACAGAATGAAAAATGACAGACTTTTGAGATGGAGTCTGTTGTTACAGGAATATAATATTATCATTCAACATGTACCCGGGAGAGATAACATCATAGCAGATCGTTTGTCGAGAAGTTAAATAAAAATGTGATTATTTTTTTTTTGGTGGGGCGTGTTGTGTGCTAGGCAGTTTGTCTTCTTGCTTTATGCATATCTCCATTCCATTGTTAGAGCAATAACTTTTCCGCGGCATGCATTTCAAGTTCCAATGTCATACAAAAGTCCAACTTGTTAGCTATCTACGGTACATGACTGACAACAGACATGACATGTCATCAGACAATGGATGACCAAACAATTGGTAGCTGACCGTGAGCGAATCTTCACAGACGTATTTAACGCGGCATGAACAACGCCCGCGCTCCCATTCTGGTCTCTCCAAGCGAAGTTGTCGGCGAGAGCCGTTGACGGTGTTGCAGCCTATCTTCTGTGTGCGAACTATCATCGAACTGCTGCGGACGTGATCACCACGGCTTGTGGTCCTGGAAGAATCTGGAGACTCTGTTGGTGCTGTGACTGTCTTATAACTGTGAACGTACCATCTGTCCTTGTAAGGACTATTTGCACCATTTATTTATTTTCACAATATAATTCATCCACATTTTTCATTTACATTTTTCAATCATATGTTTTGGGAATATTAAGAAAATAATAACCCGTAACATAAGCATGTATAGGCCTACATGCATGTATGAGATATGCTCATTATACAATGCAACGCACCCCTACATGCTTGATGGCCATAAATAATCACACGCTTCTTTGTGACGTGTTGATTGTTGCTGAAAATTGTACATGGAGAAAAATATAAAGACAATTGAGATACAAACTAATGCAATTATAATGTCAACTAACATTAAACGACTATTTGGGAACTTTCGCACAAATCTATTGATGACATGCTCCAAATTGACGTTCATAGCTTGCTTGCGATGAACACTAATGATAGCTAAATTTGTCAACCGGCTGTTTTGCATGCTCGTTCGAAAACAGTTTTTAATTAGTTTTAACTTACTAAATGTGCGTTCAACACAAGCAGTACTAAATTGAAGAGTCAATGAAATAATTAATGCTGTCTTGAGTTCATGGAATGCCATGGATAGAGGATTCAAAAATTCTAGAAGTTCTAACATATTGTTCAATCTCACCTCGTTTCTGTCGACCATTCGCTTAGCGTGTCTCATTTCAATGGAAAGTCCCTCCATGTCAATTTCGTAGTGCTCAGCAAATGGGCGAATTTCATCAACATTCAAAAAGTTATTCGAACGAGGATCCAGTGCTGACAGCGATCTCATGATTTCCATATTTGAGCTATTAAATCGTTCATTGAATTCACAACTCAATTTGTCGAGAATAGGGAATAATATCAGTGTTTTCATGTCGTCCGATGTGGTAGGATTTTCCCTTGAGCCAACGGTTGAATACACCACGAAGTCTTGAAATCTGTCTGTGAGGCTTGACTGTCTTCTGGATTCACGGCAACGAGGAACATCGCTTCCTTCAGCCATTTCAAATGAATTTACCAACATGATGTATAGAAATACTTGATTAATTTCGGAAAGGATACTTTTCGCAGAACCAGCTCTCTCCCTGTTTTCGTCATTCAAAATGATCAAACACAAAAAATCGACAAATTCAGCGAATCTTAACTTAACAGCAGCGACGGCTCTCAATTGGGCAGACCAGCGAGTATCTGATAGACGTTTGAATTCGATAAGTTTGAGACCCATCTTTTTTTGGAAATCAACCCACCTACTGTGAACATTGGATCCGCTAAGGAAATTGTAAGCGGATTGAAGTGTGACAAAGAAATCGACAACTGGCATCACACCCTTGACTGAGTCAACAATAACAAGATTCAATTTGTGATTAGCACAATGAAAACACAAAGCTTTGCTAGCCAACTCACGAATTCGCTGCTGAACTCCACTAAGATGCCCGCTCATGACAAAGCACCATCGTAGCCTTGACCAACTAATGTATGCAAATCAATCCCCAAATTGAACAGTTCTTGCAGAATATACTTCGTCAGGCTCTCTGCATCCAATTGTTCAGCCATCGTGAATCCTACAAATTCTTCATGAATTTCACGTTCGTAAACATACCTGATAACTATCGATATTGTTCTTCTTTAGACAGATCCTTTGTCTCATCCACTAAAACTGCGCAATATTTGGATTCTTGTATTTCAGATTTTATTTCTTCAAGAATAATTTCTGCCATAATTTTGATGATAGCGTTCTGTATGGTATAATGTGTATACTTAGCATTCCGGAGTCCTGTGGCTAGCCGGTCGTAAATAACTTGGCAATATGGCTTTAAAAAATATAGAATTTCAAGAAAATTTCCGTGGTTATTTGTGTCATTGGCTTAGCGGTGGCCACGCTGTGCTATATTTTGAACAGCCGTCAGCCTTAAGACATCAGAAATAATTTTCATGTACTCACGGTTACGCTGCACAGCCTCTCGATGACTGTCGTCGAAGGAATCAACGATGGTAGCTCCTGATTTCTTTGATTTAGAATAGTTGGCGTACTTCTCAACACTGAAAATGTGGTCATCGGAGATTTTGTGAGCAAATAGACGATTGACCGCAGGATCATCAGTTTTTACGCTGCACTTAGTCCATGTGTCGAATCCTTCATCAACAAAAGCGCCTTTTCCACTTGTTTTGAAATGCCGGCATACGAAGTAATAAGCTTTTCCCTCTCTTTCGGAATATTCTAACCACGAATACTTTTCAGTATCCAACCAATCTTTGACAAATCATCGATTATATTTGTTGGGAATCAATTTCATTGGACCACTAGCTAGTGGCTTTCTATAGGGACCATCATCTGGTGATTGGGATATACGGTATCCTTCAGTTCTGGTGGCGCGGACGGCATGAGTTTCGTGGCGCTTTTGGCTTCTGCTGATAGGGTGAAATGTTCGTCTGATAAATGATATAATGGTGTACCAAGAAGATCGTCTTCAGCATCAGTTGGACACGATTCAATAGAAATGAATTCTTCAGTCAATAGAGAATCAAATTTACCATCGATGGGGACGTTCGAAGACAAAGTAGCTTTCTGGTGAGAAGTAGACACAGAACACGCACTTTCATTTGATGTATGCGACGTTGGATCAATATCGGAGGAAGGGGCACACTGTTCAATCGGTGAGGTAGCTTTCTGTTGAGAAGTAGGCATAGCACATACACTTTCATTTGATGTATGCGACGTCGGATCAATATCGGAGGAAAGGGCACACTGGTCAGTCGGTGAAGCAGATTTTCGAAGAGCTACACGTTTACGTCTATCAGCTGTTTCCGTAGAATCACTAGGCGAAGACTCCCTCCGTCTTTTGGCAAAAAATAGCCATTTATCCATATCTGATAATCTGGCAACACTCGTTGTTGATTCTGCAAGTGTCTGTCTCAGTCACAGAATGAAACAAGCAGTTCGTGTCTCTGTATTCCTGTCTTTATAACTCGCAAGGCCAATGAAAGGGCACCCTCAATCGAACAATAAAGTATCGTCAAGTCAATGAGCTCAAATTCACAGAACGGTTACAAGTACGGTTACAATTCGATTTGTAGCGGTTACCATCAGTAACCGTATGTAACCCCTTGGCGCCGCCACTGATACGGATGCATCAAACCCGTGGAACAGAGGTCACATGACTATAGCGTAAAGAACCATCATTGATGACTGTATTGATTCTTTTTCACAAGCTAAGTGCTGGAAGAGTGCGCTGTGAAATAGTTTCCTTTGCGCTTGGCATTGTTTCTTTCCATGGCTTTTAGTTCGAGAAGTCGAAAAAGCCTCTGCAGTTGCATCGATTGTCTGAGAGATTGCAGAACTTGTCTGATGACGATGGAGACAAAGTTGCTTATTCTGACTCTGATTCTGAAACCGGGAGCAGTTGCGATGAATCCGAAGAACCGTTACCCGATTTGCTCGATAGATCTGATGATGATTCGGATGATCAGTCATCTGAGTTACCTTGTAGTGAAGATGTTATATATGGTAGAAATGGGTTCACTTGGTCTTCACGTCCTCCAGGCCCCTCTTCTTTCAGAGATTACTCGTGTGGAACCGAGCATTACTGATGCTGTCAGGAATTGCACAGAAGAAATAGATTTCTTTCGCTACATCATAGATGATACCATGATAAAGTTTATTCTGAACTGCACTAACAAAAGAATTCCAGATGATGATAAAGAAATAACAATGGAGGAACTGGAAGGATATATTGCCATTTTTCTTCTTGGCGTCACGAAGAAAAGAAATATAGATATTTCACATATATAAAAACTCTGATCACTTCACGGAATTTTGTACGCTCATTCTCCCATGAGATCGATACCGACTTATTTCAAGATTTATAACATTCGATGATATTGAGGAAAGAGAAGCTGGTTCGAATTCAAGCGATAAATTCTACAAGATGAGATTTGTTTTCGATCGTTTTCATTCAAAAATCAGGACGGCTTTTAAGCTTTATTTACATTGTCGACGAAGAGCTCTACTCATTCCGTGGCAACTGTCCTTTCAGACAATATCTCCCCAGCAAGCCAGCGAAGTGTGGCATTAAATATTTCTGTATCAATGTCGTGAAAACGTTCTATCTTTTGCATGCAATGCCCTACCTGGGAAACGACAGTTTTGTCCAAAAGCGCAAAAATTCAGCGCCGCATTCATTTGGAAGAACTAGCAATGAAAACCGCAGAGGTAGCAATCAGACAACGCGTCTTATGTTGGCAGCGGAACAAGTTTCACGGTGTGAACAAAGAAATCCGGGCAACAGCAATACAGTTTGGCTATTTGGAAGAATGTGATCCAAATGAGGTTATGGATCAACATCTTTCACGAAGTGCTGGCAGATGCTCTGTCCCCGAGCACACGAGCGGAAGTATAGAAGCACATGCACTGTTTTCAGTCGATTTGTTTGCAGAGAAGAGACTGAACTCGTGTGTTGTTTGGGGTGTTTGTTGAATACCTTTTTTGCATTATCTTGTATTCATATTTAAAGGGGAAACTTTTTCCAGGAAAATATGATTAAAACGAAAAGGGTAGGGGAATACACATAAAAAACAAAAAGATAAAAGCTACCCCTCTTCGCCTGTGATGTCGCTAAAAATATCTTCGTCGGGTGAAGGTTATAGCTGCATAATTTGAGCATAAACAATAATGAGATCACAACAGATGTCAAAATTTCGTGTTGATGCGCCTTTGACTAAATCACGATCTTCACACGATCACTCATTGAACTCATTAAATTTTGCCACATATTCTTGATTTCCTCGACCTAATACTGGATGTCGAGAAAGGCGTGAATGATCTGCTTTACTTTTTGAACGCTTCTTTGATATCCGACGTTTGACAATCGCTCAGAGGCTCTCGATAGGGTTCAGGTCCACTGATGATGCCGGCCAAGGTAGCACTCTGGCTTCAGCATCTTCGAAATTTTTCCTGCTAAAATGGCAGGGTGTGCCATCTTGCAGCCACTGCTTTTTTTACCAAATGACTCGATCATATGTGGAATCGCTCTGCTCATCCATACCATCAGCGCTAAAATAGATCTATGTACGCACATGATTTACCAGTGGTCAGCAGCTGAACAAGGAAATCAATTTCAGGTCAAATTTTCGTCTCATTACATCATTCAAGTTACTGATCATGAGATTTTCTGATAGAAGTTACCCTCGAATACAAGCCGCACCCGTAATGTACAGTTTTAATAGTCGCCGCGCCTATTATTCGAAGAATGGTATGCATCTCTGCAAGCTGATCCGTCTGACAAAAGTCTTGCTTTTAATTCTATCGGTCCACTTTATCACTTCAGATTTTCTTGGTTGTCTCGTCTTCTTCCAAAAGCTCAACATAATTTAAATAATAATCGATGCAGTCCACAAACATGAACATGTCAATTTCAAAGGAATCCTAATATAGAATATTGTGCTGTAGACCTTCCTAACTGCAAGTGGAACTACGTTATCCTTGTATTTAACATAGTGGACTGGAAAAACTTAAAGATTCTTCCAATCAAACTTCTGATTTTCATTTTTTATTCTTTCAAGATCAGATGGTAGGCGTATCGGGATCCAATCCAATAAGCGAACGCAAACGTTTGATCCGTGACCGACCGCATTTACTCCCGCATTACTCAGTTTGGAATATCACAATTGCATTACCTGCAGGTTAGACTTGTACCTAATGAAGACATTTAATGAAGAAGGGTGGTCTGTCAATCACAAACAGGATCTCTCGAGTATTGAAATTTTCAGAGAACACTCAATTCGCACATTTAAGGCAGATCTTCATTCGGTCGAAACTGAAGAACTTGAAGCCTTTCCATAAGAGCGTTATGAAATGGTTTTCGGGAATATTATCACTTATCATACATCATCACCTTCTTATGATCAAACAATGTGCTGTAATCATCCTCGTATCTACATACCGCAGGCAAGCGAAATTGTACAATGTACATCACTAGATAACTCAGCAGGAACTATTCGTGATAATCATGTAACTAGTGCCTAAATACGACATCTTTAGGATGTGATCACTGTAAACTGTAACCAGTCACTTACCAGACAATTTATCAGCCAAATCAGCATTTTGGCTGATGCAACTTCAGACAATTTTATCTCATGGCACGGACTAATTTGTATTATTACGTTTTCTGTATATCATACTGCTTATGACTAGTACATACACTTCTATCAAAATTAGATGGTGGCATCCTTAATGATTTTCAATTACGAGTATATGAATATGCAACGCTTTAGATAGGTAGAGTTTCTTTAGACCTAGACTCGTACGGCAATTACCGTTCTGGATATTTGACATATTGATGTCACATTTTAATTCAGTTTTTCCAATGTTCTCTACCATTTTTTAAAGGTGGATTGATCTAGTTCCCTTAAATCGCTTTTAACTCAACAACTCAACGAGGGATCTAACAAGGCATAAGAGTGATTCATAATAAGCTTTTAGTGCGCGAGTTCGAGTGAGTGAACGCGAATGTGCTAAGGAGAGTCTACATATAATTCGCTAGTGTTCAACCGTTACAGAGACAATATTTAAAGAAAAGTGGACAACTATGTACATTTAGTAGGATGCCCATTGTCTGTTATAATTGTCTGATCATTATGGCTGATAAAATTTCCAGCATTTGTCTGGTTATAGCTTGCAGTGGAATGAGGGATTTATAATTGAAATAAGCAACCCGAACATTGAACGATAAATCCGAATTGCGTATTTGCCTACATTTTCAAATTTAACGCTGAATTTCTTTCAAATAACTTCTCTCACAAATTATTGAAGGCTTCATATAGTCTGACACTGGATCTCGTATTTTTTTAGCTGACGAGGAAATTTCCTCTCTGACTCAATTTCTATCTTATTTCAGCTTTGAAACTTAAAAAAGCGAATGAAGATCTTGAAGTTTGGAGCACCAATGTCAATTTACCTAGCACAACGCCTGTTACTTTCACAAAAGTTGCTGAAGAAACAGATTTGACGGAGGAATCTTCTCAGAGCGTGCACGTACAATTTCAAGATGAAAAAGAGGAAGAAGATCCGAACTTAACTGCTTTGTAGAATAGCACATTGTAATGCAGTAATGATAGGGATTTACACCCTAATACAACTTAAAAGTTGACGATGGAAAATGTGTGACAGTGATTGATTGTTTTATCAAAAATGCGCGTTCATGGAAAGTTCAACATTTTAATTCAGATCTACTGTTGCATGAGTTAGAAAACTGTCAACATCTCAAGAGAACGGATTATAGTCCAGGAGCCAGAACGAGTTTCTGCAGGGAACGAGGCCGAAAGTGAGACATTGACAGAATGATGTACACCCTATGCCTTCTTCGAATTGGTACGTCTGCAGAGTTCTAGTGAGTTCCTCTTCTTGTCAGACAAGATCAAAGAAAAACACATGCTAATCTAATGGGACTCAGATTGCAGTTTTCGGCTAAAATGAAATTTTGAATGTGGATAAAGTTGCTCAAAATGTTTATGTTTGCCGATATTTGGAGGCTCGCCATATCTAAATGTGTTTAGCTTTATAGAGACAGGGGTGCATGAAGATGAAAGGAAATGACCTGAAGACATTCCATGCCAAAAATGATGTCTCTGGGCTTAGTACTTATCGTTTAATTAGAGAAAACATACAACATTTCATTTTAGCCGAAAACTGCTATCTGCGTCCCATTGGATTAGCATGTGTTTTTCATTGATCTTGTCTGACAAGAAGAGGAACTCACTAGAACTCGGCAGACGTGCCGATTCGAAGAAGGCATAGGGTGTACATCATTCTGTCAAAGTCTCACTTTCGGCCTCGTTCCCTGCAGAAACTCGTTCTGGCTCCTGGACTATTATGTGATAGTTGAGAGGCCTTTAAGTGTATCCACTTCTTGCACTTTTTAAGTCTCTGCCATGAACAGCGCGTGTGCTTCAATAATCCATTTGATATTATCGCCAAGCAATGATTATTGAAATGGCGACTTGTACTGCAAGTACATTGTACAGCATAGCCGTTTTGTTTAACATTTCTTCTTCGATTTTACCGTCTTCGTTTTTACATCATGTATAACTGCCGTATTCGCAGAGTAGTAAGCAAATGACAAACACTCGACCGGCGCCCCCCCCCCTCCTCTGGAACGGCAGAGTGTCGTGGTCGGCCGCCGTGGTGCTTCGGGTCTGAGTCCCCCCCCCCTCTGGAACGATAGAGTGTCGTGGTGGACTTGGGCGACCGCCAGGATTAGTGTTGAGGCTATAGTGTGTGATGTTTTTGGTGCAATCTGCTGAGTGTTGGGTTGTAAATGGGTTGTTTCGAGTGGAAGGAGTGTTCGGATGAGAAAACGGAGTCCAGATTCGGAATCTACGTGAAATTTTGGGTTAGGAAGGATGTTTCCAGCGAAATCGGAGAGAAAAAATTTTCGGCTGACGTCCCCCCCCCCTCTACACAGCTTGCTTCGATTTTGGCTTCTAGTGGACGGATTTTGTCGTGCGATAGCTCGTTTGAAAGCTAAGAGTGAGACAAATTCAGTGAAAGAATCGGCTTGTTCCTATCTGTCTTCGTTTAGATGTGAGACGCCATTGAAGATTTTGGGACATTGGCGAAAAACGACAGAGTTAGAATTTGGGACGTTTTGGTGTGTAGCGCCCAAACGAAGCATCGGATGAGAAAACGGAGGCCAGATTTGGAATCAGCGTGAAATTCTCTATCTGTATGGTGAGTTTCAAGTCAATCGGCGACAAAAAATTTTCAACATTTTTCGAAAAAACGACAGAGTTAGAATTTGGGACGTTTTGGTGTGTAGCGCCCAAACGAAGCATCGGATGAGAAAACGGAGTCCAGATTCGGAATCTACGTGAAATTTTGGGTTAGGAAGGATGTTTCCAACGAAATCGGAGAGAAAAAATTTTCACTGACGTCCCCCCCCTCTGGACAGCTTGCTTCGATTTTGGCTTCCAGTGGACGGATTTTGTCGTGCAATAGCTCGTTTGAAAGCTAAGAGTGAGACAAATTCAGTGAAACAATCGGCTTGTTCCTATCTGTCTTCGTTCAAAAGTTAGAGCGGTTACAAGATTTTAGGTCGGAGCTCGCTTACCTGAAAAAATCCTAAGTGTCAGAGTGACTTTGTATGGGTAAAAATTTGAAAATTTTCCAAAGTGTGGAATTTCGACCTGGGACCGTCACCAAAACATTTTTCATCAAATTTTGAAATTTCACTGACGTCCCCCCCCCCTCTGGACAGCTTGCTTCGATTTTGGCTTCCAGTGGACGGATTTTGTCGTGCGATAGCTCGTTTGAAAGCTAAGAGTGAGACAAATTCAGTGAAAGAATCGGCTTGTTCCTATCTGTCTTCGTTTAGATGTGAGACGCCATTTAAGATTTTGGGACATTGGCGAAAAACGACAGAGTTAGAATTTGGGACGTTTTGGGCTCTAGCTTCAAAACGAAGCATCGGATTGGAAAACAGAGACCAGATTTGGAATCAGCTTGATGTTATTGTCCAATGAGGATCATCATCCAATGAGAATCAAGCATTTCTTTATAAATAGCGAGCCTTCCACAGTGAGAATCATTCCATCGTTGAATCACACGAGTGACGGACGCACATTTTCTCTCTCTCTAGTTCCCTGTTCTATTACCCAACTAAAATGGTAAGTCGCTACTTCCCTCCCTCTCCTCCCTTGAACGTAAACTTAATACAATCTTTTTTCATTTTCAGGCATCTACTCCATCTGCTGCACTAGTAGGACAAAATGGCGGTCAAACGTTACAAGGTTCGCTACGGTCAGATCATCTACAACTGAGGCCAGTGGAAGAAACATCCAAGGTACATAATCCTACACCGCTACAGCGTAAATTTAAACAAGCCTTGCGTTATGATGATCATAGCGTAGTACTCCAAACGGGAATGCTCCCTTCCACGGATGTCAAGATAATGCACAATCAGTATGGGGACTACATACTGATCCCCGTGAGTCCGTACATTCGCCACCAACTTGATATTATTGAGGAGTACGTAACATTAAATATGGACATTCCTACTCCTCTTGCTCAAGAGTGGAAGGCGAGAGATGACAAGGATACTCACTATAGAAAGATTTGGGATGGTAATCACATTTGCCTACCGGTATCACATTGGTGTACTTACTATAAGAAGGATGGAGATCATTCAATACCCATCAGATGTGATGAGCTCGGAGAAGGTACTTGGGATATCCTTTTCAAAGTGAATGGGCTATATTATGGTCGACACAAGGATAATAAAATAGCCTCTCTCTCCATGCATATGGAATCCATTTTATATATTCCAAAACCACCCAACGTGGACGACATAATTGATCAAATCCTTAACAGCAGTGGTACGAAGCGCAAGTCGGAGAAGAATGCTACATCAAAACGCAAATCAAAGAAGGAGAATTACTAGTCCTTTCCTAACTCTACCCTATGACAATTCGCTTATGTGCTTTGAGTGTCGTAGACGTGGTCTTATTAGATACATTTTACTTCTTCGTTGCCATCATATCATTTGTGTATTTTGTCGTGAAAAGCATCGATGTAATTCTTCATTTTGTAATATGTTATAGAACGCTTCCTTAGATGTGTAAATTTCCGTTTTAGGCTTCTATCATCATTTTTATGGATTGTGAGGGTGAACCTGTACAGGAGCTCAGTGCTATTGCTATGAACAATTGGACATATCAGATTGTTAGTGTCTATCATCAACATGCCAACTGTGATCCCAATGTTGATCAATGGGCGAGAAAACACATTCATGGACTTAATCTGAAATATTTGCAAGACTATGGCTTTTCTTGTGAGAGTGCTCTTCTTATTGACTTTAAACGATGGTTAGCTGCTTTCAATGTTATACGCATCTTTTGTAATAATCCTGGTAAGGAGAGGAAAGTATTTCCCAATCTAATCATTGATGATATTTTGCTCCCGCCTTGGATAGTAGAGTGAATCAACATTATCATGAAGTCACGAAACGTTTTTAAGGATTTGTGTGTTCCTATTTTGTCTGTTCGTTGTAGTAGCTACGTTCATAACCAATGCTTCTTTCCTCCTTACCTCAACACTGCCAAAGTCCTGTATGGTTATCATTGCTCGCTGTATGATAGTTATCAGCTGTATCTATTTTATCTCTTTCAAACCATTGATTTATAATGCATGCTTGTTACCGTTATTCAATAAATGTTACTATGAGAGAGTTGTTGTTTTCATGCAATGGATGGGTTAGTTAAAGGGCGATCATGTCTTTCTCAAACGACTGCGGAACATTACGTTTTCATAGGCAAAGTTTAAAAGGAGCTGTTCAAGATTATGTGATAAATTTTCATAAAGATGAGACCGACATCGAAGCAGTGGTAGATGATGCTAGCACTCTATTTCTAGAGTTAATGAATACATTCTCTGATAGCATTGTCATGCGCGATTAGTTGCGAAAATTAAGTTTAGTCATTTTGGAAAGGAAGAGGTGGAAAGTCGCTCTTTCCATTTTGCTTCTTATTCAATGGAAGTGGTAGATCACCCCGAAGAATTTTTTAAAAGACATATGATAAAAATTGCTGAACGTCTTAACGCATTTAACCATCATGGTAGCAGTCTAGTGATTGAAGCGATTTCAGATATTCACATTCAACTTTCCATAAAGAAAAATTGAAAATGCAGTGGTACTTGATTGTAGCACAACTGGTTTTCGAGCTATGTCTGCTCACTCTCGAAGTATATTCCTTCTGTACATGCGTCTATTATTTAGAAAAGGCTAGCAAATTCATATCTTCAAAAAGACTTGCTATAGACATCAGTAACGGTGAAACTATGTGTTGCGATGTATGTAAGCGAAAGGATGGAAATGAAAAGCGCATCTTCAAGAGATGTAAGCATGCTTTTTGTCAACGCTGTTTCATACGTAATTGCATTCAACTTTGCCAATGTAACCACTGTGACATTGCTCATTTCGATTGTCACTTATGTCGCAATAGTTAGTACCTATGCAAATGTGGTAAAGATAGGTTTTAGCAAAGACTAACACGGAAAATGGCGAAACGTAAAATGACGAAACGTAAAAGTCAAAAGTTTTCTTCAGCCATTCAAGCTCTCCGACGAATGAAAGCAAATCAGCGATACAATGCTATACGACATGCTAACGATAAATTCATTTGTGAAATTATTTCTCATGTGAGGAAGTTGAGGACGAAGAAATTAGCACCAAAACAACGAAAGTTACTTAAGCGATATGCTACGAAATTGCGTTTCATCTCCAATCCTAAAGCCGCCCTTCAAAGAAAGAGGAAAACTCTAACACAAAAGGGCGGTTTCCTTTCAGCAATACTTCCAATGATAGCTCCTGCCGTG